>CM068383.1:43931725-45375000 GCA_034770075.1 Aralia elata
GAGTTCTTTTGGATGGTCAGGGGTTCCGATATCTATAGTGATGGTTTGGTCCAAATTGGGTTTGGGTTTATCCTCGACCCATCCTTTGATCTCATCAGGTGCGTCGTCGTAATCTGTCTCGTCTTGTTCAATGCCCATTAAATCGAAATCCAGCTCAATGTCAAAATCATAATCATCATTCAAATTTGAAAGACCATTTGTTAGGCAAGGATTACTCAAATTGGTACACCTGACATGAAACAAAATACTTGTCATATATAAATCATTTTTTCACGATGATCGCATTTTCAAATAACAAGAAGAAACGACATAATGATGCAGAATTAAAACAACAACAAAAATAAACTTCTTCATTCCCCCATCATCTGGGGTCAATCACCCTGACGTCGAGTTTTACCCCTGTTTGGATATCACGGGTTTCTGGGTCCAATTGTCGATGGTCAGGTCAGCTGGAATGCGCTGGATAAAGGAGGGCCTCACATCGGACACCTCCCCGATGATTACGGATACGTCGCCTGAATCCTTCTCCATATCCTCTCCAGGAATAATCAGCCCTGCCCAATCGATGACAGGTACAACTTGCTGGGCTCCCGGTGGTATGATAATATTCGTCCCCTCCTTACTGCTTGTCGATTGTCCGGGGATGTAGCATTTGGTTTCAAACTCTTTTGCGACCTCCTGCAGGAAACTTTCCCTCTGGGCCGGCTCACTATGTGTGGGGGTTAACTCTTCATTCCCTGCCCCAATCACAGGTCCGCTGATCCCCTGCTCATTGTCGGCCTTGGTCGCTGGACTGCCAACTAGTCGAATCGGAGTCGCACCCTGACGGTGTCCCCGTACTGCGCCCACATGGTATCCCAATCCTGCTTTGCCTATCTGCTGTGGTAGGTGGATGGGCTCGGTGATTCCCTGACTTGACTAGCTTTTCCCTAGTCCCTGTCCAGGTTGGAAGTTCATTTTAATCATTTCCCTTGCCACAAAGGTGAGTTCCGGAGAGACCCTTGGTTTCACAGCTGGAGCTCCCAGGCATCTATAATGGGGAGTGCTAATCTCTAGTGCTTGAAAGCTGGCAGGCGCCGCTGACTCATCCACATTGATTACTGGTAGGCCACTCCTGGGAGGAGAAGGGTCATCGCATTCGGCCGAGATTGTTACCAGATTCCCATCGATGATCAACTTGATTTGTTGGTGGAGCGTGGAAGGAACTGCCCCGGCCATGTGTATCCACGGCCTCCCTAACAGCAGGTTGTAGCTTGCCGTAATATCTAGGACTTGGAAGGATATATTAAAAGTACAGGGCCCTATCTCCACTGGCAATTCTATCTCTCCGAGGGTATCCCTCCGGGATCCGTCAAAAGCCCGAACCACCACATGACTGGCCCGCAGGCGCTTGGGACTGATGTTCATTTTCTTCAGCGTACTGAGAGGACATATATTCAATGCCGATCCCCCGTCGATCAGTACCCCATTCATGACATATCCTGAGGAGATTACTGCAATGTGTAGCGGTTTTCGGTGCCCCCTTCCCTCTTCGGGAATGTCCTCATCTGTAAAGGATATTGCATCGGTTTCCAATAAGTGGCCTACCAGCTGGCCGAAATCCTCCTCACTGATCTCTTTGGGCACAAATGCCTCCTCCAGAACCTTCATCAGGGTTTTACAATGTTCACTGGATGACAACACCAAGTCCATGACTGATGTTAGGGTTGATTCCTCATTTAAAATCTGGATCCCCCTCATTTCTGGGTGATCCATCCTTTTCAAAAACTCTATGGCCCTTTCCTCGGAAACCTCTTCATTTTTTCTCTTTTGGCTCTCAAGGACTCGCCCGGGAAGATATAAGGGGTTCCCCTTGGTCGTCACGGAAGCACAACTGGCCGCTTCCTCTGGTATTCCCCCGTAATTCCAGGGTACAGTCTTCAGACTACTGATAGGGAGCTGGGACCTTGCAGCAAAAATGATGGGCCTCGGAGCTGTCAACTTGATAGGTCCCTCTATGTTATTCGTACTTACCCCTATCAACTTGATGGGCGTTACCCTCGCACTCCCATGGTCATGTATCACATTTATCATCTCCTCAACTTTCTGCACATAGTTCAACCTTGGCGGCTCCCCCGCCTCACTTGCCTCCGTCGCATTGACTCCCCCTCCATCATGTCTTGGCAGGGGATTTGCCTTAACATTCGGGGAATCCGGCTGTTCTACCACAATCTCTCCACTGTCAATCAGGTTTTGGATTCGATGCTTTAACGTCCAGCAATCCTGTGTATCATGGCCAGGGGAACTGGAGTGGTATGCACACCGCTTGCTCGGGTCAAACCTTCTACCCTTTGTGTCACTCGGGGGTGCCAAACCAACAATCTTCTGTTGGGCAACTAATACCGCTAATACTCGTTCAAGCGGCTCCCCGAGCGGGGTGAATACTCGGTTTTGCGATGCCTCATATCTTCTTCGCCCCTCTGCCCTTTGATCTGTGAAATTGGGCTGTCGGGATTGCCCTCCCCTCTGTACCTGTACCGGAAGATGGCTTTCTGCTTTTCTGGATGACCCTTGTAGGACGAGGGAGACATCCTCTTCCTTCTTCTTTTGGACTCTCCGGGAAGTGCTGCCATAGTTTCCGTTCTGTATTTGCTCGGCAGCAGTTTCTAAAGCAGTAAGATCCCGGATTTTACCCGATTTCAAACCCATGTCTACCATCTCTCCATGTTTAATCATTTCAGCAAAGGGTCTTCCAATCCCCGAGATGACCCTCTCATAATACGGTGCCTCCTGGATGTCTACAAAGGTCATCACCATCTCTGATTCGTTCATTGGGGGGGTCACCTGTGCGGCCATGCCCCTCCACCGTTGCGCATATTCCCTGAAGGATTCCCTAGGCTGTTTCTTAACCTTTGTCATTTGGTACCTGTCAGGGGCCATCTGGGCCTGAAAGCTGTATTGGGTTAAGAAGGTATGGGCCAATTCCTCCCAGTTGTGGATTCGGGCGTTATCGAGGCGGGCATACCAGATTCTTGCCTCCCCTGTTAAGCTTTTCTGGAATAGTTGCATTCTTAACCCCTCGTCCTCGGCATAAGCCCCGAGTTCTCCAATGTATATTTTCAAGTGTGTATAGGGGTCTCCCTTTCCATTGTATTTTTCAAACTCGGGAACTTTGAACTTTTTTGGATATCTGGCTCCGGGGAAAACACATAAATCCGAGTAATTAACCCTGCCCAGGGAACCTATGCCCCTTAGAGATTGGATGGTCTCCTCCATGTGTTTCATTTTTCTCCGAAGGTCGTCATTGTCCCCCTCTTCTGGGATAGTAATCACTGTCCTGCTAGGTATGGGAACGGCCCTTGTAATGACTGGCTCGTCCTTGAGTTGGGGTTGGTCATCCTTACCCAGGTTTACAACATTTTTAGGAGGATTCTGGTCACCCCCTGGTGGTGGAATATTATGTGGTCCTTGGCTTGGCGGATCCTGTCTGAGTAGGAACTGCTCTTTTAGCATTGTGGCCATTTCCATCATCTGTTTTTTGAAGTCATCAAACTCTTCCCGAGATATGGAACTATGATTAGGAATATCAGCCATTTCAGAGGTAGAGACCTGGGCTTTCTTAGACTGCGAACGGGTTTGAGGAGCAATCCTACAGAGACAACGGTTCGAAGTTTAGTCCCGGGGAAATGAAAACATGGATGCATGCTAAAACTGTAATTTTTTTTGTGTGTTTTTTGGGTTTTTTAATCTTTCCCTGCAAAAGAGAAAGTTAGTAGTCCTTTAGTGCCATAACCAATGCTAAACATGCTTTATTATGCTCCCCCAACTATTCCCTGCAATTCACAGCGGTTAGTAATCTCTTTTGACATAGAAAAGGGATGTATGAATATTGAATGAGATCATGACATTTAGACATATAAACGTAAAAAGGCATGAAGAGACTTTTCCTGCGTTGGGTTATTCTGAGGATGACCTATCCTAGGGTTACTCTCACGGGCTTTTCGGCATGAAGGTTCCCAAATCTTCGCAATCTACTCGTTTGAGCCCTTTCGATTGGAGCGGATTTGAGTGGTGCGTTTCCTGAGCCATCTCCGGGGAGCAGCCCCATCGAGTCCAGTAATAAGCAACCGACAGGTTCGCCTCAGGAGGAGGTACTCTCTCAACATACATTCACATTCATCGTCCTCACCGTATGCAAATGATTTCTTTAAAGTAAAGCCATTCCATTCAATCATTCATTCATTGGACAACAACACACATTCGCACAACAAAAGTAAAAAATCAAAATATCGCACACACACACATTTATGAATTTTAAAGGATAGGACAGCATCAAGATTTGAACGCGGCTTAAGCCCTCTAATGTCCCCAGCAGAGTCGCCAGCTGTCGACGCCGGGTTTTTCTCTTTCTCTGTCTTTTCCAATTTTAGCCTTTTGGTTTAGATGATTTTTGGAAAAGGTCGGCATTGAGGTCGACGGGGTTTTGAAAGATCGTTTTTATGATGAGCCAATTAACCAGAGTCGCCAGTTGGTATATTTGAAATGGATGTACCAACTCATCCGAGTTTTCGCTCTTTTGTAAATCGCTGGCTCATATGTGACTCCGAATTAATTTGGTCTGCGAATTGAGATTCATAGAGTTCGGGGCTTGCTTAAGTGAGGGGAAGGTGCTAGGCACCCCTCGACTTCCGTGAAACACGGTTACCGCAATCTTGATGCTTCTCCTATCCTTTAATTCATGAAATGTGTGTGTGTGTGTGTGCGTGCGTGTGTGTGTATGTGTGCTTATGTGAATGTTGTGGTGAGTTTGTATGAAAGAATCATTTGGATTTTAGGGAAAATCGTGTTTTACTTTGAGAATGCTTCGGAATGTCTTTTCGGCATACACGAGAAAGCTTTATGAGAAAAGGTTTGATTTTAATTATCAAAACTATGAGATTTTCGTTACGTGTCGTTTTAACAAAACAAGAGTTTTAAACCTTCGTCAAAATAGGAATCGAGATCTATACGTTGCTTTCATAAAATGATGGGCAATTTCTAGGATCTCTTTCACCCTATGCACAAAGATTTAATAAAACGTCAATTATTTATAAAATCATTTCGTGTGTTGTTTTTGGAAAACGATTTTTTCTTTAGCTTTCTCGTTAGATAGGAATCGACATTCATTAACATTTCTCAAATTTTAACCTCGTGATTTTAATGTCCTACTTTGATTGATTTTATGAAAGTCTTCATGGTTTTAGCTTTGAAATCAAATTTTTCGGTGTCACAAATCAAATGAAGCAATAAAAAGCGCGGGGTTATTCATGGGCATGTAAGCCATCAAAATAAACCCCAAACGCATACAATCCCATCTTTTCACTATGACGGGGCCTTAAATCCGATTCTCGCCTTAGCGTCGTTTTAAGGCCCGACGGTTACATGTTCACAACGAAGGATTACATTATTCCTAAATACATACGTCAAAATTTGTCCGTCATCGGATTCGGACCACGGGGTCGCTTCCCTAGGCTCACAACCACGATTACTACGTACTCACAAATCAAACATTACAATAAATAACCAACACGGAAATTCTAACAATATCACGACATCCTAAATAGCAAATTGAAGGAACCACAACCAATACATCTCTTATACACAAGCAAGAAATCAAAACGTGAATATCATCGGGTTATTACGAAGAATTTTGTTCCAATGGAACCCTCGCAAATAATCCCTAATTCATTATTTCACAATAAATTACATGAAGACTACATTAATTTTAGCCAAATGATATGATAAATTGCTAGAATAAAGGGAAATTTCACCTTGCAATTGATACCAAAATGGAAGTAGACTTGTGTATTGGAATAGAAGAAATATGTGTGTTACAATCAAATCAAAGAGTAAAAACCCTCTCTTTTGATCTTCCTTTCTCTCCTATTTGTTGCAAAATTTATGGTGTTTTTCCTCTCTATTCCCGATTTTCTGCTGCTGCTCTTGCTGAATTTCTTCTTCCTCTTTCAAAAACTGCTGAACCTCCTGTATGCTGCCGAAGCTGGCTTAAATAGGCTGGCCAGAGCCAGCCGCAGATCTGGCCAGCCGCAGATCTATCTGCGGCTGGCCGAAGATGGATCTGCGGCTGGCCAGCTGGCACGCCTCCCATCGCACTCAGCTGCTGAGTGCTGATTTCCCGGTTTTCGTGCTGGCGCACCCACTTGGCCGCAGATCTATCCGCGGCTGGCGGGCTTGACTTTCTCGATTTTCGTGCCACGCCTCGATTTTCGTACCGCAACGTCGGTTTTCGCTGACAGGCTCGTATTCCGCAGTCCGGGAACTTCCGGGAGACGTGCCACCTCATTCGGAAATGCCTGCCTCGGACGATCATGCTGTCACGTCGACTTGGGCTGCCCAAATCATTGCGGCGGTGCCGGGCGCTTGCCCCTTGTGCCCGCTCCTTTGCTCCTGCAAGCTGGTTCAATTGACGATTTCGCCCTCCTGTCAAGGTTAGTAGAAGGAAACGCAAAATTTGGGTGTCTACACTGGGTTAATTGACGATTTTGCCCTCCTGTCAGGGTTAGTATACAAACTGCAAAATTTGGGTGTCTACATGCCAAAAGTTGGATCAAAAGAAAGAAAAGCAAAACTATTTTCTAAAGGGCTAGAAAACTCTAACTTTTGTTCACTTTACATGAGTAATATTTGAGATCTACAAACTCTTTTTACGATCCGTCAAAAAGTGGTGCTAGATATATAAGTTAATTATAAAATTCAAGTACTAGAACTCAAAAATAGTTGGTACAAAATTCGTATGGACAGTTTTAGTCAAAACAGTCCGGGTAGTGAACAAAACTAGATTAAAGCTCGCTGACTATCCGATTCCAGGGGTAGTTTTGTCCACATTTTGTGCTCTAAAAATTCTAAGAAAATTTGGAGTGATAATATGGGACGTTATGTGAATCCTGTAACAATTTGAAGATTTTTGACCATGTAAAATGAAAGTTATGGATTTTATCGTGAAGGACTATTTTCAAAAGTATTCTTGAATAACTCTTTGTTGTTAACTCCAAAAATTATGAAATAATTATTGGAGGTATATATATATATATATATATATATATATATATATATATATATATATATATATATATATATTTATATAGCAGGAACATATCCAGAAAATTTCAGAATTTGTGGATGCAATTTCGATATATGAAAAATGTAGCAATATTTGGCTATTTTAGACTATTTAAATATAGTAAATAGATTTTAAAAATTATGGGAAAAATATATTTTTATAAGGGGACTATATATAGTCTATTTCCAGAAAAAAAAAAATTTTGAAGATGGTTTACTATTTTTCATGTAAATGATGAAATTATGGATAAATGAATTTAATTAATTGTGTGAAGTTAAAAATTTGGAAATGGGTTTTTATGGCTTGAGAACCCTAAATATGCTGCATACAGATTTTGATAAGGATTTTGGTAATTGGTGAGGAAGTATAATGTTTGTGGTATTTTAGATCGATTAAATGAATTATTGAATAAAATAGAAAATTGTTTTAATCCAGCTTGCTGAATAGTATGATCCAGTTTGCTGGATTGACTCATGTGAATCTAGTTTGCTGTATTATAAGTTAGTTCGAATCTAGGTTACTGGATTGGAAAATAGTTTGCTGAAATAGTGAATCTAGTTTGCTGTATTGAAAGTTAGTGAATCCAGGTTGCTGGATTATAAGATAGTTTGAATCCAGGTTGCTGGATTGCAAAAATAGTTGACTGAATTGAATAGTTTGAATCCAGTGTGCATAAAGTAGTGGTACAGTAGTACTCTTTAATAGTTGATGTATAGTATCTGTGCTAAACAATTCCTTCAGGGAGCAGAGGTATATACGAACTGGCAACCGATCTAACTCACTGTGAAAACAATGTAGACGAGACGAAAACTAGTTTGTTGGTTGTTTGTGGGGAACCACTCAGCATACTATATTGAACACTGTTAAAGGCTCGATGTGTGCTAACTTTAGAATTGAATGCGTATGGTATTAATGTGTTGTCTAATATTTGATTATGTGGTTGAATGTTAGATAATTTACTTATAAAGAAGTGATATTATAAGGTATAATATGATTGACTAACTCAAAGATCAATCTTATAACTGATAGGTCTTTCGAAAGAAGTTAACTTAAATTGCGTAGCAGTACTCAACGACCAAGGCAAGTGTCCTACCCTTTTCATTTACTTTATGAGATGGATTCCGTTTATACCAGCTTTTAACTCAATCTATTATTGAGCAACTATTCTATCCTTTTCATTTACATTATGAATTGGATCCGTAAGTTATGCAAGTTTCTAACTTACATAACTTCGTACATTGTGCAAGTTCCTAATTACCGTTATGATTCTTATATTTACAAAATTGTTCTGTTCTTTAGGCAAGTATCCCATCCTTTTCATTTACTTTATGAATTAGATCTATGTAAGCAAGTATCTCAACTCAATCTTTTATTGTGCAAGTATCTTAACTCAATCTTTTATTGTGCAAGTATCCCCACCTACGCATTTATTTTATGCAATAGGTGTATGTATGCAAGTATCCCATCCTTTTTATTTACCTTATGAATTGGATCTATGTAAGCAAGTTCCTTAACTCAATCTTTTGTTGTGCAAGTATATGAACTCTTTCTTTAATGTACAAGTATCTAAACCTTATGCACTATTTTTATTTCGTGCAAACAGGTATATATTGTGCAAATTCCTGATTATTGCTATAAATCTTTATAAGTTGCAAGTTCCTAACCCTAAACTTCTTACATTTATTGCTAGTTCCTAACTTAGCATGAGTTATCAATTTCAAAGCATGCTCGTGAATAATTATTGTTAATTATTCATATTCATACTAATCTTCGTTATTCGTTTATGCAATTATCGTAACCCTTGCATTTACTTTATGAAATGGATCAATATATTATGCAAGTATTCTTAAACTTTATTCAAGCTATCTATTGATTTCAAATATCTCGATATTGTTTAATGTGATGCATTTATAATCAAAAATTTTCTATTCTTTTTGCAAGTGTCCTCACTTGTACAAATTGCTATAATTATTATAAATTCGAATTTACTTCGATTCGTTCATTGTTAAAAGTATCTTATTACTGAATTGCTATGAATCATATTGAAAATTTGCATTCTAAGTTTGGTTATGCAAGTGTCCCCACATGTATGAACTATTGTACATTATCAATTACCCTTGAATTCGAAATTCGTTGATAAGTTCCGATACATACTATTAAATTTCAGTATGTATACCTAGTTTAAAGATTGTCTAAGCTATTTGTCCCAGCTAGACACGATTTGAAAAGTCTTTGTCGAATGTTATTAGTTATGGTAAAGTCATCAAACTTAATTATTTTAGTTAGGACTCCAGACTGAGTATGAACAACCCTAAATGGGAAATTTTATGCGCTAAAAGCGGTGATGAAAAGTTTATACGCTAATGGCGGTGATGTATTATATAGTGTTGATCAATACAGGGCACAACGTGACTGATCATCCTCCATGTCCGTAAGACCAAACGGTTTACAGATGAATTTCTGTTTAAACCTTTTCAAAAATAAAAAATAATAGTTCATGGTCTTTTGACCACTCAGTATTCAAAAGTCGCTCAGTTGTTTCAAAAATCTTAAAATGATTTGATCTGTTGTTAAGAATGGTTTTAAATGACTTCACCACTATTGATTCGTGGTAGAAGTAGTCCTCAAAGAAAACATTTACTTCTTTCAGCGCATTATCATTAATTATTATTACTTACTGAGCAACTGAATGCTCATTCTTGCTTTGACTTAAATGTTTTCAGCTAAGTGTGATCGACCAGAAGGCTCTGGCAAAGACAAGGGCAAAGGAAAGCTCCAGGATTAGGTTTCAAGGTGTTATCTGTAATGATTAGTCTTTTGTATTGTGATCATATATATTATGTAACATGTAAAGAATGTAATTAAAGGTTGCCATACTTGGGGAATAGACTACTCTAATATAAATATTAAGTTTGTAATTTATTAAACAACTCAAAGAAATGGTATCGTGATGCACCAAGTACGGGTTTTAAGTACCCAGATTTGGGAGTACCACATCTTGGTATCAGAGCTATAGGTTAGAAACCTTCGGTGGGGGATTACCTTAGGCTATAACCTTAAGCTAGATAGAAGCATTAAAAAAAACAAATAACTCAAATAGAGTTTAAAGGAGATGAATTAAGGGAATTCATCGTAAAATGAAATAAAAACTAACTTATATAAATTTTGTTTGCTATGTGTATATATTATGTACTAATCAAAACAATTTGTGTATAGATGTCAGGTAAGAAAGGATTAGGAGACTCTCGTGTCGTGAATAAGGAGCAAATCACTCCGCCTGAGCCAATATCTAAGCCAATAGCTAAAATGGAGGCTCACCTTGAAAGCAACCCTGATGAAGTGGTCATCTTGGAAAACATAGAACCAGAACCAGAAACAGTGGTACTGACAGATAGTGATTCGGACACTGAAGTTGGAGCTGACCAAGCATTAACAGAAGTGCAAAATCTAAGGGATAGGGTGTTATGTTTGGAAAAGTTATTGGGAATGGAAAGGGTGTTAAATAGTCAAATGCAAAAAGCGTTAATGGAAATAATGGAAGAACAAGATAAGCTAAAAAGCCAAATTGATGTAATGGGAGCCAAATGCAGCAAATCGTCTGCAACTCCAAGCAAGAAAGGAAAAAGAAAGATGAATGACTGTGACATCGGAAATTCTGACCAAGGAAACTTTAAGAAAGTATTAAAGTGTGCAAATTGCAACAAGAAACATGAAGGTGTATGCATGAAATGATAGAATGTGTGTTATAATTATGGACATGAAGGACATGTCTCTTCTCATTGTCCCGAACCGAAGCAATGCGTATGTTTTGTATGTGGAATGGTAGGTCACCAGACAAAGATTTGCCTAAGATCTAAGAACGGTGTAAGAAATAAATAGGATAAGTGCTTTAGGATTATGTATGATATGATGTGTGTGTAATATACTACTCCCGACTTTTGTTGTCATTAAGGGATAGTAAATGGTTATAGCGGCATGTTGTGTAATGAAAAGTACTTGGTACTATTTATAAGATTATGAATATGAATGAAATTGTATGATTATATGTTTGTTTTGGTAAATAAACTTTAAGGATTTTGCTAGTATGTTGTTTAAACTAATAAATTGTAATTCGACAAGCTGAATATGGGAATCCAGCAAGCTGAATTGGGTAATTCAGCAAGCTGAATTCACGAATCCAATAAGCTAAAATAGATAATCCAGCAAGCTAGATTGGGTAATCCGGCAAGCTGAATTGGTCTAAGTTTTGAATCTTATTTTCAGAATGTTATGATACGGTACGGTATAAAGGAATATGAAGAATAAGATAATAATTTAAGATTTGGTATAACTAGATAATAAAAATATTTGTTATGTATGATTTGTGATAAGTATGTATTGGTATGTGTAAAGGATAGATAATGAAGACTATTAGTAAATAAAAAATGGGTTAAAATAACTCGTTAATGAAAGGATTTTTGAAAGAAAAATCATGTGGGCATGTTATCGTACGAAGTCTCAAACGCAAGGAAACACTAAACGGCATGGTGCAAGCAGACTGTAAACAGTGGTTCAAGACGAGCAACAGTTCCGGACTCGTAATACGAAATCTCATAAGAATCGCATATAGGGAAAGTGCGAACACAGGGAAAAGTGGCGGAAAGCTGGCGATTACTTATCCAACTCTGACCAACAAACCAACCGCAAGGACCTTCGACATGATGGTGCAAGATACGGTAGCAACCGGAGATGGAGTTCTAGGTATTATTCAAATAATAATTTATTCTTATATATACCGCGGGGTACGTTTACGTTTGAAAACATTAGAACTATAGGAAATGACCTAGATTAATAAATAAATAATACATAATTTAATAATAAATCATTTTATTAACGTAATTTGAAGGAGGAATTTGAGTTCTATTAGAAATCAAATTTCGTATAATCAGATAGACAAGCTTTATGCCGAATAGTTAAAGATCGCTTCGATCGAATCAAATCAGGATCTATTTGTTATATGAATTTGTATAATATTTACCTTCTTGGGTGTAAGTGTTGAACGGTGATTCCGGGGACGGAATCCTTATAAGGGAGGGTGAATGTAATAACCCAAGATTTTTGATATATTAAAATAAGAAATTTTACGTATGAATTTTTTTTTAAAATAATAAAATTATTTTTATTATATATTAAAATAAGTATGGGAACGTGTGCAAGGAAAGGAATGCGAATATGTAATATGTACATATATATTTATTTCATATATGGTTTCAAGTAAATTTCTTATTAAAGAAATAGTTGATAATTATAAATTATATTTTGTTAATAAGTTAATTTTTATATTAAAGATATATGAATATTTACAAAAATATGATTACTATATTATTTAAATAATAAATATATATTTTAAGAAATGATTATTAATATTATTATTATTACTATGATTATTCCTTTATGATATGAATTTGTAAGACTAGTCAATTTATTTTAAATTGACTAAGTACGGTAAATGAGTCAAAGATAAAGAGATGATCAAAACCTAATTTGATCTATGATTATGGATTTTAATGATCAATACAATTATTATTATACTTGTATTTAAATGGATGTATGTTTGTATTATGGATATAAGAATTTATTTTCTTATGTAAATTCGAATACTAAATATAAGTATTGATTATATTTGAACGTATGTACAATATGTGGTTCCATGAATATAATAATTATTTATCAATGATGATAAATGTGTTATGACTTATGTGGAAAATGTATGTGAGTAATTGTTAATTAAGATATGACCCACTAATAGTTATTTAAATTAGTGGACTAACCTAAGAATATTAATATTAAACAATTGATAAAATAGTAAGTTAATTAAATATTTAATTAAAGTGAATATAGTAAGTGAATAAATTTTGTACATTAATTAATATGGGTATTAATTAATGAAAATTATGTGATATATGTATAATTTATTTTAATTGTCCAAGTAGTAAGAAAATACTAATGGACTAGCCTAATTAGTTTACTAACCAAGCCCACTCATTTAATTAATCATGGACTTGGATAATTAATGTGTGGACTTATTAAATTAGCCCAACACTTATTAAATTAGTAACCAAGCATGGATTAAAAATATTTATAAACTAGTAGCCCAAACTTATTAAAAATGAGCCCAAAAGTGATTTAAAACCAAACCCAATTGCTAGCCCACTTGGAAGATATTTTAGCAACTTGATTAACTTATTAAAATAATAAAAGAAGACTAAGAAAATGGGACAAATAAAGGAGTGGGCTGCCGGCATGGTATAACAAAAAAATGGGTGAGTTGTCAAAAATTAGCTAGCTTGCTTGTATGGATGAACAACTAGTACAAATTGAAATGATGACCCATCACACAATTTGTCAAATGTGTAAGTGAAGCATACTTCCTAATGATGATAATATGTGTAGATATACTCTATGTATCTATAGCTATTGCAAGTATTAGATTTAATAAACCAAAGATATATTTGTTCATTTCATTTTCCTAGTTTAGAGAGAGAGAGAGAAAAATCTACTTCTTTCTATTTCATCCATCCTTCTCTCCAAAATAAAATTTAAAGAAAGAGAAAGGGGAGAGGGGCGGCAGCCATAGAGGAAGAAAAGGGAGGAAGTTTTTGGTGTGCTCAAATCCCATAAACAAACCTTAAGAAGAAGGAGAAGGAAAATCAAGCAAAGGTATAATTTTTCAAACCTTAATCAAGTGTATTTCTTTTATTTTGGTTTGATTTTTGTGATATAAAGTTTATGGTTTTGGACTCTAGAACTCTTTATCTACATGTTAGTAAGTGTTTTATATTTAGATCTAACCTTTTTGAATGCCAAAAGTTGGATCAAAAGATAGAAAAACAAAACTATTTTCTAAAGGGCTAGAAAACCCTAACTTTTGTTCATTTTACATGAGTACTATTTGAGATCTACAAACTCTTTTTACGATCCGTCAAAAAGTGGTGCTAGATATATAAGTTAATTACAAAACCCAAGTGGTAGAACTCAAAAATAGTTGGTACAAAATTCGTATGGACTGTTTTAGTCAAAACAGTTCGGGTAGTGAACAAAACTAGATTAAAGCCAGGGGCAGTTTTGTCCACTTTTTGTGCTTTAAAAATTATAAGAACATTTAGGGTGATAATATGAGAAGTTATGTGAGTCCTGTAAAAATTTGAAGATTTTTGACTATGTAAAATGAAAGTTATGGATTTTATCATGAAGGACTATTTTCAAAAGTATTCTTGAATAACTCTTTGTAGTTAACTGCAAAAATTATGAAATAATTGCTGGGAGTATATTTATATATAGGAGAAACAATCTCTGAAAAATTTCAGAATTTTTGGATGCAATTTCGATATATGAAAAATGTAGTAAGATTTGGCTATTTTAGACTATTTAAATATAGTCAATGGATTTTAAAAATTATGGGAAAAATATATTTTCATAAGGGGACTATATATAGTATATCTCCAGAAAAAAAAATGATTTTGAAGATGGTTTGCTATTTTTCATGTAAATGATGAAATTATGGATAAATGAATTTAATTAATTGTGTGCAGTTAAAAATTTGGAAATGGGTTTTTATGGCTTGAGAACCCTAAATATGGTTCATACAGATTTTTGATAAGGATTTTGGTCATTGGTGAGGAAGTATAATGTTTGTGGTATTTTAGATCGATTAAATAAATTATTTAAAAAAATAGAAAACTGTTTTAATCCAGCTTGCTGAATAGTGTGATCTAGTTTGCTGGATTGATTCATGTGAATCTAATTTGCTATATTATAAGTTAGTTCGAATCCAGGTTACTGGATTAGAAAATAGTTTGCTGAAATAGTGAATGTAGTTTGTTGTATTGAAAGTTAGTGAATCCAGGTTGCTGGATTATAAGATAGTTTGAATCCAGGTTGCTGGATTGCAAAAATAGTTGACTGAATTGAATAGTTTGAATCCAGTGTGCTGGATTGTAATCCAGGTTAGAATCCAGTTTGCTAGATTGGAATCCAGTTTGCTGGATTGCCATCTAGTTTGCTGGATTTGGAATCCAGTTTACTGGATTGGGTATATAACCTATGGGGTCATAAATAAAGACCTATATAATGAAAGACTTAATGTTAATTCATAAAGTAGTACTACAGTCGTACTCTTTAATAGTTAATGTATAGTATCTAGGCTAAATAATTCCTTCAGGGGGCGGAGGTATATACGAACTGTTAACCGATCTAACTCACTGTGAAAACAGTGTAGACGAGACGGAAACCAGTTTGTTGGTTATTTGTGGGGAACCACTCAATATACTATATTGAACACTATTAAAGACTCGATGTGTGCTAACTTTAGAATTGAATGCGTATGGTATTAATGTGTTGTCTAATATTTGATTATGTGGTTGAATGTTAGATAATTTACTTATAAAGAAGTGATATTATAAGGTATAATATGATTGACTAACTCAAAGATCAATCTTATAACTGATAGGTCTTTCGAAAGAAGTTAACTTAAATTGCGTAGCAGTACTCAACGACCAAGGCAAGTGTCCTATCCTTTTCATTTACTTTATGAGATGGATTCCGTTTATACAAGCTTTTAACTCAATCTATTATTGAGCAACTATTTTATCCTTTTCATTTACATTATGAATTGGATCCGTAAGTTATGCAAGTTTCTAACTTACACAACTTCGTACATTGTGCAAGTTCCTAATTATCGTTATGATTCTTATATATACAAAATTGTTCTGTTCTTTAGGCAAGTATCCCATCATTTTCATATACTTTATGAATTAGATCTGTGTAAGCAAGTATCTCAACTCAATCTTTTATTGTGCAAGTATCTTAACTCAATCTTTTATTGTGCAAGTATCCCCACCTACGCATTTATTTTATACAATAGGTGTATGTATACAAGTATCCCATCCTTTTCATTTACCTTATGAATTGGATCTATGTAAGCAAGTTCCTTAACTCAATCATTTGTTGTGCAAGTATCTGAACTCTTTCTTTACTGTACAAGCATCTAAACCTTATACACTATTTTTATTTTGTGCAAACAGGTATATATTATGCAAATTCCTGATTATTGCTATAAATCTTTATAAGTTATAAGTTCCTAACCCTAAACTTCTTACATTTATTGCTAGTTCCTAACTCAACATGAGTTATCAATTTCAAAGCATGCTCGTGAATAATTATTGTTAATTATTCATATTCATACTGATCTTCATTATTCGTTTATGCAATTATCGTAACCCTTACATTTACTTTATGAAATGGATCCATGTATTATGCAAGTATTCTTAAACTTTATTCAAGCTATCTATTGATTTCAAATATCTCGATATTGTTTCATGTGATGCATTTATAATCAAAATTTTTCTATTCTTTTTGCAAGTGTCCTCACTTGTACAAATTGCTATAATTATTATAAATTCGAATTACTTCGATTCGTTCATTATTAAAAGTATCTTATTACTGAATTGCTATGACTCCTATTGAAAATTTGCATTCTAAGTTTGGTTATGCAAGTGTCCCCACTTGTATGAACTATTGAACACTATCAATTACCCTTGAATTCGAAATTCGTTGATAAGTTCTGATACATACTAATAAATTTCAGTATGTATACCTAGTTTAAAGATTGTCTAAGCTATTTGTCCCAGCTAGACACGATTTGAAAAGTATTTGTCGAATGTTATTGGTTATGATAAAGTCGTCCAACTTAATTGTTTTAGTTAGGACTCTAGACTGAGTATGAACAACCTTAAATGGGAAATTTTATGCACTAAAAACGGTGATGAAAAGTTTATGCGCCAATGGCGGTGATGTATTATATAGTGTTGATCAATACAGGGCACAATGGGACTGATCATCCTCCGTGTCCGTAAGACTAGACGGTTTACAGATGAATTTCTTTTTAAACCTTTTCGAAAATGAAAAATAACAGTTCATGGTCTTTTGACCACTCAGTATTCAAAAGCCGCTCAGTTGTTTCAAAAATCTTAAAATGATTTGATCTGTTGTTAAGAATGGTTTTAAATGACTTCAACCACTATTGATTTGTGGTAGAAGTAGTCCTCAAAGAAAACATTTACTTCTTTCAGCGCATTATCATTAATTATTATTACTTGCTGAGCAATTGAATGCTCATTCTTGCTTTGACTTAAATGTTTTCAGCTAAGTGTGATCGACCAGAAGGCTCTGGCAAAGACAAGGGCAAAGGAAAGCTCCAGGATTAGGTTTCAAGGTGTTATCTGTAATGATTAGTCTTTTGTATTGTGATCATATATATTATGTAACATGTAAATAATGTAATTAAAGGTTACCATACCTGGGGAATAGACTACTCTGATATAAATATTAAGTTTGTAATTTATTAAACAGCTCAAAGAAATGGTATCGTGATGCACCAAGTACGGGTTTCAAGTATCCGAATTTGGGGGCGCCACATTGTCGAGCTTAGAAGATATTTTCAGTTGCAAGCTGTATTGTCGAGCTTAGAAGATATTTTCAGTTGCAAGCTGCATTATCGAGTTAGAAGATATTTTTGGTTGCAAATTGCATTATCGAGCTTTGAAGATATTTTCAGTTGCAAGCTGCATGGTCGAGCTTAGAAGATATTTTAAGTTGCAAGCTGCATGGTCGAGCTTGGAAGAATATACTAGGGCAAAATAGTAATAAGCCATGATTGAGATGAAAAATGACCAAAATGCCCCAACTCTTGGTTTTCTATAAATACCAAGTCATTCTCTTCTAAATTTTTACCAATTCACAAGTATTTCAAGAGCTTGAGAAGTTATTATAATCTTTAGAGAGAGTTCTTGTGAGTTAAAGTGTCGAAGCCTTGCAAAGAAATAGTTAAAGCTTGCAACTTCAAGAGGTAATAATCTTAGTAGTTATAATGTCCGATTTCAATTCGTAGTTATAGCTAATTATGATTTTACAAGCAGTTATAATATCCAAATTATTTTATGTATATAGTACAAAAGTTCTATTTACAAGCAGTTATAGTGTTTGATTTATTTCTCTTATAAAGTTGAAAATATAATTTTATAAGTAGTTACTATGTCCGATTTTCTTCTAGTATTTAGTAACAATATTCATTTTATAAGCAGGTATAATGCTGAAATTATTTCAAATATAATAGCCGAATATTCACAGTTATAATACCCGATTTATTTCAAATATAATAGCCGAATATTTATTTTATATGCAGTTATAATGCTGAAATTATTTGATGTATAATAAAAGGAGTCTTAAAACTTAAAAGATTTAATCGTTAAACGCTTATTTGTCTACATGAACTTATAATCGTGTAGGATTTACGACGAACGTTTAGACCGTTATATTTATCTTTAAAAGATATACGAGGCAAGTCTTCTATTCCTTTAAACTATGTGCAAGTATTCTAACTCTTATGTGTTATTTTTATAAGTTATATATATGTGGTTTATACGCTTTGTGTGACAACGTGATATAAACTGTTGAATGAAAAGTTATTTGTAATATTAAATTGATATGTGATATGTCAAGGCATGTTAAAGTTTATATGAAAGCATAAACTGTTTATGTGTTATTAGTTAGACGTGCTGAGCCGTAGTGCTCATTCTTACGAATAAACATTTATTTGCAGTTATGAAGATCATGAACGTAAAGAAGAAGCGTATACTAGGTTTCACGTTTTAATTACTTGTTATTTATATTAAGTCATAATGATTGTTGTAATACGAACAACCAAATCTTGTAACCGAATGTTCTATCAATGATATTATTTATTATCATGAAATGGTATTATGTCTTTTTTTTTTTGTTAAATTTGTTTGTATATTAAAACAAAAATAAAGAATATTACAATGAAGATCAGACCATAGTCCTCTTTTCCCGAGAGGGCTAAAACACCTAGAAAACCTAGGAAACCAATTACCTAACCTATTATATTTTCCTCACAACCCGAGTCCAGGCAAATGAAACAACTAATAATAGTTACAATCCAATCAGACCACAAGGCAAACCCCATGATCAGTAGACCAAACCATGGGCCCAAAGCATCAGACCCATGTGGGCAAAAGCATATGCGAACTCGAAAAAGCAGCAGACATGACCCGAAAAAAAGGACCATCTGCTAATTTGAAATTTGAAATTTGAAAGTTGTGGGTCCCAATTTCTAAACCCACGATCAGCATCACTCTGCCCCAAATTGGAACCAACGAACTGCAAGAATCACCGGCGAACAGCAGAACTAGCGACTGATCGAAAATTTGCCCAAACAGATTGGGAAACATTGTTTCACCAGAAATCCATTACCAGATTCAACATGCAACAACAAGAACATAACAGATCTGGACAATGGAAATCACACCAAAATGGCCAAATCAAACTGAAATCAAATTCCTAATATGAACATGTAAAAATAATCGATAAATAGAACAAGAACCCAGATCGGGAAAGCACAAGAATCAACCAGAGCAGACCCCAAATCCATAACCACCGGATCCCAACTCAGACCAAATTGATGCTCCGGCGACAACACCCCAACAATCAGGTTTTAATAAAATAAACATCAGTAAAAGGGGGAAACAATTCATAAAGCTCTGCTAGCCCAGATCCGGCAGCGAAGATATACCATGGTCTGGTAAAGAGCATAGTAGATATTGAGAAAAAATACAAATCCAATCAAATAGATTCTAGATAATTAAGGCAACATCGGAATAGAAATCTGCAAAAGCCATAACACCAAAACTGAAGCCATAAATAAATACATCAACAACGATTTAGAATCAGCATGGGAAAAAATCAAATCGATTAGACCCATCAAAGAAACCTTCAATTTAAATCAATTTGAAGCTCCTACTTCTCTGAAAACACACCACCAAAAGACCTACTTGCAAATCCCCAACCCCAACCCACATCCAGATCCGAGACTCCAAAGCCTTAACCCCAAACAACCCCCACTGCAGATCATAACTCCTAGGTCCAAACCTGTGACGCCCCTAAATCCAGGTTACCTTATCCACGAATTCGGTGCATCACTGTGCAACTCATACATCATTCTAATAATAACTCATTGCGGAATAATAAAAATGTTTACATTGATATAATATAAATAGTATCATCCCAAGCCTCGAAACCATAACTAAAACATGATCTTACTACGTGAAAGTAATTACAAGATTATTATAACAAGTTCCCATCTAATCTCAGGTACGAAGACATTAACTAATACATCATTTAATAATTATTACAAATTTAATTCTATTCTTATTGTATATAGCAGTCCATATCAATGCAAGCATTAACAAGTATTACCTCAAACTCTTCTCAATCCCAGGTTTCGTAATATTTAACTTATACACTTATGATCAAGGTTAAATAAATACCATTGATCATTCACAAAATCTCCTATGTGAACGCAAGGTTCAGATTCTGACTTTATTCAATCCCTGAATATTCTCAAAGTTATTCAACAACTATACATTCGTTAAAAAAATGTCCTTTATATATCATCGTCATCCTTCTAGTTTACTATAATAAGTAACTAACATAATCACATCTTAAATACTATAATGGATAACCTTTATTTTTGACTCAAGGTTTACATAGTTAAATTCACGTACATCATATACCGTCGTCACGACTAAATAATTACAATAAAGAAATATTTAGCAACCTTCCTGTATCCATGTGCCTCTAATCCTTATCATCACGATATCAAGATAATTGCATTGCATCGTAAATCTGCAAAAGTTTTAATTTTGCAAGAATGAGCACGACGGCTCAGCAAGAACTAACAGTTTTCACATTTCATGCTTCATGTAACACATAAGTTTGTATTTTATCCATGCATCATGATTCTCATACTATGCATCTTACTCATGCATTATAAATCTTATGCAATTCATCTATATATATGCATCATGCATCTCACATTGTATATTTACAATAATTCAAGTTTCACATAGAACAATATAGTCACATAATTGCACATTGTGCACACTTTAGTCACGCTCGCATATAATCCACATAATAGTGAAAGATTTAGTAATCAAGTCATGTACATCAATACATTTAAACAAGTCAACAAGTTACTGAAAGAACTTGCCTTAAGCGTTCCTTGCCAAATTATGATGGCTCGTCTTTTAATATCCTACACAATTTATTTAACAATAAAACACCAATTAGCCACTAAAAAGGCTTCATATATTGGCTCACATTAATAATAATTCTTATCTCCTATTGTTCGCGTAATATAGACAATTAACGCGATTAACTCTAAAATATTTCTCGGTGTCGCGTCGTTTGAAAACGTTACGACCCTCATCATCATCAATCCTTATTGGTTTATATTAACCCTACTCCATATCTTATAATGTTCGTTTCATTTGAATCGAAACACTATTTAAGTTCATTAACACTTTACACGGCATTTCGACGTTTACACGTCACACGCCTAATTCGCCTCTTTTGCATGTACTAAGCATGCTCATATATTGGCTTGCAACACTCTATAATAGTTCATTCCTATTAGAACCAAATATTAAACAAGGTTATACATACTTGTTACGGCATTACGACGCTTGCACGCCCATACGCCAAACTTGTCTACCTGAATGCCTAAGCGACATAGATTTGCGTATGCTTAGTACACTCATTCGACTTATCTAATACTCATTAGATAATGCTAAGTATAATTATCATTCATAACATTCATGTTATAGAACTTAGAACATCATAACATAGCGTCGAAAACATTGCACATTGCACACGTGCATGTCCAACGCCCTCCGATTGTCTCCAATCGCACAACAGTCCTAAAGATGGTCAATTTTAGATTTGGTATATGTAGTAAATTTTAATTCTAATTAATGGAAGTTGTAGGTCTATCTCTAAGCCTTCTGGATCATCTTGAATCGCCCTAATCCGAGTTCGTATGGGAAAGTTATGGTCATTTTACCAACAAGTGTTCATGCTAAAAATTCCAGAATCAGGCAGTCAGCGAGGCCTCCGTTAGAATCACGGAGGATGCGCCAACAAGGTTAGCGAGGCCTCCGTCAGAATCACAGAGGTTGCGCCAGCATCCAGGTATCTCAGCGAGGCCTCCGTGAGAGGCACGGAGGCTGCGCTGGTGCCCAGGTGTTGCATATTGGTTCCTTCGTGCAATCCGACCCTCCTTCACTCCAACCTTCATAACTTCTTCTATACACATTCAAATTAGTCCATTTTGGATTCTATGGACTCCTAAAACATGGGGCTACAACATATCAAAAATTCAGAGCTATCTATTAACATTAACATGGCCAAATCTTAGGCCAAAGTACTAAGTTCATACTCTATTTTTAGGTGTTCTAAGTGTTCTTCACTAGAATCATCACCAAATCTTTGTTTTAACACATTTTTACTCCATTCTAACTGAGTTAACTTCGTAACCCATGGAACTACATCACCATAATAACAAACAAATTAAACAAACACGAAGTCATATCTACAAAGTCCTCTAAACCGTCCAACAGTCCACGTTTGTCCGAAAATGTTCATGTTCTTCATCCTCTAAGCATGGGTTCGGATTTTTCATCGTTTTTGTTCCACTTTAATGTTATTAATGGTTTCTATAACGTCTCATCAATATATTAAACCGTTCATAATGAACCAATAAATAATAACATCAACAAAAATTTGACTAACATAGAAAGCTTCGGAAGGAAGAATAAAAATGAAGTTTGAAGGTTTTGTGAACTTACTCTATGATTTCTTCGTTCTTGGATGCTATGGAGTTTAGTAGGACTTGCTAGAACTTGCTTAGAAACTCTCCTCTTGCACCAAGAGTTCTCCCGAAGCCTTATGTGAGCTCCTTCATGAAAGTAGTATGCACACAAGCCAATCATATTTGATATGATGTAGCATATACTTTGTAATTTTATTCATTTATTAATAAAAGAATTGATTTTCTTAAAAGACATTTTATATTATCTACATATTGCTGTTATATTAAATGTGATAAACCCATAGTTTTGAGCAATGCTTTTAGAATCATTATGGTGATCATGCTAATGAGATCTAAATTCTAGATAGCTCACAAACTAAAATTGTTCCTAATTGTTGGATTACTAAAAAGGGGATTAGTGAATCCAGATAGATCAGTACATATGTTGCTTGCTCTTAGGAAGAGGATGATTGATCTCATAATCATTTGTGTGGAGACACTAAAGCAAGTGTGTAGGTGCTTATTAGAGAATAAGTTCACTGAACGTGGCTCGCTAAGGAATATCTAATGGAGTTTTACTCGCCTGTCAATAGGAATTCCTCTAGTGATAGTAGTACAAGTGATCCTTGGACTTGAGATCATCATAGTATCTTGTGTATGATGAGTTATACTTTGACATGTCCCTTAAGACCTTTAGGGTATATCAAAGGGTATGATTGGGTATAATAAGTTGTGCATGGAGATAGGTGAATGATCAATAAAGAATCTACCACGTCTAGTAAAAGATGAGAAATGTCCTATGTGATTCGATAAATGACAACTCAGTAGTCCTTAGCCAAGGTAGAATGAAATTAGAAATGAGTTTCTAATTTGCATTAATTAGAGTTATGCATTTGGGAATCGAAATACATATAATTAAATAAAATAAGACTTTACAGTAAATCCATGTCTTATATTTAATTGGGACATTGTATGGTAGAAGGATTGAATTGTACAGTAACTATTCACTGAAAGGTTCTTTGGTGATTAATGTTGAAATCTATATTATCTGGAAAGTCGTTGATCGCTAAGGGGGCTTACCCTTATTGTTGAATAAATATTATTTATTTAAATGAATTAAATAGTTTAATTTATTAATTTAAATAATATTAGAATTGTTCTAATTGATTTATTCACAACCGGTTTAAAATGGAGAACCTAAAGGGTCACACCGCAAAAGAAAAATATTTATTTAAGAAGTAAGTGGCATAATTGTAATAATAAGTTAAGTATATTTAATTTAATCTATGGAGATAGAATAAATTAAATAGCTTAATATTTATTATTTGATATTTTGGAAATATTAAATATAAATTAATAAGAGGAGTCTTATTATTATTATTACTATTACTATTATTTAATTCCTAATAGGGATTGAGAATTAATTAATAGAAGTACTCTCCCATGAATTCCTAATTGGATTAGGAGCATAATTAATTAAAGGAGTTTAATTATAATAGAAACCCTAATCCTAAATAGTTTAGGGAAGGGTTATTTCTACATCTATAAATAAGAGGAGTCTTATCATAGATTAGGGTTACACACTCTTGCATTAGATTGTGGAGAGTACTTGCAATTTCTATAGAGATAGAAACTAGGGTTTTGCCAATACCCAACTTCTTGAATACCTTGTTCTTCCTTGGTGGATCACCTCTAGAGGCCAAACACTTGGGTGGCTAACGTTGATCAAAGGAAGGAATCTCATCGGTGGAATTCAAGGAGAACACGAAGGACTAGGAGTTGAACTTGTACCCGAGGAAGCTTTGATCTACGAGGGTATAATTCTTATTCTCTTTCTCTTTCGTTAATTGATAATTGAACACAAGGATAGATCATGAAGATGGTTTGTATGAAAATTTTAAAATCCGTTTTATCACGCTTCCGCCCTATTTGTGTAATTTGATTGCATGCTTTCATTATACACAAACCTAACAGTGGTATCAGAGACTAATCCTTTTGTTAATTATTGATTGTGATTATTCTATGTATGTATTGATATGCGATACGATCGGATTTTTGGGCTGGAAAATTTTTTTTGAATCTGCGTCGCGGCGCGTCCACGCCGCTTCCAGTTCATTCTGGAGCGTGGCTGCGCTGCTTCCAGTTCGTTATAGAGCGCGGCCGCGCCCTAACCCAGAAAACGTTTCTAGGGGTGCAGCGCGGCCGCGCCACTCCTAGTTCAATTTGGAGCGCGGCCGCGCCGGTGTGCAGACTTTGAATTTTTTTTGTTTTTCTCAATTAACATAAATGGTTTATTTAATTGATAAAAGTTTAAAATAAAGATGTTTATTTTATCTGGAATAAGATTTCAGATTGTTAAAATTACAGGAGTTTAATTTGGATTTGGTTTTTAATTAAAACAAAAGAGTTTAGTTTGTTTCAAAACTAAATATTAGCAAAACTTTTACCCATTAATTGATATCAATGCATATATGAAATGGTTTTATTATTCATGAGATGAATATTATTTATTGATACATATAGAGATATGTATGATAATAAATAGGGATTGATTATGGACTATTGACCAATGTGTGATTGAATTTATTTTAGTGGATGCTTGAATGTATGTGTTTTTATAAATGGGGTCTGCGTACCTTGTCTTCTCTAATTTTTTTCTTAATGTAAATTCTATCTCCCTCCTATGTACTTCCCCTTGACTGATGATCAAGGTTTCTATTTATTGTAAATAGTTTTGTAATAGGACTAGTTAGAATTAATTTTGAAGAATTGGAGACAAATGAGCAAGGAGCGCATGAAGACCCGTTTGTAATGGAGCCCGGGTTTAAATGTAATAGTTATATTTAAATTTTATTCTTGCACCCTAGGTTTGACCTTTTGGTTCACTTGGTGGCTGTAGTGAACCAAACTAGAGTAAAAGTCCATAATCAATCCTGGTAGAATATAGTATTCTATATGTGCATGCTTATTATATATATTATATATTATCCAACATGCTTCGCATGTAAAATAATATGACGCGTATTTTATATATATATGTGCATGCGCGCTAAACAAGATGAGACTAATAATAATAAACCCCTCAAAGAAATCATATTAAGTCCTAAGCGTTCAAAGATATTTGGAATATCGAACGTCGCCTTCTAGCATGGTAAAGAAATAGAGTATTAAATGTTTAATATGAGTTTGTTGTCTCACCACAAGAAAAGTATTAAATATTTAAGATATTGCTTTATCACATTTGATTTCTTATAAATAGACTGAACGATGTTGTTTTGTTGTGTCACCACAAGGACAGTGTTTTTCTTTCGAATATATGGAAGTGCTAGGTTGGACTTAACTTGGATAATTTTGATTTGGATGTGTCACCACTTGATCAAAATAATCTAAGAGGCAAAATAAAAGGAGTTACATAGTGATGTAATTGACAATAGTTGTCTACCTATTTATTTATATATCGTTTGTTGTGTCACCACAAGGCTATATACATTTGAAATGGTGTCTTTAATCTCACTAGCAAAACTTTAATTAGATTTACTGAACTATATATATTGAGGGTAATATAGTTTGATAAAAATAGTGGGAGATACCAATTTAAATAAAGACCTAATTTATTTTGGTAATTAATTAAATGAATGAATGCTAAAATGTTGTCTATTTCATATGCAGAATTTAAAAATGTCAAACTCACTATCACTGCGTAGCATACTTGATGCTAACAAATTGACCGGACCGAATTATACGGACTGGTTAAGGAATCTGAGAATTGTTCTCACTGCTGAAAAAATTTCTTATATCCTAAATTCGCCAGTCCCTGCAAATGTTGCAGAAACAGCCTCTGAGGAAGAGATTGCTACTTTCAGAAAGTGGCAAGATGATGCAATCTTGGCTCAATGCATCATGCTCGCATCTATGAGTAACGAGTTTCAGCGTCAGCATGAAACTATGGATGCTCCTACTATATTGTTGCACCTCAAAGAGTTATATGGTGAGCAAAGTAGGACTGCTAGATATCAGATATCTAACGAGCTCTTCCGATCTCGTATGACTGAGGACACTGGTGTTGAGACTCATGTCCTTAAGATGATCAATCGGATTGAACAACTTGGACAGCTTGGGTTTGTGATGGATGGGGAGTTAAGTTAAGATTTGATCTTGCAGTCACTCCCGGACACCTTCTCACAATTTATTGTGAATTTTCACATGAATAAGTTGGACGTCAGCATGCCTGAGTTACTTAACATGTTGAAAACTACTGAAGGTCACTTCTCATCCAACAAGCACCAAGTCTTACTAGTGGATGATTCTTCCAAGAAAAGGAAGAGGCCCAAGGTATCTTCTAAAAAGAAGAAAAATAAGAAGGCTAAGGGCAAGGCGAAGAGAAAGGATAAAAAAAACCTGATCCAGATAGCAAAGGAATTTGCTACCATTGCAATAACCCGGGATAATAGAAGAGGAACTGCAAGGAGTATCTTGCGGACTAGAAGAAGCTTGGAGAAGCCTTCGACTTCCGATCTAGGTTTGTTCATGATTGAAATTAATTTTTCTAAAAGTCAAAATTCTACTTGGGTTTGGATACCGGCTGTAGTTCTCACATATGTAATAATATGCAGGGACTAAGTAGAAGTAGAAAGCTGAACAAGGATGAAGTCGTCCTACGAATGGGAAATGGAGCAAAGGTTGATGCATTAGTTGTAGGGACTTATTGTTTAGCACTGCCTTCGGGCAAGTTCATTAGTTTAAATAATTGTTATTATGTTCCGACACTCATTAGAAACATTATTTCAATTTCTGTATTAGATATGGATGGTTTTGATATTATAATAAAGAACAACAGTTGTTCTATTTATAATAAAAATGTTTTATATGGTCTTGGAAACCTACTGAATGGACTTTACATACTTGACTTGCATGAAAATATACTTCAAATTGAACAAACTAAGAAAAAAAAGAGATGATGTTAATTATACCTTTATGTGGCACTGTAGACTCGGTCATATCAATGAAACAAGATTATCCAAGGTGCATAAAGATGGGCTTTTAGAGCTATCTGATTACGAATCATATCCAACTTGTGAATCTTGTCTCATGGGTAAAATAACTAAATCTCCTTTTTCTGGAAAAGGAGAAAGAGTTACAAAGTTGTTAGCGTTGGTACACACAGACGTATGTGGATCTATGACAACGAATGCACGAGGAGGGTATTCTTATTTTATTACTTTCACTGATGATCATTCTAGATTTGGATATGTGTATTTAATGAAATACAAATCTGAATCGTTTGAAAAGTTCAAAGAATTCAGAAGTGACGTAGAGAAGCAAACTGGTAAGAGTATTAAGATTCTTCGATCGGATCGAGGAGGGGAATACTTAACCAATGAGTTTCTCAATTGTCTCAAAGAAAATGGTATAATCTCACAATGGACTCCACCAGGGACGCCACAGTTGAATAGTGTATCTAAAAGGAGAAATCAACATTGTTGGACATGGTTCATTCCATGATGAGTTTTACCGACCTTCCAGTATCCTTCTGGGGTTATGCCCTAGAATCGGCTGCATACGTACTTAACAAGGTACCTATCAAATCCGTCCCAAAAACTCCATATGAGATATGGACAGGGAGGAAACCAAATCTTAAGCATGTTAAGACTTGGGGTTATCCAGCTTATGTCAAAAGGTTTGAGCATGATAAGCTGAAGACTAGATCCGACAAATGTAGATTCGTGGGATACCCTAAAGAAACATCAGGGTATTATTTCTATCATCCTACTGATCAAAAGGTGTTTGTTGCGAAACACGTTGCCTTCTTGGAAAAGGAGTTTAACCTTGAAGGGGTCAGTGGTAGTAAGATATATCTTGAAGAAGTTCAAGAACCACAAAACACTACGGATCAAAGTCAGGTACCTGACCAAGTAGAAGAACCTACTGTACCACTACCTATTCGTAAACCTGGAAGAGTACCAAAGATACCTGATAGGTATGGATTCATCATAGAGAATGATGATGCGGTACGCATCATAGATGATGATGATCCATTGACTTACGAAGAGGCTATGAGTAGTGAAGACTCAGAGAAATGGCTAGAAGCCATGAAATCCGAGATGGACTCCATGTATGAGAACCAAGTATAGACTTTGGTTTCACCACCTGAGGGCATTAAGCCTATTGGGTGTAAATGGGTCTTTAAGAGGAAGACTGGAGCAGATGGCAAGGTAGAGACCTATAAGGCCCGACTGGTTGCAAAAGGTTTCAAACAAAGACAAGGAGTTGACTATGATGAAACCTTCTCACCAGTAGCTATGCTCAAGTCCATTCGGATTTTGCTTGCAATTGCAGCTTATTATGACTACGAGATCTGACAAATGGACGTGAAAACGGCCTTCCTCAATGGAGAGCTTGAGGAGAATGTATATATGATACAGCCAGAGGGTTTTGTTTCAACGGTTGGAACAAACCAAGTCTATAAGCTACAACGATCCATTTATGGATTGAAGCAAGCTTCTCGAAGATGGAACATCCGTTTTGATGAGATAATCAAAAGGTTTGATTTTATCAAAAATGAGGATGAACCTTGTGTGTACAAGAAGGTTAGTGGGAGCGCTGTTTCATTCCTTGTATTATATGTTGATGATATATTACAAATAGGGAATGATGTTCCTATGCTACAGTCGATCAAAATTTGGTTATCTAAACACTTCTCCATGAAGGACTTGGGTGAGGCATCCTATATTTTGGGGATAAAGATCTATAGAGATAGGTCTAAAAGGATGTTGGGCTTGACCCAAGGAAAGTACATTGACTTGATGCTAAAGAAGTTTAGCATGGAAGATTCTAAGAGAGGTCTCATGCCGATGAGCCATGGAATACATCTCTCCAAGAAACAGGCCCCAAAGACACTTGAGGAGAGAGACCGTATGAGTAAGATTCCTTATGCTTCCACAATAGGACCTATCATGTACGGTATGATATGTACTAGACCAGATGTCGCTCATGCACTTAGTCTAACGAGCAGATGTCAGTCAAATCCAGGAGAAGAGAACTAGAAGGCAGTGAAAACATCCTAAAGAACTTTAGAAGAACTAAGGATGTATTTTTTGTCTACGGTGGGTCTGAATTGAAACTAGAGGGCTATACAGACTCAAGTTTTCAAACGGACCAAGATGACAGTAAATCCGTTTTAGGGTATGTGTTTACCTTAAACGGTGGCGCGGTGAGTTGGAAGAGTTCCAAGCAGTAAACAGTTGCTGATTCAGTGATAGAGGCAGTGAAGCTACAAAGGAAGCTGTTTGGATGAAAAAGTTCATTACTGAACTTAGAGTGGTTCCTAGCATTAGAGGAGTTGTACCTTTATTCTGTGACAACAACGGAGTTGTTGCACAGGCTAAGGAACTCAGGTCTCATCAGAAATCCAAACACGCATTGCGGTGGTTTCATTTGATTAGAGAGATCATTGAAAGTGGAGACGTCACCCTGAGCGTGTGGACTCTCAAGACAACATTGCAGATCCATTTACTAAAGCTTTAACACAACAACAGTTTGATCGTCACTTAGAGAAGATGGGTATTAGATACCATGGTGATTGGCTTTAGTGCAAGTGGGAGATTGAAAGTAGTATGCACACAAGCCAATCATATTTGATATGATGTAGCATATACTTTGTAATTTTATTCATTTATTAATAAAAGAATTGATTTTCTTAAAAGACATTTTATATTATCTACATGTTGCTGTTATATTAAATGTGATAAACCCATAGTTTTGAGCAATGCTTTTAGAATCATGATGGTGATCATGCTAATGAGATCTAAATTCTAGATATCTCACAAACTAAAATTGTTCCTAATTGTTGGATTACTAAAAAGGGGATTAGTGAATTCGGATAGATTAGTACATACGTTGCTTGCTCTTAGGAAGAGAATGATTGATCTCATAATCATTTGTGCGGAGACACTAAAACAAGTATGTAAGTGCTTATTAGAGAATAAGTTCACTGAACGTGGCTCGCTAAGGAATACCTAATGGAGTTTTACTCACCTGTCAATAGGAATTCCTCTAGTGATAGTAGTACAAGTGATCCTTGGACTTGAGATCATCATAGTATCTTGTGTATGATGAGTTATACTTTGACATGTCCATTAAGACCTTTAGGGTATATCAAAGGGTATGATTGTGTATAATAAGTTGTGCATGGAGATAGGTGAATGATCAACAAAGAATCTACCACGTCTAGTAAAAGATGAGAAATGTCCTATGTGATTCGATAAATAACAACTCAATAGTCCTTGGCCAAGATAGAATGAAATTAGAAAGGAGTTTCTAATTTGCATTAATTAGAGTTGTGCATTTGGGAATCGAAATACATATAATTAAATAAAATAAGACTTGACAGTAAATCCATGTCTTATATTTAATTGGGACATTATATGGTAGAAGGATTGAATTGTACAGTAACTATTCACTGAATGGTTCTTTTGTGATTAGTGTTGAAATCTATATTATCTGGAAAGTCGTTGATCGCTAAGGGGGCTTACCCTTATTGTAGAATAAATATTATTTATTTAAATGAATTAAATAGTTTAATTTATTTATTTAAATAAGATTAGAATTGTTCTAATTGATTTACTCACAACCGGTTTAATATGGAGAACCTAAAGGGTCACACCGCAAAAGAAACATATTTATTTAAGAAGTAAATGACATAATTATAATAATAAGTTAAGTATATTTAATTTAATCTATGGAGATAGAATAAATTAAATAGCTAAATATTTATTATTTAATATTTTGGAAATATTAAATATAAATTAATAAGAGGAGTCTTATTATTATAATTACTATTACTATTATTTAATTCCTAATAGGGATTGGGAATTAATTAATAGAAGTACTCTCCCATGAATTCCTAATTGGATTAGGAGCATAATTAATTAAAGGAGTTTAATTACAATAGAAACCCTAATCCTAAATAGTTTAGGGAAGGGTTATTCCTACATCTATAAATAAGAGGAGTCTTATCATAGATTAGGGTTACACACTCTTGCATTAGATTGTGGAGAGTACTTGAAATTTCTATAGAGATAGAAACTAGGGTTTTGACAATACTCAACTTCTTGAATACCTATTCTTCCTTGGTGGATCACCTCTAGAGGTCAAACACTTGGGTGGCTAACGTTGATCAAAGGAAGGAATCTCATCGGTGGAATTCGAGAAGAACACGAAGGACTAGGAGTTGAACTTGTACCCGAGGAAGCTTTGATCTACGAGGGTATAATTCTTATTCTCTTTCTCTTTCATTAATTGATAATTGAACACAAGGATAGATCATGGTGATGGTTTGTATGAAAATTTTAAAATCCGTTTTATCACGCTTCCGCCCTATTTGTGTAATTTGATTGCATGCTTGCGTTATATACAAACCTAACACTTCACTCCACCCACTTATTTCTCTATCTAACTTCTCTTTCTCTCTCTTACTTCTTCTCCTTCTTTTTCTTCTTCTGTAACTTTCTTCTCTTGCAACCTGCTATATAATTGTAGGTGAATTGAAGTTTGGTAAAAATGGAAGAAACGGATGGAATGGTTTGGGACTCAACTGAGCCCTTCTTCTTCTTTTCTCTCTTTCTTTGCAACTCTTTCTTCTATTGTCCCTCTACTCTTGCAACGAACTGAGCTTGGAGCTTTGAATGGGGTGTTGCCTCTTTTTAAATCCTTAATAAAAGAGCTCTAACTCGTGCAAGTGTACACGGTCAACAAGTAATACAGAGGAAGTAGAGTATCATCCTACAGAGAAAGGATTAAATTAAAATCACTATGCATCAGTTCTATCACTATATTTATTTGCCTAAACTATTGACTTACTTTTGGTGACAAAATTATTTCTATAACAATTAATAACTAAATATGCAAATACTAACGAAATATATCAAGCCTGGAATTAATGGGATCCATACTTCATTTAATAGTTCATCTAATTACCACTATCAAGCTAGAAGGTTCACATATCACAGAAAAGTAGCCAAGGGCACTAATATAGACATAACCATTTGTCAATGCATTATGACCTACTTACATAATATCCATAATCGATAGACACCATGTAATCACCACTATAATCAAAATCACTATATTTCTATGTGAAATTGCAATTATATTGATTTTAAGCACAAGCCCTTATTTTGACTCTTACGGTGAAACAGTATATTTCTATCTGACTCACAAAATATTTAAGCTATTAAATTAAGCCTCATATTCGCAAGCTATCATGATTACAATCCATACTTATAAGTTATTTTTCAATTCCATACAAGTGCTGAAGTCGAATGGTGATCAAGCATTCACACATGCAAAACAATCATGATAGAAGTTCCTTATGATATGCAAAACAATCTAACAATCAAGCTTATAATTAGACTACATATTAAAATCCGTTAGAATCCCATAATGGAGATTAGTTCATGTCTGAACCAAAAGCCATTATGGGATCAAAACTAAACATGGAAAAATAAACAATCAATTGAAGTAAGAAGAATTAGATTGATTAAACCCAATTGATTAATAAAATCCAAAGTAAAATTCAACCCACATCAATATCCAGCACTTGAACAATAATAATCCTATGTAAAACTCTCAAAACTATCTCTAGAAAAGTAGAATAATAATAATAAAAGTCTACAAGTTCCTCCTTAGGGTTTCCTTCTCTAAATCTAATCAATAATCACTAGAATCCTCTTCCGAATTGGCTTCCTTTTCCTCCTCCAGCCGCAACTCAGCACCCACAGCAGTGCCCTAGCGCCTCTAGCGCTATCTTAGTACAAATCCTAGCGCCTTTGGCGCTAGGTCATGCCCATGTATTTACAAAAATGCCATCAAGTGTCTTTTAAGCTTCAAATTTACCCTTTTGCCCCTCCAGCTCCAACCTACAATAAATAAACACAAAAACAAATAAAATACTACTAAAAACACTTAAAGACCACAATAATTAAGTCTAACAATACCTGATTCGTAGGTATAAAACCCACTCATCATGGGGAAGAGAAGAAGTTGCATCAGATGAAAATGAAATGGTATGGGAGAATGAAGAGGTTGTACATTCGAGCTCCCTAGGAAATGGGTTTAAGGAGAATGTTTCTCCCTCTTGGCTTCTCCATGTGTTTGGTCGGCAATTGGCACAAGCCACCGACCACTCCCTCCATTCTCTCTTATAATTGGCCCACTTGTGTTTGGTGGCTTCCCATATTAGTAACATGCCACAATTAATACACCCATTTAGTCTCTCCCATACCCGAATACTCTCTCATTGTACCAAATTTGCTCAATAACTATACCCAAAATTAAAATGGGTACCCTCATAAAATATTGGGACGCATAAAAATAATAATTATGGGATTGGTTCATTTATTCGGAATACTCATGTAATACATTTCGTATATGAAATAAATCTCGTTCTGGCTCAAATAAAATTTTCGGCGCTTGGAAAAATTATTTCTTCGCGTACTGATGAGTGTGCTTTATATACACAAATTAGGCACTTTTGAGCTTGATAATTTGTAAATCCTAAGTCATTTCGTTTGGTTTTTATGTATTTTTATCATGTTTGTGTAAAATGTTGTTTTGTATTGTTTTTATGTGTTTTATATTGTTTTTATGTGTTTTTGCTTAGTTTTGTAGGAAATGGAGCAAAAGCTACTTGAACGTCAACGGTTGGGTGCCTTGTTTGCCATTTTTGAGCTTCCGATTGATATAGCAGCTGCTTGCGGCTCAATTTGACCCATGATCCAATCCGTATCTCTCAAAACTCAAAGAACGAAAGTTGTAGATTTTTGTCTTAGCTTTCCATAACATCTCGAATCATCCAATTTGAAGTTCGTATGAGAGAGTTATGGTCGTTTTACCAGCGGATTTAGCATGAATTTTACACAGCGGCCACTTAGAGCTCAATTTCACCCTTTCTTCAGCCACTATCATTTCGAACTACAATTATGGAAGTTGTAGAGCTACTTCTCAGCTTTCCGTAGCCTCTTGAATCGCCTAATTTCGAGTTCGGACGAAGAAGTTATGGTCATTTTACCAACAAACGTCAAAACTGAATCGGGCATGCAGCGGCATGGGCGCGGGCGCACCAGCCAGCGTGCGGGCGCACCAATGGCTGCTGGGCAGCGCGTCTGGGTCGGATTTTAAGCAATTTGAGCGGGTTTTTGGTCATTTTTCATGGGCTAAGCTAGGGTTTTGCATAAGACACTATAAATACAACATGTAGCCTCCATTTTAACATATCCTAGACTTCTAAAATCAGCATTCTTGGGGGGTGAAAGCTAACCTAGAGCAAGAAGGAGAAAAGGTAGCTCAAGCTCCCCAATGGGGAAGCTTGAGCAACCAACAACAATGGAAGGCTTGCTCCACCAACAAGGGCTGCAATACAAGGAAAGGAGAAGATCAAAAGGGAGTTCATCTCTAATCTTTTCATCTAGCTTTGTACTCCAAGGATGTTAGTTAGGTTTATTGCTTTGTTTATTATTTTGATTTCAGTTTTTGGTTTGAAATTGTAATTGAACCCATTGCTTATTTGAATTGATTTCTCTTCCTTTGATTATTATTACTCTTATGAATTGGTTATCATAACTTATGCTTATAGATTAATTGCTTGGCTTGTAATTACCGTGGGAACCTATATGAACTTGACAAACGGATTATAGTGTTGAGACCTAGTTATGATATCATGTGAAAGTTAAATATTATTGTGGGTGATTAATTGAGATTTAGTGACGTGTGTCTTGTTGATTATCCTCAATGATAGGTAACTTGATTGTATTTAGGATAGACATATACCTAGATACCATGTGCAACCAATTGAGAATCTAATCTTAATGACTTCCTATGTGAAAGTTGGTAATTGAAAGGGTGGTTAATGAGATTTAGTGACATGTGTCTTGTTAGTTATTCTTGAAATTGGTCTCTTGATAGTGTGTAGGATAGACATATACCTACATGCCGCATTAGGAAGATTCGTAATTGACCATCGACAGAGGCTCTTACATAATTGTGATTTCTCGGATGTCAATTCTATGTGGTTAATTGATCTAAAAGGAGAGTTAAGATATTTGAACAAAGCATTGCACGCCAAGTGTTTGACAAAATGCTTGAATGGGGAAAATTGTAATCTTAGACATTTATCTATCTATTCTTGTTATTTATATGTCATGCAATTTAGATATAACTTCCATCTATCTCTTACATCAAAGAGTTTGATTTAGATCGAGTCGATATTGAGTTAGTACTTGGGGATACGTTAGAGTTAATTCCTCGTGGGATCGACAACTCTCTTATCATTATATTACTTGTTGACCGCGTATACTTGCGCGTATTTATCGGTTGCGAAATCGACCAACACGTACACGTCTTAACGAAATTAATAGAAATCGAAAAAGACGTAAAAATATTCGGGCGTGAATAGTGACTCGGGAAACGTGCCCGTGAATAGTGATTTTGCGATTTTTCGCGAAATCAATTATTCACTCTTATGGTTCAACAACGCATAAAAATTCATACATTCACATCATCCGGATTATAAAATAACCTTAAAGCACATCACATAAAAAATATTTTAATATATTCCATAATATTGATAAACCCAAATTACAAGGGTGCTCTCGATTCGCGATCGTTATAGTAATAATCTATTTATTCATTCGCTCAAAATATATGTACATATATTTCATGCTTATACATACACATTAAATTCGCCACATAATCATATACATCAACGTACATATATCACACTCATATTTGGGTTAACGCCTTTATGCCAAAAAACTCGTTCAATAATAATATCCTTCAACTATTTATTTAATCCAATAAATAGTATTCCAGCGATATTTCTCGAAACTACCATATTAGGTTATACGAAAACTTTCATACTTACTAATCATCGCCTACGTATAATCTAGGTTATAATATAACCTTTAAACGCTTAACACATTTTTTATTCAATAATATTCATAAGCTCGAATTACCAAGTTACCCACGACTCACGATCGTTACATTCTTCTTTCTTTCTTCCTCATCATCATTACAGCTCACTCCGAACTTAAATTCGAGTTTTGACTTCCTTCTATACAATTATACGCTTCGTCAATTAGTCCATACTAATTAAATTAATTAACTTTGACTAACTATTAGTCCACATCTCATCACTAATCGATAATAAATATATAATACACATATATTTATTCTCTTATCACAACAATCACATAAATATATATATATAACACATATATATCTTACATTCAACCCGCTACACCTCGTAATAAGAATTTTATTAAATCCTTATTTCAATATTATTCTCAAAAAATCTGGGTTGTCACAAAACCCACTCAAATCAGTGCCCCCTACTAATTATCATAGAGAAACCCCACAATATAAAGCCCTAGACTTTGCCATCATAGATCAGAAAAAAGTGCCATCAGAGATCAGAAAAAGTGATTTTCAGGTAGGATCCCATTTTGCCGCCGACAAGAAATGAATCGGAACCAAGCATGATAAAATGGGAAGAGAGAAAGGAGGAGAAATGGTGGGCCGAAGAGGAAGAGAACGGATGGAGGAGAAACGGGTGGGCCAAATGAAAGGAAGGGAGGCGGGGGAGCTATTGCCATCTCTACACAGCAAATCCCAAATCAACACAAAACATCCAGATCAGATCCGAGAAACAGGTGGGCCACAAGAAGAAGGGGTAATCTGGATGCAAGGAAGATAATGGACGGTAGACGGGAGGAGTGGTAGGGAGGGAGGGGGGTTTCTTAGAGAGAAGGAATTATTAAAGATAATGTCTTTACTTTGATATAACTTATAATTATTAAAGATCTATTAATCTGAATGAGGGTATTGGTAATATGGACTGATCATGTTATGCCAATAATCTGAATTTCAGATAAATAGTAAAACATTAATACAATGTTGATAAAAAATTATACATTTGAGTGAGGGTATTGAATGATATTGGGAGTTCTGTAAGCACTAAGGTTACACTTAATGAGCGCCAGTAAGGTGACACTTTTACTGGAATGTGCTCCTCGGTTCCAAGAACAATCTTATCATTAATACTGTGAATTTCATATAGATAGGGAATATCAATATAAAGAGATAACTCTATAAAGATATCTATTCAAGTGAGGGTATTGAATAATACGGTATGTTCTGTAAAGAAAAGGAATCTTGTCGCGGATAAAGATGAAAACATTTATTGCAAGATTCTTCTGTTCTGAAGAACCATCCTATTATTAATGTTGTGAACCTTGGGTATATGGAAGTATAGAATGTTTAAATCATAAGGTTAAAAGTTTGACCGATATATATATATATGGTAATATCCATATATACGAATGAACTACAAGTTGATACTTGTAGAAAGAATGAGATCGAGATCAAGTTAAGATCCAGGGATGAAGATAAATTTTTTTTATGATTTTATAGTCTTTAATAGACTAATTCAACCAATATGATTATGGGATCATTGGTTAAGTTACGATAGAAGTACGAGATAACTTCGACCCTTGTTCGGGCGGCCAGTGCCCAAATTCGAGGGCGTCATATTTGGTATCAGAGCAATGGGTTATAGTTTCGAGGTAACGAGTACCTTGGGGTATAATCTGATAGGTTAAGATTAAATAGACTTGTGAACAGTCTATAGATAAGTAAAAGATATGCAGAAATTGTAATAAATCTTAATACATAAAAACATTATGTGAAAATTTTAATATTCCGAACCCTAATAAGATCTGTATATGTAAATTATGTGTTTAATAAATGAAATTTCTTGTTCTTACTTGATATTATGTGATTGTGTATTTTATTAAACAATTAGGTCGAATAAATTTTTTTTTCGCCAAGCAGCTGTGTCGTGCTTAATCGGACAAAATGATTTGACGTGCTTCCGGCGAATTCACCGAGAAGCGTCTCGGTAAATTATTTTTTTTATAAGCTGATGTGTCGTGCTTGGAAATGACGAAGTGCTTTGTCATGCTTCGACATTAATATAATATTATATTAACTGATAAAAAATTCTAAAATAAGCTAATTAGGGTTAGAATGTTAAACGGAAATAGAAACCCTAATTTGAAAACCCTAATTGGTAACAGTTGTTCGAATTGTTCAATTAAAACCCTAATTATTGTACAATAATCTTAATTGATATAATTAAGATTTAAATAATAAATCATAATATTAATTATGAATTATTAAGATTAAACTAAACCCTAAATGGAAGATTAAAAACCTAATTGTGAAATTGAAAACCTTAAACCCTAAAACCCTAATTTGGTTCAATAAACCTAAATTATGAAATGTAAAACCTTAATTATGATATATAACCATCATTAGGGTATTACTAAACTTAAATTAACATTATAAACCTAATTAACAAAAATCTAATTTTAATTAGTAAGTAAAATAAATCAAAAATGAAATCCTAGTCACTGAAAATGAAGCTAGGAGTGTGCAAGCTTGTGCTTGACACACTCCAGCACAAGTAGGTGCCCAAGATCATATTAGAGTAGCACAAGTCCCAAGCCTAGATATTTTTGTAGGCAAAATTTAGAAAATAAAGCCTAGGAAACCCTAATTCAATTCACTATAAATAGAATGAGATCTGATCATGCAAGCCTACGAAATTTCAAAGCTTATACACTTAGAAACATACCATATCAAGCCCCAGCAACCACAAGTTCAGAATCAGAAGCTAGGAATCAAAACTTTGAAGAAAAAGGTGCAAACCCTAATTTTATGATATATCTTCAAGCCTGTAAAAATTTTGTGTTTTAGATGTTTAGGAATGCTTGTTAACATGTTATATGGTGATCTGGGCGGTTAAAACATGTTTACATAACATCTAGATATGAAAATTAAGCCAAAATAGTAAACTGTTCTTGGCAGTCAAGAACAGTCTCACAAGCTACTTTGTCAGAGCTTTTGATCGGCTTAAAATGTTTGTTTGATGTGTTTTAAAGCATGAATCAGTAGTATGCCATGTTAGCTTTAAGATCTAATTGGTAGAATGGTTAAATTATCTCTAGGATGGAAGTTATAGGTGGTCAAAATGCGTTGACCGACCATGGAGGACTGATTTCTGGGTAACCCAGAAATCATATGAATGTCTGACAGTTTGATGTCAGACTTTTGGACAACCCAGATCATACCTAAACGATATAATTTTTGAGGTTTTAATGTTTGTAGCTGTTGGTCGATTTCGCAACCGATAAATACGCGCAAGTATACGCGGTCAACAAGTAATAAAGTGATAAGAGAGTTGTCGAACCCACAGGGAATTGTTCTAGTGTATCCCAAGTACCAACTATATATCGTCTCGATTTTATTTAGACAAATGATGATTTGAGTTTTTGTTGTTTGTAATAATTAAAAGATATGAAAAGCATTAAGATAACGAAATCTAATATTAACAAGTCTAAGATTGCAATTTCCCCCAACACTTAATTTGAATATCCTAACTCTCTCATTTGAATTAATTAACAACATAGAATTGCCAACCGAGAAATCAAAGCTACTTATAAGCCTCTGTCGATGGTCAAATTCGAATCTTTCTAATGCGGCGTGTAGGTATATGTCTATCCTACACACTATCAAGAGACTAATTTCAAGAACAATAACAAGACACGTGTCACTAAATCTCATTTACCGTCCCTTCAATTACCAACTTTCACATAGGAAGTCATTAAGAGTAGATTCTCCATTGGTTGCACACGGTATCTAGGTATATATCTATCCTAAATACTATCAAGTTACCTATCATTGAGGATAATCAACAAGACACACGTCACTTAATCTCAATTAATAACCCACAACAATCTTTAACTTTCGCATGATATCATAACAAGGTCTAAACACTATAATCCGTTCGTCAAGTTCATATAGGTTCCCACGGTAATTACTAGCTAGGCAATTAATATATGAAGCATAAATTATGACATACAATTCACAAATGAGTAATTAATAGCAAAGAGAGAGAAATCAATTCAAACTATGTGTTGGGTTCCATTGAAATCTTAGAATAAGCTCTAGTTCATGGTAGCTAGGCAAAACATCAAACACATGGTGTACATCATGAAATAGAAATACAAATTCAAAGGAAAGCAAGAGATGATAAAACCCATTTAGAAGATATTCATATGTTGCTTGCTTGGTTGATGTCAATTTCTAGCTTTTCCTCTTCCTTTGGCATTCTTTTCTCCTTTTGCTCCTTGGCTTGTTGCTGAAAATCTCTTTGAATTGCAGCCCTCAAGCTCTTCTTGGTGATGTATGTGCAGCCTCCCTATGTCAAGATGTCCATTTGACACTCCTTTCCTTCTTGGTTCTTTTGATTTTGCTGAATTTTTCTTGTGTTGCAGCACTTTTGGCTCTCTAATTGATGTGTTTGTGTGGCCTCCCAATTCCTAGATCTTTCCAATATGAAGCCCCAATGAGATATTATATAGTGCCTCCATGAAAACCCTAGCAAAAATCAGATTATGGGTCAAAAATCCGCTCAGATCGCACCAAAAGGCCAGCTGGAATCGCACTCAGCACGGCGTCGCGCGCCCGCGCCCAGCGCCTGGGCCGCACGCTGGTCGCACGCCCAACGCCGCACGCCCGCACCGCGCGCCCGCACGCCAGCGCGCCCGCACGCCAGCGCGCCCGCACGCCAGCACGCCGCACGCCGCACGCCCGCACCGCGCGCCCGCACGCCAGCGCGCGCGCCCGCGCCCAGCGCCTGGGCCGCACGCTGGCCGCACGCCCAACGCCGCACGCCCGAACGCCCACGCCGCGCGCCCGCGCCCAGCGCCTGGGCCGCACGCCCACGCCCGCTGCCGAGGCCCCGCGCGCGCCCAACGCCGCACGCCCACGCCGCGCGCCCGCACGCCGCGCCCATGCGCCCGCGCCCAGCGCCCGCCGCACACGCCCGCACGCCCAGCGCGCCAACACGCCCGCACGCCCAGCGCGCGCCCGCACGCCGCGCCCATGCGCCCGCGCCCAGCGCCTGGGCCACACGCTGGCGCCCCGTCTGCCGCACGCCGTGCCCGCGGCTTGGTCGACGCCGCACGCCGTGCACGCTTTCCAACGCCGTGCACACCCAACTTCCAAATGTCATCAAATTAAGCCCCGAGCATCGCCAAACATAAATTTTCACCGTGTTATCATTCGGGCACGGACATCTAAGCACGGGCTTGCCCTCGTGGCTTGGTCGACGCCGCACGCCGTGCACGCTTTCCGACGCCGTGCACGCCCAACTACCAAATGTTGTCAAATTAAGCACCGAGCGTCGCCAAGCACAAATTTCCATCATACTACCATTCGGGCACAGACATCCAGGCACGGACATTGAGTCAATACAAACAACGATCCGAGTGGTCTTTATTTCAAATCCTACAAACATAATGAAAATGCATCAAAGCAACATAAAACATGTAAAAATAACTAAAAACTAATTTATGTAGAAATAAGATAAAAATACATAAAAACCACATAAAATACCTAAAGACTTGCAAATTATCAAGGCCAAAAGTACCCAAATTGTGTGTATAAAATACACTCATCAAATACCCCCAAACTTAAATCTTTGCTTGTCCTCAAGCAAAACAAACCTAAACTAAACAATTCAAAAACTTCTAATATAACCTAACTTGAGCAATGAATTAATAAGCTGACAATGGTCTCGAGGGCATCAACACAAAGAACTCAAGAGAACAAACAAGGTGTTGCAAGTCTAAAATTTCAGTTAGCTAGTCATACTTTGCTTAAGGCCCCTTCCGTGTGTGTGTGAGTACCCAATAGCAGTAAACCAACCAAGCTCGGATGAACTTTGCAACCACATTACCTTATGAAATAATCAAAATAAACCCCAAAACAACATGCTTAACACATCACTCAATACAAAGGTATACAAATCACAATTCCAAAAAATTTGAGAATCAAGGGCTCTAGGTGAGTGCATTTTATGCTCCATCTCAACCTTAAGCACGCTCATATGGGCGAGTGCGTTTTACGCTCAACCTCAACCCCATGCAAAATTTGTAATAAACAATTTTTTTTTCTTTAATCACAATTATAAGAGAGTGCGTTTTACGCTCTATCTCTCCTACGCATGTGTCCATGAGTGAGTGCGTTTTACGCTCCATCTCAACTCACCACATGACCATCAATTCAAACATAACAAAATTTGGACACCTTGGTTCGAGTGATGTTTAAACGAGTTCTAGAGTTTATAGATGTTTTTCACAAGCATTCGGTTATAAAAGCCTTCACTAAGCATACAACTAGCTTAATACTTATGGGTAAGTGCATAAAAGTGAAAGGACGCATAAGCAAAATAATAACCAATAAACGATAAGCACAAAGACTAAGCAACAATTGTCTACTTCTCATGAGTTAGAATCTCTTCAAACAAGTCATTAACATAGACCATGGATTATAGTACAAATCAAATTAAAACAATGCTCAAGGGACACATCTTAAAAATAAATGAATTTTTTTTTTTTTTGAATAAAAAGAAAAACATACTTAAATCACGCAAAAACTAAATTAAAAACACACAAATACGAAGTACTACCCCCAAACTTAAACTTGACATTGTCCTCAATGTCTGATATAGGAAAAATTAAAATAGAAGACTTCCCTGAAACCGTGTCAAGCGCCATTGATATCATCTTTCAATACCTCTAAGTTGGGAGCGTACCTGAAAGCAAATGACTAAAGAAATTAAAATGCAATTAAACCACTAAAATGCAATCAAACAAAAATAAAAGCAAAACAGTAAACTTGGGTTGCCTCCCAAGAAGCGCTTGGTTTAAAGTCGTTAGCCCGACTCCTTTATTTCCCATCAATCCGGCTCAATCGCAAAATTGACCATTGCATGTCGCCTCGCTGTTCTTTCTTTGATTTGCATGGCTTGTATGCCCAATTGGCAACCCTCAAACTTAGCTTCAGCCGGTGGCAAAAAGAAGCTTTCCTCCTCCGCTTTATCCATTATTGCACTTTTGTCAAGATCAACATGAAGATCTTCTTCATGAACCAATGGGTGCTCGATAGGTTTGAAAACCTCGAATGTGACTTCTTGATCTTCAATTTCCTTTTCATAATCCCCATTCATGCTCCTCGTCTCATCAACCTCAGAATCATCATCCACAATAGGATGTACACTCTCAAAATTTTCATTAATAGCTTCGTGCGACTCCTCGCCATTTCCTTGATCATCCACCAAGCACCCCTCTTCACCTTCCTCCATAGGGTCAATCTCAGTATCGCTAGGTAAGGTGCATTGCGGGTGAATAATGTAAGAATTGGCAACATAGTTCATGATGCTCTGCACTAAAGCTTGTATATTTGCCAACCTAACCTCATTTTGAGAGATATGAACCATGAGCTCCTCCCTCCCTCTTTCCGCTTTGTCACAACTATGCGAATTCACCAAACATTGCTCTTCACCTTCCTCTATAGGGTTAATCTGTGTAATACAAGGTAAGGTGCTTTGCGGGTGAATAAGCACTGCCTCGAGAAGTTGTGCCATTTGGTTCTCGACGCTTCGTAACAATTCTTGTTTCTCAATGAACAAGGGAAGAATCTCCTCCACATTAGATGTATCCTCATGGTATGGTGGAGGTTGGAATGAAAATTCTGAATGGTATGAGAGACTTGGATCAAAGCATTGATCTTGACTGTTGTCCCAAGAAAAGCTTGGATGATGTTGCCAACCCGGTTGATAGTAGTTTGGGTAGTAGTCAGCTTGATTCTGACTGTAGGCATTTTGAGTGGACTGGCCTTTAAGAGTGTCAATAGCCCTTGAAAGCGTTGCAAGTTGTTCTTGCAATTGCTCAAGAACTTTTGACGAACTTGGTTGCGTCGTCCCCTCATAATCCCATTGATAATTATGCTCATCCATTAACTGAAACAAAAAAAAAACAAAATAAATAATAAGCAAATTATTTACAAGTCTAAATTAAGACCAATTCGATTGTCATTAATATTGGAAAAACACTAGAAGAACAATTCCCGGGCAACGGCGCCAAAAACTTGTTGGTCGATTTCGCAACCGATAAATACGCGCAAGTATACGCGGTCAACAAGTAATAAAGTGATAAGAGAGTTGTCGAACCCACAGGGAATTGTTCTAGTGTATCCCAAGTACCAACTATATATCGTCTCGATTTTATTTAGACAAATGATGATTTGAGTTTTTGTTGTTTGTAATAATTAAAAGATATGAAAAGCATTAAGATAACGAAATCTAATATTAACAAGTCTAAGATTGCAATTTCCCCCAACACTTAATTTGAATATCCTAACTCTCTCATTTGAATTAATTAACAACATAGAATTGCCAACCGAGAAATCAAAGCTACTTATAAGCCTCTGTCGATGGTCAAATTCGAATCTTTCTAATGCGGCGTGTAGGTATATGTCTATCCTACACACTATCAAGAGACTAATTTCAAGAACAATAACAAGACACGTGTCACTAAATCTCATTTACCGTCCCTTCAATTACCAACTTTCACATAGGAAGTCATTAAGAGTAGATTCTCCATTGGTTGCACACGGTATCTAGGTATATATCTATCCTAAATACTATCAAGTTACCTATCATTGAGGATAATCAACAAGACACACGTCACTTAATCTCAATTAATAACCCACAACAATCTTTAACTTTCGCATGATATCATAACAAGGTCTAAACACTATAATCCGTTCGTCAAGTTCATATAGGTTCCCACGGTAATTACTAGCTAGGCAATTAATATATGAAGCATAAATTATGACATACAATTCACAAATGAGTAATTAATAGCAAAGAGAGAGAAATCAATTCAAACTATGTGTTGGGTTCCATTGAAATCTTAGAATAAGCTCTAGTTCATGGTAGCTAGGCAAAACATCAAACACATGGTGTACATCATGAAATAGAAATACAAATTCAAAGGAAAGCAAGAGATGATAAAACCCATTTAGAAGATATTCATATGTTGCTTGCTTGGTTGATGTAAATTTCTAGTTTTTCCTCTTCCTTTGGCATTCTTTTCTCCTTTTGCTCCTTGGCTTGTTGCTGAAAATCTCTTTGAATTGCAGCCCTCAAGCTCTTCTTGGTGATGTATGTGCAGCCTCCCTATGTCAAGATGTCCATTTGACACTCCTTTCCTTCTTGGTTCTTTTGATTTTGCTGAATTTTCCTTGTGTTGCAGCACTTTTGGCTCTCTAATTGATGTGTTTGTGTGGCCTCCCAATTCCTAGATCTTTCCAATATGAAGCCCCAATGAGATATTATATAGTGCCTCCATGAAAACCCTAGCAAAAATCAGATTATGGGTCAAAAATCCGCTCAGATCGCACCAAAAGGCCAGCTGGAATCGCACTCAGCACGGCGTCGCGCGCCCGCGCCCAGCGCCTGGGCCGCACGCTGGTCGCACGCCCAACGCCGCACGCCCGCACCGCGCGCGCCCGCACGCCAGCGCACCCGCACGCCAGCGCGCCCGCACGCCAGCGCGCGCGCCCGCGCCCAGCGCCTGGGCCGCACGCTGGCCGCACGCCCAACGCCGCACGCCCGAACGCCCACGCCGCGCGCCCGCGCCCAGCGCCTGGGCCGCACCCAGGCCGCACGCCCACGCCCGCTGCCGAGGCCCCGCGCGCGCCCAACGCCGCACGCCCACAGCCGCGCGCCCGCACCGCACGCCGCGCCCATGCGCCCGCGCCCAGCGCCCGCCGCACACGCCCGCACGCCCAGCGCGCCAACACGCCCGCACGCCGCGCCCATGCGCCCGCGCCCAGCGCCTGGGCCACACGCTGGCGCCCCGTCTGCCGCACGCCGTGCCCGCGGCTTGGTCGACGCCGCACGCCATGCACGCTTTCCAACGCCGTGCACACCCAACTTCCAAATGTCATCAAATTAAGCCCCGAGCATCGCCAAACATAAATTTTCACCGTGTTATCATTCGGGCACGGACATCTAAGCACGGGCTTGCCCTCGTGGCTTGGTCGACGCCGCACGCCGTGCACGCTTTCCGACGCCGTGCACGCCCAACTACCAAATGTTGTCAAATTAAGCACCGAGCGTCGCCAAGCACAAATTTCCATCATACTACCATTCGGGCACAAACATCCAGGCACGGACATTGAGTCAATACAAACAACGATCCGAGCGGTCTTTATTTCAATTCCTACAAACATAATGAAAATGCATCAAAGCAACATAAAACATGTAAAAATAACTAAAAACTAATTTATGTAGAAATAAGATAAAAATACATAAAAACCACATAAAATACCTAAAGACTTGCAAATTATCAAGGCCAAAAGTACCCAAATTGTGTGTATAAAATACACTCATCAGTAGCTCTTCTTTGGCATGTAATCTACAAGTATAAATCATCAAAACACATTTAGCTAACTTGGAATCAAAGTTATTCATGGTCAACCCATGTTGACTGACCATGACTGCTTGAGTTTCTAGGTAACCCAGAAACTCAAGAACAGTTTGAACCCGGTGGTTTGACCATCAAATTTAGAGCATGATATGATATAATTTAAGATGAAATTTGATATGTCGTTATACTCTGCCATGCTAGGTTTAACAACAAACAAAAATCAAACATAAACATCAAACCGGTTGGAATTAATTTGAGGTCAAATGTTACTGTCGGACATTGACCAACTATTCTTCATTGAAGGACACCTTTAGCGACGAAATGCATCACCAAACCCAGAAACCTATGAACACATGCAGACCGTCGCTAAAGCCCTTTAGCGACGGATTTTTAATAAAATTAAATAAAAACTAATTAAATAAATTATAAAATAATAAATAAATAATAAATAAATATTAATAATTAATAAATAAATCCGAAAATTCATTTTTAATTATAAAAAAAATATTTTTAATATTTTTATATATTCTGAATTATTATTTAATTTAATTAAATAATAAATAATAATTATGATAAATCATTTAATAATTGTTTTAATTATTTAAAAATGATATTAAATTATTAAATAATTATATTAATTATTTAAAAATGATATTTAGGTAAATAAAATTATTATATATAATAATTAAATAAAATATTAAATATTTAAATATTATTAATGATAAAATAAATTATTTAAATAATATATTAAGTATTTAAAAAAATTAATTTAAATGATAATTAAATCATTTAAATATTAAATTAAGTTTTAAAAATTATTATAAGTAATAATTAAATTATTATAATGATAAAATAAATTCTAAAAATATTATTATTGAAAAAATAAATTATTTAAATAATATTCTATCTTTCTAAAAATATTATAAATGATAAATAAATCATTTAAATAATATTTTAGGCATCTAAAAATATTCTAAATGACAAATAAATTATTTAAATAACATATTAAATGTTTTAAAAACATTCTAAATGATAATTAAATCATTTAAAAAATATTCCTAAGCTTGTAAAATTATTTAAAAATACTTCCAAGCTTCTGAAAATTATTTAAAAATAATACCAAGCTTCTAAAAATGTTATAAATAATAAATAAATTATTTAGACTAATAATTAAGCATCCCAATGAAGTTTTATCGAACAATCTATGTGTTTAGCTATTAAGGACGCAACCGAGATACCGAATCGACGTCGAACCTTAATGAAACTTGTTTAAATTAGCGTGATACATGTTTATATACGTGCTAACGCTTATTATTGGTATACGTAGACTACGTGCGTTGACCGATTGTACTAAATTATAGTGAGCTACGCTAAGGCAAGTGTCCTAACCTTACTCAACGTATATTATGCAAGTAATATACATCTTGCTACCAATTATTGTGAAGTTATTGCTTCTTGTTCAGCATAACTTAAGAAATGAATCGTTATTCATATATTGTTTATTCAAGCATAAATTGTTGTGTCAAACCAAATTGTTTGGTAAGACATCTTATACTGAGTAAATGGAAATGCCTTCATAGGAAGGCCAATAAATGTCGATTATATATTGACCACAAATGGTAAGATGATATGCATACTCCTAGGATATTGGTGAGGCTGATCCCCTACCAGATATCCAAAACTCAAATGGTTCTAAGTCATTAAAGACTGATAGAACTAAATGAAATATATGGTTCATGTACAGAACCCTCAGTATACATCATTGATATCTTTCAAATCAAACACATGGTGTTTACATATTCAAATGAACTTGCTGAGCATTTGTAGCTCATTCTTGCGCATATCTTCTTTTGCAGCTTTAAATGATATTCCTGGCACGTCTAGGACTGATAAGGGGAAAAGTCATGCTTATTAAGTTTTATTTCTGTTGTTGAATATTTTAAGTCTTTTAAAGACTTGTTGTAATAACTTAGTATAACGAATGATGTAAGCAAACCAAATAATATGTAATATATTACGATATTTTATGTCATCAAATGTGTTATACTCTGATCTTTAAATTCTTTAGAATAGTTGTACTAAGTTAAATACAATGTCTATATGAACTATACATCTGAATGAGAGTATCTAAATGATGTTGAGAGTCCTATAAGCTCTGGGGTTACACTTAATGAGCGCCGGTAAGGTGCCATCCTTACCGAAATGCGCCTCTGAGTTCTATGGACAATCTTATCATTAATATTGTGAATTTCAGATAGATAGGGAATATAAATATGAAAGAGGTATTCATTAGATATGAATCTATACATCCAAGTGAGGGTATCCAAACACAGAGAACATTCTGGCCAGAACTAGTACCTGTTATGGGATACTGTGAACCTTGGATAGATATAAGTCATATTTTTTTGAATATTTATAGTTGTATAGTTTCACGTGAGCACCAGATCTGCTACAGGGGAGTGTAGAGATTTGGGAGCGTCACAGGTTGGTATCAGAGCTGTAGATTATAACTCTAAGGTAGTTAGGAAATACCTTAGGATATAGTCTTTGAGTCCGTAAAATACTTAATCATACATAAAATAATCTTAAAAGCTTTATCTTATGTGTAAATTTATTTCCCCATAAATACTAAACAAGTAAAATTCTTTTGTAGGATGGCAGACCGAGATTGGGAAGATAGTTCAGGGGAGATAGGTTCACAGGTGATAGAGCTTGAGCAGGGCAGTGATCCTGAAGGACAAGAAGTTCAATATAACTTAGAATTCCATGATGCGGTAGAGGCAGAACCTAATGAGAACACTATCGAGGTTCAGATTATAGAAGAAGGAGAGGATGAGGAAGAACCAATATGGAGGGATATATCAGAAGTTCGAAATCAATCTGTAGAAGAGTTAGAAAAAGGAAACCCAGAGGAGGAAAACCTACTAGAACAAGCCCGGATGGAAATACATACCTTAAACAATAGGGTAACATATGTGGAAGAAAGGTTGGAGAATGAAGAACGATTAAATATCCGACTTCAGACACTGTTGTCAAGAAAGGAAAGAGAAAGATATCAAATCCAAGTAAGGCTTGATAGAACTAATAAAGAATTTCGTGAAACACTTGTGGATCTAGATAAGCGAATAGAGGATTATCCCGTAGAGAATGGAAAGACTGGATACAACATCAATAGGTGGGTAGTATCTAGTATGCTGTGTGATGAGTATCGTAAGATTAAGCTTTAGATAAACCTAGTCACCAAAGTGTGTATGTAAATAGTAGTATCTAAACTACTTTACCCAAGTTTTGGAAAACTAGTTTGGGAATGCTAGTAGTACTTATATAAACTACTAGCCGAATATGTAAACCTTTTGTATGAATATACAAATTATGTTTGAACAATATGTGCATTACATACTTGTAATTATACTAGTTTTCTTACTTATATAACTTAACACCGCTTGAAAGAAGACCATAGACATTAGTAGAGGCAGAAAATAGAGAAGTAAACCCAACCAACAGTTAATAGATTCAGATATACCTTTTAATCGTAAAAATTACAAATCGAGAGATAAATCCTTTAAAACCATATATAGAAATTGTAACGTAGAGACTCAGGAACACAAATTTCTTGTGAACCTTATTCCTATACAGTTAGGAGAATTCGATATAATCTTAGGCATAGATTCGTTAGTTAATCATAATGCAATGATTGACTGCCAACGAAAGCGTGTAAACCTATTGACTATATCGAAGTCAAAGGTAGTGTTCAACGGTGGTTGTTCACCTAAACGATGTCGATGTCTGACGGTAAGACAAGTAGAGAGATTACTTAGGAATGGTTGTACAGGCTATTTGGCATACATAGTAGATACTCGAAAAGAAGGAGTAAAGCTAGAACAAATACCTGTAGTTAAAGAATTTCCGGATGTGTTTCCAGATGATTTACCAGGTCTACCTCCGGATAGAGAGATCGAATTTGTTATTAATCTTGCATCGGCTACGACACCAGTTTCAAAAGCACCGTATAGAATGGCGTCAGTAGAGTTGAAAGAGTTACTTATACAGTTACAGGAACTCTTAGACAAGAAGTACATACAACCCAGTGTTTCACCTTGGGGAGCATCGGTGTTGTTTGTAAAGAAGAAGGATGGAACATTAAGGTTGTGTATCGACTATAGAGAATTAAACAAGTTAACTATAAAGAACAAATATCCTTTACCACAAATTGATGATTTGTTTGACCAGTTGAAAGGGGCCGAACACTTTTCGAAGATCGACCTACGATCAGGTTATCATCAATTAAAGGTAAGGAAAGAAGATGTGCCGAAGACAGCGTTTAGGACACGCTATGGACATTATGAGTTTCTTGTGATGTCCTTTGGATTAACGAATGCACCGACAGCATTCATGGACTTAATAAACAGAGTGTTTAAACCATGCTTAGATAAATTTGTCGTAGTGTTCATCGATGATATTTTAGTATACTCGAGAACAAAAGAGGAGCATGCTGAACACTTAAGAAGCGTATTGGAGATATTACGCAAGGAACAACTTTATGCAAAGTTTTCCAAGTGTGAATTCTGGTTGGAACGAGTCCAGTTCTTGGGTCATGTAATTGACAAGAATGGAATAGCGGTAGATCCAGACAAGATAGAAGCGGTTGTAAATTGGGAACAACCAACAACTCCAACAGAAGTAAGAAGTTTTCTCGGTTTAGCAGGGTATTATCAGCGTTTTATACAAGATTTTTCAAAGATAGCAACCCCGCTAACCAATTTGACTCGAAAGACGGTAAAGTACGTCTAGACAGACAAATGTGAAGAAAGCTTCCAAGAGTTGAAGAAGCGGTTAAGCATGGCACCAGTATTATCTTTACCAGATGATACAAGAGGCCTTGTAGTTTATAGTGATGCGTCACACAAGGGATTAGGATGTGTGTTAATGCAACATGGGAAGGTAATTGCATATGCATCAAGACAACTCAAAGATTATGAGAAGAGGTATCCCACGCATGATCTTGAGTTAGCCGCGGTAGTATTTGCCTTGAAAATTTGGAGGCATTATTTGTACGGGGAGAAATGTGAAATATATACAGATCATAAGAGTCTGAAATATATTTTCACACAGAAGGAGTTAAACATGAGGCAGAGGAGATGGCTAGAGTTGATAAAGGATTTCGATTGTGAGATCTTATATCATCCCGGAAAAGCTAATGTCGTAGCAGATGCATTGAGTCGGAAGATTCAAGAAAAGTTAAATGTAATGACCAATAACGAGGTACTGATAAAAGAGTTTGACAAACTTGAAATTGAGATGCGAATTCCAGTTAAATTTAATCAACAGTTATTCGTTATTGAGAATGTTTCAACTTTATTGGAGAAAATCAAGGAATTACAAGCAACAAATGTAGAGTGTCAGAAGTATAAGGCAGAAATGACTCATAAAAAGAATGTTAAGTTTAGAGTGGATAAAGATGGAGTACTAAGATAAGAAAATAGAATTTGGGTACCTTCAGTACAAGAACTAAAAGACGAAATACTGAATGAAGCCCGCAGTTCTAAATTCGTTGTACATCCAGGAAGTACAAAAATGTATAAAGACCTAAGCCAACATTTTTGGTGGTCTAACATGAAAAGAGAGATAGCAGAGTGGGTAAGTAAATGTTTAACGTGTCAAAGGGTTAAAGCTGAACATCAGAAACCAAGTGGATTATTACAGCCTTTAGAAATTCCTGAGTGGAAATGGGAGCATATTACCATGGATTTCGTAGTTGGCCTTCCAACCACACAAAAGGGTCACAATACCATTTGGGTAACTGTAGATCGTCTTACCAAATCAGTTCATTTCCTACCCATCAAAATCAACTTCAGTCTAGACCAGTTAGCCAGACTTTACATCAATGAAGTTATTTCTAGACATGGAGTCCCTGTTTCTATAGTATCCGACAGAGATCCACGATTTACTTCAAATTTTTGGACAAGTCTCCAGAAAAATTTAGGAACTCAGTTGAGACTAAGTACAACATACCATCCACAAATTGACGATCAGAGTGAGAGAACCATCCAGACATTGGAAGACATGTTGCGCTCTTGCATCATGGATTTCAAGGGAAGTTGGGAAGATCAATTACCTTTGGTAGAAATTGCATACAACAATAGCTACCATGCCAGCATAGGAATGCCACCATTTGAAGCCCTATATGGAAGAAAATGTAGAACGCCTTTATGTTGGGACGAGGTCAGAGAGCGACAAATGTTAGGACCTGAAATAGTTCAACAAACCACGGAGGTAGTTCGAATTATATGGGGAAGATTACAAGCGTCACAAGATCGACAGAAGAAATGTGCTGATCAACACAGAAAGTTACAAGATTTCGACGTCGGTAGTCACGTGTTCTTAAAAGTATATTCGTGGAAGGGAAAAATACGTTTCGGCAAGAAAGGCAAATTGAGTCCGAGATTTATTGGGCCATTTCAAATATTAAGGAGGATAGGTGAGGTAGCCTATGAGGTAGCCCTACCTCCTGAGTTAGAACATATCCATAACGTGTTTCATGTGTCCGTGTTACGACCGTACAAACCCGATTATAAACACGTTATCGATTACGAACATATCTAGATCGAAAAAGATTTATCTTATGAAGAAATTCCTATCGAAATCATAGATAGGAAAGAACAGCATCTGCGAAATAAAGTGATCCCTTCAGTCAAAGTTATTTGGAGGAATCAAAATATAGAGGAAGCTATGTGGGAGCTGTAGACACCCAAATTTTGCACTTCGTATACTAACCCTGACAAAAGGGCAAATTCGGCAAATGAACCGGCCTGCGAGAGCAAGGGATGGACAGGTACGAACACTCGACGCCACCGCGACGATTTGTAAACCAAAACCGACGTGACAACAAGGCCGTCCGAAATGAGCATTCTCGAATGATGTGGCACGTCTCCCAGTGATTCCCGGACTACAAAATATAAGCCTGTCGGTGAAAACCGACGTCACAACACGAGAATTGAGGCGTGGCACGAAAACCGAGAAAGTCAAGCCAGCCAGCCGCGGATTGATCTGCGGCCAATGAGTGCGCCTTTTGAAAACACGGAACTCGAAACACGGAAATCGAAAATCAGCTGAGTGGAGGGTTGGCGGCCAGCCGCAGATCCATCTGCGGCTGGCTTTGGCCAGCCTATTTCAGCTCATCCTTCATTCAGCATACAGGAGGTTGGAGCAGGCGAGGAGAGGAAGAAAAAACAGCAATAGCAGCTAGAGAATTGAGGAAGAAATAGCATAAATTTGCAACAAAAGAGAAGAGAAAGAGAGAAAAAAAAGAGAAGATTTATACTCTTTTGATTTGATTGTATCACATATACTTCCCAATCGATTCCAATACACAAGTTTACATCCATTTTGATATCATTTGCAAGGTGAAAATCTCCTTATTATTACAATTTCTATCATATCATTTGGTCAAATTAAATGTAGTTTTCATGTAATTTATGATGGAACGATGAATTAGGAATTATTAGTGAGGGTTCCATTGGAACAAAATTCTTCCTAATAACCCTATGATATTCATTTGTTGATTTTTTTGGTTTGTTTTACGGTGATATATTGGGCGTGGTTCCCTTAGGTTGCTATTTAGGATGTCTTGGCATTGTTAGATTATTAGTGTTAGTTATTTTCTTGTAATATCCGTTTTGTGGGTGTGTGGAAATTTTGGGTGTGAGCCTAGGAATGCGACCCCGTGCTCTAAATCCGATGATGGACATCTTTTGATGTGGATAGTAGGAACGATGTAATCTTCATTGTGAACATGTAATCGTCGGGCCTTAAAATGACGCCAAGGTGAGAATCGTGTTTAAGGCCCCGTCATAGTGAAAGTATGCGATTGTGGGCTTTCGGGGTTATTTTGATGGCTTACACGCCCATGAATAGCCCCAACGCATTTTAATGCTTGATTTGATTTATGACACAAAATTAATTTCCAAGCTAAGCGATAAAGATTTTCATAAAATCAATCAAATTAGGTTAGTAGAATCACGAGGCTAAAAATTGGGAGTGCTAAGGAATATTGATTTCTATCTTAACGAGAAGGCAAAAAAAAGAAATCGTTTTCAAAACATCACAAACAGGGTTTTATAAAAATAAATAATGTTTTATTAAATCTTTGTGCATAGGGTTAAAGAGATCCTAGAGGTTGCCCATCATTTGAATTATGAAAGCAACGTATAGATCTCGATTCCTATTTTGGCAAAGGTTTAGAAAACTCTTGCTTTGCCAAAACGACACCCAATTAAAAATCTTACAGTTTTGACAGTCAAAATCAAACCTTTCTAATAAAGAATAAAGTTTTCTCGTATAAATCGAGGGACATTCTAAAGCATTCTCAAAACACGACTTTCCATAAAAAACCCCAAATGATTCTTTCATACAAACTCACCACAACATTCACATAAGAACACACACACGCACACGTACACATTTCATGAATTAAAGGATAGGAAAGTATCAAGATTGCAGTAACCGTGTTTTACGGAAGTCGGGGGGTGCCTAACACCTTCCCCTCGCTTAAGCAAGCCCCCGAACTTTATGAATCTCGGTTTGCAGACCAATTAATTCGGAGTCACATATGAGCCAGCAATTTATAAAAAAACGAAAACTCGGATGAGTTGGTACATCCATTTTCAAATATACCAATTGGTGACTCTGGTTAATTGGCTCATCATAAAAAACGATACTTCAAAATCCCGTCGACATTAATGCCGACCTTTTCCAAAAATCATCTAATAAAAGGCTAAAATTGGAAAGGGTAACAACTAGCATAAGATAGCGATCCCTCCCGGCGTCGACAGCTGGCGACTCTGCTGGGGATATTAGAGGGCTTAAGCCGCGTTCAAATCTTGATGCTATCCTATCCTTCAAAAGTTCATGAATATGTGTGTGCATGCGATATTTTGATCATTTTTACTTTTGTTGTGTGAATGTGTGTTTTGTCCAATAAGTGAATGATTGAATGGGATTGCTTTACTTTAAAGTAAATCATTTGCATACGGTGAGGACGATGAATGTGAATGTATGTTGAGAGTGTACCTCCTCCTGAGGCGAACCTGTCGGTTGCTTATTACTGGACTCGAAGGGGCTGCTCCCCGGAGATGGCTCAGGAAACGTACCACCCATATCCGCTCCAATCGAAAGGATTTAGACGAGTAGATTGCGAAGATATGGGAACCTTCATGCCGAAAAGCCCGCGAGAGTAACCCTAGGGTAGGTCAGCCTCTGATAACCCTAACGAAAGGGAAGCTTCTTCATACCCTTTTATCATTCAGTCGAATAAATAAATGTCATACAACTGTCATATACCTTCCCTGTTGTCAAAAGAAAGTACTGACCTCAATGTTTTGCAGGGAATAGCTGGGAAGGCATAATAAGTCATGTCTATCAATTATTATTGCAATAAGGGACTACTAACATGTTGTTTTGCAGAGAAAGATTAAAAAACCCAAAAAAACAAAAGTTACAGCTTTAGCATGCATCCATATCCTTTCATTGCCCAGGACTAAACTTCAAACCGTTGTTTCTGTAGGATTGCTCCTCAAACGCGTTCGCAGTCTAAGAGGGCCCAGGACTCTACATCTGAAATGGCTGATATTCCATCTATTAATCCCGGTTCCATATCTAGGGATGAATTTGATGATTTTAAGAAACAAATGTTGGAAATGGCCATGATGCTAAAGGAACAATTGCTACCTAGACAGGATCCACCTAAAGAGGATCCACCCCAACCTAAGGGCGAACCCGTCGTCCCAAAGGCTGTTCCTATACCTGACCGGACAGTGATTACTATCCCAGAGGAAGGAGACACTGACGACCTTCGGAAGAAAATGAAACAAATGGAGGAGACCATCCAATCTCTAAAAGGCATAGGCTCCCTAGGCAGGGTTAATTATTCAGATCTATGTGTCTTCCCCGGAACCAGATACCCAGAGAAATTTAAAATTCCCGAATTTGAGAAATACAATGGGAAGGGGGATCCTTATACACATCTGAAAATATACATCGGGGAGCTTGGATCTTATGCCGAAGACGAAGGTCTAAGAATGCAATTATTCCAAAAGAGCCTGACGGGAGAGGCAAGAATTTGGTATGCCCGTCTTGATAATGCTCGGATCCACAATTGGGAGGAGTTGGCCCATACCTTCTTAACACAGTATAGCTTCCAGGCACAAATGGCCCCTGATAGATACCAAATGACGAAGATTAAGAAGCAACCAAGGGAATCTTTCAGGGATTATGCACAGCGATGGAGGGGTATGGCTGCACAGGTGAATCCCCCAATGAGCGAGTCGGAGATGGTGATGACCTTCGTGGATATTCATGAGGCACCTTATTATGAGCGGGTTATATCAGGGATTGGTAGGCCTTTTGCCGAGATGATTAAACACGGAGAAATGGTGGACATGGGGTTGAAGTCTGGCAAGATTCAGAATTTCACGGCTTTGGAAACAGCTGCAGAACAAATACAGAGTGGAAACTATGACAGCACTTCCCGTAGGGTCCAAAATAAAAAGGAAGAAGATGTTTCCCTCATCCTGCATGGATCGTCTAGGAAGGCAAAAAACAATCCTCCAGTACAGGTGCAGAGAGTGGAGCCATCCCGATAGCCTAACTTCACTGATCAGAGGGCGGATGGGCGAAGGAGGTTCGAGACCTCGAAAAATCGAGTATTCACCCCACTCGGGGATCCTCTTGAGCGGGTGTTGGCAGTATTGATAGCCCAGAGGAAAATAGTCGATTTGGCACCCCCGAGTGACCCGAATGGAAGAAGGTTTGACCCAAGCAAGAAAAGCGCATACCATTCAGGTTCCCCTGGTCATGATACGCGGGAGTGTTGGACGCTGAAGCACAGAATTCAGAACTTGATTGATAGTGGGGAAATTATGGTGGAACAGCCAGACTCCCCAAATGTTAAAGTCAATCCCCTGCCTAGGCATGATGGAGGTGGGGTGAATGTGGCGGAAGCCAGTGAAGCCGAGGGGCCGTCAAGGCTGATTTATGTGAAGAAAATTGATGAGATGATCAGCATGATAAGTGATTACGAGAATGCACGGGGAGCGCCAATTACGTTAGCGGGGGTAAGTAGAAATATCATAGAGGGGCCTATCAAGTTAGCAGCTCCGAAACCCCTCACCCTTACGGCGAGGCCGCAAATCCCTGTCCACAGTCTGAAAACGGTACCATGCAATTATGGGGGAGTGTCAGAGGAAGCGGCCAGTTGTGCTTCTGTAACAACCAAAGGGAATCCCTTATATCTTCCTGGACGAGTCCTGGAGAGCAAAACGAAGAAAAATGAAGAGATATCCGAGGAGAAAGCCATGAAATTCTTGAGAAGGATGGATCATCTGGAAGCAAGAGGGATCCAGATATTAAACAAGGAGTCGACCCTGAAATCAATCATGGATTTGGAGTTATCGTCCAGTGATTATTGCAAAATTCTGGCGAAAGTCCTGGAGGAGGCATACATTCCCAAAGAGATTAGCAAGGAAGGTTTCGGCCATCTGGTGGGCCATCTGTTGGAGAGTGATGTAATATCGTTCACAGATGATGATATCCCTAAAGAGGGAAGGGGGCATCGAAAACCGCTACATATTGCGGTAATCTCCTCAGGTTATATCATGAATGGGGTGCTGATTGATGGGAGATCGGCGTTGAATATCTGTCCCCTCAGTACATTCCAGAAGATGAACATCAATCCTAAGCGCCTATGGGCCAGTCATGTAGTGGTGCGAGCCTTCGACGGTTCCCGGAGAGATATAATTAGAGTGATAGAATTGCCGGTGGAAATAGGACCTTGTACTTTTGATATCTCTTTCCAAGTCCTAGATATTGCGGCAAGTTATAACCTGTTATTGGGGAGGCTATGGATACACATGGCCGGGGCAGTTCCTTCCACGCTACACCAACAAATCAAACTTATCATCGACGGGAATCTGGTGACGATCTCGGCGGAGTGTGATGACCCTTCTCCTTCTAGGAATGGCCTGCTTGTGATTAATGTGGACGAGTCGGTGGCACCAGCCAGCTTTCAGGCGCTGGAAATCAGCACTCCCCACTACAGATGCCTGGGGGCTCCAGCCATGAAACCTAAGGTCTCTCCAGAACTTACATTTGTTGCAAAGGAAATGATGAAAATGAAATTTCAACCAGGACAAGGGTTAGGAAAGAGCAGTCAAGGAATCATCGAGCCCATTCAACTACCACAGCATATAGGCAAAGCAGGGATGGGATATCGTGAAGGCGTAGCACGGAGACACCGTCAAGGTGCGGCTCCGACTCGACTGACCGGAATTCTGATGACCAAGGTCAACAATGAACGAGGGACTAGCGAGCCTGTGATTGGGACGGGGGATGAAGAGTTGACCCCCACAAGTGATGAGTCGACCAAGAAGGAAAGTTTCCTACAGGAAGTCGCGCAAAAGTTCGAAACCAGGTGCTATATCCCCCGACAGTTAACAAGTAATGGAGAGGGGAAGGATGTTGTCACGCCACCGGGAGCCCAACAAGGTGTGCCTGTCATCGATTGGGCAGGGCTAATTATTCCTAAAGAAGGTAGGAAAAGGGACTCAGGCGATGTAGCCGTGGTCATCGGGGAAGTTTCCGATGTGAAGCCACCTTTCATCCAGCGCGTTCCATCTGATATGACCATTGACAACTGGACATTGGAACCAGTGATATCCAAACAAGGGTAAAACCCGACATCAAGGTGGTAGACCCCAGAGGATGGGAGGATGAAGAAGTTCATTTTGTTATTTTTTGCATAATTATGTTGTTTCGTCATGTTATCTGAAAATGTGATCGTTGCGGAAAATGATTTATATATGACAAATATTTTGTTTCATGTCAGGTGTACCAATTTGAGTAATCCTTACCTAACAAACAGTCTTTCAAATTTGAATGATGACTATGATTTTGATATTGAGCTGGATTTCGATTTAATGGGCATTGAGCAAGATGAGACAGATTACGACGACGCGCCTGATGAGATCAAAGGATGGGTCGAGGATAAACCCAAACCCAACTTAGACCAAACCATCACCATAGATATTGGAACCCCTGACACACCCAAAGAGCTCAAGATAGGGACAGACCTTACCCCTAGCCAGAAAGCAGAAATAACTGAGTTGCTAAGCCAGTATGAGGATGTCTTTGCCTGGTCTCATGAGGACATGATCGGATTATCCACCGACATTGTGGTACACCGGTTGCCCATCAAGGAGGGTTTCAGGCCTGTCAAGCAGAAACTAAGAAAGTTGAAACCGGAGTGGAGCTTGAAGGTGAAGGAAGAGATCATCAAACAGTTCAGGGCCGGAATCATTATGGTGTCCACTTACCCAGAATGGCTGTCCAATGTAGTCCCAGTGGCTAAGCCTGGAGGGAAGATGAGGGTATGCGTAGACTATAGAGATCTAAACAAAGCCAGTCTCAAGGAAAACTTTCTGGTGCCTTTCATACACATCCTGGTGGATAACACAGCCCAGTACGACATGTACTCTTTTGTTGATTGTTTTGCGGGGTATCATCAGATAATGGTGGCGGAAGAAGATCGGGAAAAGACTGCGTTTATCACCCCTTGGGGCACTTTCTGCTATAGACGGTTGGCTTTCGGTCTCACAAATGCGGGGGCTACTTATCAGAGAGCCATGATGGCCCTGTTCCATGACATGATGCACAAGGAGATAGAGGTCTACGTGGATGACATTATCGTGAAGTCAAGGGTAGAATCTGACCATATAACCCATCTCAAAAAGCTATTCGATCGGCTCAGAAAATATAATTTGAAGCTCAATCCAGCAAAGTGTGCTTTCAGAGTGCAGTCGGGCAAGCTCTTGGGATTCCTGGTTAGTGATCGGGGCATTGAGTTGGATCCGGCGAAGATTAAGGCCATTGTGGATATGCCAACACCTCACACAGAGAAGGAGATAAGAGGATTCCTAAGAAGAATAAGCTTCATCAGCCGCTTCATATCCCACTTGACGACTACATGCGAGCCGATTTTCAAACTATTAAGGAAGGATGCTTCCCAAGAATGGAATGAGCAATGTCAGAAAGCCTTTCAAACCATTAAAAAGCAGCTGACAGAGGCACCAGTGCTGGTACCCCCGAAGGATGGGATCCCTCTGTTTATGTATATATCGGTCAATGCCATTGCAATGGGATGTATGCTGGGACAGAAGAATGAGGCAGGTAAAGAACATGCCATCTATTATCTCAGCAAGAGATTTAGCCGATGTGAACAAAATTACACTCCCATCGAGAAGACCTGTTGTGCTTTGGCATGGGCTGCAGGGAGATTACAGCACTACCTCCATGGGCATACTACGTACCTGATATCGAGAATGGATCCCCTGAAATATATTTTTGAAAGGCCCATGCTGAACTGTCGACTGTCAAGATGGCAGTTAATCTTACAATAGTTCGACATGGTATACGTAACTCAGAAAGCAATGAAAGGGCAGGGAATTGCAGATCAGTTGGCGGAAACGCCATCAGGAGGGATGGAGCCGTTAGAAACTCCTCTGTCGGGCGAAGATATATTTTGGGTATTACACACGAAATGTGATGACGAGGGGCAGTTTTGGAAGCTGTATTTTGATGGTGCCATGAATGCTGAGGGGGCAGGAGCCGGAGCAGTCCTGGTCTCTATCACCGGAGAGCAATACCCTGTGGCCACTAAATTACAGTTCAGCAATTCGAACAACACAGCTGAGTACGAGGGATGTATATTGGGACTCCGTTTTGCCCGCGATATGGGAGTGAAAAGACTAGCGGTGTTCGGGGATTCAGAGCTGGTAATCAAACAGGCGATCGGGGAGTACAACACGAAAGAGCTCCAGTTACTTCCATACCATCGTTGTGTTATCCAATTGATGCGAGAGTTCGAAGATATCGCTTTCCGGCATATCCCCCGGGGACGGAATGATTTTGCTGATGCATTGGCAACTTTGGCTTCCTTAATCCATATAATCAAAAGAAAAGATGTTCCACCGATTGAAATAGCGGTGCAGAATGCCCCGGCATACGAGGAGCATGTTGTAGTATTGTCGGACGAGGTGGTTCTGCCAAAACAACCTTGGTATCACGACATAAGGGAATATCTGAGGGATAGATCCATTCCCGACCAGGCAAACCGAGCTGAGAGGGTGAGAATTCAAAAGATGGCAATGAAGTTTTACCTGAGTGGGGATTCACTCTACAAGAGAGACGCTGGTTTGGGATTGTTACAATGCGTAGATGAGACGCAGGCCCATAAGATTATGGATGAAATACACGGTGGAGTGTGTGGGCCGCACATGAGCGGACCGATGCTGGCCAAAAAGATCTTAAGAACGAGGCATTACTGGTTAACACTGAAGGCCGACTGCGACGATCATGTCAAACGGTGTTACCAATGCCAGGCACACAGTAATGTGATCCATACGCCTCCCAATGAACTGCACTGTATGACCTCCCCGTGTCCATTCTCAATGTGGGGAATGGATGTAATCGGACCAATAGAGCCCAAAGCAAGCAACAGACACCGATTCATTTTCGTCATGATCGATTACTTCACCAAATGGGTAGAAGCAGCTTCTTTCCCCAAAGTAACTCAGGAGGTCATCGTTGGTTTCATCAGAAATAATGTCATTTGTCGATACGGGCAACCTGAGGTTTTGGTCTTCGACAATGCCAAGAATTTGAACAACGCCCTCATGAAGGGATTATGCGACCAGTTTAAGATCAAACACCTCAATTCTGTTATTTACCGTCCTAAGATGAATGGGGCAGTGGAGGCTGCAAATAAGAATATCAAGAAGATCATGGCGAAAATGTCTGCTAATCATCGGGGATGGCCGGATCTGTTACCCCTCACCCTGCTGGCATACCGAACGTCAACGCGTACTTCTACAGGGGCAACCCTTTACGTTTTGGTGTATGGAATGGAGGCTGTTCTGCCAATTGAGGTTGAGATGGCGTCCCTCAGAATAGTGATCGATGCTCAGATAAGCGAGGAAAATTGGATGCAAAATCGATACGACCAATTGGCCCTAATTGGTGAAAGGAGGGTGGCTACTGTTTGGCACGGTCAGTTATATCAACAAAGGATCTCTCGATCATACGACAAAAGGATAAGACCTCGGAAGTTCAAGGAAAATGATCTGGTGCTAAAAAGAGTCATGCCTTGTCAAGACGAAGCCAAGGGGAAGTTTGCCCCGAACTGGGAAGGACCATTTGTGATTAAGAAAGTGCTATCCGGAAGAGCCCTCATATTGCAAGAAATGGACGGTGAGGTATTTCCACAGCCCCTCAATTCCGACTCGGTGAAGCGGTTCTACGCTTGAATCATCAGTTCCCCTTTTTCTTTGAGGAACGAACTACGTAGGACCTGATCTCCCAACTTGTGGGGGTACGTAGGCAGCCATCATGGCACGGTCCGATTCCTTAAAGATAATACTTTCCCTAAACAAAACCAATTCCCAACAGCCAGATAAACCTTTCTACACCCTCAAAACCTTCCCAAAACCAGCCGATTAATCAGCTTCATCTCAGATGACATAACCCTGATCCAACCAAAACAGTTAGCCAAAATCTAAGACCCAGTCCGATGAAATCAACAGGGGTACGACAATATCTGTCAGATCTCCATCAAGACTTGAGAAGAGAAAGAAAGCGAAATGTCAAAATCATGGTCAGCTGGATAAAATGAGAATCCAAGGAAAGGCAACGATACGACAAAAAGGGAAATTGAATAAATTTAATGCATGTCTGTATATATAAGTCATTTTGTTACAAGATTTCTCTTTCGATAACCGATGAAACTGACATAGTCTATGCAGGAAATAAAATAATCTACAAATCTGAAACTAGCTGAAGCAGGATGGATAAAGTGGTGGATAGATCTGAAGCATCAACATCCCCTGCAATCTGCTGCCCCATCATGTCGATGCGGTCCAACAAAGCAGTGGCACGGCTGACAGTCCCAGAATGAGCACCTATAACTGCCCTGGTCTAAAATACAATGGCGTCTCTGTCAGCAATGGCAGCGTCTCTAGCCAGAATGGCATCATCTCTTTCAACAAGAGCGGCATCCCTCTCAGCTTCAGTAGTAATCAAGGCCAGGCGGAGTCGGGTATCCTCAGTAACCCGACTAGGGGCAGAATCGGCTGAGATGGAATGATCTGTGGTATCATCCGGGAAAATCACTCCAGAGTCATCAATAGCCCAAGCCTGACTTAAACCAACCGGATCCGAGTCTCCGCGCAACCACTGCACGTAAGCAAATGTCTGGATGTGGCAGCTCTCACTGTATTTGGCAAAGATCCTGCGAGACCAAAGATCGTATACTCGCAGTAGATCCCTCTCTGTCTGGGATGATATAAGGAATCGGTAGGCGGCTGCGCCCGTGAAAGGGTGAAAATCATGTACCTGATCAAACTGCCCTGTAACCGCCAAGGGATGATAGGTCGTAACGCCTCTCAAGCCAGCGATAGGGATGAAATCCAGGTTGGGCACGTGAGTCAAGAAGCTCATAAAGGAGCAATAACCCGAGTAGATCAGGAGATTAAAAGGATCCTCAATAACCGACAAGAATTCTACCCAGGAAGTCGCATCAGTACAACAGCTCACGGGACGAAACGAAAACTGCGTGGCTATGTCATGGCTGAAGCAAAACCCATGGCGACGGAGATGACCGATGGGGCTGAGATGGCTCATAAACCACACGTACAACAAAGTAGAGCTCCCTCTGAATACTCTGCCTCGGAAAGACTGGCAATATGAGGCTGACATGTAGGTATCCGCCAATATCATGGGAAGAATGGTGTGATCCTCTTAAAGGGCTCTAACGTCCGCAGTGACTCGCATATCCAACAAGTCAGGTCCGGCGGGCAGATAGAAAATTGAGATGACACAAGCCATCAAAACGTCTACTCCTCAGACACGGAAAAATCACCAGAGAATAGACAAAAACTGTCGGGTGAGCCGAATCGGTCAATCAAGAAATGAAGGGGAACCAGATGGTCTGATGTGATCACCGATAACAAGACTGTCCTCCGCAAACCAGTGAAAGTCAAGAACTGACGGCGCATGGAACCAGTTGTGACCCTGTCACAAGGACCATCCAAAGGTAGGTCGGTAAAGCGAGCATACTCCTCGAGAGTGGGGGTCAGCTCCACTGTCCCTAATTTGAACACCTAACGGTCTGGGGCCCAGTAGCTCAGAATACCCTCCACAAAGCCCGCTGGCACCTGAAAGGATAATAAGGACCAAGAATGTCCCAAAAGACCATCTACGATAACCCTGTCGGCCGGCGGTAAACTGTCCAACCAGCGAAGGAAACTGCCGACCAACCCTGTGGGAGAAATGGGATCCAAACGTACCACGACATCTGGTGACGACATCTGTGAAAAAGAGTATCAAAAAGACCGTACAGGGGTCATTCTCTATCCATGAACAAAAAAAAAGGCATGCATCATACAGTTAATAATAAAGCAATTAAACGGTTATAATGATAAAAAACTGTACATAAATAAACAAAGGAGTTCAATACATAGTGCATGAAATGAAAAAAAAAATAAGTCTAGCAGGTTCAGGTACAAAAGGCCTTATCCTAGCCTGATCTAGTCAAAAGTGAGGTCATCTAAGAAAGCCGGATCCTCAAACTGATCCCCTGGAGTCGTCGATGTCGGAGGCCCAAAGTTCATGTCAGGGATGTATGGCTGCGCTGGGACATCAGATGAGCTCGGGCCTGTGTCAAAACCCGTACTGTCAGGATCATATGCATAGGCATCCTCTTGGGTCTGACCTAACACCCGAAGGTACAATGACAACTGCTCCACCTGGCGGGTCAGAGTGGCGATCTGCTCGGCATGGGTGGGACTCCGAACGCAGGCGGCCCAATCAGTCATCATCACTGAGCCGGGGACCATATCTCCGAGAAAGAATGTGGCCCGGGTCTGAGGACCGATGGTGCGGGGCACCCACCAGGTACGAAAGGCCTCGCTCGTGGTGGGATCCGAAGAAAGTGTACGGCCATCCTCCCCCGCAAGCATGATCTCTGAAGGCTGAGAATCCAACGGCCAGGAGGTGGTAAAGGGAAGAGAGTGTGGAATGCGGATCTCTCCAGTAACGCATCTGAATGCGCGCTCTCCCAGATACATCACCTAGCCCCCGACACTCTGCAAAGTAAGGCGACGGGTGGAAAGTGCGAACTCCGGGCCGGAGGGATACCCATCTGTGAACCCCACAGCCAGATGCTCAGAAAGATAGGCGGGGGGATACCCATCTCTGCAGCAGTGATCAGCTCTAGCTGAATGCGGCAATGGGCAAAGCTGCCAGACACCGGGACCTCCTCCAGAGTGCTGTGATGCCACCGACGACCCCTGGGATAGGTATCCAGACCGAGGGTAGTGGCAGGCCTCAGACAGGGGAGTCGCTCGTAGGCCCAGAACTGTGAACAGAAACAAGGCAATGCGTGAGTAACCGTCAAATGCAGAAAGAGAAATGAAATGAAGGGAAGTACAATAAGAAAAGAGGAAGAGAAGGCTCACTAGCAGAAAGTGGTAGAAGCCGAGCCAAGCATCTGTCTGTCCCTCCGAACGTAGACGAAGACCGTGGAGGAAATAAGCAAATGTGAAGGACCCCAATCATAGTCACCGATCCGGTCTACATCCCTGACAGCACCGACGACACTGAAATGAATAGTAGAGGAGTTGTTCCCTAGGAAACAACCCCTCATGATGGTCAGGAACAGGCGCCAGAGCAAAATGTCACGGGTGGCCCGATCTGCAGGGAAGGGCGTCGCGTATATGCCCCCAACAGCGTCAACGGCCAAAGCTCCGGACCGAATGCTACGGGCCTTGAAGACCCGGTCATCGGCAGCGAAACCCAATAAAGCTCGGACCTCTGCTGGAGTAATGTCAAGATCCAGAGGAACACGGGATCCGATAAACTCGATACCCGTGATGTACCTCCAGTCCCAGGGAGTCAGCACAACCTCGCAGTCCAAGAGATGAAGGTACTGGGTCTGGTGGAACCATCGCTCGGATAAGGCCCTCATGTAACCCCAGGGGCACTGACGGGGAATGATGGTGAAGAAATGATGCAAGCCCCAGAAATTGAGAATAAATTCAGAGTAGAATTGAATATACCTCATTAGCAACGAGAGATGCTGAGGGGTGACGACTGAGATCCCGACCCAATAGATCAGGTATCTGCACAGAGGCGCCAGACAGGGCGCGATGAGGAGATGGAACTGGTGTGCTGGAGGATGGCCCCTCTACCGCAACGTCCGGAAGAACAGCCTCCTCAACATCAGGATGATCGGGCCGGATGACAGCCTCCGCCAGTCGGCGAGCCTGGCGAGTCCGAGGCAAAGCAGGAACTGGTGCAACCCTACGGCAGCGAACGCCCGAGGTCCGAGACGCGGTGGAGCTACTAGGAGTGTCAGGATCCATAGCTGGAATAGAACAGGCGAAAAAGAAGGTAAATTCTATTTTGAATTATGTCACAAACATTCTAATTTCTTATCATCATCATAGAATTAATGCAGCATGATGCGTGTTTACTAAAAAAAAAAAAAAATCGGCAGAGTTTCGTCTATAAAATGGGCATCCCATGCATAGCCAAGCATGTTTTTCAATTAACCCAAGCCACAACAGATCAAAATTGCATTTATATGGATAATTGCAACATGAAAAGACCCTAATGCATGATTTTCTTCCAAAAAGAAACAACAAGTATGGGGGACCGCATCATGAGCATAAAATATGACTTGCGCAGTTCATACATAGCATATACATGCAATAATACATGACATGGCATTTCAAAGCATACATTTATATCTCTAAACATGCAAAAATAGCAAATGTATAGCAAAACATTGACGAAATTGGAAAACAATCGGTCAAAGTGTTACCAGTAGCGCATAGATCGATCTAACCGGAGTAGTTTTTGCAAAAAAATTGAAAAATTCGGCAAAAGGGACGTGCAAAGGTGTGAAAATCGCGTGGGGTACGAATGAAAGTGACAGATCTGGGAAGCGGCTGGCCGCTTATAGCCCCGATCTTGGCCGCAGATTAATCTGCGGCTGGGCCCAGTGGCTCCCCCCTTGTCCATTGCAAGCTTAATCGATTCTAAGGCCCGTTTGACTCATAATTTGGTAATAAAATGCAAGATTTTGATGAATCGGGTGTCGAACACGACTTCTCAATTCAACCGAGCGACCGGATACGAGATCTGGCACTCACAAGACGATCGACCGGATACGAGACCCGGCGATTACGAGATGGGTGACCGGATACGAGACCCGGCCCCGACGAGACGATCGACCGGATACGAGACCCAGCGATTACGAGATGGGTGACCGGATATGAGACCCGGCCCCGACGAGACGATCGACCGGATACGAGACCCAGCGATTACGAGATGGGTGACCGGATACGAGACCCGGCCCCGACGAGACGATCGACCGGATACGAGACCCGGCGATTACGAGATGGGTGACCGGATACGAGACCCGGCCCCGACGAGACGATCGACCGGATACGAGACCCGGCGATTACGAGATGGGTGACCGGATAGGAGACCCGGCCCCGACGAGACGATCGACCGGATACGAGACCCGGCGATTACGAGATGGGTGACCGGATAGGAGACCCGGCCCCGACGAGACGATCGACCGGATACGAGACCCGGCGATTACGAGATGGGTGACCGGATACGAGACCCGGCCCCGACGAGACAATCGACCGGATACGAGACCCGGCGATTACGAGATGGGTGACCGGATACGAGACCCGGCCCCGACGAGACGATCGACCGAATACGAGACCCGGCGATTACGAGATGGGTGACCGGATACGAGACCCGGCCCCGACGAGACGATCGACCGGATACGAGATCCGGCGATTACGAGATGGGTGACCGGATACGAGACCCGGCCCCGACGAGACGATCGACCGAATACGAGACCCGGCGATTACGAGATGGGTGACCGGATACGAGACCCGGCCCCGACAAGACAATCGACCGGATACGAGACCCGGCGATTACGAGATGGGTAACCGGATACGAGACCCCGCCCCGACAAGATGATCGACCGGATACTAGACCCGGCGATTACGAGATGGGTGGCCGGATACGAGACCCGGCCCCAACGAGACGATCGATTGGAAGACGAAACCCGACGACTAACAATACGGTCAGGGATTGATGCATTAACACCTTTACGAATGTTTTGCATGCCTTACATCTTGCGTTGCATCATAAGTTACATGTGTTGCATCATGTTTGTTTGTCATTCTTTTGCACTATCATTCATGCATCGGGTGTCTATTTCTTTATCCTGTTCATTTCATTTGACATTTTATCAACATGATAAAGAGGGCCAGTTGTAGACACCCAAATTTTGCACTTCGTATACTAACCCTGATAGGAGGGCAAATTCGGCAAATGAACCGGCCTGCGAGAGCATGGGATGGACAGGTACGAACAGTCGACGCCACCGCGACGATTTGCAAACCAAAACCGACGTGACAACAAGGCCGTCCGAAATGAGCATTCCTGAATGATGTGGCACGTCTCCCAGTGATTCCCGGACTGCAAAATATAAGCCTGTCGGCGAAAACCGACGTCACAACACGAGAATCGAGGCGTGGCACGAAAATCGAGAAAGTCAAGCCAGCCAGCCGCGGATTGATCTACGGCCAATGAGTGCGCCTTTTGAAAACACGGAACTCGAAACACGGACACCCAAAATCAGCTGAGTGTAGGGTTGGCGGCCAGCCAGCCGCAGATCAATCTGTGGCCAGCCAGCCGCAGATCAATCTGCGGCCAGCCGCAGATCCATCTGCGGCCAGCCGCAGATCCATCTGCGGCTGGCTTTGGCCAGCCTATTCAGCTCATCCTTCATTCAGCATACAGGAGGTTGGAGCAGGCGAGGAGAGGAAGAAAAAACAGCAACAGCAACTCGGGAATTGAGGAAGAAATAGCATAAATTTGCAACAAAAGAGAAGAGAAAGAGAGAAAAAAAGAGAAGATTTATACTCTTTTGATTTGATTGTATCACATATACTTCCCAATCGATTCCAATACACAAGTTTACATCCATTTTGATATCATTTGCAAGGTGAAAATCTCCTTATTATTGCAATTTCTATCATATCATTTGGTCAAATTAAATGTAGTTTTCATGTAATTTATGATGGAACGATGAATTAGGGATTATTAGTGAGGGTTCCATTGGAACAAAATTCTTCCTAATAACCCTATGATATTCATTTGTTGATTTTTTTGGTTTATTTTACGGTGATATATTGGGCGTGGTTCCCTTAGGTTGCTATTTAGGATGTCTTGGCATTATTAGATTATTCGTGTTAGTTATTTTCTTGTAATATTCGTTTTGTGGGTATGTGGAAATTTCAGGTGTGAGCCTAGGAATGCGACCCCGTGGTCCAAATCCGATGATGGACATCTTTTGATGTGGATAGTAGGAACGATGTAATCTTCATTGTGAACATGTAATCGTCGGGCCTTAAAACGACGCCAAGGCGAGAATCGTGTTTAAGGCCCCGTCATAGTGAAAGTATGCGATTGTGGGCGTTCAGGGTTATTTTAATGGCTTACATGGCCATGAATAGCCCCAACGCATTTTAATGCTTGATTTGATTTATGACACAAAATTAATTTCCAAGCTAAGCGATAAATATTTTCATAAAATCAATCAAATTAGGTTAGTAGAATCACGAGGCTAAAAATTGGGAGTGCTAAGGAATGTTGATTTCTATCTTAACGAGAAGGCAAAAAAAAGAAATCGTTTTCAAAACATCACAAAAAGGGTTTTATAAAAATAAATAATGTTTTATTAAATCTTTGTGCATAGGGTTAAAGAGATCCTAGAGGTTGCCCATCATTTGAATTATGAAAGCAACGTATAGATCTCGATTCCTATTTTGGCAAAGGTTTAGAAAACTCTTGCTTTGCCAAAACGACACCCAATTGAAAATCTTACACTTTTGACAATCAAAATCAAACCTTTCTAATAAAGAATAAAGCTTTCTCGTATAAATCGAGGGACATTCTAAAGCATTCTCAAAACACGACTTTCCATAAAAAACCCCAAATGATTCTTTCATACAAACTCACCACAACATTCACATAATCACACACACACGCACATACATACACATTTCATGAATTAAAGGATAGGAAAGTATCAAGATTGCGGTAACCGTGTTTTACGGAAGTCGGGGGGTGCCTAACACTTTCCCCTCGCTTAAGCAAGCCCCCGAACTCTATGAATCTCGGTTTGCAGACCAATTAATTCGGAGTCACATATGAGCCAGCAATTTATAAAAAAATGAAAACTCGGATGAGTTGGTACATCCATTTTCAAATATACCAACTGGCGACTCTGGTTAATTGGCTCATCATAAAAAACGATATTTCAAAACCCCGTCGACATTAATGCCGACCTTTTCCAAAAATCATCTAATAAAAGGCTAAAATTGGAAAGGGTAACAACTAGCATAAGATAGCGATCCCTCCCGGCGTCGACAGGAGCTTGAGAGTAAAATGTGAGATAGTTACCCACACTTATTTGTATAACCTGTACTGTAATTTCGAGGACGAAATTCTTATTAGTGGGGGTGAATGTAATATTCCGAACCCTAATAAGATCTGTATATGTAAATTATGTGTTTAATAAATGAAATTTCTTGTTCTGACTTGATATTATGTGATTGTGTATTTTATTAAACAATTAATGAATAACTTTGATTCCAGGTTAGGTAAATGTGTTTTGATGATTTATACTTGTAGATTACATGGCAAAGAAGAGCTACAAACATTAAAACCTCAAAAATAATATCGTTTAGGTATGATCTGGGTTGTCCAAAAGTCTGACATCAAACTGTCAGACATTCATATGATTTCTGGGTTACCCAGAAATCAGTCCTCCATGGTCGGTCAATGCATTTTGACCACCTATAACTTCCATCCTAGAGATAATTTAACCATTCTACCAATTGGATCTTAAAGCTAACATGGCATACTACTGATTCATGCTTTAAAACACATCAAACAAATATTTTAAGCCGATCAAAAGCTCTGACAAAGTAGCTTGTCAGACTGTTCTTGACTGCCAAGAACAGTTTACTATTTTGGCTTAATTTTCATATCTAGATGTTATGTAAACATGTTTTAACCGCTCAGATCACCATATAACATGTTAACAAGCATTCCTAAACATCTAAAACACAAAATTTTTACAGGCTTGAAGATCAAACATAAAATTAGGGTTTGCACCTTTTTCTTCAAAGTTTAGATTCCTAGCTTCTGATTCTGAACTTGTGGTTGCTGGGGCTTGATATGGTATGTTTCTAAGTGTATAAGCTTTGAAATTTCGTAGGCTTGCATGATTAGATCTCATTCTATTTATAGTGAATTGAATTAGGGTTTCCTAGGCTTTATTTTCTAAATTTTGTCTCCAAAAATATCTAGGCTTGGGACTTGTGCTACTCTAATATGATCTTGGGCACCTACTTGTGCTGGAGTGTGTCAAGCACAAGCTTGCACACTCCTAGCTTCATTTTCAGTGGCTAGGATTTCATTTTTGATTTATTTTACTTACTAATTAAAATTAGATTTTTGTTAATTAGGTTTATAATTCTAATTTAAGTTTAGTAATACCTTAATAATGGTTATATATCATAATTAAGGTTTTACATTTCATAATTTAGGTTTATTGAACCAAATTAGGGTTTTAGGGTTTCTAATTAGGGTTTAGAGTTTTCAATTTCACAATTAGGTTTTTAATCTTCCGTTTAGGGTTTAGTTTAATCTTAATAATTCATAATTAATATTATGATTTATTATTTAAATCTTAATTATATCAATTAAGATTATTGTACAATAATTAGGGTTTTAATTGAACAATTCGGACAACTGTTACCAATTAGGGTTTTCAAATTAGGGTTTCTATTTCTGTTTAACATTCTAACCCTAATTAGCTTATTTTAGAATTTTATCAGTTAATATAATATTATATTAATGTCGAAGCATGACAAAGCACTTCGTCATTTCCAAGCACGACACAGCAGCTTATAAAAAAAATAATTTGTCGAGATGCTTCTCGGTGAATTCGCCGGAAGCACGACAAATCAACGTTTCACGTGAGCACCAGATCTGCTACAGGGTAGTGTAGAGATTTGGGGGCGTCACAAAAATAATATACTTATTAAAGAATAACGTTGAAATAAATCAAGTGTTATCTGATTAAAGTTATGTGTTTGGAATTATGTTTAAATTATATTATTTTGCATAAAACTTGAGTAAGTAGAGGAGTAAACTCATAGAGAAATGTAAGTAATATGGATTAAAGAAATTCATAAGATAGTTAAGAAATGAATAGGGATTTCAATTGAAAACTTATGTTGTTAGCTGAGTTGAACGACTCTCTTGAATGGGCAGAAGTTTAATATGTGTAAGCGAACCAATCTAACTACACTGTTGGTACAAATGATTCATGGTCAGTGTTTTCAAAGAGGGTTACACACTGAATGAGATCATTTGGGGGTAGTGTGGATGAGATGGGGAACTGATTCATTAGTTCTTGGGTGGAGAAAACACTCAACTGATTATCATGATAATAGATTGAAATCTTATGTCAAACTATTCCTTGTATATATTCTAAGAAGGTGAATCTTTAGTTATTAGTTATTATGTCCAACTATAGTTTTAAAGATATTTATATGCTAGGTACTAAGCAAGCGAACCCTTGTATAGGTGGTGGCTATGATATGTCAGTCGAACTGACTTATGAGATGCGGCTACGAAATTTCATAAAGTGGTGTATTAAAAATGATTAATATGCACTAAGATCTTTCAATACCGTGTTGATGAGAAGGGGAACTGATATATTTGTTTGTATTTGGTTTTACAACCAATCAGTTTACTATATTACTATATATTTGCAAAACTTGTGTTGTGGTTAAAGGATAAATGAAAATAATAGAGGATTAGGGGTATTCCAAAACTTCTAACTATGCTAGACATTCATGTGTATATTCTGTTAGGTTTGTATATAGCGCGAACATGCAATCAAATTACATAAATAGTGCGGATGCGCGATAAAACAGATTTTAAAATTTTTTATACAAACCATCACCATGATCATCCATGTGCTCAATTATCAATTAAACGAAAGAGATAAAGTATGAGAATCATACCCTTGTAGAACCATGCTTCCACAGGTACGAGTTCATCTCCAAATCCTTCGCGTTCTTCTCGAATTTCACCGATTAAATTCCTTCCTTTGATCAACGTTAGTCACCCAAGTGTTTGACCTCTAGAGGTGATCCACCAAGGAATAATAGTTGCTCAAGAAGATGGGTGTTGACAAACCCTAGTTTCTATCTCTATAGAAATTGCAAGTACTCTCTCTCCAATTCTTATGGAAGAGTGTGTAACTGTCTAACAGTCTAACTGTCTAACATTAAATCATGATAAGACTCCTCTTATTTATAGATATAGGGAACCCTCCTAAACTATTTAGGATTAGGATTTTTATTTTAATTAAACTCCTTTAATTAATTAAACTCCTAATCCAATTAGAAATTTATGAGAGAGTACTTCTATTAATTAATTCGCAATCCTTATTAGGAATTAAATAATAGTAATGGTAATAATAATAATAAGACTCCTCTTATTAATTTATATTTAATATTTTCAAAATATTAAATAATAAATATTAAGCTATTTAATTTATTCTATCTCCATAGATTAAATTAAATACACTTAACTTATTATTACAATTATGCCATTTACTTCTTAAACAAATATTTTCTTTTTGCGGTGTGACCCTTTAGGTTCTCCATATTAAACCGGTTGTGAATAAATCAATTAGAACAATTCTAATCTTATTTAAATAAATAAATTAAACTATTTAATTTCTTTAAATATATAATATTTATTCTACAATAAGGGTAAGCCCCCTTAGCGATCAACGACTTTCTAGATAATATAGATTTCAACATCAATCACAAAAGAACCTTTCAGTAAATAGTTACCGTACAATTCAATCATTCTACCATACAATGTCCCAATTAAATATAAGACATGGAATTACTGTCAAGTCTTATTTTATTGAATTATATGTATTTCGATTCTCAAATGAACAACTCTATAATGCAAATTAGAAACTCCTTTCTAATTTCATTCTGCTTTAGCCAAAGACTTCTGAGTCGTCATTTATCGAATCACATAGGACATTCTCTCCTTTTACTAGAAGTGGTAGATTCTTTGTTGATCATTCACCTATCTCCATGTATAACTTATTATACCCAATCATACCCTTTGATATACCCTAAGGGTCTTAAGGGACATATCAAAGTATAACTTATCATACACAAGATACTATGATGATCTCAAGTCTAAGGATCACTTGTACTACTATCACTAGAGGAATTTCTATTAACAGGCGAGTAAAACTTCATTAGGTATTTCGTAGCGAGCCACGTTCAGTGTACTTATTCTCCAATAAGCACCTACATACTTGCTTTAGTGTCTCCACACAAATGATTATGAGATCAATCATCCTCTTCCAAAGAGCAAGCAACGTATGTACTAATCTATCCAGATTCACTAATCCCCTTTTTAGTAATCCAACGATTAGGAACGATTTTAGTTTGTGAGCTATCTAGAATTTAGATCTCATTAGCATGATCCCCATCATGATTCTAAAAGCATTGCTCAAAACTATGGGTTTATCACATTTAATATAACATCACCATGTAGATAATGTAAAATGCCTTTAATAACCGAATAAGATTACAAAGTATATGCTACATCATATCAAATATGATTGGCTTGTGTGCATACTACTTTCAATCTCCCACTTGCACTAAAGCCAATCGTCATGGTATCTAATACCTTTCTTCTCTAAGTGACGATCATCCTGCTGTTTGGATAAAGCTTCAGTAAATGGATATGCAATGTTGTTCTTGAGAGTCCACTATCTCTATAGTGACTTATCCTCTTTCAATGATTCCACTAATCAAATGAAAGTGCCGCAACACATGTTTGAATCCAAGATGAGACTTAGGAACTATTCCTAGTTCTATAATGAACTTTTTCATCTAAACAATCAAACTTGCAGCTTCATTTACAGCTATATACTTTGTCTTTGTCACTAAACCAGCAACTCTTTGCTGTTTGGAACCTTTCCAATTCACTGCACCACCTTTCAAGGTAACGATTTACCTTAAATTGGATTTGTTATCGTCTTGGTCAGTCTGAAAAACTTGAGTCTGTTTAGCTCTCTAGTTTTAATTCAGACCTACCATGAATCATGATCACATCTTCAGTACCTGTTAAGTACCTAAAGATGTTTATCACTGTCTTACAGTGATCTTCTCCAGAATATGACTGATTAACATCAGGCCTTGTATATTCATTGCATACATGATAGAAACTCATGCGATCTCTCTTTCAACTGGGGACAATTTTAGAGAGATACACTACATGGCCCATCATCACGGACCTCTCTTGGAGTTTGCCATGCTAAACACCTTTAGCATCGAATGAATATACGTTCATTGGGTCAAGCCGAACATCCTATTAAATCTATCTATATAGATTTATATCCCCAATTTATAGGATGCTCCTCCTAAGTTATTCATGGAGGAATGTTTAGACAATTTTATCTTTACTGATTGTAGCTTTGGTGTGTCATTCCTTATCAGTAATATATCAACATATAATACTAGGAATGTCACAGTGCTCCCACTGACCTTTTGTACACACTAGGTTCATTCTCGTTTTTAATAAAATCAAACTCTTTTGATTGTCTCATCAAAATGAATGTTCCATCTTTGAGAAGCTTGCCTCAATCCATAAATGGATCGTTGCATCTTATACACGATTTTTTTCAACCTTTGAAACAAATTACTCTAGCTATATCATACATACATTCTCCTCAAGTCTTCATTGAGGAAGGACGTCTCCACATCCATTTTGCCAGATTTCATAATAAGCTGAAATCACAAGCAAAATCCAAATAGACTTGAGCATTACCCGGTAATAAGGTTTTATCACAGTCAACTTCTTGACTTTATTTGAAACCTTTTAAACAAGTCTGGTCTTATAGGTCTCCACCTTGCCATTTGCCCCAGTCTTTATCTTAAAGACCTATACTCACACTCTAGGGACTATGCCCTTTTGTGGAGTAACCAGAGTCTATACTTGGTTCTCATACATGGAGTCCATTTTGGATTTCATGGCCATCTGCCATTTCTCTGAGTGTCTTCTACTCATAGCCTCATCGTATATAACTGGATTATCATCTTCTATGATGCGTACCTTATCATCATCCTCTATGATGAATCCATACCTCCCAGGTATCTTCAATACTCTTCCAGATTTACGATTCGGTTGTGGTACAATAGGTCTATCTACAGGTTCCTCGGTTCGACTTAAAGTGTTTTGTGGTTCTTGAACTCCTTCAAGATCTATTACCCTCCCACTAGCTCCTTCAATGATAAACTTCTTTATCTAAAAAGGCAGCGTGTAGGATTATAGTAATAATACCCTAAACTTTCTTTAGGATATTCCACAAGTCTGCACTTGTCAGATTTTGTCCCAAACTTATCTTTGAAACCTTTTTCACATAAGCTGGATAACCCCTTATCTTAACATACTTAAGAGTAGGAATCCTCCCTATCCATAACCTTTATGGAGTCTTGGGCTCGGATTTTTGAGGTTACCTTATTTTGTAGATATGCAGCCGTTTCTAGGGCATAACCCCATATGGATACTAGAATGTCGGTAAAAATCATTATGGACTGCACCATGTCCAACAAGATACAATTTCTCCTTTTAGATACACCAATCAACTATTGTGTATTAGGAGGTGTCCATCATAAGAAAATACCATTTTGAGATGATCTAGAAACTCATTGCACAAGTATTCTTTCCTCGATCGGATCAAAAAATTTTAATACTTTGTCAATATGTTTCACTTCTGAATTCTTTGAACCTTTCAAATGATTTAGACTTGTATTTCATCAAATACACACATTCAACTCTTTGAATAATCATCTCCTTTTTCTTTTATTAGTTTATTCAATTTGCAAAATACTTTTCATGTAAGTCAAGTATACAAAGTCTATCAAGTAATCTTCCAGTTTCAAACAAAATATTACCATTATAAATAGAACAACAATTGTTCTTAAATATAATACCAAAACCTTTCTTGTCCAACAACAAAAGTTCTAATATTTCTAATGAGAACTGGAACATAATAACAATTTATTAACTTAATAGACTTGCCCGTAGGCAATGCTAAACTATAAGTTCTTATGGTTAATGCAACAACCTTTGCTCCATTCCCACACATAAGATTACTTACTCTTAGTTTAGCTTTCTACTTCTGCTTAGTCTCTGCATTGGATTGCATACGTGAGAACTACAGCCGGTATCCAATACCCAAGTAGAACCTTGACTTACAGAAAGATTTATTTTTAATCATGAACAAACTTATATCTGTAACCGAAGCTTCACTAAGCTTCATCTGGTTAGCCTCTGTAAGATTCTCCTTACAGTTTCCTTTCTAGTATCCAGGCTTATTGCAGTGGAAGCAAACTCCTTTCCAATCTGTATCAGTCTTGTTCTTATTGTCCTTTGTTTTTTCCTTTCCTTTTACCTTCTTTGAATTGTTCTTCTTTTAAAAAGATCCTTTGTCCCTCTTCCGCTTCCTGGAAGAATTATCTACCAGTAAGACTTGGTCTTTCTTGGTTGGAAAGTGACTCTTTACTGTTTTCAACATGTTTAAGCAACTCAGGTAGGCTGATATATGGCTTGTTCATGTGGAAATTCACAACAATTTGTGAAAAAGAGTCCGGAAGTGATTGCAAGATCAAATCTTGGATCAACTCTCCATCCATTACAACCCAGTTGTCCCAATTGTTCAATCAGATTGATCATTTTAGGACATATGTCTGTACTGTAGTGTCATCGGGCATTCTAGATCGAAAAAGCTCCTTAGATATCTGATATCTAATAGTCTTACTTTCCTCACCCTTCAACTCCTTGAAGGTACAGGAGTATAGTAGGAGCATCCATAGTTTCATACTGACGCTGAAGCTCGTTACTCATGGATGCGAGGATGATGCATTGAGCCAACTGTGCATCATCTTGCCACTTTCTAAAAGTAGCAATCTCTTCCTCAGAGGCATTATCTGCAACCATTGCAGGGATAGGCGTGTTAGGTTTGTATAACGCGAACATGCAATCAAATTACATTAATAAAGCGGAAGCGCGATAAAATCAGATTTTAAAATTTTATACAAACCATCACCATGATCTTTCTTTATGCACAATTATTAATTAAACGAAAGAGACGGAGAATAAGAATTATACCCTTGTAGAATTCTAGCTTCCTCAGGTACAAGTTCACCTCCAATTCCTTCGCGTTCTCCTTGAATTCCACCGATTAAATTCCTTCATTTGATCAACGTTAGCCACCCAAGTGTTTGGCCTCTAGAGGTGATCCACCAAGGAATAATACTTGTTCAAGAAGATGGGTGTTGGCAAAACCCTAGTTTCTATCTCTATAGAAATTGCAAGTACTCTCTACAATTCTTATGCAAGAGTGTGTAACCCTAATCTATGATAAGACTTCTCTTATTTATAGATGTAGGAAAACCCTTCCCTAAACTATTTAGGATTAGGGTTTCTATTCTAATTAAACTCCTTTAATTAAATTAAACTCCTAATCCAATTAGGAATTCATGTGAGAGTACTTCTATTAATTAATTCTCAATCCCTATTAGGAATTAAATAATAGTAATAGTAATAATAATAATAAGACTCCTCTTATTAATTTATATTTAATATTTATAAAATATTAAATAATAAATATTAAGCTATTTAATTTATTCTATCTCCATAGACTAAATTAAATACACTTAACTTATTATTACAATTATGCCATTTACTTCTTAAATAAATATTTTCCTTTTGCGGTGTGACCCTTTAGGTTCTCCATATTAAGCTGGTTGTGAATAAATCAATTAAAACAATTCTAATCTTATTTAAATAAATAAGTTAAACCATTTAATTCATTTAAATAAATAATATTTATTCTACAATAAGGGTAAGCCCCCTTAGCGATCAACGACTTTCCAGATAATATAGATTTCAACATTAATCATAAAAGAACCTTTCAGTGCATAGTTACCGTACAATTCAATCCTTCTACCATACAATGTCCCAATTAAATATAAGACATGGAATTACTGTTAAGTCTTATTTTATTTAATTATATGTATTTCGAGTCTCAAATGCACAACTCTAATTAATGCAAATTAGAAACTCCTTTCTAATTTCATTCTGCTTTGGCCAAAGACTTCTGAGTCGTCATTTATCGAATCACATAGGACATTCTCTCCTTTTACTAGAAGTGGTAGATTCTTTATTGATCAGTCACCTATCTCCATGTATAACTTATTATACCCAATCATACCCTTTGATATACCCTAAAGGTCTTAAGGGACATGTCAAAGTATAACTCATCATACACAAGATACTATGATGATCTCAAGTCCAAGGATCACTTGTACTACTATCACTAGAGGAATTCCTATTGACAGACGAGTAAAACTCCATTAGGTATTCCTTAGCGAGCCACGTTCAGTGAACTTATTCTCTAATAAGCACCTACATACTTGCTTTAGTGTCTCCACACAAATGATTATGAGATCAATCATCCTCTTCATAAGAGCAAGCAACGTATGTACTAATCTATCCGGATTCACTAATCCCCTTTTTAGTAATCCAACAATTAGGAACAATTTTAGTTTGTGAGCTATCTAGAATTTAGATCTCATTAGCATGATCACCATCATGATTCTAAAAACATTGCTCAAAACTATGGGTTTATCACATTTAATATAACAGCACCATGTAGATAAAGTAAAATGCCTTTAACAAACGAATAAGATTACAAAGTATATGCTACATCATATCAAATATGATTGGCTTGTGTGCATACTACTTTCAAGGCGTATTAAGGACATAAGATAGCTTTTCAGCCTTGAGAATTATTCTCAAATTTCTTAACAAGTCCGTTTAATACGGTCCGATTAATTAGCATCTAACATGCTATGCAGTGATAGTGAATTAGACATCGTAAAATTCTATAAATGAATTTGTAATTTTAACAACATTTTAGCATACATTCATTTAATTAATTACCAAAATAAATTAGGTCTTTATTTAAATTGGTATCTCCCACTATTTTCATCAAACTATATTACCCTCCCTATATAGTTCAGCATATCTAATTAAGGATTTGCTAGTGAGAATAAGTATCTCATTTCAAATATATATAGCCTTGTGGTGACACAACAAATGATATATAAATAAATAGGTAGACAACTATTGTCAATTACATCACTATGTAACTACTTGTCTTTTGCCTCTTAGATTATTTTGATCAAGTGGTGACACATCTGAATCAAAATTATCCAAGTTAAGTCCAACCTAGCACTTCCATATATGTGAAGAGAAAAATACTGTCCTTGTGGAGACACAACAAAACACTAATGTTCAATTCCTTAATAAGCATCAAATGTGATAAGGTAACATCTTAAATATTTAATACTTGCCTTGTGGTGACACAACAAACTCATATTAAATATTTAATACTCTATCACTTTACCATGCTAGAAGGCGACGTTCGATATTCCAAATATCTTTGAATCCTTAGGACTTAATATAATTACTTTGAGGGGTTTGTTATTATTTATCTTATCTTGTTTAGCGCGCATGCACATATATATATAAAATACGCGTCATATTATTTAACATGCGAAACATGTTGTATAATATATAATATATACATAGTAAGCATTCACATATAGAATACTATATTCTACCCGGATTGATTATGGACTTTTATTCTAGTTTGGTTCACTAGAGCCACCAAGTGAACCAAAAGGTCAAACCTAGGGTGCAAGAATAAAATTTAAATATAACTATTACATTTAAACCCGAGCTCCATTATAAATGGGTCTTCATGCACTCCTTGCTCATTTGTCTCCAATTCTTTAAGTAATTCTAACTAAACCTATTACATAAACTATTTACAATAAATAGAAACGTTGATCAGCAGTCAAGGGGAAGTACATAGGAGGGAGATAGAATTTACATTAAGAAAAATTAGAGAAGACGAGGTATACATACCCCATTTATAAAAACTCATTCATTCAAGCATCCACTAAAATAAATTCAATTACACATTGGTCAATAATCCATAATTAATCCCTATTTATTATCATACATATCTCCATATGTATCAATAAATAACATTCATCTAATGAATAATAAAACCATTCCATATATGCATTGATATCAATTAATGGGCAATTAAAAGTTTACTAGAAATTCAATTTTGAAATAAAATAAACTCCTTTATTCTAATCAAAATTTAAATCATAATAAACTTATTTATTTATTTTATCCAATTTTGAATAAAAATAAACTCCTTTATTTTTAATCAAATTTCAAATCAAAATAAACTCTTTTATTTCAATTAACATGGAATCCAATTTCAAGTTTAAAACAAACTCTTTTATTTTAACTTAAAATTGTTGGAAAATAAAATATGTTGAATCCTATTCCTTATCAAAATAAACATCTTTATTTTTAAGGAAACATGGAATCCTATTCTATATATGAATAAACTCCTTTATTCTAGGAAACATGGAATCCTATTCCATATGTGAATAAATTCCTTTATTCTAAACTTATATCAATTAAATAAACCATTTATTTTAATTGAAGGAAAAATTATTTTTCGGATTCTGCTGTCCGGCGCAGCTGCGCCCAAAATAAACTGGGAAACGGCGCAGCTGCGCTGAGCCCCAGAAATGACTTTCTGGGTTTGGGCGCAGCTGCGCTCCAGAATGATCTGGAGCCGGCGCAGTTGCGTCGCGTAGCAGATTCAGCAAAAATAGGTTCTGCCCAAAAATTTCGATCCAATCGCATACCATACATACATGGAATCATCATAATTGATAATTAGCACAAGGTTAAGCTCTGATACCACTGTTAGGTTTGTATATAGCGCGAACATGCAATCAAATTACATAAATAGTACGGAAGCGCGATAAAACGGATTTTAAAATTTTTTATACAAACCATCACCATGATCGTTTATGTGCTCAATTATCAATTAAACGAAAGAGATAAAGTATGAGAATTGTGACACCCCCAAATTCGGGTACTTCATTTCCTCAGGATTTGGTGTTCACAATCCAAAAACATCACATCACATCTAACTACCCATTCAAATATAAATGAAAATACTTGAATAGAAATAGAAATCTCCCATTAGAGGGTTACAACATCATTCATAAACAAATCCCAGGTCATCTAACCTTAAATAAACATCAGTGCGGAAAACATAAATCAAGTCTATTACATAAACAACAATAAAGCAAATACAACAAGTTTTCATCACTTGTTTGCTTTTCCTTTGCCCTTACTAGTGGATGGCTCATCAGTTCTTTCAACTTTAGCTGGAATGTTATTATGCAAGAGTGAGCAATGATTGCCCAGCAAGTATAACAACCGCGACAATAATAACATGCGAAATAATCAACGGATATCGAATAATTGAAGATTTAGCTTTTGAGTCAAAAATGTAAAACAAGATTCAAAAGAACGTCTGAGGGTCTTAAAACCACGAACTATGTCCCAGGTTATCAAGTATTTCTACTTTAAACCTTTAACAGTCGTAAGACTATATGGACCTTTCTTCTCGTACTCAGGGGGATCAGCCATTTGTACCATGTATGTGCACAACATCTTAACGCTAACGCATAAATAAAATCCCCTATATAAGGGTTGTTCATCTCAGTTTGACATCGGAGTCTGCACCAAAGGAAGTTTGGTTTGGATTTACTTCAATAACGTTTCTAGAATTTAGAACGCTCATCAACTATGGACTAGTCGAATCAATAAGGGTTCGCTAGTCAATCAAGGTTCAAAAGGTATAATTCGAGAATCAAAACTAAATCTCATAAAAGGTACAATTGAATGAGTTCTATATAATTGAAGCATTACAAAGAGGAATTTAAAACGTCTCATTGAATCCATGAAATTGAATGGAATAGAAACAATAACTTGCTCAAGAAGTAATAGCATTATGAAGCTTGTAATCTATGATAATAAAATTTAGGAACTTGCGTAAACGTAAAAGTAAGGATAAGATACTTGCCTCGTGCGTAGACTATAAATTTAAGACTCACGTTCTCTAATCAACATATACATTTCGTTTATAAAACAGTAACAATAATTAGTTACAGTATTATAAACACGTCAAAACTCATTCTCATCAAATCTCATTTTAATAGCTCAGTTGACCCGAACAATCAATGGGCTTATGCTACCACCTTTCACAGTAATTTAACATTCATTTTATACGTTAGCCTAAGCTTTAGGTATAACCACGATTTCATACCATGATCACAAAGAAAGAATAAAATTTTTACTCTCATCAAATTTATTTATTTATTTTTTTAATTCTCGCCGGGGCGGGAAAACTCTTCACAAAAATCTCGTCGGGGCGAGCTCTCGCCGGGGCGAGGAATTGCTTCACAAAATTCTCGTCGGGGCGAGCTCCCCGCCGGGGCGAGAGATCCCTTCACAAAATTCTCGCCGGGGCGAGAATTACAAAATCCAGTTTCTACAGTTCGCGAAGAACGTAGAAACAGGCCAAAAATTTCCCATTTTGTTATTCATACATCAAATTAAACATGCCCAATTATCATATATGGTATGAAATCAAAACCCATTCCATAAACAATGTGTCGACGCCGGGAGGGATCACCTCTGTGGTGATTGTTACCCTTTTCGATTTTAGCCTTTTTATTAGATGATTCTTTGGAAAAGGTCGGCACTAATGTCGACGGGGTTTTGAAAGATCGTTTTTTGATGATGAGCCAATTAACTAGAGTCGCCAGTTGGTATATTTGAAATGGATGTACCAACTCATCCGAGTTTCGTTTTCGTAAATCGCTGGCTCATATGTGACTCCGAATTATTTGGTCTGCAAACCGAGATTCATAGAGTTCGGGGGCTTGCTTAAGCGAGGGGAAGGTGTTAGGCACCCCCCGACTTCCGTGAAACACGGTTACCGCAATCTTGATGCTTTTCCTATCCTTTTAATTCTTGAATGTAGGTGCGCGCGTGTGTGTGCCTATGTGAATGTCGTGGTGAGTTTGCATGAAGAACCCATTTGGGTTTTTATGAAAAAGTCGTGCTTTCTTTTGAGAATGCTTTAGAATGTCCTTCGGCTTATACGAGAAAGCTTTATGAGAAAGGTTTGATTTTAATTGTCAAAACTATGAGATTTTCATTAGGTGTCGTTTTGGCAAAAATAAGAGTTTTCTAAACCCTCGTCAAAATAGGAATCGAGATCTATACGTTGCTTTCGTAACTCAAATGATGGACAACTTCTAGGATCTCTTTAACCCTATGCACAAAGATTTAATAAAACGTTACTTATTTTTATAAAACCATTTTTGTGATGTTTGAAAACGATTTTTCCTTTAGCCTTCTCGTTAAATAGGAATCGACATTTATTAGCATTTCCAAATTTTAGCCTCGTGGTGCTAATAACCTACTTTGATTGATTCTATAGAAATCTTCATCGTTTAACTTGAAATCAATTTTTGTGTCACAAATCAAACCAAACATTAAAATGTCCATCATCGGATTAACCCCAATGCCCACAATCACATATTTCACTATTACGGGGCCTTAAACCCGATTTTCGACTTGATATCGTTTTAAGGCCCGACAATTACATATTTACAATAAAGGGTAGATCGGCCCTATTACATACACCCAAAAATGTCCATCATCGAATTTGGACCACGGGGTCGCGCTCCTAGGCTCACACCCAAAATTGCTACATTACTATAACGAGCTAAACATCATCAAATGGATATCATCGGGCCATTAGGAAGAATTTCGTTCCATTTGGAACCCTCACTAATAGTTCTCAATCTATGGATCCACAACAATATACAAGAAAAACTACATTTCACATAACCCAATTGACATGAAGATTAACAAAATGATATACAAAAATTGCTATAGAAATGGTCTTTTCACCTTGCAAATAATCCTCACAATGTGTATGAACTTGTATATTGAGTCGAGTAGAAAATATATGATATATAATCTTACACAAAAGATATAATTCCTCACTTTTTCCTCTCTTTTCTCCCTATTTTCTTGCAAATTTCTGCTATTCTTCTCTCTTTTCCCGAGCTGCTACTGCTGCTTATTCTTTTTCTTCTCTCCGCCTGCTAACCTCCTGTATGCTGAATGAGGGATGAGCTGAAATAGCCAGCCAAGGGCAGCCGCAGATTGATTTGTGGCTGGCCGCAGATTGATCTGCGGCTGGCTGGCCGCCCACCAGCCACTCAACCTGGTTTCGAGTTCCGTGTTTTCGGAAGGCGCACTTATTAGCCACAGATCAATCCGCGGCTGGACGGTTTGACTTTCTCGATTTTTGCACCATGCCTCGATTCTCGTGTCGTAACGTCAGTTTTCGGCGAAAGGCTTGTATTTTGCATTTCGAGAATTACCGGGAGACGTGTCACATCATTCGGGAATGCTCATTTCGGATGGCCTTGTTGTCACGTCGGTTTTGGTTGCAAATCGTCGCGGTGGCGTCGAGTGCCCTACTTGTGCCCATCCTTCGCTTTCGTAGGCTGGTCCAATTGATGATTTTGCCCTCTTGTCACGGTTAGCATAGGGAACGTAAAATTTGGGTGTCTACAGCTGCCCTCCTGTCTACAGCTGCCCCTCTTTATAATTTCGGGTATGTTTTTTTTTTCTTTCTTTTGTTCTTTCTTGTGTATTAATTTAATTTAATTTTCTGTATTATTATTTTATAATTTTAATTAGTATATTTTAGTTAGTTTGTTAGTTAATATTTTGGTATTATTTTGGATAAATATTAAGTATCTCAATTATAAGAAAATGTTCTCTTTAATTTAATAATTTAATTAATAATATGGAGGGTTCAATATATGCATAAAAATTATTAAATACTAATATTGTTGTATTTAATAAAATGTATTATTTTGGTGAATAGATTATATTGAGCGAGTCTAACCAATTGCATCTGTAATTGTAGGTATTGCATTACGTATTCCAGGTACGGATTTCGTACTCCTTCAGTAATACTCTTGTGAAATTTAATTAGTTCGTTTTGTTTCGCGTTTTGAATTCCGTTATTATTTCACATAATTGTTTCTTGTGAAATTCATATAATTCTTTCATTTTTGAGTTGATACATATGACTCGTATTTGTACTCTTTGAGTTGGATTATCATGTCTACTATTTATTTTGATATCTGTAGAGCGGTACAAGTTATTACCTTCTTTTGAAACATTATGATTATGATTTGATTTGGTTCAACATGTACGTATAGAACCCTTTTTATTGGTATTGTGTCGCATGTGTTGTGACATGGATCTTTGTTAGAATATATCGTAGGGTATACTTGAGCTATAACCACCTGTGGGGGTACCACAGGCATGTCGTCTTGGCACGAGAGACATGACACCTTCTGTGGCAGTGTGATTAGTCCACATCGTCTATGATTTGTTCTCCGATAGGAGTTGGCCATTTGGTGATTTGTTGTGAGAGGCGTATGGGTCGACCCTAGTTTTCTGCTCTGTTCTGCGGATGGCTGATGTTGTGCCAAACACACCTTTCAATTTTGCATGCATTTGGATCTACAGTCCAATGTGTGATTTGTCTATGTGGCATTATTTGACTTGTCTATGTGGCAAGCTATATTTTTGAGCTCGGTATGAAATAACACCCTGTCATTTCTTCAGACTATTAGGTTATTATGATACAATTCAGTTCAGTTTAATTGATTTTGTTATTCATTTCAGTTCAGTTTATAATTCTGTACTCTATATCCGTACTGGGCATTTAGCTCATGCTGTGTTTTTCTTCCGGTAGGTACTCAAGGGGATCGTGGGCAAGTGTGATAAGAGCTCTTAACCTAGATGGTTTAGATATTTTTGTTATGTTTTGATGTTTGGGTCTCCGTTTAGAATTGTATTGAACTTTTATTAAGATTAGGAGGTACTAAACAGTATGTATTTTGAGCCGGTTGGGCGGTTATTAATACCTCTGTAAGACTAATCTTTTGCAGTTTATAAATTTTGATATTAGTTTATATTTCTATTATATCTGTGTGTAGTCTCCCTTCCTATTTTGGGAACCGATAAGATTTGGAAGGATCTTACATGTGAGGAACAAGCCGAGAAAATTTTAGATCGTCAAGAACGGATTATGAGGAGGAAAACAATTTCGTTTGTTAAAGTTTTATAGAAAAATCATTCGGAACGAGAGGCAACTTGGGAGATGGAGGAGTCTATCCGGCCGGAGTATCCGCATCTTTTTGATAATTAGGCACGTTCCTTTTCTTTTGATTCCGGGGACGGAATCATTTTTAAGGAAAAAGTAATGTAATACCCATGCCTTTCCTAAATCCCACATCGCCTAATTTACCAACCCTCTCTCCTTTATTAGTCTATATATATGTAACTAATACTTTTATTTTATTTACTAAACAATAAGGATTTTTCTTATTTTGAGAAAACCTGTTTGTGTGAAGTCCTTTTTGGTAAGAACCTCCTCAGTAAAAAAATTCAGTAGTAGGCAGACTGCGAACTTCATAATTTCGGGTATGTTTTTTCTTTCTTTCTTTCTTTGTTGTGTATTAATTTGATTTAATTTTCTGTATTATTATTTTTTAATTTTAATTAGTATATTTTAGTTAATTTGTTAGTTAATATTTTGGTATTATTTTGGATAAATATTAAGTATCTCAATTATAAGAAAATGTTCTCTTTAATTTAATAATTTAATTAATAATATGGAGGGTTCAATATATGCATAAAAAATATTAAATACTAATATTTTAGTATTTAATAAAATGTATTATTTTGGTGAATAGATTATATTGAGCGAGTCTAACCAGTTGCATCTGTAATTGTGGATATTGCATTACGTATTCCAGGTACGGATTCCGTACTCCTTCAGTAATACTCTTGTGAAATTTAATTAGTTCGTTTTGTTCCGCGTTTTGAATTCCGTTATTATTTCACATAATTGTTTCTTGTGAAATTCATATAATTCTTTCATTTTTGAGTTGATACATATGACTCTGTACTCTTTGAGTTGGATTATCATGTCTACTATTTATGTTGATATTTGTAGAGCGGTACAGGTTGTTACCTTCTTTTGAAACATTATGATTATGATTTGATTTGGTTCAACATGTACGTATAGAACCCTTTTTGTTGGTATTGTGTCGCATGTGTTGTGACATGGTATCTTTATTAGAATATATCGTAGGGTATACTTGAGTTATAAATACCTGTGGGGGTACCACATGTATGTTGTCTTGGCACGAGAGACATGACACCTTCTGTGGCGGTGTGATTAGTCCACGTCGTCTCTAATTTGGTCATTTGGTGATTTGTTGTGAGAGGCGTATGGGTCGACCCTAGTTTTCTGTTCTGTTCTGCGGATGGCTGATGTTGTGCCAAATACACCTTCCGATTTTGCATGCATTTGGATCTGCAGTCCAATGTGTGATTTGTCTATGTGGCATTATTTGACTTGTCTATGTGGGAAGCTATATTTTTGAGTATGAAATAACACCCTATCATTTCTTTAGACTATTAGGTTATTGTGATATAACTCAGTTCAGTTTAATTGATTTTGTTATTCATTTCAGTTCAGTTCATAATTCTTTACTCTATATCCGTACTGGGCATTTAGCTCATGCTGTGTTTTTCTTCCGACAGGTACTCACGGGGATCATGGGCAAGTGTGATGAGAGCTCCTCACCTAGATGGTTTAGATATTTTGGTTATGTTTTGATGTTTGGGTCTCTATTTAGATTTGTATTGAACCTTTATTAAGATTAGGATGTACTAAACAGTATGTATTTTGAGCCGGTTAGGCAGTTATTAATACCTCTTTAAGACTAATCTTTTGCGGTTTATAAATTTTGATATTAGTTTATATTTCTGTTATATCTGTGTGTAGTCTCCCTTCCTATTTTGGGAAGGGGGTGTTACATATATAATCGACGATTTTACAACCTTACAACAAGGTGTTTCATTTCTCAGTATAAGATGTCTTACCAAAATAATTTGGTTTGACACAACAATTTAAGCTCCATCAAGCAATATATGAATAATGATTCATTTCTTAAGTTATGTTGAACAAGAAGCAATAACTTTGTAGCAATTGCTAGCAAGATGTATAATACCTGCTTAGATAAAACAAGGTTAGAAGACTTGCCTTAGCGTAGTACGTTAAGTTTCACGCTGTTTATCAACGTTCGGTAGTCTATTTATGTCTATTCATATCAATAGTAAATATTAAAATCTATAATAATACTTATCTAATTAAATTAGACAAGTTTGAAGAAGGTTCGACGTCGATTTGGTATCTCGGTCGCGACTTTAGACAACTAAACACATAGGTTATTCAATAAAATTTCATTTGGAACCTTAAATATTAGTCTAAATAATTTATTTATTATTTATAACACTTTTAAAAGCTTAATATTTTTTTTAAATAATTTTTATAAGCTTAGAAATATTTTTAAATAATTTTACAAACTTAAGAATATTTTTAAATGATTTAATTATCATTTAGAATATTTTTAAAACATTTAATATGTTATTTAAATGATTTATTTATCGTTTAGAATAATTTTAGATACTTAAAATATTATATAAATAATTTATTTATCATTTATAATATTTTTAGAAAGATAGAATATTATTTAAATGATTTATTTCATCATTAATAATATTTTTAGAATTTATTTTATCATTTAAATGATGTAATTATTATTTATAATAGTTTTTAAAACTTAGTTTAATATTTAAATGATTTAATTATAATTTATAATATTTTCAAATATTTAGTATATTATTTAAAATAATTTATTTATTATTTATAATATTTTTGAAAAGTTAGTAATATTTTTAAATGATTTAATTATCATTTAAACTAATTTAAATACATTAATATTATTTTTATATCATTTATTTAATATATTTATTAAATAATTTAATATTTAATTAAATTAAATAATTATAAACTTTTTTATCAGAATATTAAAAATTATTAAATATAATTAAAAATGAATTTTTAATATTTAATTATTAATTAATATGAATTTTTAATATTTATTTATAATTTATTTAATTATTTTTATTTAAAACCGTCGCAAAAGGGCTATAGCGACGGACTGCATAGAATCTTATGTTTTTGGGAATCGGATGAAGACTGTTGCTAAAGGTGTTCTTCATTGAAGAATAGTCGGTCAATGTCGGACAGTGACTTTTGATCATAAATTTCTCTTTGATGCTTTAATGTTTGTGTTTAATTCTTGTTTGTAGTTATACCTAGCATGGCAGTGTACAACGACATATGAAAGTTACACTTAAACAACATCAATTGAAGCTCTAATAATCGGGCCAAACTAGTAGGGTTGCAACTGCTTTTGAGTTTCTAGGTTACCCAGAAACTCAGTGGTCATGGTCGGTCAAAGCTATTTGACCATTAATAACTTTCGTTCCTTGTTAGCTTTATGTGTTTAATTGATTTGTAATTGTAGATTACATGGCAAAGAACGATTACAAACATCCAAACCTCATAAATTATATCATATGGCCAAGATCTAGGCTGGTCAAAAGCTTGTCAGACACTGTCAGAGTTGTTCTTCGCTTTTCTGGGTTGACCAGAAACAGAACGCTCATAGTCGGTCAATGGGTTTGACCATTAATATCTTCCTACTGTGAGATATTTTTAGCCTTCTACCAATTGGATATCATAGATAACATGACATACTACCAATTCATGCTTTAAAACACATCAAACAAACAACTTAAGCCGATCAAAAGCTCTGACAAAAAGCCTTGTCAGACTGTTCTTGACTGCCAATAACAGTTTGGGTTTTTCACCAAATTTGACCATTTAAATGTTATGGATACTTGTTTAACCAACCCAGATTATCATATAACATGTTTACATATAATCCTAAACATCTAAAACATAAATTTATTGCAGGCTTGAAGATCTAGCATAAAAATTAGGGTTTTGTACCTTTTTCTCAAGTTTTTGATTTATGGCTTTTGATTCTGATCTTACACTTGCAGAGGCTTAATATGGTATGATTATAAGTGTTTAGGCTTTGTAAATTTGTAGGTCTAATGGTCAGTTTGATGTTCTATTTATAACATTTACAAATGAGGGATTTTAAGGTCTTTTGTCCAAATTTTGCCTCCACAAATATCTTGTCTTGATACTTGTGCTGCGGTCTAATCAAATTGACCTCCTTATGCTGGAGAGTTAGAAAAATATCTGATCTTACATTCCTATCTTGCTCTTATTGGTTAATGCTTTTATTTTTGATTTAGTTCTTTACTAATTAAAATTAGATTTTTGCTAATCATGTTTAAGTTGTTAATTATGTTTAGTAATACCTTAATTAAGGTTATATATCATAATTAAGATTTTACATTTCATAAATTAAAGTTTAGATAACCTAATTAGGATTAGGGTTTCATAATTAGGGTTTAGGGTTTTCTACTTCATGAATTAGGGTTTAAATCTTCAATTAGGGTTTTAATATAAGTTAAATAATTTCGAATTAATGTTATGATTTATTACTTAGAATTTAATTATATCAATTAAGATTCTTGTGTAATAATTAGGGTTTTGATTTACCAATTCGGACAACGTTTACCAATTAGGGTTTTTAAATTAGGGTTTCTAATTTAGTTTATCATTTTAAACCCTATTTAATTTATTTTAGATTTTTATCAGTTAATATAATGTTATATTAACTCCGAAGCACGACAAATCACTTCGTCATTTCCAAGCACGACACAGCAGCTTACCAAAACAATTTTTCGAGACACTTCTCGGTGAAATCGTTGGAAGCACGACAAATCATTTTGTCCGTGTAAGAACGACTAAGCAGCTTCAGAAAATTTTTTATTTGACTTAATTCTTTAATAAAATATACAATCACATAACACAAAGTCGGAACAAGAAATTTTATTTAATAAACACATAATTTACACATACAAATCTTATTAGGGTTCAGAATATTACAGAACCCAAATTCTTCCCTCGAATCTCAATACTCCTTCGTTATCAACTTTAAATTTCACTTCATCACCTCCAGATATTCTTTTCCTGATTTTCTCACATTCTTCGTCCTGAATTTGTATTTCCTTAACCTTATCCACGAAAGTTGAACCGATTTTCAATTGAAACAATCTTTCGTCAGACTCTTCCGGATATTTTACCTCCAATTCCAGTTTCGCCATTGTTGTAATTAGCTCCTCCTGAGCGGTAATCATAGACAATTTCTCCCGTCCCTTTCTGCTTAAGGCGTCGGCCACAACGTTCACTTTACCCGGATGGTATAAAATCTCGGAGTCGTAATCTTTTATCAATTCTAACCATCTCCTCTGTCGCATGTTCAAATCCTTCTGTGTAAAAATATATTTCAGACTCTTGTGGTCTGTATATATTTCACACTTCTCCCCGTAAAGATAGTGCCTTCATATCTTCAAAGCAAACACTACCGAAATCCTTTATGCGACGCATTACTGTACACCACAAAATTTCATGTGCTATCCGGTAGGGACAACACAGGCGCCGTACTCAACCTCTTCTTTAATTCTTGGAAACTTTCCTCACACTTCTCCGTCCAAACGAACTTCACCACCTTCGTAGTTAAATTCGTTAACGGAGTCGCAATTTTGAAAAAATCCTGAATAAATCTTCTGTAGTAACCTGCCAATCTTAGGAAACTCCTGACTTCCGATGGTGTTTTCGGCTGATCCCAGTTAAGCACTACTTCAACTTTTGACGGATCCACCGAAATCCCATCCTTGTCAATCACATGTCCAAGAAATTGCACCTGATCTATCCAGAATTGACACTTTGAAAACTTAGTGTACAACTTCTCTCTTCTTAACGCTTCTAATGTCGCTTTCAAATGCTCTGTATGCTCTTCCTTGGTTTTGGAATACATTAGAATATCGTCGATGAATACTACTATAAACTTGTCCAAAAACGGCTTAAACACCCTGTTTATTAAGTCCATGAATGCTGCAGGAGCATTCGTTAGACCAAATGATATCACCAGAAACTCGTAGTGACCATAACGAGTCCTGGACACTGTCTTCGGTACATATTCCTTCCTGACTTTCAATTGGTGATAACCACTCCTCAAATCTATCTTCGAGAAATACCTAGTTCCTTTCAATTGATAAAACAAGTCATCGATTCTTGGCAACGGGTATTTATTCTTAATCGTGACCTTGTTCAATTCTCTATAATCAATGCAAAGTCGCATCGATCCGTCCTTCTTCTTGACAAATAATATCAGCGCTCCCCACGGCGATACGCTCGGTTGAATATACTTCTTATCTAAAAGTTCTTATAGTTGCACCATCAATTCTTTCATTTCTACTAGGGCCATACGGTACGGAGCTTTCAATATAGGGGTAGTTACTCGCGCCAAATCAATTAGGAATTCAACTTCCCTATCTGGCGGAAGTCCTCGCAAATCGTCTAGAAAGACGTCTACAAAGTCCCTTACGACAGGTATCTCTTCTAATTTCGGACTCTCTTTTCGAGTATCAACTATGTAGGCTAAGTATTCCACACAGACTTGTCTCAACAACTTCCTGGCCTGCATCATCGTCAGACAACTCGCTTACCTAGGCGACTTGCTGCCATAAAATACTACCTTTGATGGAGTCATAAGATTAATACGTTTCTTTTGGCAATCAATTATTGCCCCATAATTGAATAACTAATCCATTCCCAAAATAACGTCAAATTCCCCAAGTTTGATTGAGATCAGATCTACAGTCATCACGTTTCCCTTAATATCCACTCTACAGTTCTTGTATACGTACCTAACAAGAATTACTTCCATATTCGCAATTTCTATGTTCAAAGGGTAATCTACTTCCTCCTTAGGCAATTATAAGTTCTTAGCAAAGTCATCGGATATAAATGAACAAGTATCACCCAAATCAAACAATATATAAGCATCTATATTATTGATCGGAATGATACCTGACACCACATCGCGAGACTGCACAACGTCTTGCACGGTCATGTTAAAAGTCCTGGCGGTAGGTGAGTTTGTTGGTGCTGATCCGGTTATGGTTAACGTGCTACCACCACTGTTTCCCTTATTCCTTCATGTTCCTGCTCCTCCTGCTGCCTTCTTGGGGCAATTCCTAGCCAGATGATCCTTTGATCCGCAAGTGAAACAAGCGCCTTTCTTTGGATTCGGACAATTCAGTGCTATATGGCCCTCCTGACTGCAATTGTAGCACACCCTTTTCCCCTTTAGGCATATCCCCACATGATTCTTCTCGCATGTAACACACGCCTGGACTTTCTTCTTCTGACCTCCCTGTTGATTTCCAGCAGATCCATTACCATTCCTCTTCCTCTTCTGATTGTGACCACCATTGTTACTACCACTTGCTTTGTTATTCTCATTTTCACCCTTCTTCTTCTTCTGCTCCTGGTTATACTTAGTCAAAGCATCGCTCCCACCTTCTGTAATAATCACTGTAGACACCCAAATTTTGCACTTCGTATACTAACCCTGACAGGAGGGCAAATTCGTCAAATGAACCGGCCTGCGAGAGCAAAAGATGGACAAGTACGAACACTCGACGCCACCGCGACGATTTACAACCGAAACCGACGTGACAACAAGGCTGTCCGATTTGAGCATTCCCGAATGATGTGGCACGTGTTCTAGTAATTCTCGGACTGCAAAATACGAACATGTCGGCGAAAACTGACGTCACGACACGAGAATTGAGGCGTAGGACGAAAATCGAGAAAGTCAAGCCAGCCAGCCGCGGATTGATCTGCGGCCAATGAGTGCGCCTTTTGAAAACACGGAACTCGAAACACGGAACTCGAAACCAGGCTGAGTGGCTGGTGGGCCAGCCAGCCGCAGATCAATCTGCGGCTGCCCTAGGCCAGCCTATTTCAGCTCAGTTTCTTCATTTCATCCAGGAGGTTGGCAGCAGCGAAAGAAGAAGGAAAAACAGCAACAGCAGCAGCGAATTAGGGAGAGAAAAGAGAGAAAATAGTGAGGAATTATATCTCTTTTGTGAGATTGTATCACATATATTCTCTACTCTAATTAATATACGAGTTTATACGCATCGTGGTGTCATTTGCAAGGTGAAAAAGAATTCTTTTTATAGCAGTTTTGTTATATCATTTTGTTAAATGTTTATCATTTTGGATTATACTAAATGTAGTTTTCTTGTATATTATTGAGAATACATGGATTAGGGATTATTAGTGAGGGTTCCAATGGAACAAAATTCTTCCTAATGACCCGATGATATCCATTTGGTGAATTTTAGCTTGTTAATTTTTGTAATATCCATTTTGGGAGTGTGTAAGAATTGTGTATGTGAGCCTAGGAATGCGACCCCGTGGTCCAAATCCGATGATGGACAATTTTGGTGTATGTAATAGGATCGATTATTCTTGATTGTAAACATGTAATCGTCGGGCCTTAAAACGATACCAAATTGAAAATCGGGTTTAAGGCCCCGTAATAGTGGAATACGTGATTGTGTGCGTTTGGGGTTTATTTTGATGGCTTACATGCCCATGAATAGCCCCACGCATTTTAATGTTTTGATTTGATTTATGACACGAAATTGATTTCAAAGCTAAACGATAAAGATTTTCATAAAATCAATCAAACTAGGTTATTAGCTTCACGAGGATAAGAAATTGGGAGTGCTAAGGAATATTGATTTCTATCTTAATGAGAAGGCAAAAGAAAGAAATCGTCTTCAAACATCAAAAAATGGTTTCATAAAAATAAATAATGTTTTATTAAATCCTTGTGCATAGGGCTAAAGAGATCCTAGAAATTGCCCACTCGTTTTACGAAAGCAACGTATAGGTCTCGATTCCTATTTTGACGAAGGTTTAAAAACTTTTCTTTGCCAAAAACGACACCTAATGAAAATCTCATAGTTTTGACAATTAAACCTTTCTCATAAGGCTTTCTCGTATAAGCCGAAGGACATTCTAAAGCACTCCCAAGACACGACTTTCCAAAAAACCCCAAATGATTCTTTCATGCAAACTCACCACGATATTCACATAGGCACATACACACACACACACGCACATATACACATTTCATGAATTAAAGGATAGGAAAGTATCAAGATTGCGGTAACCGTGTTTCACGGAAGTCGGGGGGTGCCTAACACCTTCCCCTCGCTTAAGCAAGCCCCCGAACTCTATGAATCTCGGTTTGCAGACCAATTAATTCGGAGTCACATATGAGCCAGCGATTTATAAAAAAACGAAAACTCGGATGAGTTGGTACATCCATTTTCAAATATACCAACTGGCGACTCTGGTTAATTGGCTCATCATAAAAAACGATATTTCAAAACCCCGTCGACACTCAAAAGCCGACTTTTTCCAAAAAATTATTTAATCAAAAGGCTAAAATTGGAAAGGGTAATAACCACCAAAGGAGGACAAAACCGGCGTCGACAGCTGGCGACTCTGCTGGGGATATTAGAGGGCTTAAGCTGCGTTCAAATCGTGATGCTATCCTATCCTTTTAAAATTCATGAAATATGTGTGTGTGCGATATTTTGATTTTACTTTTGTTGTGTGAATGTGTATTTTGCCCAATAAATGAATGATTGAATGGAGTTGCTTTACTTTTAAGTAATCATTTGCATATGGTGAGGACGATGAATGTGAATGTATGTTGAGAGAGTACCTCCTCCTGAGGCGAACTTGTCGGTTGCTTATTACTGGACTCGAAGGGCTGCTCCCCGGAGATGGCTCATGAAACGCACCACCCAAATTCGCTCCAATCGAAAGGGCTCAAACGAGTAGATTGCGAAGATTTGGGGACCTTCATGCCGAAAAGCCCGTGAGAGTAACCCTAGGACAGGTCAGCCTCAGATTAACCCAGCGCAGGAAAAGTCTCTTCATGCCTTTTTACATTCACGCGTAAATGTCATGATCTCATTCATATATGCCTCCCTTTTTGTCAAAAGAAATTACTAACCTCTATGTATTACAGGGAACAGCTGGGGAGCTTAATAAAATCATGTTTAGCATTTGTTATTGCATTAAAGGATTACTAAACTTTCTGTTTTACAGGGACAGATTAAAAAACCCCAAAACACAAAAGTTACAGCTTTAGCATGCATCCACATTTTTCATTCCCCAGCACTAAACTTCGAACCCTTGTTTCTGTAGGATTGCTCCTCAAACACGTTCGCAATCTAAAAGAGCCCAGAACTCTATATCTGAAATGGCTGATATTCCATCTACCAATTCCGGTTCCATATCCAGGGAGGAATTTGATGACTTTAAGAAGCAGATGTTAGAAATGGCCATAATGCTAAAGGAGCAATTGATGCCCAGACAGAATCCACCTAAGGAAGATCCACCTCAACTTAAGGGCAAGCCAGTCGTCCCAAAGGCCATTCCCGTACCAAACAAGACAGTGATTACTATCCCGGAAGAGGGAGATACGGATGACCTGCGAAAGAAAATGAGACAAATGGAGGAAACCATCCAATCTATGAATGGCATAGGGTCCCTAGGCAGGGTTAACTATTCAGATTTATGTGTCTTCCCCGGAGCCAGATACCCGGAGAAATTTAAAATCCCCGAATTTGAAACATACAATGGGAAGGGGGATCCTTACACACATTTGAAAATCTACATCGGGGAGCTTGGATCTTACGCCGAGGATGAGGGTCTAAGGATGCAACTTTTCCAAAAGAGTTTGACGGGAGAAGCGAGAATCTGGTATGCCCGTCTTGACAATGCCCGGATCCATAATTGGGAAGAGTTGGCCCATACCTTCGTAACACAGTATAGCTTCCAAGCGCAAATGGCCCCTGATAGATACCAAATGACGAAGATCAAGAAGCAGACAAAAGAATCTTTCAGGGATTATGCACAGCGATGGAGGGGTATGGCTGCACAGGTGAATCCCCCAATGAGCGAGTCGGAGATGGTGATGACCTTCGTGGATATTCAGGAGACACCTTATTATGAGCGGGTTATATCAGGGATTGGTAGGCCTTTTGCCGAGATGATTAAACACGGAGAGATGGTGGACATAGGGTTGAAGTCTGGTAAGATTCGGGATTTCACGGCTTTGGAAACAGTTACAGAACAAATCCAAAGTGGAAACTATGGCAACACTTCCCGTAGAATCCAAAAGAAAAAGGAGGAGGATGTTTCCCTCATCTTGCAGGGGTCATCTAGAACGGCAGAAAACAATCCTCCAGTACAGGTGCAGAGAGTGGGGCCATCCCGACGACCTAACTTCACTGATCATAGGGCGGATGGGCGAAGAAGATTCGAGACCTCGAAAAATTGAGTATTCACCCCACTCTGGGATCCTCTTAGCAGGTGTTGACCGTATTGATGGCCCAGAGGAAAATAGTCGAGTTGGCACCTCCAAGTGACCCGAATGGAAGAAGATTTGACCCAAGCAAGCGATGCGCCTATCACTCAGGTTCCCCTGGTCATGATACGCAGGAATGTCGGACGCTGAAGCACAAAATTCAGGACTTGATTGATAATGGGTAAATAGTGGTGGAACAGCCAGTGTCACCAAATGTTAAATCCTCTACCTAAGCATGTTGGGGAAGGGGTAAATCCAGGAGTATGGCAGTGAATCCCGGCCAATAGAAGATCAATGGGTTTTTAAAATTCTGAGTTTTATTTCAAGTCCCTACACGCTCATGTCATTTTGTCATGATATCCAAAAGGAAGATCATGTGCTGAAATGTGTTATATATATGACAAGCATTTTTCGTTTTATGGCAGTACCCCGATTTGAGGCATTCTATCCCGACAAGCAATATGGCCAAATTTGAAGGAGGATCACGATTTTGGTATAAAGCTAGATTTCGATCTGATGGCGATTGAGCAAAACGAGACAGATATCGACAATACGCCTGACGAGATCGAGGGATGGGTCGAAGATAAACCCAAACCCGACTTAGACCAAACCATCGCCATCAAACATCAGAACCCCCAAACGATCACGAAGAACCCGGAGTAGGGGCAAAAAAAAAAAAAAAAAAAACAACTTAACACTGGATCAAAAATCCCCCAAACCTTTCAACAGGTCAAAGGACCGGATCTTTTGTCAGCCCAGTGAGATGCCGATGCAACCAGTACGAGGGAGATGACAAGAAAAACAACTTAACGCTGGGGCATTTGTCAACTACCCAGGAAGTGATGGCATGCAAATTGGCACCCATGCAACAATCTCGTCAACATGCACCATCATCATCAAATGCTACGATCATCTGGCATTTGTCAAGCATAGTTTTCCCAGGATACGGTGACCCGCGTGAAAGGGGATTTTATTTGACTTGATAGGAATCAGATTAATTCTGACAAGCATCCGTGGAGCACTATTGTGAGTATGATTAGACGAAGAAGGCTGTTCAACCTCTTGATTGGGTACAAAGCCTTAATTCAAAGCAACGTTTGCGACAGAATCGACCTCATATGCCAGTCTTCACTTTGCATTGCACAAACTTTCAGTTGTGGGGTATAAAACCATGATGACGTTGATGGCAATTAACACGTGGTCAGACAGTCAATAATTATCAAGCTAATATCAAGAAGTCAGACGGTAAATGATTATCAAGCTAATGTCTCGAATCGTGGCCTGGGTTATTCGAGTAATTAAGCCCGAGGGGTGTCGCTACACCTGGTGCCCTAAAGCCATCTGGTTTGGGAGTCACTGGCCCAACACTCGTTATATGGGTAACTCAGAGCCTAAGAAAACGAGCATTACAGTAGAGGAGGCCCGAGCAGATTCGAACCGTGGCATGAGCTACTCGAGTAATTAAGCCTAAAGGGTGTCTCTGCATCTGGTGCCCTAAAGCCGTCTGGCTTGGGAGTCACCGACCTAACACTCGCTACATGGGTAACTCAAGCCTAAGAAAATGAATCTTGCACAAGGTCAAGCAAAGAATAAATGGTGCAGACCACCAGCTTGTCTCGAACCGTGGCCTTTGTTACTCGAGTAATTAAACCCGAAGGGGTGTCTGTATACCTAATGCCCCAAAACCGGCTGGTTTGGGAGTCATTGGTCCAAAACTCGTTAAATGGGTAACTTTGAATAGCCTAAGAAAACGAGACAAGTGAAGTGGGCTAATAAGGAGAAAAGATAATACGAAAAACTCTCAGCCTTAAACAAGAAGTCATGGAAGAGAAACCCCTACTGAATGCTGCAACGCACAGTACATTTGTCATATGACGTCAATCCTGCTAAGAACGTTGTTGAGAATGGAGACAGGATACCTTTGACGAGAATGACCATGAATGCTTGAAGGTGTTCTTACGATTTCATAACTCGTCAAATAGAAAATCATCAACTCACGAGGGATTGAAAAAAAAAAAAAAACTAGTACATTCACGGTTCACAACTTGCTAGATTGTGCGATCAGTAGATATTCAATTTCATGTGCTTTAACTGCATTTTTGTCGAGATTATAATATCTTTGTGTTGAACTAACACTAACGGCCCGAGCCTTCAAGTTGTAGCATTTGTTAGTCATATGATATGCAGGATCTTGCAGAGCTGTGGATAACTCAGCACGGTCAACATTGCGAGTTTTCAATATAAATCCTTGGTAACAACACGTGCCAAGGCTGGGGCAGTTAAGAATCGTGAAATGGAAGGAAGCTGAGGCTGCACAAAAAACTTCTCGTCATTGGGCTTTTCCCCAATCCTGACTATCACTGCCTCGACATCCAAATGATCCACGTGCATGAGCATATAAAAGGATGATATAATGCGGGACAACAGCATATCGGCCAGCAGAAATGATCAAAAGGCCGAGGAGCCCAACATAGCTGTCGATCATCACAAAGAGCAAAACAGACTGCCTCAACTCGATGAAATGAAGACGACCAAGAACAGGCAGAATACCACAACAATGTTGAAGTCTAGAAACAACACTTCACGACGAGGCGTGATCCAATCAAATGTTGGCAAGAAACGACGACTGTCGAATCGTATCATTTGACTGAACAGGGGTCATTTCTATCCAAACATATGTTGTGCACATGCATCTGTCCGTAACATATCTGCCGGATCGTGCATAACATCTTTTGCATGCATACATGTACGATTAAAATGAAAATCCTCAGGGGAAAGTACAAGCACGTCGCTTTCAACCTCACAAATGATCAGATCGTGATGGCTTTTACGGCATGGTACGTGGACGATGTTGGTGGGAGATCCAGGACGGAAGCCGATCACACATCCCACTTCAAGAAATCACTTAAACCAAATCAACAATCCCTGGGAAGGGCTGGTATCCAAAAATCAACGATCCCTGGGAAGGGCTGGTATCCAAAAAATCAACAATCCCTGGGAAGGGCTGGTATCCAAAAAATCAACGATCCCTGGGAAGGGCTGGTATCCAAAAAATCAACGATCCCTGGGAAGGGCTGGTATCCAAAAATCAACGATCCCTGGGAAGGGCTGGTATCCAAAAAATCAACAATCCCTGGGAAGGGCTGGTATCCAAAAATCAACGATCCCTGGGAAGGGCTGGTATCCAAAAAATCAACGATCCCTGGGAAGGGCTGGTATCCAAAAAATCAACGATCCCTGGGAAGGGCTGGTATCCAAAAAATCAACGATCCCTGGGAAGGGCTGGTATCCAAAAAATCAACGATCCCTGGGAAGGGCTGGTATCCAAAAAATCAACGACCCCTGGGAAGGGCTGGTATCCAAACAATCAACGACCCCTAGGAAGGGCTAGTATCCAAAAAATCAACTAACACCCTGGGAAGGGCTGAGATCCAAACAACTAACACCCTGGGAAGGGCTGGTATCCAACCAATCAACTAACACCCTGGGAAGGGCTGAGATCCAAACAACTAACACCCTAGGAAGGGCTGGTATCCAACCAATCAACTAACACCCTGGGAAGGGCTGGTATCCAACCAATCAACAAACACCCTGGGAAGGGCTGAATCCAAACAACTAACACCCTGGGAAGGGCTGAGATCCAAACAACTAACACCCTGGGAAGGGCTGAGATCCAAACAACTAACACCCTGAGAAGGGCTGGTATCCAACCAAACAACTAACACCCTGGGAAGGGCTGGTATCCAACCAATCAACTAACACCCTGGGAAAGGCTGGTATCCAAACAATCAACGACCCTTGGGAAGGGCTGGTATCCACACAATCAACGACCCATGGGAAGGGCTGGTATCCAAACAATCAAAGACCCTGGGAAGGGCTGGTATCCAAACAATCAACGACCCCTGGGAAGGGCTGAGATCCAAACAATCAACAAACCCTGGGAAGGGCTGAGATCCAAACAATCAACGACCCCTGGAAAGGGCTGAGATCCAAACAAGGTGGTGAGTGAACCTGGGAAGGCATCCAAGCAAACCACAACAAGGTGGTGAACAACCCCTGGGAAGGGCCAATATCCAAAAAGTGAGCGATCCCTGGGAAGGGCTGAGATCCAAGCAAACCCCGACAAATGATGACATCTGTAGAATAGTATCAAGAGACTGTACAGGGGTCATTTTTCATCAAATTTGCATTTTAAATGTTGTTTCACATGCATTGAATAGATGATAACTCTGTACGTGATCCATGCAGGTTAGGTGTCAAGGTCCTAGCCTATCTGAGTCAAAAGCGATGGCTGCCAAGAACGATGTGCGAGGACGAATTCCAAGGATGCCTTTCAAGCTAGTCAGGAGAATAACTTCCTCTGATGACAATGCGATGGAGTAAGGTGATTACAAGATGGGTGTCCGGATACGAGACCCGGCCCCGACTAGACGAGTGACCGGATACGAGACCCGGCACTCACAGGACAATCGACCGGAGACGAGACCCGGCGATTACGAGACGAGCGACCGGATACGACACCCGGCACTCACAAGACAATCAACCGGATACAAGACTCGGTGATCACGAGACTGACGACCGGATACGAGACCCGGCACAAACGAGACGACCGATTGGAAGACGAAACCCATCGACTAACAAGGCAGGCGGGGATTGATGCATTGACACCTTTACGAATGTTTTGCATGCCTTATATCTTGTGTTGCATCATAAGTTGCATGTGCTGCATCATGTATGTATTGTCATTCTTGTGAACTGTCATTCATGCGTTGGGTGTCTATTTCTTTATCATATTCATTTCATTTAACATTTCATAAACATGATAAAGAGGGGCAGCTGTAGACACCCAAATTTTGCACTTCGTATACTAACCCTGACAGGAGGGCAAATCCGTCAAATGAACCGGCTTGCGAGAGCAAAAGATGGACAAGTACGAACACTCGACGCCACCGCGACGATTTACAACCGAAACCGACGTGACAACAAGGCTGTCCGATTTGAGCATTCCCGAATGATGTGGCACGTCTTCCAGTAATTCTCGGACTGCAAAATACGAACATGTCGGCGAAAACTGACGTCACGACACGAGAATTGAGGCGTAGGACGAAAATCGAGAAAGTCAAGCCAGCCAGCCGCGGATTGATCTGCGGCCAATGAGTGCGCCTTTTAAAAACACGGAACTCGAAACACGGAACTCGAAACCAGGCTGAGTGGCTGGTGGGCCAGCCAGCCTATTTCAGCTCAGTTTCTTCATTTCATCCAGGAGGTTGGCAGCAGCGAAAGAAGAAGGAACAACAGCAACAGCAGCAGCGAATTAGGGAGAGAAAAGAGAGAAAATAGTGAGGAATTATATCTCTTTTGTGAGATTGTATCACATATATTCTCTACTCTAATTAATATACGAGTTTATACGCATCGTGGTGTCATTTGCAAGGTGAAAAAGAATTCTTTTTATAGCAGTTTTGTTATATCATTTTGTTAAATGTTTATCATTTTGGATTATACTAAATGTAGTTTTCTTGTATATTATTGAGAATACATGGATTAGGGATTATTAGTGAGGGTTCCAATGGAACAAAATTCTTCCTAATGACCCGATGATATCCATTTGGTGAATTTTAGCTTGTTAATTTTTGTAATATCCATTTTGGGAGTGTGTAAGAATTGTGTATGTGAGCCTAGGAATGCGACCCCGTGGTCCAAATCCGATGATGGACAATTTTGGTGTATGTAATAGGATCGATTATTCTTGATTGTAAACATGTAATCGTCGGGCCTTAAAACGATACCAAATTGAAAATCGGGTTTAAGGCCCCGTAATAGTGGAATACGTGATTGTGTGCGTTTGGGGTTTATTTTGATGGCTTACATGCCCATGAATAGCCCCACGCATTTTAATGTTTTGATTTGATTTATGACACGAAATTGATTTCAAAGCTAAACGATAAAGATTTTCATAAAATCAATCAAACTAGGTTATTAGCTTCACGAGGATAAGAAATTGGGAGTGCTAAGGAATATTGATTTCTATCTTAATGAGAAGGCAAAAGAAAGAAATCGTCTTCAAACATCAAAAAATGGTTTCATAAAAATAAATAATGTTTTATTAAATCCTTGTGCATAGGGCTAAAGAGATCCTAGAAATTGCCCACTCGTTTTACGAAAGCAACGTATAGGTCTCGATTCCTATTTTGACGAAGGTTTAAAAACTTTTCTTTGCCAAAACTACACCTAATGAAAATCTCATAGTTTTGACAATTAAACCTTTCTCATAAGGCTTTCTCGTATAAGCCGAAGGACATTCTAAAGCACTCCCAAGACACGACTTTCCAAAAAACCCCAAATGATTCTTTCATGCAAACTCACCACGATATTCACATAGGCACATACACACACACACACGCACATATACACATTTCATGAATTAAAGGATAGGAAAGTATCAAGATTGCGGTAACCGTGTTTCACGGAAGTCGGGGGGTGCCTAACACCTTCCCCTCGCTTAAGCAAGCCCCCGAACTCTATGAATCTCGGTTTGCAGACCAATTAATTCGGAGTCACATATGAGCCAGCGATTTATAAAAAAACGAAAACTCGGATGAGTTGGTACATCCATTTTCAAATATACCAACTGGCGATTCTGGTTAATTGGCTCATCATAAAAAACGATATTTCAAAACCCCTTCGACACTCAGAAGCCGACTTTTTCCAAAAATTCATTTAATCAAAAGGCTAAAATTGGAAAGGGTAATAACCACCAAAGGAGGACAAAACCGGCGTCGACAATCACCTTTTCCAAAACTCATGTAAAGGTGTTCAATTAGAATATTGACACCTTGCTGTACAACCATGACTTCAATCCCTGTTCAAATCTCCTCGCCTTCCTCTTATTGGTATTCACCTGGTAGGTTACGAACCTAGCCAACTCGTTAAATTTCGCAGCGTATTCCGGTACAGTCATGGTACCCTGCTTCAGCTCCAGGAATTGAATCTCCATCTGATTTCGCGAGCTTGTCGGAAAATACATCTCAAAGAACATTTCCTTAAATTTATCCCATGCGATTACACCCTGACCTCCTCGAATCATATTCTCTTGCCACCAATAACTGGCTTCGGACTTAAGCATGAATGTTGCAAAGGCAGTCTTTTGGTCCTCACTAACCCTAGCAACGTCAAATACTTTCTCCATTTCCATCACCCAGGTTTGGGCTTCGATCGGGTTCAGGGAACCCCTAAACTCTAGCGGTTCTACCGCTTTGAAATCTTTAAATGACGTCACTGGTGGAGCTTGCGGCTGATTCGCAAGTGCTCCAGCCAAAAGGTTCACCAACTGCTGCATATGATTAGCATTGATGTCGTTGTTGTTATTGGTAGAGCTCTCCTGAGCTTGTTGATGTGGTTGGCGTATCGGCAACATTTTCTGTTCAAGAATATGTGCTTATTACATCATCACTCAATTTTTTAAGTATCTCATACTTAAATCCAACAATTCAGATTTAACACATAACACATAACATCTTCAAATAAATTTTGATATTTAATTCATTCAAAAGTCTTAAACATAGAAAGATAGCATCACTGCTATTTACATCAACTATCCCGAGATCAAACAATCTTTAGGATTAAATAGTCATATTCCATTGTGTATAATCACGCTGGAATTTACATCACTAGCTACCATAAATATTTACACATATTTCAATACTTCTCCTATCACGGCTTACTAAGGCATCAAACCGCCTTTTTGCGTTCTTCTTCCATGATACGAAACATCGTCCTGCGATCCAATATGTACCATAACAAGTCCTCGAACTGAACTGGATAGTGGAGAACTCGATCCTGGGCCCTATCAATTGTTGTCTGAAAAGTGTAGTCTGTCTCCTCAATCTTAGCCCTCTTTGCCCGTTCGCCTTCTTCAAAAATTTTTGCACGTCGAGCGGTATTCATCCAAGCATCCTCTGCTCTTGCACGTTTCGCTGTCTCCTCACTCAGATCATCCTTCAATTTCTGAATCTCAAGTTTCATCTTCTCATTCTCAGCTAACAGTTCTTCCTTTTAACTTTCTTCCTGAACTAACTTTCATTCCACGTCTCCAAGACGTATATCCAAATCCTCAATTTTCTCATTCTTCTAGTCTATAAGAGTTTGGCGTCTATTTTCCAGTCTCTCCAAGTCTCTGACCTTATCCTGCAACTCTATGGTACGATCATACAATGCATCGTACATCTCAACATCGATAGAGGTAAGGGGTACCTCCTCGGGATCCTCATCATCCTCCTCAGCCTCTACCTCTACTTCCTCAGAATCCTCCTCTGAATCAAACTCAGGCTCATGCTCTTGACCAACAACAGTGATCAATGGAAATGGCTCTCTTTGTATTAACTGCTCCCGGATAACATGGATATCACGGGGCTCCTCCTCTCCAGCCACTCGGGGCTCAACCTCCCTAGGCTGACTGAATCCTCCAACATCCGACATCCTGACAACAAAGTTTAAGTTTTAGTTAATACTCGGTACTAATCGCAGCACATAGGTTGTTAACACATAAGCACATAACATATAAAGTCTTTTATTATCTTTAATGAATTCCTTAATTCATTTCTTAGAACTCGATAAGAGTTTATCACCACTATATTCTCTATCTTCTAAAATCTACTACCCTAAGGTTTCCCCACCTAAAGTTTATAACCTACACCTCTGATACCAACCTGTGACACCCCCAAATTCGTACTTCGTTTCCATAGGATTTGGTGTTCACTATCCAATTAAACCACATCACATCTAACTACCCATTCAAATATAAATGAAAACTCTTAATTAAAATAGAAATCTCCCATTAAAGGGTTACAACATCTTTAACAAATAAATCCAGGTTATCTAACCTTAATAAAACATCAATGCGGAAACATAACATAAGTCTATTACATAAACATCAATTAAACAAATATAACAAGTCTTCATCACTTGTTTGCTTTGCCTTTGCCCTTACTAGTGGATGGCTCATCAACTCTTTCAACTTTAGCTGCAATGTTATTATGCAAGGGTGAGTAACAATTGCCCAACAAGTAACACAATAAAATAGTAATAATATGCGAATAATCAATGGATATCGGATAATCAAATACTTAGCTTTTGAATCAAGATTGAAACACAAGAATCAAAAGAACATCTGAGGGTCACAAGACCACGAACTATATCCTAGGTTATCAAGTATTTCTACTTTAAACCTTTAACAATCATAAGACTAAATGGACCTTACTTCTCATACTTAGGGGGATCAGCCCTTTGTACTATGTATGTGCACAACATCTAAACGCTAACGCGTAAAATAATCCCCTATATAAGGGTTGTTCATCTCAGTTTGACATCAGAGTCCGCACCAAAGAAAGTTTGGTTTGGATTTACTTCAATAACGTTTCTAGAATTTAAAACGCTCATCAACTATAAACTAGTCGAATGAATAAGGGTTCGTTAGTCAATCAAGGTTCAATAATTTAATATGAAAGGTATTCAAGAATTAAAAACTAAATCTCAAAGGTATACAATCAACTAAACTCTGTATAACTGAAGTATTAATTAAAGGAATCATAATTATACATTTGAATTTATGAACCTGAATGAATTATGGTAAAGAACTTACTCAATATGAAATAGAGTATATAATCATGCATAAAAGAAATATAGGGTTTTAGAACTTGCTCAATGAAAACTGGAGTTAAGAAACTTGCTCAATATAAGAGTGAAGTTCAAAAACTTGCCTCGTGCGTAGATTACAACTTAAAATTCACGTTCCTTAATCAACCTGTACATTCCATTTATAAAACAGTAACAATGATTAGTTATAGTATTATAAACACTTCAGGATTCATTCACCTCCAATTTCATTTTAATATCTCAATTGTCACCGGATAATTAATAGGTATTTGCTTATCATCCATCATAGTATGCCATTATTCATTTAATACTTTAGTCTAAACTTTAAACATGCATATGGTAACATAACATGAACACAAAGAAAGAAAAAATTTCATTTCCTGTTCCACCGTCGGGGCGGTAGATTCCTTCACAAACCAGTGTCGGGGCGAGGCTACCGTTGTGGCGGTTAAGTTAGTTCATTATGGGCGTCGGGGCGAGGACACCGCCGGGGCGACAAAATCAGTTCACTTACACCGCCGGGGCGAGGATGCCGCCGGGGCGATAATTCTAGTGGATTTCCACCGCCGGAGCGGTGGACCCGAATGTCAGTTTCTGTAGTTCGCGAAGAACACATAAAATGCTAAATTTGGCCAAAGTTTTTCATTCAATCGGCAATATAATTCTACCCATAGGTTCTGGACTTTACAGAAATGTACAGTAAAAATCATAGCATGATTTTACCAAGTTTAACAACTCAAACAATTGAATTTAAACTTATAATTTTCATGTTCTTGCTATTATTCAAAGTTTCATCAATTTTCATAAATTCCCACATAGCAGATTCGTTATAACACCAATTTAATCCGTTTACGTTTTGTGTTCTTCGCTTTTTACATGCATAAACATAATCAATTATAAATTTAACCGATTAACATGCAAAACAAGCATCAATTTCATACATTTAAGGTATATTCAAACACTGTTTCTCTATAAATTTCATAACTTCATTTAAACACATAATCTCATGGATTTAATTGCTCTAAATCACATATAAATTATATAAAATACATTTATGCATGCTTACAAACATCTAACATCAAGTTATTAAAAATTTAACCATATAATTCAATTTACAGAGAACTCAGTATACGTTTATAGAGAAGATTTAAAAGAACATAAATCAAAGCTTGAATTTAAGGAATTTACCTTGATTAGTAGCCTAGATTAAGCAAGATGATGAGATAATTCCTTCTCTCAATTATCAAATTCTCTCAAAATTCTCTCTATGTTCTCTCTGTGCTTTAGTTTTTAGGAACTGATGAATTATGAAGTGCACGAAATAAAAGTGGCAGAGTATGGTTGTTAGTTAATCTCATAATGGATTAACTGACTCCAACCCCCACTAAGGCTTTGTTTGGTTAATCCTTATAGGCTCCTTTTTGGTTTATTTTAATAAATTGCTTATAATATAGTTTAATGTCACATATTTAATTAACTAAATAATCTCATTTAGATCAATTAAATAAAATAGGATAATTCTACATTAAATCACATAGTCACATAATTAAAATTCTCATTTATTGATTATGACAAATTATTACATCTCTAATTAAATATTAAATTAATTAGAATAACATTATGCTTATTTAAATAATGCATTTAATCAAATAAACTCAATTAAATACATACTTTGAATATAAAAATTCTTCACATCAATTTAAGTAATGTAATGATGAGTAGGTTTTATATCTACGAATCGGATGCCAATGAATGCGAATTATTGTTTATTTCCATGGTATATAGTTACTTTTCATGCATTTTGATGTGTTTTTGTAGGTTGCGTGTGTTAGGATTGAGTTTGGCGAGAATTGGTGGGATTGCGCTATTGCAGTTGCTGAGTTGCTGATATTGCAGAGGAGCAGGGCAGCGCGGTCGCGCCCAAAATGAACTAGGGTGCAGCGCGGCCGCGCCTAACTTCAGACTTAGAAAAAAATTTGCTGCCACAGTAGCGCGGCCGCGCGCCTTTCAAGCTTAATCCAGGCGTGGTCGCGCCGGTTCGAGTGAGGGAAAATTTGACTTTTTAGATGTTTTAATTGGTTTTGATTGGAACTTGGATTTGAAACTTTGTAATTAATTAGGGGTTTTATCAGATACTATAAATAGGTGTTTCTCTAGTTGGTAATTAGAGAGGATTATTATCAAACCCTAGTTTTGAGCAATTTGAGAAAGTAAGGAGGAGCAGGACAAAGATTGAAGGATTGCTTACAGTGTTTCTTCTCTTTTCTTTCTACTCTAAACTTTTGATGTTATTAAACTTGTGGATGATGAATTCTAGTTTAGTTATGAACTAAATTTCTTTTAAGCCTATAATGTATCTTAATGCGTAGTCTTGAATAGCATGCTTCTTTGAATATTATGATTAGTTATTTTTGGATTGTCTATTATGGTTTGTGCTGAATTGCTTAATTATCTGGCCAATAATTATTGGGATATTTTATATGAATTCTAGAGATGAAGTATAGAATTAGATCTGATCATAATACCATGTGATTGTGTCTTCTGCTGTCGATGGAATTCATAATTTGTGTTTAGGATAGAAATATACCTATTCACCGCATGTAATTAAAATAGGGAACCTGGACTTTAAATCCTTTTTAATTGTAATTCACATAGAAATATAGTGAATTAGTTATCTAGGGTGATTAACTTGAATCTATCAATTGTGGATTTGAGTTGAGTTATTTGTAAAACATTGAGAGATGGTTATAAATAGTGATGAGTTCCTGGTTAACAATCCAAAACAACTAGCATAATTTGAAGGGAAGTGTGTTGAACAAGATAAAGCATTAAGTAAAGTTATAGCCTTAAATCTTTACAAATTTGTTTTCAAACTAGTGGTAGCAATTTGATTTAGAATTAATTAGTTAAACTCAAAACTTTTCGAAATCAATTATTTGCTTACTAAAATTGTTTTAATTTAAATTTGAAATTGTCATTATAGAATCAATTATTCTTTGTGGGGCGATACTCTACTTTCACTTTATTACTTGTGGACTGCGTATACTTGCGTATTGTGCTAGTATAGATTTAGGCAAACAAGTTTTTGGCGCCGTTGCCGGGGAATAATTGTGTCTATAATTTCAAGTTTTAAATTTAATTAATTCAGTTTTAGTTAACATTGTTTTTCTTGTTACTTCCTGTTTCAGGTGATCTCGGTTGTTTATGCAAACACGATCAAAGCAGCCAGAACTTGTGCAGAGTGAGGATGATCTTGAAAACAAGTTACGTAAGTTAAGAAAGTTTTGCCGTGAGACAATCGAGAAAGAGGCAATGGCTAACGAAGAACAAAAATCTTTGAGGGACTATGCTATGCCTAAGATAGACGAGATCAAATCAAGCATCACGAGACCAGTTATCACTGCTACTTCCTTTGAGATCAAGTCGGGGACAATTCATATGCTTCAGAATGCGGTGCAGTTTAGGGGATTAGCCAATGACGATCCTAATGAACACTTGGTTAGCTTTCTGGAGATTTGTGATACCTTCAAATATCCCAATGTAACTGATGATGCGGTGAGACTACGTTTGTTTCTGTTTACACTCAGGGATAAAGCAAAGAGTTGGTTGCACTCGCTTCCACCGGGGTCCATCACAACTTGGGATGACTTGGCGCAGAAATTCCTAGAAAAATTCTTTCCGCCGGCTAAGTCTGTTAAACTGAGAAACGAGATTTCCACCTTTGAGCAAAGTCATGGAGAGTCACTGTACGAGGCTTGGGAAAGGTTCAAGGAGTTATTGAGAAGATGTTCACATCATGGGCTACCCAAGTGGCTACAAGTCCAGACATTCTATAATGGGCTGAATAGTAACACTCGAACAAACATTGATGCAGCTGCAGGGGGAGCACTTATGGACAAAACTTTTGATGAAGCTTTCACCTTGTTGGAGACTATGGCTGCAAACAACTATCAATGGCCGACTTCCAGAATGAATCTGCAGAAGGTAGCTGGAGTTTTGGAAGTAGATGTGGTCACTGCATTAACAGCTCAGATGGCGTCCATGTCTAAGAAAATTGAAGCTTTGGTAGAGTCGAAGGTCCAGCAAGCAGCTTATGTGTGTGAGCTATATGCAGGTGCACATCCGACGGAATATTATGCTATTAATCTGAAATCTATACAGTACTTAGGGAGTTACAACTGACAGCAACAACCATACCAGAATGCATATAATCCGGGGTGGAAGAATCATCCGGGTTTCTCATGGAGCAATAACACTCAAGTTCAAAATCCCGCTCCAAGATCACAGAATCCCCCGGGTTTTCAGAACCAAGCTCCACAACATGCAAAAAGAAAACCCAATTTAGAAGAGTCGTTGGCAAGATTTATCACAACATCGGAGAAAAAATGAATGATCAAGACAAGCTGTTAAATCAGGTAGATTTGAATGTGAAGAGCCAGGCAGTTTCAATTAGGAATTTGGAAAATTAGCTGGGACAGTTGGCTCAAGTCTTGAACAATCGACCGCAAGGAGTACTTCCAAGTGATACAGAAGTCAACTCCAGCAAAGCAGCGCGGCCACGCCTAAAATACAAAGGGAGGCAGCGCGGCCGCGCCCGTCCCCAGTCCCAACTCCTGCAGAGAACTTGGTAGAAAAAGACAAGGAAACGGAGAATGAGGAGAAAGAGGAGGAGCATAAAAAGCAAGTAGAAGTATACCCTCCTGTTCCATATCCTCAGAGATTTCACAAGCAGAAAATAGACAAACATCTGTTAACGAATTGTAGGAAACTAAGTGGATTCGAGTTCTCCGGGAATACAAATCAGCCATTGGTTGGACCATCGCAGACATAAAAGGAATTAGCCCATCATTCTGTATGCACAAGATCCTTTTGGAAGATGATGCCAAACCAACGATAGAGTAACAAAGGAGGCTGAACCCGATTATGAAAGAGGTGGTGAAAAAAGAAATTTTGAAGTGGTTTGATGCGGGTATCATTTACCCCATCTCCGATAGCAGTTGGGTGAGTCCAGTCCAGTGCGTGCCTAAAAAGGGTGGTATGACGGTTGTAGAAAACGAGAATAATGAATTGATACCGACAAGGACAGTGACTGGATGGAGGGTTTGTATGGACTACAGGAAATTAAACAAGGCAACCCGCAAGGATCACTTTCCTCTACCTTTCATTGATCAGATGTTAGATAGACTGGCTGGGCACAAATACTATTGCTTGTTGGATGGCTACTCAGGTTATAATCAGATAGTGATTGCCCCTGAAGATCAGGAAAAGACTACCTTTACGTGTCCTTATGGTACTTTCGCTTTTCGGAGGATGTCTTTTGGCTTATGCAATGTACTAGCGACTTTTCAAAGATGCATGATGGCTATTTTCTCAGATATGCTCGAACGCAACATGGAGGTATTCATGGACGATTTTTCAATGTTTGGTGATACATTTGATAGTTGTTTGGAAAATCTGGTCCTGGTTTTAAAAAGGTACGTGGAGACCAATTTAGTGCTCAACTGGGAAAAATGCCACTTTATGGTGCAAGAGGGGATAATTCTTGGGCACAAGGTGTCGTCAAACGGGTAAGAGGTAGATCGAGCCAAGCTGGAGACAATAGAAAATCTACCTCCACCAACCACAGTCAAGGGAATACGAAGTTTCTTAGGACATGCCAGATTTTATAGGAGGTTCATAAAGGACTTTTCTAAAATCTTTAAGCCTTTATGTAGCCTATTGGAGAAAGATGTTCCCTTTAAGTTTGATGATGAGTGTCTTGCGGCCTTTGACTTGTTGAAAAGGAAATTGACCACAGCGCCAGTAATAGTAGCACCGGATTGGTCAAGGCCGTTTGAGTTGATGTGTGATGCTAGTGACTATGCTATTGGGGCTGTTTTGGGCCAACGGAAGGAAAAGATTTTTCACGCCATTTATTATGCTAGTAAAACACTGTCCGATGCCCAACTCAACTACACGACTATCGAGAAAAAGTTGCTAGTAGTCGTGTATGCATTTGACAAATTCCGGTCGTACTTAATTGGAACTAAAGTGGTGGTGGTCACTGACCATTCTGCCATAAGATATCTGATTTCGAAGAAGGATGCGAAGCCAAGGCTGATTCGATGGATACTTCTACTCCAAGAGTTCGACTTGGAAATCCGGGATAGGAAGGGGACGGAAAATCAAGTGGCAGATCATCTCTCGAGATTAGAAAATAATGACCACGTCAAGGGAGACAAAACGGTGATCAATGAGTTCTTTCTAAATGAGCAGTTATTTGTGATCCACTCAGGAGTCCCATGGTATGCCAATTTTGTCAACTATTTGGTTAGCAATGTACTTCCTCCTGATTTGACCATTCAACAAAAGAAAAAGTTTCTGCATGATGTAAAAAGGTACATGTGGGATGAGCCGTTCTTGTTCAAACATTATGCCGATCAGATGATTAGACGGTCTGTGCCACAAAGTGAAGTAGAGAGTATTTTACACCATTGCCATGATTCGCTATACGGAGGCCATTATGGAGGTGAAAAGACAGCGGCCAAGGTGTTACAGGCAGGATTTTTCTAGCCAACGTTGTTTAAGGACGCCCACCACTTCGTCCAAAGATGTGACAGATGTCAAAGGGTGGGAAATATTTCCAAGCGTCATGAGATGCCTTTGAATGCCATTCTAGAAGTTGAAGTCTTCGACGTTTGGGTAATAGATTTTATGGGACCATTCCCATCGTCCTTTAACAACCTCTACATTCTTTTGGTGGTCGATTATGTCTCTAAATGGGTGGAAGCAAGTGCGTTGCCGACTAATGATGCCAAGGTGGTTCTTAAATTTCTACAGAATAACATCTTCACACATTTCGGCACCCCAAGAGCAATTATCAGCGATGAAGGGAACCATTTTTGCAATAGGTATTTCACGGTTCTTTTAGCTAAGTATGGGGTAAACCACCGAATTGCTACAGCTTACCATCCCAAACCAGTGGTCAAGCCGAAGTTTCAAACAGAGGAGTGAAGAGAATTCTTGAGAAAATCATCAATCCGAGTAGAAAAGATTGGTCAGCAAAATTGGATGATGCACTTTGGGCTTATCGGACAGCTTATAAGACGCCCATTGGCATGTCACCGTACCAATTAGTCTATGGAAAGGCGTGTCACCTATCGGTTGAGCTTGAACAAAAAGCATATTGGGCCATCAGAAAGTTGAACTTTGATCTCGCGGCTGCTGGGAAAAAGAGGCTACTTCAGCTTAACAAACTCGATGAATTCCGGTTACAAGCATATGAGAATTCAAAGCTTTACAAGGAAAAAGTCAAGAAGTGGCATGATCAGAAAATCATCGACAGGACGTTTGAGCCGGGACAAGCAGTGCTTTTATTCAATTCTAGACTGAACTTATTTTCTAGGGAAGCTCAAGTCTCGGTGGTCGGGTCCTTTCATTGTCAAACAAGCATTCCCACATGGCGCCGTTGAAGTTTTTGCAAACAATCCGGAAGAGTCGTTTAAAGTCAATGGTCAAAGATTAAAGCATTATTGGGGTGGTGGTGTTGATCGCCAGAAAACCTCAATCACTCTTGCCGATTGAAATTGAAAAAGAGAGTAGTCAGGCTGAAAGACTTTAAATCAAGCGCTAGTTGGGAGGCAACCCAATTTTTAATTGCTTTTTAGTTAAAATTTTGTGATTTTTAGGACTCATTATTAGACTTAGTTTTGTTTTTATTTTGTGGTGAGTAGATGCTTTGTTTCTTGGTTTTTATTGCCTATAGGTCATACATCAAGGTTGCACGTGAAGAAATCATCAAGAAAGGCTTAACAGTGCAATTTCAGATTTTTAGGCCAGCGCGACCGCGCCCCAAGTGTGAAGAAATCAAGCGCGGTCGCGCCTTGCTTCAGAAATCAAAAATGTGCAGCCGGTACACCAGCGCGGCCGCACCCAAATTATGAAGGAAAGCAACGCGGCCGCGCCGCATCTCAGAGTTGAAAAAAAAAATTCTGGCACACCAGCGCGGCCGCGCCCAATCCAAGTCAAATTCCAGCGCGGCCGTGCCGCGATCGAATTCCAAGTTTTAAAACCCAGTTTAAACCCGACCCATTGCTTGCTTCTTATTTTCTTTTCCCGTTTGGAATCACATTCTTAGGAACCTATTCCTATTAGAACCGGTCTCTCTCCCTTTCTTCTCTTCCAAATCCTAATCACAACCAATTCCTACCATTACAAAAATCCTTCTCCAAATCAAACACTTCCTATCGCAAACCCTAACTTCTATTTCTCTTCATCTCCATTCTCTCTCCATACCAACACCACACGTAGCCGACTTCTTCCTTCAAACCCCAAAATACGAATCATTCATCTATTTCAGTGTTCTTCAAGGAGATTTTCAGTGCATCACGGTGGGAAAGCAAGGAATTGCAGTGGGTCTGGTTGAAGTAAGTACATTGCGATTTAGGGTTTTACTTTGTACCAAGGTATTACATCTAGTTGTCAGATTTTAGACTTAGGATTATTGTGTATTGGGATTATTGGTTGTGATTATACTCTGCATGCAAGTATATTGGATTGGTATTGCTTGAGTAAATCCTAGTGTGGTGTCTGTTAAGTTTGGGGGAGACTTTTTATTATTGTGTATTGGGACTGATTTGATATGGCTTCTAAGAGACCACGTGGGGAATCGTCTAGTTCTCATGCACAGGCTGGGTCAGTGGATTTTGATAGGAGTAGATTTGTTTCTGCTGAGGCTGAGGATTTTTATCACAGGGTTTTGTTGGGAAAGACTTTTGTGTTGGAACGTGGGCTACAGTCTGATCTAGATTTAGATGGTTAGATGATGCGCATGATCCGAGCAAAGGGGTGGTTGTTGTTTGTGGAACCACCATTGGCAGCCCCGATTTCTGTTGTTCAAAAGTTTTATGCTAACGCGAAGATTACCAAGGACGGGACTGCTTTTGTGCGGGGTTGTCAGGTGCCATATGATAGCGAGAGTATCAACGCCATCTATCACTTGCCTTCTATTCATTACTCTGATCCTGAAAGTTTTCACTCTACAAATTGGGACACTAAATTGGAGCGAATCAAGAATATTTTGTGCAAGCCTGGTACCGCATGGACAACAAAGCAAGGGACGGATCAGAAGCTTCACTTCCCTCACACTGCCTTAAGTCCTTAGGCAAGGCCTGGTACAGCTTTATTTGTGCCAATCTCATGCCAACCAGGCACCAAAACGACGTGACTAAGGATCGGGCGATTTTGCTATTTGGTATTGTGCAAAGGAAATCAATTAATGTGGGGTATGTTATCCATCAGTCTATTCGTCGATACCTTCAGGGTGGAACTTCCGGTGGTATCCCTCATGCGTCAGTAATTACACGTTTATGCTCGGCTGCGGGTGTGGAGTGGGCTGATAGTGAGCCTGTGCAACTCCCTATGAACACGATTGACCATGCGACGATTGCTAAGTATAAGGTGTGGGAAGGGGCTCCTTCTCATGCCCGTGGAGCAGGATTTTTATTGGGAGACTACAGTGAGAGTGAGGAGGTCGCTGATCAGCCGGTTCCTGAACCTGAACAGCCAGCTCATATATCCCAGGCTCGTTTGGATCGCATGAAGAGGCGTATGACTTGGAGGATGGATGCTATACACTCGAGTATGACCGAGCTTCGTTTTTTCTCCACTCAGCTTTTAGATAGTTTCTCGCAGGCCTTTTCTCAGTTGGGCGTTCAAGTACAATTCCCGACATTTGGTGCAGCCTCAACTTATCCGCCTCCGGACACACCTTCAGATGGGGAGGAAGCAGATGCTGCTACTTCGGATTAGGGGAGTTTTTCTTTCCTTTTCCTTTCTTTTTATTGTTTTATCCAATGAGGGCATTGTCTGTTTTAAGTTTAGGGGAGTTCTTTTAGGTTTTTGTTTAGCATGTCTGTTGGTCTTGTGCATCATATCTGTTAGTATGTTGGCATATCATTGTGATTATTGTGAATCTTACATACTTAGGGTTATCTTGCATAGTTTAGTTTGGTTGTGTTAGGTGCATTTAGTTTGTTGCATGAATCCAATTGATTAGTTGGTATGATTTAGGCTCGGCCAATGATGAGATGGGTATTATTGTGTTAGCTTGGACAGTTTAAAAGTCGTTAGGGATAAAATAATTTTGATCATGAGAGTAATTATGCTTGTCATAACTTGAGTTATTGGATAGCACGAACAAGTTGATTAATTTGACTACTGGGTTCAAAGGGTTGCATTACTGATTTGTACACGAGAATTTGATAAAACATTGTTAGCTTGGACAATTTAAAAGTCGTTAGGGATAAAATAATTTTGATCATGAGAGTAATTATGCTTGTCATAACTTGAGTTATTGGATAGCACAAACAAGTTGATTAATTTGACTGCTGGGGTTCAAAGGGTTGCATTACTGATTTTTACATGAGAATTTGATAAAACATTGTTAGGTAAATCAACAAAGAAGGCTGAAATAGGGTAAAAGCTGAGTTTGGGGGTTTCTTTAAAAAAAATATAAAAAAAAGGAAAAAAAAAGTAGAAAAAAATATAGAAAAAAAATAAAATAAATGCATTGACTAGTTAGGTTCTGTGGCCTTTATCACTCAGGAAATTAGATCCTTAGGGGTATCTTGACACTTAGTGCCCTAAAGCTGTCTGGTTTGGGAGTCACTGATTGAACACTCGCTACATGGGTGATTCTAAAACGCCTAAGAGAACTTGACATTGCACAGTTAAGCATAAATACGAGATGGAGCGTAAAACGCACTAGTAGAAGAATAAAGTTAGGAATAAGTCTTGTTAGAACCTTCATGCTCGGTATTTGCTTGATTTTGGCTGGATTTGTTGTATTTGCTTGAATTGAAGTAAAAATAGAGTATTCTTGTTATAGAGTTGGTTATGTGGCTTTATTTTGAACTTTGGTGAGTTAACTTGATTAATGAACACACACGCACAATTTGGGTGATGATAGGTGTATATTGTTTGAGTGGTTGAGATTATTAGTTCCTTTTGACTGGATTTATTGTTTCAAGCTAGTTGTTGATATCTCTGAGGCACACAGTTAACATTCATACTGGTTATTGGTTGGATTCGTAGGCATGGTAGCTTTTAGTGCATTCATGGCATTGTTTTGCATTGTGTTAGCTATATTGCATTGCATTATGTTGCTTGGGGGCAAGCAATAGTTTAAGTTTGGGGGAATTTGATGAGTAGGTTTTATATCTACGAATCGAATGCCAATGGATGCGAATTATTGTTTATTTCCATGGTATATATTTACTTTTCATGCATTTTGATGTGTTTTTGTAGGTTGCGTGTGTTGGGATTGAGTTTGGCGAGAATTGGTGCGATTGCGCTATTGCAGTTGCTGAGTTGCTGATATTGCAGAGTAGCAGGGCAGCGCGGCCGTGCCCAAAATGAACTAGTGTGCAGCGCGGCCGCGCCTGACTTCAGACTTAGAAAAAAATTTGCTGCCAGAGTAGCGCGGCCGCGCGCCTTTCAAGCTTAATCCAGGCGCGGCTGCGCCGGTTCGAGTGAGGGTAAATTTGACTTTTTAGATGTTTTAATTGGTTTTGATTGGAACTTAGATTTGAAACTTTGTAATTAATTAGGAGTTTTATCAGATACTATAAATAGGTGTTTCTCTAGTTGGTAATTAGAGAGGATTATTATCAAACCCTAGTTTTGAGCAATTTGAGAAAGCAAGGAGGAGGAGGACAAAGATTGAAGGATTGCTTACAGTGTTTCTTCTCTTTTCTTTCTACTCTAAACTTTTGATGTTACTAAACTTGTGGATGATGAATTCTAGTTTAGTTATGAACTAAATTTCTTTTAAGCCTATAATGTATCTTAATACATAGTCTTGAATATCATGTTTCTTTGAATATTATGATTAGTTATTTTTGGATTGTCTATTATGGTTTGGGCTGAATTGCTTAATTATCTGGCCAATAATTACTGGGATATTTTATATGAATTCGAGAGATGAAGTATATAATTAGATCTGATCATAATAGCATGTGATTGTGTCTTCTGCTGTCGATGGAATTCATAATTTGTGTTTAGGATAGAAATATACCTATTCACCGCATGTAATCAAAATAGGGAACCTGGACTTTAAATCCTTTTTAATTGTAATTCACATAGAAATATAGTGAATTAGTTATCTAGGGTGATTAACTTGAATCTATCAATTGTGGATTTGAGTTGAGTTATTTATAAAACATTTAGAGATGGTTATAAATAGTGATGAGTTCCTGGTTAACAATCCAAAACAACTAGCATAATTTGAAGGGAAGTGTGTTGAACAAGATAAAACATTAAGTGAAGTTATAGTCTTAAATCTTTACAAATTTGTTTTCAAACTAGTGGTAGTAATTTAATTTAGAATTAATTAGTTAAACTCAAAACTTTTCGAAATCAATTATTTGCTTACTAAAATTGTTTTAATTTAAATTTGAAATTGTCATTATAGAATCAATTCTTCTCTGTGGGACGATACTCTACTTTCACTTTATTACTTGTGGACTGCGTATACTTGCGTATTGTGCTAGTATAGATTTAGGCAAACATGTAACACATATAATTCAATTAATCTACCACAAATTCATCAATTAATTATTTAATTCAATAATTAAATCATCGAAAAAATATTTATTTAATTCAATAAATATTTAAATTAAATTACAAAAATCTCGTTCGTCACATCTTTCCCCCTTAAAAGGATTTTGTCCCTAGAGTCACGACTCTATTAATTCATCACGTTACATTCTTCCCCCCCCCCCTTACAAAGATTCTGTCTCCAAAATCGATACACATAGACTAAGCAAATAGCTGTGGATAATTTCTCATCATCTGATCTTTGAGTTCCCACGTAGCTTCTTCAGCGTTGTGGTTTCTCCAGATCACCTTAACAGAAGGTATAATCTTATTTCTTAGCACTTGCTCTTTCCTATCAATTATTTGAACATGCTTTTCTTCGTAAGATAAATCTTTTTCAACTTGCAGGGGTTTATACTCTATGACATGCTTGTAGTTGAGTTTGTATGGTCGTAACACTAAAACATGAAAAACATTGTGAATGTGTTCTAACGCCGGAGGTAAAGCTACCACATACGTGACCTCTCCAACTCTTCATAACACTTCAAAGGGTCCAATGAACCTCGGGCTCAGTTTTCCCTTCTTACTAAAATGATTCTTCCCTTTCTAGGGAGATACCTTCAAGAAAACATAGCTACCAGACTCAAACTCTCGATTCATACGATGTTGATCGGCATATTTCTTTTGCCTATCCTAAGCTGCTATCAATCTTGCCCTGATCACTTTGACGATTTCTGCAGTCTGTTGTACCAGTTCTGGTCCTAGCAATTGACGTTCGCCAACTTCATCCCAGCATAATGGAAATCTGCACTTTCTGTCGTACAACGCTTCGTAAGGCGGCATGCCAATACTTGCGTGGTAACTGTTATTGTAAGCAAATTCAACCAACGGTAGATGATCATCCCAATTTTCTTTGAAATCCATGATGCAAGCTCTCAATATATCCTCCAATGTTTGAATCGTTCTTTCACTCTATCCGTCGGTTTGTGGATGATATGTCATACTCATACGTAACTGCATTCCCATGCATTCTTGTAGTCGTTTTCAGAAGTTTAATGTGAAGTGTGGATCCCTATCTGAGACAATAGATATTGGAACACCGTGCCTCAAAATAATCTCCTTCACATATAACTTCGCTAACTGATCCAAGTTGAATCTGATCTTGATGGGTAAGAAATGTGTTGATTTCATCAGTCAATCTATGATAACCCAAATTACGTCGAAACCTTTCTGAGTCATTGGAAGACCTAATACGAAATCCATGGTGATGTGCTCCCATTTCCATTCTGGGATTTCTAACGGTTGTAATAACCAACTTGGCCTCTGATGTTCTGCTTTAACTTTCTGACATGTCAAACATTTGGCTACATAATCGGCAGCGTCCCTCTTCATATTCGGCCACCAGAAATATTGTCGGAGATCCTGGTACATCTTCGTACTTCCTGGATGAATCGAATATCTTGAATTATGAGCCTCGCTCAAAATTTCCTCCTTAACCTCGTGTACTGGCGGAACCCAAATTCTTCTCTCGAATCTCAATACTCCTTCGTTATCAACTTTAAATTTCACTTCATCACCTCTAAATATTATTTTCCTGATTTTCTCACATTCTTCGTCCTGAATTTGTACTTCCTTAACCTTATCCACCAAAGTTGAACCGGTTTTCAATTGAAACAATCTTTCGTCAGACTCTTCCGGATATTTCACTTCCAATTCCATTTTCACCATTGCTATAATTAGCTCCTCCTGAGCAGTAATTATTAAAGATCAATTAATCTGGATGAGGAATTGGTAATATGGACTGGTCATGTTATACCGAGACTCTGAACTTGAGGTAAATAGTAAAACACTAATACAATATTGATAAAGAACTATACATCTGAGTGAGAGTATTAAATGATATTGGGAGTTCTGTAAGCACTGAGGTTACACTTAATAAACGCCGATAAGGTGCCACCTTTACATGAATGCGCCTCTCGGTTCCAAAAACAATCTTATCATTAATACTATGAATTTCAGATAGATAGGGAATATCGATATAAAGAGATATCTCTATAAAGATATGTATTCAAGTGAGGGTATTAAATAATACGTTATGTTTTGTAAAGAAAAAGAATCTTGTCACGGATAAAGATGTAAACATTTATCGCAAGATTCTTCTGTTCCTAAGAACCATCCAATTAATAATGTTGTGAACCTTGGGTATATGGACATATAAATATATATATATATATATATATATATAAGGTATTATCCATTTATACGAATGAACTACAAGTTGATACTTGTAAAAAGAATGAAATCGAGATCAAGTTAAGATCCAAGGATGAAGATAAAAGAAATTTATGATTTTATAGCCTGTAATAGACTAATTCAACCAATATGATTATGGGATCATTGGTTAAGTTATGATAGAAGTACGAGATAACGTCGAACCTTGTTCGGGCGGCCAGAGCTCGAATTCGGGGACGTCATATTTGGTGTCAGAGCAATGGGTTATAGTTTCGAGGTAACGAGTACCTTGGGGTATAATCTGATGGGTTAAGATTAAATAGTTGTGAAGACTCTATAGATAAGTAAAAGATATGCAGAAATTGTAATAAATCTTAATACATAAAAACATTATGTGAAAGTAATATACTGATTAAAGAGTAATGTTGAAATAAATTAAGTGTTATCTGATTAAAGTTATGTGTTTGGGATTATGTTTAAATTATATTATTTTGTATAAAACTTGAGTAAGTATAGGAGTAAACTCATAGAGAAATGTAAGTAATATGGATTAAAGAAATTCATAAGATAGTTAAGAAATGAGTAGGGATTTCAATTGAAAACTTATGTTATTAGCTGAGTTGAACGATTCTCTTGAATGGGTGATGAGTGTGTTTTATACACACAATTTGGGTACTTTTGGCCTTGATAATTTGCAAGTCTTTAGGTATTTTATGTGGTTTTTATGTACTTTTATCTTATTTCTACATAAATTAGTTTTTAGTTATTTTTACATGTTTTATGTTGCTTTGATGCATTTTCATTATGTTTGTAGGAATTGAAATAAATACTGCTCGGATCGTTGTTTGTATTGACTCAATGTCCGTGCTTGGACGTCTATGCCCGAATGATAGTATGATGGAAATTTGTGCTTGGTGACGCTCGATGCTTAATTTGATAACAATTGGTAGTTGGGCGTGCACGGCGTCAGGATGCGTGCACGGCGTGCGGCGTCGCCAAGCCACGAAGGTAAGCCCGTGCTTAGATATCCGTGCCCAAATGATAACACGGTGAAAATTTATGTTTGGCGATGCTCGGGGCTTAATTTGATGACATTTGGAAGTTGGGCGTGCACGGCGTTGGAAGGCGTGCACGGCGTGCGGCGTCGACAACGCCGCGGGCACGGCGTGCGACAGATTGGGGCGTCAGCGTGCGGCCAAGGCGCTGGGCGCGGGCGCATGGGCGCGGCGTGCGGGCGCGCGCTGGGCATGCGGCGTGGGCGTGCGGGCGTGTGCGGCAGGCGCATGGGCGCGGCGTGCGGGCGCGGCGTGCGGGAGCGGCGTGCGGCAAGTTAGCGCGTTGGGCCTCGGCAGCAGGGGCACTGGGCGTGCGGGTTGGGCGTGCGGCCAGCGTGCGGCCCAGGCACTGGGCGCGGCGTGCGGGCGCGCACTGGGCATGCGGCAAGTTGGCGTGTTGGGCGTGCGGCGTGGGCGTGCGGGCGTGTGCGGCAGGCGTATGCGGCAGGCGCATGGGCGCGGCGTGCGGGCGCGCGCTGGGCGTGCGGCAAGTTAGCGCGCTGGGCCTCGGCAGCGGGGGCGCTGGGTGCGGCGTGCGGGTTGGGGGCGCGCTTGCATGCGGGTGCACGGCGTGCGGCGTGGGCGTGCGGCGTTGGGCATGCAGCCAGCGTGCGGCCCAGGCGCTGGGCGCGGGCGCGCGCTCTGGCGTGCGGGCGCGCCAATGCCGTGTTGAGTGCGATCTAACATAGTTTTAGTGCGATCTGAGCTCTATTTTGTCCGATTTTGGCTAGGGTTTCTTGATGGAGGCTATATATAATCCCTTCTAAGCTTCATATCAGATATCTAGAGAGAGGGAGGCTACAAAATACATCAACCAACAGTGCTCAAGGCTGCAAATCAAGCTGAATCAAGCCAAAAGCCAAGGAACTCAGTCAAGAAGAATTGCAAGGCCAAGGAGGACAGCTAGAAACCAACAGCAACCAAAGGAACACCAGCTGAATAGCTTCAAAAGTGGTTTCATTTCTAGATTTCCATCTCCTTTGTAATTCGAATTTGACAATGTATCAATTGAAAATGATGTTTATTATAGTTATCATGAACTAACCTTCTATTCTAAGATTGCAATGAAACCCAACACTTAATTTGAATTGAATTCTCTCTCTATTGATTTTAGTTATGCATGTGTGAATTGATTATCATAACCTTTGCTTCTTAATTAATTGCTTGGCCCGTAATTACCTTGGGAACCTATATGAACTTGACGAACGGATTATAGGTTAAGACCTAGTTATGATAACATGCGAGAGTATAGATTGTTGTGGGTTATTAATTGGATTAAGTGACGTGTGTCTTATTAATTATCTGCAATAATAGGTATCTTGATAGTAGTTGGGATAGATATATACCTAATTACCGCATGCAACCAATTAAGAATCTAGTCTTAAGGACTTCCGATGTGAAGGTTGGTAATCGAAGGGAGGATTAATTAGATTTGGTGACACGTGTATATTAATCATTCCTGAAATTAGTCTCTTGATAGTGCATAGGATAGACATATACCTATGCACCGCTTAGGAAGATTCGTGATTGACCATCGACAGAGGCTCTTATGTAGTTTTGATTTCTCGGTTGTCAATTCGTATGCTATAATTGATTGAAAAGAGAGAGTTAGGAGATTCAAATGACGTGTTGGGGGAAATTGTAATCTTAGACCTTTCTATCTTGATATTTTACCGCGTTTTATTTATTACTCGACTTGTGAACTCAAATAATCAATAAACAATCAAACATTCATCGTTTAAATTAGATCAAATTGATATGCAATTGATACTTGGTTATTATTTGTCACAATTCCCTATGGGTTCGACTCATATCTTATCATATATTACTTGTGGACCGTGTATACTTGCACGTGTGTGTTTATCGATAGCTAAATCGACCAACAAGTTTTTGGCGCCGTTGCGGGGGAATTGTTTCTAATAATTTTACCAATATTAATTTCAATCGAATTGATCTTGATTTAAACTTGTATATAAATTTATTTTTAACATTTTTTTTATTTTTCTGTTTAATGCTTTCTTCGTTACGAGGTACACCATGGCCAACTATAATTATCAATGGCCTCACACGAGAATGACCTAATCAGGAGCGGCATGGATGGATGGATTTGATGTGGTGGTGGCACATATAGAGGAGTTGTCAAGGAATGTTAAAGCTCTAGTGGCCCAACGTACTCAAAGTGTTGCGGTGAATTGTGATTATTGTGATGGAAACCATCCGAGTCATCTATGCACCATTAATTTCGAGTCGGCATGGTATGGTGGCAACGTCGGCGATTACTCCAACAGTTATGATTGTTCCGATGCTTATCACCAAGATTGGGGGTATCACCCAGATGCTACATGGAGCTACAATTATGAAGATCAATACTATGCTCCGAGTCCAGCATATGCACCGGAATTCTCATGTCCACCGTCATTGCCACAAGAAGAAAATTCAAATGTGAAGGAACTTGAGTCCCAGACCATAACTTCGATTGAGGATATTGTGAAAAGTCAGCATATGTCGATTCAAAATCTTGAGAACCAGTTGGGACAACTTATTATTGCCTTCAACGATAGATATCAAGGCGAATGGCCCAATGACATGGTTCCCGAAACTGATGGATTCCGTGTGCCAAAGTTGCAACCAGACGTGCTAATTGATGATGATTCTAATATGGAAGAGATATGTGGGAAACAAGAAAAGGAGGCCGAGGATCCAGCCTTGAGCCCCAATGATGACGACGAGCTAATTTTGATTGTGTCCCATATACCTTCTCCTCCAAAGCTCAAGGATCTGGGTGGTTTTGTAGTCCCGTGCCCATTGAGTAGTCATGTCATAGGCAAAGCTCTATGTGACATGGGAGCTAGTATACAGTTTGAGCCATGGCGTGATAAAGTAGAGGTTAATAAAAAGATAGATGAAGATCCAATTGTGTTTGAGAAACTTAATTTCACTATGTAATTCATAGACACAATTGAGCAAGCTCCTAGCTACTTTCAGTTCATACATGAGGATTTATACAAGAACAATAAGCTAGGTGAGCTTGAGACTATGGACCTCACCGAAGCAATGCCCTCAGATGTTTCACCCCTACTGGAAGATGAAGCGAATGAAGAAAGTTTCTTTTTGCTGATAGAAGAAACTGAGTTTGGGAGTCGCCTAGTATGCATGCATGCCATGCAAATTAAGGAAATGATAGCACGAAGGCATGCTAAGGTCATTTTTGTAATCGAGCCGGACTAAAAGGAAACAGGAAGCTAGTCAGGCTGAGGACTTTAACTCAAGCGGTATTTGGGAGGCAACCCAAATCTCCATTTTATTTTTAGAGCTATTTTGTTTTTATTTTTTAATTTATTTTTTTTTAAAAAAAAAGTTTGGTGTAGTTTATTTTCGATTTTAAGATCAAGTGTGATTAATGTGTGTAATATTGCTTGTTGTAGATATCCAACATTGAAAATCATAATAGCAGCATAGCACCAGCCAGCTGATGCTTGTCCTTAATAGCAGCCCATATGCAAATTTTTGGCATTCCACTCTTTTGTCTCTCTCCTCCAAAGCCAAGAGCCAATATATTGCACATCATAACATAGTTAAAATCCACCACCTATTGTCCAAATTAGCGTACAAGGCCTGCAATTCATCATCAAATTCACCATCTTAGCCTTCAATTCACCAAGGGTTTCATGGATTTAGCTAGTTTTGCAAGGTTTTGCTCTTCCTCCCTAAAAATGAAGGTATTAACATTTGAACTCGAATTTTTCTTGCTTGGTGTTGTGCTTGGGTTGAGTTTTATTGCAGGAGCGCTCTATTTCTCCTATTGGAAGACGTTGTGGAGGGTTAGGCTTACTTCCAACTGCATTGACATCTGAGATTTTGAGAGGTGCACACCAAGTGTTCGATATTTGGCCTGAGAGGGACTCCTCCATAATTTTGGCTCTTTTTCTTAAGGCATTATGTTGGTATGGCTTTTAAGCAACATAGGGGTGAAGCTTCATCGTCCAAGCCAACCAAAGCCTATGACAAGAAGTGTATTTGCGCGGAAGCGCCCAAGCGATACAACACTAGAAGGACGTGGCTGCTTGATTACCCTCAGTGAAGTTCTCTGTTTCAATTCTGTCTATTATAAACATTGAGGACAATGTCAAATTTAAGTTTGGGGGTAGTACTTCGTATTTGCGTATTTGTATGTTTAATTTAGTTTTTGTGTGATTTAAGTATGTTTTTCTTTTTATTCAAAAAAAAAATTTATTTTTAGGATGTGTCCCTTGAGCATTGTTTTAATTTGATTTGAACTATAATTCATGGTCTATGATAATGACTTGTTTGAAGAGAATCTAACTCATGAGACGTAGACAATTATTGCTTAGTCTTTGTGCTTGTCGTTTATTGGTTATTATTTTGCTTATGCATCATTTAACTTTCATGCACTTACACATGAGTATTAAGCTAGTTGTATGCTTAGTGAAGGCTTTTATAACCCAATGCTTATGGAAAACATCTATAAACTCTAGAACTCGTTTAAACATCACTCGAACCAAGGTGTCCAAATGTGTTATGTTTGAATTAATGGTCATGTGGTGAGTTGAGATGGAGCGTAAAACGCACTCACTCATGGACACATGCGTAAAAGAGATAGAGCGTAAAACGCACTCTCTTAGATTTGTGATTAAAGAAAAAAAAATTGTTTATTGCAAATTTTGCATGGGGTTGAGGTTGAGCGTAAAACGCACTCACCCATATGAGCGTGCTTAAGGATTGAGATGGAGCATAAAATGCACTCACCTAGAGCCCTTGGTTCTCAAAATTTTTGGAATTGTGATTTGTAGACCTTTGTATTGAGTGATGTGTTAAGCATGTTGTTTTGGGGTATATTTTGATTATTTCGTAAGGTAATGTGGTTGCATAGTTTCATTCGATCTTAATTGGTTTAGTGCTATTGGGTACTCACACACACACATACGGAAGAGGCCTTAAGCAAAGTATGACTAGCTAACTGAAATTTTAGACTTGCAACGCTTTGTTTGTTCTCTTGAGTTCTATGTGTTGATCCCTTTGAGACCATTGTCGGCTTATTAATTCATTGCTTAAGTTAGGTTATATTAAAAGTGTTTGAATTGTTTAGTTTAGGTTTGTTTTGCTTGAGGACAAGCAAAGATTTAAGTTCTCATCATCTGATCTTTGAGTTCCCACGTAGCTTCTTCAGCGTTGTGGTTTCTCCAGATCACCTTAACAGAAGGTATAATCTTATTTCTTAGCACTTGCTCTTTCCTATCAATTATTTGAACAGGCTTTTCTTCGTAAGATAAATCTTTTTCAACTTGCAGGGGTTTATACTCTATGACATGCTTGTAGTTGAGTTTGTATGGTCGTAACACTAAAACATGAAAAACATTGTGAATGTGTTCTAACGCCGGAGGTAAAGCTACCTCATACGCGACCTCTCCAACTCTTCGTAACACTTCAAAGGGGTCCAATGAACCTCGAGCTCAGTTTTCCCTTCTTACTAAAATGAATCTTCCCTTTCTAGGGAGATACCTTCAAGAAAACGTAGCTACCAGACTCAAACTCTCGATTCTTACGATGTTGATCGACATATTTCTTCTGCCTATCCTAAGCTGCTATCAATCTTGCCCTGATCACTTTGACGATTTCTGTACCAGTTCTGGTCTTAGCAATTGACGTTCGCCAACTTCATCCCAGCATAATGGAAATCTGCACTTTCTGCCGTACAAAGCTTCGTAAGGCGGCATGCCAATACTTGCGTGGTAACTATTATTGTAAGCAAATTCAACCAACGGTAGATGATCATCCCAATTTTCTTTGAAATCCATGATGCAAGCTCTCAACATATCCTCCAATGTTTGAATCGTTCTTTCACTCTATCCGTCGGTTTGTGGATGATATGTCATACTCATACGTAACTGCGTTCCCATGCATTCTTGTAGTCGTTTTCAGAAGTTTGATGTGAAGCGTGGATCCCTATCTGAGACAATAGATATTGGAACACCGTGCCTCAAAATAATCTCCTTCACATATAACTTCGCTAACTGATCCAAGTTGAATCTGATCTTGATGGGTATGAAATGTGTTGATTTCGTCAGTCAATCTACGATAACCCAAATTGCGTCGCAACCTTTCTGACTCATCGAAAAACCTACTACGAAATCCATGGTGATGTGCTCCCATTTCCATTCTGGGATTTCTAACGGTTGTAATAACCCACTTGGCCTCTGATGTTCTGCTTTAACTTTATGACATGTCAAACACTTGGCTACATAATCGGCAACGTCCCTCTTCATATTCGGCCACTAGAAATACTGTCGGAGATCCTGGTACATCTTTGTACTTCTTGGATGAATCGAATATCTTGAATTATGAGCCTCACTCAAAATTTCCTCCTTAACCTCCTGTACTGGCGGAACCCAAATTCTTCTCTCGAATCTCAATACTCCTTCGTTATCAACTTTAAATTTCACTTCATCACCTCTAAATATTATTTTCCTGATTTTCTCACATTCTTCATCCTGAATTTGTACTTCCTTAACCGTATCCACCAAAGTTGAACCGGTTTTCAATTGAAACAATCTTTCGTCAGACTCTTCCGGATATTTCACTTCCAATTCCAGTTTCGCCATTGCTGTAATTAGCTCCTCCTGAGCAGTAATTATTAAAGATCTATTAATCTGGATGAGGAATTGGTAATATGGACTGATCATGTTCTACCGAGACTCTCAACTTGAGGTAAATAGTAAAATATTAATACAATGTTGATAAAGAACTATGCATCTGAGTGAGAGTATTGAATGATATTGGGAGTTTTGTAAGCACTGAGGTTACACTTAATAAGCGCTGGTAAGGTGCCACCTTTACATGAATGCGCCTCTCGGTTCCAAGAACAATCTTATCATTAATACTATGAATTTCAGATAGATAGGGAATATCGATATAAATAGATATCTCTATAAAGATATGTATTCAAGTGAGGGTATTAAATAATACGGTATGTTTTGTAAAGAAAAAGAATCTTGTCACGGATAAAGATGTAAACATTTATCGCAAGATTCTTCTGTTCCTAAGAACCATCCAATTAATAATGTTGTGAACCTTGGGTCTATGGAAAAATATATATATATATATATATACATATATATATAAGGTATTATCCATATATACGAATGAACTACAAGTTGATACTTGTAAAAAGAATGAAATCGAGATCAAGTTAAGATCCAAGGATGAAGATAAAAGAAATTTATGATTTTATAGCCTGTAATAGACTAATTCAACCAATATGATTATGGGATCATTGGTTAAGTTATGATAGAAGTACGAGATAACGTCGAACCTTGTTCGGGCGGCCAGAGCTCGAATTCGGGGACGTCATATTTGGTGTCAGAGCAATGGGTTATAGTTTCGAGGTAACGAGTACCTTGGGGTATAATCTGATGGGTTAAGATTAAATAGTTGTGAAGACTCTATAGATAAGTAAAAGATATGCAGAAATTGTAATAAATCTTAATACATAAAAACATTATGTGAAAGTAATATACTGATTAAAGAGTAACGTTGAAATAAATCAAGTGTTATCTGATTAAAGTTATGTGTTTGGAATTATGTTTAAATTATATTATTTTGTATAAAACTTGAGTAAGTATAGGAGTAAACTCATAGATAAATGTAAGTAATATGGATTAAAGAAATTCATAATATAGTTAAGAAATGAGTAGGGATTTCAATTGAAAACTTATGTTATTAGCTGAGTTGAACGACTCTCTTGAATGGGCAGGAGTTTAACATGTGTAAGCGAACCAATCTAACTACACTGTTGGTACAAATAACTCATGGTCAGTGTTTTCAAAGAAGGTTACACACTGAATGAGATCATTTGGGGATAGTGTGGATGAGACGGGGAACTGATTCATTAGTTCTTGGGTGGAGGAAACACTCAGCTGATTATCATGATAATAGATTAAAATCTTGTGTCATACTATTCCTTGTATATATTCTAAGAAGATGATTCTTTTCTCATATGTATATTGATTAGTTATTAGTTATTATGTCCAACTATAGTTTTAAAGATATTTGTACATTAGTTATTGAGCAAACGGACCCTTGTATGGGCGGGGGCTATGATATGTCAGTCGAACCGACTTATGAGATGCGGCTACAAAATTTCATAAAGTGGTGTATTAAAAATGATTAATATGCACTAAGATCTTTCAATCCCGTGTTGATGAGAAAGGGAACTAATATATTTGTTTGTATTTGGTTTTACAACCAATCAGTTTACTATATTAGTATATATTTGCAAAACTTGTGTTGTGGTTAAAGGAAAAATGGAAATAATAGAGGATTAGGGGTATTCTAAAATCTTCTAACTATGCTAGACATTCATGTGTATATTCGCACTTGGGTGCCTTTGAAAAAGAATTGTTTAAACGATTGAATTGGAAATTTTTTGAACCTATGTCTATGCTAATATTTCAAGCTAGACAGGGTTAATTTGAAAAAGATAAAATAATTTTTATCATCAACACACGGTAGCCTGATGTGTGAAGATTAACACATCGTTTATCTGTGTGGACATGATAAAGTCATAAAATTGATCTAGCTATGTTATTCATAGGTCTATGCTAATTGTTTTGGCTAGACAGATTTAATAGGAAAATTAAAAATGAATTTTTCATCAACACACTATTTAACCTGGTGTGGTATGATAAATGACAAGTCATCAACGTACTCTTGCAAGGTGCAGTATACAGTCATAAAATTGATTTTAAAAAGTTTTGAATGGTTTAAAGATGAGTTAATGCCAATTATTTCGGTTAGACAAGCCTTTTAAAAAGAAAAATTTGGAACGGACATATGATTTCGATAGACGCAACATACCACGTCTTTAAAACTATTATGTTATACGTCATATATGGTACGATATGCTGATCACGTGACGTACTGACTATTGTGTTTTTCAATCCTAGTGATTGTTAAACTTGTGGGTCATATAGTACCCATAGAATATGAAATAGTTCAAGGTCTTGATTGACCCCTCGGTATAAATTAGAAGAATTCTCAGTAAGAGAAAAATAAAACTAGAAGTCGAGTATGATTAAATGTTTAAAACCTAGTGTAAGGAAATGTTTAGATTGAACATTTTTTTACCTAATTTAGGTATTAGGAATTTGATGTGAGAAAGGATGAATTATGAAAATTCATATTGAAGACTAAGTTAGAGATAATTTTGAGGACAAAATTCTTATAAGGATGAGAGAATGCAATATCCTAAATATTTATAAAACATTTAAATATGATATTGAATGACTAAAGTTATTTGTAAATTTAATTTTGAGGATGAAATTCTTATAAGTAGGGTTAAATGTAATACCCCGAATATTTATGAGGCTTATAAATACGATCGTATATGGTTAGAGGTTAATTTAGTGATCCAAAACTATGTATTATGTGATTATTCGGGTATAACGATGAATTATATCTGAAAATATTTTCAAGGAAAACGCAGAAAACGTCATGCTTAGAAATTTTTCACTGACGAGCTTGGGGATATATCCGTAATAACAAGCTGCTTTGTCGTACTTACGCTGACAAACTGCTATGTCGTGCTTATGGTGACAAGCTGCTTTATCGTGCTTACGGTTACAAGCTGCATTATCGAGCTTAGAAGATATTTTCAGTTGCAAGTTGCATTGTCGAGCTTAAAAGATATTTTCAGTTGTAAGCTGCATTGTCAAGCTTAAAAGATATTTTTAGTTGTAAGCTACTGATGACTTGCTTGTATTTAGGATAGGGACACACCTAAATGCCGCGTGTAACCATTATGAGATTATAATCTTAATGACACTTTTTGCGAAAGTTCATTTGTTTGATGAGTGATTGACTAGGATTATAATGACGTGTGTCTTGTTAATTATTCTCTGAATTGAATGGCTTGTTAGCATATAGGATAGGGACACACCTATATGCCGCAAAGAGTGATTTTTATTTGACCATCGGACGAGGCTTATAAATATGGTGAAATTCTTGGTTTACAATTCTTGTGATTAATTAGTTCAAATGAGAGAGTTAGGATATTCAAATGAAGTGTTGAGGGAAATTGCGATCTTAGACTTGTTAATATTAGATTTTAATTATCTTAAAAGCTTTCCATAATTCTTATATTATTTATTATCTTAATTAGTGCAAAACAACAAAAAGCTAAATCATTGGTTTAAATAAGATTGAGATGATAAAAAGTTAGTACTTGGAAAAGATTAGTAATAATTTCTCGTGGGATCGATACAATACTTACTCTTTATTACTTGTTGACCGCGTATACTTGCGCGTAATTATCTTTATATAAATCGGATAACAAGTTTTTGGTATCGTTGCCGGGGAATTATTTTGCTTGTATTTTTCAAATATTAATTATAATCAAATTAGTCTTAATTTAAACTTGTATATAAATTTGTTTTTAGTTTATTTTAATTTTTCTGTTTGAATGCTTTCTTCTTTACAAGGTACACCATGGCCAACTATAATGATCAATGGCCTTACTCGTGCATGACTCAGCCAAGAGCGGCAAGGAGGTATGGACTCGAGGAGTTTTCACCACATATGAAGTCAGTTTTGAGGATTCTTGAGGCGTTAGAAGCACAACCTTTTCAAATTGAAACCGTGATTTGTGATTTTTGTGTTGGAAACCACTCGAGTCATCATTGCACCATCAATTTCGAGTCGACACATTATGGTGGCAACTTCGGCTATTACCCCAACAGTTCTGACTATTTAGATGATTATCATCATAGTTGGGAAAATCATCTGGATTTTTCTTGGAGCCATAATAATCAAGTTCAAAGCTTTGCTCCAAGCCAACCATACACTCCAAAATTTCAGGACCAAGCTCCTTCTCAAGAAGAAAAGATACTAAGTTTAGAGGAGACCTTGGAGAAATTCATTAAAGTTGCGGATGAAAAAATGAGTGATCGGGATCAGCTATTGAAAAGTCAAAAGAAGTCGATTCGAAATCTTGAGAACTAGATGGGACAACTTATCATCGCCTTCAACAATAGTTATCATAAAGTCTGGCCCAGCGACTTAGTTCCCGAGACTGATGGATTGCCCACGCCAAAGCTCCAACCGGACGTGCCAAAAGATGTGGATTCTGAAATGGATGAGACAAGAGGGGATCTGGAAAATGAGGTCGACGAAGCTCCAGCCTTGAGTTCCAATGCAGATGAGCCAATTCTAATATTGCCCCATGTGCATTCTCCACCAAAGCTCAAGTATTCGAGTAGTTTTGCAGTCCCGTGCCCATTGGGTAGTCATGTTATAGGCGAAGCTCTATGTGACATTAGAGCTTGCATAAATTTGGAACCACGGTGGGACGAACAAGGGGTCCAAGAGAAGAAAGCTAAAGATCCTACTGTGTTTGAAAAGCTTCAATCCAATATTCCGTTCACAGACACAATGGAGCAAGCACCTAGCTATTTAAAGTTCATAAATGAAATTTTATCTAAGAGTAACAAGCTAAGTGAACTTGAAACAATGATCCCTACTGAAGTGAAGCCCTAAAATGTTACATGGTTATTAATGGATGGAGGGTTCCTGAAATTTCAAAGGGGAATTGGATAGTAGATGGTGAAGTCGAGCTGACGACTCTAAAACAAGCGCTTTTTGGGAGGCAACCTAAGTTTATTGTTTTGCTTTTGTTTTTGTTTGATTGCATTTTAGTTTGTTTAATTACATTGTAATTTCTTTAGTCATTTGCTTTCAAGTGCGCCCCCGACTTTGAGGACTTAGAAGATGATATCAATGACGCTTGACACGTTCTCATGGAAGTCTTCTGTTTTTATTTTTCTATTTCAGACATTGAGGACAATGTCAATTTTAAGTTTGGGGGTAGTACTTACTGTTTGGGTGTTTTTAATTTAATATTTGTGTGTTTTAAGTGTGTTTTATTTAGCTAAAAAAAATGTAGGATGTGTCTCTTGAGCATTGTTTTAATTTGATATGAACTATAATCCATGGTCAATGATAATAACTTGATTGAATTGTTCTAACTCATGGAAAGTAGACAAATGTTGCTTAGTCTATGTGCTTAATTTTATTGTTGGTTATTGTTTTGCTTATGAGTCCTTCTTTTATGAACTTACCCATTTGTAATGAGCTAGTTGTACGCATTGGATGGCTTATATGACCGAATGCTTGTGGGAGATATTTATAAGCTCTAGAACTCGTTTAAACATCACTCGAATCAAGGTGTCCAAATTTGGTAAATTTGATTAGTTGGTGATGTGGTGAGTTGAGATGAAGCATAAAACACACTCACTCATAAAAACATGCTTAGGGGAGATGGAGCGTAAAACACACTCCCCTATAAAATGAAGGTAACTGAAAGAAAGTTATATATCACAAATCTTGCGGTGGGTTCAGATGGAGCGTAAAATGCACTCGCCCATAAGAGCGGGCTTAAGGTAAGATGGAGCATAAAATGCACTCACCTAAAGTCCTTTGATCTTAAAATTTTTGGAAATTTGTGATTTGTATATAATTGCGGTGAGTGACGTGTAAGCATGTAGTTTTTGAAGTTTATTTTGATTTCTTTCATAAGGTAATGTGGTTACATAAGCTCATCCGAGCTATAATTGATTTAGTGCTATTGGGTACTCACATACACACGGAATAGACCTAGAGCAAATTATGACTAACTAGTTAAAATTCTAGACTTGCAACGTTTTGAAAGTTTTCGTAAGTTATCATGCTTTGGCATCTTTGAGGCCATTGTTTGAACTTATTAATTCATTGCTCAAGTTAGGTTTTATTAGAAATACTGAATTTTGATAGTTTATGTGTTTTGCTTGAGTACAAGCAAACGTTTAAGTTTGGGGGTATTTGATGAGTGTGTTTTATATACACAATTTAGGTACTTTTGGCCTTAATAATTTGTAAGTTTTTAGGTATTTATTGTGGTTATTATGTATTTTTATCTTATTGTTATTTAATTTGGTTTTATATTACTTTTATATGAATTGTATTGCTTTTATATGTTTTTATTGTGTTTTGTAGGCATTGAAATAAAAGTCGTCTGGATCGTGGTTTTATATTGTCAGAGTGCTCGTGTTTCGTTATCCGTGCTTGGTTGATATTATTTTGGAAATTAGCACTTGGCGACACTCAGTATTGAATTTGATGACATTTGGATTTTGGGTGTGCATGGCGTGTGAAAACGTGCACGACGTGCGGGGTCGACCAAGCGACGAGCAGCTGCTGGCACAGCACCAGGACAACTGGGGGTGCGGGCACGCCATTTTTTGCGCACAGACGCGCGTGCTGGTGTGCGGTAGGTTGGGCGCGCTAGTGTGCGACAGGCTGGGCGTGGGTTCGTGGAAGGCAGGCGCACGGAGGTGCAGTGGACGAGCAGATGGGCGAGTGAGTAGGCGAGCGACATACGTGGGTGAGCGGGCGCGCCATTTTGCACGCGCGGGGTTACAACATTGGACGAACAGACGGGCGCAAGCCAGCGGGCGGCAGACGGGCACAAGCCAGTGCGCGCAATTTTTGCGCGCGGTCCCGCGACCATACATGGACTTTTGCACGGACGCGCCAGGCAGCGTGCGGTCGCACCAAGGCTGTGCAGAATCGGATTTTTGCTGTTATTTTTGTCAAGATCTGTGTGCTAAGCTAGGGTTTTCGTGGAGGCTCTATAAATAATCACTTTGGGACTTCATTTGAGGGACCTAACACTTCTAACATCAGTTCTAGAGAGAGGGAGGCTACCATAAACATCAACTAAGAAGAGAAATGGGCTGCAATACAAGGAATTTCTAGCAAGGTCAAAGCAACAATTGAAGAAGGGATTACCAAATCAAGAAGAGAAGCTAGATAACAAGAGTCACCCATCAAGCAACATATGAACATCTTCAAAAGGGGTTTTATCATTCTATCTCTAGTCTTTCTTTCTTATTTTGTAATTCCAACATGATGTATAGATCAAATTTGATGTTTTATGTAATTACCATGAAGTAGAATATTTATTCTAAGATTTTAATGTAACCCAACACCTAGTTTGAATTGAATGATATCTCTTTGATATTAGTTAATCATTTGTGAATTGAATATCATAATTTGTGCTTCATATATTAATTACCTAGCTAATAATTACCTTGGTAACCTATATGAAATTGTGAGTAGATTTTAGTGTTAAGACTTTGTTATGATATCATGCGAAAGTTAGTGATTCTTATGGGTAAACTATAAGATTATGTGCCATGTGTCTTATATATTGTCTTCAAGAATTGATGACTTACTTGTATTTAGGATAGGGACACACCTAAATATCGCGTGTAACCATTATGAGATTATAATCTTAATGACACTTTTTGCAAAAGTTTATTTGTTTGATGAGTGATTGACTAAGATTATAGTGACGTGTTTCTTGTTAATTATTCTTTGAATTGAATGGCTTATTAGCATATAGGATAGGTGATGAGGACATCCTAAACTCCGAAGCCTATGACAAAACCCATGCGGATCCATTGCATATGCCACTTGGACCCATTACGAGAGCTCGAGCTAAACGCTTCAAAGGAGGACTTAACGGGATGATTCGTGAATTATGGAACGAGGTTAGATCGAGTACAGAAATTATTGAGACGGGTTATAAGTACGCAAAGACCATAAATGCATTGGAAGCAAGCGTACCCGAACCATTCACCAAAATTAACTTTTTGGGAAAACTGAAGTTCGCCCTGGCGAGCTCAAGCCCGCCCCAGCCCAGTCATTTTGGACCTTCGCCCCAGCGAACTTAACAAAGCCAAATTCTTCACCCCGGCGAATTCCTACCCCGGCGAACTCCCCAAGCCATTTTCTTCGCCCCGACGAAGAACCCTCTAGATGTGCGATTTTGACTTTCTTGGATTGCGGGATTCTAGTTATACTTGTTGTCTGATTTATATAACGACAATTATGCGCAAGTATACGCGGTCAACAAGTAATAAAGAGTAAGTAGAGTATCGATCCCACGAGGAATTATTACTAATCTTTTCCAAGTACTAACTTTTTATCATCTCAATCTTATTTAAACCAATGATTTATCTTTTTGTCGTTTTGCACTAATTAAGATAATAAATAATCAAGGAATTATGGAAAGCTTTTAAGATAATTGAAATCTAATATTAACAAATCTAAGATCACAATTTTCCCCAACACTTCATTTGAATATCCTAACTCTCTCATTTGAACTAATTAATCACAAGAATTGCCAACCAAGAATTTCACCATATTTATAAGACTCGTCCAATGGTTTAATAAAAATCACTCTTTGCGGCATATAGGTGTGTCCCTATTGATAGACTCCACGGCATGCTTGCATGAGGTGGTAATTGCTCGGATCGTTTCTAACAAGTCGTAGGATGGATAGCTTGTAATATCTTAACCCATCGCCTATATGTGGACGGTAATCTTAGTACAATTACTTGCAAATGAATTCTGCGTAGGATGAACACCAACGACACCTCGACCCATCACTTATATTAAAGCGGTAATCTTGGTACAATCTACGATTGATGCGATAGAAGATGCCACACACAGCTATAAATGGTTGTATGATAAGTCAATTATGAATCTCAAAAGAAGAACTAAGGAATACATAGAAATTCTTCAAATAACCACAAGTAGAGAATAAACTCACAATAATATTGATAATGCTAAAAATTTAAGTTGTGAAACCATTACACCATGAAGCCTATTTATACTAAGCTTGAGAACAAACTAGAATCAAACAAACAACCACAATTGCTAGAAAACATCATTACAGAAAACATGAAACTGAAAATAAGCTAACATCCCTGTTTTGGGAAAGGAAACTCGTAATCCAAGAAACTTAAAATCGCACATCCAGGTGGTTCTTCGTTGGGGCGAAGAAAATGGCTTGGGGAGTTCGCTGGGGCGGGAATTCACCGGGGCCGAAGAATTTGGCTTTGTTAAGTTCGTCGGGGCGAAGGTCCAAAATGACTGGGCCGGGGCAGGCTTGAGCTCGCCGGGGCAAACTTCAGTTTTCCCGAAGAGTTGATTTTGGTGAATGGTTCGGGTACGCTTGCTTCCAATGCGTTTATGGTCTTTGTGTACTTGTAACCCATCTCCATAATTTCTGTACTTGATCCAACCTCATTCCATAATTCATGAATCATCCCGTTTAGTCCTTCTTTGAAGCGTTTAGCTCGAACTCTCGTAATGGGTTCAAGTGGCATATGCAATGGATCCGTTTGGGTTTTGTCATGGGCTTCGGAGTTAAGGATATCCTCATCATACCTCTCCTCTTGAAAAGGATTTGTCCTCAAATCGTCACCTACATCAAACGGGCTTAGATCAGAAACATTGAAAGTTGCACTAACATTATACTCACTGGGTAAATCCAACTTGTAAGCATTGTTATTAATGTGTTCAAGCACTTGAAATAGTCCATCTCCTCTTGGAAGTAATTTCGAATGCCTTTGAGCAGGAAATCTTTTCTTTCGCATGTGTAGCCATACCCAATCCTCAGGTTCAAAGATTACTTGACGTCGACCCTTGTTGGCCTGTCTTGCATATTGGTCCGTCCTCTTCTCAATGTTGAGTCTTGTCTTCTCATGTATTTGCTTAACAAAGTCAGCTTTGTTTTTGCCATCCATGTTAGTATACTCGGAAATAGGTAATGGTGATAAATCCAATGGTGTTAAAGGATTAAAGTCATACACAATTTCAAAAGGTGAGAATTTAGTAGCAGAGTGGACATATCTATTATACGCAAACTCAACATGTGGTAGACATTCTTCCCAAAGCTTAATATTCTTTTTAATGATAGCCCTCAATAATGCCGATAAAGTCATATTAACTACTTCAGTTTGATCGTCAGTTTGTGGATGACAAGTAGTTGAAAACAATAGTTTAGTTCCTAACTTACACCACAACTTCCAAAAATAGCTCAAAAACTTAGTATCCCTATCCGAAACAATTGTTCAGGGCATGCCATGCAATCGCACAATGGCTTTAAAGAATAAATCAGCAACATGGGATGCATCATCAGTTTTGTGACATGGAATAAAATATGTCATTTTCGAAAATCTATCCACGACCACAAATATAGAATCATGACCATGCTTAGTTCTAGGTAAACCCAACATAAAGTCCATAGACAAGTCAATCCAAGGTTCACTCGATATAGGCAATGGTGTGTATAACCCATGGGGTTAAATACGAGATTTAGCTTGTCGGTAAGTAATTCATCTATCATAAATTGTTTCCACATCTAGTTTCATTTTGGGCCAATGAAAATGTTCTTTTAATATAGATAAAGTCTTTTCAACACCAAAATGTCCCATCAAACCACCCCCATGTGATTCTCGGACCAACAACTCACGTAAAGAACATGCAGGTATACATAATTTATTCTCACGAAACAAGAATCCATCCATCTTTAAGTATTTGCCTACATCATTCTTTTCACAAGTTTTAAACTCCTCACAGAAATCATGGTCATTAGCATATAACTCTTTGATTTGCTCAAAACCAAGTAATTTGGTCTCAAGAGTATTTAACAACACATACCTTCTTGAAAGAGCATCGGCAACGACATTTTCCTTACCTTGCTTGTATCGAATGACATATGGGAATGTCTCGATGAACTCCATCCATCGGGCATGTCTCTTATTCAACTTGTGTTAGCCTTTCAAATATTTCAACGATTCATGATCCGTATGAATCACAAACTGCTTAGGCCACAGGTAATGTTGCCATGTTTCCAATGAACGGACCAATACATATAACTCTTCGGTATAAGTAGGATAGTTCAAAGCTGCCCCACTCAATTTTTCGCTGAAATATACCACTGGTTTTCCTTCTTGCATCAGCACAGCTCCAATTCCTAAACCTGAAGCATCACATTCAATTTCAAAGGTTTTAATAAAATTAGGTAATGCAAGTAAAGGAGTGTTAGTTAATTTTTTTTTAATAAAATTAAACGCCTTTTCTTGTGCATCACCCCACTTGAATCCCACACTCTTCTTGATTACTTCGGTAAGTGGTGCTGTGACTTCGCTGAAGTTTCTTACAAATCGCCTGTAGAAGCTCGCGAGTCCATGAAAACTAGGAACGTGGCTGACATTCGTAGGACTTAGCCATTCTTGGATTGCACGTATCTTTTCTTCGTCAACCTACACTCCCTGCGAACTGACAACAAAGCCAAGAAACACAACTCGATCTGTACAAGTGCATTTATCTATATTGGCATACAATTTTTCCTTCCGAAGCACTTCTAAAACATATTTTATATGTAATGCATGCTCTCTTAAGTCCTTACTGTAGATTAAGATATCATCAAAATAGACAACTACAAATTTTCCAATGAAGGAACGCAACATGGTTCATTAATCTCATGAACGTGCTAGGTGCATTGGTTAAACCAAAAGGTAAAACTAACCACTCATGTAACCCATATTTTATTTTAAAAGCAGTTTTCCATTCATCACCTTCATGCATTCGAATCTGATGATAACCACTATTTAAATCAATTTTAGAAAATACACAAGATCCATGTAATTCATCTAGCATATCATCTAATCTCGGAATGGAATGTCGATACCGTGATGTTATTTACTGCTCAACAATCAATGCACATACACCATTTCCCATCCTCTTTAGGAACTAAGATGACCGGAACCGCACATGGACTCATACTTTATCGTACGAACCCTTTATCCATTAAATCGTCAACCTGTCTCTGTAATTCCTTTATCTCCTCGGGATTGCTTCGATACGCCAGACGGTTTGGAATGGTTGCACCAGGAATAAAGTTAATTTGATGTTCAATTTCCCGAACCGGTGGTAATCCCTGTGGAAGTTCTTCGGAAAATACATCAAGATAATCTTGTAAAAGAGCATAAATAATACTAGGCAAAAAAGGATTATTAGCGTTAGTATTTAAAAGTGCCTCTCTATACCGAAGTATAATCATTGGCTTTTTAGAATCCAAAGCTCGCCTCACATCGCCTCTTCTTGCAAATATGTTTGTTTTTCTCTCTTCTCCTTTCTTTTTCTCTCTCTTTTGTTTTTTTGTTTTCATGGTCTCTCTGTAAATGCATTTGATCCTCATGTACCTGTTTTGGTGACATAGGACACAAGGTAACCTTCCTTTGATTGTGAACAAAAGAATACTCATTAGTAAAGCCATCGTGCCTTACTCATCGATCGAACTGCCAAGGTCTCCCAAGTAGTAAGTGTCCTTCCTACATAGGAACTACATCACACAAAATTTCATCGACATATTTCCCAATTGTAAATGGCATCGACACTTGCTTGGTAACTTTGATGTCGCCGTTGTTATTGAGTCATTCCAACCTATACGGATAAGGATGTTTTGATGTTGTAAGTCCCAATTTCTCCACCATAGTGATACTTGCTACATTCGTGCAACTCCCACCATCAATTACAACACAACATATCCTGTCGTTCACCATATATCTAGTATGAAACAGATTTTCTCTTTGTTCATTACTTTCTTCCTACACTTGCGCACTAAGCATTCTTCGAGTAACTAACACCTCACCATGCATAGCAACCTCCCTATCTTTCGCTTCCTCCAATGGTGGCATAAAATTGTTAACACTACCTCTTCATTCTCGATTTCTACTTCTCTATTATCAAGCAACAACATAGTTCTTTAGTTTGGGCATTGATTTGTAATATGTCTCCTGCCTTGACATTTGAAACATACAATATCTCGATTACAACTAGTAGAAAGTTGATTGGTTTTACCTTACATTCCTTGAATAGTCGCTCCTTGCTTGATTTCTGTCTTTGGTTTGAATGCAGATGGCTTGTCCTCGCGCTTTATGTTATTGGACTTCCATGGTGATCCTGTGGTAGGATTGGTTTATTAGCCACCTCTCCTCTTAAGTTGCTTCTCTATTTTGATAGTCATGTGCACCATATCTTCCAATACCACATAGTGTTGACGCTCCACCAAATTCATAATTTCCCAATTTAGCCCTGCTGAAAATCGGGCTATAGTTGCCTCAATGTCCTCGCCGATGTCAGCCCTTAACATTAACATTTCCATTTCTTTGAAGTAGTCCTCCACACTCTTACTACCTTGTTTCAAGCATTGTAAATTTCGAAACAGATCTCGGGAGTATTGGCTTGGCACGAACCTCTTTTTCATTACAACTTTCATTTCTGCCCAAGTCTCTATTATAAGCTCTCTACACCTCCTTCGGCTGGTCATCAATTGATCCCACCAAGTAACCGCATAATCTAAAAATTCTATAGCAATAATTCTAACTTTCTTGAGATCCGAGTAGCTATGGCAATCAAATATCCACTACATTTTCTTCTCCCACTGTAAGTATGCTTCGGGATCACTCCTGCCTTGGAATGTGGGAGTTTTCATTTTAATGCTATCGAGGTTGTTGTCCTCTCAATTTCGACCGCCTCTATCCCTTGTAACTTATCTTCTAGGGATAAAACTAGTTTCTCGATCCTCTTCCTCGCTAAATCTTTCATCATAGTAATTTGTCTCCTCTTGCCTAGCTTCCTTTTGATGTGCTTTTCCTTTCGGATGCCCACCCAAAGAGTTTTGAATTTGTTCCCCTCGAGTGTCACTCAATTGATCGATGCGATCATGCACCTGCTTCATAGCCAACCATATCTGCCTGGAAAATTCTTTCATCATAGCTTCCATCATGAGGTTTGGGTCAAAATTCAATATAGAAGGTTCATTTTCAACTACCTTATCTCTTGAGTTAGACATATTCTCTACAACACAAAGGTTAGTAGAAAACAAAGTCCTCACCACTCCCTAACGTGTTTCGCTCAAACAATGTATTCTACAATTTATGAAATGCTCGTGTATCACACAAATAGCCTTTTACCCTCTAATAATCTCACTACTCTTGCCTTTTTTCGCTCGTAATTCTCTCTAATAGGTTATTTTTGAATTCACACAAATATTACCTCAATTTTTTTCAATTTCAATCCAATAAGGGCTTATCAAGACACAATAGTTGTTATGGATACGAATACAAATAATATTTCACAATTACCAAATATGACTTTTCGAATAAAATCCCATTAATAACAATAATAATTTTTTGTAATTTTTTTTGACTATAATCCAACAATAAAATTAAAGATAAGTAACTTGATAGGAACTTAACTCTGATACCAAATGATAGATTCCACGACATGCTTGCGTGAGGTGGTCGTCGCCTGGATCGTTTCTAAAAAGTCGTAGGACGGATAACTTGCAATACCTTAACCCCTCTTCAAAGAACCACAAGTAGAGAACAAACTCACAATAATATTGATAATGCTGAAAATTTAAGTTGTGAAACCATTACACCATGAAGCCTATTTATACTAAACTTGAGAACAATCTAGAATCAAACAAACAACCACAATTGCTGGAAAACATCATTACAGAAAACATGAAACTAAAAATAAGCTAACATCCCTGTTTTGGGGAAGGAATCCCGCAATCCAAGAAAGTCAAAATCGCACATCCAGGGGGTTCTTCGCCGGGGCGGGCTTAAGTTCGCCGGGGCGAACTTCAGTTTTCCCAGAAAGTTGATTTTGGTGAATGGTTCGGGTACGCTTGCTTCTAATGCGTTTATGGTCTTTGCCTACTTGTAACCCGCCTCCATAATTTCTGTACTCGATCCAACCTCGTTCCATAATTCACGAATCTTCCCGTTAAGTCCTTCTTTGAAGCATTTAGCTCGAGTTCTCGTAATGAGTCCAAGTGGCATATGCAATGGATCCGCTTAGGTTTTGTCATGCCATTTAATTCAAAGAATAATTAACAGGACACACGTCACTATAATCTTTGTCAATCACTCATCAAACAAATGAACTTTCGCAAAAAAGTGTCATTAATATTATAATCTCATAATGGTTACATACGGCATTTATATGTGTCCCTATCCTAAATACAAGCAAGTCATCAATTCTTGAAGATAATATATACGACACACGTCACATAATCTTATAGTTTACCCACAAGAATCACTAACTTTCGCATGATATCATAACAAGGTCTTAACACTATAATCCACTCATAATTTCATATAGGTTACCAAGGTAATTACTAGCTAGGTAATTACTATATGAAGCACAAATTATGATATTTAATTCACAAATGATTAACTAATATCAAAGAGAGAGCATTCAATTCAAACTAGGTGTTGGGTTCCATTGAAATCTTAGAATAAATGTTCTAGTTCATGGTAACTACATAAAACATCAAATTTGATCCATACATCATGTTGGAATTACAAAATAAGAAAGAAAGACTAGAGATAGAATGATAAAACCCCTTTTAAAGATGTTCATATGTTGCTTGATGGGTGACTCTTGTTCTCTAGCTTCTCTTCTTAATTTGGCAATCCCTTCTTCAATTGTTCCTTTGATCTTGCTGGAAATTCCTTGTATTGTAGCCCGTTTCTCATCTTGGTTGATGTTTATGGTAGCCTCCCTCTCTCTATAACTAATGTTAGAAGTGTTAGATACCTCAAATGAAGTCCCAAAGTGATTATTTATAGAGCTGCATGAAAACCCTAGCTTAGCACACAGATCTTGACAAAAATGACAGCAAAAATCCGATTCTGCACAGCCCTGGCGCGACCGCACGCAAAAATGGCGCAAAAAATGGCGTGCCCACGGACTCTAACTTGTGCCCGTCTGTTGCCCGCCTGCTCGTCCTGATTCTGCAACCCCGCTGGCACCCCCGCGCACAAAATGGCACGCCCGCGCGCCCCACATACGCCGCTCGCCTGCTCACTCGCCCGTCTGCTCGTCTGTTGCACCTCCGTGCGCCTGCCTTCCGCACACCTGCGCCCAACCTGTCGCACACCAGCACGCCCAACCTACCGCACACCAGCGCGCGCGCCTATGCGCAAAACATGGCTCGCCCGCGCCCCCAGTTGTCCTGGTGCTGTGCTAGCAGCTGCTCGTGGCTTGGTCGACGCCGCACGCCATGCACGTTTTCACACGCCGTGCACACCTAAAGTCCAAATGTCATCAAATTCAATATCGAGCGTCACCAAGCGCTAATTTCCAAAATAATATCAACCAAGCACAGATAATAAAACACGTGTACTCCGTTAATATAAAACCACGATCCAGATGGTTTTTATCTCAATGCCTACAAAACATAATAAACACACATAAAAGCAATATAATTCATATAAAAGTAATATAAAATCAAATTAAATAACAATAAGATAAAAATACATAAAAACCACAATAAATACCTAAAAACTTACAAATTATCAAGGCCAAAAGTATCTAAATTGTGTATATAAAACACACTCATCAGCTGCGTGGTCAAGCTTAGAAGATATTTTCAGTTGCAAGCTGCATTGTCGAGCTTGGAAGATATTTTCAGTTGTAAGCTGCATTATCGAGCTTATAAGATATTTTTCAGTTGCAAGCTGCATTGTTGAGCTTGGTAGATATTTTGAGGGAATATGCTAAGAATATGCCAAGAATATTCCAAGAATATTGATGAGATCCTGGTCACGCTCGCATCAAGCGTCATCGACTCAACTCAAGCTTCGAGGGTTCAACAAACGAATTCAAGTAATTGGGCTAGAATCTACTCAATGAGGCTTGCATTGGAGCTCAATTCATATGAACATCGAGGAGAGGGTCATTTATATGATTTGGGATTGCTAGATACGATCTATGTAGTAAGACCAAATCAATGCAAGTCAGGCGTTCGAGATAGTGTTCGTCATGTTCGTTTGTATCGTCTAATCATTAATGAAGATATATGTCAATTAATGGAAGGATTAGCGTTCATACGATGTTATGGATGTCCAAGAAAGTTGAAGAGGGTATGTTATATCATGGGACAACATGAGATTGGATTGCGTGGAAAGCAAATTCGAAAGAAGATGAAATTCTTGAGCAGCACGGTTCTCGCCCCGGCGAGAATTTTATGCCTAGAAAGCTCGCCCCGACGAGAACTTCTCTGGATATCTTTGCCCCGGCCAAAGCTGAAGCCGCCCCAACCAAGTTTTCTCTGCCCATCTTCGCCCCAACGAGAATTCCCATATAAATTTCTCGCCCAGACGAGAACTCTCAAATTTTACTAGCGCGTTTTTCAAGGTAGATGCGTTTTGACAGTTTGGGACGCGAATTTCTTCCTTAATTTTAGGGATTTCAGTATATTTCTATATTCCTATTGTAACTAGATATTTCTTAGAATAGGGATTGATTTCCTTATTGTTTATTAGTTAGGATTTCTATTTCCATTCAAATTCTTATTTCCTTATAGAATTAGGGTTTCTATGTATTAGTATAAATAGAATACATGGCTTGTGTAATAGGGAGACAACAATTCAGATTAATAAAAATTATTATGAAATTTTTCTCATCTTTTGGTTCTTTAAGAATTCCTAGATTATTTTCTTAGTTTTCTTAAGATTCAATTATCGACTTATCATTCAACAATTCATAGTTGTTTGTGGCGTCATTCTATCATACATCTAGCGTCGATTGTACTTTTGGTTCTTGTCTCTTTATAGACATTGGGTCAAGGTGTCGATGGTGGTCCATTCAACGTAAGCTTCCTAGCGCATAATAATTGTACCAAGGTTCTCGTCTCAATATAGGCGAAGGGTTGAGGTGTTGTGAGCGTTCCACCTTCATAACTAGCTAAAAACGATCCGGGCGACGACCACCTCACGTAAGCGTGCCGTGGAGTCTATCATTTGGTATCAGAGCTATGTTTTATAGCTAAGTATCTATCTTTATTTTTCTTGTTGAAGAGTAAAAAAAATAGTATAAAAAAGAGTATAGAAAAAAAAGGGAAATTATTATTTGTTTCAGTTCGTAAATTTTTGAAGAGTATTATTATTTGCTTTAGTTGATTGGTTTCGTAAGTTCCGTGATTATTGAAGAATTCATTCGAGAAGGGCATAATCTGGCAATTGGAAAATTTTGTTGGTTATCATACGTCACACTTGCTATAATTTGTTTTGTGATAAGTTCTTATTGAATTAAATAAAAACTGTGATATTTGTTTAGTGAATTCAAAAAGAACCTATAGGAGGGAATTAGAGTGGTAAAAGGTAAGAGTGCGAGATCAATTGAGCATAAAAGCCTAATTGTGTGATACACGAGCGTTTTCATAATTGTGTGTTACATTGTTTGAGCGAAACACGTAAGGGAGCGTGTGAGGAAATCTTTCTTTATGTACTAACATTTGTTTTGCAACAATTATGTATGGATATAATTGTGAAAATAATTATGTGTGGCAAAAGAGATCTTTTCAAGGTAGGCGCGATCCTGAAGCTTATTTGAGTTGGGAGGAAAGGAAGGAACGAGAGTTTGGCTATCATGAATATTTTGAGCAAAAGAAGTTCAAACTTGTAGTTCTAGATTTTTCAGGACATGCAACAACATGGTGGGCTCAATTTGAACGTGATAGGAGAAAATATGGAGAGCATCCGATCTAGACGTGGGAAGAGTTGAAAACCGTGATGAGGAGGCGGTATGCTCTAGTACAACCTAGTAGGAGAAATGAATATGCATCTCTAAGGCATAAAGATCAAGCTTCAAGGCGTTCAACGTGGGATGATGACAAGGAAGTTCATAGACGGATAGATAGGCATGGAGATTCGCATCGGAGACAACCATGAGAAACTCTTAGGGCGTATATTGAACCAGCATCATTTGAGGACATCCTGAGATCATATAATGAGATAAGGGATGGTTATGAAGCGGCGACAATACATCTCTAAGGAGCAAAAGGGTCAAGATCAGCCGAGAAAGGAAGAAGATGGAATAGAGTATGCCATCCAAAGAGAATTGTTAGGTTCCAGCGTACATGACGAAGTCCGTGAAGATCTAGCGATTGTACGGAAAGATTATGTTCAAAGGAAAGAAAGTGAACGACAAAAAGAAATTGAAAAAAAGATTGAGTGTGAAAAAGAAAAGTGTGAAAAAGAGAATGACCTTTTTATTCAATTGATGATATTACGTGATTTTGGATATGTTAATGTCGGTGGAAAGAGAAAGGGTGATTTTGTTTTGCAGATTCAGGATGGGTTCATACTCATCGCGGAGAAAAGCATGATTCATTATGCGAAACAATTTGGATAATGCATGGAAAGTCTAAAGGGAAGTGTTTTGGATTTTATTATAGTAGATTTTGCATGTGATTTTGAGTTTCTTGAGTTTTTTGTGACTAGACAATAGGAACTTGTTGATTTGTTTTATTTTGTGTTTAATCTAGGAATTCAAGAGCGCTTGCAGATGCAACGTGTCGAGTTTTAAATTTTGATATTTGACCCGGGTGCATTGGAATGGAAGTCAGTGCAAAGGATCGAGATCATAAGGTTTACTTTTGATCCGAGAATTTGTCGATGGGTATATCTACGAATGGTCAAGATCATCAGATTGTGTTTTGATCCGGGAATTCGTGGATGGGAGATTATGCTTTTTGAGGAGTTCTATGTGTTGATCTTTGATCCAAGAGGAGATAGAACTTTTCATAATTTTATTTGCGTTTGTTTTATTACATATGCATTTATGTTATTAGAAATGAGTGTCGATTGCATTTTTGTTTTAGTTTCTAATTTAGTTTGTTATTATATGTTTAGTATTTTGGAAGAAATTGGCTTACATGTGCAAGAGTATCATGTTAGTTTGGCGAAGTGTTTGAGTCAAAGAGAACAAGAGTTTAAGTTTCCAGGTTATGATTCGAAGAGCTTACATGGACATATGTTGATTCGATCATCATTTGGAAGGAGATCTTCACTAGTGGTTTATGTTACCTCGAGGAAGATGCTTATTGCTATTTTGTGTCTTGAGGGAGTTGGAAGTTCTATTAATTATTTTCATATTCTTCCTTACTTTATTTATATATTTCATGTGATTGGTGAGAATTATGATTATGTTTTGTTCGACGCTTCTGAAAGTAGTATGCACACAAGCCAATCATATTTGATATGATGTAGCATATACTTTGTAATCTTATTCATTTATTAATAAAAGAATTGATTTTCTTAAAAGGCATTTTACATTATCTACATGGTGCTGTTATATTAAATGTGATAAACCCATAGTTTTGAGCAATGCTTTTAGAATCATGATGGTGATCATGCTACTGAGATCTAAATTATAGATAGCTCATAAACTAAAATTGTTCCTAATCGTTGGATTACTAAAAGGGGATTAGTGAATCCGGATAGATTAGTACATACGTTGCTTTCTCTTAGGAAGAGGATGATTGATCTCATAATCATTTGTGTGGAGACACTAAAACAAGTATGTAGGTGCTTATTAGAGAATAAGTTCACTGAACGTGGCTCGCTAAGGAATACCTAATGGAGTTTTACTCGCCTGTCAATAGGAATTGTAACGACCGAGAATTCTGAAATTTCCGTGTAATATGAATTTTTGAATATTAATGAATATATTATACTTTATTTTATTATTTTTGTGTTACGTGTGTAACGGTTGTGTGACAACCTGGATTATGTGAATGCATGAAATTTTACGTGTTACAATGTTGTTTAAGTGAATAATTGATTTCGCGTAGCGTCGCTAAATCACTATTCACGGGGCACATTTCCCGAGGCACTATTCACGCCATAATATTTTTGTGTCTTTTTTTATGTTAATAAATTTCACAAATACGTGTATGCGTACGAATAATTTTTCCAAGTGTCGAAAATTTTATTTGAGCTGATACGTGATTTTATCTGTATTCGAAATGTGTTATATGGGTGATCCGAATATTTGGACAAATCCCATAATAATTATTTTTATACATACCAATATTTGTGGGAATACCCATTTTAATTTTGGGTAAAGTTATTTACCAGTTTTGGTACAAAAATGGGAGTTTTTGGATATATTTTTGTGTATTTGGGTATTTATTTTGGCTTGTTACTCCAAGAGGGAACCAACCCCCAATTTTAGACCAATCAAATGCAAGGAGGGGGAGCTTAGCCGGCAAGCCACATAGAGCAACCAACCCACTCCCATTTTCTCCCAAACATTACTCCACTTCTCCCAAATAATTCATTCCCTCCCATTCCATTCGTTGGCTAAGTTCAGCAGATAGAGAGAGAGAGAGAGCTGCAAAAAAGAAAGGAGGAAGAAGTCGCCGGAAGTCGCTGGAAAAAAAGAAAAAGGTCGCCGAAAAAAGGAAGGAGGAAGAAGAAGAAGGCACGGGTGGAAGAAGAAGAGAATCCAAGCAAAGAGAACCCTTAAAATCAAGCCTAGCCGAGCTCCTTAATATCTAGGAAGGATTTACAGAGATAAACAATCAATCAAATCCATTCCATTCGATTTCTTGTTAAGTTTTCAAGTTTTTCTTAGTTTTAAGCACTTAAGCTTGTGGGTTGGATTTATGGCGATTCTTGGTGTTTTTATTTGTTGTGATTGTTTGTAAATGTTGTTAAGAGACTATATAAGTCATTAATAATATTAAAGTGGAGTAAAAACGCAAGAAATCCTTACACTGGCTTAATGGAGCAAGAACAATGGACTTTGGACATGAACTTGGACATTTGGACTTTTTAGAGGATAATAAAGCTATGATTTCGTGTTTGTTAATTTTATTTGTTGATATGATATTGTAGTTCCATGGGTTACGAAGCTAACCCAGTTGGAATGGAGTAAAAAGGAGTTAAAACGAGTTCGTAGTAATGATTTTCCTAAAACTTGTCAAGAACTCGAAGAACAGAGTATGAACTTTGCACTTTGGCTTAAGATTTGGCCATGTTAATGTTTATGGGTAATTATAAATTTTTGATATGTTGTAGCCCCTAAGTTAGGAGACCATAGAGTCCAGAATGGACCAATTTGCTTGTGTATTGAAGGAGTTATGGAGGTTGGAGTGGCTGGAGGTCGAAGTTGCGAACTAGGAACAAACCCAGAATCCGGCTACTGCAGAATGGCGCCGCAGCGCCACTCATAAGCCCTGCAGCTCACGCTGCAGCGAGGGGCAAGATAGGGAGAGACCGGGACTCACGCTGCAGCGTGAGATCCAAGCTCTAAGGCTCACGCAGCAGTGTGAAGCCCTGTCATGGAGAAGACACGGGACTCACGCCGCAGCGTGAGGTCCAGTGCTGAGGCCTAGCGCTACAGCGCCAGTGCCGTGTCCAGCCTGGGTCGGGTCGGGTCGGACTTAATGAATCCTTTCAGCGGGTCCAACACTTATATATTTCTTTGTACTAAATGATTAGACAGGTTAGCTAAGCATATTTTGTTAAGCCCTAAATGCTTAATTGTTTTCCAAATATCAACCAAATTGGTATTGTCTTAAGGCGTAAATTGTGTATCCTGGATGCAACTCACATTTGGTTTAATGATGCTATGTCCGTAGTCGTAGGGAAATCAATGTGTTTTAATGATGCTATGTCCGTTTTAAACCTAGTCTTTAAGTGACTAATTGTTATGCGAATATGTATTTACATGTGTAGAATATTAAGGAGCGTGTGTTGTAATATTATAGCAGCGCTTCAGGCAAGTTCCTTAACTTTATTCTTTCTATATATTGAATGCAAGTTTTCCTTTAACCCTACTCAATTTACATTCGAGCAGGATGTGGTGTGTTATGCAAGTTCCTTTACCCTAACTCAATTTAATATTGGGCAGGTTTTCTCAATTGCACAACTTTCATTTAATGTGCGAGTTTGTTTATTAATTGAGCAATCATTCTATATTATTGCAAGTTTCCTAACTCAACTCGAGTTATCATAATTCAATTATGGTTAGTGGTTTAATTATTGTTAATTACTCCACATCAAGGATAATTTTTGATATTCGCACATTGTGCATTTGAATTCGAAATCTATTATTGGACTGTGAAACATAAGTTCTTCATTCATGAACTGTTTAAGGGAATAGTCTACGCCACTTGTTTCGGCTAGACACATACATGTTATTATTTTAAAAGCTATCCAAACCAATTGTTGGTGCGGATTCTTGGACTTAGAGAGCAACCCTTATGTAGGGGATTTTAATGTGTCGATTATTCGATGTAGTCAGAGCTAAATGTTATGCATATATATAGGGTACGAGAGGCTGATCCCCTCGAGTACTACTGATGTGTCAGGCGTTTAAAAGAGTTAGTTTAATAACTGATCCTTTGGCCAAATAGTTCATGGTCTATTGGACCACTCAACAGTAATTAATCAATATTCATAATTTCATTTGAACTTTGATTATATTGTCAGCTATTAGTAGTTGCTCACCCTTGCTATATCATGAACCTATTGCAGTTAAGCCGGGGAGTTCCAAAGCGGACAAAGGCAAAGGAAAGCTTAAGGAATAGTTATATGTACTATTCTGTTATGTAATCGTGGAATCATTTGGTATTATTATTGTATTCTGCGATGTATTTATTTAAGGTTATAGACCTTGGGACGGTAGTAAACCTTTTGTAATGAACAACATATGTTTATTTATTCCGCGTTAGTTAATTTATATTGTTTAAAGGTGTATGGACGTATTTTATCGTGAGCACCAGATTCGAGGTATTAGTACCTGAATTTGGGGGTGTCACAGGTTGGTATCAGAGCTGTAGGTTATAAAACTTTAGGAATGTGAAACCTAGGTTATAACCTTAGTATTAAACTCGTATTGAGTACGCTAGGTGATGGATCAAGGAGATTCATTTGATGGTCATGTCTGGAGGTGGATTGTGGAAATCCATCGAGCCGAGTTGTGCATGATAAAATATCATTTCATTTTATCAATGAATATATTTTATTATGGCACTGACATCTTGCTGTCTATTTGTTCTTGTCTGTGGCTGTAGGATGTCTGAGATGGGAGAGTCCAGTCCTGCTAGAGAGGTGGAGTTCACAGACATCTATGTGGACGCATGGCAGTTAGTGGAGGTGCAGCCGAGTGAGCCAGAGATGATGGACACTAGGGATGAGTCTGAGGTCGGGTATAGTTCTGAGGAGGAGCCAGTTACTGGAGGAGTGTTGAGGCTGGTAAGCAATGAGGGGGAGGATGAGGACCCCGAGGAGGATCCAGTGACAGAGGATGATGAGCCACCTGAGTATGCAGATAGCATGGGCACTACTGCTAGTGATATCATCGAAGAGCTGACAAATACGAACGAGGAGCTCGATAATCGAGTAACTTACTTAGAGGAGCAGAATCAGGATCACTAGGACCAAGAAAAGAAGTACAGGTCATTGGCGTATCAGACTTTAGGGGAAAAGGCTGAGTTGACCTAGAAGCTGCAGGAAAAGGACCAGAGGATTGTCAAGCTAGAGGCAGAGGTTCACGGTCGGCGTGGGGCTTCGGTTCAGCTTGGTGTAATGGTTTATGACCTCTTAGAGAGGAATATGGTGCTGGTAGGACAGAGAGAGCGGGTAGAGGATCAGCTGGACACTACTCATCCGGAGCGAGATGAGGCTATGGAGTAGTTGGCAGCCTTGACTGTAGAGATTGATTCTCTCCGTTTAGGCTTGACCACTTCTATTAGCAGGCTGAGGGACAGGGTGAAGAGGTACCCCAGGGATGAGGGGAGCAGCAGGCGCATGATTAGGCGTCGAGTGGTCGACAAGCTGGCTCGACGAGAGCTCTGAGTTGCGATTTGTCGCAGCAGGCGGTGATGTGTTATTTTTAGCATTATGTTTGCAGTATGTCCCACTTTTGTTATAATAGGGGCATACTTATGTTGTGAATCCCTGCGCTTGTAGCGTGTGTGGGATAGTAGTTGAACCCCAATTTTGTTCCTGATAGAGGGGTGGAAGGTTATTATTCCCCATTTTGTTTGTTAGGGGATAGTTAATGGTTGGCAGGCTATGTCATTTAGCGTTTATAGAAGTATGCCACATGTTGAGTCTGGTTATATTAAGACAGTGACATATGGTTATAAATGTAGTTGTTTTATTTAAATCAAATGTATTTGATAGATGCTTTTACTTTTAATTGTTGACTTAAATGACTTTTTGCTTATGGCATAAACCTATTCGTAAAAGCCGACGGTTTTCTTTTATCAGATCATGGCGCCAAGAAGACGACCGCGTAACCAAAGGGTTGAGGAATCAGTTAATAACACTCAGGGTCATCTAGACCCAATGAGAGCATTTGCTGAGTTATTGGCAGAAGCCATGCAAAATAGACCCCCACCTGTTGGAGAACAGCCAGAGTGGTAGCTTGCGCAGCATTTGGCTAGCTTCAAGGATTTTAAGCTAGTAGGACCTCCTGAGTTCAAGGGAACACTAGACCCGATTGAAGCCCACACCTGGATCAAAGAGATAGAAAAGTGTTCGAGGTTGCCAGGGTGGCCGAAGAACAGAAGACAGGGTTTGCCACTTTTATGATGAAAGGTGAAGCGAACTATTGGCGGAAGGCCAACAAAAGTCGTGCTGGAGATGGTTGATACCATGGGAACGTTTCAAGGAGCTATTCTTGGAGAACTATTTCTCGGAGAGTATGCAGTAGAACATGGAGGTGAAGTTTTTGGAGCTCAAGCAGGGGAAAGTGTCAGTCGTAGAGTACGCGGTAAAATTTAATGAGTTAGCCAGATTTGCACCTCACCAGGTAGATACTGAAGCCAGAAAGGCAAGGTGATTTGAATTAGGCCTGAAACCGTGGGTATATAGTAAGGTGGTAGTTCTAAGGATTGACATATTTTCTACGCTGTTGGAAAGGGCCATCATCGCTGAAGGAGGCAACGAGACTCTAGCAAAGTTCAATCAAGATAAAAAGAAGGGTCAAGAAGGAAGCAAGGTGAGGAAGTAGCGGGGGAAGTAACCCTAATAAAAGGAAATGGAGTGATAGCCAATCTTCTGGTTGCAACAAGTCCGGAGGAGAGGTTAAGAAGGGTAATAAATACAATAATTGTGGAAAGAATCACTCTAGAGAGTGCACGAAAGGAAAAGGAGTTTGTTTCAACTGTGGGCAGCAGGGGCACTTTGCTCCTCAGTGTCCAAAGGGAAAGAAAGCAGGATGCTTCTCATGTGGAGTATTAAACATCAAATCAAGGATTGCCCGAAAAGGAAGGGGGATGCAACAAGTGGTAATAGGAACAACAATAATAGCAATAACAACAACAGGCTGAACATTGGAGGGCCAGCTAGCCAAACCAATAGACCGATGACACGCACTTTCAACATGACCGTTCGGGATGCGGTGGAGTCGAAGGACGTGGTGTTAGGTATTATTTTGATCAACAATATCAGTGCATATGTATTATTTGATTCGGGTGCTACCTGTTCATTTGTTTCGGAAGATTTTGCTAAACGGTTAAATTTGCCTCGTGAGAAATTAGAGAATCTTATGAATGTGGAAGTAACTAATAAAGAAATTATCCCCGTAGATTTCATTTATAGGAATGGTTGCGCCGAATTGAGAGGGTTTAAGCTTGACGTGAGTTTGATTCCGATACGTCTAGGAGAATTTGATGTAATTCTTGGAATGGACTGGTTGTCTAGTCACGGGGCTGTGATTGACTGCCAGAAGAAATGTATACACCTGAAGACTCCAGATAAGTCGAGGGTCGTATTCTACGGTAGTAAATCACCGAGACAATCTTGTTGTCTGACGATGATGCAAGCGAAGAAATTGCTAAGAAAAGGTTGTATAGGTTATCTGGCTCACGTGGTTGATGTTGGGATATTTGTATGTATAACAAATATGATTCATACATGCAAGAGCACGTGATCCACAAGTAATATAAAGTAAGTAAGATATCGATCCCACGGAGAATAGAATTGCAATTACAACTGACAAACACCTATTTTGTAATTATTTCGGTTTCTTTAAACAGATGAGTAATGTGATGAATTTGTCTAATGATTACTAGAGAGATATAATAAGCAAATTACAATATTATAGATACAGATTTATGGGTTTTGGGATTATAATTTCACTTATTACAAAACTGAGATTTCCATGCTTCATATTGCTTCTAATTAGTTATTATAGAATATTGGTCGAGAACAGGAATGTAAAATATGGCCACCTCTCGATGCACCATATTCGTATCACACTAAATCCACAATTGATAGAATGAATGTGAACACCCTAGATGACTAACACACTATATCTCTATGTGAATTACAATGAAGAGGGTTGAGGTATAAGTTCTCAATTGGCCACATATGGTGCTTCGGTATATCTCTATCCTAAGCACGAAACATAACTCCACGAGGAATGCAGAAATAATGAACATATGCTAGCATAATCAGATCTTAATTTATATTTCCTTTTTCAATTCCATATAAATTATCACAGTAATTGGTGATCAAGCAATTAAACTTTCAGTATTAATTATGCAAGTCATTCAATTCATAACTAACCAGTAACAATAAGGAAGCATGTCCATTTTCAATTAATGCAAAAGATTCATTATAATCCCAAAAATTAAGTTTAGTTCATACTAACAATAATAGAAGTCATCATACACAAATGGTTCATCATTGTATTTACAGAATAAGAAAATAAATCAAAGACAGAAAATAATAAAACTCCCCGGTTCAATTTTTCTGTTTCTGCAAATCCGTTGATTTTCCAAGTTGTGATGATCCTTGATTCCTTGCTCCCAATCTTCAATTCAGCATCCATGTAGCTCCACTCTTCAGTTCCCAAGTGATTCTTACGATCAATAGCCATGTTCCATTTTTGGGAGATAGAATGCAGTAAAGATGATTTTTCGTGGAAGAGGTCTCTGTTAATTAGTTCTCTCCATGATTATATTCATTCTTCTCTTTTGTCTTTTGTTGACTTATTTTGATTCCCCACTGATAAAATATCACTCCACCAATTTCCTGAAAACCTGGCATTGATTCCATATGCTTTTGGCAAGTCTGCATAGCTGCCTGAAATGTGATCTGCATGGCTTGCTGGCGACGAGTGCAGCTGCGCCTGGATACTGCTTGAAATGGGGGCAGCTGCGCGCTAGAAGATTCAACAGGCAGGGTTTGGGTGCAGCTGTGCCGGCCTCAAGGCCAAGCTGGGCGCAGCTGCGCTGGGCAGCTTCTGGGTGCAGGGCAGGGGCGCAGCTGCGCTGGCTTCCAAGCCAAGTTGGGCACAGCTGCGCTGTCTGTCAGGTTGCTGCACTGCTTCCTTTAAGGTGTCCACTCGATTCTCGCGCACAGTGCTAGCATCCTTCAATCAATTAATTCCCAAACAACATAAGCCTCGTAACTCGTGTCAAATCACTCTAAAATTATGCAAATGCCATAGAATGCGAATTGAGATGCGTTACCTAAAATAAGACAGAAAATGTATAAAAACGCACTTTGGAGCTAAGAGTTTAGCAACAATTGAAGCAAGTTTGTACCCAATAAGTAGGTATGAAACCTACTTTGGGGCTATGATTGACTGCCAGAAGAAATGTATACACCTGAAGACTCTAGATTAGTCGAGGGTCGTATTCTATGGTAGTAAATCGCGGAGACAATCTTGTTATCTAACGATGATGCAAGCGAAGAAATTGTTAAGAAAAGGTTGTATAGGTTATCTGGCTCATGTGGTTGGTACCCGAAGAGTAGAGGGTGAGCTAGGTCAGATACCTGTAGTAAGAGAATTTCTAGATTTTTTCCCAGATGAGTTACCGAGTTTATCGCCGGATAGAGAACTGGAATTTGTGATCGACTTGGTACCGGGAACCGCACCGATCTCAAAGGCACCGTACAGGATGGCACCAGTAGAGATGAAAGAACTAATGGTTCAACTGCAGGAGTTGCTAGATAAGGGATATATTCGTCTGAGTGTATCTCTATGGGGAGCACCAATGTTATTTGTAAAGAAAAAAGACGTATCGCTAAGGCTTTGTATCGACTATCGAGAGTTAAACAAAGTCGTGATTAAGAACAAGTACCCGTTGCCCACATTTGATGATTTGTTCGATCAATTGAAGGGAGCGAAATACTTTTCGAAGATTGACTTGAGGACGGGATATCACCAACTGAAGGTGAGGCAGGAGGACATACCGAAGACAGCATTCAGAACTTGATATGGACACTTTGAGTTTTTGATGATGTCATTTGGGCTGACGAACGCGCCAGCAGCATTTATGGACATGATGAACAGAGTATTCAAGCAATATCTAGATAAATTTATTATCGTTTTCATAGATGACATCCTAGTTTACTCGAAGATGGAGGAAGAACACGCCAAACATTTGAGGATAGCCCTGGAAATGCCTAGAAGGGATAAGCTATATGCAAAGTTTTCCAAGTGTGAATTTTGGCTAAAAAGGGTACAGTTTTTGGGGCACGTGATTGACAAGGATGGTGTATTAGTGGATCCTACGAAGGTAGAAGCTGTAATAAACTGGGAACAGCCAACGACGTCGACAGAAGTCTGAAGTTTCTTGGGATTAGCAGTTTACTATCAGAGGTTTATTCAGAACCTTTCAAAGATAGCGACACCGTTGACAAATTTGACAAGGAAGATTGTGAAGTTTGTATGGACGAATAAGTGCGAAGAGAGTTTCTTGGAGTTAAAGAAGAAACTTAGTGAAGCATCTGTGTTATCCCTACCAGATAATACAGGGGGATTTGTGGTGTATAGTGATGCGTCACACAAAGGTCTTGGGTGCGTATTGATGCAGCATGGGAAGGTCATTGCTTACGCGTCACGACAGTTGAAGGATTATAAGATGGGATATCCGACTCATGACCTAGAACTAACGGCAGTGGTGTTTGCTCTAAAGATTTGGAGGCACTATCTATATGGAGAGAAGTGTGAAATATACACAGACCACAAAAGTCTGAAATATATCTTCACTCAAAAGGAACTAAACATGAGGCAGAGGCGATGGTTGGAGTTGATCAAGGACTACGATTGTGAGATTCTATACCATCCCGGTAAGGCCAATGTAGTAGCTGATGCTCTAAGTAGGAAGGGCAGAGATAAATTGATGATGTTGACAGCTCAATAGGAACTGATCAAGGATATGGAAATACTGGAGTTGGAAATCAAGTATCTGACAAATGCAGACGAGAAACTGTTCGCAGTTGAGGCGAGTCTGACTTTATTAGATAAGATAAAGGAGGCTCAAGAAAGGGATGATGATTATATCGGCATAAAGAAGTGAATCTCAGAAGGAGAGGAATTAAAGTACAAGTCTGATAGCACGGGACTGCTAAGGTTTGAAGGAAGGATCTAGATCCCGATGGTTCCGGAGTTGAGGGAAGAGATTTTGCAAGAAGCTCATTCTACAAAGTATTCGATACACCCTGGTAGTACCAAGATGTATCAGGATTTGCGCCAACATTTTTGGTGGCCGAACATGAAGAGGGAGGTTACGGAATGTGTTGGGCGATGTTTGACATGTCAGAAGGTAAAAGCAGAACATCAGAAACCGGGCGGACTGCTACAACCGCTGGAGATTCCGGAGTGGAAGTGGGAGCATATCACGATGGATTTTGTGACGGGGGTTCCACCAACTCAGAAGGGTTACGACGCGATCTGGGTGATCGTGGATCGTTTAACTAAATCTGCACATTTTCTACCGATCAAGATAAGGTACAATCTGGAGACACTAGCAAGGTTATATGTGAAAGAGATTGTGTCGCGACATAGAGTGCCGGTATCTATTGTATCTGACAGAGATCTGCGTTTCACGTCAAATTTTTGGAAGAGTTTGCAAGAAATGTTGGGAACTCAGTTGAGGTTGAGTACGGCGTATCACCCTCAAACGGATGGGTAGAGCGAACGAACGATTCAGACACTAGAGGATATGCTTAGAGCATGTGTGATGGATTTTAAAGGCAGCTGGGATGATCACCTACCTTTGGTGGAATTTTCCTACAATAACAGTTATCATGCAAGTATTGGCATGTCGCCATATGAAGCATTATACGGAAGGAAATGTTAAACACCTCTATGTTGGGATGAAGTCAGTGAACGGAAACTGTTGGGACCTGAATTGGTGCAGCAGACTGTGGATGTCGTCAAGGTGATAAGAGCTCGATTAGTAGCAGCTCAGGATCGACAAAAGCAATACGCCGATTTACATCATCAGAAACGAGACTTTGAAGTTGGCAGCTTTGTGTTTTCGAAGGTATCTCCCTAGAAGGGGAAGATCAAATTTGGAAAGAATGGCAAATTGAGTCCCAGGTTCGTAGGACCTTTTGAAGTTTTAAAGAGGGTAGGTGAGGTGGCGTATGAGGTAGCTCTACCTCCTGAACTTGAGCACATTCATAATGTGTTCCACGTTTCGGTGTTGCGGCCATATAAACCCAACTACAAGCATGTGATATCCTATGAACCGATTCAAGTAGAAAGAGACTTGTCATATGAAGAGATTCCTGTCCAAATACTAGATAGGAAGGAACAGACATTAAGAAATAAGGTTATCCATTCGGTCAAAGTACTTTGGAGGAACCATGCAGCTGAAGAAGCTACGTGAGAACTGGAAGAGAAGATGAGGAAGAGATTACCCCTTACAGTCTATTCGTACCTAGACTGTAATTCTGGGGACAGAATTCTTATAAGGGGGGAGGATGTAACGACCGAGAATTCTAAAATTTCCGTGTAATACGAATTTTTGAATATTAATGAATATATTATATTTTATTTTATTATTTTTGTGTTACGTGTTTAAAGGTTGTGTGACAACCTGGATTATTTGAATGTATGAAATTTTACGTGTTATAGTGTTATTTAAGTGAATAATTGATTTCGTGTAGCGTCGCTAAATCACTATTCACGGGACACGTTTCCCGAGGTACTATTCACACCATAATATTTTTGTGTCTTTTTCGATGTTAATAAATTTCACAAATACGTGTATGCGTACGAATAATTTTTTCAAGTGTCGACAATTTTATTTGAGATGATACGTGATTTTATCTGTATCTGAAATGTGTTATATGGGTGATCCGAATATTTAGAGAAATCCCATAATAATTATTTTTATACATCCCAATATTTGTGGGAGTACCCATTTTAATTTTGGGTAGAGTTATTTACCAGTTTTGGTACAAAAGTGGGAGTTTTCAGATATATTTTTGTGTATTTGGGTATTTATTTTGGCTTGTTACTCCAAGAGGTAACCAACCCCCAATTTTAGACCATTCAAATGCAAGGAGGGGGAGCTTAGCCGGCAAGCCACATAGAGCAACCAACCCACTCCCATTTTCTCCCAAAAAATACTCCACTTCTCCCAAATAATTCATTCCCTCCCATTCCATTCCTTGGCTAAGTTCAGTAGATAGAGAGAGAGAGCTGCAGAAAAGAAAGAAGGCGGAAGTCGCCGGAAAAAGAGAAGAAGGTCGCCGGAAAAAGGAAGGAGGAAGAAGAAGAAGGCATGGGTGGAAGAAGAAGAGAATCCAATTAAGGAGAATCCTCAAAATCAAGCCTAGCCGAGCTCCTTAATATCTAGGAAGGATTTACAGAGGTAAACAATCAACCAAATCCATTCCATTTGATTTCTTGTTAAGTTTTCAAGTTTTTCTTATTTTTGAGCTCTTAAGCTTGTGGGTCAGATTTATGACGATTCTTGGTGTTTTTGTTTGTTGTGATTGTTTGTAAATGTTGTTAAGAGACTATATAAGCCAATAATAACATCAAAGTGGAATAAAAACGCAAGAAATCCTTACCTTGACTTAATGGAGCAAGAACAATGGACTTTGGACATGAACTTGGACATACGGACTTTTTAGAGGACTATAAAGCTATGATTTCGTGTTTGTTAATTTTATTTGTTTATATGGTATTGTAGTTCCATGGGTTACGAAGCTAACCCAGTTGGAATGGAGTAAAAAGGAGTTAAAACGAGTTCGTAGTAATGATTTTCGTAAAACTTGTCAAGAACTCGAAGAACAGAGTATGAACTTTGCACTTTGGCTTAAGATTTGGCCATGTTAATATTTATAGGTAATTATAAATTTTTGATATGTTGTATCCCCATAAGTTAGGAGTCCATAGAGTCCGGAATGGACCAATTTGCTTGTATATTGAAGGAGTTATGGAGGTTGGAGTGGCCGGAGGTCGGAGTCGCGAACTGGAAACAAACCCAGAATCCAGCTACTGCAGAATGGCACCGCAGTGCCACTCATAAACCTTGCAGCTCACGCTGCAGCGAGGGGCAAGATAGGGAGAGACCGGGACTCACGCTGCAGTGTGAGATCCAAGCTCTAAGGCTCACGCCGCAGCGTGAAGCCCTGTCATGGAGAAGACACAGGACTCACGCCACAGCGTGAGGTCCAGTATTGAGGCCTGGCGCTGCAGCGCCAGTGCCGTGTCCAGCCTGGGTCGGGTCAGTCAGACCAGATCGGGTCGGGTCGGACTTAATGAATCCTTTCAGCGGGTGCAACACTTAATGCTTAATTGTTAAGCCCTAAATGCTTAATTGTTTTCCAAATGTCAACCAAATTGGTATTGTCTTAAGGCGTAAATTGTGTAACCTGGATGCAACTCACATTTCGTTTAATGATGCTATGTCCGTAGTCGTAGGGCAATCAATGTGTTTTAATGATGCTCTGTCCGTTTTAAACCTAGTCTTTATGTGACTAATTGTTATGCGAATATGTATTTACATGTGTATGATATTAAGGAGCGTGTGTTGTAATATTGTAGCAGCACTTCAGGCAAGTTCCTTAATTTCATTCTTTCTATATATTGAATGCAAGTTTTCCTTTAACCCTACTCAATTTACATTCGAGCAGGATGTGGCGTATTATGCAAGTTCCTTTACCCTAACTCAATTTAATATTGGGCAGGTTTCCTCAATTGCACAACTTTCATTTAATGTGCGAGTTTATTTATTAATTGAGAAATCATTCTATATTATTGCAAGTTTCCAAACTCAACTCGAGTTATCATAATTCAATTATGGTTAGTGGTTTAATTATTGTTAATTACTCTACATCAAGGATAATTTTTGATATTCACACATTGCGCATTTGAATTCGAAATCTGTTGTTGGACTGTGAAACATAAGTTCTTCATTCATGAACTGTTTAAGGTAATAGTCTACGCCACTTGTTTCAGCTAGATACGTACAGGTTATTATTTTAAAAGCTATCCAAACTGATTGTTGGTGCGGATTCTTGGACAGAGAGAGCAACCCTTATGTAGGGGATTTTAGTGTGTCGATTATTCGATGCAGTCAGAGCTAAATGTTATGCATATACATAGGGTACGAGAGGCTGATCCCCTCGAGTACTACTGACAGGCCAGACGTTTAAAAGGGTTAGTTGAATAACTGATCCTTTGGCCAAATAGTTCATGGTCTATTGGCCCACTCATCAGTAAATAATCAATATTCATAATTTCATTTGAACTTTGATTATATTGTCAGCTATTTCTTCAATGTTCCTAAATTGTTGAACTATGCGATTATTGTTCTCATTCATTCATGATATATCCTCTTTATTCATTTTAAACTTGTTGAGCAAAGTAGTTACGCACCCTTGCTATATCATGAACCTATTGCAGTTAAGCCGGGGAGTTCCAAAGCAGACAAAGGCAACGGAAAGCTTAAAGAATAGTTATATGTACTATCCTGTTATGTAATCGTGGAATCATTTGGTATTATTATTGTATTCTGCGATGTATTTATTTAAGGCTATAGACCTTGGGACCGTAGTAAACCTTTTGTAAAGAACAACATATATTTATTTATTCCGCATTAGTTGATTTATGTTGTTTAGAGGTGTATGTATGTATTTTATCGTGAGCACCAGATTCGAGGTATTGGTACCTGAATTTGGGGATGTCACAGGAATTCCTCTAGTGATATTAGTACAAGTGATCCTTGGACTTGAGATCATCATAGTATCTTGTGTATGATGAGTTATACTTTGACATGTCCCTTAAGACCTTTAGGGTATAACAAAGGGTATAATTGGGTATAATTGGCTGTACATGGAGATAGGTGAATGATCAACAAATAGGGATTGTGAATTAATTAATAGAAGTACTTTTTCTCTCATGAATTCCTAATTGAATTAGGAGCTTAATTAATTAAAGGAGTTTAATTAGAATAGAAACCCTTGTAGACACCCAAATGTTGCACTTTGTATACTAACCCTGACAGAAGGGCAAAATCATCAATTAACTCAGACTCCGAGAACGAAAGGTGGACATAAGTACGAACACTCAAAGCCACCGCAACGACTTGCGATCAAAGCTGACACGACAACAATCAAAGCTGAATGATATGGCACGTTTCCCAGCGGTTCCCGGACTGTAAAAAACAAGCATTTCGGCGAAAACCAACGGTACGACATGAGAATCGAGGTGCGGTACGAAAATCGAGAAAATCAGCCTAGTCAGTCGCGGATTGATCTGCAGTCAATGATTAAAATAAACTGAAGTGCGCGGCGGGAACCGAGGCCAGCCGAAGATCAATCTGCGGCTGCCTTTGGCGGTCTTTATCAGCGCAGCTCTTCATTTGCATACAGAGAGAGTTGAACAACAGTGGAAGAAGAAAGAAAAAGAGGAAGAATCAGTAAGCAGTAGCAGCGGGAAAGGAGAGAAAAGAGATAAAAGAGAGGATTTATATCCCTTTGTTGTTAGATTGTATCACATATAATTTCTACTATATTTAATATACGAGTTTATACGCATCGTGGTGTCATTTGCAAGGTGAAAAGACATTTTTTATAGCATTTTTGTTATATCATTTCGGTAAACTTTTATCATTCAGGCTATATTAAATGTAGTTTTTCTGTATATTATTGAGGATATATGGATTAGGGACTATTAGTGAGGGTTCCAATGGAACAAAATTCTTCCTAATGGCCCGATGATATCCATTTGGTGATTTTTAGCCCGTTGGGATAATGTATTATGCGTAGTGTATTTAGATTGCTATTTTAGGATAATGTGGTGGGCAATACAATCCGGTGTTGTTTAATTTTTGTAGTATCCATTTTGTGGGTGTGTAGCAATTTTGGATGTGAGCCTAGGAACGCGACCCCGTGGTCCAAATCCGATGATGGATATTTTTGGGTGAATGTAATGGGGTCGATGTGCCCTTTGTTGTAAACATGTAATCGTCGGGCCTGTAGACACCCAAATTTTGCACTTCGTATACTAACCTTGACAGAGGGCAAATTCGTCAAATGGACCGGCCTGCGAGAGCAAAAGATGGAAAAAGTACGGACGCTCGACGCCACCATGACAATTTGCAATCGAAATCGACGTGACAGCAAGGCTATCCGAATTTGGCATTCCCGGAAGGTGTTGCACGCCTCCCAATGATTCCCGGACTGTAAAATACGAGCCTGTCATTAAAAACCAGCGTCACGGCACGAAAATCGAGGCGTAGCACGAAAATTGAGAAAGTCAAGCCAGCCAGCCGCGGATTGATCTGCGGCCAAGTGAGTGCGCCAGCACGGAAACCAGGAAATCAGCACTATCAGCTGAGTGTGATGGGAGGTGGGCCAGCCAGCCGCAGATGGATCTGCGGCCAATCTGCGGCTGGCTCTGGCCAGCCTATTTCAGCTCATTTCCTCCTGCAGAAGAGGGCAGCAGCAATTTTTGGGAGGAAGAAGAATTCAGCAAGTAGCCAAGCACGGAAATTGAGAGAAAATAGCTAGATTTTGCAACCAAATAGAAAGAAAAGAGAGAGAAAAGAGAGAAATTAATTCTTTTGATTTTGATTGTATCAAATACACTCTTTATCCTAGTCAAATACACAAGTTCACATCCATTTGAGATCAATTGCAAGGTGAAAATTTCTATTTGTTCTAGTAATTCATGTCATATTGATTGGGTAAATTAGATATAACTTTCATGGATCTTGTTGAACAATCATGGATTAGGGATTATTGGTGAGGGTTCCATCGGAACAAAATTCTTCCTAATAACCCGAGGATATCCAATTGATGAAATTTCTAGCTTGTTTGTGATAATTTATTGGGTGTAATTTATTTATATTGTCATTTTCGGATATCATGGTGTATTAGATAAATCCGGGTTGGTTAGTTATGTAGCATTCATTTCGTGGGTATGTCGTAATCTCGTGTGAGCCTAGGAACGCGGCCCCGTGGTTCAAATCCGATGATGGACGTTTTGATGTATGTAATAGATTCAAGGTGCTTGTTTTGTAATATGTAATTGTCGGGCCTTAAAACGACGCTAAGGCGAGAATCGGGTTTAAGGAATATGTGATTGTTGGCGTTTGGGGATATTTTGATGGCTTACATGCCCGTGAATAGCTCCGACGCGTGTTTATGCTTGATTATATTTAGTGACACCAAAATGGTTTCAAAAGATTAAACGATAAAGATCTTTTCTAAAATCAATCAAAGTATGATATTAGCATCACGAGGCTAAAAATTAGAAATGCTAATGAAAGTTGATTCCTATTCTACGAGGAAGCTAAAAAGAGGTTATTTTCAAATGGCACAAAAATGGGTTTTATAAAAGAAATTAAAGGTTTTATTAAACCTTGATACATAGGGCGAAAGAGATCTTAGAAATTGCTCATCATTTATGAAAGCAACGTATAAATCTCGATTCCTATTTTGGCTAAGGTTTAGCAAATTCATGTTTTGCCAAAACAACACCTAATAAAAATCTCATAGTTTTGATAAGTAAAATCAAACCTTTCTCACCAACAAAGGAGCTTTCTCGTATAAGCGGAATCGACGTTCTAAAGCATTCTCAAAATAAAACACATCTTTTTCAGAAAACACCAAAAAAGAAATTTTTTTTATATATAAAACTCATCACAACATTCACATAGGCACATACACACATGCACACATATACACATTTTATGAATTAAAGGACAGGAAAGCATCGAGATTGCGGTAACCGTGTTTCACGGAAGTCGGGGGGCGCCTAACACCTTCCCCTCACTTAAGCAAGCCCCCGAACCCTATGAATCTCGATTCACAGACTAATTAATTCGGAGTCACATATGAGCCAGCGATTTATAAAAAACGAAAATTGGGATGAGTTGGTACATCCATTTCAAATATACCAACTGGCGACTCTGGTTAATTGGCTCATCATAAAAACGATCTTTCAAAACCCCGTCGACATTAATGCCGACCTTTTCCAAAAATCATTTAATCAAGAGGCTAAAATTGGAAAAGACTAAAAAGACACGCGAAGCGAAAACCCGACGTCGACAGCTGGCGACTCTGCTGGGGACAATTAGAGGGCTTAAGCCGCTTTCAAATCTTGATGCTATCTTATCTTTTAAAATTCATGGATATGTGTATGTGTGCGATATTGTGATCTTTTGTACGTTTTGTTGTGTGAATGTGTGTTTGTGTCCAAATAAGTGAATATCTGAATGGAATTGCTTTACTTTTAAAGTAATAATTTGCATACGGTGAGGACGATGAATGTGAATGTATGTTGAGAGAGTACCTCCTCCTGAGGCGAACCTGTCGGTTGCTTATTACTGGACTCGAAGGGGCTGCTCCCCGGAGATGGCTCAGGAAACGCACCACCCAAATCCGCTCCAATCGAAAGGGCTCAGACGAGTAGATTGCGAAGATTTGGGGACCTTCATGCCCAAAAGCCCGTGAGAGTAACCCTAGGATAGGTCAGCCTCAGATTAACCCTACGCAGGAAAAATCTCTTCATGCCTTTTTACATTTCACGCATAAATGTCATGATATTCGCATCCCTTTTGCCAATAGAAATTACTAACCTCTATGTTTTGCAGGGAACAGCTAGGGAGCTTAATAAAGCCCATGTTTAGCATTTGTCATTGCATTAGAGGACTACTAACTTTCTGTTTTGCAGGGAAAGATTAAAAAACCCCAAAAACACAAAAATTACAGCTTTAGCATGCATCCGCATTTTTATTCCCCACAACTAAACTTCGAACCTTGGTTTCTATAGGATTGCTCCTCAAACCCGTTCGCAGTCTAAAAGGGCCCAAAACTCCATATCTGAAATGGCTGATATTCCATCTACCAATTCCGGTGCCATATCTAGGGAGGAATTTGATGACTTTAAGAAGCAGATGTTAGAAATGGCCATAATGCTAAGAGAGCAGTTGATACCCAGGCAGGAACTACCTAAGGAGGATCCACCTAAGGGCGAGCCAGTCGTCCCAAAGGCCATTCCCGTACCAAACAAAACAGTGATTACTATCCCAGAAGAGGGAGATACAGATGACGTGCGGAAGAAAATGAGACAAATGGAAGAAACCATCCAATCTATGAAGGGCATAGGGTCCCTCGGCAGGGTTAACTATTCAGATTTATGTGTTTTCCCCGGAGCCAGATACCCGGAGAAATTTAAAATCCCTGAGTTTGAAAAATACAACGGGAAGGGGGATCCCTACACCCACTTGAAAATATACATTGGACAACTCGGGTCTTATGCCGAGGACGAAGGGTTGAGAATGCAACTGTTCCAGAAAAGCTTAACGGGGGAGGCAAGAATTTGGTATGCCCGCCTTGACAACGCCCGAATCCACAACTGGGAGGAATTGGCCCATACCTTCTTAACCCAATACAGCTTTCAGGCCCAGATGGCCCCTGACAGGTATCAAATGACAAAGGTTAAGAAACAACCTAGGGAATCCTTCAGGGAATATGCGCAACGATGGAGGGGCATGGCTGCACAGGTGAACCCCCCGATGAGCGAATCAGAGATGGTGATGACCTTTGTAGACATTCAAGAGGCACCGTATTATGAACGAGTCATCTCGGGGATTGGAAGACCCTTTGCTGAAATGATTAAACATGGAGAGATGGTAGATATGGGGTTGAAGTCGGGTAAAATCCGGGATTTTACTGCTTTAGAAACTGTTGCCGAGCAAATACAGAATGGAAACTATGGCAGCACTTCCCGGAGGGTCCAAAAGAAAAAGGAAGAGGATGTCTCCCTCATCCTACAGGGGTCATCCAGAAAAACAGAAAGCCATCTTCCGGTACAGGTGCAAAGGGTAGGGCCATCCCGACAGCCAAACTTCACAGATCAAAGGGCAGAGGGGCGAAGAAGATATGAGGCATCACAAAATCGAGTATTCACCCCACTCGGGGAGCCGCTTGAAAGGGTATTAGCGGTATTAGTAGCCCAAAAGAAGATAGTTGGTTTGGCACCCCCGAGTGACCCAAAGGGTAGAAGGTTTGACCCGAGCAAGCGATGTGCATACCACTCCAGTTCCCTTGGCCATGATACACAAGACTGTTGGACGTTGAAGCATCGAATCCAAAACCTGATTGACAGTGGGGAAATTGTGGTGGAACAGCCAGACTCCCCGAATGTTAAGGCAAATCCCCTGCCAAGACATGATGGAGGGGGGGTCAATGCGACAGAGGCGAGTGAAGCTGGGGGGCCGCCAAGGTTGAACTATGTGCAGAAAATTGAGGAAATGATCAACGTGATACATGATCATGAGAGTACACGGGGAACGCCCATCAGGTTGGTAGGGGTAAGTACGAATAGCACGGAGGGACCGGTCAAGTTGACGGCTCCGAGGCCCATCATCCTTGCAGCAAGGCCGCAAACCCCTATCAGTAGTCTAAAGACTGTACCCTAGAATTATGGGGGAATGCCAGAGGAAGCGGCCAGTTGTGCTTCTGTGACGACAAAGGGGAACCCCTTATATCTTCCCGGACGAGTCCTGGATAGCCAAAGGAGGAAAAATGAAGAGATTTCCGAAGAAAAGGCCATAGAATTCTTGAAAAGGATGGATCACCCGGAAACAAGGGGGATCCAGATTTTAAATGAGGAGTCAACCTTAACATCAGTCATGGACTTAGTGTTGTCATCCAATGAGCATTGCAAAACCCTGACGAAGGTTCTGGAGGAGGCATACGTGCCCAAGGAAATTAGTAAGGAGGGTTTCGGCCAGCTGGTAGGCCACCTATTGGAGAACGATGTAATATCCTTTACGGATGAAGACATACCCAAGGAGGGAAGGGGACACCGGAAACCACTACATATTGCGGTAATCTCCTCGGGTTATATAATGAATGGGGTGTTGATTGATGGAGGGTCGGCATTGAATATCTGTCCCCTTAGTACCTTGCAGAAGATGAACATCAACCCCAAGCGCCTACGAACCAGTTGTGTGGTGGTACGAGCTTTCGATGGTTCCCGAAGGGATACAATTGGAGAGATCGAATTACCGGTGGAGATAGGACCTTGTACTTTTGACATTTCTTTCCAAGTCCTCAGATACAGAAAAATCGCCGAGGAAAAGACGAAAACTGTCAGGTGAACCAAATCGGTCAATCAAGAACTGAAGGGGAACCATATGGTCTGATGTGATCACCAGTAACAAGACAGCCCTCCGCAAACCGATAAAGGTCAGGAACTGACGGCGCATGGAATCAACCGTGACCCTAGCACAAGGTCTATCCAAAGGCAAGCCGGTGAAGCGAGCATACTCCTCTAGGGTGGGGGTCAGCTCTACTGTCCCTAACCTAAACACCTGACGGGCAGGGGCCCAATAGCTCAGAATACCATCCACAAAGCCCGCTGGCACCTGAAAGGTCAATAAGGACAAAGAATGGCCCAAAAGACCATCTGCGATAACCCTGTCTGCCGGCAATAAACTGTCAAACCAGCGGAGGAGACTGCCAACCAACCTTGTGGGAGGAATGCAATCCAAACGTACCACGGCATCTGAGGACGACATCTGTGAAAAATAGTATCAAAAAGACTGTACAGGGGTCATTCTCTATCCATGAATAAAAAAAGCATGCATCATACAGTAAAAAATAAAACCAGTGAATTCCATAAAGATAAAAAAGGAAATGTGCATAATAGATAAATGAGTTCAGTACATAATGCATAGAATGGAAAAGAAGTCTAAGCAGGTGCAGGTAGAAAAGCCCTATCCTATCCTGATCTAAATAAAGTCAATCTCATCGATGAAACCGGGATCCTCGAACTGATCCCCCCGGGTCGTCGAAGTCGGAGGACCGAAATTCATGTCAGGGATGTATGGCCGAGCGGTGGCATCAGATGAGCTCGGGCCTGCATCATAGCCCGCACCGTCAGGATCGTAGGCGTAAGCCTCCTCCGGGGTCTGGCCTAACACCCGAAGAAATAGTGACAACTGCTCCACCTGGCGGGTCAAAGTGTCTATCTGCTCAGTGTGGGTGGGACTCCGAACGCAGGTTGCCCAGTCAGTCATCATCACCGAGCCGGGGACCATATCCCCGAGGAAGAAGGTAGCCCGGGTCTGGGGACCGATTGTACGAGGTACCCACCAAGTCCTGAAAGCCTCGCTAGTACTGGGGCCTGTGGAAAGCATCCGACCGTCCTCCCCGGCGAGCATGATCTCCGAAGGCTGAGAATCCAGCGGCCAGGAAGTAGTGAAAGGAAGGGAGTGCGGGATGCGGATCTCTCCAGTGACGCATCTGAATGCGCGCTCTCCCAGATACATCACCCAGCCTCCAACACTCTGCAAAGTGAGGCGACGGGTGGAAAGCTCGAACTCCGGGCCAGAAGGATGCCCGTCAGCAAACCCCACAGTCAGATGCTCGGAGAGGTATGGAACCCAGACGACATCAGCAGCCGTGATCAACTCCAGCTGAATACGACAATGTGCAAAGCTGCCCGACACGGGGACCTCCTCCAGAGTGCTGTGGTGCCATCGCCGACCCCTGGGATAAGTGTCCAGGCCCAGAGTAGTGATAGGCCTCAGACATGGAAGACGCTCGTAAGCCCAAAACTGCGAACAGAAACAGTGGAAAGCATGAAATAACCGACAAATGCAGAAAAGAGAAATGAAATAAAGGGAAGTGCAGTAAGTAAAGAGGGAAAGAAGGCTCACCAACAGAAAGTGGTAGAATCCGAGCCAGGCATCTGTCTGTCCCTCCGAGCGCAGACGCAGACCGTGGAGGAAATAAGCAAAGGTGAATGAACCCCAATCGTAGTCACCGATCCGGTCTACGTCTCTAACAGCCCCTACGACGCTAAAGTGGATGGTAGAGGAGTTGTTCCCTAGGAAACAACCCCTCATGATGGTCAAGAACAAGCGTCGTAGTAGGATGTCACGAGTGCCCTGATCCGCTGGAATAGGCTGTGCGTATAGACCCCCAACAGCATCGACGGCCCAAGCACCGGACCGAATACTACGGGCCTTAAAGACCCGATCATCAGCAGCGAAGCCCAGCAAAGCTCGAACCTCCACTGGAGTGATATCAAGATCTAGGGGGACGCGGGACCCGGTGAACTCTATGCCCGTCATGTACCTCCAGTCCCAGGGGGTCAGCACGACCTCGCAGTCGAGGAGATGAAGAGACTGCGTATGGTGGAACCATCGCTCGGATAAAGCCCTCATGTAACCCCAGGGGCACTGACGGGGGATGATAGTGAAGAAATGTCGAAAGCCCCAAGAGTCCACCATCTCCCGGTAATCACTATGCAGGGCCGCGTAGAGAGAGTAAATGTTGAACCAATTACCCCTCGGCTGGGTAAACTCAGGCACCTGTGAAAATCACCAAATGGGTCAATCCAGATAGAACCGGAAATCGAGAAATCGAGAACAAATGAAGAGCCGAATCGAATATACCTCATTAGCAACAAGAGATGCCGAGGGGTGACGACTGAGATCCCGACCCAATAGATCGGGTATCTGGACAGAAGCGCCAGATAAGGCGCGATGAGAAGGGGGAACTGATGTGCTGGAAGACGGCTCCTCCACCGCAACCTCCGGAGGAACAACCTCCTCAACGTCCGGGTGATCAGGATGGATGACAGCCTCCGCCAAGCGACGAACCTGACGGGTACGAGGAGGAATAGGGGCAGGTGCAGCCCTACGACGGCGAACACCCGAAGTCCGAGAGGCGGAAGAGCTACTAGGCGCATCACGATCCATAGCTGGAATAGAACGGGCGAGAAAGAAGGTAAGTTCCCTTTTAAAATTATGTAATGAATATTCTAAATTTCTATCCTCATCATATAATTAATGCAGCATGATGCATGTAAAAAAAAATAAAAAAAAATTCAGCAGAGTTCCGTCTGTAAAATGGACATCCCATGCATATCCAAGCATGTTTTTCAAAGAACTCAAGCCACAACAGATCATATTTGCATTCATATGTGTAAATAAAGCATGTAAAATGCCATAAATGCATGATTTTCTTTCAAAAAGGAGCAAACATATACGTGGGACCGCCTCATGAACATAAAATAGGACTCACACAGTTAATACATAGCATGTATATATGATAATACATTACATAGCATTGTAAAGCATACATTTTATCTCTAAACATGCAAATAGTCCAATGTATAGCAAAACATTGACGAAATTGAAAAGTGACCGGTCAAAGTGTTACCTGTAGCGCGTAGATCGATCCTACCGGAGCAGTTTTTGCAGCAAAGTTGAAAAAAATCGACAAAAGGCCCTTGCGAACAAGCAAAAATCGCGAGAATCTATGTGAGTTGGAAGTTGAAAGTGACAGATCTGGAAGCGGCGTGCCGCTTATACATCCCGATCTTGGCCGCAGATGTATCTGCGGCTGGCCGCAGATGTATCTGCGGCTGGCCGCAGATCAATCTGTGGCTGGCCGCAGATCCATTCGCGGCTAGCCCTGGTGGGTCCCACCTTGCTCCCTTGCAGCCATTTGACGTGTTGAGTGAAAAAGATCACGAGATGGGTGACCGACGACGATACCCGGCCCCGACAAGACGATCGACCGGCGACGATAACCGGCGATCGCGAGACGGATGTCCGGTGACGAAAACCGGCTCCGACAAGATAACCAACCGGCGACGATAACCGGGGGTTACGCGATGGGTGACCGGCGACGATATCCGGCCCCGACAAGACGATCGACCGACGACGATAACCGGCGATCACGAGATGGATGTCCGGCGACGAAAACCGGCTTTGACAGGATAACCAACCGGCGACGATAACCGGGGGTTACGCGATAGGTGACCGGCGACGATACCCGGCCCCGACAAGACGATCGACCGGCGACGATAACCAGCGATCACGAGATGGATGTCCGGCGACGAAAACCGGCTCCGACAGGATAACCAACCGACGACGATAACCGGGGGTTACGCGATGGGTGACCGGCGACGATACCCGACCCCGACAAGATGATCGACCGGCGACGATAACCGGTGATCGCGAGATGGATGTACGGCGATGAAAACCGGCTCCGACAAGATAACCAACCGGCGACGATAACCGGGGGTTACGAGATGGGTGACCGGCGACGATACCCGGCCCCGAACGAGATGATAGATTGGAAGAGTGAACCCAACGACTAACAAATACGGTCAGATGGTTGATGCATTGACACTCTTTCGAATGTTTTGCGTGTGCTACATCTTGTTTTGTACCATAAACTACATGTGTTGCATCGTGTGTGTATTATCATATCTGTGCACTGTCATTCATACATCGGGTGTCTATTTCTTTATCCTGTTCATTTCATTTAACATTTCATAAACATGATAAAGAGGGGTAGCTGTAGACACCCAAATTTTGCACTTCGTATACTAACCTTGACAGGAGGGCAAATTCATCAAATGGACCGGCCTGCGAGAGCAAAAGATGGAAAAAGTACGGACGCTCGACGCCACCATGACAATTTGCAACCGAAATCGACGTGACAGCAAGGCTATCTGAATTTGGCATTCTCGGAAGGTGTGGCACGCCTCCCAATGATTCCCGGACTGTAAAATACGAGCCTGTCAGCGAAAACCAGCGTCACGGCACGAAAATCGAGGCGTAGCACGAAAATTGAGAAAGTTAAGCCAGCCAGCCGCGGATTGATCTGCGGCCAAGTGAGTGCGCCAGCACGGAAACCAGGAAATCAGCACTATCAGCTGAGTGCGATGGGAGGTGGACCAGCCAGCCGCAGATGGATCTGCGGCTGGCTCTGGCCAGCCTATTTCAGCTCATTTCCTCCTGCAGAAGAGGGCAGCAGCAATTTTTGGGAGGAAGAAGAATTCAGCAAGTAGCCAAGCACGGAAATTGAGAGAAAATAGCTAGATTTTGCAACCAAATAGAAAGAAAAGAGAGAGAAAAGAGAGAAATTAATTCTTTTGATTTTGATTGTATCAAATACACTTTTTATCCTAGTCAAATACACAAGTTCACATCCATTTGAGATCAATTACACGGTGAAAATTTCTATTTGTTCTAGTAATTCATGTCATATTGATTGGGTAAATTAGATATAACTTTCATGGATCTTGTTGAACAATCATGGATTAGGGATTATTGGTGAGGGTTCCATCGGAACAAAATTCTTCCTAATAACCCGAGGATATCCAATTGATGAAATTTCTAGCTTGTTTGTGATAATTTATTGGGTGTAATTTATTTATATTGTCATTTTCGGATATCATGGTGTATTAGATAAATCCGGGTTGGTTAGTTATGTAGCATTCATTTCGTGGGTATGTCGTAATCTCGTGTGAGCCTAGGAACGCGGCCCCGTGGTTCAAATCCGATGATGGACGTTTTGATGTATGTAATAGATTCAAGGTGCTTGTTTTGTAATATGTAATTGTCGGGCCTTAAAACGACGCTAAGGAAGAAGAATTCAGCAAGTAGCCAAGCACGGAAATTGAGAGAAAATAGCTAGATTTTGCAACCAAATAGAAAGAAAAGAGAGAGAAAAGAGAGAAATTAATTCTTTTGATTTTGATTGTAACAAATACACTCTTTATCCTAGTCAAATACACAAGTTCACATCCATTTGAGATCAATTGCACGGTGAAAATTTCTATTTGTTCTAGTAATTCATGTCATATTGATTGGGTAAATTAGATATAACTTTCATGGATCTTGTTGAACAATCATGGATTAGGGATTATTGGTGAGGGTTCCATCGGAACAAAATTCTTCCTAATAACCCGAGGATATCCAATTGATGAAATTTCTAGCTTGTTTGTGATAATTTATTGGGTGTAATTTATTTATATTGTCATTTTCGGATATCATGGTGTATTAGATAAATCCGGGTTGGTTAGTTATGTAGCATTCATTTCGTGGGTATGTCGTAATCTCGTGTGAGCCTAGGAACGCGGCCCCGTGGTTCAAATCCGATGATGGACGTTTTGATGTATGTAATAGATTCAAGGTGCTTGTTTTGTAATATGTAATTGTCGGGCCTTAAAACGACGCTAAGGCGAGAATCGGGTTTAAGGCCCCGTATTAGTGGAATATGTGATTGTTGGCGTTTGGGGATATTTTGATGGCTTACATGCCCGTGAATAGCCCCGACGCGTGTTTATGCTTGATTATATTTCGTGACACCAAAATGGTTTCAAAAGATTAAACGATAAAGATCTTTTCTAAAATCAATCAAAGTATGATATTAGCATCACGAGGCTAAAAATTGGAAATGCTAATGAAAGTTGATTCCTATTCTACGAGGAAGCTAAAAAGAGGTTATTTTCAAATGGCACAAAAATGGGTTTTATAAAAGAAATTAAAGGTTTTATTAAACCTTGATACATAGGGCGAAAGAGATCTTAGAAATTGCTCATCATTTATGAAAGCAACGTATAAATCTCGATTCCTATTTTGGCTAAGGTTTAGCAAATTCATATTTTGCCAAAACAACACCTAATAAAAATCTCATAGTTTTGATAAGTAAAATCAAACCTTTCTCACCAACAAAGGAGCTTTCTCGTATAAGCGGAATCGACGTTCTAAAGCATTCTCAAAATAAAACACATCTCTTTCAGAAAACACCAAAAAAGAAATTTTTTTATATATAAAACTCATCACAACATTCACATAGGCACATACACACATGCACACATATACACATTTTATGAATTAAAGGACAGGAAAGCATCGAGATTGCGGTAACCGTGTTTCACGGAAGTCGGGGGGCGCCTAACACCTTCCCCTCACTTAAGCAAGCCCCCGAACTCTATGAATCTCGATTCGCAGACTAATTAATTCGGAGTCACATATGAGCCAGCGATTTATAAAAAATGAAAATTCGGATGAGTTGGTACATCCATTTCAAATATACTAACTGGCGACTCTGGTTAATTGGCTCATCATAAAAACGATCTTTCAAAACCCCGTCGACCTTAATGCCGACCTTTTCCAAAAATCATTTAATCAAGAGGCTAAAATTGGAAAAGACTAAAAAGACACGCGAAGCGAAAACCCGGCGTCGACAGGGCCTTAAAACGATATCAAGTTGAAAGTCGGGTTTAAGGCCCTGTAATAGTGAAATATGTGCTTGTGGGCGTTTGGGGTTATTTTGATGGCTCACATGCCCATGAATAGCCCCCGCGCATTTTAATGCTTGATTTGATTTACGACACAAAATTTGATTTCAAAGCTAAACGATGAAGATTTCCATAAAATCAATCAAATTAGGTTATTAGCACCACGAGGCTTACAATTGGAAGTGCTAATGAATGTCGATTCCTACCTAAACGAGAAGGCTAAAGAAAGATCATGTTCAAACATCACAAAAATGGTTTTATGAAAATAAAATGACGTTTTATTAAACCGTTGTGCATAGGGTTAAAGAGATCCTAGAAGTTGCCCGTCATTTTAGTTATGAAAGCAACGTATAGGTCCCGATTTCTATTTTGACGAAGGTTTAAAAAAAACTCTTGTTTTGCCAAAACGACACCTAATGAAAATCTTGCATCTTTTGACAATTAAAATCAAACCTTTCTCATAAAGCTTTCTCGTGTATGCCGAAAGACATTCTAAAGCATTCTCAAATCAAAGCACGACTTTCCATAAGAAACCCAATTGATTCTTTCATACAAACTCACCACCACATTCATATAGGCACAAACACGTGCATACATACACATTTTAAGAATTAAAAGGATAGGGAAAGCATCAAGATTGCGGTAACCGTGTTTCACGGAAGTCGGGGAGTGCCTAACACCTTCCCCTCGCTTAAGCAAGCCTCCGAACTCTATGAATCTCGGTTTGCAGACCAATTAATTCAGAGTCACACATGAGCCAGCGATTTACGAAAACGAAACCCGGATGAGTTGGTACATCCATTTCAAATATACCAACTGGCGACTCTGGTCAACTTGGCTCATCATAAAAAAACGATCTTTCAAAACCCCGTCGACATTTGTGCCGACCTTTTTCAAAAAATCATCTAATAAAAAGGCTAAAATTGGAAAGGGTATTAATCACCACAGAAGCGATCCTCCCGGCGTCGGCAGCTGGCGACTCCGCTGGGGATCTTAGAGGGCTTAAGCCGCGTTCAAATCTTGATGCTGTCCTATCCTTTAAAAATTTATGAATGTGTGTGTACGTGCGATATTTTTTGACATGTTTTACTTGTTGTTGTGTGAATGTGTGTTTTGTCCAATGAATGAATGATTGAATGAAATTACCTTACTTTAAAGTAATCATTTGCATACGGTGAGGACGATGAATTTGAATATATGTTGAGAGTGTACCTTGTGACGCCCCCAAATTCGGGTCTCCAAATACTCGGATCCGGTCATCACGATCCAATACAAACATTCACCTCTAACAACATATGGTAACTAAAATGCAGAATATAATAAACATACGTTGTTCATTACAAAGGTGTTACTAGTCCCAGAATACAAAAACCTTAAACACTTACATAAATCCATACCCTAAATAAAAGTCAGGGTTTAAATTACAATAACGGTAATTAACTACACGTAATTTAAAATCTGCTACATGAAGTCTATTACTTCATCTTTTCCTTCCCTTTGTTCTTCCCTGACGTCTCGGGTTTAGCTGCAATGAAGTCATGATATAGAAAAGATGAGCAACGAGTTTGCTCAGCAAGTTTAAAGTACAATAATAAGGATATATCATGATGAAGGGAATATAGAAAGAGAATTCAACAATTATCAGAAGCAAGAACATTAATTTCTTTTAGAACAAGAGATAGTCAAGTAGACTTTGAACAATAACTTCCAAAGGAGTCAATAGCTAGTTGACCCTCTGGTTACTGGCTACAGAATAAGTACTTGAGGGGATCAGCCTCGCGTACGCTATGTATATGCATAACATTTAATTCCGCTAGTTGTACCTTATATACGGTACCTGGGGTACTCCCCTATAATAAAAGGGGTGTTCATTCAGTCTAAGAATCCTTACCTTGGATAGGTTCGGATAGCTTTTATAAAATTCTCACATACTTGCCTGACCGAACGAGGGTTCACACTTAACCATGGATAGTTCATAAAGTTCTGAACTTAAATAAATATACGAATTCAAATGCACGAGTGCGAATGCTAATAAATACATAGATGTGGAATAATTTTAAAAGTAATTAGACCACTTAAGGCATGCTTGGAGATAAGAATCAAGCTTAAAGGATAACTTGCAATAATAATATATACCTTTCTGCACGAATTAAAAATGGTGCATAAGGTTTAGAAACTTGCTCAATGTAAAAGTTGAGGAAGATGGAACTTGCATTCAATATACTGAAAGAATGAAGTTAGGGAACTTGCCTGTTTGCTCAGCTACAGATAAATTTTAGCTTTAATTAATTGACCTTGGATAACCTATCAGTTGATAAAGTCGGTTTATCCATTAGCATTGCATACTGTATATCGATAAATCACTTATGCTATTTACTTAGCAAAATAAACACTTCGCATTCCTTTATTAACTCCATTAACATTAAATTACTATTCAATATTGTGCTAATCAGAAGTTACTTAATGATCTTTAGTTATTATCTCAATAACTAATCATGCTTATTGGATATTCAACTTAACAATATTTAGTAACCCAAGTTATTATTTACAACACTAAATAATAATCTTGTTAGTGCATTATGACACATTGGTATCCAATTTAACGACTATTCTATTTGATTAAATCTCTATTCATTATTTACAAAACTAACTAACAAATTGATTAATGTATCACTAGCTAACAGTGTCAACAAATAAATAGGTTATTTAATTTCCATTCACACTTAGCTATTATTCACTTTCAAGAGAATTTACGAAATTATTTCCCTTATTTAACATTAACTAGAAAATTAATGCATCACTCTACCCATACTTAATTGTTAATAAGAACTAAGTTCTTATTATCTTTATTTATTATTAAATGAGGAATAATAAATAATTTACTTTACTCACATTAAATCATTAATAACAATCAAATATTTAATATCTTCATTTATTACTCAATAATAAATACTTATTTTATTAACTTATTCATACTTAATTATTATTAAATAATAATTAAATATTTATTATCTTTATTATTTATTAACGCATAATTAATAAATAGTTAATTTACTAATTTATTCATATTTAATTATTATTTAATAATAATCAAATAATAATTAAATATTTATTATCTTTATTTATTATCTATTAATAATAAATAATTACTTTATTAATTTTATTTATTAACATAATACTAATTAGTTTGCAAATGCATTATTAACTTAAGTTAATTAATCAATAATTGAGCCATCATTAATCATTTGATTAATAGTTAACTCTACTGAATTGCACAACCAAATTAATACAATTACTACATAATATTATTGGAATCATATGTTTATTCTTTCCTGCCCAAAACCAATAGTATAGCCAATTGGTATAACAACCCCTGCTAAATTTCTTTTTAAACTAACAAAATTAGTACCCAACACTGATATTGATAGAGCAGTTAACCCAACAAAACAAAGGTTTGATTATTGACAATAAGTTTAGCAAAAATCTGCATTTAATCATATTGAGTTCCACTCAGTAACTCCCTAACATCATTGTATCAACAGAAAACCAAAACCTGATTTAGGCATAAATTCGAACACCTAATGGGCATTTCAAAAATTGATAGCAGCCTATATACAACACACACTCGAAGGCCAGAACCTTTAAGGTTCAACAGATTCCCAGTCAACATAAACTTGACATAGTGCAACAACACAGTCCTATACAAAACAACCAAATCCCAGATTTCCCAACTCAAAATAAACCAACCCAATACATTAGCAGACTTATAAACCCCAATAAAACAATCTAACTCAGTAATCACAAACTAATATCCAGATTTTCTTGATCATAATGAACCAACACAGAAGGCAAATACAAATCCATACATTGATACAAACCATCACAGTCAACAATACTAATCCTAGTACAGAAGAAGAAATTTACACAAAACCTTATATAAAACTTTCATAGTGGTTTAACAACCCATGGCAATACCTTGTGTCCGACCGAACCGCCGTCCTCCTTCTTCTCCCACAGTACACAACCCAGTCGGTCATTCACTAATAAATTTCCCTCTCTCAGATTTCGAACCCTAATTTATAAATATATTTTTCTAATCTGAGACTCACAAGAACAAGGGATCGGCAACTATGGTTTAGGTGATGGGGGTTCAATTTATAGAAGGAAAATTACCCAAATCAATTGGGTATTACCCCAATCGATTTTCCAAGGACCGTCGGTAGGAAGGAGGCACACCTGATGGTCCATATCACCCCATCCGATGCACTGGTACGGTCGCCCTCGAGCCTTGCGCTGCCATGGTCACGTCGCCGGTCGACTACCTGATTTTCGGGAACCCTTGGTCCGCCGACGGAGCGCTCGGTCGCTTCAATTAACTGCCTTGAACGTTGAACAGTTCGCCGGTTGATCTTCATGCCGTCCGTTCGGTTCGAGCTGTCGCTGGCGCATGCCTGGCGACGCCTCCTTCCTGTCCCTTTCCGATTGATGGATTGATGGAGGGTTCTAGGCTGATGGGTTCCCCTCTAGCTCGGCTTAACCTCTCCCTTTCCTCCCGTTTCTATCTGGTGTGATTGGAACCTTAGGCTTGTTTCGTTGTCTGATTTGAGAGTTGAATCTCATTTGTTCTATTATCCCCAATTTGGCTTTTACCGGTTTTCCCCAAATTAATCTGGGATGGATCGACCCGATTGCTATGCCATAACCCAGCTGATAAAAGAATTAAGGAATGGGCTCAGCCCACTTGTTAATTAATATAGAGTTTGGGTTGGGCCGACTGAATAAATAGGACGCGGTCCATTAGGAATTAAATTGAAAAGAAGATTTGGGATCAAATTAGAACTAAATAAAAGCAATGGGCCAAGAAAATTGGCCTAAATTAAATTAACCACTATGCAATTCTAATATTTTAAATTAAATAACTACCAATTAATTACTTATTTCAGATATTTATTTTTAACCACTATGCAATTCCAATCTTCTTTCCAAATTTTCTTGCAATTAAATTCTTAGGGTTAACTCACCAATTATTCAACTTTTAATGAGTCCCTTTAATGCGAGAAAATTATTGGACCATATATTTAGATAATTAATTAATAATACCTACATGGGTCCAATTAAATTCATTAAATAAAATGAATTTCATATATTAAAATAAATCAATACAATGTTTAAAAATTCTCGGACATTACATACCTCCTCCTAAGGCGAACCTGTCGGTTGCTTATTACTGGACTCGAAGGGGTTGCTCCCCGGAGATGGCTCAGGAAACGCACCACCTAAATCCACTCCAATCGAAATGATTCAGACGAGTAGATTGCGAAGATTTGGGGACCTTCATGCCGAAAAGCCGCAAGAGTAACCTTAGGGTAAGTCAGCCTCAGATTAACCCAACGCAGGGAAAGTCTCTTCATGCCCTTTTACGTTTACACGTATAAGTGTCATGGTCCCATTCAATATTTTTACATATACCGTCCCTGTTGTCAAAAAAAGGTACTAATCTCTATGTTTTGCAGAGAATAGCGGGCAAAGCATAATAATTCGTGTCTAGCATTTGCTATTGCAATAAGGGACTGTTAACATTTTGTTTTGCAGGGAAAGATTAAAAACCCCCAAAACACAAAAGTTACAGCTTTAGCATGCATCCACATCTTTCATTTCCCAAGACTAAACTGCAAACCATTTTCCCCTGTAGGATTGCTCCTCAAACGCGTTTGCAATCTAAGAAGGCCCATGTTTCTACATCTAAAATGGCTGATCTTCCACCTCCTAATCCTGGTTCCATATCTCGGGTGCAATTCGATGATTTTAAAAAACAGATGTTGGAAATGGCCACGATGCTAAGGGAGCAGTTGCTACCAAAGTAGGATCCGCCAAGTAAGGATCCGCCTAAAGATGATCAACCCCAACCTAAGGGCGAGCCAGTCATCCCCAAAGTCGTTCCTACACCTAACAGGACAGTAATCACTATTCCAGAAGAGGGAGACACTGATGATCTTCGACAGAAAATGAAGCAGATGGAGGAAACTATCCAGTCTCTGAAAGGCATAGGTTCCCTGGGCAGGGTAAATTATTCAGATCTGTGTATCTTTCCAGGTACCAGGTATCCGGAGAAGTTCAAGATCCCCGAATTTGAGAAATATAATGGGAAGGGAGACCCTTATACATACCTGAAGATATACATTGGGGAACTTGGGTCTTATGCAGAGGACGAAGGACTGAGGATGCAGTTATTCTAAAAGAGCTTAACGGGAGAAGCAAGAACTTGGTATGCCTGCCTTGATAATGCTCAGATCCATAACTAGGAGGAGTTGGCCCATACTTTCTTGACACAATACAGCTTCCAAGCACAAATGGCCCCTGACAGATATCAGATGACAAAGGTCAAAAAGCAACCGAAAGAATCTTTTAGGGACTATGCACAACGGTGGAGGGGTATGGCTGCACAGGTGAATCCCCCAATGAGCGAGGCTGAGATGGTAATGACCTTTGTGGATATTCAGGAGGCGCCCTATTATGAGCGAGTGATAGCAGGGATTGGAAGACCTTTTGCCAAAATGATAAAGCATGGAGAAATGGTTGACATGGGGTTAAAGTCTGGCAAGATCCGGGATTTCACAGCTCTAGAAGCAGTTCCGGAGCAAATCCAGAGTGGAAACTATGGCAGTGCTTCCCACAGGACCCAAAAGGGAAATGAGGAAGATGTTTCCCTCATTCTGCAGGGATCATCTAGGAAGGTGGAGAATAGCCCTCCAGTGCAAATACAGAGAATTGTGCCACCCCGACAACCTAATTTTGATAATCAAAGGACGGACGGACGAAGAAGATTTGAGACCACAAGAGATCGGGTATTCACCCCGCTTGGGGATCCTCTTGAACAGATTTTGGTAGTATTAATAGCACAAAGAAAGATAGTCAATTTGGCACCCCCAATTGACCCGAAAGGGAGAGGATTTGACCCGAGTAAGAAGTGTGCGTACCATTCGGGTTCCCCTGGTCATGATACTCAGGAATGCTGGGCGCTGAAGCACAAGATTCAGAACATGATCGATAGCGGGGAGATCATGGTGGAACAGCTAGAGTCACCAAATGTTAAAGTCAATCCCCTACCTAAGCATGATGGGGAAGGGGTCAATGTGGTGGAAGCCAGCGAAGCCGGAGGACCACCAAGGCTGAATTATATAAAGAGAATTGATGAGATAATTGGCAAGCCTGTGTCTAAGACAGGAGGTGGAAAATTGACCCCCACGAATGATGAGTCGGCCAAAAAAGAGAGTTTCCTGCAGGAGGTCGTGCGACAGTTTGAAGCCAAGTGTTATATCCCTGGACGGTCAGTAAGCAGTGGAAAGGGGAAGGATGTTGCCACGCCATCAGGAACCCAACAGAGTGTGCCTGTCATCAATTGGGCGGGGCTAACTATTTCTGAAGAGGTTATGAAGAAGGACCAATGTGATGTGGCTGTAGTCATCGAGGAAGTTTCCGATGCGAAGCCGCCCTTCATTTGTCGCATTCCGGCCGATCTGACCACCAACAACTGGACGATGGAGCCAGTAATATCCAAACGAGGGTAAAATATGGCGTCAGGGTGGTATACTCTGGATGGTGGGGGATGAATAGATACCAGTTTTTGTTCCTTATTTTGAATTTTGCATGGTTATGTTATTTTGTCATGTTATTTTAAAGATGATCATTGCGGGAAAATGACTTATATATATGACAAATATTTTTGTTTCATGTCAGGTGTACCGATTTGAGTATTGCTTGCCTAACAAATGATTTTTCAAATTCGAAAGATGACTACGATTTTGATATTGAGCTGGATTTCGATTTAATGGGCATTGAGCAGGATGAGACAAATAATGATGACACGCCTGACGAAATTAAAGGATGGGTCGAAGACAAACCCAAACCCAACTCAGACCAAACCATCACCATAAATATCGGAACCCCTGACGAACCCAAAGTAACTCAAGAGATCATCGTCCGTTTCATCAGGAATGATGTCATTTGACGATACGGGCAACCTGAGGTCTTAGTCTCCGACAATGCCAAGAATTTAAACAATGCCCTCATGAAGGAATTATGTGACCAATTTAAGATCAAACACCTCAATTCTGTCATTTACCGTCCTAAGATGAATGGGGCAGTGGAGGCTGCAAATAAGAATACCAAGAAGTGAAAGTAGTATGCACACAAGCCAATCATATTTGATATGATGTAGCATATACTTTGTATTCTTATTCGTTTGTTAAAGGCATTTTACTTTATCTACATGGTGCTGTTATATTAAATGTGATAAACCCATAGTTTTGAGCAATGTTTTTAGAATCATGATGGTGATCATGCTAATGAGATCTAAATTCTAAATAGCTCACAAACTAAAATTGTTCCTAATCGTTGGATTACTAAAAAGGGGATTAGTGAATCCGGATAGATTAGTACATACGTTGCTTGCTCTTATGAAGAGGATGATTGATCTCATAATCATTTGTGTGGAGACACTAAAGCATGTATGTAGGTGCTTATTAGAGAATAAGTTCACTGAACGTGGCTCGCTAAGGAATACCTAATGGAGTTTTACTCGCTTGTCAATAGGAATTCCTCTAGTGATAGTAGTATAAGTGATCCTTGGACTTGAGATCATTATAGTATCTTGTGTATGATGAGTTATACTTTGACATGTCCCTTAAGACCTTTAGGGTATATCAAAGGGTATGATTGGGTATAATAAGTTATACATGGAGATAGGTGAATGATCAATAAAGAATCTACCACTTCTAGTAAAAGGAGAGAATGTCCTATGTGATTCGATAAATGACGACTCAGAAGTCTTTGGCCAAAGCAGAATGAAATTAGAAAGGAGTTTCTAATTTGCATTATCAGAGTTGTGCATTTTAGAATCGAAATACATATAATTAAATAAAATAAGACTTGACAGTAATTCCATGTCTTATATTTAATTGGGACATTATATGGTAGAAGGATTGAATTGTACGGTAACTATGCACTGAAAGGTTCTTTTATGATTAATGTTGAAATCTATATTATCTGGAAAGTCGTTGATCGCTAAGGGAGCTTACCCTTATTGTAGAATAAATATTATTTATTTAAATGAATTAAATAGTTTAATTTATTTATTTAAATAAGATTAGAATTGTTTTAATTGATTTATTCACAACCGGTTTAATATGGAGAACCTAAAGGGTCACACCGCAAAAGGAAAATATTTATTTAAGAAGTAAATGGCATAATTGTAATAATAAGTTAAGTGTATTTAATTTAGTCTATGGAGATAGAATAAATTAAATAGCTTAATATTTATTATTTAATATTTTAGAAAATATTAAATATAAATTAATAAGAGGAGTCTTATTATTATTATTACTATTACTATTATTTAATTCCTAATAGGGATTGGGAATTAATTAATAGAAGTACTCTCACATGAATTCCTAATTGGATTAGGAGTTTAATTTAATTAAAGGAGTTTAATTAGAATAGAAACCCTAATCCTAAATAGTTTAGGGAAGGGTTTTCCTACATCTATAAATAAGAGAAGTCTTATCATAGATTAGGGTTACACACTCTTGCATAAGAATTGTAGAGAGTACTTACAATTTCTATAGAGATAGAAACTAGGGTTTTGCCAACACCCATCTTCTTGAACAAGTATTATTCCTTGGTGGATCACCTCTAGAGGCCAAACACTTGGGTGGCTAACGTTGATCAAAAGGAAGGAATTTAATCGGTGGAATTCAAGGAGAACGCGAAGGAATTGGAGGTGAACTTGTACCTGAGGAAGCTAGAATTCTACAAGGGTATAATTCTTATTCTCCATCTCTTTCGTTTAATTAATAATTGTGCATAAAGAAAGATCATGGTGATGGTTTGTATAAAATTTTAAAATCTGATTTTATCGCGCTTCCGCTTTATTAATGTAATTTGATTGCATGTTCGCGTTATACAAACCTCACAGTGGTATCAAGAGCCAAACTTTATGCGAATTATTAATTGTTTTGATTCTGTATATACATTGATATGTGTTAAGAACAATTTAATTGGGCATAATTGTTTGTGTAAAATTATTTTATTTATTTTTTTATTTATTTTGATTTTATTTATTTTCAATTAAGATAAAAGGTTTATTTTGAATTGGAATATAATTAAAATTAAAAGTTTTATTTGAACATGGAATTGGATTCTACGTTAACTAGAATAAAGGAGTTTGTTCATATATGGAATAGGATTTTATGTTTCCTAGAATAAAGGAGTTTATTCACATATGGAATAGGATTCCATGTTTCCTAGAATAAAGGAGTTTATTCACATATGGAATAGGATTCCATGTTTCCTTAAAAAATAAAGATGTTTATTTTGATAAGGAATAGGATTCAACATATTTTATTTTCCAACAATTTTAAGTTAAAAATAAAGGTGTTTATTTTAAACTTGAAATTGGTTTCCATATTAATTAAAATAAAGGAGTTTATTTTGATTTGGAATTTGATTAAAAATAAAGGAGTTTATTTTTATTCAAAAAACAATTGGATAAATTAAAATAAAAGAGTTTATTTTGATTTGGAATATGATTAAAATAAAGAAGTTTATTTTAATTAAAATTGGATTTCATGATAACTAATTAGAGTTGGAATTGGATTCCATGATAACTAATTGGAGTTGAAATTGAATTTTATACTAACTAATATTGCCAATTAAATGATATCAATGCATATATGGAATGATTTTATTATTCATGGGATGAATGTTATTTATTGATACATATAGAGATATGTATGATAATAAATAGGGATTGATTATGAACTATTGACCAATGTGTGATTGGATTTATTTTAGTGAATGCTTGAATGTATGGGTTTTTATAAATGGGGTCTGCGTACCTCGTCTTCTCTAATTTTTCTTAATGTAAATTCTATCTCCCTCCTATGTATTTCCCCTTGACTGCTGATCAAGGTTTCTATTTATTGTAAATAGTTTTTGTAATAGGACTAGTTAGAATTAATTTTGAAGAATTGAAGACAAAGAAGTAAGGAGCGCTTGAAGACCCATTTGTAATGGAGCCCGGGTTTAAATGTAATAGTTATATTTAAATTTAATTCTTGCACCCTAGGTTTGACCTTTTGGTTCACTTGGTGGCTTTAGTGAACCAAACTAGAATAAAAGTCCATAATCAATCCGGGTAGAATATAGTATTCTATATGTGCATGCTTACTATATATATATTATATATTATCCAACATGCTTCGCATGTAAAATAATATGACGCGTATTTTATATATATATGTGCATGCGCTCTAAACAAGATGAGACAAATAATAACAAACCCCTCAAAGAAATTATATTAAGTCCTAAGCGTTCAAAGATATTTGGAATATCGAACGTCGCCTTCTAGCATGGTAAAGCGATAGAGTATTAAATATTTAATATGAGTTTGTTGTGTCACACAAGGCAAGTATTAAATATTTAAGATGTTGCTTTATCACATTTGATGCTTATACATAGACTGAACGATGCTGTTTTGTTGTGTCACACAAGGACAGTGTTTTTCTTTCGAATATCCATAGTGCTAGGTTGGACTTAACTTGGATAATTTTGATTCGGATGTGTCACACTTGATCAAAATAATCTAAGAGGCAAATTGAAAGGAGTTACATAGTGATGTAATTGACAATAGTTGTCTACCTATTTATTTATATATCGTTTGTTGTGTCACACAAGGCTATATACATTTGAAATGGGATCCTTATTCTCACTAGCAAATCTTTAATTAGATTTGCCGAACTGTATATTGAGGGTAATATAGTTTGATGAAAATAGTGGGAGATACCAATTTAAAATAAAGGCCTAATTTATTTTGGTAATTAATTAAAATGAATGTATGCTGAAATGTTGTTAAATTACAAATTCATTTATATAATTTTACGATGTCTAATTCACTATCACTGCATAGTATATTAGATGCTAATTAACCGGACCGAATTACACGGATTGGTTAAGAAATTTGAGAATAGTTCTCAAGGCTGAAAAGCTATCTTATATCCTTAATATGCCTATCCCTGCAATGGTTGCAGACAATGCCTCTGAGGAAGAGATTGCTACTTTTAGAAAGTGGCAAGATGATGCACAGTTAGCTCAATGCATCATGCTCGCATCCATGAGTAACGAGCTTCAACGTCAGCATGAAACTATGGATGCTCCTACTATACTCTTGCACCTTCAAGGAGTTGAAGGGTGAGGAAAGTAAGACTATTAGATATCAGATATCTAAGGAGCTCTTCTGATCTAGAATAACCGATGGCACTACAGTATAGACAAATGTCCTCAAAATGATCAATTTGATTGAACAATTGGGACAACTGGTTTTAATGGATGGAGAGTTGATCCAAGATTTGATCTTGTAATCACATCCGGACTCTTTCTCACAAATTGTTGTGAATTTCCACATGAACAAGTTATATGTCAGCCTGCTTGAGTTGCTTAAACATGTTGAAAACTGTAAAGAGTCACTTTCCAACCAAGAAAGACCAAGTCTTACTGGTAGATGATTCTTCCAGGAAGCGGAATAGGGTCAAAGGATCTTCTTAAAAGAAGAACAATTCAAAGAAGGTAAATGGAAGGGCAAAAATAAAGGACAATAAGAACAAGACTGATGCAGATAGCAAAGGAGTTTGCTTCCACTGCAATAAGCCTGGATACTAGAATTAAAACTAGAGGGTAACCAGAAGAAGCTTAGTGAAGCTTCGGTTACAAATATGGGTTTGTTCATGATTGAAATAAATTTTTCTATAAGTCAAGGTTCTACTTGGGTATTGGATACCGTCTGTAGTTCTCACGTATGCAATCCAATGCAGAGACGAAGCAGAAGTAGAAAGCTAAATAAAGAATAAGTAAGCTTACGTGTGGAGAATGAAGCAATAGTTGCTGCATTAACCGTAGGAACTTATAGTTTAGCATTGCCTACGGGCAAGTCTATTAAGTTAATAAGTTGTTATTATGTTCCAGTTCTCTTTAGAAATATTATTACTTTCGTTGTTGGACAAGGAAGGTTCTGGTATTATATTTAAGAACAATTGTTGTTCTATTTATAATGATAATGTTTTGTTTGAAACTGGAAGATTACTTGATAGACTTTGTATACTTGACTTACATGAAATTTTTTTGCAAATTGAACAAACTAATAAAAGAAAAGGAGATGGTCATTCAAAGAGTTGAATATGTGTATTTGATGAAATACAAGTCTGAATCATTTGAAATGTTCAAAGAATTCAGAAGTAAAACATATTGACAGAGTATTAAAATTCTTTGATCAGATCGAGGAAAGAATACTTGTACAATGAGTTTCTAGATCATCTCAAAATGGTATTTTCTCATAATGGACACTTCTTGATACGCAATAATTGATTGGTGTATCTAAAAGGAGAAATTATACCTTGTTGGACATGGTGCAGTCCATAATAATTTTTACTGACATTCTAGTATCCATCTGGGGTTATGCCCTAGAAACGGCTGCATATCTACAAAATAAGGTAACCTCAAAAATCTGGCCCCAAGACTCCATAAAAGTTATGGATAGGGAGGATTCCTAATCTTAAGTATGTTAAGATAAGTGTTGTCCAGCTTATGTGAAAAGGTTTCAAAGATAAGTTTGGGACAAAATCTGACAAGTGCAGACTTGTGGGATGTCCTAAAGTAAGTTTAGGGTATTATTACTATAATCCTACACGTTTCCTTCTTAGATAAAGGTGTTTATCATTAAAGGAGCTAGTGGGAGGGTAAAAGATCTTGAAGGAGTTCAAGAACCACAAAGGACTTTAAGTCGAATCGAGGAACCTGTAGATAGACCTATTGTACCACAATCGAATCGTAAATCTGGAAGAGTACCGAAGATACCTAGGAGGTATGGATTCATCATAGAGGATGATGAAGAGGTACGCATCATAGAGGATGATGATCCAGTTATATACAATGAGGCTATGAGTAGAAGACACTCAGAGAAATGGCAGATGGCCATGAAATCCGAAATGGACTCCATGTATGAGAACCAAGTATAGACTCTGGTTACTCCACAAAAGGGCATAGTGCCAAGAGTGTGAATATGGGTCTTTAAGAGAAAGACTGGGGCAAATGGCAAGGTGGAGACCTATAAGACCAGACATGTTTAAAAGGTTTCAAATAAAGTCAAGGAGTTGACTGTGATAAAACCTTATTACTGGGTAATGCTCAAGTCCATTTGGATTTTGCTTGTGATTGCTATTACAAAATCTGGCAAAAATGGATGTGGAGACACCCTTCCTCAATGAAGACTTGAGGAGAATGTATGTATGATACAGCCAGAGGAATTTGTTTCAAAGGTTGAAGCAAATCGTGTTTTAAGCTACAATGATCCATTTATGGATTGAAGCAAGCTTCTCAAAAATGGAACATTCATTTTGATGAGACAATCAAAAGAGTTTGATTTTATCAAAAATGAGAATGAACCTAGTGTGTACAAAAGGGTAAGTGGGAGCACTGTGACATTCTTGGTATTATATGTTGATATATTACTGATAAGGAATGACGCACCAATGCTACAATCAGTAAAGATAAAATTGTCTAAACATTCCTCCATGAATGACTTGGGAGGAGCATCCTATAAATTGGGGATATAAATCTATATAGATAGATTTAAAAGGATGTTCGGCTTGACCCAAGGAACGTGTATTCATTTGATGCTAAAGGCGTTTAGCATTGCAAACTCCAAGAAAGGTCTCATGATGATGAGCCATGGAGTGTATCTCTCTAAAATTGTCCCCAATTAAAAGAGAGATCGCATGAGTTACTATCATGCATGCAATGAATATACTAGGTTTGATGTTGATCAGTCATATTCTAGAGAAGATCACTGTAAGACAGTGATAAACATCTTTAAGTACTAAACCGGTATTGAAGATGTAATCATAATTCATGGTAGGTCCGAATTAAAACTAGAGGGCTAAACAGACTCAAGTTTTTTCAGACTGACCAAGACGATAACAAATCCACTTTAAGGTAAATTGTTACCTTGAAAGGTGGTGCAGTGAATTGGAAAAGTTCCAAACAGCAAAGAGTTGCTGGTTTAATGACAAAGACAAAGTATATAGCTGTAAATGAAGCTGCAAGTTGATTATTTGGATGAAAAGTTCATTACAGAACTAGGAATAGTTCCTAAGTCTCATCTTGGATTCAAACATGTGTTGCGGCACTTTCATTTGATTAGTGGAATCATTGAAAGAGAAGAAGTCACTATAGAGATAGTGGACTCTCAAGACAACATTGCATATCTATTTGCTGAAGCTTTATCCAAACAGCAGGATGATCGTCACTTAGAGAAGAAGGGTATTAGATACCATGACGATTGGCTTTAGTGCAAGTGGGAGATTGAAAGTAGTATGCACACAAGCCAATCATATTTGATATGATGTAGCATATACTTTGTATTCTTATTCGTTTGTTAAAGGCATTTTACTTTATCTACATGGTGCTGTTATATTAAATGTGATAAACCCATAGTTTTGAGCAATGTTTTTAGAATCATGATGGTGATCATGCTAATGAGATCTAAATTCTAAATAGCTCACAAACTAAAATTGTTCCTAATCGTTGGATTACTAAAAAGGGGATTAGTGAATCCGGATAGATTAGTACATACGTTGCTTGCTCTTATGAAGAGGATGATTGATCTCATAATCATTTGTGTGGAGACACTAAAGCATGTATGTAGGTGCTTATTAGAGAATAAGTTCACTGAACGTGGCTCGCTAAGGAATACCTAATGGAGTTTTACTCGCTTGTCAATAGGAATTCCTCTAGTGATAGTAGTATAAGTGATCCTTGGACTTGAGATCATCATAGTATCTTGTGTATGATGAGTTATACTTTGACATGTCCCTTAAGACCTTTAGGGTATATCAAAGGGTATGATTGGGTATAATAAGTTATACATGGAGATAGGTGAATGATCAATAAAGAATCTACCACTTCTAGTAAAAGGAGAGAATGTCCTATGTGATTCGATAAATGACGACTCAGAAGTCTTTGGCCAAAGCAGAATGAAATTAGAAAGGAGTTTCTAATTTGCATTATCAGAGTTGTGCATTTTAGAATCGAAATACATATAATTAAATAAAATAAGACTTGATAGTAATTCCATGTCTTATATTTAATTGGGACATTATATGGTAGAAGGATTGAATTGTATGGTAACTATGCACTGAAAGGTTCTTTTATGATTAATGTTGAAATCTATATTATCTAGAAAGTCGTTGATCGCTAAGGGGGCTTACCCTTATTGTAGAATAAATATTATTTATTTAAATGAATTAAATAGTTTAATTTATTTATTTAAATAAGATTAGAATTGTTCTAATTGATTTATTCACAACCGGTTTAATATGGAGAACCTAAAGGGTCACACCGCAAAAGAAAAATATTTATTTAAGAAGTAAATGGCATAATTGTAATAATAAGTTAAGTGTATTTAATTTAGTCTATGGAGATAGAATAAATTAAATAGCTTAATATTTATTATTTAATATTTTAGAAATATTAAATATAAATTAATAAGAGGAGTCTTATTATTATTATTACTATTACTATTATTTAATTCCTAATAGGGATTGGGAATTAATTAATAGAAGTACTCTCACATGAATTCCTAATTGGATTAGGAGTTTAATTTAATTAAAGGAGTTTAATTAGAATAGAAACCCTAATCCTAAATAGTTTAGGGAAGGGTTTTCCTACATCTATAAATAAGAGAAGTCTTATCATAGATTAGGGTTACACACTCTTGCATAAGAATTGTAGAGAGTACTTACAATTTCTATAGAGATAGAAACTAGGGTTTTGCCAACACCCATCTTCTTGAACAAGTATTATTCCTTGGTGGATCACCTCTAGAGGCCAAACACTTGGGTGGCTAACGTTGATCAAAAGGAAGGAATTTAATCGGTGGAATTCAAGGAGAACGCGAAGGAATTGGAGGTGAACTTGTACCTGAGGAAGCTAGAATTCTACAAGGGTATAATTCTTATTCTCCATCTCTTTCGTTTAATTAATAATTGTGCATAAAGAAAGATCATGGTGATGGTTTGTATAAAATTTTAAAATCTGATTTTATCGCGCTTCCGCTTTATTAATGTAATTTGATTGCATGTTCGCGTTATACAAACCTCACAAGAAGATCATGGCGAGAATGTCTGCTAATCATCGGGGGTGGCCGGATCTGCTACCTCTCACCCTGCTGGCGTACAGAACGTCGGGGCGTACTTCTACAGGGGCAACCCCTTACGCTTTGGTATACGGAATAAAGGTTGTTCTGCCAGTTGAGGTTGAGATGGCGTCCCTCAGAATCTTGATTGATGCTCAAATAAACGAGGTGGAGTGGATGCAAAGTCGGTACAACCAATTGGCCCTAATTGATGAAAGGAGGGTAGCGGTTGTTTTGCACGGCCAGTTATATCAGCAAAGAATATCTCGATCATACGACAAAAAGGTAAGACCTCGGAAGTTCAAGGAAAATGACCTAGTGCTAAAGAGAGTCGTGCCTTGTCAAGACGAAGCCAAAGGGAAGTTCGCCCCGAGTTGGGAAGGACCTACTTAAACGAGAAGGCTAAAGAAAGATCGTGTTCAAACATCACAAAAATGGTTTTATGAAAATAAAATGACGTTTTATTAAACCGTTGTGCATAGGGTTAAAGAGATCCTAGAAGTTGCCCGTCATTTTAGTTATGAAAGCAACGTATAGGTCCCGATTTCTATTTTGACGAAGGTTTAAAAAAAACTCTTGTTTTGCCAAAACGACACCTAATGAAAATCTTTCATCTTTTGACAATTAAAATCAAACCTTTCTCATAAAGCTTTCTCGTGTATACCGAAAGACATTCTAAAGCATTCTCAAATCAAAGAACGACTTTCCATAAGAAACCCAATTGATTCTTTCATACAAACTCACCACCACATTCACATAGGCACACACACGCGCATACATACACATTTTAAGAATTAAAAGGATAGGGAAAGCATCAAGATTGCGGTAATTGCGTTTCACGGAAGTCGGGGGGTGCCTAACACCTTCCCCTCGCTTAAACAAGCCCCCGAACTCTATGAATCTCAATTTGCAGACCAATTAATTCGGAGTCACACATGAGCCAGTGATTTACGAAAACGAAACTCGGATGAGTTGGTACATCCATTTCAAATATACCAAGTGGCGACTCTGGTCAACTTGGCTCATCATAAAAAAACGATCTTTCTAAACCCCGTCGACATTTGTGCCGACCTTTTCCAAAAAATCATCTAATAAAAAGGCTAAAATTGGAAAGGGTAATAATCACCACAGAAGCGATCCTCCTGGCGTCGACAACCCTAATCCTAAATAGTTTAGGAAAGGGTTTTTTCTACATCTATAAATAAGAAAACGTTTTATCATAGATTAGGGTTACACACTCTTGCATAAGAATTGTAGAGAGTACTTACAATTTCTATAGAGATAGAAACTAGGGTTTTGCCAACACCCATCTTCTTACATAGATATTATTCCTTGGTGGATCACCTCTAGAGGCCAAACACTTGGGTGGCTAACGTTGATCAAAGGAAGGAATTTAATCGGTGGAATAAAAGGAGAACGCGAAGGAATTGGAGGTAAACTTGTACCTGAGGAAACTAGAATTCTACAAGGGTATAATTCTTATTCTCCATCTCTTTCGTTTAATTAATAATTGTGCATAAAGAAAGATCATGGTGATGGTTTGTATAAATTTTTATAATATGATTTTATCGCGCTTCCACTTTATTTATGTAATTTGATTGCATGTTCGCGTTATACAAACCTAAAAGTGGTATCAAGAGCCAAATTTTATGCGAATTATTAATTGTTTTGATTCCGTATATATATGGGTATATGTTTGGAACAATTTATTGGGCATAATATGTTGTATAAAATCATGGGTTTTGAAAACAATTGCAGAAAATTGAGTTTTAGATGAAAAATTGATCCAATTCGCGACTGCAAGAAAATTCATAAAACTGTTCTGACGACCTGGCGCAGCTGCGCCGTGTCCCTCTGTTGGACGGGGCGCAGCTGTTAGATTTGTAAATAACATAATCATGCAATCAAATTACACAAATATAGCGGAAGCGCGATAAAACAAATTTTAAAATTTTAATACAAACCATCACCATGATCTATCTTTGTGTTCAATTATCAATTAAACGAAAGAGAAAGAGAATAAGAATTATACCCTCGTAAATCAAAGCTTCCTCGGGTACAAGTTCAACTCCTAGTCCTTCGTGTTCTCCTCGAATTCCACCGATGAGATTCCTTCTTTTGATCAACGTTAGCCACCCAAGTGTTTGGCCTCTAGAGGTGATCCACCAAGGAAGAATAGGTATTCAAGAAGTTGGGTGTTGGCAAAACCCTAATTTCTATCTCTATAAAAATTGTAATTACTCTACACAATCTAATACAAGAGTGTGTAACCCTAATCTATGATAAGACTCCTCTTATTTATAGATGTAGAAATAACCCTTCCCTAAACTATTTAGGATTAGGGTTTCTATTATAATTAAACTCTTTTAATTAATTATCCTCCTAATCCAATTAGGAATTCATGAGAGAGTATTTCTATTAATTAATTCCCAATCCTCATTAGGATTAAATAATAATAATAATAATAAGACTCCTCTTATTAATTTATATTTAATATTTTCAAAATATTAAATAATAAATATTAAGCTATTTAATTTATTCTATCTCCATAGATTAAATTAAATACACTTAACTTATTATTACAATTATGTCATTTACTTCTTAAATAAATATTTTTCTTTTGCGGTGTGACCCTTTAGGTTCTCCATATTAAACCGGTTGTGAATAAATCAATTAGAACAATTCTAATTATATTTAAATAAATAAATTAAACTATTTAATTCATTTAAATAAATAATATTTATTCTATAATAAGGGTAAGCCCCCTTAGCGATCAACGACTTTCTAGATAATATAGATTTCAACATTAATCACAAAAGAACCTTTCAGTGCATAGTTACCATACAATTCAATCCTTCTACCATACAATGTCCCAATTAAATATAAGGCATGGATTTACTGTCAAGTCTTATTATATTTAATTATATGTATTTCGATTTCCAAATGCACGACTCTAAACAATGCAAATTAGAAACTCCTTTCTAATTTCATTCTGCCTTGGTCAATGACTACTGAGTTGTCATTTATCGAATCACATAGGACATTCACATCTTTTACTAGACGTGGTAGATTCTTTGTTGATCATTCACCTATCTCCATGTACAACTTATTATACCCAACCATACCCTTTGATATACCCTAAAGGTCTTAAGGGACATGTCAAAGTATAACTCATCATACACAAGATACTATGATGATCTCAAGTCCAAGGATCACTTGTACTACTATCACTAGAGGAATTCCTTTTGACATACGAGTAAAACTCCATTAGGTATTCCTTAGCGAGCCACGTTCAGTGTACTTATTCTCCAATAAGCACCTACATACATGCTTTAGTGTCTCCACACAAATGATTATGAAATCAATAATCCTCTTCCTAAGAGCAAACAACGTATGTACTAATCTATCCGGAGTCACTAATCCCCTTTTTAGTAATCCAATGATTAGGAACGATTTTAGTTTGTAAGCTATCTAGAATTTAGATCTCATTAACATGATCACCATCATGATTCTAAAAGCATTGCTCAAAATTATGGGTTTATCACATTTAAAATATAATAGCACTACGTAGATAATGTAAAATGCCTTTTAAGAAAATCAATTATTTTATTAACAAATGAATAAGATTACAAAGTATATGCAAATATGATTGGCTTGTGTGCATACTACTTTTAGCAGCAGCGCCGTATCCCTGCCTGGACACGACCCAGCGCTGCTGCGCCGCTGTTCTTAATAAATCTGGCACAGTAGTGCCGGGCGCAGCAGCACCGTTTTTCTTCACAAAGCGGGCGCAGCAGTGCCCGTCTAGCAGATGGTCCGATTTTGATTATTTTTGCAATTTTTCAAGAATTAAAATAAAGAGTTATTTTACATGGTTTTATAATTAAAATAAAGAGTTATTTTATACATGAAATTGGATTTCATGCAACTTTAAATTGTCCATTAAATGATATCAATGCATATATGGAATGTTTTATTATTCGTGAGATGAATGTTATTTATTGATGCATATGGAGATATGTATGATAATAAATAGGGATTGATTATGGACTATTGACCAATGTGTGATTGGATTTATTTTAGAGGATGCTTGAATGAATGAGTTTTTATAAATGGGGTCTGCGTACCTCGTCTTCACTAGTTTTTCTTGATGTAAATTCTATCTTCCTCCTATGTACTTCCCCTTGACTGCTGATCCAGGTTTCTATTTATTTTAAATAGTTTATGTAATAGGACTAGATAAAATTATTTTGAAGAATTGGAGACAAAGGAGCAAGGAGCGCTTGAAGACCCGGTTGTAATGGAGCTCGAGATTTAAATGTAATAGTTATATTTAAATTTAATTCTTACACCCTAGGTTTGACCTTTTGGTTCACTTGGTGGCTCTAGTGAACCAAACTAGAATAAAAGTCCATAATCAATCTGGGTAGAATATAGTATTCTATATGTGCATGTTTTACTATATATATATATATATATATTATATTACCCAACATACTTCGCATGTTAAATAATATGACGCGTATTTTATATATATGTGTGCATGCGCGCTAAACAAGACGAGACAAATAATAACAAACCCCTCAAAGAAATTATATTAAGTCCTAAACGTTCAAAGATATTTGGAATATCGAACGTCGCCTTCTAGCATGGTAAAGCAATAGAGTATTAAATATTTAATATGAGTTTGTTATGTCACACAAGGCAAGTATTAAATATTTAAGATGTTGCCTTATCACATTTGATGCTTATTAAGGAATTGGACATTACTGTTTTCTTATGTCACACAAGGACGGTATTTTTCTCTTCACATATATGAAAATGCTAGGTTGGGCTTAACTTGGATAATTTTGATTTAGATGTGTCACACTTGATCAAAATAATCTAAGAGGCAAAGTACAAGGAGTTACATAGTGATGTAATTGACAATAGTTGTCTACCTATTTATTTATATATAGTTTGTTGTGTTACACAAGGTTATATACATTTGAAATGGGATCCTTATTCTCACTAGCAAATCTTTAATTAGATTTGCCGAACTATATATTGAGGGTAATATAGTTTGATGAAAATAGTGGGAGATACCAATTTAAATAAAGACCTAATTTATTTTGATGATTAATAAAATGAATGTATGCTAAAATGTTGTCTATTTCACATGTAAAATTTAAAAATGTCAAACTCACTATCACTGCGTGACATACTTGATGATAACAAACTGACCGGACCTAATTACACGGACTGGTTAAGAAATCTGAGAATTTTTCTCATTGCTGAAAAGATTTCTTATGTCTTAAAATCGCCAGTCCCTACAAATGTTATAGAAACAGCCTCCGAGGAAGAGATTGCTACTTTCAGAAAGTGGCAAGATGATGCAATCTTGGCTCAATGCATCATGCTCGCATCCATGAGTAACAAGCTTTAGCATCAGCATGAAACTATGGATGCTCCTACTATATTGTTGCACCTCAAAGAGTTGTATGGTGAGCAAAGTAGGACTGCTAGATATCAGATATCTAAGGAGCTCTTCCGATCTCGTATGACCGAGAGCACTACCGTTGAGACTCATATCCTCAAGATGATCAATCTGATTAAACAACTTGGATAGGCTTGGGTTCGTGATGGATGGGGAGTTAAGTCAAGATTTGGTCTTGCAGTCACTCCCAGATACCTTATCACAATTTGTTGTGAATTTACACATGAATAAGTTGGACGTAAGCTTGCTTGAGTTACTTAACATGTTAAAAACTGCTGAAGGTCACTTCTCATCAAACAAGAACCAAGTTTTACTAGTGGATGATTCTTCCAAGAAAAGGAAGAGGCCCAAGGTATCTTTTGGAAAGAAGAAAAACAAGAAGGCTAAGGGCAAGGCGAAGAGGAAGGATAAAAAGAAATCTGATCCTGATAGGAAAGGAATTTGCTACCATTGCAATAAGTCAGGACATTGAAAGAGAAACTGCAAGGAGTATCTTACGGACCAAAAGAGGCTTGGAGAAGCTTCGACTTCCGATCTAGGTTTGTTCATGATTGAAATTAATTTTTTTAAAAGTTAAAATTCTACTTGGGTATTGGATACCGGCTGTAGTTCTCACATATGTAATAATATGCAGGGTCTAAGTAGAAGTAGAAAGCTGAACAAGGATGAAGTTATCCTACGAGTGGGAAATGGAGCAAAGGTTGCTGCATTAGCTGTAGGAACTTATTGTTTAGCACTGCCTTCGGGCAAGTTCATTAGTTTAAATAATTGTTATTATGTTCCAACACTCATTAGAAACATTATTTCAATTTCTGTATTGGATATGGATGGTTTTGATATTATAATAAAGAATAACAGTTGTTTATTTATAACAAAAATATTTTATATGGTATTGGCAATCTACTGAATGGACTTTACATACTTGACTTGTATGAAAATATATTTCAAATTGAATAAACTAAGAAAAAAAAAGAGATGATGTTAATTATACCTTTATGTGGCAGTGTAGACTCGGTCATATCAATGAAACAAGATTAACCAAGTTGCATAAAGATGGGCTTTTAGAGCTATCAAATTACGAATCATATCCAACTTGTGAATCTTGTCTCATGGGTAAAATGACTAAATCTCCTTTTAGTGGAAAAGGAGAAAAAGTTACAGAGTTGTTAGCATTGGTACACACAGACGTATGTGGACCTATGACAACGAATGCACGAGGAGGGTATTCTTATTTTATTACTTACACTGATGATCATTCTAGATTTGGATATGTATATTTAATGAAATACAAATCTAAATCGTTTGAAAAGTTCAAAGAATTCAGAAGTAAAGTAGAGAAGCAAACTGGTAAAAGTATTAAAAATTCTTCGATCGGATCGAGGAGGGAAATAGTTGACCAATGAGTTTCTCAATTGTCTTAAAGAAAATGGTATAATCTCACAATGGACTCTACCAGGGACGCCACAGTTGAATGGTGTATCTGAAAGGAGAAATCGAACATTGTTGGACATGGTTCGTTCCGTGATGAGTTTTACCGACCTTCCAATATCCTTCTGGGGTTATGCCCTAGAAACGGCTGCATATCTACTTAACAAATTACCTACTAAATCCGTCCCAAAGACCCCCTATAAATTATGGACAGGGAGGAAACCAAATCTTAAGTATGTTAAGACTTGGGGTTGTCCAGCTTATGTCAAAAGGTTTGAGCATGATAAGCTAAAGACTAGATCTGACAAGTGTAGATTTATGGGATACCCTAAAGAAACTATAGGGTATTATTTCTATCATCCTGCTGATCAAAAGATTTTTGTAGCAAAACATGCTGCCTTCTTGGAAAAGGAGTTTTTCCTTGAAGGGGTCAGTGGGAGTAAGATATATCTTGAAAAAGTTCAAGAACCACAAAATACTACGGATCAAAGTCAGGTACCTGACCAAGTGGAAGAACCTAATGTACCACAACCTATTCATAAATCTGGAAGAGTACCGAAGATACCTAATAGGTATGGATTCATCATAGAGGATGATAATGAGGTACGCATCATAGGAGATGATGATCCATTGACTTACGAAGAGGCTATGAGTAGTAAAGACTCAGAGAAATGGCTTGAAGCCATGAAATCCGAGATGGACTCCATGTATGAAAACCAAGTATGAACTTTAGTTTCACCACCTGAGGGCATTAAGCCTATTGGGTGTAAATGGGTCTTTAAGAGAAAAACTGGAGCAGACGCCAAGGTAGAGACCTATAAGGCCCGAATGGTTGCAAAAGATTTCAAACAAAGACAAAGAGTTGACTATGATGAAACCTTCTCACCAGTAGCAATGCTCAAGTCCATTCGGATTTTACTTGCAATTGCAGCTTATTATGACTACGAAATCTGACAAATGGACGTGAAAACGGCCTTCCTCAATAGAGAGCTTGAGGAGAATGTATATATGATACAAGCAGAGGGTTTTGTTTCAACGGTTGGAACAAATCAAGTCTGTAAGATACAACGATCCATTTATGGATTGAAGCAAACTTCTCGAAGATGGAACATCCGTTTTTAATGAGATAATCAAAAGGATTGATTTTATCAAAAATGAGGATGAACCTTATATGTACAAGAAGATTAGTGGGAGCGTTATTTCATTCCTTGTACTATATGTTGATGATATATTACTGATAGGGAATGATGTTCTTATGCTACAGTCGATCAAAATTTGGTTATCTAAACACTTCTCCATGAAGGACTTGGGTGAGGCATCCTATATTTTGGAGATAAAGATCTATAGAGATAGATCTAAAAGGATGCTGGGCTTGACCCAAGGAAAGTACATTGACTCGATGCTAAAGAAGTTTAGCATGGAAGATTCCAAGAGAGGTCTCATGCCGATGAGCCATGGAATACATCTCTCTAAGAAACAGGCGCCAAAAACACCTGAGGAGAGAGACCGTATGAGTAAGATTCCTTATGCTTCAACAATAGGATCTATCATGTACGGTATGATATGTACTAGACCAGATGTCACTCATGCACTTAGTGTAACAAGCAGACATCAGTCGAATCTAGGAGAAGAGCACTGGAAGGCAGTGAAAAACATCCCAAAGTACTTGAGAAGAACTAAGGATGTATTTCTTGTCTACGGTGGGTCTAAATTGAAAGTAGAGGGCTATACAGACTCAAGTTTTCAAACGGACCAAGATGAAAGTAAATCCGTTTCAAAGTATGTGTTTACCTTAAACGGTGGCGCAATGAGTTGGAAAAGTTCCAAGCAGCAAACAGTTGTTGATTCAGTGACAAAGGCAGAGTACATAGCTGCAAGTGATGCTACAAAGGAAGCTGTTTGGATGAAGAAGTTCATAACTGAACTTGGAGTGGTTCCTAGCATTAGAGGAGTTGTATCTAATCAGGTCTCATCAGAAATCCAAACACATATTGCGGCGGTTTCATTTGATTAGAGAGATCATTGAAAGAGGAGATGTCACCTTGGAGCGTGTGGACTCTCAAGACAACATTGCAGATCCATTTACTAAAGCTTTAACACAACAGCAGTTTGATCGTCACTTAGAGAAGATGGGTATTAGATACCATGGCGATTGCCTTTAGTGCAAGTGTGAGATTGAAAGTAGTATGCACACAAGCCAATCATATTTGATATGATGTGGCATATACTTTGTAATCTTATTCATTTATTAATAAAAGAATTAATTTTCTTAAAAGACATTTTACATTATCTACATGGTGTTGTTATATTAAATGCGATAAACCCATAGTTTTGAGCAATGCTTTTAGAATAATGATGGTGATCATGCTAATGAGATCTAAATTCTAGATAGCTCATAAACTAAAATCGTTCCTAATCGTTGGATTACTAAAAGGGGATTACTGAATCCGGATAGATTAGTACATACGTTGTTTGCTCTTAGGAAGAGGATGATTGATCTCATAAAGCAAGTATGTAGGTGCTTATTATAGAATAAGTTCACTGAACATGGCTCGCTAATGAATACCTATGTTAGGTTTGTATATAGCGCGAACATGCAATCAAATTACATAAATAGTGCAGAAGCGCAATAAAACGGATTTTAAAATTTTTCATACAAACCATCACCATAATCATCCTTGTGATCAATTATCAGTTAAACGAAAGAGATAGAGATATAGAATTATACCCTCGTGAATCAAAGCTTCCTCAGGTACAAGTTCACCTCCAATTCATTTGCGTTCTTCTTGAATTCCACCGATTAAATTCTTTCCTTTGATCAACGTTAACCACCCAAGTGTTTGGCCTCTAGAGGTGATCCACCAAGGAATAATAGTTGTTCAAGAAGATGGTATTGGAAAAACTCTAGTTTCTATCTCTATAGAAATTGCAAGTACTCTCTCTCTCCAATTCTTATGAAAAAGTGTGTAACTGTCTAACCCCAAGTCATGATAAGACTCCTCTTATTTATAGATATAGGGAACCCTCCTAAACTATTTAGGATTAGGGTTTTTATTTTAATTAAACTCCTTTAATTAATTAAACTCTCAATCCAATTAGGAATTTATGAGAGTACTTTTATTAATTAATTCCCAAATCCTTTTAGGAACTAAATAATAATAATAGTAATAATAATAATAAGACTCTTCTTATTAATTTATATTTAATATTTTCAAAATATTAAATAATAAATATTAAGCTATTTAATTTATTCTATCTTCATAGATTAAATTAAATACACTTAATTTATTATTACGATTATGCCATTTACTTTCTAAACCAATATTTTTCTTTTGCGGTGTGACCCTTTAGGTTCTCCATATTAAACCGGTTGTGAATAAATCAATTAGAACACTTCTAATCTTATTTAAATAAATAAATTAAACTATTTAATTTATTTAAATAAATAATATTTATTCTGTAATAAGGGTAAGCCCCCTTAGTGATCAACGACTTTCCAGATAATATAGATTTTAACATTAATCACAAAAAAACCTTTCAGTGAATAGTTACCGAACAATTTAATCCTTCTACCATACAATGTCTCAAGTAAATATAAGATATGGAATTACTGTCAAGTCTTATTTTATTTAATTATATGAATTTCGATTCTCAAATGCACAACTCTGATTAATACAAATTAGAAACTCCTTTCTAATTTCATTTTGATTTGGCCAAAGACTTCTGAGTCGTCATTTATCGAATCACATAGGACATTCTCTCCTTTTACTATAAGTGGTAGATTCTTTGTTGATCATTCACCTATCTCTATGTATAACTTATTATACCCAATCATACCCTTTGATATACCCTAAGGGTCTTAAGGGACATGTCAAATAATAACTCATCACACATAAGATACTATGATGATTTCAAGTCCAAGGATCACTTGTACTACTATCACGAGAGGAATTCCTATTGACATGCGAGTAAAACTCCATTAGGTATTCCTTAGCGAGCCACGTTCAGTGAACTTATTCTCTAATAAGCACCTACATACTTGCTTTAGTGTCTCTACATAAATGATTATGAGATCAATCATCCTCTTCATAAGAGCAAGCAACATATGTACTAATCTATCCGGATTCACTAATTCCCTTTTTAGTAATCCATCGATTAGGAGCGATTTTAGTTTGTGAGCTATCTAGAATTTAGATCTCATTAGCATGATCACCATCATGATTCTAAAAGCATTGCTCAAAACTATGGGTTTATCACATTTAATATAACAGTACCATGTAGATAAAGTAAAATGCCTTTAACAAACGAATAAGATTACAAAGTATATGCTACATCATATCAAATATGATTGGCTTGTGTGCATACTACTTGTAACGACCCCAAAATTCATACACTTCAACTCTCCACATCGGTCGTTAACAATAAATCCATTTTCTGACTTTACAACATTATTCAATGATAAACTTAATAAAATGCTGAACAATTTTTTATTTTTTTTTGAACTTTTCAGTTTTCTTTCTTTGCTTTCCCTGAATCATAACCTTAAATCATTTACATATTCTAGAATCATATTTGATTCCCTTCATCAGAATTATAATAAAAATAAAACTTCTAGATTCAATACCATTTATACATCGGATAATATTAAATTTACAACTCAATACAAATTTAACAACTCTACATCTGTTACATTTAATACATTCTCAAATACATCATTCAGAACCTTAATCATGGTTCAAAAACATAATTTAAGCTAAAACAATTAATCTGCATGCATTACATCTGAATCATGCCAAGCATCACTTAACTTTACTTTGAATCCTTAACCTGCAAAAGTGGTTATTTGCAAGAATGAGCTCGACAGTTCAGCAAAATCTAACAGTTTGCATGCATCACATAGCATATAGATAACATGCTCATTATTTAAATCATAAACTTTTGGCTAAACATGTCATACATAATGATCAACACGTAACAAATAGGGATTGAGTTCCATAACTCAATCAACATTCTCTATTCAATCAATAGTCATAAGTTGACTATAACATTTCATGCTGACATTACATGCAATTCGTCATGTGATTTCAAAATAAATTAACACAATTTAACATCAAGTTCACATAGCAAATAGGAACTGAAAGACTTGTCTGGTTTGTAGATTATCAATTACCATAACCAGCTTAAATTTATCTGCACTTCATGTATCCTACACGATATATATATAATCATGTACACCATTCATTAGCCACATAGCAACACTTAGTATTAATTCTACTTAACAATTCATAATCCTTCATTTAACTTTGCTCCACTTTAATCGACACTTAACCCTTTGTTAGGTCTTAAACTTCGCTTTACATTAAATGTATAATGTTTATAGGTAAACTTTGTATAGGGTAGCATAACATGACAAAAAGAAAAGAATTACAAACAAGAAAATTTTTCATTTCTGCAATTCCCACCGGGGCGAGAAAATTACTACACAAAATTCTCGTCGGGGCGAGCTCTCGCCGGGGCGAGCTCTCGCCGGGGCGAGAAATTGCTTCACAAAATTCTCGCCGGGGCGAGAAAATCAGTCTATTGAGCTCGCCGAGGCGAGATCCATGAATTCCATATTCTGCAGTTCGAGAACTGCAGAATTTCCAACCCAAAAACACGAAATTTCTTCATTTTACCAGCAAATTATAATTACCCAGTCACTATAACTTATATATGATCATTATCCAAACTCTCTTGCACGATTCTAACATCTTAAACAAGTCAAACAACCAATTTCAAGCCTCAAATATCAATATTCATGCTAGTTTTATAAATTTTTATAATTTAGCGCAATTAATCACTACAGATTCGTTATTCAACCAAATTGATCCGTTCAACTTCCGTTGTTTTCGTTTTTAAACGCATAACAACAATCCACCACCAATCTATAGATTATTACCCAAATTAAACATAAATGTTCATACATTTAAGCCATATTCACATTTTTCTTCTCTATAATTTCTAAACTCTAATTAAACATAGTTTCATGGATTTAATTCAATCAAAATCATTTATAAACAACATATAATCAGAGTATCACAATCCAACAACATATATAACTAATTTCTCAACAAATTAATCATCAAGACCAATCACAGAGAACTAGTTTTAGAAAAAAAAATAAGAACTAGAAATAGAATTCACCTTTGATTCTTCTAGGTTTAGATACATAACTAGGAGCTTGATTATCCTCCTTCTTTTATTCTCTAGGGTTCCTCTTCTTCTTCAATTTACAGAGTATTCTCTCTATTCCTCTCTTCCTCCCTTCTTCTGAGTTTTTTTTTACGTATAAACTAAAGCTTAGCAGTTATGCAAATCAAGGGTCTCAGTAGTTACAAACACCAAGGGTCACAAGGCCATGTTTGGCTGACCCTTTAAAACACCCTTTAATTTATTTTTATAAAACTCTTACTAAATGATACATTTGTCACACTTAAATTTAATTAAATACAAATAACCCTTCTTATTAATAATTCAATTATTCCATACCAATAAAATTATAACAATTAATTTAGTCACAGAAAAATATAATTTTTATTTAATAAATAATTTTATTTAATAAAATCATTTTTCACTTAATAAATAATTTTATTTAATAAAATTATTCATCCTCTCATTTAATAAATTACCAACATCTTATCAACATCCATGCATAATAAAATACGCATTAAGTATAAAAATATTTATTATCACTTTACTTAATATTCTCATACAAATAAATTATCACACAATATTCTCATCAAATATTTATTTTATTAAATAAACATCCCAATTAAAATATTTATTCTACTCAATAAATATTTTATCCATTTACGAAATTCACAATCATAATACATTAACATGTATCATATTATTTTCTCGTTTTATCAAAACAAATATATATTTACATTAATTCACTATTTTAATCAGGTGAATTATTCATATTATTATGAAATATAATCCATAACAATTTCTTTGCTAACAAGGCATAATAATTAAAATATATTATTTTACAATATAATTTTTAACTTTTTAATATTCAGTAAATATCTTTTCGTAGCAATTTTCTTCATTTCATTCAATAGTTTAATTAACTATTAAGCCTCTTCTCTCAAATACACGAACATATAATTCTCTTCACATCAAATCACATATTTCACAATACATATCACGTATATACATATATTCAAACCCAAAACATCTCGTAACAAGAATTTTATTTATTAAATTCTTATTTAATAACTTTTGAAAATCCGGGTCGTCACATCCTTCATTCCTTATAAGGATTCCGTCATCGGAATAAACGAAATCTCCCTTACTCGGTTTCCACAAAAAATCTCTTTCACAATTATCGTTGAATAACTTCAACACATTACCTTAGCGTAGGTTTTATTTCATCACCTTCACTTAAACTTGAAACACTTCGAGTATTATATATTCTTTAATCCTTTAACGCATTCACTTCTTTTCTCCAAGGGTTATTGCATAACATACTCATTGTAATCATAAGATATCTTGATTTAGCATCGCATAAATATTCGGGATATTACATTCACCCATTCTTCTAAAAATTTTGTCCTCAAAATTTTGATTTACTAATATTCGTTCCTTCCATTTAACGAAATGGACTTTACGTTAATCTCTACGTATTCATTGGGTTCTACACCAATTTCTTTCTGTAAGGATCTTTCTAGGATCGTTGCATTCTTCTCATCTTCCTCTTCTAAAAATTTTCTCATCATTACTCATCACCAGCTAAATTTATCTCTTTCCCTTCTGGAATTTCATTCCTTTCTTGGATTTATTATAATTTGTTTAACTCACTCATCACCACATGTTGCATTCTACGACTTACCCCTTCTTAAGGAATATTTTCCTTTCCACTTCCACCTTTCAAAAGAATAAGAATCTTCCACAATTGTTCAATAATTGGGAAGCAGTATGAAAAATTCAGGAATTTAAAGATACATTCAAAATCTTTCAATATTCTGCTGAGGAGTCATAAAGACTTGAACCTTGTCCTAGGTCATCAGATATTTCTACTGTAACCTTTAACAGTCAAAAGACTATGGACCATCTCTTCTCGTACTCCAGGTGATCAGCCTTTCGTACTATGTATTGTGCACATACATATTAACGCTATTGCGTATCCCCCATTACAGGGTTGGTTCACCTCAGACTTAGTACAAATTTCGCACCAAAATAAACTGGTTTGGCATAAAATCTAAAAGAATTCTTGAACTTCATAAACATCTTTCAATAGTTGTTTAGCCGAATCAATTAGCATAGACCTTGAACAACAATTTGGACATTAGTCAAAATATTTTTAGCCAACTCAATTGACATATCTTTTCATAACTTAATAGAAAAAATAAAATTCTTTTATGACGTCATGATACCGTACCGTCTTAAGAGTACGTTGAGGATGTCGTCATTTTAGGACGTTGTCATACTACATCATACCATAGTGGGCTGACGATCCTTCGATCACATCCAACACTAGGTTCAGTTGCATTGATGACTCCATCGTTCAAAATACATTTTGATAATTTCAAATCATTTTTATCTAGCTGAAACAATTAGCATAGACATATGAATAATAGCACATTTTAAAACTTATTGGTTCAAACATTAACCCAATATATTTTTGAGAACACAAAATTGTGAATATCAACACGATGTCAATAAATTTCAAAAATATAGCATAGCTAAAAGAATTAGAATCTCCATTTTCTCTCCATCAACTTCAATCTTTTACTTCATTGCCTCATTACTCAATCATTCTATCATTCTTCAATATCATTAATGCTATCTATAGCTGATGAGTGTGTTTTATACACACAATTTGGGTACTTTTGGCCTTGATAATTTACAAGTCTTTAGGTATTTTATGTGGTTTTTATGTATTTTTATCTTATTTCTACATAAATTAGTTTTTAGTTATTTTTACATGTTTTATGTTGCTTTGATGCATTTTCATTATGTTTGTAGGAATTGAAATAAATACCGCTCGGATCGTTGTTTGCATTGACTCAATGTCCGTGCCTGGACGTCTGTGCCCGAATGGTAGTATGATAGAAATTTGGGCTTGGCAACGCTCGGTGCTTAATTTGATAACATTCGGTAGTTGAGCGTGCACGGCGTCGGAAAGCGTGCACGGCGTCGGCATCGGCCAAGCCATGAGGGCAAGCCCGTGCTTGGATTTCCGTGCCCGAAAGATGATACGGTGAAAATTAATATTTGATGATGCTCGGGGTTTAATTTGATGGGAATTGGAAGTTGGGCGTGCACGGCGTTGGATTGCGTGCACGGCGTCGGGCGGCATGTCATACGGCGTTGGCACTGGGCGCTGACACTCGGCTGGCGTTGGCGTGCGGGCGCGCGCGGGCGGACTCGGCGTTGGCACTCGGCAGCTGGGCGGCATGCAGGCGCGGGCGTGCGGGCGCACGCCTGGGCGTGCGGGCGCGCGCGAGCGGACTCGGCGTTGGCACTCGACAGCTGGGCGACATGCAGGCGCGGGCGTGCGGGCGCACGCCTGGGCATGCGGGCGCGCGCGGGCGGACTCGGCGTTGGTGTGCGGCAAGCTGGGCGCGGGGCCTCGGCAGTTGGGCGGCATGCAGGCGCTTGGGCGCGGGCGCACGCCTGGTCGTGCGGGCGCACGCCTGGTCGTGCGGGCGCACGGCGTAGCGCTCGGCAGCCAGCGTGCGGCAGGCAGGGCCCCGGGCGCGCGTGCACCAGGCGCTGTGCGGGCGCACGCCGCCGTGCTGAGTGCGATCTGACACAGCCATAGTGCGATCTGAGCTCCATTTTGTCCGATTTTTGCTAGGGTTTCTTCATGAAGACTATATATAATCTCTTCCAAGCCTCTTATCAGATATCTAGAGAGAGGGAGGCTACAAAATACATCAACCAACAGAGCTCAAGGCTGGAAATCAAGTTGAATCAAGCCAAAAGCCAAGGAACTCAGTCAAGAAGAATTGCAAAGCCAAGGAGGAGAGCTAGAAATCTACAGCAACCAAAGGAACACCAGCTGAATAGCTTCAAAAGTGGTTTCATTTCTAGTTTTCCATCTCCTTTGTAATTCGAATTTGACAATGTATCAATTGAAAATGATGTTTATTGTAGCTATCATGAACTAACCTTCTATTCTAAGATTGCAATGGAACCCAACACTTAATTTGAATTGAATTCTCTCTCTATTGATTTTAGTTGTGCATTTGTGAATTGATTGTCATAACCTTTGCTTCTAGATTAATTGTGTGGCCCGTAATTACCGTGGGAACCTATATGAACTTGACGAACGGATTATAGGTTGAGACCTAGTTATGATAACATGCGAGAGTATAGATTGTTGTGGGTTATTAATCGGATTAACTGACGTGTGTCTTATTAATTATCTGCAATAATAGGTATCTTGATAGTAGTTGGGATAGATATATACCTACTTACCGCATGCAACCTATTGAGAATCTAGTCTTAATGACTTCCGAGGTGAAAGTTGGTAGTGGAAGGGAGGATTAATTAGATTTGGTGACACGTGTCTATAAATCATTCCTGAAATTAGTCTCTTGCTAGTGTATAGGATAGACATATACCTATGCACCGCTTAGGAAGATTCGTGATTGACCATCGACAGAGGCTCTTATGTAGTTTTGATTTCTCGGTTGTCAATTCGTATGCTATAATTGACTGAAAAGAGAGAGTTAGGAGATTCAAATGACGTGTTGGGGGAAATTGTAATCTTAGACCCTTATATCTTGATATTTTACCGCATTTTATTCATTACTTAACTTGTGAACTCAACCAATCAACAAACAATCAAACCTTCATCGTTTAAATTAGATCAATTTGATATACAATTGGTACTTGGTTATTATTTGTTACAATTCCCTGTGGGTTCGACTCTTATCTTATCATATATTACTTGTTGACCGTGTATACTTGCACGTGTGTGTTTATCGATAGCTAAATCGACTAACAATAGCATAACTTTTCTATACTCAATACTGTTCATCAAACTTACCACACTTTGGAAATTTAGGAACCTACCACAATCATACGGTTTTAGGAACTTATCCTAGTCAGACTAAAATCATCCATTCGCTGAGGGGTTCCACCATACAATTATGAGTCACGAACCTACCATAAGTATGAGTTTTAAGAACCGTACCTAGTCTTAATATTCTCTAACTATCAAATATAAATATGAGAAAAGAATCACCTTCTCGTCATATGTATATCGATAGTGCGATTCGATAGTGCGACACCAATATTTCAATGATTATCAATATAGGAAACTAAGTGGTTGTCGAACCAACTTGACCACTAATCAACATAGGAAGTTGAACGGTTGTTAAACCATGGACAAATCTCGTCCCATACCAGGATTTGTTCAACTCAACTACTATATTAATATAGGAAGCTAAGTAGTTTTCAAACCAAGCACAAATTCCCGTCCCATACTAGGAATTGTACAACTCAGCCACTAATATGAGTCCTCAATTGAAATCCCACCTAATTTCATCTTGCTCTTAACTTAACTCTTTGCTTGATACAAATTTCTCGTATTTCATCATCCATAACCCCTCGTGAGTTTACCTCGTACTATTTCATAGTATCATCTCTTTATAGCGTCATGCTACAACCATTCAATCATTTAAGATCTTCTGACATTTTACAACTTTAGCAGATCACGTCGTGATCTCGTTCTATCATCATCTCTTATTACGATTCTTTCTTATCTCATGATCATCTCATCTTATGATCTTCTTTATTCTTCTCTTTAATCACGTTATCTTATGATTAATCAACACAGGTGTTCTCTGTTCTTTTAGCTCTTCAGGTTCTTCTTTGAACCTAATCATTTTATCATAATCTTGTCTCACATAGATTCTCTAAACTCTATTTGAGTTCATCCTTATTATTTATATTATTCTCATCTTATAAACATCGTCTATTTATTAACACCATCTTTATTACTAGAGTCAGGTAATCTCCTAGTTCTCATCTTTTATAACTCTTCCATATTCTTCTTTGAATCTTCTTGTTTATATATTAATTCTTCCTTTAAGAATCTCTAACTTCATTCATATTATTCAATATTTTATTCGAGTTTACTTCGCGTCATTCGCATCTTCTTCTTGTAACGTTTCTAGGACTTAACTCATCTCATGCATCTACCTATATAAAAGAATTATTTCTTAATCATACGCATCCATAATTCTATACTTGATACACATCAAGTCTCTAACAGTGTTCAGTACAGCACCTGAGTGGTTTTCCACAAACAACCAACAAACTAGTCCCCGTCTCGTCTACACTGTCTTGCACAGCAAGGTAGATCGGTCGCTAGTTCGTATCAACCTCCGCTCTTTGAAGGAATTTTTTAGCCCAGATACCATACATCAACCATTAAAGAGTACGATTGTACCATAATCATACTTAAATTACTATTCTTTAAACTCTATCATCTTCACCTCTCTTCTCTAAGGTTATAGCCTAAGGTACTCGCACCTAAGGTTTCTAACCTATCAGCTCTGATACCAACTCTAACGACCCCAAAATTCATACACTTCAACTCTCCACATCGGTCGTTAACAATACATCCATTTTCTGACTTTACAACATTATTCAATGATAAACTTAATAAAATGCGGAACAATTTTTTTTTTTTTGAACTTTTTAGTTTTCTTTCTTTGCTTTACCTGAATCATAACCTTAAATCATTTACATATTCTAGAATCATATTTGATTCGCTTCATCAGAATTATAAAAAAAATAAAACTTCTACATTCAATACCCTTTATAGATCGGATAATATTAAATTTACAACTCAATATAAATTTAACAACTCTACATTTGTTACATTTAATACATTCTCAAATAAATCATTCAGAATCTTAATCATGGTTCAAAAACATAATTTAAGCTAAAACAATTAATCTGCATGCATTACATCTGAATCATGTCATTCAAGCAGCACTTAACTTTACGTTGAATCCTTAACCTGCAAAAGTGGTTATTTGCAAGAATGAGCTCGACAACTCAGCAAAATCTAACAGTTTGCATGCATCACATAGCATATAGATAACATGCTCATTATTTAAATCATAAACTTTTGGCTAAACATGCCATACATAATGAACAACACGTAACAAATAGGGATTGAGTTCCATAACTCAATCAACATTCTCTATTCAATCAATAGTCATAAGTTGACTATAACATTTCATGCTGACATTACATGCAATTCGTCATGTGATTTCGAAATAAATCAACACAATTTAACATCAAGTTCACATAGCAAATAGGAACTGAAAGACTTGCCTAGTTTGTAGATTATCAATTACCATAACCAGCTTAAATTTATCTGCACTTCATGTATCCTACACGATATATATATATATATATATATATATACATATATAATCATGTATAATCATGTACACCATTCATTAGCCACATAGCAACACTTAATATTAATTCTACTTAATAATTCATAATCCTTCATTTAACTTTGCTCCACTCATTTAATCGACACTTAACCCTTAGTTAGGTCTTAAACTTCGCTTTACATTAAATGTATAATGTTTATAAGTAAACCTTGTATAGGGTAGCATAGCATGACCAAAAGAAAAGAATTACAAACAAGAAAATTTTTTATTTCTGCAATTCCCTCCGGGGCGAGAAAATTACTACACAAAATTCTCGTCGGGGTGAGCTCTAGTCGGGGCGAGAAATTGCTTCACAAAATTCTCGCTTGGGCGAGACTTCGCCGGGGCGAGAAAATCAGCCTATTGAGCTCGCCAGGGCGAGATCCATGAATTCCAGATTCTGCAGTTCGCGAACTGCAGAATTTCCAACCCAAAAATACGAAATTTCTTCATTTTACCAGCAAATTAAAATTACCCAGTCACTATAACTTATATATAATCATTATCCAAACCCTCTAGCACGATTCTAACATCTTGAACAGCTTAAACAACTAATTTCAAGCCTCAAATATCAATATTCATGCTAGTTTTATAAATTTTTACAATTTAGCGCAATTGATCACTACGGATTCGTTATTCAACCAAATTGATCCGTTCAACTTCCGTTGTTTTCGTTTTTAAACGCATAACAACAATCCACCACCAATCTATAGATTATTACCCAAATTAAACATAAATTTTCATACATTTAAGCCATATTCACATTTTTCTTCTCTGTAAATTTCTAAACTCTAATTAAACATAGTTTCATGGATTTAATTCAATCAAAATCATTTATAAACAACATATAATCAGAGTATCACAATCCAACAACATATATAACTAATTTCTCAACAAATTAATCATCAAGACCAATCATAGAGAACTAGTTTTAGAAAAAAAAAATAAGAACTAGAAATAGAATTCACCTTTGATTCTTCTAGGTTTAGATACACAACTAGGAGCTTGATTCTCTAGGGTTCCTCTTCTTCTTCAATTTACAGAGTATTCACTCCATTCCTCTCTTCCCATGTTTGGCTGACCCTTTAAAACACCCTTTAATTTATTTTTATAAAACTCTTACTATATGATACATTTGTCACACTTAAATTTAATTAAATACAAATAACTCTTCTTATTAATAATTCAATTATTCCATACCAATAAAATTATAACAATTAATTTAGTCACAGAAAAATATAATTTTTATTTAATAAATAATTTTATTTAATAAAATCATCTTTCACTTAATAAATAATTTTATTTAATAAAATTATTCATCCTCTCATTTAATAAATTACCAACATCTTATCAACATCCATGCATAATAAAATACGCATTAAGTATAAAAATATTTATTATCACTTTACTTAATATTCTCATACAAATAAATTATCACACAATATTCTCATCAAATATTTATTTTATTAAATAAACATCCCAATTAAAATATATATTCTACTCAATAAATATTTTATCCATTTACGAAATTCACAATAGTAATACATTAACATGTAACATATTGTTTTCTTGTTTTATCAAAACAAATATATATTTACATTAATTCACTATTTTAATCAAGTGAATTATTCACATTATTATGAAATATAATCCATAACAATTTCTTTGCTAACAAGGCATAATAATTAAAATGTAATGTCCAGGAATTTTTAAACATTGTATCGAATTTATTTTAATAAATAAAATTCATTTTATATATATTTCTACGAATTCAATTGATCCATGTAGGTATTTTTATTTAATTACGTGGTCCAATAATTTTTCTTGCCTTAAAGGGACTCACTAATAGGTTGAATAAGTTAATGAGTAGCCTAGCATTTGATTGGCGAGAAAATTTGGATAATTAAATAAATAATTTCATTTCATTATCGGATTAAATAATTCGAATAAAGAATTATGGTTAAAATAAATACTTTAAATATTTAATTAAAATGTTAAGTGTTTAAATTGAAATGTGAGAAATATAAGGTGGTTAAATTTATTTGGGCCATCTCCTTATTTTTAGCTGACCCAGACTCCAATAGAGCTGAGCCCAATTCTTTTTATTTCTTTTGGGCCATTTCCCTAATTATTTCAGCCGGCCCATTTCCTTTCCTTCAAGCCGGGTAGCCCAGTCGGTTAAGCCATTTCCATTCGGGTCGACCCATCCCTTATGATTTGGGGGCAAAAGTTGATCAGGTGGGATTTATTGGAAATAACCAAACCAAAAGAAATTAGACCTCAAGCCCTAGGTTCCAATCAATCAGACGGAATAGATGAAGGGGAAAAAGGGGGTTCAACGGAGCTTGCGTCGGCGTGTGAGGGCGTGAAGGGACCGGCGGCGTAGCCTAGAACGGGGCAACGACCGGTGGATTGCTCGAGGTTCAAGGCGGGGGGAAGCAAGCGAAGGTGTGAACGACCAAGCACAACTGTTCGGACCAAAGGATTCAAGCGCGGCGACGTGACCGGAGGATACGCGTGGCTCAAGAAAGTGACGGCAAATCGCAGCTGGATTGAGGTGAAACGATCGACAGCCTGTTTCCCCTCAAACCCTCAGGTATTGTCCGAAGCAATTAGGGTATTAACCACAAATTGGGCAAACACTGCCCTATAAATTGAGACCCCAAGTCCTAAACCCTGAAGCTGCCGATTCCTTGATTTGGTGAGTTCTCAATTAGAAGATCAGAGTTCCAAATTAGAAAATTAGGGTTTGAAATTAGAAAATTTAGAAAATTAGGGTTTGAAATTAGAAATTCAGCGGGAAGCCACTGCGAATGTCCGGTTGGGTTGATTATTTTGGGAGAAGAAGGCGTCAAGCAAATCGATCGGCAGGAAGGTATAAATTAGTTAGTTCATTCATTTTCCTTCTTCTGCGATTGGGGTTGTGTTATTCCCCTGTTTTGGGACTGTACTATTCTGGGATTTAGACATATGGTAACATTGTATTGTGTTGTCGACTGTGTGTAGAGTGTTGAACTAAAATCTTCCTCTGTACTGGAGTATTTGTTTCCCTGTATTAGGCAGTTGGTTTTATTGTGTTGGGATAAACTGTTTTAGGATTGTGTTGGGTTTTAGCAGCCGGTGAAATTAGTTTTGATATGCATTATTGTGATTGACAAGTGTGATATTGTAATATACTGATGGATTCGTAATTTCCCTTCTGTGTTGTTATAGTATATATTGTGTTATGATGTTCTTGCTGGGTTGCATTGAACTGTTCTGTATTGGGATATTGTTTCTCTATACTGGATAATATTATTGGGTTGGGTTGAAAATAATTTGCAGGAAGCATGGTACATCACTAGTGGCTGATTAATACAGCAATTAAACTAACTGTACTACCATTGATTAAATTATTGACTAATTAATTTAAGTTAATAATGCAGTTGCAAACTAACTAATATTATGTTAATAAATAGAATTAATAAAGTAATTATTTATTATGAATAGATAATAAATAAAGATAATAAATATTTAATTATTATTTGATTAATATTGAAATAATAATTAAATATGGATAATTAGTAAATTAATTATGCATTAATAAATGGAGATAATAAATATTTAATTATTAATAATAATTAAGTATGAACCAAATTAATAAAGTAATTAATTATTCACTTAAGCCTGAATAAAGATAATAAATATTTAAATTCTTATTTAATTAATATTAATTAATAATTAAATATGAATAAAGTTAATAAAATAATTATTTATTATTTATCAGTGAATAATAAATAAAGGTAATAAATATTTAATTATTATTAAATAATAATTAAATATGAATAAAGTTAATAAAATAATGATTTAATTATTTGTCAGTGAATAATAAATAAAGGTAATAAATATTAAATTATTATTAAATAATAATTAAATATGAATAAAGTTAATAAAATAATGATTTAATTATTATTTAATTAATATCGAATAATAATTAAATATAAATAAAGTTAATAATTTAATCATTTATCCTTGAATAATAGATAAGGCTAATAGAATATTTGATTATTATTTAACTAATAATGAATAGGAGTAAGGTTAATTATTTATTATTTCTGATTAAATAATAAATAAATAAAGATAATAAAAACTTAATTATTATTAATAATAATTAAGTAGGGGTAGAGTGATACATTAATTTTCTAGTTAATGTTAAATAAGAGAAATAATTTCGAAAGAGAGTAATAACTAAGTGTAAATAGGACTTAAATAACCTGTTTATTTGTTACCACTGTTAATTAGTAATGCATTAAACAAGATTATTATTTAGTGTGGTAAGTAATAACTTGGGTTACTAAATATTGTTAAGTTGAAAATCCGATAAGCAGGATTAGTTATTGAGATAATAACTAAAGATCATTTAGAAACTTCTGATTTGCACAATATTGATTAGTGATTTAATGTTAATAGAGTTAATAAAGGGATGCAAAATGTTTATTTTGCTAAATAAATAACATAAGTGAGTGTATCGATATACAGTATGCAATTGTAATGGATAAACCAACTTTATCAACTGATAGGTTATCCAAGATTCAATTAATTAAAGCTAAATTTTATCTGTAGCTGAGCAAACAGGCAAGTTCCTAACCCTAAACTTCTTACATTATTGCAAGTTCTCTAACTTCATTCTTTCAGTATATTGAATGCAAGTTCTATCTTACTCAACTTTTACATTGAGCAATATTTCTAAACCTTACGCATTATTTTTAATTCGTGCAAAAAGGTATATATTATTGCAAGTTATTCTTTAAGCTTGAATCTTATCTCCAAGCATGTTTTAAGTGGTCTAATTACTTTTAAAATTATTCCACCTCTATGTATTTATCAACATTCGCATTCGTGCATTTGAATTCGTATATTTATTAAAGTTCCGAGATTTAGGGACTATTCATAATTAAGTCTGAACCTTTGTTCGGTCAGACAACTATGTGAAAATTTATAAAAGCTATCCGAACCAATCGAGGGTAAGGATTCTTAGACTGTATGAACACCCCTTTATTATAGGGGAGTACCCCATGTACCATAAATAAGGTACAAATAGCAGAGTTAAATGTGATGCATATACATAGCGTACGCGAGGCTGATCCCCTCAAGTACTTATTCTGTAGCCAGTAACTAGAGGGTCAACTAGCTATTGACTCCTTTGGAAGTTATTGTTCAAAGTCTATTCGACTACCAATTGTTCTAAAAGCATTTATTGTTATTGCTTCTGATAATTGCTGAATTCTCCTTCTGTATTCCCTTCATCATGATATATCCTTATTGTTATACTTTAAACTTGCTGAGCAAACTCGTTGCTCATTCTTGCTATATCATGACTTTATTGCAGCTAAACCCGAGACGTCAGGGAAGAACAAAGGAAAAGAAAAGATGAAGTAATAGACTTCATGTAGTAGATTTTAAATTTACGTATAGTTAATTGCTGTTAATGTAATTTAAACCCTAACTTTTATTTAGGGTATGGATTTGTGTAAGTGTTTAAGGTTTTTTGTATTCTGGGACTAGTAACACCTTTGAAATGAACAACGTATGTTTATTATATTCCACATTGTAGTTACCATATGTTGTTAGAGGTGAATGTTTGTATTGGATCATGATGACCAGATCCGGGTATTTGGAGACCCGAATTCGGGGGCGTCACAGGTTGGTATCAAAGCCGTAGGTTATAAACTTTAGGATCGCGAAACCTAGGATATAACCTTCATAGTAAAACTCGTATTGAGTATTAGAAGATAAATCGAGGAGATTTATCATATGTGGTTTTGATGAATTGGGGAATTCATCGAGTCGAGTAGTACCCAATGAAATATAATTTCATTTCTTCAATGAATATATTTTATTGCTGTACTAATGATGATTTTTGGTGTGATTATAGGATGACTGATATAGGAGGGACTAGTGGGACCCAGGAGGAGGAGGAGACATTCCTGGATATCCCAGTGGTTGCTGAGCAGCTGGTGGGGTATGTTCCTATTGCCCCAGGGGTACCGCTAGAGGAGTCTGAGCCAGAGGAGGACTACCAGAGGGAGCTACCAGAGCCAGTGGTAGGTAGGGTGATGAGGTCCGGTAGTCAGGACCCTGATGCTGAGGAGGAGGACCCCGAGACCGAGGGAGAGGAGCCACCTGCTTACGTGGATGGCATGGGGTCCACTACCGACGATATTATAGAGGGACTAACCAGCAGGACCGAGGAGCTGGAGGATCGGATAGCTCACCTGGAGGAGCAGAATCAGACCCACCAGATCAGAGAGGACCAGTATAGAGACCTGGCCTATCAGCTCGATCATGACTTGGGAGTGGCGAAGGTGCAGCTGCAAGGCTACGAGTCCTCAGCGCAGCAGATCGGACCACTGCTACATCAGCTAGTGGCCCGAAATGCTGAGTTGAGAGAGAGGCTGGAGCAGAGGGATCTGCAGATGGCCCACCTGAAGGCGAAGCAGGAGGCCATGAGGTTTGAGGCTGGGCTGGAGGTATCTGGGAGGATGCATATCAGGGAGGCTTGGGCCAGGGAGGCCAGGAGGGTTGATCAGCTGGAAGACCAGTTGGAGGCCAGAGCTGTGAGGATAGAGACCCTAGGACATGCTCTAGATGCAGCCTATAGGAGACCCCGGACTGAGATAGGGGAGTCTAGCCGCTCTGTTCGTCGCAGGGTAGGGGATGGAGCATTCTCTTCGGGTCAGCAGGCACGGATCCGTCACGATGTGCAGTGACTTGATGGAGCAGTTGATTTGTCTTTAGTACAGTCAGTCCCACTTTTTGTTATATTAGGGACGTATTTATGTTGACTTGTGAAGCTTTATATTTGTGTTTATGCTTGGGGTGGTAGTTAAACCCCAACTTTTGTGGACTTTAGGGATGAAAGGTTAGGATTCCCCATTTTTGTCTTGGGGGAAAGGTTATTAATGGATAGGGCACACAGTGGCGCATTTATAGCAGTATGCCACAGGTTTAGTCTTGTAACAAACAGTGGTATATCAATATAAATGCAGTTGTTTCACTTAAATCAAATGTGTTGATAGATGTTTACCTTTGATTGCTGATTTTATGACATATTGTGTGAAATATAAAACTATAGGTAAAAGTCAGTAGATTTCCTTATCTAATCATGCCGCCAAGAGGACGACCACGAAACCTGCAAGTTGAAGAGTCAGAAAGTGAGGTTGGGAATCAATCCAACCCAATGAGAATGTTCGCCGAAATGCTGGTAGAAGCCATGCAATCACGACCGCCACCTGGGGGAACCCAAGCAGCAGCCGAGCCAGCGCATCATCTGGCAAATTTCAAAGATTTCAAATTGGTTGGACCGCCCGAGTTCAAGGGAACTCTTAACCCAATTGAAGCGCAGACCTGGATTGAGGAGATAAAAAAGGTCTTCGACGTAGCACGGGTGGCAGAGGAACAGAAAACAAGTTTTGCTACCTTCATGTTAAAAGGCGAGGCAAACTACTGGTGGAAGGCCAATAGGGGCCGAGTGGAAGGAGGCATTGTCACATGGGAACGCTTTAAAGAGATGTTCTTGGATAATTACTTTCCAGAGAGCATGAAGCAAGAGATGGAGATCAAGTTCCTGGAACTAAAACAAGGAAACATGACTGTGGCTGAGTACGCGGCTAAGTTTAATGAATTGGCACGGTTTGCAACTCATCAGGTCAGCACCGAGGAAAGGAAGGTCGTAGGTTTGAACAACGGTTGAAACCATGGTTATATCGTTCTGTTGCGGTATTGAAAATCAAGACATTTGTAGAATTGTTGGAGAGGGCGATCATTGCAGAGGGTGGCAGTGAGGCCCTGGCAAAATATAATCAAGAGAAGAAGAAGGGACATGAGGGCCCAAAGGCAGGAAGCAGCGGGGGCAGTAACCCCAACAAACGGAAATGGGTCGAGAGTCAGTCCTCTGGGGGAAACAAATCAGGAGGGGAGGTGAAGAAGCCAGGTAGGTGCAGTAATTGTGGCAAGAACCACACGGGAGAGTGCATGAAGGGAAAGAGTGTTTGTTACCGGTGTGGACAACCGGGGCACATGGCACCCCAATGTCAGAATAAGCCAAAGGGAGGATGTTTTTCATGTGGAGCACCCGACCACCAAATCAAGGATTGCCCGAAGAGGAAGGGCGACGCTGGGAGTGGCAACCGAAACAACAACAACAGTGGAAACAGCAACCGGTTGAACTACAGGCCACCAGCCAGTCAAGTCAACAGGCCAACAGCCCGCACGTTCAACATGACTGTGCAGGATGCCATGGAATCCAAAGACGTGGTGTCAGGTATCATCCCAATCAATGATATAAATGCATATGTGCTATTTGATTTGGGTGCTACTTGCTCTTTTGTTTCCGAAGAATTTGCTAGACAGTTAAATGTACCTTGTGAAAAGTTAGAACACCCTATGAACGTAGAAGTAGCAAACAAGGAAATTATCCCCGTAGAATGCATTCATAGGAATTGTTGTGCTGAATTGCGAGGATTTAAGCTCAATGTGGATTTGATACCAATTCGACTAGGAGAGTTTGACGTAATCCTGGGAATGGATTGGCTATCAATTCACGGAGCAGTCATTGATTGTAAGAAGAAATGTGTACACCTAAAGACTTCTAATAAGTCGAAGGTGGTATTCTATGGCAGCAAGTCACCAAAACTATCTTGTTGTCTTACTATGATGCAAACAAGGAGATTACTGACGAAAGGTTGCGAGTGTTATTTGGCCCATGTGGTCGATACTCGTCAGGTCGGGGATGAGATGAGTCAAATACCAATCGTGAGGGATTTCGCTGATGTTTTCCCCGATGAACTTCCGGGACTGCCGCCGGACTGGGAAACCGAGTTCGTTATCGATTTGGCACCAGGAACCGCACCAATATCGAAGCCGCCGTATCGAATGGCACCGGTAGAAATGAAAGAGTTGATGGTGCAACTGCAGGAACTATTAGATAAAGGTTACATCAGACCAAGCGTGTCCCCATGGGGAGCGCCAGTTCTGTTTGTAAAGAAGAAATATGGTTCGATGAGACTGTGTATCGACTATCGAGAGTTGAACAAAGTTACGATTAAGAATAGGTATCCGCTTCCTAGGATTGATGATCTATTTAATCAACTTAAGGGAGCGAAATACTTTTCAAAAATCGACTTAAGAACAGGCTATCATCAGCTGAAGGTGAGGCAAGAAGATATCCCGAAGACTGCATTCAGAACTCCTTACGGGCACTTCGAGTTTCTGGTAATGTCTTTTGGATTGACGAATGCACCAGCAGCATTCATGGATATGATGAACAGAGTGTTCAAGCAGTACTTTGACAAGTTCGTAGTCGTATTCATCGATGACATCTTGGTGTATTCGGAGACAGAGGAGGAGCATGCTGAACACTTAAAGATTGTATTAGAAGCTCTCAGGAGGGAGAAGTTGTATGCGAAGTTTTCTAAGTGTGAGTTTTGGTTGCAGAGGGTACAGTTTCTGGGTCATGTCATCGACAAGAATGGTGTTTCGGTGGACCCAGCAAAAGTGGAAGCAGTCATCAACTGGGAACAGCCGAAGACGCCGACAGAGATCCGGAGTTTCTTGGGATTAGCGGGATACTATCGAAGATTCATAAAAGATTTTTCAAAGATAGCATCGCCATTGACTAACCTCACTAGGAAAACAGTTAAGTTCGTTTGGTCGGAGAAATGTGAGGAAAGTTTCATGGAGTTGAAGAAGAGACTTAGTCAAGCACCGGTGTTGACCTTACCAGACAACACTGGGGGTTTTGTAGTGTATAGCGATGCATCACACAAAGGTCTCAGCTGCGTGCTGATGCAGCACGGCAAGGTAGTGGCGTACGCATCACGTCAGCTGAAAGACTATGAGAAGGGTTACCCGACTCATGACTTGGAATTAGCAGCGGTAGTTTTTGCCTTGAAAATTTGGAGGCACTACCTATACGGGGAGAAGTGCGAGATATATACAGATCACAAAAGTCTGAAATATATCTTCACTCAAAAGGAGCTAAACATGAGGCAACGCCGATGGTTAGAATTGATTAAGGACTACGACTGTGAAATTCTGTACCATCCGGGCAAAGCAAATGTAGTGGCTGATGCCTTAAGCAGGAAAGGCAAGGTGAAATTGATGCAGCTGACGGTTCAAGAGGAATTGGTAAAGGACTTTGAACGTCTGGAACTGGAGGTTAAGTATCCAATGGAGACGGACGAAAAATTGTTTACTGTAACGGCAGGTCCGACTCTACTGGATAAGATACGGGAGGCTCAAGAATTTGATGAAGAATGCATTGACATTAAGAAACAATTATCGGAGGGAAAAGCATCGAAGTACAAGGTTGACAGCGCAGGATTGCTGAGATTCAAGGGAAGGATCTGGATACCCTACGTACCAGACTTAAGGGAAGAAATTTTGCAAGAGGCCCATAATACGAGATTTTCGGTACATCCGGGTAGCACCAAGATGTATCAAGATCTTCGTCAGCATTATTGGTGGCCGCATTTAAAAGGAGAAATTGCAGAATACGTCAGCCGATGTTTAACTTGTCAAAGGATCAAGGCAGAGCACCAACGACCGAGCGGATTATTGCAACCCTTAGAGATTCCTGAGTGGAAGTGGGAACACATCACAATGGATTTTGCGGTAGGACTCCCGATAACCCAAAAGGGTCTAGACGCCATCTGGGTGATCGTAGATCGGTTGACCAAGTCTGCCCACTTTCTACCGATCAAGATCAGGTACAAATTGGAACAGTTGGTGAAACTTTACATGATGGAGATAGTATCACGACGCGGAGTGCCGGTGTCTATTGTATCCGACAGAGAACCGCGCTTCACGTCAAATTTTTGGAGAAGTCTACAAGAGAGACTGGGAACACAATTAAGAATGAGTACGGCGTATCATCCTCAGACTGATGGTCAGAGTGAGCGAACAATCCAGACTCTAGAGGATATGCTCCGGGCAGTTGTGATGGATTTAAGTGGTAGCTGGGACGATCACTTGCCCCTGGTAGAGTTCGCTTACAACAACAGTTATCACGCTAGCATCGGTATGCCACCATATGAAGCGTTATACGGGAGGAAGTGTCGAACGCCGTTGTGTTGGGATGAAGTTGGTGAACGGAGATTGTTGGGACCAGAATTGGTACAACAAACCGTGGAAATCATTAAAGTAATAAGACAACGGTTAGTAGCAGCCCAGGATCGCCAGAAGAAGTATGCCGACTTACATCGTCAGAAACGAGATTTTGAAGTTGGTAGCTTTGTGTTTCTGAAGGTATCTCCCAGGAAAGGAAAAATCCGTTTTGGAAAGAAGGGCAAATTGAGCCCTAGGTTCATAGGACCGTTCAAAATTTTGAGACGGATCGACGAAGTGGCGTACGAGGTAGCATTACCTCCTGAACTTGAGCACATTCACAACGTGTTTCATGTATCAGTGTTGCGTCCGTATAAGCCAGATTACAAACATGTTATTTCCTATGAACCAATTCAAGTCGAAAGGGACTTATCGTACGAGGAGATTCCTGTCCAAATACTGGATAGGAAGGAACAGAGGCTGAGAAATAAAGTCATTCACTCGGTTAAAGTTCTTTGGAGAAACCACGCGGTGGAAGAAGCTACATGGGAACTCGAAGAGAAGATGAGAGCAAATTACCCTCAGTTATTTGAGTGACCTTAGATTGAAATTCCGAGGACGGAATTTTTATAAGGGGGAGAGGATGTAATGTCCAGGAATTTTTAAACATTGTATCGAATTTATTTTAATAAATAAAATTCATTTTATATATATTTCTACGAATTCAATTGATCCATGTAGGTATTTTTATTTAATTACGTGGTCCAATAATTTTCCTTGCCTTAAAGGGACTCACTAATAGGTTGAATAAGTTAATGAGTAGCCTAGCATTTGATTGGCGAGAAAATTTGGATAATTAAATAAATAATTTCATTTCATTATCGGATTAAATAATTCGAATAAAGAATTATGGTTAAAATAAATACTTTAAATATTTAATTAAAATGTTAAGTGTTTAAATTGAAATGTGAGAAATATAAGGTGGTTAAATTTAGTTGGGTCATCTCCTTATTTTTAGTTGACCCAGACTCCAATAGAGCTGAGCCCAATTCTTTTTATTTCTTTTGGGCCATTTCCCTAATTATTTCAGCCGGCCCATTTCCTTTCCTTCCAGCCGGGTAGCCCAGTCAGTTAAGCCATTTCCATTCGGGTCGACCCATCCCTTATGATTTGGGGGCAAAAGTTGATCAGGTGGGATTTATTGGAAATAACCAAACCAAAAGAAATCATACCTCAAGCCCTAGGTTCCAATCAATCAGACGGAATAGATGAAGGGGAAAAAGGGGGTTCAACGGAGCTTGCGTCGGTGTGTGAGGGCGTGAAGGGACCGGCGGCGTAGCCTAGAACGGGGCAACGACTGGTGGATTGCTCGAGGTTCAAGGCGGGGGGAAGCAAGCGAAGGTGTGAACGACCAAGCACAACTGTTCGGACCAAAGGATTCAAGCGCGGCGACGTGACCGGAGGATACGCGTGGCTCGAGGAAGTGACGGCAAATCGCAGCTGGATTGAGGTGAAACGATCGACAGCCTGTTTCCCCTTAAACCCTCAGGTATTGCCCGAAGCAATTAGGGTATTAACCACAAATTGGGCAAACACTGCCCTATAAATTGAGACCCCAAGTCCTAAACCCTGAAGCTGCCGATTCCTTGATTTGGTGAGTTCTAAATTAGAAGATCAGAGTTCCAAATTAGAAAATTAGGGTTTGAAATTAGAAAATTTAGAAAATTAGGGTTTGAAATTAGAAATTCAGCGGGAAGCCACTGCGAATGTCCGGTTGGGTTGATTATTTTGGGAGAAGAAGGCGTCAAGCAAATCGATCGGCAGGAAGGTATAAATTAGTTAGTTCATTCATTTTCCTTCTTCTGCGATTGGGGTTGTGTTGTTCCCCTGTTTTGGGACGGTGCTATTGTGGGATTTAGACATATGGTAACATTGTATTGTGTTGTCGACTGTGTGTAGAGTGTTGAACTAAAATCTTCCTCTGTACTGGAGTATTTGTTTCCCTGTATTAGGCAGTTGGTTTTATTGTGTTGGGATAAACTGTTTTAGGATTGTGTTGGGTTTTAGCAGCCGGTGAAATTAGTTTTGATATGGATTATTGTGATTGACAAGTCTGATATTGTAATATACTGATGGATTCGTAATTTCCCTTCTGTGTTGTTATAGTATATATTGTGTTATGATGTTCTTGTTGGGTTGCATTGAACTGTTCTGTATTGGGATATTGTTTCTCTATACTGGATAATAATATTGGGTTGGGTTGAAAATAATTTGCAGGAAGCATGGTACATCACTAGTGGCTGATTAATACAACAATTAAACTAACTGTACTACCATTGATTTAATTATTGACTAATTAATTTAAGTTAATAATGCAGTTGCAAACTAACTAATATTATGTTAATAAATAGAATTAATAAAGTAATTATTTATTATGAATAGATAATAAATAAAGATAATAAATATTTAATTATTATTTGATTAATATTGAAATAATAATTAAATATGGATAATTAGTAAATTAAATATGCATTAATAAATGGAGATAATAAATATTTAATTATTAATAATAATTAAGTATGAACCAAATTAATAAAGTAATTAATTATTCACTAAGCCTGAATAAAGATAATAAATATTTAAATTCTTATTTAATTAATATTAAATAATAATTAAATATGAATAAAGTTAATAAAATAATTATTTATTATTTATCAGTGAATAATAAATAAAGGTAATAAATATTTAATTATTATTAAATAATAATTAAATATGAATAAAGTTAATAAAATAATTATTTATTATTTGTCAGTGAATAATAAATAAAGGTAATAAATATTTAATTATTATTAAATAATAATTAAATATGAATAAAGTTAATAAAATAATGATTTAATTATTATTTAATTAATATCGAATAATAATTAAATATAAATAAAGTTAATAATTTAATCATTTATCCTTGAATAATAGATAAGGCTAATAGAATATTTGATTATTATTTAACTAATAATGAATAGGAGTAAGGTTAATTATTTATTATTTCTCATTAAATAATAAATAAATAAAGATAATAAAAACTTAATTATTATTAATAATAATTAAGTAGGGGTAGAGTGATACATTAATTTTCTAGTTAATGTTAAATAAGGGAAATAATTTCGAAAGAGAGTAATAACTAAGTGTAAATAGGACTTAAATAACCTGTTTATTTGTTACCACTGTTAATTAGTAATGCATTAAACAAGATTATTATTTAGTGTGGTAAGTAATAACTTGGGTTACTAAATATTGTTAAGTTGAAAATCTGATAAGCAGGATTAGTTATTGAGATAATAACTAAAGATCATTTAGAAACTTCTGATTTGCACAATATTGATTAGTGATTTAATGTTAATAGAGTTAATAAAGGGATGCAAAATGTTTATTTTGCTAAATAAATAGCATAAGTGAGTGTATCGATATACAGTATGCAATTGTAATGGATAAACCAACTTTATCAACTGATAGGTTATCCAAGATTCAATTAATTAAAGCTAAATTTTATCTGTAGCTGAGCAAAGAGGCAAGTTCCTAACCCTAAACTTCTTACATTATTGCAAGTTCCCTAACTTCATTCTTTCAGTATATTGAATGCAAGTTCTATCTTACTCAACTTTTACATTGAGCAATATTTCTAAACCTTACGCATTATTTTTAATTCGTGCAAAAAGGTATATATTATTGCAAGTTATTCTTTAAGCTTGAATCTTATCTCCAAGCATGTTTTAAGTGGTCTAATTACTTTTAAAATTATTCCACCTCTATGTATTTATTAACATTCGCATTCGTGCATTTGAATTCGTATATTTATTAAAGTTCCGAGATTTAGGGACTATTCATAATTAAGTCTGAACCTTTGTTCGGTTAGACAACTATGTGAAAATTTATAAAAGCTATCTGAACCAATCGAGGGTAAGGATTCTTAGACTGTATGAACACCCCTTTATTATAGGGGAGTACCCCATGTACCGTAAATAAGGTACAAATAACAGAGTTAAATGTGATGCATATACATAGCGTACGCGAGGCTGATCCCCTCAAGTACTTATTCTGTAGCCAGTAACCAGAGGGTCAACTAGCTATTGACTCCTTTGGAAGTTATTGTTCAAAGTCTATTCGACTACCAATTGTTCTAAAAGCATTTATTGTTATTGCTTCTGATAATTGCTGAATTCTCCTTCTGTATTCCCTTCATCATGATATATCCTTATTGTTATACTTTAAACTTGCTGAGCAAACTCGTTGCTCATTCTTGCTATATCATGACTTTATTACAGCTAAACCCGAGACGTCAGGGAAGAACAAAGGAAAAGAAAAGATGAAGTAATAGACTTCATGTAGCAGATTTTAAATTTACGTATAGTTAATTGATGTTAATGTAATTTAAACCCTAACTTTTATTTAGGGTATGGATTTGTGTAAGTGTTTAAGGTTTTTTGTATTATGGGACTAGTAACACCTTTGAAATGAACAACGTATGTTTATTATATTCCGCATTGTAGTTACCATATGTTGTTAGAGGTGAATGTTTGTATTGGATCGTGATGACTGGATCCGGGTATTTGGAGACCCGAATTCGGGGGCGTCACATAAAATATATTATTTCACAATATAATTTTCAACTTTCTAATATTCAGTAAATATCTTTTCGTAGCAATTTCCTTTACTTCATTCAATAGTTTAATTAACTATTAAGCCTTTTCTCTCAAATACACGAACATATAATTCTTTTCACATAAAATCACATATTTCACAATACATATCACATATATACATATATTTAAACCCAAAACATGTCATAACAAGAATTTTATTTATTAAATTCTTATTTAATAACTTCTGAAAATCCGGATTGTCAGACTACTTTCAATCTCTCACTTGCACTAAAGTCAATCGTCATGGTATCTAATACCCTTCTTCTCTAAGTGACGATCATCCTGCTGTTTGGATAAAGCTTCAGTAAATGGATATGTAATCTTGTTCTTGACTTATCCTCTTTCAATGATTCCACTAATCAAATGAAAGTGCCGCAACACATGTTTGAATCCAAGATGAGACTTAAGAACTATTCCTAGTTCTGTAATGAACTTTTCATCCAAACAATCAAACTTGCAGCTTCATTTACAACTATATACTCTGTCTTTGTCACTAAACTAGTAACTCTTTGCTGTTTGGAACTTTTCCAATTCACTGCACCACCTTCCAAGGTAACGATTTACTTTAAAGTGGATATGTTATCGGCTTGGTCAGTCTGAAAAACTTGAGTCTGTTAAGCCCTCTAGTTTTTATTCAGACCTACCATGAATCATGATCACATCTTTAGTACCGGTTAAGTAGCTAATGATGTTTATCACTGTCTTATAATGATCATCTCCAGAATATGACTGTTTAACACCAAGCCTTGTATATTCATTGCATACATGATAGTAACTCATGCGATCTCTCTTTCAAATAGGGACAATTTTAGAGAGATACACTTCATGGCTCATCATCATGAGACCTCTCTTGGAGTTTGTCATGCTAAACGACTTTAGCATCAAATGAATATACGTTCCTTGGGTCAAGCCGAACATCCTTTTGAATCTATCTATATAGATTTATATGAAAGTAGTATGCACACAAGTCAATCATATTTGATATGATGTAGTATATACTTTATAATCTTATTCGGTTGTTAAAAGGCATTTTACATTATCTACATAGTGCTGTTATATTAAATATGATAAACCCATAGTTTTGAGCAATGCTTTTAGAACCATGATGGTGATCATGCTAATGAGATCTAAATTCTAGATAGCTCACAAACTTAAATTGTTCCTAATCGATGGACTACTAAAAAAGGGATTAGTGAATCCGGATAGATTAGTACATACGTTGCTTGCTCTTATGAAGAGAATGATTTATCTCATAATCATTTGTGTGGAGACACTAAAGCAAGTATGTAGGTGCTTATTAGAGAATAAGTTCACTGAACGTGGCTCGCTAAGGAATACCTAATGGAGTTTTACTCGCCTGTCAATAGGAATTCCTCTAGTGATAGTAGTACAAGTGATCCTTGAACTTGAGATCATCATAGTATCTTGTGTATGATGAGTTATACTTTGACATGTCCCTTAAGACCTTTAGGGTATATCAAAGGGTATGATTGGGTATAATAAGTTGTACATGAAAATAGGTGAATGATCAACAAAGAATCTACCACTTCTAGTAAAAGGAGAGAATGTCCTATGTGATTCGATAAATGACGACTCAGAAGTCTTTGGCCAAAGCAGAATGAAATTAGAAAGGAGTTTCTAATTTGTATTAATCAGAGTTGTGAATTTCAGAATCGAATACATATAATTAAATAAAATAAGACTTGAGAGTAATTCCATGTCTTGTATTTAATTGGGATATTGTATGGTAGAAGGATTGAATTGTACGGTAACTATGCACTGAAAGGTTCTTTTATGATTAATGTTGAAATCTATATTATCTGGAAAGTCGTTGATCGCTAAGGGGGCTTACCCTTATTGTAGAATAAATATTATTTATTTAAATGAATTAAATAGTTTAATTTATTTATTTAAATAAGATTAGAATTGTTCTAATTGATTTATTCACAACCGGTTTAATATGGAGAACATAAAGGGTCACACCGCAAAAGGAAAATATTTATTTAAGAAGTAAATGACATAATTGTAATAATAAGTTAAGTGTATTTAATTTAGTCTATGGAGATAGAATAAATTAAATAGCTTAATATTTATTATTTAATATTTTAGAAATATTAAATATAAATTAATAAGAGGAGTCTTATTATTATTATTACTATTACTATTATTTAATTCCTAATAGGGATTGAGAATTAATTAATAGAAGTACTCTCACATGAATTCCTAATTAGATTAGGAGTTTAATTTAATTAAATGAGTTTAATTAGAATAGAAATCCTAATCCTAAATAGTTTAAGGAAAGGTTTTCCTACATCTATAAATAAGAGAAGTCTTATCATAGATTAGGGTTACACACTCTTGCATAAGAATTGTAGAGAGTACTTACAATTTCTATAGAGATAGAAACTAGGGTTTTGCCAACACCCATCTTCTTGAATAAGTATTATTCCTTGGTGGATCACCTCTAGAGGCCAAACACTTGGGTGGCTAACGTTGATCAAAAGAAGGAATTTAATCGGTGGAATTCAAGGAGAACGCGAAAGAATTGGAGGTGAACTTGTACCTGAGGAAGTTAGAATTCTACAAGGGTATAATTCTTATTCTCCATCTCTTTCGTTTAATTAATAATTGTGCATAAAGAAAGATCATGGTGATGGTTTGTATAAAATTTTAAAATCTGATTTTATCGCGCTTCCGCTTTATTAATGTAATTTTGATTGCATGTTCGCGCTATGTACAAACCTAACAGTGGTATCAAGAGCCAAACTTTATGCGAATTATTAATTGTTTTGATTCTGTATATACATTGATATGTGTTTAGAACAATTTAATTGGGCATAATTGTTTGTGTAAAATTATTTTATTTTTTTTATTTTGATTTTATTTATTTTCAGTTAAGATAAAAAGTTTATTTTGAACTGGAATATAATTAAAATTAAAAGTTTTATTTGAACTTGGAATTGGATTCTACGTTAACTAGAATAAAGGAGTTTATTCATATATGGAATAGGATTCCATGTTTCCTAGAATAAAAGAGTTTATTCACATATGGAATAGGATTCCATGTTTCCTAGAATAAAGGAGTTTATTCACATATGGAATAGGATTCCATGTTTCCTTAAAAAATAAAGATGTTTATTTTGATAAGGAATAAGATTCAACATATTTTATTTTCCAACAATTTTAAGTTAAAAATAAAGGTGTTTATTTTAAACTTGAAATTGGTTTCCATATTAATTAAAATAAAGGTGTTTTATTTTGATTTAGAATTTGATTAAAAATAAAGGAGTTTATTTTTAATAAAAATTGGATAAAATAAAATAAATAAGTTTATTATAATTTAAATTTTGATCAAAATAAAGGAGTTTATTTTTTGTTTCAAAATTGGATTTCTAGTAAACTTTTAATTGCCCATTAAATGATATCAATGCATATATGGAATGGTTTTATTATTCATGAGATGAATGTTATTTATTGATACATATGGAGATATGTATGATAATAAATAGAGATTGATTATGGACTACTGACCAATGTGTGATTGGATTTATTTTAGTGGATGCTTGAATGAATGGGTTTTTATAAATGGGGTCTGCGTACCTCGTCTTCTCTAGTTTTTCTTGATGTAAATTCTATCTTCCTCCTATGTACCTCCACTTGACTGCTGATCAAGGTTTCTATTTATAATAAATAGTTTATGTAATAGGTTTAGTTAGAATTACTTAAAGTATTGGAGACAAAGGAGCAAGGAGCGCTTGAAGACCCGTTTGTAATGGAGCCCGGGTTTAAATGTAATAGTTATATTTAAATTTAATTCTTGCACCCTAGGTTTGACCTTTTGGTTCACTTGGTGGCTCTAGTGAACCAAACTAGAATAAAAGTCCATATTCAATCCGGGTAGAATATAGTATTCTATATGTGCATGCTTACTATATATATATATTATATATTATCCAACATGCTTCGCATGTAAAAATAATATGACGCGTATTTTATATATATATGTGCATGTGCGCTTAACAAGATGAGACAAATAATAACAAACCCCTCAAAGAAAATTATATTAAGTCCTAAGCGTTCAAAAATATTTGGAATATCGAACGTCGCCTTCTAGCATGGTAAAACGATAGAGTATTAAATATTTAATATGAGTTTGTTATGCACACACAAGGCGAGTATTAAATATTTAAGATGTTGTTTTATCACATTTGATGCTTATTAAGGAATTGAACATTACTGCTTTGTTGTGCACACACAAGGGTGGTCTTTTTCTCTTCACATATATGGAAGTGCTAGGTTGGACTTAACTTAGATTATTTTAGTTCGGATGTGCACACACTTGACCATTATAATCTAAGAGGAAAAATACAAGGAGTTACATAGTGATGTAATTGACAATAGTTGTCTACTTATTTATTTATATATAGTTTGTTGTGCACACACAAGGCTATATACATTTGAAATGAGATCCTTATTCTCACTAGCAAATCTTTAATTAGATTTGCCGAACTATATATTGAGGGTAATATGGTTTGATGAAAATAGTGAGGTACCAATTTAAAATAAAGACCTAATTTATTTTGGTAATTAATTAAAATGAATGTATGCTAAAATGTTGTTAAATTATAAATTCATTTACAGAATTTTGCAATGTCTAATTCACTATCACTGCGGAGCATATTAGATGCTAATTAACCGGACCAAATTAAAAGGACTGGTTAAAGAATTTGAGAATAGTTCTCAAGGCTGAAAAGCTGTCTTATATCCTTAATACGCTTATCCCTGTAATGGTTGCAGACAATGCCTCTGAGGAAGAGATTGCTACTTTTAGAAAGTAGTAAGATGATGCACAGTTGGCTTAAATGTATCATACTCGCATCCATGAGTAACGAGCTTCAGCGTCAGTATGAAACTATGGATGCTTCTACTATACTCCTGCACCTTCAAGGAGTTGAAGGGTGAGGAAAGTAAGACTATTAGATATCAGATATCTAAGGAGCTCTTTCGATCTAGAATGACCGATGACACTACAGTATAGACAAATGTCCTAAAATGATCAATATGATTGAACAATTGGGACAACTGGGTTTTAATGGATGGAGAGTTGATCAAAGATTTGATCTTGCAATCACTTCCGGACTCTTTCTCACAAATTGTTGTGAATTTCCACATGAACAAGCTATATGTCAGTCTGCCTGAGTTGCTTAAACATGTTGAAAACTGTAAAGAGTCACTTTCGAACCAAGAAAGACCAAGTCTTACTGGTAGATGATTCTTCCAGGAAGCGGAAGAGGGCCAAAGGATCTTCTTAAAAGAAAAACAATTCAAAGAAGGTAAATGGAAGGGCAAAAATAAAGGACAATAAGAACAAGACTGATGCAGATAGCAAAGGAGTTTGCTTCCAATGCAATAAGCCTGGATACTGAAAAGGAAATTGTAAGGAGTATCTTACAGAGGCTAACCAGAAGAAGCTTAATGAAGCTTCGGTTACACATATGGGTTTGTTCATAGTTGAAATAAATTTTTCTATAAGTCAAGGTTCTACTTGGGTATTGGATACCGGCTGTAGTTCTCACGTATACAATCCAATGAAGAGACTAAGCAGAAGTAGAAAGCTAAACAAAGAGTAAGTAATCTTATGTGTGGAATGGAGCAAAGGTTGCTGCATTAACCATAGGAACTTATAGTTTAGCATTGCCTACGGGCAAGTCTATTAAGTTAATAAAGTTGTTATTATGTTCCAGTTCTTTGTAGAAACATTATTACTTCCGTTGTTGGACAAGGAAGTTTTTGGTATTATATTTAAGAACAATTATTGTTCTATTTATAATGATAATGTTTTGTATGAAACTGAAATTTCACTTGATAGACTTTGTAAACTTGACTTACATGAAAAATAATTTTGCAAATTGAACAAACTAGTAAAAGAAAAAAGAGATGATCATTCAAAGTGTTGAATATGTGTATTTGATGAAATACAAGTCTGAATCATTTGAAAGGTTCAAAGAATTCAGAAGTGAAACAAATTGACAAAGTATTAAGATTCTTTGATCAGATCGAGGAAAGAATACTTGTGCAATGAGTTTCTAGATCATCTCAAAATGGTATTTTCTCATAATGGACACCTCCTGATACGCAATAATTGATATCTAAAAGGAGAAATTGTACCTTGTTGGACATGGTGCAGTCCATAATGATTTTTACTAACATTCTAGTATCCATCTAGGGTTATGCCCTAGAAACGACTGCATATCTACAAAATAAGGTAACCTCAAAAATCTAGCCCCAAGACTCCATAAAGGTTATGGATAGGGAGGATTCCTATTCTTAAGTATGTTAAGATAAGGGGTTGTCCAGCTTATGTGAAAAGGTTTCAAAGATAAGTTTGGGACAAAATCTGACAAGTGCAGATTTGTAGGATATCCTAAAGAAAGTTTAGGGTATTATTACTATAATCATACACGCTACTTTCTTAGATAAATGTGTTTATCATTGAAGGAGCTAGTGGGAGGGTAATAAATCTTGAAGGAGTTCAAGAACCAGAAAGCACTTTAAGTCAAACCGAGGAACCTGTAGATAGACCTATTGTACCACAACCGAATCATAAATCTGGAAGAGTACCGAAGATACCTAGAAGGTATGGATTCATCATAGGGATGATGATGAGGTACACATCATAGAGGATGATGATCCAGTTATATATGATGAGGCCATGAGTAGTAGACACTCAGAGAAATGGCTAGAAGCCATGAAATCCGAAATGGACTCCATGTTAGAGAACCAAGTATAGACTCTGGTTAATCCACAAAAGGGCATAGTGCCCAGAGTGTGAATATGGGCCTTTTAAGAGAAAGACTGGGGCAAATGGCAAGGTGGAGACCTATAAGACCAGACCTGTTTAAAAGGTTTTTCAAGTCAAGGAGTTGATTGTGATAAAATCTTATTACCTGGTAATGCTCAAGTCCATTTAGATTTTACTTGCGATTACAGCTTATTACGAAATCTGGCAAAATGGATGTGGAGACGTCCTTCCTCAATGAAGACTTGAGGAGAATGTATGTATGATACAGCTAGAGGAATTTGTTTCAAAGGTTGAAGCAAATCGTGTTTTAAGCTACAATGATCCAAAGATGGATTGAAGCAAGCTTCTCAAAGATGGAACATTCATTTTGATGAGACAATCAAAAGAGTTTGATTTTATTAAAAACGGGAATGAACCTAGTGTGTACAAAAGGGTCAATGGGAGCGCTGTGACATTCTTGGTATTATATGTTGATATACTACCGACAACGAATAACACACCAATGCTACAATCAGTAAAGATAAAATTGTCTAAATATTCCTCCATGAATGACTTGGGAGGAGCATCCTATAAATTGGGGATATAAATCTATATAGATAGATTTAAAAGGATGTTCGACTTGACCCAAGGAACGTATATTCATTTGATGTTAAAGGTGTTTAGCATGGCAAAACTCCAAGAGAGGTCTCATGATGATGAGCCATAGAGTGTATCTCTCTCAAATTGTCTCCAATTAAAAGAGAGATCGCATGAGTTACTATCATGTATGCAGTGAATATACAAGGCCTGATGTTGATCAGTCATATTCTGGAGATGATCACTGTAAGACAGTGATAAACATCTTTAAGTACTTAACCGGTACTGAAGATATGATCATGATTCATGGTAGGTCTGAATTAAAACTAGAGGGCTAAACAGACTCAAGTTTTTCAGACTGACTAAGACGATAACAAATCCACTTTAGGGTAAATAGTTACCTCAAAAGGTGGTACGGTGAATTGGAAAGGTTCCAAACAAGCAAAGAGTTGCTGGTTTAGTGACAAAGACAAAGTATATAGCTGTAAATGAAGCTACAAGTTGATTGTTTGGATGAAAAGTTCATTACAGAACTAGGAATAGTTCCTAAGTCTCATCTTGGATTCAAACATGTGTTGCGGCACTTTCATTTGATTAGTGGAATCATTGAAAGAGGAAAAGTCACTATAGAGATAGTGGACTCTCAAGAACAACATTGCATATCCATTTACTAAAGCTTTATCCAAACAGCAGGATGATCGTCACTTAGAGAAGAAGGGTATTTGATACTATGACGATTGGCTTTAGTGCAAGTGGGAGATTGAAAGTAGTATGCACACAAGCCAATCATATTTGATATGATGTAGCATATACTTTATAATCTTATTCGGTTGTTAAAAGGCATTTTACATTATCTACATAGTGCTGTTATATTAAATATAATAAACCCATAGTTTTGAGCAATGCTTTTAGAATCATGATGGTGATCATGCTAATGAGATCTAAATTCTAGATAGCTCACAAACTTAAATTGTTCCTAATCGATGGATTACTAAAAAAGGGATTAGTGAATCCGGATAGATTAGTACATACGTTGCTTGCTCTTATGAAGAGAATGATTTATCTCATAATCATTTGTGTGGAGACACTAAAGCAAGTATGTAGGTGCTTATTAGAGAATAAGTTCACTGAACGTGGCTCGCTAAGAAATACCTAATGGAGTTTTACTCGCCTGTCAATAGGAATTCCTCTAGTGATAGTAGTACAAGTGATCCTTGGACTTGAGATCATCATAGTATCTTGTGTATGATGAGTTATACTTTGACATGTCCCTTAAGACCTTTAGGGTATATCAAAGGGAATGATTGAGTATAATAAGTTGTACATGAAAATAGGTGAATGATCAACAAAGAATCTACCACTTCTAGTAAAAGGAGAGAATGTCCTATGTGATTCGATAAATGACGACTCAGAAGTCTTTGGCCAAAGCAGAATGAAATTAGAAAGGAGTTTCTAATTTGTATTAATCAGAGTTGTGCATTTCAGAATCGAAATACATATAATTAAATAAAATAAGACTTGACAATAATTCCATGTCTTATATTTAATTGGGACATTGTATGGTAGAAGGATTGAATTGTACGGTAACTATGCACTGAAAGGTTCTTTTATGATTAATGTTGAAATCTATATTATCTGGAAAGTCGTTGATCGTTAAGGGGGCTTACCCTTATTGTAGAATAAATATTATTTATTTAAATGAATTAAATAGTTTAATTTATTTATTTAAATAAGATTAGAATTGTTCTAATTGATTTATTCACAACCGGTTTAATATGGAGAACTTAAAGGGTCACACCGCAAAAGAAAAATATTTATTTAAGAAGTAAATGACATAATTGTAATAATAAGTTAAGTGTATTTAATTTAGTCTATGGAGATAGAATAAATTAAATAGCTTAATATTTATTATTTAATATTTTAGAAATATTAAATATAAATTAATAAGAGGAGTCTTATTATTATTATTACTATTACTATTATTTAATACCTAATAGGGATTGAGAATTAATTAATAGAAGTACTCTCACATGAATTCCTAATTAGATTAGGAGTTTAATTTAATTAAAGGAGTTTAATTAGAATAGAAACCCTAATCCTAAATAGTTTAGGGAAGGGTTTTCCTACATCTATAAATAAGAGAAGTCTTATCATAGATTAGGGTTACACACTCTTGCATAAGAATTGTAGAGAGTACTTACAATTTCTATAGAGATAGAAACTAGGGTTTTGCCAACACCCATCTTCTTGAATAAGTATTATTCCTTGGTGGATCACCTCTAGAGGCCAAACACTTGGGTGACTAACGTTGATCAAAGGAAGGAATTTAATCGGTGGAATTCAAGGAGAACGCGAAAGAATTGGAGGTGAACTTGTACCTGAGGAAGCTAGAATTCTACAAGGGTATAATTCTTATTCTCCATCTCTTTCGTTTAATTAATAATTGTGCATAAAGAAAGATCATGGTGATGGTTTGTATAAAATTTTAAAATCTGATTTTATCGCGCTTCCGCTTTATTAATGTAATTTTGATTGCATGTTCGCGCTATGTACAAACCTAACATTATATCACCAATTTATAGGATGCTCCTCCCAAGTCATTCATAGAGGAATGTTTAGACAATTTTATCTTTACTGACTGTAGCATTAGTGTGTTATTCCTTATCAGTAGTATATCAACATATAATACCAAGAATGTCACAGCCTCCCACTGACCCTTTTGTACACATAAGGTTCATTCTCATTTTTGATAAAATCAAACTCTTTTGATTGTTTCATCAAAATGAATGTTCCATCTTTGAGAAGCCTTTAATCCATAAATGGATCGTTGCAGCTTAAAAAACGATTTGCTTCAACCTTCGAAACAAATTCCTCTAGCTGTATCATACATACATTCTCCTCGAGTCTTCATTTAGGAAGGGTGTCTCCACATCCATTTTGCCAAATTTCGTAATAAGCTGCAATCACAAGCAAAATCTAAATGGACTTGAATATTACCTATTAATAAGGTTTTATCACAGTCAACTCCTTGACTTGAAAAACCTTTTAAACAGGTCTGGTCTTATAGGCCCCCACCTTGCCATTTTCCCCAGTCTTTCTCTTAAAGACCCATATTCACACTCTAGGCACTATGCCCTTTTGTGGAGTAACCAGAGTCTATACTTTGTTCTCATACATGGAGTCCATTTCGGATTTCATGGCCATCTGCCATTTTTCTGAGTGTCTTCTACTCATAGCCTCATCGTATATAACTGGATCATCATCCTCTATGATGCGTACCTCATCATCATCCTCTATGATGAATCCATACCTCCTAGGTATCTCCGGTACTCTTCCAAATTTACGATTTGGTTATTGTACAATAGGTCTATCTACAGGTTCCTCGGTTCGACTTAAAATGCTTTGTGGTTCTTGAACTCCTTCAAGATCTATTACCCTCCCACTAGCTCCTTCAATGATAAACACCTTTATCTAAGAAGGCAGCATGTAGGATTATAATAATAATACCCTAAACTTTCTTTAGGATATCCTACAAGTCTGCACTTGCCAGATTTTTGTCTCCAGCTTATCTTTGAAACCTTTTCACATAAGCTGAACAACCCCTTATCTTAACATATTTAAGATTAGGAATCCTCCCTATCCATAACTTTTATGGAGTCTTGGGGCCGAATTTTGTGGTTACCTTATTTTGTAAATATGCAGCCGTTTCTAGGGCATAACCCCAGATGGATACTAGAATGTCAGTAAAAATCATTATGGACTGCACCATGTCCAACAAGGTACAAATTTTCCTTTTAGATACACCAATCAATTATTGCGTATCAGGAGATGTCCATTATGAGAAAATACCATTTTGAGATGATCTAGAAACTTATTGCACAAGTATTCTTTCCTCGATCTGATCAAAGAATCTTAATACTTTGTTAATATGTTTTACTTCTAAATTCTTTGAACATTTCAAATGATTCAGACTTGTATTTTATCAAGTACACACATTCAACTCTTTGAATGACCATCTCCTTTTCTTTTATTAGTTTGTTCAGTTTGCAAAATTATTTTTCATGTAGCTCAAGTTTATAAAGTCCATCAAGTAATCTTCCAGTTTCAAACAAAATATTATCATTATAAATAGAACAACAATTGTTCTTAAATATAATACCATAACCTTCCTTGTCCAACAACGAAAGTTCTAATATTTCTAATGAGAACTGGAACATAATAACAACTTATTAACTTAATAGACTTGCCCGTAGGCAATGTTAAACTATAAGTTCATATGGTTAATACAACAACCTTTGCTCCATTCCCACACATAAGATTACTTACTCTTTGTTTAGCTTTCTACTTATTCTTAGTCTCTGCATTGGATTGCATACGTGAGAACTACAGCCGGTATCCAATACCCAAGTAGAACCTTGACTTACAGAAAGATTATTTTTTAATCATGAACAAACCTGTATTTGTAACCGAAGCTTCACTAAGCTTCTTCTGGTTAGCCTCTGTAAGATTCTCCTTACAGTTTCCTTTCTAGTATCTAGGCTTATTGTAGTGGAAGCAAACTTCTTTGCTATCTGCATCAGTCTTGTTCTTATTGTCCTTTGTTTTTGCCTTTCCATTTACCTTCTTTGAATTGTTCTTCTTTTAAGAAGATCCTTTGGCCCTCATCCGCTTCCTGGAAGAATCATCTACCAGTAAGACTTGGTCTTTCTTGGTTGGAAAGTGACTTTTTACAGTTTTTAACATGTTTATGCAACTCAGGCAGGCTGACATATAGCTTGTTTATGTGGAAATTCACAATAATTTGTGAGAAAGAGTCCGGAAGTGATTGCAAGATCAAATCTTGGATCAACTCTCCATCCATTAAAACCCAGTTGTCCCAATTGTTCAATCAGATTGATCATTTTAGGACATATGTCTATACTGTAGTGTCATCGGTCATTCTAGATCGGAAAAGCTCCTTAGATATCGGATATCTAATAGTCCTACTTTCCTCACCATTCAACTCCTTGAAGGTGACGAAGTACAGTAGGAGCATCCATAGTTTCATGCTGACGCTGAAGCTCGTTATTCATGGATGCGAGCATGATGCATTGAGCCAACTATGCATCATCTTACCACTTTCTAAAAGTAGCAATATCTTCCTCAGAGGCATTGTCTGCAACCATTGCAGGGATAGGCGTATTAAGGACATAAGATAGCTTTTCATCCTTGAGAACTATTTTCAAATTCCTTAACTAGTCCGTGTTATTTGGTCAAGTTAATTAGCATTTAATATACTCCGCAGTGATAGTAAATTAGACATTGTAAAATTCTATAAATGAAATAAACAACATTTTAGCATAAATTAATTACCAAAATAAATTAGGTCTTTATTTTAAATTGGTATCTCTCACTTTTTCATCAAACTATATTACCCTCATTATACAGTTCGGCAAATCTAATTAAAGATTTGCTAGCGAGAATAAGGATCCCATTTCAAATGTATCTAGCCTTGTGTGTGCACAACAAACTATATATAAATAAATAGGTAGACAACTATTGTTAATTACATCACTATGTAACTCCTTGTATTTTGCCTCATAGATTATAATGGTCAAGTATGTGCACATCCGAACTAAAATAATCTAAGTTAAGTCCAACCTAGCACTTCCATATATGTGAAGAGAAAAAGACCGTCCTTGTGGTGACACAACAAAACAGTAATGTTCAATTCCTTAATAAGCATCAAATGTGATAATGCAACATCTTAAATATTTAATACTTGCCTTGTGGTGACACAACAAACTCATATTAAATATTTAATACTCTATTGCTTTACCATGCTAGAAGGCGACGTTCGATATTCCGAATATCTTTGAACGCTTAAGACTTAATATGATTTTCTTTGAGGGGTTTGTTATTATTTGTCTCATCTTGTTTAGCGCGCATGCACACACATATATAAATTACGCGTCATATTATTTAACATGCGAAGTATATTGGGTAATATAATATATATATATATATATATATATATATATATATATATATATATAGGTCAAACCTAGGATGCAAGAATTAAATTTAAATATAACTATTATATTTAAATCTCGGGCTCCATTACAACCGGGTCTTCGAGCGCTCCTTGCTCCTTTGTCTCCAATTATTCAAAATAATTTTAACTAGTCCTATTACATAAACTATTTAAAATAAATAGAAACCTTGATCAACAGTCAAGGGGAAGTATATAGGAGGGAGATAGAATCATTAAGAAAAATTAGAGAAGACGGGGTACGCAGATCCCATTTATAAAAATCCATTCATTCAAGCATCCACTAAAATAAATCCAATCACGTATTGGTCAGTAGTCCATAGTCAATACCTATTTATTATCATACATATCTCCATATGGATCAATAAATAACATTCATCTCATGAATAATAAAACCATTCCATATATGCATTGATATCATTTAATGGGCAATTAAAAGTTTACTAGAAATCTAATTTTGAAACAAAAATAAACTCCTTTATTTTAATCAAAATTTAATCATAATAAATTTATTTATTTTATTTTATCCAATTTTGAATAAAAATAAACTCCTTTATTTTTAATCAAATTTCAAATCAAAATAAACTCCTTTATTTTAATTAACATGGAAACCAATTTTAAGTTCAAAATAAACACCTTTATTTTAACTTAAAATTGCTTGGAAAAATAAAATATGTTAAATCCTATTCCTTATCAAAATAAACATCTTTATTTTTAAGGAAACATGGAATCCTATTCCATATGTGAATAAACTCCTTTATTCTAGGAAACATGGAATCTTATTCCAAAATAGAATAAACTCTTTTATTCTAGTTAACGTGGAATCTCATTCCAGGTTAAAATAAAACTTTTAATTTTAATTATATTCTCATTCAAAATAAACCTTTTATCTTAATTAAAAATAAATAAAATCAAAATAAAAAAAAAATTCAAAATCTGCAGACCGACACGACCGCGCTCCAAAATGAACTAGGAGTGGCGCAGCCGCGTTGCAAATGATTTCTGGGTTTGTGCGCGGCCACGCTCCAGAATGAACTGGAAGCGGCGCGGCCCATACATACATGGAATCATAATGATCGATAATTAGCACAAGGTTAGGCTCTGATACCACTGTTAGGTTTGTATATAGCGCGAACATGCAATCAAATTACATAAATAGTGCGGAAGCGCAGTAAAACGGATTTTAAAATTTTTCATACAAACCATCACCATGATCATCCTTGTGATCAATTATCAATTAAACGAAAGAGATAGAGATATAGAATTATACGCTCGTGAATCAAAGCTTCCTCAGGTACAAGTTCACCTCAAATTCCTTCATGTTCTTCTTGAATTCCACCGATTAAATTCCTTCCTTTGATCAACGTTAGCCACCCAAGTGTTTGGCCTCTAGAGGTGTTCCACCAAGGAATAATAGTTGTTCAAGAAGATGGGTATTGGCAAAACCCTAGTTTCTATCTCTATAGAAATTGCAAGTACTCTCTCTCTCCAATTCTTATAGAAGAGTGTGTAACTGTCTAACTCCAAGTCATGATAAGACTCCTCTTATTTATAGATATAGGGAACCCTCCTAAACTATTTAGGATTAGGGTTTTTATTTTAATTAAACTCCTTTAATTAATTAAACTCCCAATCCAATTAGAAATTTATGAGAGTACTTTTATTAATTAATTCCCAAACCCTTTTACGAACTAAATAATAATAATAGTACTAATAATAATAAGACTCTTCTTATTAATTTATATTTAATATTTCCAAAATATTAAATAATAAATATTAAGCTATTTAATTTATTCTATCTTCATAGATTAAATTAAATACACTTAATTTATTATTACGATTATGCCATTTACTTTTTAAACAAATATTTTATTTTTGCGGTGTGACCCTTTAGGTTCTCCATATTAAACCGGTTGTGAATAAATCAATTAGAATAATTCTAATCTTATTTAAATAAATAAATTAAATTATTTAATTTATTTAAATAAATAATATTTATTCTACAATAAGGGTAAGCCCCCTTAGAGATCAACGACTTTCCAGATAATATAGATTTCAACATTAATCACAAAAGAACCTTTAAGTGAATAGTTACCGTACAATTCAATCCTTCTACCGTACAATGTCCCAATTAAATATAAGACATGAAATTACTGTCAAGTCTTATTTTATTTAATTATATGTATTTCGATTCTCAAATGCACAACTCTCATTAATACAAATTAGAAACTCCTTTCTAATTTCATTCTGCTTTGGCCAAAGACTTCTGAGTCGTCATTTATCGAATCACATAGGACATTCTCTCCTTTATTAGAAGTGGTAGATTCTTTGTTGATCATTCATCTATCTCCATGTATAACTTATTATACCCAATCATACTCTTTGATATACCCTAAGGGTCTTAAGGGACTTGTCAAAGTATAACTCATCACACACAAGATACTATGATGATCTCAAGTCCAAGGATCACTTGTACTACTATCACTAGAGGAATTCCTATTGACAGACGAGTAAAACTCCATTAGGTATTCCTTATCGAGACACATACTTGCTTTAGTGTCTCCACGCAAATGATTACGAGATCAATCATCCTCTTCATAAGAGCAAGCAACGTATGTACTAATCTATCCAGATTCACTAATCCCCTTTTTAGTAATCCATCGATTAGGAACGATTTTAGTTTGTGAGCTATCTAGAATTTAGATATCATTAGCATTATCACCATCATGATTCTAAAACATTACTCAAAACTATGGGTTTATCACATTTAATATAACAGCGCCATGTAGATAAAGTAAAATGCCTTAAACAAACAAATAAGATTACAAAGTATATGCTATATCATATCAAATATGATTGGTTTGTGTGCATACTACTTTCAACCTAATGGAGTTTTACTCGCCTGTCAATAGGAATTCCTCTAGTGATAGTAGTACAAGTGATCCTTGGACTTGAGATCATCATAGTATCTTGTGTATGATGAGTTATACTTTGACATGTCGCTTAAGACCTTTAGGGTATAACAAACGGTATGATTGGGTATAATTAGTTGTACATGGAGATAGGTGAATGATCAACAAAGAATCTATCTCGTTTAGTAAAAGATGTGAATGTCCTATTTGATTCGATAAATGACAACTCAGTAGTCCTTGGCCAAGGCAGAATAAAATTAGAAAGGAGTTTTTAATTTGCATTATTTAGAGTTATGCATTTGGAAATCGAAATACATATAATTAAATAAAATAAGATTTGACAGTAAATCCATGTCTTATATTTAATTGGGACATTGTATGGTAGAATGATTGAATTGTACGGTAAATATTCACTGAAAGGTTCTTTTGTGATTAATGTTAAAATCTATATTATTTGGAAAGTCGTTGATCACTAAGGGGACTTACCCTTATTGTAGAATAAATGTTATTTATTTAAATAAATTAAATAGTTTAATTTATTTATTTAAATAAGATTAGAATTGTTCTAATTGATTTATTCACAACCGGTTTAATATGGAGAACCTAAAGGGTCACAACGCAAAAGAAAAATATTTATTTAAGAAGTAAATGACATAATTGTAATAATAAGTTAAGTGTATTTAATTTAGTCTTTGGAGATAAAATAAATTAAATAGCTTAATATTTATTATTTAATATTTTATAAATATTAAATATAAATTAATAAGAGGATTCTTATTATTATTATTACTATTACTATTATTTAATTCGTAATAGGGATTGAGAATTAATTAATAGAAGTATTCTCTCTCTCTCATGAATTCCTAATTGGATTAGGAGCTTAATTAATTAAAGGAGTTTAATTAGAATAGAATCCCTAATCCTAAATAGTTTAGGGAAGGGTTTTTCTTACATCTATAAATAAGAAAAGTCTTATCATAGATTAGGGTTACACACTCTTGTATAAGAATTGTGGAGAGTACTTGCAATTTATATAAAGATAGAAACGATGGTTTTACCAACGCCCATCTTCTTGAATAGATATTATTCTTTGGTTGATCACCTCTAGAGGCCAAATACTTGGGTGGCTAACGTTGATCAAAGGAAGGAATTTAATCGGTGGAATAAAAGGCGAACACGAAGGAATTGGAGGTGAACTTGTACCCGAGGAAGCTAGAATTCTACAAGGGTATAATTCTTATTCTCCATCTCTTACGTTTAATTAATAATTGTGCATAAAGAAAGATCATGGTGATGGTTTGTATAAAATTTTAAAATCTGATTTTATTGCGCTTCCGCTTTATTTATGTAATTTGATTGCATGTTCGCGTTATACAAACCTAACATCTTCTAACTTGGTTTGTTTGGGTGTAGGATCAGTTTTGTGGATATATCCTTTTCAAGGGGAGATTCTGGATTTGAGGACAAATCCTTTTGAAGAGGGGGGAATGATGAGATCCTGGTTAGGCTCGCATCAAGCGTCATCGACTTAACTTAAGCTTCGAGGGTTCAACAAACGAATTAAAGTAATTGGGCTAGAATCTACTCAATGAGGCTTACATTGGAGCTCAATTCATATGAACATCGAGGAGAGGGTCATTCATGTGATTTGGGATTGCTAGATACGATCTATGCAGTAAGATTAAATCAATGCAAGTCAAGTGTTCGAGATAGTGTTCGTCATGTTCGTTTGTATCGTCTAATCATTAATGAAGATATGTGTTAATTAATGGAAGGACTAGCGTTCATACGACATTATGGATTTCCAAGAAAGTTGAAGAGGTTATGTTATATCATGGGACAACACGAGGTTGGATTGCATGGAAAGCAAATTCGAAAGCAGACAAAATTCTTAAGCAGCAGGGTTCTCGCCCCGGCAAGAATTTCATGCCCAGAAAGCTCGCCCCGGCAGGAACTTCTCTAGATATCTTCGCCCCGGCCAAAGCTGAAACTTCCCCAGCCAAATCTTCTATGCCCATCTTCGCCCTGACGAGAATTCCCAGTATAAATTTCTCGTCCCGGCGAGAACTCTCAAATTTTGCTGGCACATTTTTCGAGGCAAACGCATTTTGACAGTTTGGGACACAGATTTCTTCCTTAATTTTAGGGATTTTAGTATATTTCTATATTCCTATTGTAATTAGGATATTTCTTAGAATAGGGATTGATTTCCTTATTGTTTATTAGTTAGGATTTCTATATCCATTCAAATTCTTATTTCCTTATAGAATTAGGGTTTCTATGTATTAGTATAAATAAAATACATGGCTTATGTAATAGGGAGACAACAATTCAGATTAATAAAAATTATTGTGAGATTCTTCTCATCTTTTGGTTCTTTAAGAATTCCTAGATTATTTTCTTAGTTTTCTTGAGATTCAATTATCGACTTATCATACAACAATTTATAGTTGTTTGTGGCGTCATTCTATCATACATCCAACGTTGATTGTACTTTTGGTTCTTGTCTCTTTATAGACATTGGGTCAAAGTGCCGATGGTGTTCCATTCAGCGCATGTGACACCCCCAAATTCAGGTACCAATACCTCGAATCTGGTGATCATGATAGAGTACAGCCATACACTTCTAAACGACATAAATCAACTAATGCGGAATAAATAAACATTTGTTGTTCATTACAAAAAGTTTACTGCGGTTCCAAAGTCTATAACCTTAAATAAATACATCACGGAGTACAATAATAATACAAAACGATTCCACGATTACATAACGGGATAGTGCATATACCTATTCCTTAAGCTTTCCTTTACCTTTGTCTGCTTTGGAACTCCCCGACTTAACTGCAATAGGTTCATGATATAGCAAGGATGAGCAACTACTTTGCTCAGCAAGTTTAAAATGAATAAGGAAGATATATCATGAATGAATGAGAATAATAATTGATGAGTGGGTTTTACATCTATGAATTGAGTACGTTTGGCTTGATAATTTGTGAGTTCTTAAGTATTTTTAAGTTAGTATTAGGTATTTATAGTGTTTTTATGTTATTTTATAGGAAGAAGCAAGGAAATGCGATCCGAACATCTTTTGGAGTACAATATGCGAGCAAACGAGAAAAGGGAAGATTATAGGGCTTTTAACATTAAAATGGATGCATGTTCTTGGTCTGGAACTTGGATTTTATTGTAGATTTCTTCTTAGCTTTCCGGAACATCTTGAATCACCCCAATCGGAGTTCGGATGCGAGAGTTATGACATTTTTATCAACAGAGATCAAGTTTTGGAGTTGTCATTTACATAACAGTCACTTGAAGCTCAATTTCAACCATTCTCTATCCCTAATCTCTCCATGCTCAAAGAAGGAAAGTTGTAGATCTCGTCGAGAGCTTCGATTTGATAGGTGGCAGGCCCCGTAACTCTTTTCGGATCAAAGGTTATGACCATTTTATCAACAGATATCCGAGCAGAATTTGGTCGGGCGCGGCCGCGCCGGTTCCTAGTGTATTTTGGGCGCGGCCGCGCTGGACTGCAGAGTGGGAAACATGATTTCTGGCACTTAGGCGCGACCGCGCTGCTTCCTAGGCCAAATATGGGCGCGGCCGCGCTGGGTCGGGTTTTTAAAAAGCTTATTTTTGACCCTCATTGAATGGAACAAGGATTGTAACTTCTAAGTGGTTTAGGACTTTAACTATAACCTATAAATACATGATGTCAGGCATAGAATCGGGGAGATTTTGCTACTTTTTGCTAACCCTAGTTTGGGAGAAAGAGAGGAAGGCTTGAAACAATTGAGCAAGCAAGAAGGATTCATCACAAGAGCTGAAGGAGAGACTCAAGGATTGCGTCTACAGATTCTATTCTCTTCTCTATCTTTTATTTTGTATTCTTGAATGCTTTATCAATTGTGGATTATGGATTTTAATTCAATTATGAACTAATTTCTTTTTAAGATTACAATGGAACTTATTGCGTAGCTTTTATTGATAAGCTTCCTTGTTAATTATTATTGATTATTATCAGATTGTCTATTATGATTTGCGATTAATTGCTTAATTGTTTGATCAATAATTACTATGGTAATCTTTATGAACTCGAGAGATGGATTATAGATTTAGACCTAATCATAGTAGCATGTGATTGTGTATTCTGCTGTCGATGGAATTCATGATTTGTGTTTAGGATAGAGATATACTTATACGCCGCATGTAATCTGAAATAGAACCTGAGCTTTAAATCCTTTTTAATTGTAATTCACATAGAGATATAGTGAATTAGTTAACTGGGGTGTTCATCTTAATTCTATCTTTTGTGGATTTAAGTTGATTCGTTTATGATACATCGAGAGATGATTATAAATATTGATGAGTTCTTGATTAACAATCCAGAATAATTAATATAACTTAAAAGGAAGTGTATTAATTCAAGTGAAACATTAAGGAAAATTGTAATCTTAAGCCTTTTTATCCGAATTCAATTCTTGGTAGTTAGTAATTAGTTAGTTTAGTACTTTATTTTCAAAATTCAAAATCTTTTATCGAATTGTTTAAATAAAATTAATTTGATTATGAGTTAGTGTTTGGTAATTATTATTAAATAATTCTATGTGGGTTCGACACTCTCTTATCACTTTATTACTTGTTGATCGTGTACACTTGCACATATTTATTGATTGCTAAATCGACAAACAAGTTTTTGGCGTCGTTGCCGGGGAGTTAATTTAATAATTTTTACCAATATTAATTTCAATCATATTAATCTTAATTTAAACATTTTATTTTTATTTTTTATTTATTTCTTTTTCTGTTTTACTTCTTTTTGAGGTACACTATGGCCAACTTTGACTGTCAATGGCCTTATACGAGAATGACTCAGCCAAAAGTGACAGGGATTTATGAACTCGATGATTTATCAGCGCAGTTAGAGACACTTTCGAGGAAGTTTGATGCTTTAGCAACACAATCTATTCAAAGTGTAACGATGATTTGTGATTATTGTGCTGGAAACCATCTGAGTCACCAATGTACTATCAGTTTTGAGTCGGTACAGTGTGGCGGTGACTACCCCAACAATTATGCATATCCTAATAATTATCATCATAGTTGGGGGTATCATCCGGATTTTTAATGGAGCCATAATAATCAAGTCCAAATCTTTGCTCCAAGCCAATCATGCACTGTAGAATTTCAGGATCCAGCCCCTCTACATGAAGAAGAAAGGAACTTAAGTTTAGAGGAGGTCTTGGCAAAGTTCATTACAGCTACGGACAAAAGAATGAGTGATCAGGATCGGCTGTTGAACCAAGTGGATTTAAATATAAAAAGCCAAGCAGTGTCGATTCGAAATCTTGAGAACGAGATGGGATAGCTTATCAACGCCTTCAACAATAGCTATCATTGTGTATGGCCTAATGATGCGGTTCTCGAGACTAATGGATTGTCCGCGCCAAAGTTACAACTAGACGTGTTAATTGACGATGATTCTGATATGGAAAAGACAAGTGGGGATCGGGAAAATATAGCCAAAGAAGAACTAGCCTTGAGTTCCAATGCTGATGATCCTACGTTATTAGTACCCCATGTACCTTCTCCGCAAAAGCTCAAGGATCTGGGTAGTTTTGCGATCCCGTGCCCAATTGGTAGTCATATCGTCGGCAAGGCTCTATGTGACAATGGAGTTAACATAAATTTGGGGCCATGGTGGAATGAAAGAAGGGACCATGAGATGTTAAATGAAACTCTAGTTGTGCTTAAAGAGGTTCAAGTCCATATTCCATTCAGAAACATAATTGGGAAAACGCCTAGCTATTTGAAGTTCATAGAGAATATTCTATCTAAAAAGAATAAGCTAGATGATCTTGAAATTATGCAGCAAATCCCTCGAAAGCTACATTATTACTAATGGATGGAGGGTTCCTCAATTTTCGAAGGGGAATTGGATAGTGGAATAGGACGAAGTCGGGCTGACGACTATAAACCAAGCGCTTCTTGGGAGGCAACCCAAGTTTAATTTTTATTTTTATTTTTTATTTTTTATTTATTTTATTAGGTTTCATAGTAGTTAATAAATTTGCTTCTAATGTATTTACAGGTTATTCGAGTCCAATTCAAGTGCAATGCCTTATTCATTACGATGTGTCTAGCCTATTCTTCAGACTTATCAGATAAGGAGGAAGATTGCTATATTTTCAGAGAAGTCCTTTGTTTTACTTTTTCCTATTTTAGCCATTGAGGACAATGTCTGGTTTAAGTTTGGGGGTGGTCTTGTTTTGTGTTATTTATTTTAGTTTATTAAGGTTGCATGTTAGTTAGTATGTTTTTAGGATAGGTGAGCAATGGTTTGATTTGAATTTGATTATGGCCAATGATAAGAAAAAAATGGATTAATTTTTTTTAACTCTTGTGAAGTTGAGAAGCATGCTTAGTTTATATTTTGATTTATGAGTTGGGTTTACACTATTTGTGATCTTTTTGAAGTTCAAAGGATATATCCATCTGTTTAACTAGTTGTGTCTTAAAAAAAAAAATTTGTTGAATACTTGTGAAAGATATCATTGAAACTTTAAAATCTTATTTGAGTATCATTCAAAGCGAAATTTAGGCATTAACATAAGTTTGAGGGAAATCTTGGGTTATTGAAAATTTTAAAAATTGTGAAACCTTCCTGAGTTAGAATGATGAATCATGTGATGGGTTGAGATAGAGCGTAAAACGCACTCACCCATAAACACAGGCATGAGAAGGAGCGTAAAACGCACTCGTTCAATAAGAAGTGAGATGGAGCATAAAACGCACTCACTACAAAGGAAAGAAAAAAATAAAAGAAAAATTGTGTTTTGAATTACTTGGGAAGGGTTCAAGTGTGCTTAAATGTATGAAATATCTTTTGATCATCTAAATTTTATGTTTTGCCTTTATTAGCGGAGATTGATGTGAAAGCGGGTTTTTAGAGTTGATTTGAAAATCTTTTATGAGTATTTGATTATATGATCTAGTGTGAGTCATGGCTGGTTGAACATTTGGATGCACACACGCACTTAAAGGATCATGAGTAGTTGTGGAACTGATAATTAGGTTGAAATTTTAGGCTTTGCATGTTTTCAGAATTTTTTTTTTCTTGAGTTAACATTAGAAGAAATCTTTGAGGCTATTATGCAAATTTGTATTGATTCATTGCTCGAGTCGTGTGAGTTGTTATAGTTGTTGTTCTTAGTGTTTGTTTGAGGACAAGCAAAGATTTAAGTTTGGGAGTATTTGATGAATGGGTTTTACATCTATGAATTGAGTACGTTTGGCTTGATAATTTATGAATTCTTAAGTATTTTTAAGTTAGTATTAGGTATTTATAGTGTTTTTATGTTATTTTGTAGGAAGAAGCAAGGAAATGCGATCCGAACATCTTTTGGAGTACAATATGCGAGCAAACGTGAAAAGGGAAGATTGCAAGGCTTTTAACATTAAAATGGATGCATGTTCTTGGTTTGGAACTTGGATTTTATTGTAGATTTACTTCTTAGCTTTCCGGAACATCTTGAATCACCCCAATCGGAGTTCGGATGCGAGAGTTATGACATTTTTATCAACAGAGATCAAGGTTTGGAGTTGTCATTTACATAACAGTCAATTGAAGCTCAATTTCAACCATTCTCTATCCCTAATCTCTCCATGCTCAAAGAAGGAAAGTTGTAGATCTCGTCGAGAGCTTCGATTTGATAGGCGGTAGGCCCCGTAACTCTTCCCGGGTCAAGTGTTATGACCATTTTACCAACAAATGTCCGAGCAGAATTTGGTCGGGCGCGGCCGCGCCGGTTCCTAGTGTATTTTGGGCGCGGCCGCGCTGATCTGCAGAGTGGGAAACATGATTTCTGGCACTTGGGCGCGGCCGCGCTGCTTCCTAGGCCAAATATGGGCGCGGCTGCGCTGGGTCGAGTTTTTAAAAAGCTTATTTTTGACCCTCATTGAATGGAACAAGGATTGTAACTTCTAAGTGGTTTAGGACTTTAACTAGAACCTATAAATACATGATGTGAGGCATAGAATGGGAGAGATTTTGCTACTTTTTGCTAACCCTAGTTTGGGAGAAAGAGGGGAAGGCTTGAAACAATTGAGCAAGCAAGAAGGATTCATCACAAGAGCTGAAGGAGAGACTCAAGGATTGCGTCTACAAATTCTATTCTATTCTCTACCTTTTATTTTGTATTCTTGAATGCTTTATCAATTGTGGATTATGGATTTTAATTCAATTATGAACTAATTACTTTTTAAGATTACAATGGAACTTATTGCATAGCTTTTATTAATAAGCTTCCTTGTTAATTATTGTTGATTATTATCAGATTGTCTATTATGATTTGTGATTAATTGCTTAATTGTTTGATCAATAATTACTATGGTAATCTTTATGAACTCGAGAGATGGATTATAGATTTAGACCTAATCATAGTAGCATGTGATTGTGTATTCTGCTGTCGATGGAATTCATGATTTGTGTTTAGGATAGAGATATACCTATACGCCGCATGTAATCTGAAATAGAATCTGAGCTTTAAATCCTTTTTAATTGTAATCACATAGAGATATAGTGAATTAGTTAACTGGGGTGTTCATCTTAATTCTATCTTTTGTGGATTTAAGTTGATTCGTTTATGATACATCGAGAGATGATTATAAATATTGATGAGTTCTTGATTAACAATCCAGAATAATTAATATAACTTAAAAGGAAGTGTATTATTTCAAGTGAAACATTAAGGAAAATTGTAATCTTAAGCCTTTTTATCTGAATTCAATTCTTGGTAGTTAGTAATTAGTTAGTTTAGTACTTTATTTTCAAAATTCAAAATCTTTTATCGAATTGTTTAAATAAAATTAATTTGATTATGAGTTAGTGTTTGGTAATTATTATTAAATAATTCTCTGTGGGTTCGACACTCTCTTATCACTTTATTACTTGTTGATCGTGTACACTTGCACGTATTTATTGATTGCTAAATCGACAAACAATAATCGCATAGTTCAACAATTTAAGAATATTGAAGAAATGGTTGACAATATAATCAAAGTTCAAATGAAATAATGAATATTGATTATTTACTGCTGAGTGGTCCAATAGACAATGAACTTTCTGGCCAAAGGATCAGTCATTCAACTGACCCTTTTAAATGCCTGGCCCATCAGTAGTACTCGAGGGGATCAGCCTCTCGTACCATATGTATATGCATAACATTTAACTCTGACTTCATCGAATAATCGACACATTAAAATCCCCTAAATAAGGGTTGCTCTCTCAGTCCAAGAATCCATACCAACAATCGGTTTGGGTAGCTTTTAAAATAATAACCTGTACATGTCTAGCCGAAACAAATAGCGTAGACTATTTCCTTAAACAGTTCATGAATGAAGAACTTAAACGCTTCTCAGTTCAACGACATATCATGAATTGAAATGCACAATGTGCGAATATCAATAATTATCCTGGATGTGGTGTAACTGACAATAATTAATCCACTAATATGGTTTAAAAGTAATAACTCCATTTGAGTCATGAAACTTGCAACAATATACAACATTTGTATAACATAGGAAACTTGCTCAAATAAAAATAGTTGAGTAAGGAACTTGCAATAATATAGAATGATTGCTCAATCAATAAATAACTCGCACAATAAACAAAAGTTGTACAGTTGAGAAAACCTGCCCAATATTAAATTGAGTTAGGGTAAAGAAACTTGCCCAACACAAGGGTTAGACAAGCGTTAGAATACTTGCCTGCTGCATCTGCTACAATATTACAACACACGCTCCTTAATATCCTACACATGTAAATACATATTCATATAACAATTAGTCATGTAATACACTGAATATTTATGAGGCTTATAAATACGATCGTATATGGTTAGAGGTTAATTTAGTGACCTAAAACTAGGTATCAAAAAGTTTAAAATGTAAGCCCTAATGAGATTAGAATTTTTTGCTTAATAAAGATCGAAATGATATTTCGAAGCAGATGTTTTGTGATTATATAGTGTAAACGATGAATTAGGTCAAATAAAATTTTTTTGTCAAGTTGCTTAGTCGTGCTTATATTGACAAAATGATTTGTCGTGCTTTCCAAAATTTCACCAAGAAGCATCCCGATAAATTATTTTTTTTCAAGTTGCTGTGTGTTGGGATATTTGTATGTATAACAAATATGACTCATACACGCAAGTGCACGTGATCCACAAGTAATATAAAGTAAGTAAAGTATCGATCCCACGAGGAATTGAATTGCATTTATGACTACAAACACCAATTTTATAATTATTTCGGTCTCTTTAAACAATCGATTTTTGTGATGAGATTATCTAACGATTACTAATGAAACAAATAGAACAAATTACAGATTTTATGGGCTTGGGATTATAATTTCACTTAAGGCAAACTTAGATTTCCATGCTTCCTATTGTTGCTACTTGATTATAATAGAATGTTGGTCAAGAACACGAATGTAAAATATGACCACCTTTCGATGCACCATATTCATATCACACTAAATCCACAATTGATAGAATGAATGTGAACACCCTAGATGACTAACACACTATATTTCTATGTGAGTTACAATCAAGAGGGTTTAAGTACAAGTTCTCAATTGGCCACATATGGTGCTTCGGTATATCTCTATCCTAAGCACGAATCATAACTTCACGAGGAGTGTAAATATTATGAACATATGCTAGCATAATTAGATCTTAATTTATACTTCGTTTCTCAATTCCATATAAATTATCACAGTAATTGGTGATCAAGCAATTAAACATTAAGTATAGATTATGCTAGACATTCATTTCATAACCAACTAACAATAATAAGGAAGCATATCAATTTTCAGTTAAGCAAAAGATCCATTATAATCCCAAGAATTAAATTTAGTTCATAATAATAATAATAGAATTCATCACACACATTTGGTTCATCATCATAATTACAGAATAGGAAAAATTAATCAAAAATATGAAATATTAATGCTCACTGTTTCTGTTCTGCAACTTCAAGTGATTTTCCAAGTTGTGTTTATTCTTGATTTCTTGCTCCCAAGCTTCAATTCAACATCCATATAGCTTCATTCTTCAGTTCCCAAGCAAAATTGAAGCTCAGCTGGAGTGTTTTTATTTTTTAGCTAATAATGCAGTAAACTAACTAATTTTCGTGGAGGAGCAACTCTACAAAATTGAATTCTCAATTGAATATATTACATGCATAATTTGTCTTCATTTGACTTATTCTGATTCCCACTAATAAAGTTTTGCTCCACTAGAACCTCAAAATCTGGCATTGCATGATTTTATGGAAGTGCTGCTTCGCTGGCTGGAACGTGTCTGCATGGCTGGCTGGCTGGTGACAGGCGCAGCTGCGCCGACGCCCTTTGCAAAACGGGCGCAGCTGCGCCGGGAGGCAGGGAAGGAACAGGAGGGGCGCAGCTGCGCCGGCCACAAGGCCAAGCTGGGCGCAGCTGCGCTGGCTGCCAGTCTTGCTGCTGTACTGCTGTAGCTTAATTTCTCGATTCTCGTGTCCTGTACAAGCAACAAATAATCAAATAGCTCCCAAACAACAAATGCAATAAAACCCATGTCAACTTTACCAAAAACCGTGCAAAAGCCATATAATGAGAATAGTAAATCAAAACCGAAAGAGAAGGAAAAATCGCATGAAAACGTACTAAGTAGCTATTAGATAAGCAACAAATGAAACCAAATAGTATCCAATAAGTAGGTATGAAACCTACTTATCAAATACCCCCAAACTAGAATTGTTGCTTGTTCTCAAGCAATTACAATGAAATGAATGCAAACATGAATGCAATGCAATAATCTAAGAATGCACCATGACCCTCATCAATTAGTAAACAATCCGAAAGTTTTGCCTCAGAAGAATCTAGCGTCTCATCAAAACTTGGTCCGTGTACCATGATAGTCATGCAACTCAAATTTTGTGGTGAACGATAAAGTGTGTTTGTGCAGTATTCATCAAACTTATAGCAATCCCAGTTGATTCTCATAATATGTTTCTTAGGGGAAATTTATATACTCAAACTTTCAAAATAACAAATGAGGTAAATACAGTTAAAACCATGTTATGTCTAAATTGGGGACTGACTTAGAGGTTATTCAGACTATGACGCTTGGTTGTGCAATGCCTAATTCCCTTAGGCTATTCAATGATACCCATGTAGCGAGCTTTCGACCAACGACTCTCAAACCAATTAGTCTTAGGGCGCTAGGTGTAGAGACATCCCCTAGGGCGTACTTACTCGAATATCAAAGGCCACAAAACTAGGCTAACCAAGCATTTATTCAATGTTTTTTTTTCATCAACGAATGCGTTTTACGCTCCATTTCGTTGCATAAATGCTCTACTAAGTGTTCTCCCAAACTTAAACACGTGTGGTCTCAGCTAATACTACCCATAATTGCTACATTCAATAATAACACATCAAATTCCACCCAGAACTCAATTATGCGAATCTTTAGGCTACTTAGTGAGAGAACTACTAAAGACGTGCTAACCGGTTCTATCATAGTCAACACAAGACAAGAGTTGAAATATATCATGGCATTCGACCCAGGTCTTAGCAATTAGCAAATATCAAAACTTTTCATCACAGGCATGTGAGGATGTATACTAATCAAGATAAAAGGATCATGCAACTAAACTACATGATGTGATATGATATGCATGAGAAATTCACCATTTTTTAATGCAAATATTAATAAGATTTAAAGAAAACCAGCAACTAAACTACCACAACAAAAATGGATAAGTAAAAGCATCACAAATAACTAGGCAAGCCTAATATCCCCAAACTTAAAATATGCAATGTCCTTATTGGAGATAAAAGGGTAAAGAGTACTCCCCTAAGAAGCGTCCTCGGCGCTGCTAGGCGGTGTGTCGGGCGGAGGATAAGGGATGCCGGAACCGAATGTGGGAAACTCAACGTGGACCCCCTGCTGACTGAATGCCTCTGATGATGCACCTGCAAAGGAGATGCTGTAATCTCTAAAGCTCGGGTGCAACGCGTCCATGCGGCGCTGCAGGCGGCGCATCTCGCGCTCATGTCCACTGGCTCCCCTTTGCTGCACTGGCGGGGCAGGCACGTCCTCTTCACTGGCCTCCTCCTCCTCATCAGCCATAATAAAACCCAACCCACTAGGCCGGGACTCTCCACCGCGCCATACATTGTACTTTCTGATCGTGGCGCTGTCAATGTCCCGCATGGGCAACTGGAGAGTCTCCTCGCCCCATTCCACCTTCGCCGCAAGACAAAGGCGTGTGATGATCGAGGCGTGTGGAATGGCACCAGAAGTGACGGCACGCATGAAATGGAGCATGGAGTGGTGAATGATGTAACACACGTCAATGCTCCCCCCATGCAGAATGCAGTGCAATAGAACCGCCCGGTCCCGGGTCACGTCCTGGTGATGGGTGGTTGGCAGTATACTCGCGCAGATGAAGGCGTACCATGCCTTGGCAAATCTGTTCAGCGCGGTCTGAGGGAAGTGAACCTTCAGAGTGGTGCCTGGCTGAGTCCTCCACTGAGTGCCCGGTTGGCACATCTCCCGTACCAAAGCATCGAGGTCAGTCTCGAAACGCTCATGTACCACCCAGTTGGTGGCCTCAGCAGTAGTAGACGGCAGGCGAAGAAGTTCGTTGATTGCCTGCGCAGAGTAAAAGACCTGCTTGCCCCGAACGAAAGCGATGCCATTCTGGGTCTCACGAGCATTGGCATAAAATTCTCGAACAATGGCCATCAGGGCGGACCTGGGGGTCTTAATGAAAAGCAACCAACCCAGACGCCGGATTTGGTCAAGAATCCGCCCATCCTGTGCTTTGGGCTTCAAACCCCTCTCTGGTATGAAGGATTTGGCGCTCAGCACCTCCCAGTAGTAGTGTTGGGCTGAGAGATTGACAAACTTGGTGGCATCCAGAGTGTTGATGCCACCACCCGCTGATTCGGATTCGCTGCTAGATGAAGAAGAAGGCTGGGGTGTGTGTGCACGCTTCGGCATGGTTGAATGTGATTAGGGTTTGGTATAGAGGATTGATTTAGCTAGGGTTTGGTTGGGAATGGTAAGAGAAGAGGGGAAATGGTTTGCTTCTGCTGCTAGAGAGAGTTTAGGTTTAGGGTTTATGTTTTGATGTGACAGGATGGATGGGACGGGTCCTATTTATATAAAAAAAAATCTCAGACGAGGGGCGCAGCTGCGCCATAGTTGTACTGGAAAGGAGGCGCAGCTGCGCTGAGGCTCAGATTTGACTCAGGCAGATAACGGTGCAGCTGCGCCGCTGACGAACTGGTGGTGGGGCGCAGCTGCGCTGCTGCCCAGTTGCCGCATGCTGAAGTGTCCCGGCGCAGCTGCGCTAGTGATGTACTGGAGGTGGGGCGCAGCTGCGCTGATGCTCAGGCTTCCTGAAAATTTATTTATTTATTTATTTATTTTTTTAAACTTGACACACATTAAATCTCCAGGTGAAAAACTCAAATCTTATTAATATCCAACAAATCTAAAAAGACACGAAAATCTCAATTCAAACTAGTAACTTACAAACGATGCATACGCAATGTAATGAAACTATGCACCCCCAAACTTAAAGTCTGTTTAAGTCATACGGTTGAAGGCGCGTTTGGATACCTGAAAAGCAAACAATCATGTTAAAATGAAATCATGCAAACGAAATGAAAATCACACAAGAAAAACTAAAATAATAAACTCGGGTTGCCTCCCGAGAAGCGCTTGGTTTAAAGTCGGTTAGCTCGACTCTCCAATGTTGCTCAACTCATGGCTAGGATAACTGAGGATTCTTGGCGATCGACATCGCCTCCCCAATAGTGCTTCAGCCTTTGGCCATTCACCTTGAATGGTTGTTCACTGTCCTTTCCAATAATTACAATGGCCCCGTGTGGGAATACAACTGTGATGGTAAAGGGACCCGACCATTGGGATTTGAGCTTTCCCGGGAATAACTTGAGTCTGGAGTTGAATAACAAGACCGCTTGGCAAGGTTCAAATTTCCTCTCGATGATTTTTTGGTCGTGCCATCTCTTTACCTTCTCCTTGTAGAGTTTAGAATTCTCATAGGCCTACAATCGGAACTCATCAAGTTCATTTAGCTGTAGAAGTCTCCTCTCTCCCGCTGCAGATGGGTCGAAATTCAACTTTTTAATCGCCCAGTAGGCTTTGTGCTCTAGTTCGACCGGGAGATGACAAGCTTTGTCATAGACCACGTGGTATGGGGACATGCCGAGGGGTGTCTTATAGGCGGTTCGATACGCCCATAACGCTTCATCTAGCTTCAATGACCAGTCTTTTCTGGAAGGATTAACAATCTTTTCCAGAATTCGCTTGACCTCTCTATTTGAAACTTTGGCTTGCCCATTTGTTTGTGGGTGGTAAGCTGTGGCAATTTTGTGCCTCACCCCGTATTTGGCCAGGAGGGCTGTGAACTGTTTGTTGCAGAAATGACTGCCCTCATCACTGATTATTGCCCGAGGAGTGCTGATTATTGCCCGAGGAGTGCCAAATCTAGTGAAAATGCTCTTTTGTAATAACTTGAGAACAACTTTAGCATCATTGGTAGGTAAGGCAGAAGCTTCCACCCATTTGGACACATAATCGACCGCAAGAAGGATATAGAGATTGTTGCAGGATGATAGAAATGGTCCCATGAAGTCTATGCCCCATACGTCAAAGATCTCCACTTCCAAGATCACATTTAGTGGCATTTCATTGCGGTTGGAGATGTTTCCCACCCGTTGGCATCGATCACAATTCTTTATGAACTGGTGGGCATCTTTAAACAAAGTGGGCCAATAGAACCTGACCTGGAGTACTTTGGCTGTAGTTCTTTGCATCTCATAATGGTCACCGTACAGAGAAGAATGGCATGCATGTAATATACTGATAGTTTGGACATCGAGGATGCACCTTCGAATCACAAGATCCCACATGTATCTCTTTACATCATGAAAAAATTTCTTCTTCTGCTGAGAAGTGAGATCTGGTTGTAGCACATGACTCACAAGATAGTTGACAATATCAGCAAACCATGGGATCCCAGATGTGATTGCAAACAGCTGCTCATCAGGGAAGCACTCATTTATTTCAACCTTCTCTTTGCTCTCCAATTCCGGATTGTCTAATCTGGAAAGATGATCAGCAACTAGATTCTCCGTGCCTTTCTTGTCCTTAATTTCCAAATCAAATTCTTGGAGCAAAAGGATCCACCGGATTAATCTGGGTTTGGCATCTTTCTTAGAAATCAAATACCGAATTGCTGCATGGTCAGTGTACACCACTACCCTCGTTCCAATGAGATTGGACCGAAAATTGTCGAACGCATAAACAACCGCGAGTAGTTCCTTCTCGGTGGTGGTGTAATTCATTTGGGCCTTTGAAAGTGTTTTGCTGGCGTAGTAGACTGCATGTAGAACCTTATCTCTGCGTTGTCCCAATACCATGCCCACAGCATAGTCACTAGCATCACACATAAGCTCAAATGGAAGAGACCAATCCGATGCCACTATCACAGGTGCTGTTGTTAACTTCTGTTTCAACAGCTCAAAGGCTGCTAAGCAATTTTCATCGAATAAGAACGGAACATCTTTTTCCAATAGATTGCACAGGGGTTTTGTGATTTTGGAGAAGTCTTTGATAAATCTCCGGTAGAATCCAGCATGGCCCAAAAAACTTCGAACTCCCTTTACAGAAGTTGGTGGAGGCAGTTTTGCTATGGTTTCTAATTTTTCCTTATCCACTTCCAACCCTTTTGTTGAGACTTTGTGACCCAAGATTATTCCTTCTTGAACCATGAAGTGACATTTCTCCCAATTAAGCACAAAGTTTGTTTCCACGCATCTCTTTAGTTCCATGACCAAATTCTCTAGACAGCTGTCGAAGGAATTTCCGAACACCGAAAAATCATCCATGAAGACTTCCATGTTAATTTCCACCATGTCAGAAAATATTGCCATCATGCACCGTTGAAATATAGTTGGAGCATTACAGAGACCAAAAGACATTCGCCTGAAAGAAAAAGTTCCATATGGACAAGTAAAAGTGGTCTTCTCTTGATCCTCTGGAGCGATGGCAATTTGATTGTAACTAGAATATCCGTCTAGCAAACAGTAGTATTCATGCCCTGCCAATCTATCCAACATTTGATCAATGAATGGAAGTGGGAAGTGATCTTTCCTTGTAGCTTTGTTGAGCTTTCGGTAGTCCATGCAAACTCTCCACCCCGTGACTGTTCGGGTTGGTATTAGCTCGTTGTTCTCATTTCTTACCACAGTTATTCCTCCCTTCTTTGGCACACACTGCACCGGGCTTACCCACGAACTGTCGGAGATGGGATATATGATTCCGGCGTCTAGCCATTTTAGAATTTCAGCTTTCACTACTTCTTTCATGATGGGATTTAGCCTTCTTTGATGTTCTATGGTGGGCTTGCTGTCATCCTCCATCAGAATCTTGTGCATGCAAAATGAGGGGCTGATTCCTTTTATATCAACAATGGTCCATCCAATAGCCCCTTGGAATTCTCGAAGGATTCTTATCAGCTTGCCCTCCTGCAAAGAGGTTAGTGCAGAGGAAATAATGACAGGTAAAGTATCTGAAGAGCCTAGATATCCATACCTGAGGTGACTTGGTAAGGGCTTAAGCTCAAGTTTTGGAGGTACCTCCCTAGATGGTTTTAAATGAGATGAGGCATCATTTGAGCTTTTCAAGGACTCAATAGGTACCTTGAACTTTGCCATCCTGGGTATTGCATATAGAAAATGAACATACTCACAGTTCTCGGGCTCGTCCAAGCCGATGTCTCCTGTTAGTGTCATCTCAAGCAAGTCACTATGTGTGGCCTTAATGAATTCCTCGGTCACCGCATTTTTAATGATATCAACTCGGAAACACTCTTCCTCTTCGGTCGGGAATTTCATAGCTTTAAAGACCCTCATTGTCAATTCTCCCTTTTGCACATCAATGAGAGTTCTCCCAGTAGCTAGAAATGGCCTCCCAAGTATGATGGGAATGTCCTTGTCCTCCTCGAAGTCTAGGATTATGAAATCAGCTGGGAAAATGAACTTATCAACCTTAACAAGAACATCTTCCATAATACCTCTCGGATAGGTGACTGAACGATCAGCTAGCTGAAGAGAGACATTTGTTGGTTTGGGTGTTGGTAATCCCAATTGAGTAAAGACGAACAATGGCATGAGATTGATGCTTGCACCAATATCACATAAGCATTTCTTGAACGACAGGTCTCCAATGGTGCAAGGAATGGTGAAACTACCTGGATCCTTCAACTTTGGAGGTAGCTTCCTTTGTAATACCGCACTGCACTCCTCTGTCAAAACTACAATTTTAAAATCTTGCAATTTCTTCTTCCTTGACAGAATACCCTTCATGAACTTGGTATAGCTCGGCATTTGTTCGAAGGCTTCTGCAAAGGGTATGTTGATTTGAAGCTTTTTGAAAACCTCAAGAAACTTAGAGAATTGTTTGTCCATTTTCTGCTTTTGCAGCCTCTGAGGGTACGGAACTGGTGGATAATATCTGGTGGGAGGGGGTTGAGTCTTTTCTGTGCTTTTTGTAGGTATGGGCTCAGATTTCTCCCCGCTATCCTCCTCTTCAAAAAATTCAGCAGAGTCATTTTCTGGGGAAGGGTGCAGCTGCGCCGTCTCCCTTTGCAAATTGGGCGCAGCTGCGCCGGCTGAATCCAGCGCTGGAGAGGGGCGCAGCTGCGCTGTCTTCTCATGTGGCAGTGGCACAGCTGCGCTGGTTGGCAGAGTCTGCTTCCCACTTCTGGTGGTGACAGCTTGGCATTGCTCCATTCCATTTCTCCTTGGATTGATTTCTGTGTCGCTAGGAAGAGCTCCCTGAGGTCTACTAGATAACAAGTTGAACAATTGACTCATTTGATTCTCCAAATTCTTGAAACCTAATGTTTGGCCTTGTTCCAACTTATCAGTTTTTGCCATGTATCTCTCCAAATTTTCACTCATTTCAGCAACCTTCTTATCAGTAGCTGAGACTTGTTGCTGAATGTGGAACCCCGGAGGATTGAGAGGTTTTGGAGCTTGTTGATGATCTTGACGGTTGCTCCATGAGAAGTTCAGGTGATTCCTATTCCCCGGAGTGTAGTTGTTCTGATATTGATTTGTTGGCCGCTGGTGGTTGCTCACAAATTGCACAGATTCAGCATTGATGGCACATTGATCAGAAGAGTGTGAACCTGCACAAAGCTCACAAATCATGGAGACTTGTTGCCCCTTTCCTTCATATAGGTTGTTAATCTTTTTGACTATAGCTGAAATCTGGGCTTGAAGTGAAGTGGCTATGTCAACCTCTAATATCCCTACTACTTTTGGTTGGCTGGATGTAAAAGATGGCCATTGATAGTTATTTGCCGCCATGGTCTCCAAAAGTTCATAAGCTTCGTCATAGTTTTTACCCATGAAAGCTCCACCCGCAGCTGCATCAATGCCTGCCCGTGTTTGAATATTCAACCCATTGAAAAATGTGTTAAGTTGCATCCATTGTGGCAAACTGTGATGTGGACACTTTCTCAATAGTTCTTTATACCGCTCCCATGTCTCGTACAAGGATTCTCCATGATGTTGTTCATATGAAGAGATGTCATTTCTCAACTTAGCAGTTTTGGCTGGTGGGAAGAATTTTGCTAAGAATTTCTGTGCCAAATCTTGCCAAGTAGTAATAAATCCCGGTGGTAGTGAGTGTAGCCAACTCTTTGCTTTATCCCTCAATGTGAATGGGAATAACCGCAATCTCACCGCATCTTCCGAGATCCCGCTGAATTTGAATGTATCACAGATCTCCAAAAAATTTATCAAGTGCTCATTTGGGTCATCAACCACCATTCCTCCGAATTGGACAGAATTTTGGATCATATGGATTGTCCCCGGTTTGATTTCAAAGGAATTGGCCTTATGGCTGGCCTTGAGATACTTGATTGCAAATCATTGATTCTTGGCGTAGCATAATCTCTTAATGTTTTTTGTACTTCTCCCGCCATTGCTTGTGGTTGGTCTAGATCCTCCAGAGTATTTTCAGCACACTTTCTTGACTGTTGAACCCTTTTCTCAATGTTATCCACGAAAGGCAATATGTTAGGATTCTTCGATCGAGTATGCATACACTACTCAAGTGTACCTATCACAATGTAGAAGAAAATAAAATAGAATTAGGATAAGAACAAATTTGTTTAACTAAAACCAATCTAATTTAAATTAATATTGAAAGTTAAAAACGCAATTACAATTCCCCGGCAATGGCGCCAAAAACTTATTGGGATATTTGTATGTATAACAAATACGACTCATACACGCAAGTGCACGTGATCCACAAGTAATATAATGTAAGTAAAGTATCGATCCCACGAGGAATTGAATTGCATTTATGACTACAAACACCAATTTTATAATTATTTCGGTCTCTTTAAACAATCGATTTTTGTGATGAGATTATCTAACGATTACTAATGAAACAAATAGAACAAATTATGGTTGTACAAGTACAGATTTTATGGGCTTGGGATTATAATTTCATTTAAGGCAAACTTAGATTTCCATGCTTCCTATTATTGCTACTTGATTATAATAGAATGTTGGTCAAGAACACAAATGTAAAATATGACCACCTCTCGATGCACCATATTCATATCACACTAAATCCACAATTGATAGAATGAATGTGAACACCCTAGATGACTAACACACTATATTTCTATGTGAGTTACAATCAAGAGGGTTTAAGTACAAGTTCTCAATTGGCCACATATGGTGCTTCGGTATATCTCTATCCTAAGCACGAATCATAACTTCACAAGGAGTGTAAATATGATGAACATATGCTAACATAATTAGATCTTAATTTATACTTCGTTTCTCAATTCCATATAAATTATCACAGTAATTGGTGATCAAGCAATTAAACATTAAGTATAGATTATGATAGACATTCATTTCATAACCAACTAACAATAATAAGGAAGCATATCAATTTTCAGTTAAGCAAAAGATCCATTATAATCCCAAGAATTAAACTTAGTTCATAATAATAATAATAGAATTCATCATACACATTTGGTTCATCATCATAATTACAGAATATGAAAAATTAATCAAAAACATAAAATATTAATGCTCCCTATTTCCGTTCTGCAACTTCTGGTGATTTTTCAAGTTGTATTGATTCTTGATTTCTTGCTCCCAAGCTTCAATTCAACATCCATATAGCTTCATTCTTCAGTTCCCAAGCAAAATTGAAGCTCAGCTGGAGTGTTTTTATTTTTTAGCTAATAATGCAGTAAACTAACTAATTTTCATGGAGGAGCAACTCTCCAAAATTGAATTCTCAATTGAATATATTACATGCATAATTTGTCTTCATTTGACTTATTCTGATTCCCACTAATAAAGTTTTGCTCCACTAGAACCTCAAAATCTGGCATTGCATGATTTTATGGAAGTGCTGCTTCGCTGGCTGGAACGTGTCGGCATGGCTGGCTGGCTGGCGACAGGCGCAGCTGCGCCGGCGCCCTTTGCAAAAGGGGCGCAGCTGCGCCGAGAGGCAGGGAAGGAATAGGAGGGGCGCAGCTGCGCCGGCCACAAGGCCAAGCTGGGCGCAGCTGCGCCGGCTGCCAGTCTTGCTGCTGTACTGCTGTAGCTTAATTTCTCGATTCTCGTGTCCTGTACAAGTAACAAATAATCAAATAGCTCCCAAACAACAAATGCAATAAAACCCGTGTCAACTTTACCAAAAACCGTGCAAAAGCCATATAATGAGAATAGTAAATCAAAACCGAAAGAGAGGGAAAAATTGCATGTAAACGTACTAAGTAGCTATTAGATAAGCAACAAATGAAACCAAATAGTATCCAATAAGTAGGTATGAAACCTACTTATCACTGTGTCATGCTTAAGAATGACAAAGTGATTTATCGTGCTTACAATAACAAGCTGCACTGTCGAGCTTGGAAGATATTTTCATTGAGAAGCTTAGAAGATAGGTTCAATTGCAAGCTACACTGTCGAGCTTAGAAGATATTTTCATTGAGGAGCTTAGATTGCAAGCTGCATTGTCGAGCTTGGAAGATATTTTTATTGAGGAGCTTAGAAGATAGGTTCAATTGCAAGCTGCATTGTCGAGCTTGGAAGATATTTTCATTGAGGAGCTTAGAAGATAGGTTCAATTGCAAGCTGCATTGTCGAGCTTGGAAGATATTTTCATTGAGGAGCTTAGAAGAATATTCTAAGAATTTGCTAGGTACTAAAGTGTAATTAACCTAGGTACCGAAGTGTAATAAGTCGAGCCCCTAACGTGCAATTAGCGAAACTTGGTTTTTCTATAAATAGCAAGCTCAGTTCATTCAATCCTTACTACTTTTCAAGAGCAGTTCAAGAGCAAAAACACTCTATATTTATATTTTGAGAGATATTGTGAGATAAAACTTACTTTTGAAGTATCGAAGCACTACGTGATTGGAAGTAAAGCTAGCAACTGCAAGAGGTATTACTTTAGTGGTTATTATTTTCATTTTTCTTTATATATATTTAGTAAAAATATACTTTTATAAGCAGTTATAATGCCCAAATTATTTTAAGTATATAGTACAAAAGTCCTATTTACAAGCAGTTATAATGTTCGATTTATTTCTCTTATAAAGTTGAAAATATACTTTTACAAGCAGTTACTATGTCTGATTTTCTTCAAGTATTTAGTAAGAATATTCATTTTATAAGCAGTTATAATGCTAAAATTATCTCAAATATAATAGTCGAATATTCATTTTATAAGCAGTTATAACGCCCGATTTATTTCAAAGATAGTAAACGAATATTTATTTTGCAAGCAGTTATAATGCTCAATTTATTTTAAATATAAGTAAAAAATATTTATTCTATAAGCAGTTATAATGCTGAAATTATTTCATGTATAGTAGAAGAATTCTTATTTATAAGCGGTTATAATACCCGAAATAAAACTTAAAAGATTTAATCGTTAAAATGCTTAATTAGCCTAGCATAATCCAAGGAAAGGAAAAGCTTCAGGCAAGTCTACTTATTTGTTGAAATGCACTCCGTGCAATAACGTGTCTTATTTATGAAGTTTATTGTTATGCAAGTATTGTTTCTTTTGCACCCCGTGCATTAACATGCTTGTTATCTGTTATGCGCAACGTGATAGTGATTGTTGAATTTCAATTGAAAACCATATTAGTATCTGAGTTGAACAACTCTCTTGTATGGACAGGAGTTTAAGATGTGTTAAAAAACCGATCTAACTCACTGAGGTAACATTTGTCGCAGTGTAGAGGTATCGTAGAAGCGATATACACTGTTGATACAATTGTAGTAGTGTTGATGAGACGGGGAACTAATTCATTAGTTCGTGGGTGGGGAACCACTCAGTTCACTATATTGATAATCGTTGAAATCTTGTATCAGCTTATTCCGTATATATATATCTTGAAAAGGTGATTCTCTTCTCATATATATATATCTGTTAGACTTGTTGGGCATTCTTATGCTCATTCTTGCAATTATCTTAAAATAAATTACATCCAAGGAAGATTTACCAGACGATTCTAGAGGTACAAAGAAAGTTGAAGATGTAGAAGTCATTTAAACTATGCTAGATTAACATTATTGGCAATGTCTAGAAAGTTCTGACGAGGAAAGGGGTTAGGTCATTTAATTGCGCGCCGTTTTAACGGAAAGCCCCCTCTTTCCTAGGAACTGCCTGGTTGCTAATACTGCAAGTCTCGGATAGAGAAATGGAGATTTATTTTTAAGTCTTTTAGGACTTATTTGTAATAAGAACAAGTTATCTGGGAATGTTGTAACAATGAACAAATGGTATTTTATAATATTATCACTTTTCCGCACTTTACTCTGATTATTACAAGTCAAGATTTCTATAGCATTATGTAAAGGTTGTACACGTGAGCACGAAGTCCGACCCGGCTAAAAGAAGCTAGCTGGTGAATTTCGGGGGCGTGACAAGTCACATAAGGATTATGTTCAAAACAGACGTTGCATCATTAAAACACATTGATTGCCACTACGACTATCCAGTTGGGGGTCTCATTAAGCCAAACGTAAGTTGCAACCAGGTTACTCAATTTACACCTTAAGACAACACCACTTTGGTTGACACTTAATATAATTAGGCAATTAAGACTTAACAAAATATAAATAACTAACTTGTCTAATCATTTAGTACAAAAATATAAGTTTTGGACTCGCTGGAAAGATGCACTAGGTCCGACCCAACCCGACCCGGTCTGATCGACATGGCACAGGCACTGCGACGCCAAGCCTAACACTAGATCCCACGCTGCGGCGTGAGTCCCGTGTCCCGCCGCTGCCATGTGGCGTCGCTGCGGCGCCAAGCATAGCACTTGGATGTGGCGCTGCGGCATGAGTCCCGGTCTTTCCCTATTTTGCCCCACGGCGGCTTCAGCAGTAAGGCTTATGAATGACGTTGCGGCGTCATTCACCAGTAGCCGAATTCTATGTTTAATCCCAGTTCGCGATTCCGACCTCCGGTCACTCTAACCTTCATATTTCATTCAATACACAAGCAAATTGGTCCATTTCGAACTCTATGGACTCCTAAGACATAGGGCTACAATATATCAAAAATTTAGAATTACCCATGGACATTAACACAACCAAATCTTAAGCCAAAGTACAAAGTTATGCTCTGTTTTTCGAGTTCTTGACAAGTTTTACAAAAATCATTACTACGAACTCGTTTTAACTCCTTTTTACTCCATTCCAACTGGGTTAGTTTCGTAACCCATGGAACTACTATACCATAACAATAAATAAAATTAACAAACACGAAATCATAGCTTTACAGTCCTCTAAAATGGTCCGAATGTCCAAAGTCTATGTTTTGTCCATTGTTCTTGCTCCATTAAACCAAGGTAAGGATTTCTTACATTTTTGTTCCACTTTAATGATATTAATAGCTTACATAACCTTTTAACAATCATAGCAAACAAAAATAACAAGAATTGCCATAAATTCAACCCACAAGCTTAAGAGCTCGAAACTAAGAAAACTTGAAAAACTTAACAAGAAATCGAATGGAATGGATTTGATTGATTATTTTACCTGTATAAATCCTTCTTGATGTTAAGGAGCTCGGCTAGGCTTAGTTTTGAATGTCTCTCCTTGCTTCTCTTCTTCCTCCACCCGCACCTTCTTCTTCTTCCTTCTTTCTTCTTCTTCTTTGGCGACTCTCTTCTTCTTCCTCCTTCCTTCCGATGTTTGCTAGTTTGCTTCTGCATGCACATTGTGTTTGGCACAAGGGCCAACATGCCGGTAACTCCCTCATCTCTCAATTCTAATTGATCTACATTGGTTGGGTGGTTCCCTCTTGGAGTAACAAACAAAAATAAATACCCAAATACATAAAATTATATCCGAATACTCCCACTTTTGTACCCAATTTGCTTAATAACTCTACCTATAATTAAAATGGGTACTCCCATAAATTATTGGGATGCATAAAACTAATCATTATGGGATTTGTCCATTTATTTGGAACACCCATATAATATATTTCGGATATAAATTAAATCACCAACGAGCTCAAATAAATATTCTAGCGCTTGGAAAAATTATCTCATCATATACACGCTCTAACGAAATTTTTTAGGAATCGAAAAAGACGTAAAATATTATGACGTGAATAGTGCCTCGGGATACGCTTCCCATGAATAATGATTTAGCGACGGTACGCGAAATCAATTATTCACTTAAACATAACTCTAACACGTAAAATTTCATACATTCACATAATCGTTCGGAAACGTCACGAGTTTCATATCAACCTTCCATGTTGATTTACCTTAACTCTATACATATCTTTCAAGTGTCCATCTCATGCGATTCGAAACACTTGCCAAACTCTCTAACACTAGTCATCACGTTTCGACGTTCGTACATCGCACGCCTGATTCGCTTACGCGAACGCCCAAGTGACACGCCCTTGTGTTCGCTCGATATACCCAAATTATCTTCCACTCATGGGTTTACATTTCCCATAGCCCCTATTCTTAAGGTTCAATGATTAGAACTCGGAATCAGGAGCATACATGGGTCGGCGTCATGGCGTTCCGAAGAAATCACCACCTTTTGCCTCTGATTTCTCAACCGTCCCAAAGATGTCCAATTTGGACCTTTTTCTTGACCTCAATTCCAACATTTAAATATTGGAAGTTGTAGGTCTCTTCCTAAGCTTTCCGAATTATCTTGAATCGTCTAAATCGGAGTTCGTATGCAAACGTTACGCTCGATCGAACAAAAGTTAAAAAATCAGAAAAAAAATTAGTGAAGGGCATCCGCGCCCCACAAGGCCAATTTTTCCCACCCCGGTGTAAACTCTCTGCCGAGCGCTCCCCGGTGAGTTCACAAGGTTTATGAGCCGGCCCCGGTGCGAACCCCTGCTCCAGAAAAAAATGGCTTCTCAGCTTTGATCTCCGAGGATGCAATTATTTCCAAACGCCATAACTTCGTCATTCTTTATCTGAATGAGTCTATTTTCGAACCTACTTCTAGCTTACAATATTAACTATAACTTTTCATATTTGGAACATTTTTTCCCCATTCTTAACAAGCCTCAAAATTGGCTCAAAAGTCCCTCCGCGGATAACTTTTCAATGAACAACGTTTTTAAACGTCAAACCTTCGTTTTAACATAACTCATTCATCCGAAGTCGGATTGAACTCGTTCTCGAGCCCACGACACACATTTTCCATACTTTAGAAAAGCCCTGTGACGTCCCCAAATCCGGGTCACCTGAACCGTGGACCTGGTTCGTCACTATCTAATACATACATCATGTTGACGACGATATATAGCGGAATAAAGGAATATTTACATTGATATAACATAAATAATCGTGTCCCAAGTCTCGAAACCAAGACTACTCCAAAACATAACTTAATACATAAGAGTACATAAGTCTTAATACATAACATCAAGTAATGAGTCTTGATACAAACGATGATTCTAGTACAATTAAACAAAACTAATCAGTAGCTTTGCCCTTTCCTTTATCCTTTCCCGAGCTCTCGCCACGTGCTGCACTAACTGAAAAGTTTTAAGGAAAGCAAGGATGCGCAACAAATTTGCCCCGCAAGTAAAATAGCAGTGAATAATCACGTGAATAACTTTATAGCTCATAGGAGTTAAAAACGAGATAGCTCAAGGAAATAAACAACTTCTTTATCACCATTGTAGTGGTCACTGTGGATCAAAAGATTTTCTGAAGTATCCAAGGATTTCAAAATTTCCCAAGAAAAGGAACTGTTCAATACTGAGGGTGCACCAAGGCACAGAACTTTATTCTAGAATTACCAGAATTTCATCCGATAATCCACAAACAAACAGTACAATAGGTGATCAGCCTAGAGTACTTGGCGTTATGCATAAGCCTCACTTACTATTTACGCGCGTGTCGGTTCCCGACGTTTATACAATTGCCCCTGCTATGAGGGTTGTTCTTCTCAGCTTTACATGGGAATCCGAACCAAAACAATTTGATCGGATAGCTTTACTTAACATCAATAATAGTTCAAGGACTTAACCTCACTTTAATAAACAAATCAATAAGTGTCTAGCTGAAGCAACTAGCTTTAACATAGCTTTCAAACAATTTATGGAATAAGAAACTTTAAGGCTCAACAACATACATTATAGCATAGGTCGATAACTTGAACGAATGTGAAATCATTTGAATAATCATAAGAGTACTCGCATAATGAAATAAGTCGCGGAAGTTTAGAAAACTAGCTCAATTAAAAATAGTTGAGCAAGGAACTTGCAATAATATACAACATTTGTATAAAATAGGGAAACTTGCCCAACATAAGGGTTAGACAAGCGTTAGGACACTTGCAATAATATATACCTGTTTGCACGAAATAAAAATAGTGCATAAGGTTTAGAAACTTGCCTGGTGCGTCTGCTACAATATTACAACACACGCTCCTTAATATCCTACACAATTAAGTACATTTTCACATAACAATTAGTCACATACTAGATACTAAATAATGGTATATACTACTCTATAATGTTTCATTCATATAAGAAACAAAATATTAAACAAGATTGTGCACACTAGTTACAGCGTTATGACGCTTGCGCGTCCGCAAGCCAACTTTGCCTATTCGAATGCCCAAGTGACATGCAATTACGTACGCCTAGCACGCCCATTCGATTTATCTAATACTCATTGGTTAATCCTAAGTATTATTATAAATCATAACATTCATGTTTTAGAACTTAGAATAATATTTTGCACTGTTGGGAGCATTTCATGTGCATACGCGCATGCTTGACACCCTCTGATTGCCCCCAATTACACATCAGTCCTATAAATGGACTATTTAGGCCATTCTACAGACCTCAAATTTAAAAACTCAAAGAACGAAAGTTGTAGGTCTACTCGTTCTCTTTCCGAATCATCTTGAATCACCTCAATCCGAGTTCGTATGAGAAATTTATGCCCATTTTAGTAAAGGACGTCAAAGCTGATTCTGGCCAAAAATTGACCTGGCGTAATTACGCCCAAAACATGCCTTTGGGCAGCATCATTATGCCCAAGCCCAGCAGCTCCGGCGTAAGGCCAGCGTCATTACGCCCATACTTTGTTTCCTGCTCTGTTTTTCGTGTTCTAGACCTATCTTGCTTCCAACCACCATAACTCCTTATATACACGTTCAAATTGGTCCGTTCCGGACTCTATGGACTCCTAAGACAGAGTTACAACATATCAAAAATTCAGAGTTACCCATTGACATTAACATGGCCAAATCTTAGGCCAAAGTATCAACTCATGTTATATTTTCGTGTTCTTGGTGTTATTCACAAAAATCATCACTAAAACTTTGTTTTAATCCCTTTTTACTCCATTCCAACTGGTCTAAACTCATAACCCATGGAAGTACAACATCACAACAACAAATAAACATAACAAATAAGGAATCATAGCTATAAAGTCCTCTAAATTCGTCTATAACAGTCCATAGTCCATTTTTGTCTATTGTTCTTCATGTTCTTCATCCTTTATGCATAGGTACGAATTTCTTTGATGTTTGTTCCACTTTGATGTTATTAGGAAGGTTTTTAAGGTCTTAAGAACATCTTTAGTAATCCATGAACACCCAACAACAACCATAACAACACAAAATCCATCCAACAAGCAATCGAGCAAGAAAATATGGAAAACTTGGAAACTTAAAAGAAATGAGTTTGGATATGATGATTACCTCTTGTAGCTACTTCTTGGACGTTAGGAATCTCGTTAGAACTTTGCTAGAACTACTTTTCCTCCTTCTTGTGTTCTCCCGTAGCCTCCTTTCAAGCTCTTTCACTCCTCCCACTTACTTCTCTCTCTAGGATGGTTCTCTCTCTATAGAAGCTTTGAAGGTTGAAGATGGTGTTCCTCTCCTTTCTTTTTTTCTACAGCAGTTTCTCTCTTTCTTTCTTACCTCCCATTAGCTCTCTCTCTCTCTATGCAAATGGACTGCTGAAATGAGGGAAGGAAGAATGGGACGGGTGGAGTATAGCTTGGAAGTTCTTCTTCTCTTAGCAAAATGGACTGATGGTTTTTTGGAATGAAGATGAGCAAGGCACAAATGGAATGGAAGGAGGGAGAGACAATGGAGTGTCTCAAGGCTTCTTGGAATGGAAATAGAGGAGGAATGTTGGTCACCTCAAATTTCTATGCATGGAGTTGTGGGAAGGTTAATAGCTCTAGGAGCTTGCCGGCTACTCCCTCTATTTCATGTTCCCTCCTTGCATCTCATTGGCTCAAATGTTTCCTCCTCAATTCCTATTGGTTAGCAAATGCTCCTTGTTCCTTCTTCTCACTACATATCCGAACACTCCTTCCTTAATTAGCCAAATGCTGATTTTTGTGCCCATTTCCCAAATGGGTCAAGCCTTGGGTCATGGGTTGGGTCAAAAGTAATGGACCTTGGGTTGGGTCATTTGTTAGGGTCACCCATAATAAAACATTTGGGCTTCTAATTAAATCGCCATTGGGCTCAAATAAAAATTCCATCGCTTGGAAAAATTATCTCTTCGCACACATGTATTACTGAAATTTATTAAGGTCGAAAAGACATAAAAATATTATGGCGTGAATAGTGTCTCGGTAAACGTGCCCCGTGAATAGTGCATAACATTCTTCAGTTTGTACTTTAGGTGATCAGCCTATTGTACTCTGGCGTTGTGCATAACATTCTTGCTAAACAGTCGAAATTTTTTTGACATAAAAATACCCCTGATATTAGGGTTGTTCTCCTCAGACTTAGCATAAAATTCCGCACCAAAATAATTTGGTTTGGCACCGATTCTCAAAGAAGACTTGAACTTCATAAACATATTTTGATGTTTGTCTAGCTGAATCAGGTAGCTTAGACTTACATATAACGTTCGGATATCAATGAATCATTTGTTTAGCCAACATAACTGGTGTTGACTTTGACATAAACTCATAAACTCAAAAATTATTTTTATGACTTTATCACACTATATCATACCATAGTGGCTGATGATCCTTAGATCACATGCGTCAAGCTGCATTAATGATTCCATCATTTGTCATATTCACACTACGGTGTAATGACGATTTCAGAAATACATTTTGATATTTTCAAAATCAATTTGTTGCCTAGCCGAAACTATTGCCTTGACATCTTTCATGAAATAGTTCATGTAAACTGAAAATCATTTATGACTTTCTCATACCGCAGTATGTAATAATGCGTTGATGATTCTATGATCATGTCGCAACATTTCATCGTGCGTTAATGATTCCATCATTCGTCATATCGACACCATATTTAATAGTGCGTTTTAAAATACATTTTGATGTTTTAAGTCAATTCTGACTAGCTAAAATAATTAGCATAGACAAATGAGTAATAGAACTTTTAAAACTTATTGGTTCAGTACTCTGACACCCAATATATTTTTCGAAAACACAAAAGTGCAAATATCAGCACGAAGTGAATAAATTTCGAAGTCTAGCATAGCTAGAAGATTTGGAATATCCATTTTCCTCCATTAACCTCAACTTCCTCCGCTACTCCACTATGAAGCAGTTATATATCCTTAATAATATTCCTTAATAATATTCCTATACCTTAGTATAGTTCATCAAACTTTTCACGCGTTATGTATTCAAAAACTTTCCACAATAATATGAGTTTAGGAACTTGTCCTAGTAATACTTAGTCCGAGAACCAATCAGGGACTATCCATACGATGAGGGGCTCCAAAACATACCATATGATCATGAGTCACGAACTTATCATAAGCATGAGTTTCAAGAACTCGCACCTAATCTTATTCTCTAATTACCAAATATATATATATATATATATATATGAGAAAAGAATCACCTTCTCACCATATGTATATCGATAGCGTGCTACCAGCATTTAAACGATTCTCAATATGATAAACTAAGTGGTTGTTAAACCAAGTACAAAACCCCTGCCCATACAATGGTTTGTACAACTCAGTTATCATATGAGTTCTCAATTGAAATCTCATAAAATCCTAGATTTCCCTTTGCTTAATACGAAATTGCTTTAATCCGTATTTCATCATCTTTAACTCTTCTGAGTTTTTCTCGTACTATTTCATAGTACCTTCTACTTATAGCATTAAGCTAAAATTTCTAATCATTCGATTGATTATCTGCCCTTCTACAACTTATTCAGATCACGGTGTGATCTTTTCTTATAATCCTTCTCAGGTTATAGCCTAAGGTTCCCCACCAAAGGTTTTTAATCTATCAACTCTGATACCAACTGTAACGCCCTCGAATTCGATTCTACTTTCAAACCCGGGTCTGGTGCGTCACAGTACTATCCATTCAACATAATCTTAATAACATGAATGTAAATACTATATTATTACATCATATTCTTCTACACCCAGGTTCTAAGACCATTATATCTTAATATCATAAAAGTAATGTATATATAAAATCACCTATCTATTACAATAGTGACTTTAATCTGCCACAACAGATACATATACAAATTACAAGTAGAAAAATGATTGATACATTATTTATTTGTTAAAACCTTACGTTTGTGACTTTTATATATCACAACATATACATCTAGTCTACACGTAGTCGTCTTCTGATCAAATACTTGATCTCTTCATTAGTCTTCACCGGATTCCTCGGTTCGTTCTAGCTCTGCTAAAAATGTTTATTTAAAGCAAGGGTGAGCATTCGATTGCTCAACAAGTATTACAATTAAATAAACAATCAACAATCAAATAGCTATCAACATTTTCTTTGAAACCTTCAACAACTGAACAATAGTTGCGAAACAGCTTTGAATAACAAGGAATGACAATATCCCATTGTTTAACAGTTTTGAAACGACATATTGACTAATCCTCAAAACATTTCCCTCATTCTCTATTCTTTCTCAAATTCGACACCTATAATGTCTATCTCCTTCCTATGACACAACATATGTCTAACTCAACTCAATTCAATACTCTAGTATTCGTCTAGCCGAAACAAATGACATCGACACTTTTCTTGAACAGTTCTTGAATAATAGAACTTAAATAACTTGAACAATTTATAGCAAAACATTTTCTTTAACATAGCACATAAGTGTACATATTAGCACATAGCATAATTTATAACTAAACATCTTGTACAAATAGAATACATTCGCACAAAGACAGAAAACTCAACAACATAGTCAACTTGTACAATTTAACACATTGCATAGGTTAGGAAACTTTCATAATCATAGATTCCTAGCATAAACTAAATGCATAGGATAAGATACTTGCCTTTAAGCGATTTACCGGAACACTATCCAATCATTCCTCATATGACCTATATGTATCATAAGGTCGAACATACTAGTTAGTCACTTATAGACTTCGTTTATTGGTTTATAATATCATTATTCGTAATATATATTGTTCGCACTTTATAATCTAGTAACGCGATCAACTTTCAATAACCTCATGGCGTCGCGGCGTTCGAAAAGGTCACAACTTTCATATCAACCTTCCCTATTGATTTACCTTAACTCTATACATATCTTTCAAGTGTCCGTCTCATGCGATTCGAAACACTTGCCAAACTCTCCAACACTAGTCACGACGTTTCAACATTCGTACATTGCACGCTCGATTCGCTTACGCGAACGCCCAAGCGACACGCCCTTGTGTTCGCTCGACATACCCAACTTATATACCACTCATGGGTTTACATTTCCCCTAGCCCCTATTCTCAAGTTTCAATGATTTGAACTCAGAATCACGAGCTTACATGGGTCGGCGTCATGGCGTTCCGAAGAAATCACCACGTTTTGCCTCCGATTTCTCAACCGTCCCAAAGATGTCCACTTTGGACCTTTTTCTTGACCTTAATTCCAACATTTAAATATTGGAAGTTTTTGTTCTCTTCCTAAGCTTTCCGAATCATCTTGAATCGTCTAAATCGAAGTTCGTATGCAAAAGTTACGCTCGATCGAACAAAAGTCGAAAAATCGAAAAACAATTAGTGCAGGGCATCCGCGCCCCGGCGCGCCCCACAAGGCTAATTTTTCCCACCTCGGTGCGAACTCTCTGCCGAGCGTGCCCCGTCGAGCTCACAAGGCTTATGAGCTGGCCCCGGCGTAAACCCCTGCTCTAGAAAAAAAATGTCTTCTCAACTTTGATCTCCGACAATGCGATTATTTCCAAACGCCATAACTTCGTCATTCCTTATCGGAATGAGTCCATTTTCGAACCTACTTCTAGCTTACAAAATTAACTATAACTTATCATATTTGGAACATTTTTTCCCCATTCCTAACAAGCCTCAAAATTGGCTCAAAAGTCCCTTCGCAGACAACTTTTCAACGAACGACGTTTTTAAACGTTAAACCGTCGTTTTAACATAACTCATTCATCCGAAGTCAGATTGAACTTGTTCTCGAGCCCACGGCTCACATTTTCCATACTATACAAAAGCCTATGATTTCGGACTATCTTGAAAGCTCTAGCTAAATTCTTACCCCTGAAGCAACATTGAGTTTATAATTCGTCTTAAGAAGATTTTTTCATGAACTTTCGCCATAACTTCGTTCTAGCGAATTTCCCCCCCGTTCCATATGGAACTTTTCATAATACACTCACGGCTTATGACAAAAGATGCAATAATCATCATTAAGGTCCTTTTTAGGTCCTCTAAATGATCTTTTTCATCCTTTACGCATAGGTTAGGATTTTAATCTTTGTTCTCGCTTTCATGGCATTTACCGGTAAAATTTTCAAGGTTATCAATAATATAACAACCTTATCTCTCCAAGACCCTTCTATGGTCTCATTAAATAATATCCACCAACAAAGCACTTCCTAACATACTAGAAAGCGTTTTAAAGAAAAGAAAATGAACTAGAATAGTTTCTAGGATTTTCTTACCTTTTCTTTATGTTCTTACTACTATTTCTCCTTCTTAGATTCTTATTCTTGCTTCTTCTTGGTTGATGATCTAAGATCAATGGATTGATCCTCCTTCTTGATTAATATTCTCACTTTCATTTGATTTTCTTCTTTTCCTTTATTTAATTCTCTCTTTTTTCTCTCTCTTTTCTCTCTAGCTTTTCTTCTTAGCTTTTGGTAAGAATGAAAAGTGGAATGTCCAAGTTCTTTGAACCTAGGCAAATTTCTCCACCAACTAACTTAACCCTCTTCATTGGTTAAGTTAACTAACCAAGGTTTAGAGACTTAATCATTGCTAAGGCTTTGTTTGCATGATTTAATGAAATAAAGGGGGAACCATGCATTAAATGGTTATCTAAGGATAGTGAGTCATGCAAGATGACTCACTCTTTTGGTCCCCTCACTCACCACATGGCTGGCCACTTTTGTCATTTATGCCCCTCATTTAGTTTTAAATTCCAACTTGCTTTAATTTGAGTTTCATTTAACTCACATGTCAACCTAGCTTGCTTAGCTCTTAAGTCTTAGGTTTTAACCCTAGGGCTTGAGCCATGGCTCAACCCTAGGCAATCTGTCATCAACCCTAACCAAGCCATCTTAAACCCTAACCGAGCCAACTTAACACTTAGGCTGATTTCTGATTTGGTTACTTCGAAACTTAATTTCGCCTTCTATTTTCCTTTTTAGTTAACTATTATAATTATTGTAGTTAGCCAAATGTCCATTTTACCCTCTTATAAAATTGTTTACGATTTACTTATCCGAGCTCGATCGGTTACTCGACCTTGTTCTGGTTAGATTCTCTAACTCGTCACGCATGTGAAAACCGCGAAATCTCTTCAGTTTTATTGGAGATTATATCTCCCGTCCTTAAACAAACAATATCTCGTGATTCGAAAATTTCGAAAAACAAAAAAGTCAACTTTTATTACCTTGACTCATCTTTAACTATTTGGCCCGAAAAGTCAAATTTTCGAGTTTATAGTCTATTCTTACTAATTTTGACGTTCCAGATTCAACCGAACTGTCCGTGTCTCAAAATTCTACTCCGAATTCCAGTTCGAATCCTGTCTATGCTACTTTTATCTTTTATACGACTGATTGTCTTTCGTTAGTCAGATCAAACTAATTAAAGTAATTAGTCTTGACCATCTATTAACTTATAGTCCTTATTTCTTAATCATTAATATATATATATATATAACACATATAGTTATTCATTCAGCACATTTACATATCATAATATCCATAAATATTTTATTTATTAGATATTTACATCGAAAAATCTAATTACAAGGTTATCCTATTTCTCGGGTCATCACGGCGTGGGGTGGCCGAACGGGAAGCTATCAAGCGGATGTCCTCTGGCTTCATCGCGTACTTCAGAAAGAAGAGAAGACGCGCAACCAAAATGAAGAGGTGAGAAGTTTTCCATCTCAGTAGTTACGGTTTATATATATGTTATATTCTTGCATACCCGGACTAGCGTAAAAGTCAGGAATAGTTTATGAGCTGAATGCTCTGTAATCATGTTTGGAATAAGACCATGAATGTTGTCCATAGGACTTGTGACTGAGTCCTAGTTAACTCATCATAAGGTGTGGACTATGTCCGACAGGATTATAATAGTCTGTCTTGCTAAGAGAGTCAGAATGAGTAATGGTGGAGAAGGCCGAAGCTGTTCCGATGAGGTTCGTCACCTTTTCTCCGAACGCATGAACCTAAGTAACGGGATTAGACGTAGTCGTCACCCGATCCCGAACCATAAAGAGGTTTCCGAAGTGAAACTCATAGACGAACTTGAAGGTTCTGGTAGCTGCTATGGGTCTAGTTCAGTGTCGAACCCGAAGCCGATAACCTTTAGTATCAGTAAGGCTCATATCTGACTTCCAATGTCATAACTCTAAAGCCGAAGTCCTAAAATGTCATCGAGACTCAAACCTTTGGTTTCCCGAAGTCAACCACGCCTAATCTGAACTTGGTTCTCAAACCAAATTCTAATCATTCCTTAAGATAAGAGGCCCGATCTGACCCAACTCAATAAGTCAGCTGAACCACTGGAAGTCGTCGAGTAAGTCAGCCAAACTACTAGATGATCGTTGAGTTTCACTCGAGATCGTAGAGTAAGAGCCATCATAGGGTGAGCTCGACGATCGTAGAGTGAACTCTGCCGATTGTAGAGTTTCACTAGTCAATCGTAGAGTGAACTCTGCCGATCGAAGAGCTTCACCAGTAGATCGTAGAGTCCACTCTGTCAATCGTAGATCGTAGAGCTTCATTAGTGATCGTAGAGTTACCCCACTAATCGTAGTGACTCCATCGATAATATTAAAGCCCCATTGATCGTAGAGCTATCATGGAAGACCATGGGTAAAATGAAGGGACCATAGGATAGACCATATGAGTCCCTTGAGTAAGTTTAGTTAATCTGTTATTGATGTTTACATATGACTGATCAGAAGTTAGTTTATAATTACTGAAGGATACTTGCAGTACAAACGCATAGAGTAAATAGTAAGTAGCAGACTAGAAAAGTTTCTGATCCTATCTTGTGCAAGTTTTCTCTTTGAGCAAGTTACTTATCATTACATATATATATATATAAATTAGATTGCCATTTTCTTTAATCAGATTTGAATTATTATTCCTTATTCGTATTAAGTGGTGTAATTATTGAAAATTATTCCACGTCATTGATATTTATTGACATTCGCACGATGTGCATTTGGAAGTTTAATTTTGTCATTGAATTGCACCATTTAAAGTTTCATTATTCACGAACTATCCATGAGAGGTCTAAGTCACTTGTTCGACTAGACTTATACAGGTTAAATAATTTAAAAGCTATCTAAACCAGTAGTTTGGTGCGGATTCTTAGACTGATATGAACCAACCCTGTATAGGGTGTTTCCTAAGTATCTGAAGTACGATACAAAGTAGAAATAAATGTTATGAATATACATGGTATAAGAGGCTGATCCCCTTGAGTACAAACTCTGGAGTTAGTAACCTAATAAGGGTCAATCAAGTGATTGATTCCTTAAAGTATGTTCATAGTCTATTTGACTGTTCAATATTTTAATAATCAATCTTCATTATTCATTTGGACATTGGTTATACTATTCCAGTTATTCATACCATTGAATAGATTTTCAGTTATTCCCCTTGCATTCATGATATATCTTTCTTATTCATTTTTTTAAAACTTGCTGAGCAAAATAGTTGCTCACTCTTGCTATGTCATGAACCAATTGCAGCTAAGCTCGAGTTCTCGAGCAAAGATAAGGGCAAGGGGAAGATGAAGTCCTAAACTTCGGATACACGATTTATCTGCCTTAATAGTTTGTTTAGATATCAGCTAATGTAACACGAGACCTATTAGCTACCTTTGTACTTCTGATGTATTTATTTAAGGTTACAGACCTTGGGGCATAGTTAACCTTTTGTAATGAACAATATATGTTTAGTCATTTCGCATTAGTTGTCATATGTTGTTTAAAGGTGATTGGATGTTCCTTATCGTGAGCACAAAATTCGAGGTATTAGTGTAACGCCCCCAAATTCGGGTCCCTTGAACCTCGGACCTGGTGTGTCACGATACATCATCTTCTTACACATTATAAATTAACGCGGAATATATAAACATACATTGTTTATTTCAAATGATTCTACAACATTTTCCAAGGTCTACAACCTTAACTTAATACATACCTTCAATAACTAAAAAACAATTACAATATCATTTGCATATGATAACAAAATAGGTAAATGTTCATATGAAACTATTATCCAACTTTGCCCTTGATACCAATTAATACATTAATTCTTCTATTCCAGAATCTGTAACCTTAATAATTGATTATTACATTTGTAGATCTTACCTGATCTAATCTATACATCTCAAGTTATAAACAATATGTTTTATATTGATACATTAATTGTGAGTATTCATTAGTTCACAATATAAATTTAAATATTCTTCTGTGCTGTGTCCTTTAACTACACAACTACAATATGGAATATTAGTGTTCATCTAATATAGCTAGAAAATTTAGAAATCAAGTGTTTTGGCTTAAAACCTTAGCAAGAATAATTATTCTAAAGAAATTACACTAATGTGTTAGTTTGTTATTAAAACACAAACTATCTTCAATCACTATCTCTTCTCGTGATCCTTTGTCTATCCTGAATCCTTTGACACTATGGTCATCTGTTTATATTGATTTTTATTTGCAAAATTTGTTTGTAGGGTCGAGCACCATGGCTCAGCAAGTCCAACAGTCTACACCTTTCATGCATCACATAGCATACATATTGCATCTATTCATTCATCATAAGTTTTTAGCCAATGCATTTACATATGCGTCGTACATCTTATGATATGCATCTCTATATATGCATCATACTTGTCATTCAACATATTATAATCTTCATGTTGTATAACTAACACATACTTCACAAATTCCATGCTTTTCATTTACTCACATAATATCCAATGTAATCAACGATTTCATATAAAGCAACATATTTCATTAACTACCATAAACATGGTTCAATGCACATTATCACATAAGAGCAAGTTACTGAAGAACTTGCCTGATTAATTTATCCAGCATATGCTGACATTACGTTTCCTCGAACAACCTACAATCATAATGTAGTTAACATATTTACATAAGTCAAAAATTAACTCATTACTAGTCTTAATTATGACTTTAGCTTTCAATTTTTCAATTTTTTTTACATTAACCGATTTAAAAACTTCGTTAATTCATAACTCATTCGTACCAACTCAGAATTGGTTCATCTTTGAATAGTGAACTACCTACAACATGGTCTAACTACTCCCATAGGTGTCCTAAACAACACAACACTCGAACTCAAAAAGTCCGATTTAAGAGACGAAACCCGTAGGTCACTGCAGTGTATAGACTGCTTGACCCCGGCTCGCTTAAACAACCATATCTCATTTGTTCCTTAACATTTTTAAGTGATTCTTGAGCCCACGCGAAGCTAACTTCCGGAGCTATAACTCTTATTTAATGACCTTTTCCAAATTCTAAACACAAAATTCCAGAAAATTTGTGGAAAGGAACTGCTCCGAATTTGTTTTCCAGTTTCGATGTAACTACTTTGAATGGTCATAACTCTTTTCTTCGAAGTCAGAATTAGTCTGTTCTGGAGTCTATGAAAAGCTTATTCAGTGCACTATAATACTTTAAATAGCCCATATTTTTTTGAATAACATAGCTAACCCCGAATGTTTCTTTTAGGGCCAGCAGTGCACTAGTTTTCTTTTCTTTTATGTTTTGAAGAAATCTTCCAAGATCTCTTGATTAATTAAATATTCGCCAAAGTAAATCATCATAATACATCATAAACCTCCTTAAACTTATGGATTTGACATGATCCATGATCTATTTCATTAAACTCTCATAAAAATGAGATTAAACATAGTTTAAGGGTTAGGGTTTCTAAAACTCAAAAACCATCTTTCACCCCTTTTATTATTTTTTTTTAAACTTTTCAACACCCAAAAATGGATGATCTAAACATAAAACACCTTATATCATGTAGATCTAGTGTTTTAAGATTTAGAAACATAAACTCAAGATTTAAAATAAATCAAAAGAAAGTAAACAAAGGTTAGGATTTTATACATTTTGTTTTTTTTTCTTTCTTTTTTCTTCTTTTCCCTCTTCATCTCCTCTTCTTGTTGTCCTTTAATGGCTGCCCTCCCCTCTTTTTCTCTCTCTATTGCCGGGTGTGGGAGTGTAGGAAGGAGAGAAGAATTGCTTTTTATTTTACCCATTGCCTTTAGTAAGTAAATTAGAAATTAAAGAGAGAGTGGTTAAGATTAGGTAGAGTAGGTCAGAGTTGGTGAGTACCTATGCAGGTACGTTAGGCGATCAATCTATTATACCTTAGTTCTCAAAATGACTATATGCGTTCAAAGATTAGAATATATTATCCAACCGGTATATCCCCATTTTTCGGGGTTGTTCACCGTCACACTTAGCATAAGACTCCGCACCAAAACAAATTGGTTCGGGATAAATTCTCAAAGAGATTACTTGAATTTTCATAAACATTTGTCTAGATGAATCAAATAGCTTAGACATATACCAATAATTCGAACATCAATCAAAATATTTGTCTAGCTACTTAAATTGGCATTGACTTTTCTTTAAATAATTCAAAATTCTGAAAATCATTTTATGACGTCATGATACCTCACTGTATTTACAGTCCGTTGAGGATTCCGTCATTTTGTGACTTTGTTATTCTACATCATACCATAGTGGGCTGGCAATCCTTAGATCACATCCAACACTAGGTTAATCTGCATTGATGACTCCATCATCTTGTCATTCTACACCAGGTTCCATGATGCATTGATGACTATTTAAAAATACATTTTAATATATTTTAAATCATGTTTATCTTAGCCGAAACAATTAACATAGACATATAAATAATAGAACTTTTAAAACTCATTGGTTCAATAATCTGACCAAGTATTTTTTTTAAAATGCTTTTATTAGCATGATGTCAATAAATTTTGAAATCTAGCATGGCTAGAAGATTTGTAATACCTATGCTTTCTCCATCTACTCCAATTTCTCCCATGATCCATTGCTTAATAATTCTATCTATTTCTATCATCATTAAATTTTACTACACTGAAATTCCTCATATCTCAATACACAATTTTTCTATACCCTAGTATAGTTCATCAAACTTACCACACGTTATGAGTTTAGGAACTTTCCATAATAATATGAGTTTAGGAACTTGTCCTAGCAATACGTAGTCCAAGAACAGATCAAGGACTGTCCATACGCTTTAGGGTTCAAAAACATACCATATGATTATGAGTCACAAACTTACCATAAGCATGGGTTCTAAGAACTCGCACCTAATCTTATATTCTCTAACTATCAAATATAATATGAGAAAAGAATCACCTTCTCGTTATATGTATAGCAATAGCGCGACACCAGGTTCCAATGATTATCAATATAAGAAGCTAAGTGGTTGTCGAACTAAACACAATCTCCTGCCCATACAAAGAATTGGTCAACTCGGCCACTAATCAATATAGGAAGCTAAGCGGTTGTCAAACCAAGGACAAATCCCTTGCTCATACAAGAGATTGTTCAACTCAACCACTATATCGATATAGGAAGTTAAGTCGTTCTCAAACAAAGCACAAATTTCCCGCCCATACAAGGAATCGTACAACTTAGCCACTAACATGAGTCCTCAATTGAAAACCCACATAATCCTAATCTTATCTTACCCTTTGCTCAATACGAGCTTTGAATTCGTATCCCATCATTTATAACTTAGAACCCCCTGCTTTACCCCCGTTTTGGTTTTTAGTTATTTTCTTTTATTTCATTATTTAATGCTTTATTTGCTCCTTAAATCAAATAATACTTGCATTGAATAAATTTAAAATTACCCAATAATTAGTAACTAAATTTTATTTCCTAAGTTATTAATTCACCCACTTTAAAATGTTTTGCCCATATGACAACATATAATTTATATAATTCATCTTTGATATATAAATTATATAATACATAACATTATATACATAAATTACATATTTATTTTATAATTGCAAAATAAATATGCTACCCATAATTCCTCACGCAATTACAATTATTTAAATACCGAATAAATTATAATAAATATAATATCCTTACTTCATCAACGTAAATTCAATTAAGAATTTATTGACTTTCTTAAGATATTATATAAATATAATATCCTTTCTTTCTTAAAACAATTCATATAAGAATTTATTCCACTATTCTTGGGTAAAGTATATATAGATATTATATACATTATACATTTCCAAAATAAAGCATAACATAATAGGCTTTCAGTACATATTTATTTATAAATGCCAAATAAATATGCAACACATAATTTCTCATGTAAATTTAATTATTTACTTACTTAAGATATTATAATAAATATAATATCCTTGCTTTATTAAAATAAATTCATTTAAGAATTTATTTTAGTGCTCTTGGGTAAGGTGTATATAAATATTATATATACATAAACCACCCATACATGTGCACATATTACTTATAGAAAATAAATAATAAATTTATCCTCTCATATTATAAATTGTTTATATCAATTTATTTACATATTAGTAAATATAACTTAATATAGTTACCATATCACATAAGCACACATAAATACATCATGCGAAACCATACATATAATATACTATAACAAATTACTATATTAAATATTAAATCTTTATTTTAATATTCCGAAATTTCCAAATCACTACAATATATATTACCCATAATACTTATTGAATAAAATATAATATTCTTTTACATCATATGAGCAAAAATATATGCATTTCATTTTATTTTTCATATAAATAGAAATCTATTCAATAAATAAGATATTACAATTAAAATAATATTCTCTTTTTATTAAAATAATTCAATGCTAGAATTTATTTTAATATCCTTTATTTAAAGTATACAATATTTATGTGTACTTAAACTAATTATTTCACTTTGTAATATAAATTGTTCCATAACAATTTATTCATGTGTAATAAATATACATACATATATTTATCACATATAATAAAATACAAATTTATTTACTCAATTCTTATTTTAATATTTATTGGGAAATTCGAATTATTTTCTTTTCCCTTTTATAAATTGTTTTCAACAATTTAACTATAGTAACTATCATAATATATTCACTATATTTGAACATGCATACATTACACCCAATAATGTATTATATAATTTCTTCAATAAAATGGTGGTTATACATTAAGTATATTTAATGCCACCAATTTACCACATTAAAATAATTTAATATTATAAATTATTTTAACTTACTTATTTTAATTTTGCCCATCTCATTTCCTTTAAATAAATTGCTCCTACAATTGCTTACATATAATAAATATATTTTATTATTATATTTATTATACACAAAATTACCTATTACATAATTCCTACTCACTTATGCAATAAAATCTTACTTTTCGATCTCCAGGTCTTGTACCTTAACCTTTATTTAGTCATTCAAGATTTTATTTATAAATCTTATAAATTTTCGGATTGTCACAATTAGTACCCGAGTTTGGGGGTGTCACACAATCTATTATTTCGGATCTTAATTTTTAGCTTTAGACCATTATTTATTTTAGTCCCAAAACAGTCCACTATTAAGTTAATTTCCATCATTACGCTTGGGCTTACATTTTAGTTTTTTTGTTCACTTGTCATGCAAATTACCGGTCGTTTAAACATACATATAAACCACACAACATCCTTATACCTCCAGGATCCTTCATGATCCAACATAAACAACAACAACAACAACAACAACCACCACCAATCAAAGTAAATAGAAAGCTTGAAAGAAGATGGATAGAAGTTAGGGTTTTGGTTTACCTTATTCTTGTTCTTACTTCTTCTTACTTAGATGAGAGCTTATTTTATACTTGACAAAGTTTGGTTGCTCCTCTTCTTCCTTCCTCTTACCCTTTCATTCCCTCTCTCTATTAGCTATCTCTTGTTTTTTTTTCTTACTTAGCAAATTTATGAATGCTGATTTTCGTGAAGGAAAGAATGGATGATGGAATGGTGTATATATAAAACACACTTTCCATAGCTTATAAGTTGGTCATCCAACTAGGGACTCTAATGGTCTTGCCCCTCATCTCCTAATTGAAAGTAATATGCACACAAGCCAATCATATTTGATATAATGCAGCATATACTTTATAATCTTATTCGTTTATTAAAGGCATTTTACTTTATCTACATCGTGCTGTTATATTAAATGTGATAAACCCATAGTTTTGAGAAATGCTTTTAGAATCATGATGGTGATCATTCTAATGAGATCTAAATTCTAGATAGCTCACAAACTAAAATCGTTCCTAATCGATGGATTACTAAAAAGGGGATTAGTGAATCCGGATAGATTAGTACATACGTTGCTTGCTCTTATGAAGAGGATAATTGATCTCATAATCATTTGTGTGGAGACACTAAAGCAAGTATGTAGGTACTTATTAGAGAATAAGTTCACTAAACGTGGCTCGCTAAGTAATACCTAATGGAGTTTTACTCGCCTGTCAATAGGAATTCCTCTAGTGATAGTAGTACAAGTGATCCTTGGACTTTAGATCATCATAGTATCTTGTGTGTGATGAGTTATACTTTGACATGTCCTTTAAGACCCTTAGGGTATAACAAAGGGTATGATTGGGTATAATAAGTTGTACATGGAGATAGGTGAATGGTCAACAAAGAATCTACCACTTCTAGTAAAAGGAGAGAATGTTCTATGTGATTCGATAAATGACGACTCAGAAGTCTTTGGCCAAAGCAAAATGAAATTAGAAAGGAGTTTTATCAGAGTTGTGCATTTGAGAATCGAAATACATATAATTAAATAAAATAAGACTTGACAGTAATTTCATGTCTTATATTTAATTAGGATATTGTATGGTAGAAGGATTAAATTGTACGGTAACTATGCACTGAAAGGTTCTTTTGTGATTAATGTTTAAATCTATATTATCTGAAAAGTCGTTGATCGCTAAGGGGGCTTACCCTTATTGTAGAATAAATATTATTTATTTAAATAAATTAAATAGTTTAATTTATTTATTTAAATAAGATTAGAATTGTTCTTATTGATTTAGTCACAACCGGTTTAATATGGAGAACCTAAAGGGTCACACCGCAAAAGAAAAATATTTGTTTAAGAAGTAAATGCCATAATTGTAATAATAAGTTAAGTGTATTTAATTTAATCTATGGAGATAGAATAAATTAAATAGCTTAATATTTATTATTTAATATTTTGGAAATATTAAATATAAATTAATAAGAGGAGTCTTATTATTATTATTATTACTATTATTATTATTTAGTTCCTAAAAGGATTTGGGAATTAATTAATAAAAGTACTCTCATAAATTCCTAATTGGATTGAGAGTTTAATTAATTAAAGGAGTTTAATTAAAATAAAAACCCTAATCCTAAATAGTTTAGGAGGGTTCCCTATATCTATAAATAAGAAAAGTCTTATCATAATTTAGGGTTAGGCAGTTACACACTCTTCCATAAGAATTGGAGAGAGAGTGAGAGTGCTTGCAATTTCTATCGAGATAGAAACTAGGGTTTTGCCAACACCCATCTTCTTGAACAACTATTACTCCTTGGTGGATCACCTCTAGAGGCAAAACATTTGGGTGGCTAACGTTGATCAAAGGAAGGAATTTAATCGGTGGAATTCAAGGAGAACGCGAAAGAATTAGAGGTGAACTTGTACTTGAGGAAGCTTTGATTCACGAGGGTATAATTCTATATCTCTCTCTCTTTCGTTTAATTAATAATTGATCACAAGGATGATCATGGTGATGGTTTGTATGAAAAATTTTAAAATCCGTTTTATTGCGCTTCCGCACTATTTATGTAATTTGATTGCATGTTTGCGCTATATACAAACCTAACAGTGGTATCAGAGCCTAACCTTGTGCTAATTATCGATTATGATGATTTCATGTATGTATGGGTATGCGATTAGATCGATTTTCTGGGCAAAGAAAAAAAATTTCGAACTCTGCTACACAGCGCGGCCGCGCTGCTTCCAGTTCATTCTGGAGCGTGGCCGCGCCCGAACCCAGAAACTGTTTCTGGGGTGCAGCGCGGCCGCGCCGCTCCTAGTTCATTTTGGAGTGCGGTCGCGACGGTCTGTAGATTTTAAAAAAAAATTATTTTTATTTTATTTATTTTCCATTAAGATAAAATGTTTATTTTGAATTGGAATATAATTAAAATTAAAAGTTTTATTTGAACTTGGAATTGGATTCTACGTTAACTAGAATAAAGGAGTTTATTCATATATGGAATAGGATTCCATGTTTCCTAGAATAAAAGAGTTTATTCACATATGAAATAGGATTCCATGTTTCCTTAAAAATAAAGATGTTTATTTTGATAAGGAATAGGATTTAACATATTTTATTTTTTCAAGCAATTTTAAGTTAAAATAATGGAGTTTATTTTAAACTTGAAATTGGTTTCCATGTTAATTAAAATAAAGGAGTTTATTTTGATTTGAAATTTGATTAAAAATAAAGGAGTTTATTTTTATTCAAAATTGGATAAAATAAAATAAATAAGTTTATTATGATTTAAATTTTGATTAAAATAAAGGAGTTTATTTTTGTTTCAAAATTGGATTTCTAGCAAACTTTTAATTGCCCATTAAATGATATCAATGCATATATGGAATGGTTTTATTATTCATGAGATGAATGTTATTTATTGATACATATGGAGATATGTATGATAATAAATAGGGATTGATTATGAACTATTGACCAATGTGTGATTGGATTTATTTTAGTGGATGCTTGAATGAATGGGTTTTTATAAATGGGGTCTGCGTACCTCGTCTTCTCTAATTTTTCTTAATATAAATTCTATCTCCCTCCTATGTACTTCCCCTTGACTGCTGATCAAGGTTTCTATTTATTGTAAATAGTTTATGTAATAGGTTTAGTTAGAATTGCTTGAAGAATTGGAGACAAAGGAGCAAGGAGCGCTTGAAGACCCGTTTGTAATGGAGCTCGAGTTTAAATGTAATAGTTATATTTAAATCTTGTTCTTGCACCCTAGGTTTGACCTTTTGGTTCACTTGGTGGCTCTAGTGAACCAAACTAGAATAAAAGTCCATAATCAATCCGGGTAAAATATAGTATTCTATATGTGCATGATTACTATATATATATATATATATATATTATATTATCCAACATACTTCGCATGTCAAAATAATATGACGCGTATTTTATATATATATGTGCATGCGCGCTAAACAAGATGAGACTAATAAATACAAACCCCTCAAAGAAAATCATATTAAGTCCTAAGCGTTCAAAGATATTCGAAATATCGAACGCCGCCTTCTAGCATAGTAAAGCAATAGAGCATTCAATATTTAATATGAGTTTGTTGTGCACATACAAGGCAAGTATTAAATATTTAAAATGTTGTTTTATCACATTTGATGCTTATTAAGGAATTGAACATTACTGCTTTGTTGTGCACACATAAGGGTGGTCTTTTTCTCTTCACATATATGGAAGTGCTATGTTGGACTTAACTTAGATTATTTTAGTTCGGATGTGCACACACTTGACCATTATAATCTAAGAGGCAAAATACAAGGAATTATATAGTGATGTAATTGACAATAGTTGTCTACCTATTTATTTATATATAGTTTGTTGTGCACACACAAGGCTATATACATTTGAAATGGGATCCTTATTCTCACTAGCAAATCTTTAATTAGATTTACACAACTATATAATGAGGGTAATATAGTTTGATGAAAAAGTGAGAGATACTAATTTAAAATAAATACCTAATTTATTTTGGTAATTAATGTATGTGATGAGGGTGTTTTATATACACAATTTGGGTACCTTTGACCTTGGTATTTAGTTAGTTTTTGGGACTTTTATATGGTTTTTAGTTATTTTTATCATATTTCTACATAATTTAGTTTTTAGTTATTTTTACATATTTTATGTTGCTTTGATGCATTTTCATTATGTTTGTAGGAATGGAAATAAAGACCGCTCGGATCGTTGTTCGTATTAACTCAATGTCCGTGCTTAGACGTCTGTGCCTGAATGGTAGTATGATGGAAATTTGTGCTTGGCGACGCTCGGTGCTTAATTTGATAACATTTGGTAGTTGGGCGTGCACGGCGTTAGAAAGCGTGCACGGCGTTCGGCATCGGTCATACCATGAGGGCAAGCCCGTGCTTGGATATCCGTGCCTGAATGATAATATGGTGAAAAGTTGTGTTTGTCGATGCTCGGCATTGAATGTGATGACATTTGGATTGGGCGTGCACGGCGTTGGAAGGCATGCACGGCGTGCGGCATCGCCCAAGCCGCGGGCACAGCGTGCAGCAGTTGGGGGCACCAGGCAGGCGCTGGGTGTGCGGCGCGCGCAGGCCTTGGCAGCAGGCACGGGCGTGTAGGGCGTTGGGCACTGGGTGCTTAGTAGCCTCGGCGCTCGGCGCTTGGCGCGCGCGTGCGGCACTCGGCAACACTCGGCAGGTGTTGGTCGATTTCGTAACCGATAAATACGCGCAAGTATACGCGGTCAACAAGTAATATAATGATAAGAGAGTTGTCGAACCCACAGAGAATTGTTCTAGTGTATCCCAAGTACCAACTATATATCGTCTTGATTTTAATTAGACAAATGATGATTTGATATTTTTGTTGTTGGTAGTGAATAAGATAATAATAATCAGGTAAAAGATAAGTAAATCTAATATTAACAAGTCTAAGATTGCAATTTCCCCCAACACTTCGTTTGAATCTCCCTACTCTCTCTTTTCAATCAGTTATAACATACGAATTGACAACCGAGAAATCAAAACTACATAAGAGCCTCTGTCGATGGTCAATCACGAATCTTCCTAAGCGGTGCATAGGTATATGTCTATCCTATACACTATCAAGAGACTAATTTCAGGAATGATTAGTAGACACGTGTCACCAAATCTAATTAATCCTCCCCTCAATTACCAACTTTCACATCGGAAGTCATTAAGACTAGATTCTCAATTGGTTGCATGCGGTAATTAGGTATATATCTATCCCAACTACTATCAAGATATCTATTATTGCAGATAATTAATAAGATACGCGTCACTTAATCCGATTAATAACCCACAACAATCTATACTCTCGCATGTTATCATAACTAGGTCTTAACCTATAATCCGTTCGTCAAGTTCATATAGGTTCCCAAGGTAATTACGGGCCAAGCAATTAATCAAGAAAGCAAAGGTTATGACAATCAATTCACAAATGAATAACTAAAATCAAATAGAGAGAGAATTCAATTCAACTATGTGTTGGGTTCCATTGAAATCTTAGAATACAAGCTTTAGTTCATGGTAGCTAAGCAAAACATCAAACACATGGTGTTCATCATAAAATTGAAATACAAATTCAAAGGAAAGCAAGAGATGATAAAACCCAATTAGAAGATATTCATATGTTGCTTGCTTGGTTGATGACAATCTCTAGCTTTTCCTCTTCCTTTGGCATTCTTTTCTCTTTTTGCTCCTGAGCTTGTTGCTGGAATTTTCTTGATTTGTAGCCCTCAAGCTCTTCTTGATGATGTATGTGCAGCCTCCCAAGGTCTAGATATGCCTTGACAATCCCTTCCTTCTTGGTTCTTTGGCTTGTGCTGAGTTTTTCCTTGTATTGCAGCACTTTTGCTCTCAAATTGGTGTTTTAGTGTAGCCTCCCAATCCCTAGTTTTTTAAATATGAAGCCCCAATGAGATATTATATAGTGCCTCCATGAAAACCCTAGCAAAAATCAGATTATGGGTCAAAAATCCGCTCAGATCGCACCAAAAGGCCAGCTGGAATCGCACTCAGCACGGCGTCGCGCGCCCGCACGCCAGCGCGCGCGCGCCCGCGCCCAGCGCCTGGGCCGCACGCTGGCCGCCCGCCCAACGCCGCACGCCCGCACCGCGCGCCCGAACGCCAGCGCGCGCGCCCGCACCGCGCGCCCGCACGCCAGCGCGCGCGCCCGCGCCCAGCGCCTGGGCCGCACGCTGGCCGCACGCCCAACGCCGCACGCCCCGCACGCCCACGCCGCGCGCCCGCACGCCAGCGCGCGCGCCCGCGCGCCCTGCGCCTGGGCCGCACGCTGGCCGCACGCCCACGCCCGCTGCCGAGGCCCCGCGCGCGCCCAACGCCGCACGCCCACGCCGCGCGCCCGCACGCCACGCCCATGCGCCCGCGCCCAGCGCCTGGCGCCCAGCGCCCGCCGCACACGCCCGCACACGCCCGCACGCCCAGCGCGCCAACACGCCCGCACGCCCAGCGCGCGCCCGCACGCCGCGCCCATGCGCCCGCGCCCAGCGCCTGGGCCACACGCTGGCGCCCCGTCTGCCGCACGCCGTGCCCGCGGCTTGGTCGACGCCGCACGCCGTGCACGCTTTCCAACGCCGTGCACGCCCAACTTCCAAATGTCATCAAATTAAGCCCCGAGCATCGCCAAACATAAATTTTCACCGTGTTATCATTCGGGCACGGACATCTAAGCACGGGTTTGCCCTCGTGGCTTGGTCGACGCCGCACACCGTGCACGCTTTCCGACGCCGTGCACGCCCAACTACCAAATGTTGTCAAATTAAGCACCGAGCGTCGCCAAGCACCACTTTCCATCATACTACCATTCGGGCACAGACGTCCAGGCACGGACATTGAGTCAATACAAACAACGATCCGAGCGGTCTTTATTTCAATTCCTACAAACATAATGAAAATGCATCAAAGCAACATAAAACATGTAAAAATAACTAAAAACTAATTTATGTAGAAATAAGATAAAAATACATAAAAAACACATAAAATACCTAAAGACTTGCAAATTATCAAGGCCAAAAGTACCCAAATTGTGTGTATAAAATACACTCATCAAATACCCCCAAACTTAAATCTTTGCTTGTCCTCAAGCAAAACAAACCTAAACTAAACAATTCAAAAACTTCTAATATAACCTAACTTGAGCAATGAATTAATAAGCCGAAAATGGTCTCAAAGGCATTAACACATAGAACTCAAGAGAACAAACAAAGTGTTGCAAGTCTAAAATTTCAGTTAGCTAGTCATACTTTGCTTAAGGCCCCTTCCGTGTGTGTGTGAGTACCCAATAGCACTACACCAATCAAGCTCGAATGAAACTATGCAACCACATTACCTTATGAAATAATCAAAATAAACTTCAAAACAACATGCTTAACACATCGCTCAATACAAAGGTATACAAATCATAATTTTCAAAAATTTTGAGAACCAAAGGCTCTAGGTGAGTGCATTTTATGCTCCATCTCAACCTTAAGCGTCCTCATATGGGCGAGTGCGTTTTACGCTCTATCTCAACCCCCTGCAAGATTTGCAATACAACAATTTTCTTTCTTTAATCCCAATTATAAGAGAGTGCGTTTTACGCTCTATCTCTCCTACGCATGTGTCCATGAGTGAGTGCGTTTTACGCTCTATCTCAACTCACCACATGACCATCATTTCAAGCATAACAAATTTAGACACCTTGCTTCGAGTGATGTTTAAACGAGTTCTAGAGTTTATAGATATTTTCCACAAGCATTCGGTTACAAAAGCCTTCACTAAGCATACAACTAGCTTAATACTCATGGGTAAGTGCATAAAAGTGAAAGGACACATAAGCAAAATAATAACCAATAAACGATAAGCACAAAGACTAAGCAACAATTGTCTACGTCTCATGAGTTAGATTCTCTTTAAACAAGCCATTATCATAGACCATGGATTATGGTTCAAATCAAATTAAAACAATGCTCAAGGGACACATCCTAAAAATAAATGAATTTTTTTTTTTGAATAAAAAGAGAAATATACTTAAATTACACAAAAACTAAATTAAAAACACACAAATACGAAGTACTACCCCCAAACTTAAACTTGACATTGTCCTCAATGTCTGATATAGGAAAAATTAAAATAGAAGACTTCCCTGAAACCGTGTCAAGCGCCATTGATATCATCTTTCAATACCTCTAAGTTGGGAGCGTACCTGAAAGCAAATGACTAAAGAAATTAAAATGCAATTAAACCACTAAAATGCAATCAAACAAAAATAAAAGCAAAATTGTAAACTTGGGTTGCCTCCCAAGAAGCGCTTGGTTTAAAGTCGTTAGCCCGACTCCTTTTTTTCCCATCAATCCGGCTCAATCGCAAAATTGACCATAGCATGCCGCCTCGATGTTATTTCTTTGATTTGCATAGCATGCATGCCGGATTGATGACCCTTGAACATAGCATCATCCGATGGCAAGAAGAAGCTCTCCTCATCTGCATCATCAATTATTGCACTTGTGTCAAGATCGACATGAAAATCTTCTTCATGAACCAATGGGTGTTCGATGGGTTTGAAAACGTCGAATGTGACTTCTTGGTCTTCAATTTCCTTTTCATGATCCCCATTCATGCTCCTCGTCTCATCAACCTCAGAATCCTCATCCACAATAAGATGTACACTCTCAAAATTTTCACTAATAGCTTCGTGCGACTCCGCGCCATTTCCTTGATCATCCACCAAGCACCCCTCTTCACCTTCCTCCATAGGGTCAATCTCAGTATCGCTAGGTAAGGTGCAATGCGGGTGAATAATGTAAGAATTGGCAACATAGTTCATGATGCTCTGCACTAAAGCTTGTATATTTGCCAACCTAACCTCATTTTGAGAGATATGAGCCATGAGCTCCTCCCTCCTTCTTTCCGCTTTGTCACAACTATGCGAATTCACCAAACATTGCTCTTCACCTTCCTCTATAGGGTTAATCTGTGTAATACAAGGTGAGGTGCTTTGCGGGTGAATAAGCACTGCCTCGAGAAGTTGTGCCATTTGGTTCTCGACGCTTCGTAACAATTCTTGTTTCTCAATGAACAAGGGAAGAATCTCCTCCACATTATATGTATCCTCATGGTATGGTGGAGGTTGGAATGAAAATTCTGAATGGTATGAGAGACTTGGATCAAAGCATTGATCTTGACTGTTGTCCCAAGAAAAGCTTGGATGATGTTGCCAACCCGGTTGATAGTAGTTTGGGTAGTAGTCAGCTTGATTCTGACTGTAGGCATTTTGAGTGGACTGGCCTTTAAGAGTGTCAATAGCCCTTGAAAGCGTTGCAAGTTGTTCTTGCAATTGCTCAAGAACTTTTGACGAACTTGGTTGCGTCGTCCCCTCATAATCCCATTGATAATTATGCTCATCCATTAACTGAAACAAAAAAAAACAAAATAAATAATAAGCAAATTATTTACAAGTCTAAATTAAGACCAATTCGATTGTCATTAATATTGGAAAAACACTAGAAGAACAATTCCCCGGCAACGGCGCCAAAAACTTGTTGGTCGATTTCGTAACCGATAAATACGCGCAAGTATACGCGGTCAACAAGTAATATAATGATAAGAGAGTTGTCGAACCCACAGAGAATTGTTCTAGTGTATCCCAAGTACCAACTATATATCGTCTTGATTTTAATTAGACAAATGATGATTTGATATTTTTGTTGTTGGTAGTGAATAAGATAATAATAATCAGGTAAAAGATAAGTAAATCTAATATTAACAAGTCTAAGATTGCAATTTCCCCCAACACTTCGTTTGAATCTCCCTACTCTCTCTTTTCAATCAGTTATAACATACGAATTGACAACCGAGAAATCAAAACTACATAAGAGCCTCTGTCGATGGTCAATCACGAATCTTCCTAAGCGGTGCATAGGTATATGTCTATCCTATACACTATCAAGAGACTAATTTCAGGAATGATTAGTAGACACGTGTCACCAAATCTAATTAATCCTCCCCTCAATTACCAACTTTCACATCGGAAGTCATTAAGACTAGATTCTCAATTGGTTGCATGCGGTAATTAGGTATATATCTATCCCAACTACTATCAAGATATCTATTATTGCAGATAATTAATAAGACACGCGTCACTTAATCCGATTAATAACCCACAACAATCTATACTCTCGCATGTTATCATAACTAGGTCTTAACCTATAATCCGTTCGTCAAGTTCATATAGGTTCCCAAGGTAATTACGGGCCAAGCAATTAATCAAGAAAGCAAAGGTTATGACAATCAATTCACAAATGAATAACTAAAATCAAATAGAGAGAGAATTCAATTCAACTATGTGTTGGGTTCCATTGAAATCTTAGAATACAAGCTTTAGTTCATGGTAGCTAAGCAAAACATCAAACACATGGTGTTCATCATAAAATTGAAATACAAATTCAAAGGAAAGCAAGAGATGATAAAACCCAATTAGAAGATATTCATATGTTGCTTGCTTGGTTGATGACAATCTCTAGCTTTTCCTCTTCCTTTGGCATTCTTTTCTCTTTTTGCTCCTGAGCTTGTTGCTGGAATTTTCTTGATTTGTAGCCCTCAAGCTCTTCTTGATGATGTATGTGCAGCCTCCCAAGGTCTAGATATGCCTTGACAATCCCTTCCTTCTTGGTTCTTTGGCTTGTGCTGAGTTTTTCCTTGTATTGCAGCACTTTTGCTCTCAAATTGGTGTTTTAGTGTAGCCTCCCAATCCCTAGTTTTTTAAATATGAAGCCCCAATGAGATATTATATAGTGCCTCCATGAAAACCCTAGCAAAAATCAGATTATGGGTCAAAAATCCGCTCAGATCGCACCAAAAGGCCAGCTGGAATCGCGCTCAGCACGGCGTCGCGCGCCCGCACGCCAGCGCGCGCGCCCGCGCCCAGCGCCTGGGCCGCACGCTGGCCGCACGCCCAACGCCGCACGCCCGCACCGCGCGCCCGAACGCCAGCGCGCGCGCCCGCACCGCGCGCCCGCACGCCAGCGCGCGCGCCCGCGCCCAGCGCCTGGGCCGCACGCTGGCCGCACGCCCAACGCCGCACGCCCGCACGCCCACGCCGCGCGCCCGCACGCCAGCGCGCGCGCCCGCGCCCTGCGCCTGGGCCGCACGCTGGCCGCACGCCCAACGCCCGCTGCCGAGGCCCCGCACGCCCGCACGCCAACGCCGCTCGCCCGCACGCCACGCCCATGCGCCCGCGCCCAGCGCCTGGCGCCCAGCGCCCGCCGCACACGCCCGCACACGCCCGCACGCCCAGCGCGCCAACACGCCCGCACGCCCAGCGCGCGCCCGCACGCCGCGCCCATGCACCCGCGCCCAGCGCCTGGGCCACACGCTGGCGCCCCGTCTGCCGCACGCCGTGCCCGCGGCTTGGTCGACGCCGCACGCCGTGCACGCTTTCCAACGCCGTGCACGCCCAACTTCCAAATGTCATCAAATTAAGCCCCGAGCATCGCCAAACATAAATTTTCACCGTGTTATCATTCGGGCACGGACATCTAAGCACGGGTTTGCCCTCGTGGCTTGGTCGACGCCGCACGCCGTGCACGCTTTCCGACGCCGTGCACGCCCAACTACCAAATGTTGTCAAATTAAGCACCGAGCGTCGCCAAGCACCACTTTCCATCATACTACCATTCGGGCACAGACGTCCAGGCACGGACATTGAGTCAATACAAACAACGATCCGAGCGGTCTTTATTTCAATTCCTACAAACATAATGAAAATGCATCAAAGCAACATAAAACATGTAAAAATAACTAAAAACTAATTTATGTAGAAATAAGATAAAAATACATAAAAACCACATAAAATACCTAAAGACTTGCAAATTATCAAGGCCAAAAGTACCCAAATTGTGTGTATAAAATACACTCATCAGCAGGTAGGCGCGCTCGGCAGGCGCTAGGCGCGGGCGCATGGGCGCTGGGCGCGGGCGCGCGCTAGGCTTGCGGCAAGTTGGCGCGTTGGGCGTGCGGCAGATTGAGGCGCCAACGTGCGGCCCTGGCGCTGGGCACGGGCGCATGGGCGTTGGGCGCGGGCGTGCGACAAGTTGGCGCTGGGCATGCGGCAGATTGGGGCGCCAGCGTGCGGCCAGGGCGTGGGCGCGGGCACGCGCGCTGGCGTGCGGGCGTGCGGCACTCAGCATGGGCCAACCAGGGCTTGAGCGCGCGCGCCAGGCACCGTGCAGGCGCGCCAACGCCATTCTGAGTGCGATCTGACACAGTTTTAGTGCGATCTGAGCTCCATTTTGTCTGACTTTGGCTAGGGTTTCTTGAAGGAGGCTATATATAATCTCTTCTAAGCTTCATATCAGATATCTAGAGAGAGGGAGGCTACAAAATACATCAAACAATAGGGCTAAAGGCTGCAAATCAAGCTGAATCAAGCCACAAGCCAAGGAACTCAATCAACAAGAATTGCAAAACTAAGGAGGAGATCTGGAAACCAACAGCAACCAAAGGAACAATAGTTGAACAACTTCAAAAGTGGTTTCATTTCTAGATTTTCAACTCCTTTGTAATTCGAATTTGACAATATATAAATTAAAATTGTTGTGTATTGTAGCTATCATGAACTAACCTTCTATTCTAAGATTGCAATGGAACCCAACACTTAAATTGAATTGAATTCTCTCTCTATTGATTTTAGTTATTCATTTGTGAATTGATTATCATAACCTTTGCTTTCTAGATTAATTGTTTGGCTCGTAATTACCTTGGGAACCTATATGAACTTCACAAACGGATTATAGGTTAAGACCTAGTTATGATAACATGTGAGAGTATAGATTGTTGTGGGTTATTAATCGGATTAAGTGACGTGTGTCTTATTAATTATCTGCAATAATAGGTATCTTGATAGTAGTTGGGATAGATATATACCTAATTACCGCATGCAACCAATTGAGAATCTAGTCTTAATGACTTTCGATGTGAAAGTTGGTAATTGAGGGGACGATTAATTAGATTTAGTGACATGTGTCTATTAATCATTCCTGAAATTAGTCTCTTGATACTGTATAGAATAGACATATACCCATGCACCGCTTAGGAAGATTTGTGATTGACCATCGACAGAGGCTCTTATGTAGTTTTGATTTCTCGGTTGTCAATTCGTATGATATAACTGATTGAAAAGAGAGAGTTAGGAGATTCAAATAACGTGTTGGGGGAAATTGTAATCTTAGACCTTTCTATCTTGATATTTTACCGCATTTGATCCATTACTTGACTTGTGAACTCAACCAATCAACAAACAATCAAACCTTCTTCGTTTAAATTAGATCAAATTGATATACGATTGGTACTTGGTTATTATTTGGTACAATTCCCTATGGGTTCGACTCATATCTTATCATATATTACTTGTGGACCGTGTATACTTGCACGCGTGTGTTTATCGATAGCTAAATCGACCAACAAGTTTTGGCGCCGTTGCCATGGAATTGTTTTCTAATAATTATACCAATATCAATTTCAATCGACTTGGTCTCTTTTTATACTAGTATATAATTTTTCATTTTGTTTTGTAGGTATTCTTGATTTGTATGCCACGCTCACGTGGTCTTGAGTTAATTCCTTACGATCCCAAGATCGAGAGAAATATTCGACGACTACGAAGAGACAAAGTTCGGGGTATACCCAATCAAAATACCATGGCTGAGGAGGAGCCTAAATCCTTGAGAGAGTATGCCATGCCTCTTGTCACAGATTTGCACTCAAGCATTTCCAGGCCAGTTATTGAGGCCACCCACTTCGAAATTAAGCCAGACACCATCCAAATGGTCCAAAACTGTTTGCAATTTGGTGGGTTGCCCAATGACGACCCAAATGCTCATTTGGTGAGTTTTTTGGAAATATGTGACACATTCAAGTACACTCAAGTTACTGACGACGCAATTAGACTCCGATTATTTCCTTTCACGCTTCGTGACAAGGCAAAGAGTTGGTTGCATTCGCTTCCCTCGGGCTCGATTACCAAATGGGATGACTTAGCCCAGAAATTTTTGGCAAAGTTCTTCCCACCCGCGAAAACTACTGCAAGATTGAGGAATGACATCACTTCATTTGTTCAATATGATCCTGAGTCCTTGTATGAAGCTTGGGAACGATTCAAAGATCTAATAAGGAGATGTCCACACCATGGTTTGCCTCAATGGTTGCAAGTTGAGATCTTCTATAACGGGTCAACCAATGCCACCCGATCAAGTGTTGACGCAGCTGCAGGTGGTAGTTTAATGGGAAAGAGTTTTGCGGATGCCTATAAATTATTGGAAACCATGGCTGCCAATATTTATCAATGGCCTTCGGAGAGGAAAATGCCACAAAAGGCAGCAGGAAAATTTGAGGTTGATCCTTTCACTACAATAGCCGCACAGCTAGCCGCGCTTACAAAGGAAGTAAAAATTTTAGGAACTCAATCTGTGCAGAGCATTTCTGAAACCTGTGAGTTGTGTGTTGGAAATCATCCTACCGAGCAATGTGCAATCAATGCAGAATCCGTACAGTTCGTTGGTAATTACAATAGACAGCAAAACAACCCTCACTCCAATCACTACAATTTTGGATGGAGAAATCACCCAAATTTCTCATGGAGTAACAACAACAACACCCAAAACTAATATTCAGCTCCTAGGCATCAATATCCTCCAGGATTTCAAAATCAAACTTAACCACATCATCAACCCCATTCACACCAACAAGCCTCAAACCCACCCTTGCCACAACAGGAGAAAAAGCCTAGTGGGGATGATTTATTGGCTCAAATGGTTGCACAAAACAGCGCTTCGATACAGAATCTTGAGCTTCAGCTAGGACAAATAGCTAGTGCTATGAATATCCGTCCTCCTGGTGCCTTACCTAGTAACACTGAAGTCAACCCAAAAAGAGAAGGTAAGGAGCATTGCAACGCTGTGACGTTGAGAAGTGGGAAGGAAATACCGGATGTTGTGAATGTTGTTCCATCAAAAACAGTGAATGAGGATGTGAATGTGGAGAAAGAGGAAGAAAAGAGAAAAGAAGTAGAAAAGAAGGAAAAGGAGCCAGTGCCAAAATCAGAGGGGAGCATGCAAGGCCCTATGTATCCACCATGCCCGTTCCCACAACGTCAGCAGAAACTAAAGTTGGACAAGCAATTCTCTAAATTTTTGGAAGTTTTCAAGAAATTGCACATAAACACCCCATTTGCTGAGGCATTGGAGCAAATGCCTAGTTATGTAAAGTTCATGAAGGACATTTTGTCAAGAAAGAGAAGGCTTGAGGATTTCGAAACTGTAGCTCTTACCGAAGAATGTAGTGCTATTTTACAGATGAAGCTCCCACCAAAGTTGAAGGATCCAGGGAGTTTTAACATTCCTTGTTCAATCGGAAATCAATTTGTTGGGAAAGCTTTGTGCGATTGGGGAGCAAGTATCAACCTTATGCCTCTATCCATTTACAAGAAATTGGGGTTAAAGGAAGCAAAGCCGACAAATGTCACCTTACAGCTTGCTGATAGATCAATCACGTATCCAACGGGTATAGTGGAGGATGTTCTGGTAAAGGTTGACAAATTAATTCTTCCAGCAGATTTTGTGGTTTTGGATTATGAGGAGGATCGGGATATTCCAATCATCTTGGGTAGACCATTTTTGGCAACTGGAAGAACACTGATCGACGTGCCAAATGGTGAATTAACTATGAGAGTGAATGACCAAGTAGTGAAGTTTCAGGTGTTCAAAGCAATCAAACTCCCAAGCAACACTGAGGATTGTTATTTGATCCCGAAAGGGGATGACTTGGTTCATAATGACCTCAAGGAAGGGTTGGTGTTAAAACTCTACTTTCGGAAGAAATGCATAATAGAAAACAAACAGTGTGTGGAAAGGGACAAATGATGACACACTGTTGGGTATGCACAGCTGTGAGCAAGAGCAATCATAAGATCCCAGCAGAGCCCGATTAAGCAACATAAAATGAGGGAGTAGTCAGGCTGAGGACTTTAACTCAAGCGCTATTTGGGAGGCAACCCAAATCTCCATTTTATTTTTTGAGCTATCTTGATTTTTATTTTTTTTATTTTTTATTTTTATTATTTATTTTTATTTTTTATCTAAAAAAAAGAAAGAAAAAAGTTTGGTGTGGTTTGTTTTTGATTTTATGATTAATTGTGATTAATGTGTGTAATATTGCTTGTTGTTGTTAGACGTTTAAATCCAACATTGAAAATCATAACAGCAGCATAGCAGCACTATTGCAGCACGCTGAGCAGCAGAAGAGCAGCAGCACGCTGAGTAGCATAATGGCAGCTCAGCAGCTCGGTAGCCCATGCAGCAGGCCAGGCAGCCAGTAAGCGCATGGGCGTGCGGCAGGCACGCACGTGGGCGCGCCCCAGGCTATGCAGCCACACCAACCAGCTGATGTTTGTCCTTAATAGCAGCCCATATGCAGATTTTTGGCATTCCACTCTTTTGTCTCTCTCCTCCAAAGCCAAGAGCTAACGTATTGCACATCATAGCAAAGTTAAAATCCACCACCCATTGTCCAAATTAACATACAAGGCTTACAATTCATCATCAAATTCACCATCTTCGCCTTTAATTAACCAAGGGTTTCAAGGATTTCGCTAGTTTTGCAAGGTTTTGCTCTTCCTCCCTAAAAACGAAGGTATTAGCGTTTGAACTCGAATTTTACTTGCTTGGGACTGTGCTTGGGTTGAGTTTTATTGCAGGAACAGTCCAATTCTCCCATTGCAAGACTTTGTGGAGGGCTAACCCTACTTCCCAATGCATTGACATCTGAGATTTTGGGAGGTGCACGCCACGTGTTTGATATTTGGCCTGAGAGAGTTTCTTAGCTAATGTGGACCATTCTTCTTGAGGCATTGATCTTGTATAGCTTCCAAGAAGCAAAAGGGGTGAAGCTTCATCGTCCAAGCCAACCAAAGCCCATGTCAAGAAGTTTATTAGTCCGGAAGCGTCGAAGCGACACCACACTACAATGATGTTGCTTGATTACCCTCAATGAAGTTCTCTATTTTAATTTTGCCTATTATAAACATCGAGGACTATGTTTATTTTAAGTTTGGGGGTAGTACTTCGTATTTGCATATTTGTATGTTTTTAATTTAGTTTTTGTGCGATTTAAGTATGTTTTTTTTAAAAAAAAATTATTTATTTTTAGGATGTGTCCCTTGAGCATTGTTTTAATTTGATTTGAACCATAATCCATGGTTTATGATAATGGCTTATTTGAAGAGAATCTAACTCATGAGATGTAGACAATTGTTGCTTAGTCTTTGTGTTTATCGTTTATTGGTTATTATTTTGCTTATGCGTCCTTTCACTTTTATGCACTTACCCATGAGTATTAAGCTAGTTGTATGCCTAAAGAAGGCTTTTATAACCTACTGCTTGTGGAAAATATCTATAAACTCTAGAACTCGTTTAAACATCACTCGAAGCAAGGTGTCTAAATTTTTTATGTTTGAATTGATGGTCATGTGGTGAGTTAAGATGGAGCGTAAAACGTACTCATTCATGGACACATGTGTAGGAGAAATAGAGCGTAAAATGCACTCTCTTATAATTGTGATTAAAGAAAGAAAATTGTATATTGCAAATCTCGCAAGGGGTTAAGGTTGAGCGTAAAACACACTCGCCCATATGAACGCGCTTAAGGTTGAGATGGAGCATAAAATGCACTCACCTAGAGCCTTTGGTTCTCAAAATTTTTGAAAATTTATGATTTATATACATTTGCGATGAGTGATGTGTCAAGCAAGTGGTTTTTGAAGTTTATTTTGATTTCTTTCATAAGGTAATGTGGTTGCATAAGTTCATCCGAGCTACACGTGATTTAGTGCCATTGGGTACTCACACACACACGAAAGGGGCCTTAAGCAAAGTATGACTAGCTAATTAAATTTTAGACTTACAAGGCTTTGTTTGTTCTCTCGAGTTCCATGTGTTGATGCCTTTGAGACCATTTTCGGCTTATTGATTCATTGCTCAAGTTAGGTTGTATTAGAAGTTTTTGAATTGTTTAGTTTAGGTTTGTTTTGCTTGAGTACAACCAAAGATTTAAGTTTGGGGGTATTTGATGAGGGTGTTTTATACACACAATTTGGGTACCTTTGACCTTGGTAGTTAGTTAGTTTTTAGGACTTTTATATGGTTTTTAGTTATTTTTATCATATTTCTACATAATTTAGTTTTTAGTTATTTTTACATGTTTTATGTTGCTTTGATGCATTTTCATTATGTTTGTAGGAATGGAAATAAAGACCGCTCGGATCGTTGTTCGTATTGACTCAATGTCCGTGCTTAGACGTCTGTGCCCGAATGGTAGTATGATGGAAATTTGTGCTTGGCGACGCTCGGTGCTTAATTTAATAACATTTGATAGTTGGGCGTGCTCAGCATTGGAAAGCGTGCACGACGTTCGGCGTCATCCATACCACGAGGGCAAGCCCGTGCATGGATATCCGTGCCCGAATGATAATACGGTGAAAAGTTGTGTTTGGCGATGCTCGGCATTGAATTTGATGACATTTGGAAGTTGGGTGTGCACGGCGTTAGAAGGCATGCACAGCGTACGGCGTCGGCCAAGCCGCGGGCACGACGTGCAGTAGCTGGGGGCACCAGGCAGGCGCTGGGCGTGCGGCGCGTGCAGGCCTCAGCAGCAGGCACGGGCGTGCGGGGCGTTGGGCACTCGGCGCTCGCGCACGCGTGCGCGCGGCACTTGGCAGCGCTCGGCAAGTAGGCCCGCTCGACAGACGCTAGGCGCGGGCACGCGCTGGGCGTGCGACAAGTTGGCATGCTGGGCGTGCGATAGATTGGGGCGCCAGCGTTCGGCCAGGGCGTGGGCGAGGGCGCGCGCGTTGACGCGCGGGTGCGCAGCGCTGACGTGCGGGTGCGCAGCGCGGGCGTGCGGCAGCCAGCGTGCAGGCGTGCGGCACTCAACATGGGCCAACGAGGGCTTGAGCGCGCACGCGCCAGGCACCGTGCAGGCGTGCCAACGCCGTCCTGAGTGCGATCTGACATAGTTTTAGTGCGATCTGAGCTCCATTTTGTCCGACTTTGACTAGGGTTTCTTGAACGAGGGTATATATAATCTCTTCTAAGCTTCATATCAGATATTTAGAGAGAGGGAGGCTACAAAATACATCAAACAACAGGGCTAAAGGCTGCAAATCAAGCTGAATCAAGCCACGAGCCAAGGAACTCAGTCAACAAGAATTGCAAAACTAAGGAGGAGAGCTGGAAACCAACAGCAACCAAAGGAACAACAACTGAACAACATCAAAAGTGGTTTCATTTCTAGATTTTCAACTCCTTTGTAATTCGAATTTGACAATGTATATATTGAAATTGTTGTGTATTGTAGCTATCATGAACTAACCTTCTATTCTAAGATTGCAATGGAACCCAACACTTAAATTGAATTAAATTCTCTCTCTATTGATTTTAGTTATTCATTTGTGAATTGATTATCATAACCTTTGCTTTCTAGATTAATTTCTTGGCCCGTAATTACCTTGGGAACTTATATGAACTTGATGAACGGATTATAGGTTAAGACCTAGTTATGATAACATGTGAGAGTATAAATTGTTGTGGGTTATTAATCGGATTAAGTGACGTGTGTCTTATTAATTATCTGCAATAATAGGTATCTTGATAGTAGTTGGGATAGATATATACCTAATTACCGCATGCAACCAATTGAGAATCTAGTCTTAATGACTTTCGATGTGAAAGTTGGTAATTGAGGGGACGATTAATTAGATTTAGTGACACGTGTCTATTAATCATTCCTGAAATTAGTCTCTTGATAGTGTATAGGATAGACATATACCTATGCACCGCTTAGGAAGATTCGTGATTGACCATCGACAGAGGCTCTTTTGTAGTTTTGATTTCTCGGTTGTCAATTCGTATGATATAACTGATTGAAAAGAGAGAGTTAGGAGATTCAAATGACGTGTTGAGGGAAATTGTAATCTTAGACCTTTCTATCTTGATATTTTACCGCATTTTATCCATTACTTGACTTGTGAACTCAACCAATCAACAAACAATCAAACCTTCATCGTTTAAATTAGATCAAATTGATATACGGTTGGTACTTGGTTATTATTTGGTACAATTCCCTGTGGGTTCGACTCATATCTTATCATATATTACTTGTGGACCGTGAATACTTGCACGTGTGTGTTTATCGATAGCTAAATCGACCAACAGTATGCTAAAATGTTATCTATTTCATTTACAGTATTTTACAATGTCTAATTTACTATCATTGCGGAGCATATTAGATGCTAATTAACTGGACTAAATAACACGGACTAGTTAAAGAATTTGAGAATAGTTCTCAAGGCTGAAAAGCTATCTTATGTCCTTAATATGCCTATCCCTGCAGTGGTTGCAGACAATGCCTCAGAGGAAGAGATTACTACTTTTAGAAAGTAGCAAGATAGTGCACATTTGGCTCAATGCATCATGCTCGCATTCATGAGTAATGAGCATCAGCGTCAGCATGAAACTATGGATGCTCCTACTGTACTTCTGCACCTTCAAGGAGTTGAATGGTGAGGAAAGTAGGACTGCTAGATATTAGATATCTAAGGAGCTCTTCCAATCTAGAATAACCGATGGCACTACAGTATAGACAAATGTCCTAAAAACAATCAATCTGATTGAACAATTAGGACAACAAGGTTTTGTTATGGATAGAGAGTTGATCCTAGATTTGATCTTGCAATCACTTCCGGACTCTTTCTCATAATTTGTTGTGAATTTCTACGTGAACAAGCTATATATATCAGTCTGCCTGAGTTGCTTAAACACATTGAAAATTGTAAAGAGTCATTTTCCAACTAAGAAAGACCAAGTCTTACTGGTAGATAATTCTTCCAAGAAGTGGAAGAGGGCCAAAGGATCTTCTTAAAAGAAGAACAATTCAAAAAAGGTAAATGGAAAGGCAAAAACAAAGGACAATAAGAACAAGATTGATGCAGATACCAAAGGAGTTTGCTTCCACTGCAATAAGCCTAGATACTAGAAAGGAAACTGTAAGGAGAATCTTACAGAGGCTAACCAGATGAAGCTTAGTGAAGCTTCGGTTACAAATACAGGTTTGTTCATGATTAAAAATAAATCTTTCTGTAAGTCAAGGTTCTACTTGGGTATTGGATACCGGCTGAAGTTCTCACGTATGCAATCCAATGCAGAGACTAAGCAGAAGTAGAGAGCTAAACAAAGAGTAAGTAATCTTATGTGTAGGAATGGAGCAAAGGTTGCTCCATTAACCGTAGGAACTTATAGTTTAGCATTGCCTACTGGCAAGTCTATTAAGTTAATAAGTTGTTATTATATTCCAGTTCTCATTAGAAATATTAGAACTTTCGTTGTTGGACAAGGAAGGTTCTGGTATTATATTTAAGAACAATTGTTGTTCTATTTATAATGATAATATTTTGTTTGAAACTGGAAGATTACTTGATAGACTTTGTATACTTGACTTACATGAAAAATATTTTGCAAATTGAATAAACTAATACAAGAAAAGGAGATGGTCATTCAAAGAGTTGAATGTGTATATTTGATAAAATATAAGTCTGAATCATTTAAAATGTTCAAAGAATTCAGAAGTGAAACAAATTGACAAAGTATTAAGATTCTTGATCAGATCGAGGAAGGAATACTTGTGCAATAAGTTTCTAGATCATCTCAAAATGGTATTTTCTCATAATGGACACCTCCTGATACGCAATAATTGATTGGTGTATCTAAAAGGGAGAAATTGTACCTTGTTGGACATGGTGCAGTCCATAATAATTTTTACCAACATTCTACTATCCATCTGGGGTTATGCCCTAGAAACGGCTGCATATCTACAAAAGGTAACCTGAAAAATCCGAGCCCAAGACTCCATAAAGGTTATGGATAGGAAGGATTCCTACTCTTAAGTATGTTAAGATAAGGGGTTGTCCAGCTTATGTGAAAAGTTTTCAAAGATAAGTTTGGGACAAAATCTGACAAGTGCAGACTTGTGGGATATCCTAAAGAAAGTTTAGGGTATTATTAGTATAATCCTACATGCTGCCCTTTTAGACAAAAGTGTTTATCATTGAAGGAGCTAGTGGGAGGGTAACAGATCTTGAAGGAGTTCAAGAACCATAAAGCACTTTAAGTCGAACCGAGGAACCTGTAGATAGACCTATTGTACCACAACCGAATCGTAAATCTGGAAGAGTACCAAAGATACCTGGGAGGTATGGATTCATCATAGAGGATGATGATGAGGTACGCATCATAGAGGATGATGATCCAGTTATATACGATGAAGCTATGAGTAAAAGACACTCAAAGAAATGACAGATGACCATGAAATCCGAAATGGACTCCATGTATAAGAACCAAGTATAGACTCTGGTTACTCCACAAAAGGGCATAGTGCCTAGAGAGTGAATATGGGTGTGGAGACGCCCTTCCTGGTTGCTTGTGATTGCTACTTATTACGAAATCTGGCAAAATGGATGTGGAGACGCCCTTCCTCAATGAAGACTTGAGGAGAATGTATGTATGATACAGCCAGAGGAATTTGTTTCAAAGGTTGAAGCAAATCGTGTTTTAAGCTACAATGATCCATTGATGGATTGAAGCAAGCTTCTCAAAGATAGAACATTCGTTTTGATGAGACAATCAAAAGAGTTTGATTTTATCAAAAATAAGAATGAACCTTGTGTGTATAAAAGGGTCAGTGGGAGCGCTATGACATTGTTAGTATTATATGTTAATATATTATTGATAAGGAATAACACACCAATGCTACAATCAGTAAAGATAAAATTGTCTAAACATTCCTCCATGAATGACTTAGGAGGAGCATCCTATAAATTGGGGATATAAATCTATATAGATAGATTTAAAAGTATGTTTGGCTTAACCTAAGGGTATATTCATTTGATGTTAAAGGCGTTTAGCATGGCAAACTCCAAGAGAGGTCTCATGATGATGAGCTATGGAGTGTATCTCTCTAAAATTGTCCCCAATTGAAAGAGAGATCGCATGAGTTACTATCATGTATGCAACGATTACAAGGCTTGATGTTGATCAGTCATATTCTGGAGATGATCACTGTAAGATAGTGATAAACATCTTTAGGTACTTAACCGGTACTGAAGATGTGATCATGATTCATTGTAGGTCTGAATTAAAACTAGAGAGCTAAACAGACTCAAGTTTTTCAGACTGACCAAGACGATAACAAATCCACTTTAAGGTAAATCGTTACCTTAAAAGTGAAAGTAGTATGCACACAAGCCAATTATATTTGATATGATGTAGCATACACTTTGTAATCTTATTTATTTATTAATAAAAGAATAAATTTTCTTAAAAGGCATTTTACATTATCTACATAGTGATGTTATATTAAATGTGATAAACCCATAGTTTTGAGCAATGCTTTTAGAATCATGATGGTGATTATGCTAATGAGATCTAAATTCTAGATAGCTCACAAACTAAAATCGTTCCTAATCGTTGGATTACTAAATAGGGGATTAGTTAATCCGGATAGATTAGTACATACGTTGCTTGCTCTTAAGAAGAGAATGATCTCATAATCATTTGTGTGGAGACACTAAAGCAAGTATGTAGGTACTTATTGGAGAATAAGTTCACTGCACGTGGCTCGCTAAGGAATACCTAATGGAGTTTTACTCGCCTGTCAATAGGAATTCCTATAGTGATAGTAGTACAAGTGATCCTTGGACTTAAGATCATCATAGTATCTTGTGTATGATGAGTTATACTTTGACATGTCCCTTAAGACCTTTAGGGTATACCAAAGGGTATGATTGGGTATAATTAGTTGTACATGGATATAGGTGAATGATCAACAAATAATCTACCACGTCTAGTAAAAGATGTGAATATCCTATATGATTCGATAAATGATAACTCAGTAGTCCTTGGCCAAGGCAGAATGAAATTAGAAAGGAGTTTCTAATTTGCATTATTTAGAGTTGTGCATTTGGGAATCGAAATACATATAATTAAATAAAATAAGACTTGACAATAAATTCATGTCTTATATTTAATTGGGACATTGTATGGTAGAAGGATTGAATTGTACGGTAACTATTCACTGAAAGGTTCTTTTGTGATTAATGTTGAAATCTATATTATCTGAAAAGTCGTTGATCGCTAAGGGGGCTTACCCTTATTATAGAATAAATATTATTTATTTAAATGAATTAAATAGTTTAATTTATTTATTTAAATAAGATTAGAATTGTTCTAATTGATTTATTCACAATCGGTTTAATATGGAGAACTTAAAGGGTCACACCGCAAGAGAAAAATATTTATTTAAGAAGTAAATGACATAATTGTAATAATAAGTTAAGTGTATTTAATTTAATCTATGGAGATAGAATAAATTAAATAGCTTAATATTTATTATTTAATATTTTGGAAATATTAAATATAAATTAATAAGAGGAGTCTTATTATTATTATTACTATTACTATTACTATTATTTAATTTATAATAGGGATTGAGAATTAATTAATAGAAGTACTCTCCCATGAATTTTTAATTGGATTAGGAGAATAATTAATTAAAGGAGTTTAATTATAATAGAAACCCTAATCCTAAATAGTTTAGGGAAGGGTTATTCCTACATCTATAAATAACATGAGTCTTATCAAAGATTAGGGTTACACACTCTTGCATTAGATTGTGGAGAGTACTTGCAATTTCTATAGATATAGAAACTAGGGTTTTGCCAACACCCAACTTCTTGAATAACTATTCTTCCTTGGTGAATCACCTCTAGAGGCCAAACACTTGGGTGGCTAACGTTGATCAAGCAACGGAATTTAGTCGGTGGAATTCAAAGAGAACGCGAAGGAATTGGAGGTGAACTTGTACCCGAGGAAGCACGGTTCTACGAGGGTATAATTTCTTAATCTCTATCTCTTTCGTTTATATCGTTAATTGAGCACATAGATTGATCATGGTGATGGTTTGTATAAAATTTTAAAATCTGATTTTATCGCGCTTCCGCTTTATTTATGTAATTTGATTGCATGTTCGCGTTATACAAACCTAACAGTGGTATCAAAGCCTAATCTTGTGCTAATTATCGATTTTGATAATTCCATGTGTGTATGGTATGCGATTGGATCGAAATTTTTGGGTAGAATCTGTTTTTTTTTTTCTGAATCTGCTACGCGGCGCAGCTGCGCCGGCTCCAGTTCATTCTGGAGTGCAGCTGCGCCCAAACCCAGAAAGTCGTTTCTGGGGTTCAGCGCAGCTGCGCCGTGTCCCAGTTCATTCTGGGCGCAGCTGTGCCGGACAGCAGAATCCGAAAAATAATTTTTTCCTTCAATTAAAATAAATGGTTTATTTAATTGATATAAGTTTAAAATAAAGATGTTTATTTTATCTGGAATAGGATTTCAGATTGCTAAAATTAAAAGAGTTTAATTTGGATTTGGTTTTTGATTAAAATAAAAGAGTTTATTTTGTTTCAAAACTAAATATTAGCAAAACTTTTGCCCATTAATTGATATCAATACATATATGGAATGGTTTTATTATTCATGAGATAAATGTTATTTATTGATACATATAGAGATATGTATGATAATAAATAGGGATTGATTATGGACTATTGACCAATGTGTGATTGGAATTATTTTAGAGGATGCTTGAATTTTTGGGTTTTAATAAATGGGGTCTGCGTACCTCGTCTTCTCTAATTTTTTCTTAATGTAAATTCTATCTCCCTCCTATGTACTTCCCCTTGACTGCTGATCAAGGTTTCTATTTATTGTAAATAAGTTTTGTAATAGGACTAGTTAGAATTAATTTTGAAGAATTGGAGACAAAGGAGCAAAGAGCGCATGAAGACCCGTTTGTAATGGAGTCCGGGTTTAAATGTAATAGTTATATTTAAATTTTATTCTTGCACCCTAGGTTTGACCTTTTAGTTCACTTGGTGGCTCTAGTGAACCAAACCAGAATAAAAGTCCATAATCAATCCGGGTAGAATATAGTATTCTATATGTGCATGATTACTATATATATATATATATATATATATATATATATATTATATAACATGCTTCGCATGTTAAATAATATGACGCGTATTTTATATATATATGTGCATGCGCGCTAAACAAGATGAGACTAATAATAATAAACCCCTCAAAGAAATTATATTAAGTCCTAAGCGTTCAAAGATATTTGGAATATCGAACGTCGCCTTCTAGAATGGTAAAGCACTAGAGTATTAAATATTTAATATGAGTTTGTTGTGTCACCACAAGGCAAGTATTAAATATTTAAGATGTTGAATTATCACATTTGATGCTTATTAAGGAATTGAACATTACTGTTTTGTTGTGTCACCACAAGGACGGTATTTTTCTCTTCACATATATGGAAGTGCTAGGTTGGACTGAACTTGGATAATTTTGATTCGGATGTGTCACCACTTGATCAAAATTATCTAAGAGGCAAAAATAAAAGGAGTTACATAGTGATGTAATTGACAATAGTTGTCTACCTATTTATTTATATATCGTTTGTTGTGTCACCACAAGGCTATAAACATTTGAAATGGGATCCTTAGTCTCACTAGCAAATCTTTAATTAGAATTGCCGAACTATATAATGAGGGTAATATAGTTTAATGAAAATAGTGAGAGAAACCAATTTAAAATAAAGACTTAATTTATTTTAGTAATTAATTAAATGAATGCATGCTAAAATGTTGTCTATTTCACATGCAGAATTTAAAAATGTCAAACTCACTATCACTGCGTAGCATACTTGATGCTAACAAACTGACTGGACCAAATTACACGGACTGGTTAAGGAATCTGAGAATTGTTCTCACTGCTGAAAAGATTTCTTATGTCCTAAATTCTCCAGTCCCTGCAAATGTTGCAGAAACAGCTTCTGAGGAAGAGATTACTACTTTTAGAAAGTGACAAGATGATGCAATCCTGGCTCAATGCATCATGCTCGCATCCATGAGTAACGAGCTTCAGCGTCAGCATGAAACTATGGATGCTCCTACTATATTGCTGCACCTCAAAGAGTTGTATGGTGAGCAAAGTAGGACTGCTAGAGATCAGATATCTAAGGAGCTCTTCCGATCTCGTATGACTGAGGGCACTGCTGTTGAGACTCATGTTCTCAAGATGATCAATCTGATTGAACAACTTGGACAGCTTGGGTTCGTGATGGATGGGGAGTTAAGCCAATATTTGATCTTGCAGTCACTCCCGGACACCTTCTCATAATTTGTTATGAATTTTCACATGAATTAGTTGGACGTCAGCTTGCCTGAGTTACTTAACATGCTAAAAACTGTTGAAGGTCACTTTTCATCCAACAAGAACCAAGTCTTACTAGTGGATGATTCTTCCAAGAAAAGGAAGAGGCCCAAGGTATCTTCTAAAAAGAAGAAAAACAAGAAGGCTAAGGGCAAGGCAAAGAGAAAGGATAAAAAGAAACCTGATCTAGATAGCAAAGGAATTTGCTACCATTACAATAAGTCGGGACACTGGAAGAGGAACTGCAAGGAGTATCTTGCGGACCAGAAGAAGCTTCGAGAAGCTTCGACTTCCGATCTAGGTTTGTTCATGATTGAAATTAATTTTTCTGAAAGTCAAAATTCTACTTGGGTATTGGATACCAGTTGTAGTTCTCACATATGTAATAATGTGCAGGGACTAAGCAGAAGTAGAAAGCTGAACAAGGATGAAGTCATCCTACGAGTGGGAAATGGAGCAAAGGTTGATGCATTAGCCGTAGGGACTTATTGTTTAGCACTGCCTTCGGGCAAGTTCATTAGTTTAAATAATTGTTATTATGTTCTGACACTCATTAGAGACATTATTTCAATTTCTGTATTAGATATGGATGGTTTTGATATTATAATAAAGAACAACAGATGTTCTATTTATAATAAAAATGTTTTATATGGTGTTGCGAACCTACTGAATGGACTTTACATACTTGACTTGCATGAAAATATACTTCAAATTGAACAAACTAAGAAAAGAAAAGGAGATGATGCTAATTATACCTTTATGTGGCACTGTAGACTCGGTCATATCAATGAAACAAGATTATCCAAGTTGCATAAAGATGAGTTTTTAGAGCTATCTGATTATGAATCATATCCAACTTGTGAATCTTGTCTCATGGGTAAGATGACTAAATCTCCTTTTAATGGAAAAGGAGAAAGAGTTACAGAGTTGTTAGCGTTGGTACACACAGACGTATGTGGACCTATGACAACGAATGCACGAGGAGGGTATTCTTATTTTATTACTTTCACTGATGATCATTCTAGATTTGGATATGTGTATTTAATGAAATACAAATCTGAATCGTTTAAAAAGTTCAAAGAATTCAGAAGTGAAGTAGAGAAGCAAACTAATAAGAGTATTAAGATTCTTCGATCGGATCGAGGAAGTGAATACTTGACCAATGAGTTTCTAAGTTATCTCAAAGAAAATGGTATAATCTCACAATGGACTCCACCAGGAACGCCACAGTTAAATGGTGTATCTAAAAGGAGAAATCGAACATTGTTGGACATGGTTCGTTCCATGATGAGTTTTACTGACCTTCCAGTATCCTTCTGGGGTTATGCCCTAGAATCGGCTGCATACCTACTTAACAAGGTACCTACCAAATCCATCCCAAAGACTCCATATGAGATATGGACAGGGAGAAAACTAAATCTTAAGCATGGTAAGACTTGGGGTTGTCCAGCTTATGTCAAAAGGTTTGAGCATGATAAGCTGAAGACTAGATCCGACAAATGTAGATTCGTGGGATACCCTAAAGAAACATCAAGGTATTATTTCTATCATCCTACTGATCAAAAGGTGTTTGTTGCGAAACACGCTGCCTTCTTGGAAAAGGAGTTTATCCTTGAAGGGGTCAGTGGGAGTAAGATATATCTTGAAGAAGTTCAAGAACTACAAAATACTACGGATCAAAGTTAGGTACCTGACCAAGTAAAAGAACCTACTGTACCACTACCTATTCGTAAATCTGGAAGAGTACCGAAGATACCTGATAGGTATGGATTCATCATAGAGGATGATGATGAGGTACGCATCATAGATGATGATGATCCATTGACTTACAAAGAGGCTATGAGTAGTGAAGACTCAGATAAATGGCTAGAAGCCATGAAATCTGAGATGGACTCCATGTATGAAAATCAAGATGGACTTTGGTTTCACCACCTGAGGCATTAAACCTATTGGGTGTAAATGGGTCTTTAAGAGAAAGACTGGAGTAGATGGCAAGGTAGAGACCTATAAGGCCCGACTGGTTACAAAAGGTTTCAAACAAAGACAAGGAGTTGATTATGATGAAACCTTCTCACCAGTAGCTATGCTCAAGTCCATTCGGATTTTGCTTACAATTGCAGCTTATTATGACTACGAGATCTGGCAAATGGACGTGAAAACGGTCTTCCTCAATGGAGAGCTTGAGGAAAATGTATATATGATACAGCCAGAGAGTTTTGTTTCAACGGTTGGAAAAAACCAAGTCTATAAGCTACAACGGTCCATTTATGGATTGAAGCAAGCTTGTCGAAGATGGAACATCCGTTTTGATGAGATAATCAAAAGGTTTGATTTTATCAAAAATGAGGATGAACCATGTGTGTACAAGAAGGTTAGTGGGAGCGCTGTTTCATTCCTTGTATTATATGTTGATGATATATTACTGATAGGGAATGATGTTCCTATGCTGCAGTCGATCAAAATTTGGTTATCTAAACACTTATCCATGAAGGACTTGGGTGAGGCATCCTATATTTTGGGGATAAAGATATATAGAGATAGATCTAAAAGGATGCTTGGCTTGACCCAAGGAAAGTACATTGACTCGATGCTAAAGAAGTTTAGCATGGAAGATTCCAAGAGAGGTCTCATGCCGATGAGCCATAGAATACATCTCTCCAAGAAATAGGCCCCAAAGACACCTGAGGAGAGAGACCGTATGAGTAAGATTCCTTATGGTTCCGCAATAGGATCTATCATGTACGGTATGATATGTACTAGACTAGATGTCGCTCATGCACTTAGTGTAACGAGCAGATATCAGTCGAATCCAGGAGAAGAGCACTAGAAGGAAGTGAAAAACATCCTAAAGTATTTGAGAAAAACTAAGGATGTATTTCTTGTCTACGGTGGGTCTGAATTGAAACTAGAGGGCTATACAGACTCAAGTTTTCAAACGGACCAAGATGACAGTAAATCCGTTTCAGGGTATATGTTTACCTTAAACGGTGGCGCGGTGAGTTGGAAAAGTTCCAAGCAGCAAACAGTTGCTGATTCAGTGACAGAGGCAAAGTACATAGCTGCAAGTGAAGCTGCAAAGGAAGCTGTTTGGATGAAGAAGTTCGTAACTGAACTTGGAGTGGTTCGTAGCATTAGAGGAGTTGTACCTTTATACTGTGACAACAACAGAGCTGTTGTGCAGGCTAAGGAACCCAGGTCTCATCAGAAATCCAAACACGTATTGCGGCGGTTTCATTTGATTAGAGAGATCATTAAAAGAGGAGATGTCACCCTGGAGCGTGTGGACTCACAAGACAACATTGCAGATCCATTTACTAAAGCTTTAACAAAACAGCAGTTTGATCGTCACTTAGAGAAGATGGGTATTAGATACCATGGTGATTGGCTTTAGTGCAAGTGGGAGATTGAAAGTAGTATGCACACAAGCCAGTCATATTTGATATGATGTTGCATATACTTTGTAATCTTATTCATTTATTAATAAAAGAATTGATTTTCTTAAAAGGTATTTTACATTATCTACATAGTGTTGTTATATTAAATGTGATAAACCCATAGTTTTGAACAATGCTTTTAGAATCATGATGGTGATCATGCTAATGAGATCTAAATTCTAGATAGCTCACAAACTAAAATCGTTTCTAATTGTTGGATTACTAAATAAGGGATTAGTGAATCCAGATAGATTAGTACATACGTTGCTTGCTCTTAAGAAGAGGATGATTGACCTCATAATTATTTTTGTGGAGACACTAAAGCAAGTATGTAGGTACTTATTGGAGAATAAGTTCACTGCACGTGGCTCGCTAAGGAATACCTAATGGAGTTTTACTCGCCTGTCAATAGGAATTCCTATAGTGATAGTAGTACAAGTGATCCTTGGACTTGAGATCATCATAGTATCTTGTGTATGATGAGTTATACTTTGACATGTCCCTTAAGACCTTTAGGGTATATCAAAGGGTATGATTGGGTATAATTAGTTGTACATGGATATAGGTGAATGATCAACAAATAATCTACCACGTCTAGTAAAAGATGTGAATGTCCTATGTGATTCGATAAATGACAACTCATTAGTCCTTGGCCAAGGCAGAATGAAATTAGAAAGGAGTTTCTAATTTGCATTATTTAGAGTTGTGCATTTGGGAATCGAAATACATATAATTAAATAAAATAAAACTTGACAGTAAATCCATGTCTTATATTTAATTGGGACATTGTATGGTAGAAGGATTGAATTGTACGGTAACTATTCACTGAAAGGTTCTTTTGTGATTAATGTTGAAATCTATATTATCTAGAAAGTCGTTGATCGTTAAGGGAGCTTACCCTTATTGTAGAATAAATATTATTTAGTTAAATGAATTAAATAGTTTAATTTATTTATTTAAATAAGATTAGAATTGTTCTAATTGATTTATTCACAACCGGTTTAATATGGAGAACGTAAAGGGTCACACCGCAAGAGGAAAATATTTATTTAAGAAGTAAATGGCATAATATTAAGTTAAGTGTATTTAATTTAATTTATGGAGATATAATAAATTAAATAGCTTAATATTTATTATTTAATATTTTGAAAATGTTAAATATAAATTAATAAGAGGAGTCTTATTATTATTATTACTATTACTATTACTATTATTTAATTTCTAATAGGGATTGAGAATTAATTAATAGAAATACTCTCCCATGAATGCCTAATTGGATTAGGAGCATAATTAATTAAAGGAGTTTAATTATAATAGAAACTCTAATCCTAAATAGTTTAGGGAAGGGTTATTCCTACATCTATAAATAAGAGGAGTTTTATCATAGATTAGGGTTACACACTCTTGCATTAGATTGTGGAGAGTACTTGCAATTTCTATAGAGATAGAAACTAGGGTTTTGCCAACACCCAACTTCTTGAATAACTATTCTTCCTTGGTGGATCACCTCTAGAGGCCAATCACTTGGGTGGCTAACGTTGATCAAGCAAAGGAATTTAGTCGGTGGAATTCAAGGAGAACGCGAAGGAATTGGAGGTGAACTTGTACCCGAGGAAGCACAGTTCTACGAGGGTATAATTTCTTAATCTCTATTCGTTTATATCGTTAATTGAGCACATATATTGATCATGGTGATGGTTTGTATAAAATTTTAAAATCTGACTTTATCGCGCTTCCGCTTTATTTATGTAATTTGATTGCATGTTTGCGTTATACAAACCTAACAGAAAGGTGGTGCAGTGAATTGGAAAAGTTCCAAATAGCAAAGAGTTGTTGGTTTAGTGATAAAGACAAAGTATATAGCTGTAAATGAAGCTGCAAGTTGATTGTTTGGATAAAACGTTCATTACAGAACTAGGAATAGTTCCTAAGTCTCATCTTGGATTCAAACAAGTGTTGCGGCTCTTTCATTTAATTAGTGGAATCATTCAAAGAGGAAAAGTCACTATAGAGATAGTGGACTCTCGAGAACAACATTGCATATCCATCTACTGAAGCTTTATCCAACAACAGGATGATCGGCACTTAGAGAAGAAGGGTATTAGATACCATGGCGATTGGCTTTAGCGCAAGTGGGAGATTGAAAGTAATATGCACACAAGCCAATCATATTTGATATGATACAACATATACTTTATATTCTTATTCGTTTATTAAAGGCATTTTACTTTATCTACATCGTGCTGTTATATTAAATGTAATAAATCCATAGTTTTGAGTAATGCTTTTAGAATCATGATGGTGATCATGCTAATGAGATCTAAATTCTAGATAGCTCACAAACTAAAATCGTTCCTAATCGATGGATTACTAAAAAGGGGATTAGTGAATCCGGATAGATTAGTACATATGTTGCTTGCTCTTATGAAGAGGATGATTGATCTCATAATTATTTGTGTGGAGACACTAAAGCAAGTATGTAGGTGCTTATTAGAGAATAAGTTCACTGAACGTGGCTCGCTAAGGAATACCTAATGGAGTTTTACTCGCCTGTCAATAGGAATTCCTCTAGTGATAGTAGTACAAGTGATCCTTGGACTTGAGATCATCATAGTATCTTGTGTGTGGTGAGTTATACTTTGACATATCCCTTAAGACTCTTAGGGTATAACAAAAGGTATGATTGGGTATAATAAGTTTGTAGAAACAAAAACATACATTCAATCATATTATAAAACAGCGGAAGCATGACATAAATCGAATTTAAAATTTTCTGCAATCCCAAGAATCACCTTATGCGATATTATTAATTGAGGAAAGATAAAAGATATACCTTATGAAGATGATCAACTCATTTATGTGATCTTCATGTTCCAATTATTTGTTCCTTCACGCTCCTCCAAATCCACGGATCAAACGCAAGCTACTCAATGTGTACAACGCTCTAAAGGTGATCCATCAAGAGATGATTATGGAAGAAGTAAATTTAGGTTTACTCTAAGTCTTAGGTGGCTAACCATAATTCTCTCTCCTAACTCTTTCGGTTGTATAGAATACTTGCAAGAGTTTCATTATTCCTTCCCACAATAAGATCCCTCTTATTTATGGACCAACCTTCCATCCTAACCCTTTTAGGATTTAGGGTTTTAATTTAATTTAACTCCTAACTATTTAGGAACTAAAAAAATTAAATAAGAATAAGAATAAGAATAAGAATACTTATTATTAATTTATAATTAATATTTCTCCAAATACTTAATTATAAATATTAAGCTATTTAATTTATTCTACTAATAAATTAAATACACTTAATTCATTATTATTAAGCCAATTTAATAATAATAACAATAATAATAATAAGACTCCTCTTATTAATTTATAATTTAGTATTTTTTCACTCTTATTAATTTATAATTTAGTATTTCTTCAAATACTTAATTATAAATATTAGTATTTCTCCAAATACTAAATTATTATTATTAAACCAATTACTTCTAAAATAATATTTCTCTTTCACGGTGTGACCTTTTAAGTTCAATATTATATTGATAGTAGAATAAATAAATTAGAACCATTCTAATACTATTTATAATGAATTAAACTCATTTAATTCAAATATAAATAAATAATATTTATTCTACATAATGAGGGATACCTTACGTCAGTATATCATGACTATTCGTATAATATGAAATCAACGTTTAATCACATAGAACCTATTCCGTAAATAGTTACCGTATAATTCAATCCTTCTACCATACATGTCTTAATCAATTATAAGACATAGAATTATTGGCAAGTCTTATTTATTTGATCATATGCATTTCAATTCTAAAATGAACAATTCTGATTAATATAAATTAGAAACTCGTTTCTAATTTCTATTCACCTTGGACAAGGATTTCTGAGTTGTCACTCATAAAATTGCATAAGACATTCTCTCCCTTTACTGGAAGTGGTAGATCCTTTGTTGATCAGTTATCTACCTCCATGTACACTTTATTATACCCAAACATACCCTATTATACTCCCAAAGAGTCTTTAGGGAATATGATAAAGTATAACTCAGAATACACAACGTACTATGATGATCTCAAATCTAAGGATCACTTGTACTACTATCACTATATGAACTCCTATTGTTAAGCAAGTAAAACTCCATTAGGTGTTCCTTAAGTGAGTCATATTCAATGAATTTATTCCCCAATAAGCACCTACATACTTGTTTTAGTGTCTCCACATAAATGATTTTGAGATCAATCATCCTCTTCAACAGAGCTAGCATAGTATGTACCAATCTATCCAGAATCAGTAACCCTACATTAGTGATCCAACGATTGGGAATATTTTAGTTTTGAGCTATCTTGAATTTAGATCTTATTAGCATGATCATTATTTGCCTTTTTCTAGGTTAGCACCACACGCAAGTATACGTGATCAACAAGTAATATATGAAAGTAAAGTATCGTCCCCACGGAGAATAATTGCAATCTATACTAACAATTACCAATCTTCTATTAACTCAATTTTATTAAACCAATGATTAATGATTTGCTCATTCATGAAATTATAAAATTAACCAAACTAAAGCTAAGTCTCACAAGAATTAAAACAGATTAATGAATATTAAGATTACAATTTCACCTATTGTTTCATTTAGACCAATATACTTCCTGTCAAATAATGTTAACTATTCGGGATTGTTAATCGAGAACACAATAATATTTATGACCATCTCTCAATGTATCATAAACGAATCAACTTAAATCCACGGATGATAGAACTAAGTTGAACAACCTAATTAACTAATTCACTATATCTCTATGTGCATTACAACTAAGAAGGATTTAAAGCTCAGGTTCCCTATCGGATTACACGCGGTGTATAGGTATATCTCTATCCTAGACACAAATTATGAATTCCATCACCATGTAGAAAACACAATCATATGATATTATGGTCAAATCTAAACCTATAATCCATCTCTCGAATTTATATAGATTATTACAATAATTATTGGCCAAGTAATTAAGCAATTCAATACTAACCATAATAGACAATCCCAAAATAGTTATCACTAATCAACAAGAAGCATGTTAATCAAAACTACACAGTAAGATCCATTGCAATCTTAAATAGAGTTTAGTTACACATAATAAAATCTAATAATGAATCCATATTGTAGACACCCAATTTTTGCGTTCCCTGTACTAACCATGACAGGAGGGCAAAATCGTCAATTGAGCCGGCTTGCGGGAGCGAGGGAATGGGCACAAGTGCACTCGTCCAACCCCATCGCAATGATTGGCGACCAAGGCTGACGTGACAATAAAGCCGTCCGAAGCAGGCATTCCCGTATGAGGTGGCACGTCTCCTGGACATTCTCGGACTGCAAAATACGAGCCTGTCAGCGAAAACCGACGTTACGGCACGAAAATCGAGGCGTGGCACAAAAAACGAGAAAATCAAACCGTCCAGCCGCGGATTGATCTGCGACCAAATAGTGCGCCTTTTGAAAACACGGAACTCGAAACACGGAACTCGAAATCAGGTGAGTGGAAGGCAGGCGGCTGGCTTTGGCCAGCCTATTTCAGCTCAGTTTCGTGCAGCATACAGGGAGTCGAGAAATTTTGAGGAAGAAGGAGTCCAGCAGCAAAGAGCACGGAAATAGAGAGGAAATATAGCAAGTTTTGCAATCAAATAGGAAGAAGAGAGAGGGAAAAAAGAGAGGATTTATTTCTTTTGATTTTGATTGTATCAAAGATACTCCTCATCCTATTCAAATACAAAAGCTCATATCCAATTTGATCTCATTTGCAAGGTGAAAATCTCTTTATTTTTGCAATTTCTATCATATCATTTGATTAAGTTAAATGTAATTTTATGTATATTGTTGAACAATCATGGATTAGGGATTATTAGTGAGGGTTCCATTGGAACGAAATTTCTTCCTAATAACCCGAGGATATCCGATTGGTGAAGTTTTTAGTTTGTTTATGATGATTTAGTGGATGTAATTTATTTAGATTGTCATTGTCGGGTATCATGGTGTATTAGGTAAATCCGTGTGGATTAGTTTTGTAGTATTCATTTTTGTGGGTATGTAGCAATATCGGGTGTGAGCCTAGGAACGCGACCCCGTGGTCCAAATCCGATGATGGACGTTTTGATGTATGTAATAGATTCAAGGTGTTCGTTTGTAACATGTAATTGTCGGGCCTTAAAACGACGCTAGGGCGAGAATCGGGTTTAAGGCCCCGTAATAGTGAAATATGTGATTGTTGGCGTTCGGAGGGTGTCTTGATGGCTTACATGCCCATGGATAGCCCCGACGCGTATCTATGCTTTAGTTGGATTTCGTGACACCAAAATGATTTCAAAGATTAAACGATGAAGATTTTTTATTTAAATCAAACAAGCTAGGTTATTAGAGTCACGAGGTTAAAAAATTGAAAGTGTTAATAAATGTCGATTCCTATTAAACGAGAAGGCCTAAGGAAATCATTTCAAATATCACCAAAAATGGCTTTATGAATGAAATAAACGTTTTACTAAACCTTGATACATAGGGCTAAAGAGATCCTAGAAATTTCCCATCATTTATGAAAGCAACGTATAAGTCTCGACTCCTATTTTGGTTAAGGTTTAAGAAAATTCACGTTTTATCAAAACGACGCCTAATAAAGATTCATAGTTTTGACGAGTAAAATCAAATCTTTCTCATGAATAAAGGAGCTCTCTCGTATTAACGGAAACGACGTTCTAAAACATTTACAAAGCAAAGCACGATTTCTCAATAAAATGCCAAATGTTTCATCTCTCATGAAAGAACTTACCACAACATTCACATAAGCACACACACACACGCACGTATACACATTTTATGAATCAAAGGATAGGAAAGTATCAAGATTGCGGTAACCGTGTTTCACGGAAGTCGGGTGGTGCCTAACTCCTTCCCCTCACTTAAGCAAGCCCCCGAACCCTACGAATCTCGATTCGCAGACCATTTAATTTGGAGTCACATATGAGCCCTCGATTTATAAAAAACGAAAACTCGGATGAGTTGGTACATCCCTTTCAAATATACCAACTGGCGACTCTGGTTAATTGGCTCATCAAAAAAATGATCTTTCAAAACCCCGTCGACCTTAATGCCGACCTTTTCTCCCAAAATCATTAATCAAAAGGCAAGAAATCGGAAGAGGCGAGAAACCGGCGCCGACAGCTGGCGACTCTGCTGGGGATCTTAGAGGGCTTAGGCCGCGTTCAAATCTTGATGCTATCCTATCCTTTTAAAATTCATAAAATGTGTGTGTGTGCGATATTTTGATTTTCTACTTTTGTTGTGTGAATGTGTGTTTTTGCCCAATAAATGAATGATTGAATGGAATTGCTTTATTTTTAAGTAACCATTTGCATACGGTGAGGGCGATGAATGTGAATGTATGTTGAGAGAGTACCTCCTCCTGAGACGAACCTGTCGGTTGCTTATTACTTGACTCGAAGGGGCTGCTCCCCGGAGATGGCTCAGGAAACGCACCACCCAAATCCGCTCCAATCGAAAGGGCTCAGACGAGTAGATTGCGAAGATTTGGGGACCTTCATGCCGAAAAGCCCGTGAGAGTAACCCTAGGATAGGTCAGCCTCAGATTAACCCTACGCAGGAAAAGTCTCTTCATGCCTTTTTACATTTCACGCGTAAACGTCATGATATCATTCATATACGCCTCCCTTTTTGTCAAGAGAAATTACTAACCTCTATCTTTTGCAGAGAACGGCTGAGGAGCATAATAAAATCATATTTGGCATTTGTTATCGCATTAAAGGACTACTAACTTTCTGTTTTACAGGGAAAGATTAAAAAACCCCAAAAAACACAAAAGTTACAGCTTTAGCATGCATCCACATTTTTTTCCCCCAGGACTAAACTTCGAACCCTGGTTTCTATGGATTGCTCCTCAAACCCGTTCGCAGTCTAAAAGGGCCCAAAACTCTATATCTAAAATGGCTAATATTCCATCTACCAATTCCGGTTCCATATCTAGGGAGGAATTTGATGACTTTAAGAAGCAGATGTTAGAAATGGCCATAATGCTAAAGGAGTAGTTGATGCCCAGACAGGAACCACCTAAGGAGGATCCACCTCAACTTAAGGGCGAGCCAGTCGTCCCAAAGGCCATTCCCGTACCAAACAAAATAGTGATTACTATCCCGGAAGAGGGAGATACAGATGACCTGCGGAAGAAAATGAGACAAATGGAGAAAACCATCCAATGTATGAAGGGCATAGGGTCCCTGGGCAGGGTTAACTATTCAGATTTATGTGTCTTCCCCGGAGCCAGATACTCGGAGAAATTTAAAATCCCCGAGTTTGAAAAATACAACGGGAAGGGGGATCCCTACACACACCTGAAAATCTACATCGGGGAGCTTGGATCTTACGCCGAAGATGAGGGTCTAAGGATGCAGCTGTTCCAGAAAAGCTTAACGGGGGAGGCAAGAATCTGGTATGCCCGCCTTGACAACGCCCGAATCCACAACTGGGAGGAATTGGCCCATACCTTCTTAACCCAATACAGCTTTCAGGCCCAGATGGCCCCTGACAGGTACCAAATGACAAAAGTTAAGAAGCAACCTAGGGAATCCTTTAGGGAATATGCGCAACGATGGAGGGGCATGGCCGCACAGGTGAACCCCCCGATGAGCGAATCAGAGATGGTGATGACCTTTGTAGACATTCAAGAAGCACCGTATTATGAACGAGTCATCTCGGAGATTGGAAGACCCTTTGCTGAAATGATTAAACATGGAGAGATGGTGGATATGGGGTTGAAATCGGACAAAATCCGGGATTTTACGGCTTTGGAAACAGCTGCAGAACAAATACAGAACGGAAACTATGGCAGCACTTCCCGGAGGGTCCAAAAGAAGAAGGAAGAGGATGTTTCCCTCATCCTGCAAGGGTCATCCAGAAAAACAGAAAGCCATCTTCCGGTACAGGTGCAGAGGGTAGGGCCATCCCGACAGCCCAACTTCACAGATCATAGGGCAGAAGGGCGAAGGAGATATGAGGCCTCGCAAAATCGAGTATTCACCCCGCTCGGGGAGCCTCTTGAACAGGTATTAGCGGTATTAGTAGCCCAAAAGAAGATAGTTGGTTTGGCACCCCCGAGTGACCCAAAGGGTAGAAGGTTCGACCCGAGCAAGTGATGTGCATACCACTCCAGTTCCCCTGGTCATGATACACAGGACTGTTGGACGTTGAAGCACAGAATCCAAAACCTAATTGACAGTGGGGAAATTGTGGTGGAACAGCCAGACTCCCCGAATGTTAAGGCAAATCCCCTGCCAAGACATGATGGAGGGGGGGTCAATGCGACGGAGGCGAGTGAAGCTGGGGGGCCGCCAAGGTTGAACTATGTGCAGAAAATTGAGGAAATGATCAACGTGATACATGATCATGGGAGTGCACGGGGAATGCCCATCAGGTTGATAGGGGTAAGTAGGAATAGCACGGAGGGACCTGTCAAGTTGACGGCTCCGAGGCCCCTCATCCTTGCGGTAAGGCCGCAAATCCCTAATTGTAGTCTAAAGACGGTACCTTGGAATTATGGGGGGATGCCAGAGGAAGCGGCCAGTTGTGCTTCTGTGACGACAAAGGGGAACCCCTTATATCTTCCCGGGCGAGTCCTTGAGAGCCAAAAGAAGAAAAATGAATAGATTTCTGAGGAAAGGGCCATAGAATTCTTGAAAAGGATGGATCACCCGGAAACAAGAGGGATCCAGATTTTAAATGAGGAGTCAACCCTAACATCAGTCATGGACTTGGTGTTGTCATCCAATGAGCATTGCAAAACCCTGGCGAAGGTTCTGGAGGAGGCATACGTGCCCAAGGAAATTAGTGAGGAAGGTTTCGGCCAGCTGGTGGGCCACCTATTGGAGAACGATGTAATATCCTTTACGGATGAGGACATACCCAAGGAGGGAAGGGGACACCGGAAACCGCTACATATTACGGTAATCTCCTCGGGTTATATCATGAATGGGGTGCTGATTGATGGAGGATCGGCATTGAATATCTGTCCCCTCAGTACTTTGCAGAAGATGAACATCAATCCCAAGCGCCTACGAGCCAGTCATGTGGTGGTGCGAGCTTTCGATGGTTCCCGGAGGGATACAATGGGAGAAATTGAATTGCCAGTGGAAATAGGACCTTGTACTTTTGAGATCTCTTTCTAGGTCCTGGACATTGCGGCCAGCTATAACCTGTTATTGGGGAGGCCGTGGATCCACATGGCCGGGGCAGTTCCTTCCACGCTACACCAACAAATCAAGCTAATCATCGACGGGAATATGGTAACAATCTCGGCAGAATGTGATGACCCTTCTCCTCCCAGAAATGACCTGCCAGTGATTAATGTGGACGAGTCGGCGGCGCCGGCTAGTTTTCAGGCGTTGGAAATCAGCACTCCCCACTATAGATGCCTGGGAGCTCCAGCCATGAAACCTAGGGTCTCTCCAGAACTCACCTTTGTTGCAAAGGAGATGATGAAAATGAATTTCCAGCCTGGACAGGGGTTAGGAAAAAGCAGCCAAGGAATCACCGAGCCCGTTCAACTACCTCATCAGATAGGTAAAGCAGGGTTGGGATATCGCGAAGGCGTAGCACGGAGACACCGTCAAGGTGCGGCTCCGATTCGGCTGGCTGGCAGTCTGGTGACCAAGGTCAACAATGACCAGAGGATTAGCGAGCCTGTGATTGAGTCAGGGGATGAAAACTTAACCCCCACAAGTGATGAATCGGCCAAGAGGGAGAGTTTCCTATAGGAGGTCGCGAAAGAGTTTGAAACCAAGTGCTATAACCCCGGACAATTAACGAGCAGTAGAGAGGGGACGGATGTTGTCATGCCACCGGGAGCCCAACATGTGGTGCCTGTCATCGATTGGGCAGGGCTAGTTATTCCTGAAGAGGGTAAAAAGAGGGACTCAGGCGATATAGCCGTAATCATCGGGGAAGTGTCCGGTGTGAAGCCCCCTCTTATCCAGCGCATTTCATCTGACCTGACCGTCGACAACTGGACCATGAAACCAGTGATATCCAAACAAGGGTAAAACCCGACATCAGGGTGGTAGACCCTAGAGGATGGGAGAATGAAGAAGTTTATTTTTGTTTGTTGTTTTATATTTTGCATAATTATGCCGTTTCTTCATGTTATTTGAAAATGTGATCGTCGTGGAAAATAACTTATATATGACAAGTATTTTGTTTCATGTCAGGTGTACCAATTTGAGTAATCCTTGCCTAACAAATGGTCTTTCAAATTTGAATGATGATTATGATTTTGACATTGAGCTGGATTTCGATTTAATGGGCATTGAACAAGACGAGACAGATTACGACGACGCGCCTGACGAGATCAAAGGATGGGTCGAGGATAAACCCAAACCCAACTTGGACCAAACCGTCACCATTGATATTGGAACCCCTGACAAGCCAAAAGAACTCAAGATAGGGACGGACCTTACCCCCAGCCAAAAAGCTGAAATGACTAAGTTGCTAAACCAATATGAGGATGTCTTTGCCTGGTCTCATGAGGATATGATCGGATTGTCCACCGACATTGTGGTACATCGATTGCCCATCAAGGAGGGTTTCAGGCCTGTCAAACAAAAATTAAGAAAGTTGAAACCGGAGTGGAGCTTAAAAGTGAAGGAGGAGATCATCAAGCAGTTCAGGGCGGGAATCATTATGGTGTCCACTTACCCAGAATGGTTGTCCAATGTAGTCCCAGTGGCTAAGCCTGGAGGGAAGGTGAGGGTATGTGTAGATTATAGAGATCTAAACAAGGCCAGTCTCAAAGATAAATTTCCGGTGCCTTTCATACACATCCTGGTGGATAACACAGCCTAGTACGAAATGTACTCTTTTGTGGATTGCTTTGCGGGGTATCATCAGATAATGGTGGCGGAAGATCGGGAAAAGACCGCATTCATCACCCCCTGGGGCACTTTCTGCTATAGACGATTGGCTTTTGGTCTCACGAATGCGGGGGCTACTTATCAAAGAGCCATGATGGCCCTGTTCCACGATATGATGCATAAGGAGATAGAGGTCTACGTGGATGACATTATTGTGAAATCGAGGGTAGAATCTGACCATATAACCCATCTTAAAAAGCTATTCGATCGGCTCAGAAAGTATAATTTAAGGCTCAATCCAGCAAAGTGTGCTTTCGGAGTGCAGTCGGGTAAGCTTTTGGGATTCCTGGTTAGTGATCGAGGCATTGAGTTGGATCCAGCCAAGATTAAGGCCATTGTGGATATGCCGGCACCTCACACAGAGAAGGAGATAAGAGGATTCCTCGGAAGGATAAACTTCATCAGCCATTTTATATCCCACTTGACGACTACATGTGAGCCAATTTTCAAACTGTTAAGAAAAGGTGCTTCCCAAGAATGGAATAAGCAATGTCAAAAGGCTTTTCAGACCATTAAAAAGCAGCTGACAGAGGCACCAGTGCTGGTACCCCCGAAGGATGAGATCCCTCTGTTTATGTATATATCGGTCAATGCCATCGCGATGGGATGTATGCTGGGGCAGAAGAATGAGGCAGGTAAAGAGCAGGCCATCTATTACCTCAGCAAGAGATTTAGCCAATGTGAACAGAATTACACTCCCATCGAGAAGACCTGTTGCGCTCTGGCCTGGGCTGCAGGAAGATTACAGCATTACCTCCATGGGTATACTACGTACCTGATATCGAGAATGGATCCCCTGAAATATATTTTTGAAAGGCCCATGCTGAATTGTCGACTGTCAAGATGGCAGTTAATCTTACAACAGTTCGACATGGTGTACGTAACTCAGAAAGCCATGAAAGGGCAGGGAATTGCAGATCAGTTGGCGGAAACCCCGTCAGGAGGGATGGAGCCGTTAGAAACTCCTATGCCGGGCGAAGACATATTTTGGGTATCACAATCAAAATGTGATGACGAGGGGCAGTTCTGGAAGCTGTATTTTGATGGTGCCATGAATGCTGAGGGAGCGGGAGCCGGAGCGGTCCTGGTCTCTATCACCGGAGAGCAATACCCTGTGGCCACTAAACTAAAATTCAGTAATTCGAACAACACAGCTGAATACGAGGGATGTATATTGGGACTTTGTTTTGCCCGCGATATGGGAGTAAAGAGACTAGCGGTGTTTGGGGATTCAGAGTTGGTAATCAGACAGGCAATCGGGGTGTACAACACAAGGGAGCTCCGGTTACTTCCATACCATCGTTGTGTTATCCAATTGATGCAAGAATTCGAAGATATCGCTTTCCGACATATTCCCCGGGGACGGAATGATTTTGCAGATGCATTGGCAACTCTGGCTTCCTTAATCCATATAATCAAAAGAAAAGACGTTCCACAGATTGAGATAGCAGTACAGAGTGCCCCGGCATACGAGGAACATGTTGCAGTATTATCAGACGAGGTGGTTATGCCGGGGCAGCCTTGGTATCACGACATAAGGGAGTACCTGAGGGATAGATCCATTCCCGACCAGGCAAGCCGAGCTGAGAGGATGAGAATTCAAAAGATGACAATGAAATTTTACCTGAGTGGGGATTCGCTCTACAAGAGGGATGCTGGGTTGGGACTGTTGCAATGCGTAGATGAGACACAGGCCCAAAAGATTATGAATGAAATACATGGTGGGGTGTGTGGGCCACACATGAGTGGACCAATGCTAGCCAAAAAGATCTTGAGGACAGGGCATTATTGGTTAACGCTGAAAGCCGACTGCGATGATCATGTTAAACGATATTACCAATGCCAGGCGCATGGTAATGTGATCCATACACCTCCCAATGAACTGCACTGTATGACCTCCCCGTGGCCATTTTCAATGTGGGGAATGGATGTAATCGGACCAATAGAGCCCAAAGCAAGCAACGGACACCGATTCATTTTCGTCATGATCGATTACTTCACCAAGTGGGTAGAAGCAGCTTCTTTCCCCAAAGTAACTCAGGAGGTCATCGTCGGTTTCATCAGGAATAATGTCATTTGTCGATACGGGCAACCTGAGGTCTTGGTCTCCGACAATGCCAAGAATTTGAACAATGCCCTCATGAAGGGATTATGCGACCAGTTTAAGATCAAACACCTCAACTCTGTCATTTACCGTCCTAAGATGAATGGGGCAGTGGAGGCTGCAAATAAGAACATCAAGAAGATCATGGCGAAAATGTCTGCTAATCATCGGGGATGGCCGGATTTGTTACCCCTCACCCTGCTGGCATACCGAACATCAACGTGTACGTCTACAGGGGCAACCCCTTATGCTTTGGTGAGGTTGAAATGGCGTCCCTCAGAATAGTGATCGATGCTCAGATAAGCGAGGAGGATTGGATGCAAAGTCGATACGACCAATTGGCCCTAATTGACAAAAGAATGGTGGTTGCTGTTTGGCACGGTCAGTTATATCAACAAAGGATCTCTAGATCATACGACAAAAAGGATAAGACCTCGAAAGTTCAAGGAAAATGATTTGGTGCTAAAAAGAGTCATGCCTTGTCAAGACGAAGCCAGGGGGAAGTTCGCCCCGAACTTGGAAGGACCATTTGTGATTAAGAAAGTGCTATCCGGAGGAGCCCTCATATTGCAAGAAATGGATGGTGAGGTATTTCCACAACCCCTCAATTCTGACTCGGTGAAGCGGTTCTACGCTTGAATCATCAGTTCCTTTTTCCTTTGAGAGCGAACTACGTAGGACCTGATCTCCCAACTTGTGGGGGTACGTAGGCAGCCATCATGGCGCGGTCCGACCCCTTAAAAATAATCCTTTCCCTAACCAAAACCAATTTTCAACAGCCAGATAAAACCTTCCTACACCCTCAAAACCTTCCCGAAACCAGTTGCCTAACCAGCTTCATCCCAAAGGACATAACCCTGATCCAACCAAATAGTTATCCAAAATCTGAGATTAAATCCGATGAAATCAAAAGGTGTGCGACAATATCTGTCAGATCTCCATCAAAACTTGAGAAGAGAAAGAAGGCGAAATGTCAAAATCGTGGTCAACTGGATAAAATGAAGATCCAATGAAAGGCAATGATACGACAAAAAGGGAAAATGACTAAATTTAAATGCATGTCTATATATATAAGTCATTTTGTTACAAGATTTCCCTTTCGATAACCGATGAAACTAACATAGTCTATGCAGGAAATAAAATAATCTACAAATCTGAAACTAGCTGAAGCAGGACGGACAAAGTAGTGGATAGATCTGAAGCATCAGCATCTCCTGCAATCTGCTGCCCCATCATATCAATACGATCCAGTAAAGCAGTGGCTCGGCTGACAGTCCCAAAATGAGCATCTACAACTGCCCTGGTCTGAAATACAATGGCCTCTCTGTCAGCAATGGCAGCGTCTCTAGCCCGAATGGCATCATCTCTCTCGACAAGAGCGGCATCCCTCTCGGCCTCAGCAGTAATCAAGGCCAGGCGGAGTCGGGTATCCTCAGTAACCCGACTTGGGGCAGAATCAGCTGAGATGGAGTGGTCTGTGGTATCCTCTAGGAAAATCACTCCAGAGTCATCAAAGGCCCCAGTCTGACTCAAACCAGCCGGATCCAAGTCTCCGCGCAACCACTGCACGTAAGCAAATGTCTGGATGTGACAGCTCTCACTATATTCGGCAAAGATCCGGCGGGACCAAAGATCGTATACCTGCAGTAGATCCCTCTCTGTCCGGGATGATATAAGGAATTGGTAGGCAGCTGCACCCGCGAAAGGGTGTAAATCCTATGTCTGATCAAAATGCCCATGACCACTAGGGGATGATAAGTCGTCACGCCCCTCAGGCCGGCAATAGGGATGAAATCCAGGGTGGGCACGTGAGTCAAGAAGCTCATAAAGGAGCAATAGCCCGAATAAACCAGGAGATGAAAGGGATCCTCGACGACCGACAAAAATGATATCCAGGAGGCCACATTAATACAGCTCACGGGACGAAACGAAAACTGCGTGGTTATGTCATGGCTGAAGCAAAACCCTTGGCGACGGAAATGGCCGATTGGACTGAGATGACTCATGAACCACATATACAATAAGGTCGAGCTCCCTCTGAATACCCTGCCTCGGAAGGATTGACAGTATGAAGCTGACATATAGGTATCCGCCAATATCATGGGAAGAATGGTGTGATCCTCCTGAAGGGCTCGAACGGCCGCGACATCCCGCATGTCCAACTGATCAGGTCCTGCGGGCAAGTACAAAACTGAGATGACACAGGCCATCAGAACGTCCACTCTCAAGGCATCCCAGCGCTCCTCGGACACGGAAAAATCACCGAGGAAAAGACGAAAACTGTCAGGTGAGCCAAATCGGTCAATCAAGAACTGAAGGGGAACCATATGGTCTGATGTGATCACCGGTAACAAGACAGCCCTCCGCAAACCGGTGAGAGTTAAGAATTGACGGCGCGTGGAACCAACTGTGACCCTAGCACAAGGTCTATCCAAAGGCAAGCTGGTGAAACGAGCATACTCCTCGAGGGTGGGGGTCAGCTCTACCGTCCCTAACCTGAACATCTGACGGGCAGGCGCCCAATAGCTCAGAATACCATCCACAAAGCCCACTGGCACCTGAAAGGTTAATAAGGACCAAGAATGGCCCAAGAGACCATCTGTGATGACCCTGTCGGCCGGCAATAAACTGTCCAACCAGCGGAGGAGACTGCCAACCAACCCTGTGGAAGGAATGAAATTAAACGTACCACGGCATCTGAGGACGACATATGAGGAAAAATAGTATCAAAAAGACTGTACAGGGGTCATTTTCTATCCATAAATAAAAAGCATGCATCGTACAAATAATAATAAGACAAATGAATTTCATAGAAATAAAAGAAAAAAGCTGTGCATGAATAAATAAATGAGTTCAGTACATAGTGCATAAAATGAAAAATAAATCCAAACAGGTGCAGGTACAAAAGCCCTATCCTATCCTGATCTAAATAAAATCGATCTCATCTATGAAAGCGGGATCCTCGAACTGATCCCCCGGAGTCGCCGATGTCGAAGGCCCGAAGTTCATGTCGGGGATGTATGGCTGCGTTGTGGCATCAGATGAGCTCGGGCCCGCATCATAACCCACACCGTCAGGATCGTAGGCATAAGCATCCTCTGGAGTCCGGCCCAACACCCGAAGATATAGGGACAACTGGTCTACCTGACGGGTCAGAGTGGCGATCTGCTCAGCATGAGTAGGGCTCCGAACGCAAGCTGCCCAGTCAGTCATCATCACCGAGCCGGGGACCATATCCCCGAGGAAGAATGTGGGCCCGGGTCTGAGGACCGATGGTGCGGGGCACCCACCAAGTACGGAAAGCATCACTCGTACTAGGACCCGTAGAAAGCATCCGGCCGTCCTCCCCTGCAAGCATGATCTCTGAAGGCTGAGAATCCAGCGGCCAGGAGGTAGTGAAAGGAAGGGAATGCGGGATGCGGATCTCTCCAGTAACGCATCTGAATGCGCGCTCCCCCAGGTACATCACCCATCCTCCAATACTCTGCAAAGTGAGGCGACGGGTGGAAAGCCCAAACTTCGGGCCAGAAGGATGCCCATCAGCAAAACCCACGGTCAGATGCTCGGAGAGGTAGGGAACCCAGACGACATCAGCAGCCGTGATCAGCTCCAGCTGGATGCGGCAGTGTGCAAAGCTGCCAGATACCGGGACCTCCTCCAAGGTGCTATGATGCCATCTCCGGCCCCGGGGATAAGTGTCCAGGCCAAGAGTGGTGACAGGCCTCAGACATGGGAGACGCTCGTAGGCCCAGAACTGCGAACGGAAACAGTGAAAAGCATGAGTAACCGATAAATGCAGAAAGGGAAATAAATGAAGGAAAGTCCAGTAATAAGAGGGGAAGAGAAACCTCACCAGCAAAAAGTGATAGAATCCCAGCCAAGCATCTGTCTGGCCCTCCGAACGTAGACGCAGACCGTGGAGGAAATAGGCAAAGGTGAAAGACCCCCAGTCATAGTCACTGATCCGGTCCACGTCTCTGACAGCCCCTACGACGCTGAAATGAATGGTAGAGGAATTGTTCCCCAGGAAACAACCCCTCATGATGGTCAAGAACAAGCGCCGTAGCAGGATATCCCGAGTGCCCTGATCCGCTGGAATAGGCAGTGCGTATAGACCCCCGACAGCATCGACAGCCAAAGCACCGGACCGAATACTACGGGCCTTAAAGACCCGGTCCTCAGCTGCGAAGCCTAGTAAAGCTCGGACCTCTGCTGGAGTGATGTCAAGATCCAGAGGGACCCGGGATCCGGTGAACTCTATGCCGGTAATATACCTCCAATCCTAGGGGGTCAGCACAACCTCGCAGTCAAGAAGGTGAAGAGACTGCGTCTGGTGGAACCAGCGCTCGGACAAGGCCCTCATGTAACCCCAGGGGCACTGGCGGGGAATGATGGTGAAGAAGTGACGAAAGCCCCAGGAGTCCACCACCGCCCGGTACTCGCTGTGCAGAGCTGTATATAGGGAGTAGATGTTGAACCAGTTGCCCCTCGGCTGAGTAAACTCCGGTACCTGCGGCAATCACCAAAGGATCAGTCCAGGTAGAACGGGAATTGAGAAATTGAAAGTGAAATGAGAATGGAATTGAATATACCTCATTAGCTACAAGAGATGCCGAGGGGTGACGACTGAGATCCCGACCCAAGAGATCGGGTATCTGCACAGGGGCGCCAGAAGGAGCCTGATGAGTAGATGGAGCCGGTATGCTGGAGGATGGTCCCTCTGCCACAACCTCCGGAGGTGCAGCCTCCTCAACGTCCGGATGATCGGGACGGATGACAGCCTCCGCCAAGCGGCGAGCCTGACAGGTCCGAGGAAGAACAGGGGCAGGTGCGGCCCTACGACGGCGAACACCCGATGTCCGAGACGCAGAAGAGCTACTAGGAGCGTCGGGATCCATAGCTGGAATGGAATATCAGGCAAGGAGGAAGGTAAGTTCCCTTTTTTTAAATTAATTATGTCACAAATATTCCAATATTTATCGTAGAATTAATGCAACATGATGCATGTTTATGGCATGTGCATCCAAAAAAAAAAAAAAATCGGCAGAGTTCCGTTTGTAAAATGGACATCCCAGGCATAAGCCAAACATGTTTTCCATCAAACCAAGCCTCAAACAGATCAAATTTGCATTCATATGTTTAATTACAGCATGCAAAGGACCATAATGCATGATTTTCTTTCAAAAAAGGAACAACAGATATGTGGGACTGCATCATGAGCATAAATTCGGACTCACACAGTTGATACATATCATGTATATATGATAATACATAGCATAGCATTGTAAAGCATACATTTCTATCTCTAGCATGTAAATAGCCAAATGTATAGCAAAATATTGACGAAATGGAAAAGTGAACGCTCAAAGTGTTACCTGTAGCGCGTAGATCGATCCTACCGGAGCGGTCTTTGCAGAAAGGTTGGAAAACTCGGCAAAAGGCCCTTGCAAACGAGCAAAATCGCAAGAATCTATGTGGGGTACGAAGTTGAAAGTGACAGATCTGGAAGTGGCGAGCCGCTTATGAATCCCGATCTTGGCCGCAGATCAATCTGCGGCTGGCCGCAGATCCATCTGCGGCTGGCCCTGGTGGGTCCCCCTGGTTCCCTTGCAACCGTTTGATGTGTCTAGTGAAAATGAATTACGAGATGGATGACCGGCGACGATACCCGGCCCCGACGAGACAACGATAACCGGCGATTACGAGATGGATGTCCGGCGACGAAAACCGGCTCCGACAAGATAACCAACCGGCGACGATAACCGGGGGTTACGAGATGGGTGACCGGCGACGATACCCGGCCCCGACGAGACAATCGACCGGCGACGATAACCGGCGATTACGAGATGGATGTCCGGCGACGAAAACCGGCTCCGACAAGATAACCAACCGGCGACGATAACCGGGGGTTACGAGATGGGTGACCGGCGACGATACCCAGCCCCGACGAGATAATCGACCGGCGACGATAACCGGCGATTACGAGATGGATGTCCGGCGACGAAAACCGGCTCCGACAAGATAACCAACCGGCGACGATAACCGGAGGTTACGAGATGGGTGACCGGCGACGATACCCGGCCCCGACGAGACAATCGACCGGCGACGATAACCGGCGATTACGAGATGGATGTCCGGCGACGAAAACCGGCTCCGACAAGATAACCAACCGGCGACGATAACCGGAGGTTACGAGATGGGTGACCGGCGACTATACCGGGCCCCGACGAGACAATCGACCGGCGACGATAACCGGCGATTACGAGATGGATGTCCGGTGACGAAAACCGGCTCCGACAAGATAACCAACCGGCGACGATAACCGGGGGTTACGAGATGTGTGACCGGCGACGATACCCGGCCCCGACAAGACAATCGACCGGCGACGATAACCGGCGATTACGAGATAGATGTCCGGCGACGAAAACCGGCTCCGACAAGATAACCAACCGGCGACGATAACCGGGGGTTACGAGAGGGGTCACCGGCGACGAAACCCGGCCCCGACAAGACGATCATCCGCATTGACACCCTTTTATGAATGTTTTGCATCCATTGCATCCTGCGTTGCATCCTAAATCCTATGCGTTGCATCACGTATGTGTTGTCATCCTTGTGCACTGTCATTCATGCATCGAGTGTCTATTCTTTATCTTGTTCATTTCACTAAACATTGCATAAACATGATAAAGAGGGGCAACTGTCGACACCCAATTTTTGCGTTCCCTGTACTAACCATGACAGGAGGGCAAAATCGTCAATTGAGCCGGCTTGCGGGAGCGAGGGAATGGGCACAAGTGCGCTCGTCCAACCCTATCGCAATGATTGGCGACCAAGGCTGACGTGATAATAAAGCCGTCCGAAGCAGGCATTCCCGTATGAGCTGGCACGTCTCCTGGACATTCCCGGAATACAAAATACGAGCCTGTCAGCGAAAACCGACGTTACGGCACGAAAATCGAGGCGTGGCACAAAAAACGAGAAAGTCAAACCGTCCAGTCGCGGATTGATCTGCGGCCAAATAGTGCGTCTTTTGAAAACACGGAACTCGAAATCAGGTGAGTGGAAGGCAGGCGGCTGGCTTTGGCCGGCCTATTTCAGCTCAGTTTCGTGCAGCATACAGGGAGTTGAGAAATTTTGAGGAAGAAGGAGTCCAGCAGCAAAGAGCACGGAAATAGAGAGGAAATATAGCAAGTTTTGCAATCAAATAGGAAGAAGAGAGAGGGAAAAAAGAGAGGATTTATTTCTTTTGATTTTGATTGTATCAAAGATACTCCTCATCCTATTCAAATACAAAAGCTCATATCCAATTTGATCTCATTTGCAAGGTGAAAATCTCTTTATTTTTGCAATTTCTATCATATCATTTGATTAAGTTAAATGTAATTTTATGTATATTGTTGAACAATCATGGATTAGGGATTATTAGTGAGGGTTCCATTGGAACGAAATTTCTTCCTAATAACCCGAGGATATCCGAGTGGTGAAGTTTTTAGTTTGTTTATGATAATTTAGTGGATGTAATTATTTAGATTGTCATTGTCGGGCATTATGGTGTATTAGGTAAATACGTGTGGATTAGTTTTGTAGTATTCATTTTTGTGGGTATGTAGCAATATCGGGTGTGAGCCTAGGAACGCGACCCCGTGGTCCAAATCCGATGATGGACGTTTTGATGTATGTAATAGATTCAAGGTGTTCGTTTGTAACATGTAATTGTCGGGCCTTAAAACGAAGCTAGGGCGAGAATCGGGTTTAGGGCCCCGGAATAGTGAAATATGTGATTGTTGGCGTTCGGAGGGTGTCTTGATGGCTTACATGCCCATGGATAGCCCCGACGCGTATCTATGCTTTAGTTGGATTTCGTGACACCAAAATGATTTCAAAGTTTAAACGATGAAGATTTTTTATTTAAATCAAACAAGCTAGGTTATTAGAGTCACGAGGTTAAAAAATTGGAAGTGTTAATAAATGTCGATTCCTATTAAACGAGAAGGCCAAAGGAAATCATTTCAAATATCACCAAAAATGGCTTTATGAATGAAATAAACGTTTTACTAAACCTTGATACATAGGGCTAAAGAGATCCTAGAAATTGCCCATCATTTATGAAAGCAACGTATAAGTCTCGACTCCTATTTTGGTTAAGGTTTAAGAAAATTCACGTTTTATCAAAACGACGCCTAATAAAGATTCATAGTTTTGACGAGTAAAATCAAATCTTTCTCATGAATAAAGGAGCTCTCTCGTATTAACGGAAACGACGTTCTAAAACATTTCCAAAGCAAAGCACGATTTCTCAATAAAATGCCAAATGTTTCATCTCTCATGAAAGAACTCACCACAACATTCACATAAGCACACACACACACACACACACACGCACGTATACACATTTTATGAATCAAAGGATAGGAAAGTATCAAGATTGCGGTAACCGTGTTTCACGAAAGTCGGGGGGTGCCTAACACCTTCCCCTCACTTAAGCAAGCCCCCGAACCCTACGAATCTCGATTCGCAGACCATTTAATTTGGAGTCACATATGAGCCCTCGATTTATAAAAAACGAAAACTCGGATGAGTTGGTACATCCCTTTCAAATATACCAACTGGCGACTCTGGTTAATTGGCTCATCAAAAAAATGATCTTTCAAAACCCCGTCGACCTTAATGCCGACCTTTTCCCCCAAAATCATTAATCAAAAGGCAAGAAATCGGAAGAGGCGAGAAACCGGCGTCGACACATATAAGAATTAAACATCTGAAGTTACAAGTAAAAGAGAAGAAAAAGAATAAAACTCTATTGAAGTTCCCTTCTTCAATCTGTCACTTGGCCTCTTTGTTGTCCTCCTCCTAGTTTCTTCCAAGTCTCTCTCTAAGTCTCTATGTCTATGAAAATCCCCATCTATGATAATCTCCCTAGCCATCCTTGATAATCTGATCATTTGGTGCATTGATGTCCCTATCAACTTCCCTAAAATCCTCCCAGCCATTTAGCTTTCATTGTAATCATCGACAGAACAAAACAAGAACAGTTGCTGAAAATTCCCGACGAGCTAGCCCCAGCGCAAAAAATGAACTATGGGAGCTCGCCCCGGTGCGGAAACTTTTGGACCTGGCCCCGGCGCGGAAAATGAACTGAAAAACCTGGCCCAGACGAGGTCACTTTTCCAAAATTACAGAAATGTCATTAAGCTCCAATTTTTCTTGTTTTGACCATCCGAAGCCGCCTCCTACAAAATCAATGCATAAACAAGTAAAATAACACTAAAAATACTTAAAGATAATAAAGAATTGAGCCTAAAAGATATTCAATTCGTAGGTATAAAACCCACTCATCAATCATCATAATGATTCTAAAAGCATTACTCCAAAATTATGGGTTTATCACATTTAATTAATTCAACCAATTAATCATAGATAAAGTATGCCTTTTAATTAAATAAATTATTTTATTAATAAATGAACAAGATTACAAAGTAAATGTTTATCACATCGAATGTGATTGGCTTGAGGGCATACTACTTTCAATCTCCCACTTGCACTAAAGCCAATCACTCTAGTATCTCATACCCATTTTCTCTAAGTGTGATTGTCCTAATGTTGGATAATGCTTTAGTAAATGGATCTGCAATGTTATTCTGAGAGTCCACTCTCTCTAAGGTCACTTCTCCTCTTTCAATGATTTTTCTAATCAAATGAAAGTGTCGCAACACATGTTTAGATCTCGGATGAGACTTAGAAACCATTCCAAGTTCTGTAATGAACTTTTCATCTAAACAACCAACTTTGCAACTTCATTTACAGCTATATACTTTGTCTTTGTCACTAAATCAACAACTATTTGCTGCTTGAAACTATTTCAACTCACTGCACCACCGTTTAAGGTAAACACATACCCTGAAACGGATTTGATGTCGTCTTGGTTAATCTGAAAACTTGAGTCTGTATAGCCCTCTAGTTTTAAATTAGACCCACCATAAACTAGAAAGGCATCCTTAGTTCTTCTTGTAACACCCCCAAAAATCAGGACTATCTATATTCCTGACCTTGTGCTCTAGATACTATCTTGTATTAGCTTTACATCATAATTAGATGTTAAAATAGCTAAAACGCGAAAAATTTAAAACTTTTCTTTCTGTCTTTCCTTCGTTCCCTAAATCGTAACCTTTATGATTATCTATAACTCAAAATCATATTTATTTAATGATTCCTTTTATCAGAGTAATTATGAGTATATACAACTCATTCCTCCATACCAACTTTTCTTATATAGTATTATCACTATATCATTTCAAATTGTAAAGTAGCTACAACGCTATCTTTCAATCTCAAAACCAACTTCTCTTGATTATTGAATATTTCATTAGTTACATGATCACACACCATACATTACAAATCGTTACCACATTCAATATAATTCCAACTAAAATAAACCAATATTTTTTTACACGTCCTGTAATCTTTATCATCTTGAAAGCTAGAGACTTGTATCGCAATTGTAACCTTCAAATTATTACAAGAATGAGCACGGCGGCCTAACAAGTCCAACAGTCTATCATACATCACATAGCACATAGTGTCATATTCAAATCATACCTCTAATACCATCAACCTATCATCATTCACATATCGCATGCTTTAGATGAATTAAGTTTCATAACTCAAATCAATTTAGTCATACATTGACTTTAATGATTCACGGAGTAACGTAAAGCAAATCATGAATATCCACATAATGGTAAACATAAGTTCACAGAAATAGACTGAGAAACTTGCCATGTGTGTAGTTTAACAATTATAATTTAGCTTAACATCACTCCATAAGCCCTACACAGTTACAATCACATATATACACCCATTAGCTATATATTCATGTCACATAACATATATAGCTATAAATTAAACAACTACATAGACTACATCAATATCTTTTATTTTCATTTTTGAGAAACTTAGACTTTGGCTTACTATAGCCAACTTTGGCTTACTATAGCCATTATTTGCTCAAAAAGTTCCAATATGGCTTTTAGAACGCCATTACGTTTTATTTGTAGTTTACAAATCTTTTACAACACATTTTATGGACTCTGTATACATCTTTATGTAAATTTGAAGTTATATGGTGTATTCGTGATAGACTCCACGGCACGCTTGCGTGAGGTGGTCGTCGCCCGGATCGTTTCTAGTAAGCCAATTTGATGGAACTCTCCCGACACCTAAACCCAACGTCTATATTGAGACGAGAACTCCAGTATAATCGTTCAAGCAGATGAATTCGCGTAGGTGGATTATCAATGACACCTAAACCCCGTACTTATATGAAGCAAGAACCTTCGGTACAATCAACGATTGATAACTGGTAGATAACGCCACACACAACTATGGATTGTTGTATGATAAGTTAACTTCGAATCTTAAAGAAAAACTAAGAAAAATTACTTAGAAATTCTTCAAAGAACCAAAAGTAGAGAATAGCTCTTAAGTATGAATAAACTCTGAATTATTATTGAATTGTATCTGAATTACAAGCATAAAACTTATTTATACTAACTATGAAACCCTAGAATCTAAAAAGGAAATAACAATTGATTTGGAATCAAAATCTTATCTTAAAATATCCTAATTACAATAGAATTATGAAAATATACTGAAACCCTAAAATTAAGGAAAAGAAATCTGATAAAAATCTTCAAAAACGCGTCTGGCTCGAAAAATGCGCCAACCAAATCTGATAGTTCTCGCCGGGGCGAGAGATTTGTACTGCAATTCTCGCCGGGGCGAGACAGTTCTCGCCGGGGCAAGAAATATGAACTGAAGTTCTCGTCGGGGCGAGAATGGACAGTAAGCTCTTTGCTGGGGCGGATCAATTTAGGTCGGGGCGAGCTTGAACAGTAAGTTTCTCGCCGGGGCGAGAATGTTGGCTTTGAAATTCTCGCCGGGGCGAGAACTCTGCAACTTGGAATTCTTCGTCCTTTCTCGTTTCCAACGCTTCCAACCTTGGCATGTTTGTTTGTATCATCATGACTAAATGTAAATCCTTAGAATCCGGGTCCACACTCGATCGATCCTCGCTCCACATGCCTTGAATCAACCCATTAATGCTCTCCTTGAAACGTTTAGCCCGAGCTCTCGTCAGGGACCATTCGGCATACACAAAGGATCCACTTTATAGATGTCAATCGCTCTAGAGCCAAGGATGCCCTCATCATACCTCTCCTCTTGAGAAAGATTTGTCCTCAAATCGTCACCTACATCAAACGGACTAAGATCAGTAACGTTAAAAGTTGCACTAACGTTATACTCACCAGGAAAATCTAATTTGTAGGCATTATCATTGACGCGCTCAAGAATTTGAAATGGACCATCTCCCCTTAGAAGCAATTTTGAACGTCGTTGAGCTGGAAATCTTTCCTTCCTCATATGTAACCACACCCACTCTCCTGGTTCAAAAATCACTTGACGACGACCCTTGTTGGCCTGTTTTGCATATTGCTCCGTCCTCCTTTCAATGTTAAGCCTTGCCTTTTCATGTATCTGCTTAACAAATTCAGCCTTTTTCTTTCCATCCAAGTTAGTATATTCAGACAAAGGTAATGGCAATAAATCCAACGGTGTCAAAGGATTAAAACCATAAACAATTTCAAATGGTGAAAATTGTGTAGCAGAATGAACATATCGATTATATGCAAACTCAACATGTGGTAAACACTCTTCCCAAACTTTAATGTTCTTTTTGATAATAGCTTTTAACAATGCAGATAAAGTTCTATTCACTACCTCAGTTTGACCGTCATTTTGTGGATGACAAGTAGTTGAAAATAACAGTTTAGTACCTAACTTACACCACAATGTCTTCCAAAAATAACTCAAAAATTTAGACTCTCTATCTGAAACAATTGTTCTAGGCATGCCATGCAAACGCACAATTTCTCTAAAGAACAAATCAGCAATATGGGATGCATCATCAGTTTTGTGACATGGAATAAAATGTGACATCTTAGAAAATCTATCCACGACCACAAATATAGAATCATGACCACGCTTAGACCTATGTAAACCCAATACAAAATCCATAGACAAATCAATCCAAGGTTCACTAGATATGGGCAATGGTGTATACAAACCATGAGGTTGAACACGAGACTTAGCTTGCTTACACGTAATGCATCTATCACAAATTCTTTCCACATCTCGTTTCATATGAGGCCAATAAAAATGTTCTTTCAAAACAGATAAAGTCTTTTCCACACCAAAATGACCCATTAGACCTCCCCCATGTGACTCTCTAATCAACAATTCACGCAAAGAACATGCAGGTACACATAGCTTATTTTCTCGAAACAGAAAACCATCAACTTTAAAGTATTTACCCACAGCATTCTTTCCACATGATTTAAACTCTTCACAAAATTCAAGGTCATTAGCATATAACTCTTTAATTCATTCAAACCCCAGCAATTTTGTATCAAGAGTATTCAACAACACGTACCTTCTCGAAAGAGCATCAGCAACAACATTCTCCTTACCCTGTTTGTATCGGATGACATACGGAAATGTCTCATTGAACTCCATCCACCTAGCGTGTCTTTTGTTCAACTTATACTGTCCCTTCAAGTATTTCAACGATTCATGATCCGTGTGAATCACGAACTCTTTAGGCCAAAGGTAGTGTTGCCACGTCTCCAACGCCCTAACCAACGCATACAACTCCTTATCATAGGTCGGATAGTTTAAGGCTGCTCCATTCAGCTTCTCGCTGAAATACGCTACTGGCTTCCCTTCCTGCATTAACACGGCTCCAATTCCCAAACCTGAAGCATCACACTCAATTTCAAAGGTTTTAGCAAAGTTAGGTAAAACAAGCAAAGGAGCGTTAGTCAATTTATCTTTAATCAATTTAAACGCTTTTTCCTGCTCTTCACCCCATTTAAATCCCACACTCTTTTTGATTACTTCCGTCAATGGGGCTGTGATGTCGCTGAAGTTCCTCACAAAACGCCGGTAAAAACTAGCCAATCCATGAAAGCTTCGAACTTGGCTCACATTTGTTGGACTCGGCCATTCTCGGATTGCACGTATTTTCTCCTCATCCACTTGAACTCCCTGTGAACTCACAACAAATCCAAGAAAAACAACTCTATCCGTACAAAACGTGCACTTATCCATGTTAGCAAACAACTTTTCTTTTCTAAGAACATCTAAAACAGATTTCAAATGCAATGCATGCTCTCCCAAGTTTTTGCTATATATCAAGATATCATCAAAATAAACTACCACAAATTTGCCAATGAATGGTCGCAAAACATGGTTCATCAATCTCATGAAAGTACTAGGAGCATTAGTTAAACCAAAAGGTAACACTAACCACTCATAAAGACCATATTTTGTTTTGAAAGCAGTTTTCCATTCATCACCCTCTTGCATTCTAATTTGATGATAACCACTTTTTAAATCAATTTTTGAGAATATACAAGACCCATGCAATTCATCTAACATGTCATCTAATCGAGGAATGGGATGTCGATATTTTATCGTAATGTTATTTACCGCTCGACAATCGATGCACATCCGCCATTTTCCATCCTTCTTCAGCACTAAGATCACCGGAACTGCACATGGACTCATGCTCTCTCTCACAAACCCCTTCTCCATCAATTCTCCAACTTGCTTCTGCAACTCCTTTGTCTCCTCTGGATTACTCCGATAAGCTGGACGATTTGGACTGGATGCTCCGGGCACGAAATCAATCTGATGCTCAATTCCCCAAATAGGTGGTAATCCTTGTGGAAGCTCCTCGGGAAACACATCCTTATAATTCTGCAAAAGAGATGAAACAACACTAGGCAAAGAAGAATCATTAGTGTTAGTATTCAAAAGTGCCTCCTTATACCGAAGTATAATCATCGGCTATTTAGCATCTAAAGCTCGCCTCACGTCGCTCTTTTTTGCATAGATATTGGTTTTTCGCTCATCATCTTTTCTTTTCTCTCTTTCTTTTTCTCTCTTATTTTTGTCCTTAATTTTTTTCTCACTTTCCTTTTTTTCACTTTCTTTTCTTTGTACATGATCTTTTTGCAAATATAATTGATCCTCATGCACTTGCTTTGGTGACATAGGACATAACGTAACCTTTCGCTGATTATGAACAAAAGAATACTCGTTCGTGAAACCATCATGCTTCACCCGCCGATCAAACTGCCATGGGCGGCCTAGCAATAAATGACTCGCCTGCATCGGAACCACGTCACACAATGCCTCATCCACATACTTCCCAATCGTGAACGGAACCAACACTTACTTAGTCACCTTGATATATCCACTATCATTAAGCCACTCCAATCTATATGGTTGGGGATGTTTGGTTGTGGACATTCCCAACTTCTCCACCAAGATCGTGCTGGCCACATTTGTGCAACTTCCTCCATCTATCACCACACAACAAACCTTACCATTCACAAGGCATCTGGTATGAAATAAATTTTTCCGTTGCTCCCCATTCTCTTCTTTCACGTGCGTACTAAGTGCTCGCCTTGTAACCAACATCTCACCATGCACAGCCAACTCCCTATCATCTATATCATCTAACGGTGGCATTGAGTCGGTATCACTAGCTTCCTCTTCGGTTTCCACCTCTCCATTGTCAAGTAACAACATCGTCCTTTGATTTGGGCACTGATTTGCAATATGTCCCCTTCCTTGACACTTGAAGCATTTTATATCCCGATTACGATTAAAAGAAGAGGGGTCAATTTTACCTTGCACTCCCTTATTAATCGTCTCCGTTTTTGACTCAAACTTGGATTTACTTACGGCTGGCTTCTCCTCGCGCTTCCCAACATTAGACTTCCATGATGATCCTGAATTAGGTATTGAACGTTGGCTACCTCTCCTCTTAAGCTGTTTCTCAATCTTGATAGCCATGTGAACCATATCCTCCAATACCAAGTAATGTTGTCGATCCACTAAGTCGGCAATCTCCCAATTTAATCCCGTCGAAAACTTGGCCATTGTTGATTCACCATCCTCATTGATGTTTGCCCTAGCCATCAACATCTCCATTTCTTTGTAATAATCTTCTACGCTCCTACTTCCTTGCCTCAAGCTTTGCAAACTCCGAACTAGCTCTCGGTGATAGTAATCTGGAACGAACCTTTTTTTCATCACGGTCTTCATTTCTTCCCAAGTTTCAATCGGACGTTCCCCACATCTCCTCCGACTGATCATCAACTGATCCCACCAAGTAACAGCATAAGCTGAGAATTCTGTGGCGGCGAGTTTCACTTTCTTTAGTCCCGAGTAGTTATGACATTCAAATATCCAATCCATCTTCTTTTCCCACTCTAGATAGGCCTCCGGATCACTTCTTCCTTGGAAAGTCGGAATTTTCATCTTTATACTATCCAAGTTGTTGTCCTCTCTATTTCGACCCCCTCTATCCCTAGCTCCCCATCTCCTATGGAAAAAGTCAGATTCACGATCCTCTTCTTCACTAAATCCCCCTTCATAGTAATTTTCCTCTTGTCAAGTCTTTTTGATGCGTTTTTTCCGTGCTGACGTGCCCCATGAGGATGTTGAAACTGGGGTCCTTGGGACGCACTCATTTGGTCGAAACGCTCATTCACTTGCTCCATCGCCATATCCAACTTTCTAGTGAATTCCTTCATCATAGCTTCCATCACAAATTTTGGATCAAACTTTGCTGGAGGATCTTCTATAACACTTTTATCTTTTGAACTAGACATTTTCCTGCAAAACAAAGGTTAGTAGCAAAATATTTTCCTCACCACTCCCTTACGTGTTTCACTCGGTCAATGTTTCGCTCGTGTATCACTCAATAGGCTTTTCCCCTTGAATGATCTCACAACTAAGCCTTTTACCTCTAAATATTCTCTCTAATAGGTTCTTTTCGAATTTACCTAGCAAAAATTCTTGTTTTTACTAATCAACTCAAAATAACTTACCACGAACAATATAGTCGGTATGAAAAGAAGTAGCAACAATCTTGATTACGTTTTTTTTTCTCACAAATTCAACGATACAATAAAGATAGATACTTAGCTAGAAAACGCAGCTCTGATACCAAATGATAGACTCCACGGCACGCTTGCGTGAGGTGGTCGTCGCCCGGATCGTTTCTAGTAAGCCAATTTGATGGAACTCTCCCGACACCTTAACCCAACGTCTATATTGAGACGAGAACTTCGGTATAATCGTTCAAGCAGATGAATTCGCGTAGGTGGATTATCAATGACACCTAAACCCCGAACTTATATGAAGCAGGAACCTTCGGTACAATCAACGATTGATAACTGGTAGATAACGCCATACACAACTATGGATTGTTGTATGATAAGTTAACTTCGAATCTTAAAGAAAAACTAAGAAAAATTACTTAGAAATTCTTTAAAGAACCAAAAGTAGAGAATATCTCTCAAGTATGAATAAACTCTGAATTATTATTGAATTGTATCTGAATTACAAGCATAAAACTTATTTATACTAACTATGAAACCCTAGAATCCAAAAAGGAAATAACAATTGATTTGGAATCAAAATCCTATCTTAAAATATCCTAATTACAATAGAATTATGAAAATATACTGAAACCCTAAAATTAAGGAAAAGAAATCTGATAAAAATCTTCAAAAACGCGTCTGGCTCGAAAAATGCGCCAACCAAATCTGACAGTTCTCGCCGGGGCGAGAGATTTGTACTGCAATTCTCGCCGGGGCGAGAAATATGAACTGAAGTTCTCGCCGGGGCGAGAATGGACAGTAAGCTCTTTGCTGGGGCGGATCAATTTAGGCCGGGGCGAGCTTGAACAGTAAGTTTCTCACCGGGGCGAGAATGTTGGCTTTGAAATTCTCGCCGGGGCGAGAACTCTGCAACCTGGAATTCTTCGTCCTTTCTCATTTCCAACGCTTCTAACCTTGGCATGTTTGTTTGTATCATCATGACTAAATGTAAATCCTTAGAATCCGGGTCCACACTCGATCGATCCTCGCTCCACATGCCTTGAATCAACCCATTAATGCTCTCCTTGAAACGTTTAGCCCGAGCTCTCGTCACGGGACCATTCGGCATACACAAAGGATCCACTTTATAGATGTCAATCGCTCCAGAGCCAAGGATGCCTTCATCAATTCGTGTCTTATTTTCTGTATTTATAGCTTAACTCTGCTTTCGCGAATATAGTACATAGATTGAACTCATATTTTACCTGTATATTCGCTTCATATGTTAATGATTTTCATATTTAACATATACATGAAGTATATATATGCTTGATATATATACTTTAATTTCAAAGCAAAGCCATAACCTATGTGTTTAGCTTGTAGATATATATGTAATATCTATATGTTTTATGCACGGACATAGTCTATATATGCCATATGACGAGTTCTTAACTCTGCTTGCATAATCCTTGCTTCGTATTTTGAAAACTATTTATTTTCGAGGTATAGCTTTAGGATAGTTTTTAACGATGTCAATGCATTCCCATTATACGGATATTTCATGCTTTTATATACATTATATCTCAATGTTACGGTATAACATACTAAGTATAGAATATAGTATGTTTATAAATATAATCTCTTTATTAGTGAGTTTATATATCTTAAACAATTCCATGTTCGAAATGTTTCCACATAGCCTTTAATAATGTCAATACATTACGCTTTTAGCTTTATAATGTAATTCAAATCATGAACGTTCCATACTTTGTTACTTCGAGGTTACATAGCGTGTTCGTAATTTCCTTTTTGCATAAAGCTTTTGAAATCTAAAACTATTACGTTTTTACTTTACAACCCTTCGTAGCCTATCACATGGATACCTTATATTTTCATGTGTAAACTTGAGTTTACATATTGTATTCATAACTTCTTTTACGCTTTGAACTAATTTATATATTTTATAATTATTACTATACTATACATTCATCTCAGATTATTTTTTTATAAGTTAAGTTATTAAAATCATCAAAATGCATCGCAAGACCTAAACAGTTCGCAACTAGGCATAGCCTAGTTGCTACCGCTACTGCTACTATTAGTGTTGCTTATGCCTAGTTGCTACCGCTACTGCTACTATTAGTGTTGCTGCTGCTGTTGTGCGCTGGCTGCCAGGCTTGGCCTGGCCAGCCCAACCACACGGCTATGTAGCCTACTTCTCGAAATTTTAACTTCTAATCCGTTAATCCGATTCTAACGAATTTTGGATATGTTATAAATTATATACCCATCTATTTTTAAAAAAAATATAAACCATACCATTCAGACACTTTAAACGAGTCAAAAGCCAAGGCCAAGTGGGCTGCCCTGCTTGCCGCACAGCGCAACCTTGCACCTACTGTTGTTGCTGGCAGTTGGTTCAGTTGCGATGTAGCAAATTCGCTAATTTTTATCTTCTAGCTCACTTATCGGATCGTTATTATTTTTGAATATGGTATACATGGTATATAAGTCTATTTTTAAAAAAATATGAGCAACCCATTTCGGGTTCGTTTAACAGTCCATAACAGGTCCCAAAAATGGGCGCACACACTAATTTTTAACCTTTTGTTTTGTGCTTAAAATGCTTCTGGTCTTGATTTATTTTATCCAAGCTCTTGAATTAGTTCTATTTAATATATATGAACCTAACTTGGGTCTTGGCTTTGCTAGATTTTGGATATTTAACCAAAGTGGGTCTAATAGGCTTTTTAACGAACACGTTATGTGCGCTCTTATAATGAACATATTTCTTAGCCGTTTCTTTGTGTTCCAACCCGATTTCGCCCTCCTTATTACTCTGAACAACAACTAGACTCCATGGCACTAATTCAGTTCATAACAACCAATTACACAATAAAAACTAACTAATTATAAACTAATTTATAAACTTGTTAGTTTACTAACTTTTCAAAGTTTCAATTTATAGGATTTATACATATTCACTATGCACCAGGTTAATTCTCCTTCATACTTACTATAACCATAATCAATTTTAGATCAAACTAAATTACCCATTTCCATTACTAATTGTTTTTGCTAATTTCCATATGAACTAACTGTAATATAACAAAAGTATATTTTATTACCTTTCTTTGCTTGATTGATAATAACTTGATGCAATTCCTTGTATGATTTACTCCTTTGTTCTAATTGATTGAAACCAACACATGTAACTAAGGTTGTTTCGGGTGGAGCTTGGTTTGAACTAGGAGATGATTCGGCTGGACTGGGAGTGGGGAAGAATGGTCGGGGCTTGGGGCTGGGGGGTTTTGCAGGGAAGAGATTTATAGCTCTGCTTACTTTTTGCCCAAATCAATTGCTTGCTTCCCAAAATAATTCCTTGGCTAATACCCTCCTTGCCCCTCACGGTTTGCCCATCTCAAACTGCCAGCTCCTGCTAATGCTTTTCTTTGGCTTGAAGGTTACTCAATAAAAGTTAGCCCAACTCCTGCTCTAATTCCCTCACTCGGTTTTCCCTCCACTGACTTGGCTTATGCTTGGATTCCCTTATTTCTAAATTAGCTTTCTTTTAATTTCATACATACATACATATAATATATAATATTTATTATGTATTTTCTCTTTTTACTTATAAAACATAATATTAATTATATATACATATAAATGTAATATTAGTTTATACATTGTATGTGTATCCATTAAAATATTTGTATTACATAACATTTTCTTTTTATTAAAATAACTCAATAAAAAGTTTATACCAATTGAAAGAATAAGTTAAATTTAAAGTTTTTCATTCATCTATCATTATAGACGGAACTAACAAAGAAAAAGTGACAGGCATATAAAAAGAAATTGATTCATCATCTGTGACATCTACCCATCCCGCGATACAATCAATGGATTTATTGAGCAACTCTTGGGTAAACTTATAAACTAATAATAAGAACTGGGCGTGTAACTTCACTTAAAAATTAAATCTTTTTGAATCATTACATTGTGGAATAAAAATTTTTATTTTTTAATTGTATCGAATCCATTTTTTATTTTAGAGCAAACGACAAGCTTATATTATAAAAAAATAAAATCTTTATTTTGGTCCAACTAGGTTCTAAGACTAGTAATTTCTATTCTCTTTTCCTTTTTACGTTCTACGTTTTATCTTTTCGTATTATAAAACATCGTCCTTGTAGTTAGGTCAAGAAAGAACCTTTGAATCTCGATCTAATACAACAATGCATGCATCAAAATGATTGATTACAATTATTTTCTTCTTTGGTCTCTTTTTTTCGTCGAATACGATTTACTACTATTATCTTACTTGTTACTGGACGACTAACCAATTCCTTAAAATGATGAAAAAAGGATTCCAACAAAAATCGCTTTTACAACTACGAAAAAGAGGATTTATAGATCTCGGATCTACTTAAATTGTGGGAATCTGATAATATCCTTCATGAGTTATTAGAAACAGACCTGTCAGATTCATATTTCACCCGATCCTCAGGTTCTACCCCGAAACTAATAATGGAGAGAAATATACTATTTTGAATAATTTTATATTGAATGGGGCATCATTGTACACTGACAAGCAACAAGTAAAGTAAGAAAGAAATTATTTAGCACCTCATTTTGATACTGATTGAAAGTGTGTTGCTGTGTCAGAAGAAGGATAGCTATATTGATTCGGTATACTCTAAAGACACTCTTGGTACAATATTGACGATCTCACAAGGATTTAGTTTTAGTAAATTTCCATTTATTGATCTCATCCTTTACGGAATCGATCCCCTTTTGACTATACAAGAATATGTGGAGCTCAGTATGTCTGGAAACACAGGAGAACGTTCTTTTGCTGATATTATTACCAGTATTCGTTACTGGGTCATTCATATCATTATTATACCTTTCCTATTCATTACGGGTTGGTTATTCGTTAGCACCGGTTTATCTTACGATTTGTTTGGAAGCCCTCGGCCAAACGAGTATTTCACAGAGAACCGACAAGGAATTCCATTAATAACTAGCCGTTTTGATCCTTTGGAACAACTCGATGAATTTAGTAGATCTTTTTAGGAGGCCCCAATGACCATAGATCGAAACAATCCAATTTTTACAGTGCGATGGTTGGTTGTTCACGGCCTAGCTATACCTACCATTTCCTTTTTGGGGTCAATATCAGCAATGCAGTTCATCTAACGATAAACCTAATCCAAATTATAGAGCTATGATACAATCAAACCCGAACGATAAACCTAATCTCTTTAGATAATAGGTACTGTAGCTAGTATTCTTGTGATTGGTTTACTAGGTATTTTTTATGGTTCATATTTCGGATTGGGTTCATCCCTGTAGTAATAAGATGAATTGAGTTATAAGTTGTATCCATGAAAGCGTAAGAACTCAAGGGGACCTTCCCCCCTCAAATCATATAAACAAAGAAGGGAATCGTTTTGAGTTCTTAAGAATTAGAATCTAAATAGCAAAATGAATTTCTTTTTCTGCTGTTTCAAAAAATCTCATTCCGTTTTTCTGATGATGTTTTTGAAAAATGAACTTCATTGATTGATTCGCCTACTCCTTAATAGTATCTATCGATACTTTCAAAGTTAGAAGAAAGAAGGAGTCACTCGACTTCTTGGATGACATACTGTATATTTCTGTAGATTAGATATCCTCAACTTGTTTCTATACTAATAGAACCTTAGTCTATTTATTTTAGTATCTCATCAAAAATTTCAATTTTTATAAGTTAATTGACGAAGTTCTGTTGACTCAATAAATTTCCCTCTCTTTTGTTTGTCCACCACTCATATATTATATGTAATATATCTAAAAAGTTCTAATATATGTGGAAAAATTCGAAACTAAGACTAGGAATCTTTGACGAACAAGATCAAGAATCTTTTTTATTTCGACACAAGAAAGAGGTGTTGAAAATTCCTTTTCTTGTGTCGAAGACTAGGAAGACGAATAATCCCTCCTAGAATTATTTGTTCCACGCATTTATCCGTTCTATTCCCCGCTTACTTATGTCTAGTATCTAGTCGAATTTCATTCTGTTACAATATAAAACACTATTGATGTATTTATGACATTAAAATGTGATAATAGTAACATAGCCACACCACCCTAATTTGGATTAAAAAATAAACAAAGACAAAGAAGGGGTAAAGTCAAACAGTCTTTTTCACAATCTACATACTATGACTACGAATGCGGTACAAGGAATTCCCGACATCTCGTGGAAAAATAGTATAAATAAGTAAAAGGCTTTTTAGAATGTAATTTTTTTATCATAGATAATCGCCAAAAATCATTTTTCTTTTTATGTTATGAACTCAATGTCGATAAATCCGCGAGTCTAGAAATTCATTTCGGACAATTAAACCTTCTCAAACTGTTTCTTTTTAAGAACCAAAAAGATTTGTGCCAAAATAACAGATTCCAAGAAGAACAAAAGGCCTTGGACACGTAATCGATCTTGAAGTACTATTTCTGCATCTCCCTGACCAAATCCGCCCACATTAGGATTACTCGTCAATGGTTGATCAAATTTGATAGATTCGCCTTCTTAAACAAGAAGTTCTGGCCCTGGAGGGATAATATCAACCACTTGACGTCCATCCGATGCATCCGTTATGGTTATTTCGTAACCCCCTTTTTCTTTTCGTATTATTTTGCCTACTATACTTATTGTTGTAGCATTATAAACCGTATTATTACTTTTGCTCCCGTCAGGATAAATCTGACCCCTTCCCCTGTTTCTGCCTACGTATATAGGATATTTTAAGAAGTGAACATCTTTCTTAGTAGCGGGGTCCGGGAAAAGAATAGGAAAGGTGATTTCACTATATTTTTTACCAGGAACAGGGCCTATTACAAGAATATTTTTTTTTAGTGGGGCGATAGCTCTAAAAAGAAAGATTGTCTATCCTTTCTTTTATCTCGGGAGAAATTCAATCGACAGGAGCTAATTCAAAACCCTCCAGTAAAATAAGAACAACCCCTACATTCAAAGCCCCTTTTTTACCATTAGCAATAACTTGTTTTAGTTGCATATCATAAGGGATTCGAACAACTGCTTCAAATACAGTATCAGGAAGTACGGCTTGTCGAACTTCAATATCCACAGGCTTATTAGCTAAATGGCAATTGGCACATACAATACGCCTAGTCCCTTCTCGTGGATTTTCATAACCCTTCTATGTAAAAATGGGATATGCACTTGAAATGGATGTCCGAGTTATGATATATATCATGAGCGATGCAGAAATGGATCGAGTAATCTGTTCCTTTATCTAAGAAAAAGTCTTTCTAGTTTGCATGGTCCAACCATTGATCCCGAAAATTTCTACAATAAATTGGGTAGGTCGCTAATATAGTTCCCTATCTGCGATTCTACTATTTACTGGAATAATTTTACTGGAATAATATAGAAATCTCCGGGATGGGTAGAAATATAAAGAGTAAGCATGATTTTTCATACTTTGCTTATGTACAACTATAAAGTAAGAAACATCAGAATTAGATTAATATGAGTGGATTAATATAAATCACTACAAGTGACGGAGAAACACGATTTAAAAAACGGAAAATCCAAAATTTAAAAAGTGTATCTAGAATGACTGAAAAAGTAGAAACAAGACCAGATAAAATTTATGCAATAAATATATATTCATATATTTATCACAAATACACATACGCATCCCACTGCACATATTCGCATACTCAGTATCACATGTGCAGTACAATATATATTAAAAATAAAAATTTATTTACTAAATTCTTATTTTAATATATCTCAGAAATTTTGAATTATTACACTTCTTAAGTACTTTTGGATGTTTTACACCGTTTTTCAGTGTTCTTCTTTAGGATTAGACTGATATTTTCTTGTCACACTTAGTGCATAAGCAACATCAGGTCTCGTACATATCATCCCATATATGATAGATCCTATTGCCGAAGCATAAGGTATTCTACTCATGCGATCTCTCTCTTCAGATGTCTTTGGGACATTTTCTTAAAGAGATTCACTCAATGACTCATCGGTATAAGACCTCTCTTGGAGTATTCTATGTTAAACTTCTTTAACATCAAATCAATGTACGTTCCATGGGTCAAGCCGAGCATCTTTTTAGATCTATCTCTGTAGATCTTTAACCCCAAAATGTAGGATGCTTCTCCTAAGTCCTTCATGGAGAAGTGTTGAGACAACCATATCTTTACTAATTGTAGCATTGGTATGTCATTCCCGATCAATATTATATCATCAATATATAGTACTAAGAATGTCACAGTGCTCCCATTGACCTTCATGTACACACATGGTTCATCCTCGTTTTTGATAAAATCAAACTCTTTGATTGTCTCATCAAAATGAATGTTCCATCTTCGAGAAGCTTATTTTAATCCATAAATAGATTGTTGTAGCTTACATACTTGATTTACTCTATCTCTTGAGACAATTCCCTTTGGTTGTATCATACATACATTCTCCTCTAGTTTCCATTGAGGAAGGACATTCTTTAGGATATCCCACAAATCTGCACCTGTCAGATCTTATCCCAAGCTTATCATTTTTAAAACTTTTTCACATAAGCTAGACAATCCCCAATCTTAACATGCTTAAGACTAGGTTTCCTCCCTGTCCATAACTCATATAGAGTCTTGGGGACAGATTTTGAGGGGACCTTATTTAGTAGATATACAGTCGTTTCTAGGGCATAACCCAAGAAGGATACTAAAATGTCGGTAAAAATCATCATAGACTGCACCATGTCCAACAAAGTACGATTTTTCCTTTTAGATACACCAATTAATTATTGCGTATCAGGAGGTATCCATTGTGAGAAAATACCATTATCTTTGAGATGATCTAGAAACTCTTTGCTAAAGTATTTCTTCCTCGATCTGATCGAAAAATCCTAATACTTTGCCAGTTTGTTTCACTTTTGAATTCTTTGAACCTTTCAAATGATTCAGACTTGTATTTCATCAAATACACACATTCAACTCTTGAATGATCATTTCTTTTCTTTTATTAGTTTGTTCAATTTGCAAAAATATTTTTCATGTAAGTCAAGTATATAAAGTCCATCAAGTAATCTTCCACTTCTAAACAAAACATTATCATTATAAATAAAACAAGTATTGTTCTTAAATATAATACAAAAAACTTCCTTGTCCAAGAACAGAATAAAAATAATGTTTCTAATGAGAACTGGAATATAATAACAACTTATTAACTTAATAGACTTGCCTGTAGGCAACGCTAAACTATAAGTTTCTACAGCTAATACAACAACCTTTGCTCCATTCCCCACACGCAGCATTACTTCCCCTTTGTTTAGCTTTCTACTTCTACTTAGTCCCTGCATAGAATTGCATATGTGAGAACTACAGTCGATATCCAATACCCAAGTAAAACCTTAACTTACAGAAAGATTTATTTCAATCATGAACAACCCTGGATCTGTAACCGAAGCTTCACCAAGCTTCTTTTGGTTAGCCTCCGCAAAATACTCCTTGCAGTTTCATTTCCAGTGTTCTGGCTTATTGCAGTGGAAACAAACTTCTTTGTTATCCGCATCAGTTTTCTTCTTATTGTCCTTGGTTTTTGTCTTTCCTTTTACCTTCTTTGAATTTTTCTTCTTTTCAGAAGATCCTTTGGCTCGCATCCTTTACTTGGAAGGTTCATCTACCAGTAAGATTTGGTCTTTATTAGCTGGAAAGTGACTCTCCATAGTTTTCAATATGTTAAGTAACTCAGGTAGGCTGACATCTAGCTTGTTCATGTGGAAATTCACAATAAATTGTAAGAAAGAGTTGAGAGTGACTACAAAATCAAATCTTGGCTCAACTCTCCGTCTATTACAAAATCCGGTTGTCCCAATTATTCAATCAAATTGATTATTTTGAGGACATGTATCTGAACTGTAGTGTCATCGGTCATTCTAGATGGGAAGAGCTTCTTAGATATCTCATATCTGACAGACCTACTTTGCTCACCATACAAATCATGAAAGGTGAAGCAATATGGTAGGTGCATCCATTTTCTCTTGTTGACGTTGTAACTCGTTACTCATGAAGCCCAATATGATGCAATGAGCCCACTATGCATTATTTTGCCATTTTCTAAAAGTAGCAACCTCTTCATCATAGGCATTTTCTGTAACCGTTGCAGGGCCAGGCGAATTAAGAACATAAGATAGTTTTTCAGCCGTGAGAACTATTCTCAAATTCCTTAACCAATCCGTATAATTCGGTCCGGTTAACTTATTAGCATCCAATACGCTCCGCAGTGATAGTGAGTTAGACATTGTAAAATTCTGTAAATGAATTTGTAATTTAACAACATTAACATGCATTCATTTTATTAATCACCAGATTAATTTAGGACTTTATTAAAATGGTGTCTCCCACTATTTTCTTCAAATTATATAACCCTCCATATATATAGTTCGGCAGATTTTGTTTAAACGACTTTGTAAAATCCGCTTAGTGAGAAAGGATCCTATTGCCATAAATAAACAGCCTTGTGTGTGCACAATAAACTATAGATTTATTCAATAAGCAGACAATTCTTGTCAATTATATCCACTATGTAAGTCCTTTTATTTCGCCTCTTACATTATAATGGTCAAGTATGTGCACATTCGAGCTAAAATAATCTAAGTTAAGTTAGTACTAGCATTTTCATATAAGTGAGGAGAAAAATACGGTCTTTATGTGTGCACAACAAAACATGTATTGTTCAATTCCTTATAAACATCAATATAATAAATCTCATATCTCAAACACTTAATATAAGCCTTATGTGTGCATAATAAACTATATTAAATATTTGATACTCTATTGCTTTATCATGCTAGAAGGCTACATCCAACATTCTAAATGTCTTTGAACGTAACCAACTTAATATTTTTCTTTGAGAGATTTGTTATTAATTGTCTCATCTTGTTTAGCGCGCATGCAAATATATATATAAATTACGCGTCATATTAAACATACATCTCATGTATAATAATATATTATTATATAATTAGCATGCACATATAGAATACTATATTCTACTTGGGATGATTATGGACTTAATTCTAATTTGGTTAGCTCGAGCTATTGAGTAAACCAAAAGGTCAAATCTAGGGTGTAAGAATAAATTTGAATATAACTATTACATTCAACCTGGACTCTAATACAAAATCCTATTACAAACTATTTTTTAATAAAAAAAACCTTAATCAGCAGTCAAGGGGGAACTACATAGGAGGGAGATAGAATTTACATCAGAAAATTAGATAGGCGAGATACACAGACCCCATTTATGAATAAAACATTCATTCAAGCATCCATCAAAATTAAATCCAATCACATTGGTCAATAGTCTTTAATCATCCCCTATATATATATATATATATATATATATACACACACACACACATTCATCTCATGAATAATAAAATATTTAATATACATATTGATAACATTAGTCAATGGTCCATAATTATCCCCTTTATTATCATACATGTCATCACATGTATCATAAAACATTCATCTCATGAAAATTAAAACATTCGATATATATATATATATATATATATGTATTGATATCATTAAATAGGCAATATTAGTTAGTATAAAATCCAATTTCAACTCCAATTAGTTATCATGGAATCCAATTGCAACTCTAATTAGTTATCATGAAATCAATTTCTATTGAAATAAAATTCTTTATTCTAATCCAATTACAATTCAAAATAAACCTTTTATCTTAATTTTTTGAAATCAATGAAATAAAAAAAATTATTTCCTGGCGCGGCAACACCAGGTTTAAGCTTACTAGCGGTGTGGCAGCGCCACAAGTCTAAAACGTTTTTTGGTGACTAGCGCGGCAGCGCCGCGACACCAGATTGCGATTTTCAGTCTTTTCTCAAAAAACATGATTTTATACTAACAATTATGCCCAATCAAATTGTTCTAAACACATATCAACATATATATAAATCAAAAAACAATTAATAACTTGCATAAGGATGGCTCTGATGCCACTGTAAGTTTGTAGAAACAAGAACATACATACGATAATATTGTAAAACAGCGGAAGTATGACATAAATCGAATTTAAATTTTTCTGCAATCCTAAGAATCAACTTATGCGATATTATTAATTGAGGAAGGATAAAAGATATACCGTATGAAGATGATCTACACCTTGATATGATTTTCAAGTTTCAATCCTTTGTTCTTTCATGCTCCTCCAAATCCACGGATCAAACGCAAGCTACTCAATGTGTGCAGCGCTCTAAAGGTGATCCATCAAGAGATGATTATGGAAGAAGTAAATTTAGGTTTACTCTAAACCTTGGGTGGTTAGCCCTAATTCTCTCTCTCCTAACTCTTTATGTTGTAGAGAATATGTAACGATCGAGAATTTTAATTTCCTTGTAACCCGAGTTTATGTATGAATGAAATGAATTTTTATTTTTATTTATATTATTATGTGTTATGTGCTTAAGGTTGTGTTATAACCTAGAATATGTGTATGTGTTGAATTTTACGCGTTGTAGTGTCGTTAGGGTGAATATATTAACTTCGCCAAAAATCGCAAAATCACTATTCACGGGGCACGCATATCGAGGCACTATTCACGCCATTATATTTTTGTGTCTTTTTTGACCTTAATAAATTTCAATAATACACGTGTACAAAGTGATAATTTTTCCAAGTGTCAGATTTTTATTTTGAGCCCAATCGTGTTTTATTCGGTATCTGAAATATATAATATGACTGTTCCGAATAAACGGACGAATCCCATAATTATTATTTTTATGCATCCTAATATTTTATGGGAGTACCCATTTTAATTTTGGGTAGAGCTATTTACCAATTTTGGTACAAAAGTAGGAGTTTTCGGATATATTTTTGGTGTATTTGGGTATTTATTTTGACATGTTACTCCAAGAGGGAACCAAGCCCCTATTTTAGACCAATAAGAATTAAGGAACTAGGGTGTGGTCGGGTGGGGAGGGTTTGATGCTAGACCAAATGTATTGAGCAACCAAATGCTCCCATTTCATTCTCCCAAAGCAGCCCTTTCACTCTCCCAAAACTATCAGCCATCCTCCTCTCCCATTCCAAGTTGGGTCTGCAATATAGAGTAGAGAGTAGAGAGAGAGAGAAAGAGAGAGAGAAAATCTGCAGGGAGGAGGAAGAACAAAGAAGAAGGAGAAGAAGAAGTGTGGAAGAGGAAGAAAAAGAAAGAAGAGCACGTGTGCACAAGAAGGAGAAGAAGAAAGGCTTCTATCACCTCTAACAAACCTTAGCTAGCTCCTCTATCTTCCATAACAAATTGACAGAGGTAAATCTTCAACCTCAAATGATTTCCTATTGATTTCATCAAGTTTTTCAGAGTTTTCTTGGTTTTCAAGCTTTTATGCTTGGTGGATGATTTGTGATTGATTTTTGTTGTTATTGTGGGTTGTGGTTGTTTAACAACGTTACCAAGACATCTTGTAAGCCATTAATAAAATCAAAGTAGAACAAACATCAAAGAAATCCGTACCTATGCATAAAGGATGAAGAACATGAAGAACAATGGACAAAAATGGACTATGGACTGTTATAAACGAATTTAGAGGACTTTATAGCTATGATTCCTTGTTTGTTGTGTTTATTTGTTGTTGTGATGTTGTACTTCCATGGGTTATGAGCTTAACCCAATTGGAATGGAGTAAAAAGGGATTAAAACAAAGTTTTGGTGATGATTTTTGTGAAGAACACCAAGAACACCAAGAACACAAAAATATAGCACGAGTTGATACTTTGGCCTAAGATTTGGCCATGTTAATGTTAATGGATAGCTCTGAATTTTTGATATGTTGTAGCCCTATGTCTTAGGAGTCCATAGAGTCTGGAACGGACCAATTGAGCGTGTATTGAGGGAGTTATGGTGGTTGGAAGCAAGATAGGTCTAGAGCACTAAAAACAGAGCATTCTGGGAAGCAAACGGGTCGGAGACTCAGGCCGAGCACCTAAGGCGCTGGCTAGGCACTGTCCACGAGCCCAACTACTGTGAGAGAGCGCCTAGAGCGCTGCTCCAAGGCCATTCTGAGCGCCTACGGCGCTAGTAATGAAACTGTGCAAAACTGCTCCGACGTCTTTTAGTAAAATGGGCATAACTTTGTCATACGATCTCGGATTGAGGTGATTCAAGATGATTCGGAAAGAGAACGAGTAGACCTACAACTTTTGTTCTTTAAGTGTTTCAATTTGAGATCTGTAGAATGTCCTAAAGTGGCCATTTATAGGACTGATGTGTATTTGGGGGCAATTGGAGGGTGTCAAGCATGCGGGTAAGCACATGTAATGCTCCCGACAATGTAAAATGTTGTTCTAAGTTCTAAAACGGTAATGTTATGAAGTATAATGATACTCATCATTAACTAATGAGTATTATATAAATCAAATTGGCATGTTAAGCGTACGCAAAGGCGTGTCGCTTGGGCGTTCGAATAACCAAGTTTGGCGCACAGACGTGTAAGCGTCGTAATGCCGTGACTAATGGACATAACCTTGTTTAATATTTTATTTCTAATATGAATGAGACATTATAAGGTAGTATAAACCAATGTTTGGTATCCGTATGTGACTAATTGTTATGTGAAAATGTACTTAATTGTGTAGGATATTAAGGAGCGTGTGTTGTAATATTGTAGCAGACGCACCAGGCAAGTTTCCTAACCCGTACAACTTTTATTATTGTGCAAGTTTATTCTTATGAATGCACATTTCTTAACTCAATTCAATTTATATTTGAGCAAGCTTCTAAACCTTATGCACTATTTTTATTTCGTGCAAACAGGTATATATTGTTGCAAGTTTCCTTACCTTAACTCAATTTATTTATTGAGCCAGTTTCCTCAATCGCACAACTTTTATTTATTGTGCGAGTTATTTATTGATTGAGCAATCATTCTATATTATTGCAAGTTCCTTACTCAACTATTTTATTTGAGCAAGTTTCCTATCTTATACAAATGTTGTATATTGTTGCAAGTATTACTTCATTAAGCGAGTCTCTTCTCTTATTCAAGATATTCTGGACTGGTTCTTTTACTTCAATCATTGTCGAATTGCAAGTACTATTAGAATGAACTGATATTCGTTCACGTTATTTAACTATGCTTCGACGCATGTTATTAAAGCTTTCAAGTTCTATATTCCATGAACTACATAAGATAGATGTCAAAGCCAATTGTTTCGGCTAGACGTATGTTTAATCATCATTGTTGATAAGTAAAGCTATCCAATCAAATTGTTTGGTTTGGATTCCTATGTAAAGCTGAGATGAACAACCCTCAAAGCAGGGGAAATAGTATGTATGTCGGGGGACCGACACGCGCGCGAACAGTATGTAAAAGGGGTTATGCATAACACCGGGTACATTAGGCTGATCACCTATTGTATTAGTATGTTGGGTTATCAGATGAATTTCTGGTGATTCTAGTAAAAGTTCAGTGTCATGATGACCACTCAGTATAGAATATTTTCCCCATTTGGGAACATTGAAATCATTCGGTCCATAGAGGCCCTACAATTGTGTTAAAGAGATCATTCGTAGAAATTGTTCAAGTTCTTGAGCTATCTTTTATTCTCTTAATTCTTGTAAGCTATAAAGTATTCATGTGATGATTCACGATTATTGTTATTATACTTGCTGAGCAAATTTGTTGCTCACCCTTGCTTTCCTTAAAATATTTCAGTTAGTGGAGCTCGTGGTGAAAGCTCAGGGAAGGATAAAGGCAAAGGCAAAGTCACGGATTAGCTTTGTACTGTTAAAGATTATCATTTTGATTATGTATTAAGACTCATTGACGCTTGTGATGTATTAAGACTTAATTACCCCTATGTATTAGTTATGTTTTGTAGTAGTCTTGGTTTCGAGACTTGAGACAGGATTATTTATGTTATATCAATATAAATATTCCTCTATTTTCGCTGTAAAATATCGATAGTATGATGCATGTATTATATAGTGACGAACCAAGTCTGCAGTTCGGGTGACCCGGATTTGGGGGCGTCACAGAATTCTCACAATAAGACCCCTCTTATTTATAAACCAACCTTCCATCCTAAACCTTTTAAGACTTATGGTTTTAATTTAATTTAATTCCTAAACTATTTAAGAATTAAATAATTTATAATAATAATAATAATAATAATAAGAAGAATACTTCTTATTAATTTATAATTAGTATTTCTCCAAATACTTAATTATAAATATTAAGCTATTTAATTTATTTCACTAATAAATTAAATACACTTAATTCATTATAATTAAGCCAATTTAATAATAATAATAATAATAAGACTCCTCTTATTAATTTATAATTTAGTATTTCTTCAAATACTTAATTATAAATAATAGTATTTCTCCAAATACTAAATTATTATTATTAAGCCAATTACTTCTAAAATAATATTTCTCTTTTACTATGTGACCCTTTAGGATCAATATTATATTGGTAGTAGAATAAATAAATTCGAACCATTCTAATATTATTTATAATGAATTAAACTCATTTAAGTCAAATATAAATAAATAATATTTATTCTACATCATAAGGGACACCTTACATTAGTATATCATGACTATCCGGATAATATAAAATTAACGTTTAATCATATAGAACCTATTTCGTAAATAATTACCGTACAATTCAATCCTTCTACCATAAAATGTCCCAATCAAATATAAAATATGGAATTATTGATAAGTCTTATTTATTTGATCATATGCATTTCGATTCTAAAATGCACAACTCTTATTAATGTAAATTAGAAACTCCTTTCTAATTTCCATTCACCTTACCCAAGGATTTCTGAGTTGTCATTGATGAGTAGATTTTATATCTATTAATTGGGTATGTTTGACTTGAGTATTTTGCTTTTCTTAAGAGTTTTTAGTAGTATTTTAGTGTATTTTAATAGTTTTTGTGAATAATTGATTTCAGCCTGTGATTGTATAAATAATGGATATTTTTGCAAGTTTAGCCTTGATTTGTTGCTACAGGTGATGATTATTGTTTGGCGAAAGTTAAAAAGGTGAATAAGTTTTAGTAGCTGCAATTCATGAAGAAGATTGGCCAAAACAGATGATCAAAGGAGAATTATAGAAGGCCAGGGCATTCAAAGGAGAAGCTGAGGCGCGTGGGAAAATGAACGGAAGCCGCGATGCATGAACTTAAGAGCCGCGACGCATGAACTTAAGAGTCGCGACGCTTGGATGCGGAAGGCGAGCGCGGAGCTACGTGCCCGGAGGATTTGCTTCTTTTTGGCTGAAGATTTGATTTTATTTGCACTTATCAGTTACGGGTTGAATCTTATCAGTAGTTAGTAATAGACTAATAATTAGGGTTTCATTATTTATTGAGAAAGAGAGAGTTATAGAAAAGAGAGGGGTTTTCATCAGACTTTATTCTAGAGAAAACTTGGAGCTTAGGAGCAAGATCAGATTCGACAGAGTTTATTTCCTCTCTCTTATTTCTTCATTTTGTAATCTAGAATGAGTTCTAATAAATCATTGATGTTCTTTATTTTCATTATGAACTAATTCTTTTAGTTAAGGATTCAATGGAACCCGATGATGATTTTATTTAATATTTATTAGTTCTTCTATTTAAATTGATGTTGATTGAATTGTTTATTATAACTTGTTTTAATTGTATAATTGTCTGATCAACAATTATTAGATGGACTTAGATGACATTTGACAATGGAATCTAAGTTGGGATCTGGTTATAATAACTTGTGATTAGTAATTTCTACGGTAATAAGGATTACTAATTGAATGCTGATTTTGTGGACATGATAGAAATATACCTGAATACCTCAAGCAACTATTGAAAAATGAATCTTAATGAATCTGTTATTATTGTTTCTCATAAAAATATAGGGGAATTAATAGTAATAGGTATGCTTTATAATTATCTGAAAGATGGTTATAATAATTATTAGTGATTTTCTGTTGACAATTCTAATCAATCAATTGAATAGAACAATAATAGAATTACCTAAATGAATCATCGGGGGAAATTGATTCCTTAACCTCTTTATTTATTAATTTAATATTTCAGCAATTGATTATTTAGTTAATTCATTCAGTTGATATCGAAATTATCTAAATTAAATTAATTGATGAATAATTAGTATTTAGAATTAGTTAGGTTATAATTCACTCCTCGTGGGTTCGACACTCTACTTTCACTTTATTACTTGATTGACCGTGTATACTTGCACGTAAATTGCTAGTATAGATTTAGCCCATCAAGTTTTTGGCACCGTTGTCGGGGAGCAATTGATAGCCTAAATTTTTCTTTTCTTAATTTTCATCATTTAGTTTTATTTTAAATTTTGTTACGGATTTACAAATTTTGTCTCTATTCGCAGGTAGCTTTGTATGCAAACTAGGTCAAAGGAGAAAGAATTACTGCCGTTTGAGGACGAGATTGATAGAAGGCTTCGAAGAATCCGACAGTTTTGCAAAGAAACACTTCAGCAACAAGTTATGGCTGCGGAAGAAGCATCAAAATCACTTAAGGACTATGCAATGCCGCAAGTCACTGAAATTCATTCAAGCATTAGGAGGCCAGCAATTTAGGCTAATATTTTTGAAATCAAACCTGGAACGATTCAGATAGTGCAGAATTCAATTCAATTTGGGGGTATGCCAAATGACGATTCGAACGATCACCTTGTAAGTTTTTTGGAAATTTGCAACATATTCAAATACAAGGATGTGACTGACGATGCAGTGAGACTTAGGCTCTTTCCTTTCACACTTCGTGATAAGACAAAAAGTTGGTTACATTCGTTACCAGCAGGGTCAATCACTACTTGGGATGACTTAGCTCAGAAATTTTTAGCTAAATTCTTTCCCCCAACAAAGACAACAAAGATGAGAAATAAGATTACATCTTTCACACAACTAGATTCTAAATCATTATATGAAGCATGGGAACGATTCAAGGAAATGATAAGAAGATGTCTACATCATGGATTTCTGAAGTGGTTGCAAGTATAAACTTTTTACAATGGGTTGTTTAATACAACATACACTTATATTGATGCAGCTGCTGGAGGAGCTTTAATGGGTAAGAGTTTTGAAGAAGCCTATGAATTATTGGAGACAATGACTGCAAACAATTATCAGTGGCCAACTGCGCGAATGACTCAACCAAGGACTGGAGGAAAAATTGAGGTAGATACAGTGACAGCTCTGGCTGCACAAATGCTAAGTTTATCGAAAAAGGTCAATGCAATAGGAACACAGGCAGTGCAACAGATAGCTGTAATTTGTGAATTATGTGCAGGGAATCATCATACAAATCAGTGTGCAATCAATACTGAATCAGTGAATTTTATAGGAAACAAGCAGGGTGCATATTCTAACACCTACAATTCAGGGTGGAGAAATCATCCAAACTTTTCTTAGAGCAACAATCAGAATCAATCATCAGCCCCAAGACAGTTTCATCCCCCAGGATTCCAAGGTTAATTAAGCAAACCCCAACCAAAAGGAAGGCTAGTATGGAAGAAATACTCACAAAGTACATTGCGGTGAATGACACGAGGATGAATAGCTTAGAAGGTTCACTTCAAAATTTGGAAACTCAGATGGGCCAACTAACAAGTGCGGTGAATAGTCGTCCACATGGTGCTTTACCGAGTGATACCGAAGTCAACCCGAGAAGAGAAAATCACGAGTAATGCAAGGATATTAATTTGAGAAGTGGGAAGAGTTTGACGAAAGGGGATACCATACTAGCAAGAAAGATTGACAGTGATAAAGAAGATGGAATTGACAATGACGTGAACAGGAGTGAAGAAAAGAAAAATAAAGAATTGGTATTGAAACAGTTCAAGGGTAAGCAAGGAGCAGAGAATTCTGTTGCACCATATCCACAACGGTTAAAGAATCAGAAGTTGGACAGTCAATTTTCAAAATTCTTGGAAGTTTTTAAGAAATTGTAGATCAATATCACTTTCGCAGAGGCATTAGAGCAGATGCCGAGTTATGTCAAGTTTTTAAAGGAAATTCTCTCAAAGAAAAGAAGGATGGGAGATTGTGAAATGGTAGCCTTAATAGAGGAGTGCAGTGCAGTTATTCAGCAGAAACTACCAACTAAAATGCAAGATCCAGGGAGTTTTACAGTCCTGTGCACTATTGGAAAACAATTTATCGGAAAAGCTCTATGTGATCTTGGCGTAAGCATTAATCTAATGCTTTTATCAATCTATGAGAGACTTAGGATGAAAGGAATAATACCGACGAAAATGACTATACAACTAGCAGATAGATCAATCACACGTCCAAAAGGGATTATCGAGGATGTGCTAGTGAAGGTTGATGCATTCGTTTTCCCGATGGATTTTGTTATTCTTGATTATGACGAAGATGAGAAGATTCCATTGATTCTAGGACGACCATTTCTAGCCACCGGACGCACTTTGATTGATGTTAAGAATAGAGAACTCACATTGAGGGTTAATGACCAAGAAATTACATTCAGTGTGATAGATTCCATGAAAATACCAAATGAGGTGGAGGAGTGTTATGTGACACAAGAAATTTTAGAAGACGAGACCGGAGAAGAAGATTCCAGTGAAAAAGAAAAAGGAAATGAAAAGCAAGGGAATATAGCCGAGATTGGGCAAGGAAAGCATGCTATGGGATGTGCAAGTAATGACATTCTCGATCATGTCGACAAGCCCAAGTGATTGAAAAAGAAGAAGTCAGGCTGACGACTTAAAAACAAGCGCTACTGGGAGGCAACCTATAGATTTAATGATAGTTAGATTTGAATTTATTCATTTTAGGTTCAAGTATTTCAGTTTAAATTTTTATTAGGAGTTTATAAAATTAATTAATTAAGTCGAGTTTTTTCTCTCCCCAGGAGATACAAGCTGTGGTAGCATCAAATTTGTGGCAAGCATGCTAATAAAGTGAAGCTTGAAGAAGGGAAATTTTTTATTTTTTTGGATTTGCAAAATTGAGCCGCACCAATCAGAGATTTGGGGCCGCGACACATAATAGTAAGAGCCGCGGCATGCCTCAAGGGCCGCGGCACCCATTTTCAAAAGCTGCGGTGCTCAACCATTTAGCACAAAATAAAAAAACCCAATCAGAGATTAGGGGCCGCGGCGCGCAAACTCAAAGGTTGCGGCGCTCATTTAAGAGCCGCGACGCACAGATCAAGAGCCGCGACCGTCACGTGTATATCAGCAGATTCCGTGCGGCATCAGGCGTGCATTTCTCCCTATTCTCCCCCCATCTCTTGCCACCCACTCTCCCACTCAAACACAAACTTCCCCAAAAACTACCCACATTCCATATTTACCCAACCAAATTAATTACTACCATAACTAGAGATTCAATCCCATAATAACTCAACAACTTAACCCTAATTCCATCTCTGCAAGGAGGGTTCAAGTATATATAGCAAAAAAGGAGTTGGAACCTCATATTCACAAGTTCTTTTCATCTTCTTCAAACACATGCATGCAATCACTTCTTGCCATTCTTGTGATTGAACTACATTAGTTATGATTCTTCTTGGTGTTTGAAACAACGATTTGAGGGAGTGCACATATTCAAAAGGCTTTGATTTTGGGTCAAAAATTGGGCACACACCAAGTGTTCGATAAATTGCCCAAACCATATCTTTCATCACTATTTTGGTTTTCAAGCATTATCAAGCTTTCCAATGGTACCCAAACGTTAACGTACCTCTCAGGCTTCCTCTTCTACCTATGATCATTCGAAAATTTGTCAGTGAAGAAGCCTCGGAACGCTTCCATGCCTCGTTGGTGAACACAAATTTAATTTCGGAACATGGCTTGGTGCCACTAGAGAGCAATGGAATTGAAATTCGGCACATGATTCAGGAGCGTGGCTGGGGAATGTTAACATCTCAACCCGAAGCCGTTGTAGTAGCAGTTGTAACAGAATTTTATGCTAATGCGGTTGAGGCGGTGCATAAAGTAGCCACGGTTCTAGGCAAGGCAGTTCCTTTTGATAGCACGGTGATCAATGAATACTATGGCCTACCAAACATTGAGGAGGATGAATATACGAAGTTCGTCCGGGATGGACCAAACTGGGATGAGGTTATTCAAGGCTTATGCAAGCCTGGGACGTAATGGACAATTCGAGTAGTTCAGTAGTTTCTTTCCCCAAAAATGGACTAAGTCGATTTGGTAAGGCTTGGCTTTATTTTATTAGTGCTAAATTAATACCTTCCTCTCATGTTTCATAAGTAACCAAGGCTAGGGTGGCCCTCTTGTATAAAATTGTAACTAGAAAAAGTATTAACGTGGGTAAGGTCATCTATAGCTCCATCCTTCATATATTACAAAGTGGTACATCTGGCGGATTTCCACACCCATCTCTCATATGTGGGTTGTGTAAGAACGTTGGAGTTGTCTGGCAGACAGATGAAATATTTGAGCAACCAAAGTCAGTGCTAGACAGCAACACCATAGCCAAATTTAAGGAGCCTCTAGGCAGTTATCCAAATATGAGCGGAGCTGGATATAGCGAATCTTTTGAAGCTGCTGCTGCCGCTGGATAAATTGGAGGAGCAATTCCATCACAAGGAGCGAGTTCATCTCAGGGAGCTAGGCGAGCAAGACGTGGTGCGTCGTTTGATGCTACTTTGAACTTGATTCTTGCTGAAGTTCAGGCTATAAGGAGGACACAAACGAGCTTGGAACAAGGCCAGGATAATCTGCTTAGTCTGAATCGTCAACAAACCCACCGAGTGAATCAAATAGTAGATCGAGTTGACAACTATGTGAACTACACAAATAGCATTATCAATACTTTTGCAACTCGGTTCAACGTCAACAATCCAGATCCGATTCACTTTCCTCCATCCCCAGTCTTCTATGATTCTGCTTTTGAGTCGGAGAAGGAGTCCGATAGTTTTGCTGAGGATGAGGATGATGGCGGTGCTGCTGCTGGCAATGCTGTTGATGTTTGATTTCCAGGGAAGTTTCTAGTATTACATTGAGGGCAATGTAATATTCAAGTTTGGGGGGATGGTTTGATGATACTTATTTTTTGGTTTGGTTTGTTTAAGACTTATTTAATTTTCTACATGGTTAATTTTAGGATTTTATTTAATTCTTGCATAACTTCTATTTAAAAATAATAATAAATAAGAAAAAAAATGTTAGATAATAAGTAGTGAATCTTTAGAATGGTCGATGATAAGAAATGATTAAAGGTGATTAGCAAGTTATAAAACTTTTGAATCTTGTGTGTAACCCTTTATATCATTCTAGGAGTCAATTTTGCGTAGTTATGATCCCTATTATCTTGAGCATTTAGGTCCCACTGAAATTGGTTAAATCTTAAGGAGACTATAGTTTGAAACCGTGGTTGGAGATTGTCATGAAGTAGGATTATGTTACGACTTTAATTGAAGCAGGGGTAGCGAATTGTTTAAGTTTGGGGGAAAGGTAAGGTTCAAACGAAAAGAAAGGAGAAAGAAAGAAAAAATATGCTATGCTTCCTAGAGTTAAGAAATATAGTGGAGTGGATTGAGCTTAAAAGTATACTCCTTGGAATTATTGGAACGAGATGGAGCGTAAAACGCACTCGTTATGCATGTGAGAAGGAGCGTAAAACGCACTCACCCAAAAAAAGAAAGAATAATAATACTCTAGGAGGAATAACATAGCAGAAAATTAGATTGAATTGAATTCCCTTGATTTGAATGATGAATATCCTAGCTGAGATTACTGTTGTGATATGTCCTGTAGGTCGATGACTTCTTTATACCATGTGTTCGGGATATAGTCCTTTTAAGGTATGATTAATTTGATGGAACTTGCACACACACACACACACACTATGGGATTATAACTATTGTGAATTGATGACTGAGTGGTTGATGAATTATATGTTGATGACCATGATTTCTGTGAAGAGTTTAAAATTTGTGAAAAGAATGTTGTAGGTAAATACTTCAAAGTTAATGGGTTTTTATTTCGTGAAAATAAGTTGTGTATACCTGCATGTTCTTTACGTGAGTTGTTACTTAAAGAGTCGCGTGGGGGAGGTTTGATGGGTCATTTTGGTGTTGAAAAGACTTTATCTGTTTTAAAAGAACATTTTTATTGGCCTCACATGAAACGAGATGTGGAAAGAATTTGTGATAGATGCATTACTTGTCGTCAAGCTAAATCTTGTGTTCAACCCCATGGATTGTATACACCATTGCCTATTCCTAATGAACCTTGGATTGACTTGTCTATGGACTTTGTGTTAGGTTTACCTAGGTCTAAGCGTGGTCATGATTCTATATTTGTGGTTGTGGATAGGTTTTCGAAAATGGTACATTTTATTCCATGTCACAAAACAGATGATGCATCCCATGTTGCTGATTTATTTTTTAAGGAAATTATGCGTTTGTGTAATATCCCAAATGTTTTAGAAATTTAAAATAAAAATTTAATAAATAAAATTCTTATTAAGGGATGAAGTAGATTTGGACATATGTATATATGTGTGTTCATATAATGTGAAGTATGTGATTTTGTGTAATATACTAAATATGTATATATAGATGTGAAATATATACATATATTACGAAAATATGATTTAATAATTAATTAAACTCTTAAAGAAAATGGATGAAGTTAATTACGAAATGAAGTATGAAGGCGAAGAAAATTAATTAATATTAATTAATTGAGATTAAATTAAAATTATATTATAAAATAATATAGTTTGGATTATTAAGGTAAAAACTCGAATTTGACTTCAGAATAGAATTTTGAGACGCAGGCTAGATATTTGAGTCCAGAACGTCGAAATTAGTAAGAATAGACTATAAACACAAAATGTGTCGGGGTTGACTTTTTGGTCAAAAAATTAACTGTTGACTTTTCGGTAAAAAGTCAAACTCGGAATTCGGAGATGAATTTGAAGAAACGGATATTCTCAAGACGTTGAGAACGTCGAAATTGTTAGGTTTGTATATGACGCGAACATGCAATCAAATTACATAAATAAAGCGGAAGCGTGATAAAATCGAATTTTTAAAATTTTATACAAACCATCACCATGATCAATCTATGTGCTCAATTAACGATATAAACGAAAGAGATAGAGATAAAAATTATACCCTCGTAGAACCATGCTTTCTCGGGTACAAGTTCACCTCCAATTCCTTCGCGTTCTCCTTGAATTCCACCGACTAAATTCCTTTGCTTGATCAACGTTAGCCACCCAAGTGTTTGGCCTCTAGAGGTGATCCAACAAGGAAGAATAGTTATTCAAGAAGATGGGCGTTGGCAAAACCATAGTTTCTATATTTATCGAAATTGTAAGTACTCTTCACAATCTAATGTAAGAGTGTGTAACCCTAATATATGATAAGACTCCTCTTATTTATAGATGTAGGAATAACCCTTCCCTAAACTATTTAGGATTAGGGTTTCAATTATAATTAAACTCCTTTAATTAATTATGCTCTTAATCCAATTAGGAATTCATGAGAGAGTACTTCTATTAATTAATTCTCAATCTCTATTATGAATTAAATAATAATAATAGTAATAATAATAATAAGACTCCTCTTATTAATTTATATTTAATATTTTTAAAATATTAAATAATAAATATTAAGTTATTTAATTTATTCTATCTCCATAGATTAAATTAAATACACTTAACATATTATTACAATTATGCCATTTACTTCTTAAATAAATATTTTCTTTTTTGCGGTGTGACTCTTTAGGTTCTCCATATTAAACCGGTTATGAATAAATCAATTAGAACAATTCTAATCTTATTTAAATAAATAAATTAAACTATTTAATTCATTTAAATAAATAATATTTATTCTATAATAAGGGTAAGCCCCCTTAGCGATCAACGACTTTCCAGATAATATAGATTTCAACATTAATCACAAAAGAACCTTTCAGTGCATAGTTATCGTACAATTCAATCCTTCTACCATACAATGTCCCAATTAAATATAAGACATGGAATTACTATCAAGTCTTATTTTATTTAATTATATGTATTTCGATTCTCAAATGCACAACTCTAAATAATGTAAATTAGAAACTCCTTTCTAATTTCATTCTGCCTTAGTCAAGGACTACTGAGTTATCATTTATGAATCACATAGGACATTCATATCTTTTACTAGACGAGGTAAATTCTTTGTTGATCATTCACCTATCTCCATGTACAACTAATTATACCCAATCATACCCTTTGATATACCCCAAAGGTCTTAAGGGACATGTCAAAGTATAACTCATCATACACAAGATACTATGATGATCTCAAGTCCAAGGATCACTTGTACTACTATCACTAGAGGAATTCCTATTGACAGGCGAGTAAAACCCCATTAGGTATTCCGTAGCGAGCCACGTTCAATGAACTTATTCTCCAGTAAGCACCTACATACTTGCTTTAGTGTCTCCACACAAATGATTATGAGATCAATCATCCTCTTCCTAAGAGCAAGCAACGTATGTACTAATCTATCCGGATTCACTAATCCCCTTTTTAGTAATACAACGATTAGGAACAATTTTAGTTTGTGAGCTATCTAGAATTTAAATCTCATTCACATGATCACCATCATGATTCTAAAAGCAATGCTCAAACTATGGGTTTATCACATTTAATATAACAACACTATGTAGATAATGTAAAATGTCTTTTAAGAAAATTAATTCTTTTATTAATAAATGAATAAGATTACAAAGTATATGTTACATCATATCAAATATGATTGGCTTGTGTGCATACTACTTTCAATCTCCCACTTGCACTAAAGCCAATCGCCAAGGTATCTAATACACATCTTCTTTAAGTGACGATCAAACTGTTGTTGTGTTAAAGCTTTAGTAAATGGATCTGCAATGTTGTCTTGAGAGTCCACACGCTCCAGGGTGACATCTCCTCTTTCAATGATCTCTCTAATCAAATGAAACCGCCGCAACACGTGTTTGGATTTCTGATGAGACCTGGGTTCCTTAGCCTACGCAACGGCTCCGTTGTTGTCACAGAATAAAGATACGGCTCCTCTAATACTAGGAACCACTCCAAGTTCAGTTATGAACTTTTTCATCCAAACAGCTTCCTTTGCAGATTCATTTCCAGCTATGTACTCTGCCTCTGTCACTGAATCAGCAACTGTTTGCTGCTTGGAACTCTTCCAACTCACCGCGCCACCGTTTAAAGTAAACACATATCCTGAAATGGATTTACTGTCATCTTAGTCTGTTTGAAAACTTGAGTCTGTATAGCCCTCTAGTTTCAATTTAGACCCACCGTAGACAAGAAATACATCCTTAGTTCTTCTCAAGTGCTTTAGAATGTTTTTCACTGCCTTCCAGTGCTCTTCTCCTGGATTCGACTGATATCTGCTCGTTACACTAAGTGCATGAGCGACACCTGGTCTAGTACATATCATACCGTACATAATAGATCCTATTGCGGAAGCATAAGGAATCTTACTCATACGGTCTCTCTCCTCAGTTGTCTTTGGGGCCTGTTTTTTGGAGAGATATATTCCATGGCTAATCGGCATGAGACCTCTCTTGGAATCTTCCATGCTAAACTTCTTTAGCATCGAGTCAATGTACTTTCCTTGGGGCCCGACATCCTTTTAGATCTATCTCTATAGATCTTTATCCCCAAAATATAGGATGCCTCACCCAAGTCCTTCATGGAGAAGTGTTTAGATAACCAAATTTTGATCGACTGTACCATAGGAACATCATTTCCTATCAGTAATATATCATCAACATATAATACAAGGAATGAAACAGCGCTCCCATTAACCTTCTTGTACACACAAGGATCATCTTCATTTTTGATAAAATCAAACCTTTTGATTATCTCATCAAAACGAATGTTCCATCTTCGAGAAGCTTGCTTCAATCCATAAATAAATCGTTGTAGCTTACAGACTTGGTTTGTTTCAACCGTTGAAACTGAAAGTAGTATGCACACAAGCCATTCATATTTGATATGATGTAGCATATACTTTGTAATCTTATTCGTTTGTTAAAGGAATTGTACTTTATCTACATGATGCTGTTATATTGAATGTGATAAACCCATAGTTTTGAGCAATGCTTTTAGAATCATGATGATGATCATGCTAATGAGATCTAAATTCTAGATAGCTCACAAACTAAAATCGTTCCTAATCGATGGATTACTAAAAATGGGATTAGTGAATCCGGATAGATTAGTACATACGTTGCTTGCTCTTATGAAGAGGATGATTGATCTCATAATCATTTGTGTGGAGACACTAAAGCAAGTATGTAGGTGCTTATTAGAGAATAAGTTTACTAAACGTGGCTCGCTAAGGAATTCCTAATGGAGTTTTACTCGCCTGTCAATAGGAATTCCTCTAGTGATAGTAGTATAAGTGATCCTTGGACTTGAGATCATCATAGTATCTTGTGTATGATGAGTTATACTTTGACATATCCCTTAAGACCTTTAGGGTATATCAAAGAGTATGATTGGGTATAATAAGTTATACATGGAGATAGGTGAATGATCAACAAAGAATCTACCACTTCTAGTAAAGGAGAGAATGTCCTATGTGATTCGATAAATGACGACTCAGAAGTCTTTGGCCAAAGCAGAATGAAATTAGAAAGGAGTTTCTAATTTGAATTATCAGAGTTGTGCATTTGAGAATCGAAATACATATAATTAAATAAAATATAACTTGACAGTAATTCCATGTCTTATATTTAATTAAGACATTGTATGGTAGAAGGATTGAATTGTACGGTAACTATTCACTAAAAGGTTCTTTTGTGATTAATGTTGAAATCTATATTATCTAGAAAGTCGTTGATCGCTGAGGGGGCTTACCCTTATTGTAGAATAAATATTATTTATTTAAATGAATTAAATAGTTTAATATATTTATTTAAATAAGATTAGAATTGTTCTAATTGATTTATTCACAACCGGTTTAATATGGAGAACCTAAAGGGTCACACCGCAAAAGGAAAATATTTGTTTAAGAAGTAAATGACATAATTGTAATAATAAGTTAAGTGTATTTAATTTAATCTATGGAGATAAAATAAACTAAATAGCTTAATATTTATTATTTAATATTTTGGAAATATTAAATATAAATTAATAAGAGAAGTCTTATTATTATTATCATTACTATTATTTAATTCCTAATATGGATTGAGAATTAATTAATAGAAGTACTCTCTCATGAATTCCTAATTGGATTAGGAGTTTAATTAATTAAAGGAGTTTAATTAAAATAAAAACCCTAATCCTAAATAGTTTAGGAGGGTTCCCTATATCTATAAATAAGAGGAGTCTTATCATGATTGAGGGTTAGATAGTTACACACTCTTCCATAAGAATTGGAGAGAGAGAGTACTTGCAATTTCTATAGAGATAGAAACTGGGGTTTTGCCAACACACATCTTCTTGAACAACTATTATTCCTTGGTGGATCACCTCTAGAGGCCAAACACTTGGGTGGCTAACGTTGATCAAAGGAAGGAATTTAATCGGTGGAATTCAAGGAGAACGCGAAGGATTTGGAGGTGAACTCGTACCTGTGGAGGCATGGTTCTACAAGGGTATAATTCTCATACTTTATCTCTTTCGTTTAATTAATAATTGAGCACATGGATGATCATGGTGATGGTTTGTAAGAAAAATTTTAAAATCCGTTTTTTATCGCGCTTCCGCACTATTTATGTAATTTGATTGCATGTTCGCGCTATATACAAACCTAACAGTGGTATCAGAGCCTAACCTTGTGCTAATTATCGATTATTATGATTCCATGTATGTATGGGTATGCGATTGGATCGATTTTCTGGGCAACAAATAAAATTTTAAAGTCTACTACGCAGCGCGGCCGCGCCGCTTCCAGTTCATTTTGGAGCGCGGTCGCGCCTGAACCCAGAAAACGTTTCTGGGGGTGCAGCGCGGCCACGCCGCTCCTAGTTCATTTTGGAGCGCAGCCGCGCCGGTCTGCAGATTTTGAAAATTTTTTATTTTGATTTTATTTATTTTTCAATTAGGATAAAAGGTTTATTTTGAATTGGAATATGATTAAAATTAAAAGTTTTTATTTTAACTTGGAATGAGATTCCACGTTAACTAAAATAAAGGAGTTTATTCTATTTTGGAATAGGATTCCATGTTTCCTAGAATAAAGGAGTTTATTCACATATGGAATAGGATTCCATATTTCCTTAAAAATAAAGATGTTTATTTTGATAAGGAATAGGATTCAACATATTTTATTTTTCAACAATTTTAAGTTAAAATAAAAGAGTTTGTTTTGAACTTGAAATTGGATTCCATGTTAATTGAAATAAAAGAGTTTATTTTGATTTGAAATTTGATTAAAAATAAAGGAGTTTATTTTTATTCAAAATTGGATAAAATAAAATAAATAAGTTTATTATGATTTAAATTTTGATTAAAATAAAGGAGTTTATTTTGTTTTAAAAATTGGATTTCTGTAAACTTTTAATTGCCCATTAAATGATATCAATGCATATATGGAATGGTTTTATTATTCATGAGATGAATGTTATTTATTGATACATATGGAGATATGTATGATAATAAATTGGGATTGATTATGGACTACTGATCAATGTGTGATTGGATTTATTTTAGTGGATGCTTGAATGAATGGGTTTTTATAAATGGGGTTTGCGTACCTCGTCTTCTCTAGTTTTTCTTGATGTAAATTATATCTTCTTCCTATGTACCTCCCCTTGACTGCTGATCAAGGTTTCTATTTATTGTAAATTGTTTATGTAATAGGTTTAGTTAGAATTACTTGAAGAATTGGAGACAAAGGAGCAAGGAGCGCTTGAAGACCCGTTTGTAATGGAGCCCGGGTTTAAATGTAATAGTTATATTTAAATTTTGTTTTTGCACCCTAGGTGTGACCTTTTGGTTCACTTGGTGGCTCTAGTGAACAAAATTAGAATAAAAGTCCATAATCAATCCGGGTAGAATATAGTATTCTATATGTGCATGCTTACTATGTATATATTATATATTATACAACATGCTCCGCATGTTAAATAATATGACGCATATTTTATATATAATATGTGCATGCGCGCTAAACAAGATGAGACAAATAATAACAAACCACTTAAAGAAATTATATTAAGTCCTAAGCGTTCAAAGATATTTGGAATATCGAACGTCGCCTTCTAACATGGTAAAGCAATAGAGTATTAAATATTTAATATGAGTTTGTTGTGTCACCACAAGGCAAGTATTAAATATTTAAGATGTTGCATTATCACATTTGATGCTTATACATAGACTGAACGATGCTGTTTTGTTGTGTCACCACAAGGACAGTGTTTTTCTTTCGAATATATGGAAGTGCTAGGATGGACTTAACTTGGATAATTTTGATTCGGATGTATCACCACTTGATCAAAATAATCTAAGAGGCAAAATATAAGGGGTTACATAGAGATGTAATTGACAATAGTTGTCTACCTATTTATTTATATATCGTTTGTTGTGTCACCACAAGGCTATATACATTTGAAATGGGATCCTTAGTCTCACTAGCAAATCTTTAATTAGAACTGCCGAACTATATAATGAGGGTAATATAGTTTGATGAAAATAGTGGGAGATACAAATTTAAAATAAAGACCTAATTTATTTTGGTAATTAATTAAAAATGAATGTATGCTAAAATGTTGTTAAATTACAAATTCATTTACAGAATTTTACAATGTCTAATTTACTATCACTGCGGAGCATATTAATGCTAATACCAGACCAAATTAAACGGACTGGTTAAGAAATTTAAGAATAGTTCTCAGGGCTGAAAAGCTATCTTATGTCCTTAATATGCCTATCCCTGCAATGGTTGCAGACAATGCCTCTAAGGAAGAGATTGCTACTGTGACGCCCCCAAATTCTATACTCTCTCTGTAGCAGAACTTGTGCTCACGTGGAACTATACAACTGTAAATACTCAATAATATATGAATTCTATCTATCCAAGGTTCACAGTATCCCATAACAGCTACTAGTTCTGGCCAGAATGTTGTCTGTGTTTGGATACCCTCACTTAGATATATAGATTCATATCTTATGAATATCTCTTTCATATCAATATTCCCTATCTATCTGACATTCACAGTATTAATGATAAGATTGTCCATATAACTGAGGGGCGCATTCCGGTAAAGATGGCACCTTACTGGCGCTCATTAAGTGTAACCCCAGAGCTTATAGGACTCCCAACATCATTTAGATACCCTTATTCAGATGTATAGTTCATATAGACACTGTATTTAACTTAGTACAACTATTCTAAAGAATTTAAAGATCAGAGTATAATGCATTCGATGACATAAAGGATCATAATATATTACATATCATTTGGTTCGGTTACATCATTCGTTATACTAAGTTATTACAACAACAAGTCTTTAAAAGACTTAAAATATTCAACAACAGAAATAAAACTTAATAAGCATGGTTTTTCCCCTTATCAGTCCCAGACGTGCCAGGAATATCATTTAAAGCTGCAAAAAAAGGTATGCGCAAGAATGAGCTACAAATGCTCAGCAAGTTCATTTGAATATGTAAACACTATGTGTTTGATTTGAAAGATGTCAATGATGTATACTGAGGGTTCTGTACATGAACCATATATTTCATTTAGTTCTATCAGTCTTTAATGACTTAGAACCATTTGAGTTTCAGATATCTGGTAGGGGATCAGCCTCACCAATATCCTAGGAGTATGCATATCATCCTACCATTTGTGGTCAATACATAATCGACATTTATTGACCTTCCTATGAAGGCATTTCTATTTGCTCGGTATAAGATGTCTTACCAAACAATTTGGTTTGACACAACAATTTATGCTCGAATAAACAATATATGAATAATGATTCATTTTTTAAGTTATGCTGAACAAGAAGCAATAACTTCACAATAATTTGTAGCAAGATATATAATACTTGCATAATATAAGTTGAGTAAGGTTAGGACACTTGCCTTAGCGTAGCTCACTATAATTTAGTACAATCGGTCAACGCACGTAGTCTACGTATACCAATAATAAGCGTTAGCACGTATATAAATATGTATCACGCTAATCTAGAAAAGTTTCATTAAGGTTCAACGTTGATTCGGTATCTCGGTCGCGTCCTTAATAGCTAAACACATAGATTGTTCGATAAAATTTCATTTGGAAGCTTAATTATTAGTCTAAATAATTTAATTATTATTTATAATACTTTTAGAAGCTTAATTTATTTTTAAATAATTTTTATAAGCTTGGAAGTATTTTTAAATAATTTTACAAGTTTAAGAATATTTTTAAATGATTTAATTATCATTTCGAATAATTTTAAAACATTTAATATGTTATTTAAATACTTTATTTGTCATTTAGAATATTTTTAGATAATTAAAATATTATTTAAATAATTTATTTATCATTTATAATATTTTTAGAAAGATAGAATATTATTTAAATGATTTATTTTATCATTAATAATATTTTTAGACTTTATTTTATCATTAAAATAATTTATTTATTACTTATAATAATTTTCAAAACTTAATTTAATATTTAAATGATTTAATTATCATTTATAACATTTTTAAATACTTAATATATTTTTTAAATGATTTATTTATCATTAATAATATTTTAAATATTTAATATTTTATTTAATTATTATATATAATAATTTTATTTACCTTAATATCATTTTTAAATAATTAATATAATTATTTAATAATTTAATATCATTTTTAAATAATTAAAACAATTATTAAATGATTTATTATAATTATTATTTATTATTTAATTAAATTAAATAATAATTCAGGAATATATAAAAATATTAAAAATAATTTTTTTATAATTAAAAATGAATTTTTGGATTTATTTATTAATTATTAATAATTATTTAATATTTATTTATTATTTTATAATTTATTTAATTAATTTTTATTTAATTTTATTAAAAATCCGTCGCTAAAGGGCTTTAGCGACGGTCTGCATACAAACTTAGTTTTCTGGGTTTGGGTTGAAGACTGTCGCTAAAGGTGTTCTTCAATGAAGAACAGTTGGTCAATGACCAGTTGGGACTTTTGACCTCAAATTAATTCTAACTGGTTTGATGTTTATGTTTGATTTTTGTTTGTTGTTAAACCTAGCATGGCAGAGTATAACGACATAACAAATTTCACTTCAAATTATATCATATCATGCTTTAAATTTGATGGTCAAACCACCGGGTTCAAACTGTTCTTGAGTTTCTGGGTTACCCAGAAACTCATACAGTCTTATCGGTCAACGTGGTTTGACTGTTAATTCCGTTCAACTGGTTGATTGTTTAGGTGTTTTTATGGTTCAAGATTAAAATTTACATAGCATACTACAACCTTAAACAAATAATTTACACAAAACATGTCATCTAGATCAATTCTGGGCAGCATGAATTTCTGACAAATCTTGTCAGAGATCTTCAAAGGTTTCTGGGTTACCCAGAAACTTGCAAAATCAGAACGGTCAAAGGACTTTGGCCACTTATATCTTCTTACTGTGAAATAATTTTGAAGTTCTATTAATTGGATATTAAAGCTAACATGGCATACCACTGATTCATGCTTTAAAACACATCAAACAAATATTTTAAGCTGATCAAAAGCTCTGACAAAAAGGTCTGTGAGACTGTTCTTGACTGCCAAGAACACTTTGAGTTTTTGATCAAATTCGACCCTTTAAACGTTATGGTTACTTGTTTAACCAACCCAAATCATCATATAACATGTTTACACATAACCCTAAACATCTAAAACACAAAAATTTTGCAGGCTTGAAGATCAAACATAAAATTAGGGTTTGCACCTTTTTCTTCAAAGTTTTGATTCCTAGCTTCTGATTCTGAACTTGTGGTTACTGGGGCTTGATATGGTATGTTTCTAAGTATATAAGCTTTGAAATTTCGTAGGCTTTCCTGATCAGATCTCATTCTATTTATAGTGACTTGAATTAGGGTTTCCTAGGCTTTATTTTCCAAATTTTGCCTCCAAAATTATCTAGGCTTGGGACTTGTGCTAGTCTAATCTGATCTTGGGCACCTACTTGTGCTGGTGTGTGTCAAGCACAAGCTTGCACACTCCTAGCTTCATTTTCATTGGCTAGGATTTCATTTTTGATTAATTTTACTTACTAATTAAAATTAGATTTTTGTTAATTATGTTTATAATGTTAATTTAAGTTTACTAATACCCTAATTGTGGTTATATATCATAATTAAGGTTTTACATTTCATAATTTAGGGCTATTGAACCAAATTAGGGTTTTAGGGTTTCTAATTAGGGTTTAGGGTTTAGGGTTTTATACAACTTGGATAATCTTCTTTCATTAATATGACCGAGTCTACAGTGCCACATAAAGGTATAATTAACATCATCTCTTTTTCTTTTCTTTGTTTGTTCAATTTAAAGTATATTTTCATGCAAGTCAAGTATGTAAAGTCCATTCAATAGATTGTCAACACCATATAAAACATTTTTATTATAAATAGAACAACTATTGTTCTTTATTATAATATCAAAACCATCCATATCTAATACAGAAATTGAAATAATGTTTCTAATGAGTATCGGAACATAATAACAATTATTTAAACTAATGAACTTGCCCGAAGGCAGTGCTAAACAATAAGTTCCTACAGCTAATGCAGCAACCTTTGCTCTATTTCCCACTCGTAGGACGACTTCATCTTTGTTCAGCTTTCTACTTCTGCTTAGTCCCTGCATATTATTACATATGTGAGAACTACAGCCGGTATCCAATACCCAAGTAGAATTTTGACTTTCAGAAAAATTAATTTCAATCATGAACAAACCTAGATCGGAAGTCGAAGCTTCTCCAAGCTTCTTTTGGTCCGCAAGATACTCCTTGCAGTTCCTCTTCCAGTGTCCCGGCTTATTGCAATGGTAGCAAATTCCTTTGCTATCTGGATCAGGTTTCTTTTTATCCTTTCTTTTCGCCTTGCCCTTAGCCTTCTTGTTTTTCTTCTTTTCAGAAGATACATTGGGCCTCTTCCTTTTCTTGGAAGAATCATCCACTAGTAAGACTTGGTTCTTGTTGGATGAGAAGTGACCTTCAGTAGTTTTCAACATGTTAAGTAACTCAGGCAAGCTGACGTCCAACTTATTCATGTGAAAATTCACAACAAATTGTGAGAAGGTGTCCGGGAGTGACTACAAGATCAAATCTTGGCTTAACTCCCCATCCATCACGAACCCAAGCTGTCCAAGTTATTCAATCAGATTGATCATCTTAAGGACACGAGTCTCAACAGCAGTGCCCTCGGTCATACGAGATCAGAAGAGCTCCTTAGATATCTAATATCTAGCAGTCCTACTTTGCTCATCATACAACTCTTTGAGGTGCAGCAATATAGTAGGAGCATCCATAGTTTCATGCTGACGCTGAAGCTTGTTACTCATGGATGCGAGCATGATGCATTGAGCCAAGATTGCATCATCTTGCCACTTTCTGAAAGTAGCAATCTCTTCCTCAGAGGCTGTTTCTGCAACATTTGCAGGGTCTGGCGAATTTAGGACATAAGAAATCTTTTCTCTTAACCAGTCCATGTAATTCGATCCGGTCAGTTTGTTAGCATCAAGTATGCTACGCAGTGATAGTGAGTTTGTTATTTTTAAATTCTGCATGTGAAATAGACAACATTTTAGCATACATTCATTTAATTAATTACCAAAATAAATTAGGTCTTTATTTTAAATTGGTATCTCTCACTTTTTCATCAAACTATATTACCCTTAATATATATAGTTCGACAAATCTAATTAAAGATTTGCTAGTGAGAATGAGGATCTCATTTCAAATGTATATAGCCTTGTGTGACACAACAAACTATATATAAATAAATAGGTAGACAACTATTGTCAATTATATCACTATGTAACTCCTTGTATTTTGCCTCTTAGATTATTTTGATCAAGTGTGACACATCCGAATCAAAATTATCCAAGTTAAGTCTAACCTAGCACTTCCATATATTCGAAAGAAAAATACTGTCCTTGTGTGACACAACAAAACAACATCGTTCAGTCTATTTATAAGCATCAAATGTGATAAAGCAACATCTTAAATATTTAATACTTCCCTTGTGTGATACAACAAACTCATATTAAATATTTAATACTCTATCGCTTTACCATGCTAGAAGGCGACATTCGATATTCCAAATATCTTTGAACGCTTAGGACTTAATATAATTTCTTTGAGGGGTTTGTAATTATTATTTGTCTCATCTTGTTTAGCACGCATGCACATATATATATAAAATATGCGTCATATTATTTTACATGCGAAACATGTTGGATAATATAATATATATATATATATATATAGTAAGCATGCACATATAGAATACTATATTCTACCCGGACTGATTATGGACTTTTATTCTAGTTTGGTTCACTAGAGCCACCAAGTGGACCAAAAGGTCAAACCTAGGGTGCAAGAATTAAATTTAAATATAACTATTACATTTAAACCCGGGCTCCATTACAAACGGGTCTTCAAGCGCTCCTTGCGCTTTTGTCTCTAATTCTTCAAGTAATTCTAACTAAACCTATTACATAAACTATTTATAATAAATAAAAACCTTAATCAGCAGTCAAGGGGAAGTACATAGGAGGGAGAAAGAATTTTACATTAAGAAAAATTAGAGAAGACGAGGTACGCAGACCCCATTTATAAAAACCCATACATTCAAGCATTCTCTAAAATAATTCCAATCAGACATTGGTTAATAGTCCATAATCAATCCCTATTTATTATCATACATATCTCTATATGTATCAATAAATAACATTCATCCCATGAATAATAAAACCAATCCATATATGCATTGATATCAATTAATGGGCAAAAGTTTTGCTAATATTTAGTTTTGAAACAAAAGAAACTCTTTTATTTTAATCAAAAACCAAATCCAAATTAAACTCTTTTAATTTTAGCAATCTGAAATCCTATTCCAGATAAAATAAACATCTTTATTTTAAACTTATATCAATTAAATAAACCATTTATTTTAATTGAAGGAAAAATTATTTTTCGGATTTTACTGTCCGGCGCAGCTGCGCCCAGAATGAACTGGGAAACGGCGCAGCTGCGCTGACCCCAGAAACGACTTTCTGGGTTTGGGCGCAGCTGCGCTCCAGAATGAACTGGAAACGGCGTAGCTGCGCCGCATAGCAGATTTAGAAAATAATAGATTCTACCCAAAAATTTTGATCCAATCGCATACCATACACGCATGGAATCATCAAAATCGATAATTAGCACAAGATTAGGCTCTGATAACACTGTTAGGTTTGTATATGACGCGAACATGCAATCAAATTACATAAATAAAGCGGAAGCGCGATAAAATCGGATTTTTAAAATTTTATACAAACCATCACCATGATCAATCTATGTGCTCAATTAACGATATAAACGAAAGAGATAGAGATAAAATTATACCCTCGTAGAACCGTGCTTCCTCGGGTACAAGTTCACCTCCAATTCCTTCGCGTTCTCCTTGAATTCCACCGACTAAATTCCTTTGCTTGATCAACGTTAGCCACCCAAGTGTTTGGCCTCTAGAGGTGATCCACCAAGGAAGAATAGTTATTCAAGAAGATGGGTGTTGGCAAAACCCTAGTTTTCATCTCTATAGAAATTGTAAATACTCTCCACAATCTAATGCAAGAGTGTGTAACCCTAATCTATGATAAGACTCCTCTTATTTATAGATGTAGGAATAACCCTTCCCTAAACAATTTAGGATTAGGGTTTCAATTATAATTAAACTCCTTTAATTAATTATGCTCCTAATCCAATTAGGAATTCATGAGAGAGTACTTCTATTAATTAATTCCCAATCCTTATTAGGAATTAAATAATAATAATAGTAATAATAATAATAAGACTCCTCTTATTAATTTATATTTAATATTTTCAAAATATTAAATAATAAATATTAAGCTATTTAATTTATTCTATCTCCATAGATTAAATTAAATACACTTAACATATTATTACAATTATGCCATTTACTTCTTAAATAAATATTTTTCTTTTTGCGGTGTGACCCTTTAGGTTCTCCATATTAAACCGGTTGTGAATAAATCAATTAGAACAATTCTAATCTTATTTAAATAAATAATTTAAACTATTTAATTCATTTAAATAAATAATATTTATTCTACAATAAGGGTAAACCCCCTTAGCGATCAACGACTTTCCAAATAATATAGATTTCAACATTAATCACAAAAGAACCTTTCAGTGCATAGTTACCGTACAATTCAATCCTTCTACCATACAATGTCCCAATTAAATATAAGACATGAAATTACTGTCAAGTCTTATTTTATTTAATTATATGTATTTCGATTCTCAAATGCACAACTCTAAATAATGTAAATTAGAAACTCCTTTCTAATTTCATTCTGCCTTGGCCAAGGACTATTGAGTTATCATTTATCGAATCACATAGGACATTCACATCTTTTACTAGACGAGGTAGATTCTTTGTTGATCATTCACCTATCTCCATGTATAACTAATTATACCCAATCATACCCTTTGATATACCCCAAAGGTCTTAAGGGACATGTCAAAGTATAACTCTTCATACACAAGATACTATGATGATCTAAAGTCCAATGATCACTTGTACTACTATCACTAGAGGAATTCCTATTGACAGGTGAGTAAAACTCCATTAGGTATTCCTTAGCGAGCCACGTTCAGTGAACTTATTCTCCAATAAGCACCTACATACTTGCTTTATTGTCTCCACACAAATGATTATGAGATCAATCATCCTCTTCCTAAGAGCATGCAACGTATGTACTAATCTATCCGGATTCACTAATCCCCTTTTTAGTAATCCAACGATTAGGAATAATTTTAGTTTGTGAGTTATCTAGAATTTAGATCTTATTAGCATGATCACCATCATGATTCTAAAAGCATTGCTCAAAACTATGAGTTTATCATATTTAATATAACAACACTATGTAGATAATATAAAATGCCTTTTAAGAAAATCAATTCTTTTATTAATAAATGAATAAGATTACAAAGTATATACTACATCATATCAAATATGATTGGCTTGTGTGCATACTACTTTCAGAAATTAGTCGGAATCGACTGTAAGCTCGAAAAAATTAATTTTTAGTATCCGAAATGGTCAAATAGACATTAAATGGATAAATGGGGAGTAATTAATTTTTAGTTTAATTGTTTCTTAAAGCTTCATAACACCCTTGGAAGGAAGAAGGAGAAGAGCATCTAAGAGAAGGTCTAAAAGTGTTCTTATCTCAAAACCCTAGCTACATCTATGATTATTTTGTGGTTGTTTTGGGTTAAATGATGAACTCATGATCTTAAACCTTATAGTAGTAGATCTACATGTTTTATGATATTTTATGCTTAGATTTTACCAATTTATGTGTTGATAAGTTTGAAAAACAAAGATAGACAAAAAACAGTTTTTACCCATAAAAAACCCTAAATTTCAGTCCACTTTGGACAAGTACTGTTTTTAATCCGTAACTTATTTTTGTGATCTGTCAAAGAGAGGCATTAGATATATGAGTTATCTTATGAAACCAAGTACAATCACTCAAAAAGATTAAACGGATCAACCGTGGTATAATTTTTGGCAAAACACTTCCTGTCGACAAAAATTTGAAAAAATAAATGAGTCTCCTGGCCAGTTTCTTTCATGGGCTGTTTTGGCCACTTTTTATGCTCTACAAATTATGGTATTTTGTGATATGCTATTATATTAAGTTAACTAGATTTTTTCCAAAGATGAGAATTGTTCGATGTCCTGAGAGGGAGTGATGGCTTTTATAAGAACATACGATTTTAAACGTAAACTGTTATAACTCTGTGACTACAACTCAGACCATTGTGAAAATTAAACTGGAAGTATTATATGGTAGTATGAGTCTACCGTATAAATTTCAGAATTTTTGAACGAAAGGAAAATTTATGATAAATGTAGCCATTTTGGACTGGTTTAGCCTATTTAAAAATAGGAAACAAAATTAAAAAATTACAGAAAAATTTTTTATAACTAAAATATCATATACTGATATTTTTCAAAAGATAAAAAAATAATAAGTTGTTTTGGTATTTTTCACACCTATGATTAAGTTAAGAATAAATGAGAAAATTAAGTTATGTTAAGTTAAAAAATGTGTAAATGTGATTTTATTGCTTAATGACCTTTAATATGATATATTAAAATTTTATATGGGTAATTTGGTTATTTTTAATAAAATATTATGTGTATGACCAAATATGTATGTGAACTAAATTAAATAGTAAAAGATAAACAATTAAATTAAATTGTTCAGGAGTCTAATAAATGATTAAAATATTATTCAATATTAATAATATTAGATTAAAATATTATTAAATTATTAATAATATTAGAAAGTGAATAAAATATTATTGAATGATTAATAATATTAGAAAGTGAATAAAATATTATTGAATGATTAATAATATTAGATAATGAGTTGAATATTATTAAATGATTAATAATATTAGTAAATAATTTGAATATTATTAAATAATTAATAATATTAAAGTATGATTAAAATATTATTAAATGATTAATAATATTTATAAGTGACTAAGATATTATTAAGTGACTGTGACGCCCCCAAATCCGGGTTCCATAACCTTGGCATTTGGTGCTCATGATCCAACATCTTCATACACATTCTATAACTAAGCGGAATAAATAAACATAAATTGTTTGTTATATAAGGTTCTACATCAAATCCCAATGGTCTAATAACCTTTATTTATTACATACCTTAACAACCACAAAAGGCTTACGTAAATAATTTACATAGAATAACAACATAATTAAACATGCATTATCTATTCTTGCACTTTTCCTTTCCCTTTGTCCTTGTTGGATGTCTCTGGCTTAACTGAAATAAACGTCATGATATAGCAAGGGTGAACAACTAATTCGCTCAGCAAGTTTAAATACAAGAAATATATATAATGATTAGATAGAATTATCTTGTGAACTTTCAACAATATATAATGATTGTGAAATAACGAAAGTCAAGCTTTAATAAATGGAAGATTTAATAAATAATGTTGAGTGGCCAACAATGACCATGAACATATGCGAAGGGTTATCAGCAGTTACACTAGACCTTTTAAAAGTTTTGGTAATCAAGGGGATCACCCTTTCATACACGGTGAATATGCATACCAGTTAAAGTCAGGCAATTATTCGTTTGTATTCGATATATTGTCCTAAAAATGTTCTTTTTCTCAGTCGAAGAGTCTGTACCAACAATTGGTTTGGAACAGCTTTAAAAAACGTATTTTAACAAATTTAAATCATGTTCGGTCTAGCTGGTACAATTAGCTAAGACCTAGTTCATAAACAGTTCATAAATAATAGAACTCGAATTATTTTACAGTTCAACTAATAGAACAGGAAATCAGTTGCACTAAGTGCGAATAATAATAATTATTATGGATGTAGAATAATCAACAATAATTATCCGCTAATATGCTTTTAAAAATAATAACTCAAGTTTGAGTTATAAAACTTGCCTCGATTGCGGTCTACTGCTACGCAATTTAAGTTAACTTTTTAAAAAAAGACCTATAAATGATAAGATTGATCTTTCAATTAGCATAACATATATTGACTTATAATACTATTACCCTTGTATTAAATTATCTAACATTTAGTCATATAATTAAACGTTAGATATCACATCAAATCCTTAGTAATATTATCATCCCTTGATAATATTGGTATCACAAAATCATCATCTTAAACTCTCATTTAATATTATTAATCTTTTAATAATATTTTAATCCCTTATTAATATTATTAATCACTTAATAATATTTTAACTTCTTATTAATATTATTAATCACTTAATAATATTTTAATTAATTACTAATATTATTAATCATTTAATAATATTTTAACCATTTATTAATATTATTAATCATTGAATAAAATTTTATTCAATCTCAGATATTATTAATCATTTAATAATATTTTATTCAATCTCAAATATTATTAATTATTTAATAATATTTTACTCATTCACTAATATTATTATTCATTTAATAATATTTTAATTATTTATAAATAATTTAATTTAATTTTTTTTCTCTTACTATTTAATTTATCTAACACACATATCATGACATCCATATAACATAAAAAAATAAATGAACAAAATATCTTTATAAAGTTTTTATACATCATATATTGATCATTAATAAATAAAATCACATTTACAAGTTTTACAACTTGATTTAACTTAACTTATCTATTTATTCATAATCTAAACATAGCCATGAAAAATACCAAAATAACTTTTTATTTTTTTTTTCTTTTCTGAAAAATATCAGTATATGATATTTTAGTGATAATATATTTTTCCTGTAATTTTTCAATTTCGTTTACTATTTTTAAATGGTCCAAAACAGTCCAAAATTGTTATAATTATTATAAATTTTCCTTTTATTCAAATATTATAAAATTTATACGGTGGTCTCCTGTTATCAACACATAGCTAATGTAAAACTTTCACATGTTTTTGAGCTGTATTTTAGGAGTTATGACAGTTTATTTTTAAAAACGCACTTTCTTATAAAAACCATAACTCTCATTCTATACATCAACAAATTACCATCTTTGGACAGGATCTTAATATATCAGTATACTAACATTCCATAAAATATCAGAATTTTTAGAGCAACTAAAGTGGTTGAAACTGCCCTTGACACAAACTGACCTGCGACAGTTTTATCCTACAATTTTTGTTCCTCTTGCTTGGACTATTTTACCAAAACAGTTGTCATGGCTTGCTCAGTTAATAAATTTGAGTTCTACTACTTGGATTTAATAACTAACTCATATATCTAACACCCCTCTTTTACGGATCACAAAATTGATTTACGAACTTAAAATGGTAAAGGTCCAAAGTGGACTGAAAATTAAGGTTTTATAAACTAAAAACTGTTTTTCATCTTCTTCTTTGTTCAAGCTTAAAAGCACATAAAATAGTAATATCTAAGCATGAAACTACATAAAATATATAAATCTAGTGTGCTATGGTTCAAGATCATAAACTCATGATTTATTGCTAAATATCCACAATAAATCATATTTAGATAACAAGGTTTTGAGTTTTTGGGTTTTTATACCTTGTCTTATAGGCTACCCTTCATCTCCTTCCAAAATAATTTATGGATCTTGGAGACATGTAACAAAACTCTTTTTTTTGAAATCTTGGCAGCCCCTTTCTCTCTCTCTCTCTTGTTTTGCTCTCTAGCTTTCTCTCTCTCTTTAGAACTAAGAAAATGGAAAATGAAGTAAACTCTTTTACTAACAAATGAGGAGCTATATTTATAGCTATAAAAATGTATAGATATATCATATATATGTATACATATTATTATTACATGACCCTCAATTTTCTTTGCTATCCCCTAATTTGTGGATTTTAGACTAATAAGTTAGCTTTATTAGGGACAATGGCTACGATAATTTGCATACCAATTTTGAAAATATGAAATAAAACAATACATGAGCACATGTGGTTCATTGAACCACCCGACATCTCCCTCTTCTTTTTGCCCAATTTTTGATTTTCTTTATTAACTTAATTTGCTATTTTAATCTTCTAGAAGATCCATCCCAAGTTGGGCTAAGGTTTGGGTCATTCTTAATTTCATTTGGGCTCTCTAATAAATTGTTTGGGCCACTAGAACTATCATGGGTCCAATACATAAATTTTACATTACCCTAGTTATTTAATTAGGGTTCCTAGTCCACTCATTTTGGACTTTTTTTTAAATAATTACTCATATGGGTCTAATTACACAACCCAATTAGACTTTCTTTAATTAGGTTTAAAATTAATAATTAAATTGAGATAATAAAATTAATCTCTTAGGTTAGTCCACTAGTATATATTTTAAATACTAGAAATCATCAATAAATATAACCCGTAGGTTATTTAATTCTCACACCTAATGTATATAATTAGGTTGTAAAGCTTTCTTGTTATTACACATAATATGATAAATAAATATATACACATATAATATATATAAATATATATATATATATATATATATATATATTCATTTAATCACATACACATCTTTTATAAGTCACAAAGTATTTAATACATTGATAACAATTTAATATTCTCATTTACATTGTGACCCAATATTCTTAGTTATTACATTCTCCCCTCCTTATAAGAATTCCGTCCCCGGAATTACAACATAAGGTTACTCAAAAAGATTCGGATAATTCTTCCTCATATTTTCTTTGAGTTCCCACGTAGCTTCTTCAGCGTTGTGGTTCCTCCAAAGAACTTTAATAGAATGTATAACCTTATTTCTTAACTTATGCTCTTTCCTATCTAAAATATCTATAGGAATTTCTTCATATGACAAATTATTTTCGACATGAATCGTCTCATAAGATATAACGTGCTTGTAATCAGGCTTATATGGACGCAACACAGATACATGAAACACATTGTGAACATTTTCCAGTTCAGGAGGTAGAGCTACCTCATACGTCACTTCACCTATTTTCTTCAATATCTCAAACGGTCCTATGAATCTCGGACTCAACTTCCCTTTCTTGCCAAATCTAATTTTTCCTTTCTAGGGAGATACTTTTAAAAACGCGAAGCTTCCTACTTCGAAATCTCTTTTCTTGCGATATAAATCTGCATATTTCTTCTGTCTGTCTTGAGCTGCAACTAGACGAGCTCTTATCACTTTGATGATCTCCACGGTCTGCTGCACCAATTCTGGCCCCAACAGTTTTCGTTTACCTACCTCATCCCAACATAAGGGCGTTCTACATTTTCTCCCATACAATGCTTTGTACGGTGGCATACCAATGCTTACGTGATAACTATTATTATACGCAAACTCTACTAACGAAAGATGATCCTCCCAGCTTCCCTTGACGTCCATCGCACAGGCTCTGAGTATGTCTTCTAATAACTGAATCGTTTGCTCGCTTTGACCATCGGTTTGTGGATGATACGCGGTGCTTAACCTTAATTGTGTCCCCATTCTTTCTTGAAGACTCATCCAAAAAATTGACGTGAAGCGCAAATCCCTATCAGATATAATTGATATCGGCATTCCATGTCTTGAAACTATTTCCTTGATATATAATTTGGTGAGTTGATCCAGTTTGTACCTAATCTTGATCGGCAAAAAGTACGCTGACTTGGTAAGACGATCCACTATCACCCATATGGCGTCGTAACCTTTTTGCGTTGCTGGAAGTCCCATCATAAAATCCATCGTGACATGCTCCCATTTCCATTCTGGAATCTCTAATGGCTGCAACAATCCATTGGGTCGTTGATGTTCTGCCTTGACTCGTTGACAAGTTAAACATCAACTAACAGATTCAGCAACCTCTCTCTTCATATTCAGCCACCAAAAATGTTGACACAGATCTTGATACATCTTTGTACTATCCTGGTGAATAGAGTATCTCGTATTGTACACTTCTTGTAAAATCTCCTCTCTTAATTCTGGTACTGAAGGTACCCAAACTCGCTCTTCAAACCTCAATAATCCGGTGCCATCAATTTTAGACTTCAACTCTTCACCTTCAACTAACTGCTTCTTAACGTTACCATATTCTTCATCATTTTCTTGAGCCTCTTTAACCTTGTCTAATAGGGTTGGACTTGCTTCCATCTTAATTGTGACGCTCCCAAATTCTCTACACTCCCTGTGGAAGATTTGGTGCTCACGTGAAACTATTCAACTATAAACATTCCATAATATATAACTTCTATCTATCCAAGGTTCACAGAATCCCATAACAGATACTAGTTCCGGCCAGAACGTTAACTGTGTTTGGATACCCTCACTTGGATGTATAGATTCACATCTTATGAATATCTCTTTCATATCGATATTCCCTATCTATCTGACATTCACAGTATTCATGATAAGATTGTTCTTGAAACTGAGGGGCGCATTTCGGTAAAGGTGGCACCTTATCGGCGCTCATTAAGTGTAACCTCAACGCTTACAGAACTCCCATTATCATTGAAATACCCTCATTCAGATGTATAGTTCATAAGGATACTGTACTAGATTAAATGCTACTTTCTAACTTAACTAAGAATGTAAATACAACGCAATAGATGTAACAAAAGATGATATATATATATTTAATAAGCTTAAGTTTGATTACAACATTCTCAGTACTATGTCTTTATTACAACAAAAGTCTTTTAAGACTTGAAAACATTCACAACAGTAAGATAAAACTAATTAACATAGCCTTTTCCCTTGTCTGTCCATGAGGTGCCGGGATTATCATTTAAGACTGCAAAAGAAAGTAGATACAAGAATGAGCTACAAATGCTAGCAAGTTTATTTGAAAACGTAAACACAATGTGTTTGAGTTGAAAGATATCAAAGATGTATAACTGAGGGTTCAGTACATGAACCATGTGTTTCAATCAGTTCTATCAGTCCTTCAATGACTTAGAAAAGCTTGATTTCGGATATCTCGTAGGGGATCAGCCTATCGAATATCCTAGGAGTATGCATATCATCCTACAATTTTGTGTCGATATATAATCAACATTTACCACCACCTTATATCAAGGTGTTTCAGTTTACCTTACATCAAGGTGTTCCATTTCTCATTATAAGATGTCGTACCAAAATAATTTGGTTTGACACAACATTTTACGCTCGAATAAATAATATATGAATAATGATTCATTTCTTAAGTTATGTTGAACAAGAAGCAATAACTTCACAATAATTGATAGCAAGATGTAATAGACTTGCTTAAATGTAACAAGGTTAGAAGACTTGCCTTGGTATTTAGGATAATAAACACTAAGCTTAAACTTGTTAAAATAACCCTACACAATCATTTAGTGCATACGCGATTAGATTCATCGTATTATATTACTTCATATGTCATATAATAACTTAACTTAACTATTTTCATAGGTGTTATAGGCTCCATAACACCCTAGCTCAAAAACTCATTTTTAAGTCCTTCAACCCGAATGCCTCTAATAAATTTTCAGCTTTGACGTCCTTTACGGAAACTGCCATAACTTTCTCATAACAAAATATTTTAAGGTGATTCTTGAGTCTAAATTCATTAGAATTTCGTGATCTACAACTTTCGTTTGTATTTCAGAAGCATATACTGAATTTAAAATTTCGGAAAATGGGTAGAAAAGTCAGTGAGCCTACTTTGATCAAAATATGTTGGGTTAACCATATAAAACATGGTACCTCTAGCATTAATTTGTTAAGATAACATGTTCTAAGACTTAATAACACTTCATAACATAAAAATACCAAAATCATAAACCTACTTATGTAAGATTTATGAATTTTACTCAAGAACACAAAGAACACTTTGAAAAATTCGAACATGATAACTACTTACGATTTGATCGTTTCTTCTCTATAGTTGTAATGATTTGGACATTATAACTACTAGTGATTATGATATATACTACACTAGCAATAAAATGAATTTTGACATTATAACTATTAGTAAAAAGCATAATTAGCTATAACTACGAATTGAAATCGAACATAACAACAACTAGGGATTTTACCTCTTGTAGTTGCAAGCTTTAACTATTTCTTTGCAACTTGAGATCACTCTAACTCGCAAGAACTCTCTCTTGCAAGAGTTTCTTTTCTTGAATTTGTGAATTGGTAAGAAATGAAGATGGGATGGGCTCCTATTTATAGGATTTCCTAAGTTAGGGTATAATGGTCTTTAAGACATAAAATATCTTTCCAAGACTTAGCCCCTAAGTAAACTTAGCCTCGAAGTTTACTTAGCCTTGAAGTTTACCTAACTCCGAAGTTTACTTAGCCTCGAAGTTTACTTAACTCCGAAGTTTACTTAGCCTCGAAGTTTACTTAACCCCGAAGTTTACTTAGCCTCGAAGTTTACTTAACCCCGAAGTTTACTTAGCCTCGAAGTTTACTTAACCCCGAAGTTTACTTAGCGCTGAAGTTTACTAAACTCTGAAGTTTACTTAACCTCTTATCAGTGTAAGCATGACAAAGCATTTTGTCAGTGTAAGTACGACAAAGCAACTTGTTAAAACGAATATACCAACAAATTCATTGGCGAAAAAATTTATTTTTAAGCACGACGTGTCAAGCACGATGTTTTTCGGAGAAATATTTTATTTGACCTAATCCATCGCTTACATAATAAAATCACAAAACACCTGCTTCGAAATATCATTTCGATCTTTATTAAGCAAATATGATATAAAATTCGAATCTCATTAGTGTTTAAGGTTTTAAACATCTCGATACCTAGTTTTAGGTTATACGTTCTAATTCTAAACGTATACGATCGTGTTTTCGAATCGTATTAGGTTTTCAAAGATTACCTGAACAGTCGTTCATTAGATATTTCTAGAGTTTTCATTCTTAACCTAGTTAAGACAATATTTATAATTTTGATAATATTTCGGGGTATTACATCAATCACTTTCTCTCCGAATCATTTGGCCTTTTCACCTCCAACTGCATTCTAGCCATTTCTTTTACTAATACTTCCTGCCTTGTCAATGCAAACAACGTCTCTCTACTCTTTTTGCTTAACGCATCTGCCACTACATTGGCCTTTCCTGGATGGTATAAAATATCACAATCGTAGTCTTTGATCAATTCTAACCACCTCCTCTGCCTCATGTTCAATTCTTTTTGTTTAAAGATATACTTCAGACTCTTGTGATCTGTATATATCTCACACTTTTCCTAATAGAGATAATGTCTCCATTTTTTTAGGGCAAATACTACTGCTGCTAACTCCAAGTCATGGGTTGGATATCCCTTTTCATAGTCCTTCAATTGACGTGACGCATACACAATGACTTTACCATTTTGCACCAGCACACAACCCAGTCCTTTATGAGACGCATCATTATACACTGTAAAACCTCCCGTACTATCTGGTAAGGATAACACAGGTGCTTCACTTAGTCGCTTCTTCAACTCCTGAAAACTCTGCTTACATTTTTTCGTCCATGCATACTTAACAGTCTTCCTCGTCAGATTAGTCAATGGAGTCGCTATTTTCGAGAAATCTTGAATGAACGACTGATAATATCCTGCCAATCCCAAGAAACTCCTGACTTCTGTCAGCGTCTTCGGTTGTCCCCAATTTTTCACCGCTTCTACCTTTGCTGGATCAACAGAAATTCCTTCGTTGTCGATAACATGTCCCAAAAACTGAACTCTCTTCATCCAGAATTCACACTTAGAAAATTTCGCGTACAATTTTTCCTTTCTTAATGTCTCTAGTACTATCCTTAGATGTTCGACATGCTCCTCTTCAGTTTTTGAATACACCAATATATCATCAATGAACACAACCACAAACTTGTCCAAGTTTTGCTTGAACACTCTGTTCATCAAGTCCATAAATGCGGCTGGCGCATTCGTCAATCCAAACGACATCACTAAAAACTCATAATGGCCGTAACGAGTTCTAAATGCTGTCTTTGGTACATCCTCTATCCTCACCTTCAACTGATGATAACCAGTCCTCAATTCAATCTTTGAAAAATACTTCGCTCCTTTAAGTTGATCAAACAGATCGTCTATTCTCGGTAACGGATACCTGTTCTTGATTGTCACCTTATTCAATTCTCTATAATCTATACACAACCTCATTGATCCATCCTTCTTCTTTACAAACAACACTGGTGCTCCCCACGGAGATACACTAGGTTGAATGTATTTCTTGTCCAACAACTCCTACAGCTGGACCATTAACTCTTTCATTTCTACCAGAGCCATCCTATATGGTGCTTTCGATATTGGTGTTGTCCCTGGTACTAAATCAATTACAAACTCTATTTCTCGGTCTGGTGGAAGTCCAGGCAATTCCTCTGGAAAAACATCCCCAAACTCATTAACTATAGGTATCTACCCCATGTCATAATTCACCATTTGTGTATCCACTACATGAGCCAAATATCCTTCACATCTTTTCTTCAACATTTTCTTGGCCTGCATCATCGTCAGACAACTCGATTGCCTTGGCGACTTGCTACCATAAAATACATCCTTAGACTTATTTGGTGTCTTAAGGCATATGCTTTTCTTCTGACAGTCAATAACTACCTCATGGTTAAACAACCAATCCATTCCTAGGATCACATCAAATTCTCCTAAGCGTATCGGAATTATATTCACGCTTAACCTATGTCCCCTTATTTCTACTTAACAGTTTCTATGGATATACTTAACAGGAACCACTTCTTTATTTGCAACCTCTATATTCATTGGGTTTTCTAACTTTTCACGAGGTAACTCTAGCCTTCTAGAAAATTCATCAGATACAAATGAACAGGTAGCTCCCGAATCAAATAATACATATGCATTTATACTATTGATCGGAATAATACCTGACACTACCTCCTTGGATGCCACTGCGTCTTGAACTGTCATGTTGAATGTTCTAGCTGTTGGCTTGCTCTGCTGTGTTGGCCCTCCAATGGTTAATTTGGGGTTACTGCCCTTGTTGCCGCTTCCTCTATCAGTATTCTTCTTTAACGGACAATCCCTGAATCTATGTCCCGTTCCTCCACATGAAAAGCAACCTCTTTTCTTTGATTTGGGACAATCTGGAGAAATATGTCCTTCCTGACTGCAATTATAACATACATACTTCCCCTTCAAACACTCCCTATAGTGATTCTTCCCACACTTGCTACATGTAGGTTTCATCTGCTGTGAACTTCCTAGTTGATTCCCTGAGTTATTACCACTATGGTCCCACTTGCACTTTTTATTGTTGCTACCACCGCTACTGACATTCTGATTCCCACCTTCATTCTTTTTCTTATTTTTTTCTCGGTTATACTTGGATACCGCTTCACTTCCCTCTTCTACAATGATTGTCTTCTTTAACAGAGTCGAAAACGAATCAATTTGTAGTACTGCTACCTTGCTGAATATCAACGGTTTTAATCCGTTCTCAAAACGTCGTGCCTTGCATTCCTCCGTATCCACTTGATGTGGTGCAAACCTTGCTAACTCATTGAATTTGGCGGCATATTTCGCAACTGACATATTCTCTTGCTTCAGTTCTAAGAATTTAACCTCCATCCTTCCTTGCATACTTCGTGGAAAGTAATTCTCGAAAAACAACTATTTGAATATCTCCCACGTTATAACTCCTTCTCCAGCTTTATTCTGATTCGATTCCCACCAAAAATTATCTTCTCCTTTCATCAAGTAGGTAGCGAAAGACGTCTTTTGCTCCTCAACAACTCTTGCAATAATAAAAGTCTTCTCCATTTCCTTCACCCATGTTTGAGCTTCGATTGGATTTGTTGTTCCCTTAAACTCTGGCAGACCTACTGCCTTAAAGTCTTTAAAATTTGCCATTAGATTCCCTGGCGGAATTCCTGCGACTGGTGTCCAATTCTGCATAGCCTCTGCCAGCATATTCACAAAATCTTGTATAGGGTTCGTGTTACCTTCTTCATTATTAATGCAGTCTTCTACCCTTCGGTTTCGTTGTTCTCTTCTTGGCCGCATTGTCTGAATAAACAAAACCTTAAGTTACTACTTTGTGTTTTACATTTTATACCACATTTTATTAGTGTTAACATAAAAAAATAATGCTTAATTTTAAGCTCAGTGAAACAAAACATAACGTTGCACTTACATTCATATTCTAAACATTAGTATTACACACTTATAATATTTTGGCAAATCACTATAAATGCCATCTATCCCACTTAAACAGCATAAGACGGAATTTACCAAAAGTTATACTCCCCTAATCACATAAGGTGAGGATACATCATATTACACACTACCTCTCACAGTCTGAGGTTTATATCATACATCATATAACCCTAATAAACAAAAGGGGTACATATTGCATCTATATACATAATAACTAAATTATATCATCACTGCATATCCTGCTGAGTCACATCTGCATGAACATGCTCCTACTGTCCCTGTGGAAATATTTCATCCATAACTCGGCGACGAACCGAGCGACTGGTCTCTCCTACCTCCATATGAGGCCTCCTCTCTCCAACTCTCTAACTCATATAGGCTGAATCCAAAGCTAGCCCCAAAGTCTCTATCTTGACATTCTTTGCCTGCAACACTGCCTCTAGCTGGTCAACTTCCTCGCTGCTCGGACCCAGGCTTCCTCAACCCGAATCTTTTCAGCGATCTCTATGTTAAACTCAAACCACATAACCTGATGCTCTATGTTTAACACTCCCAACTTCACTTCCTCTTGCTCTAACTTTTCTTTCAGCTCCGCTAATTCTGCCTGAGCTTGATAAGCTGCATCCCTATATTGTTGTTCCATTAACTGATGTGTGAGGTTCTGTTCTTCCAAGTGGTTAACTCTATTCTCCAACTCATTGTTCCTAGCCAATAAGTCCCCAATCAATTCATCCTCAGGGGTATCCTCCAACACCTCATGCTCAATTGGCTCCTCTATAGGATCTACCTGCTCTTGATCTACAGTATGACTGTCTTGTCGCTCTTCAGATATCCTACGGTCACAATATCGAAAACAAACAAATAAACAACATTAGTGTCACAATAAAATATATTCATTGATGAAATGAAATGATATTTTATTATGTACACCTATACTAGATGAATTTTCACAATCCATCTTCTAGCATGCTCTATACGAGTCTCATTCTAAGGTTATAACCTAGGTTTCGCATCCTAAAGTTTATAATCTACAACTTTGATACCAACCTGTGATGCCCCCAAATCCGGGTTCCATAACCTTGACATTTGGTGCTCATGATCCAATATCTTCATAGACATTCTATAACTCAGCATAATAAATAAACATAAATTATTTGTTACATAAGGTTCTACATCAAATTCCAAGGGTCTAATAGCCTTTATTTATTACATACCGTAACAACCACAAAAGGCTTACGTAAATAATTTACATAGGATAACAACATAATTAAACATGCATTATCTATTCTTGTACTTTTCTTTTCCCTTTGTCCTTGTTGGATGTCTCTAGCTTAACTGAAATAAATGTCATGATATAGCAAGGGTGAGCAACTAATTAATTCGCTCAGCAAGTTTAAATACAAGAAAGATATATCATGATTAGATAGAATTATCTTGTGAACTTTCAACAATATATAATGATTGTGAAGAAACGAAAGTCAAGCTTCAATAAATGGAAGATTTAATAAATAATACTGAGTGGCCAGCAATGACCATGAATATATGCGAAGGTTTATCTGCAGTTACACTGGACCTTTTAAAAGTTTTGGTAATCAAGGGGATCAGCCTTTCATACCCGGTGAATATGCATACCACTTAAAGTCGGGCAATTATTCGTTTGTATTCGATATATTACCCTAAAAAAATGTTCTTTTTCTCAATCGAAGAGTCCGTACCAATAATTGGTTTGGAACAGCTTTAAGAAACGTATTTTAACAAATTTAAATCATGTTCGGTCTAGCTGGTACAATTAGCTAAGACCTAGTTCATAAACAGTTCATAAATAATAGAACTCGAATTATTTTACAGTTCAACTAATAGAACAAGAAATTAGTTGCACTAAGTGCGAATAATAATAATCATTATGGATGTGGAATAATCAACAATAATTATCCACTAACATGCTTTTAAAAATAATAACTCAAGTTTGAGTTAGAAAACTTGCCTCGATTGCGGTCTACTGCTACGCAATTTAAGTTAACTTCTTAAAGAAAGACCCATAATTGATAAAATTGATCTTTCAATTAGCATAACATATATTGACTTATAATACTACTACCCTTGTATTAAATTATCTAACATTTAGTCATATAATTAAACGTTAGATATCACATCAAATCCTTAGTAATATTATAATCCCTTGATAATATTGGTATCACAAAATCATCATCTTAAACTTCCATTTAATATTATTAATCTTTTAATAATATTTTAATCCCTTATTAATATTATTAGTTACTTAATAATATTTTAACCTCTTATTAATATTATTAATCACTTAATAATATTTTAATTAATTACTAATATTATTAATCATTTAATAATAATTTAACCATTTATTAATATTATTAATTATTTAATAATATTTTATTCAATCTCAGATATTATTAATTATTTAATAATATTTTATTCAATCTCAGATATTATTAATTATTTAATAATATTTTACTCATTCACTAATATTATTATTCATTTAATAATATTTTAATCATTTATAAACAATTTAATTTAATTATTTTTCTATTACTATTTAATTTATCTAACACACATATCATGACATCCTTATAACATAAAAAAATAAATAACCAAAATATCCTTATAAAGTCTTCATACATTATATATTGATCATGAATAAATAAAATCACATTTACAAGTTTTACAACTTGATTTAACTTAACTTATCTATTTATTCATAATCTAAACATAGCCATGAAAAATCCCAAAACAACTTTTTATTTTTTTTTCTTTTCTGAAAAATATCAGTATATAATGTTTTAGTGATAATATATTTTTCCTGTAATTTTTCAATTTCGTTTACTTTTTTTAAATGGTCCAAAACAGTCCAAAATTGTTACAATTATTATAAATTATCTTTTTGTTCAAAAATTATAAAATTTATACATGGTCTCCTGTTATCAACACCTAGATCCTGTAAAAATTTCACATATTTTTGAGTTGTATTTTAGGAGTTATTACAGTTTATTTTTAAAAATGCACTTTCTTATAAAAGCCATAACTCTCATTCTATACATCAACAAATTACCATCTTTGGACAAGATCTTAATAACTCAGTATACTAACATTCCATAAAATATCAGAATTTGTAGAGTAATAAAGTGGCCAAAACTGCCCTTGACACAAATTGACCTGTGACAGTTTTATCCTACAATTTTTATTCCTCCCGCTTAGACTGTTTTACCAAAACAGTTGTCATGGCTTGCTCAGTTAATAAATTTGAGTTCTACCACTTAGATTTAACAACTAACTCATATATCTAACACCTCTCTTTTACGGATCACAAAATTAATTTACGGACTTAAAATGGTAAAGGTCCAAAGTGGACTGAAAATTAAGGTTTTATAAACTAAAAACTGTTTTTCATCTTCTTCTTTGTTCAAGCTTAAAAACACATAAAATAGTAAGATCTAAGCATGAAACTACATAAAACATATAAATCTAGTGTGCTATGGTTCAAGATCATAAACTCATGATTTATTATTAAATATCCACAATAAATCATATTTAGATAACAAGGTTTTGAGTTTTTGGGTTTTTATACCTTGTCTTATAGGCTACCCTTCTTCTCCTTCCAAAATAATTTATGGAACTTGGAGACATGCAACAAAACTCTTTTTTTTTGAAATCTTGGCAGCCCTTCTCTCTCTCTCTTGTTTTGCTCTTTAGCTTTCTCTCTCTTTAGAACTAAGAAAATGGAAAATGAAGTAAACTCTTGCTAGCAAATGAGGAGCTATATTTATAGCTATAAAAATGTATAGATATATCATATATATGTATACATATTATTATTACATGACCCTCAATTTTCTTTGCTATCCCCTAATTTGTAGATTTTAGACTAATAAGTTAGCTTTATTAGGCACAATGGCTAGGATAGTTGGCATACCAATTTTGAAAATATGAAATAAAATAATACATGAGCACATGTGGTTCATTGAACCACCGACATCTCCCTCTTCTTTTTGCTCAATTTTTGATTTTCTTTATTTACTTAATTTGCTATTTTAATCTTCTAGAAGATCCATCCCAAGTTGGGCTAAGGTTTGGGTCATTCTTAATTTCATTTGGGCTCTCTAATAAATTGTTTGGGCCACTAGAACTATCATGGGTCCAATACATAAATTTTACATTACCCTAGTTATTTAATTAGGGTTCCTAGTCCACTCATTTTGGACTTTTTTTTTAAATAATTACTCATATGGGTTTAATTACATAACACAATTAGACTTGCTTTAATTAGGTTTAAAATTAATAATTAAATTGAGATAATAAAATTAATCTCTTAGGTTAGTCCACTAGTATATATTTTAAATACTAGAAATCATCAATAAATATAACCCTTAGGTTATTTAATTCTCACACCTAATGTATATAATTAGGTTGTAAAGCTTTCTTGTTATTACACATAATATAATAAATAAATATATACACATATAATATACATATATATATATATATATATATTCATTTAATCACATACACATCTTTTATAAGTCACAAAGTATTTAATACATTGATAACAATTTAATATTCTCATTTAAATTGTGACCCAATATTCTTGGTTATTACAGTGACTAATAATAAGAAATGAATTAAAATATTATTAAATGATTAATAATATTAGACGAGAGTTTTAAGATGATGATAAAGTGGTTGAAATATTATCAACGGACGATAATAATATTGATGATTTAAGGTGTTATCTAACATTTGATTATGTGGCTAAATGTTAGATAATTTAGTAATACTATTATGAGGCATGATATGCTATGCTAATTGAGAGATCAATCTTATTAATGATAGGTCTTTTCTAAGAGATTAAATTAGATTGCTTAGCGGTAATCGTCAGAGCAGGCAAGTTCCTAACCCTAAACTTCTTACGTTATTGCAAGTTTCCTAACTCAAACTTGATTTAATATTTTCAAGCATGCTAGTGGTTTAATTTTTGTCAATTATTCCACATTAATGAAATTTATTTTTTAATCGCACTTAGTGCAAGTTGCATATGTTTACCTGGTATGAAAGGATGATCACCTTGCTTACCAAATTTGTTCATGGTCATTGTTGGCCACTCAACTTTATTATTTCAGTTATTCATTTATTGAAATTTGATTATCGTTCTTCCATAATTGTTATATATTGTTGAAAATTCAAAAGCCTATTCTTTTTCACACATGATATATCGTTCTTGTATTTAAACTTGTTGAGCAAAGTAGTTGCTCACTCTTGTTATATCATGATAATATTTCAGTTAAGCTCGAGTGCTTCAGGAAGGACAAAGTCAAGAGAAAAAGTTCAAGAGTAATTTAATATGCGTTAACTATTATGTTATCTTATGAAAATGATTATGTAAATCTTTTGAGTTATTAAGGGAGGTATTGAGTTAACATTGTAGACCTTGGGAAATGTTGTAGAATCATTTGAAATAAACAATATATGTTTATATATTTCGCGCTAGTTTATAAAATGTGTACGAAGATGATGTATCGTGACGCACTAGGCCCGAGGTTCAAGGGACCCGGATTAGGGGTGTTACAGTTTGCATGGCATGCCTAAAATAATTGTTGCGGATAGAGATTTTAAATTTTTGAGCTATTTTTGGAAGACATTGTTGTGTAAATTGGGTACTAAACTGTTATTTTCAACTACTTGTCATCCGCAAACCGATGGTCAAACCGAGGTAGTTAATAGAACTTTGTCTGCTTTATTGAGGGCAATCATTAAAAAGAATATTAAACATTGGGAAGAGTGTTTGTCGCATGTTTAGTTCGCTTATAATAGGTCTGTTCATTCTGCTACTCATTTTTTGCCATTTGAAATTGTATATGGTTTTAATTCATTAACACCGTTGGATTTATCACCATTACCTGCTTCTGAGTTTACTAACATGGATGGAAAGAAAAAGGCTGAATATGTTAAGCAGATACATGAGAAGGCGAGACTCAATATTGAAAGGAGGACGGAGCAATATGCAAAACAGGCCAACAAGGGTCGACGTCAAATTATCTTTGAACCGGGAGATTGGGTGTGGTTACATCTGCGGAAGGAGAGGTTTCCCACTCAAAGACGATCAAAATTGCTTCCAAGAGGAGATAGACCATTTCAAGTTCTCGAGGCATTAATGACAATGCCTACAAACTGGATTTTCCGTGTGACGCCCCCAAATTCCCTACACTCCCTGTAGCAGATTTGGTGCTTACGTGAAACTATACAACTATAAATATTTAATAATATATAACTTCTATCTATCCAAAGTTCACAGTATCCCATAACAGGTACTAGTTCTTGCCAGAACGTTATCTGTGTTTGGATACCCTCACTTGGATGTATAGATTCATATCTCATGAATACCTCTTTCATATCGATATTCCCTATCTATCTGACATTCACAGTATTAACGATAAGATTGTCCACAGAACTGAGGGGCACATTCCGGTAAAGATGGCACCTTACCGGCGCTCATTAAGTGTAACATCAGAGCTTATAGGACTTTCAATATCATTTAAATACCCTCATTCAGATGTATAGTTCATATAGATACTGTATTTACTTAGTACAACTATGCTAAACAATTTAAAGATCATAGTATAACGCATTCTATTTAATAAAGGATGATAATATATTTCATATCATTAAGTTCGGTTACATCGTTCTCAGTACTAAGTTATTACAACAAAGCCTATAAAAGACTTGAATTATTCAAAACAGTAATTAAAACTAATTAACATGGCCTTTTCCTTTGTCTGTCCCAGAAGTACCGGGATTATCATTTAAAACTGCAAAAGAAGATATATGCAAGAATGAGCTACAAATGCTCAGCAAGTTCATTTGAAAACGTAAACACAATGTGTTTAATTTGAAAGATGCCAACGATGTATAACTGAGGGTTCTGTACATGAACCATGTGTTTCAATCAGTTCTATCAGTTTTCAATGACTTCGAAAAGCTTGATTTCAGATATCTGGTAGGGGATCAGCCTAACCAATATCCTAGGAGTATGCATAGCATCCTACAATTTGTGTCGATATATAATCAACATTTACCACCTTACACAAGGTGTTTTAGTTCACCTTACATCAAGGTGTTCCATTTCTCAGTATAAGATGTCGTACCAAAATAATTTGGTTTAACACAACAATTTAAGCTTCATCAAGCAATATATGAATAATCATTCATTTCTTAAGTTATGCTGAACAAGAAACAATAACTTCACGATAAATGATAGCAAGATGTAATATACTTGCTTAAATGTAACAAGGTTAGAAGACTTGTTTTAGCGTAGTACGTTAACTTCACGCTGTTTATCAATGTTGGGTAGTTCATTTATGTCTATTCATATAAATAATAAACATTAGAATCTATAATAATACTTATCTAATTAATTTAGGCAAGTTTCACTAAGGTTCGACGTCGATTCGGTATCTCGGTCGCGTCATTAGAGAGCTAAACACATAGGTTGTTCAATAAAACTTTATTTGGAAACTTAATTATTAGTCTAGATAATTTAATTATTATTTATAACACTTTTATAAACTTAATATTATTTTTTAATATTTTTTATAAGCTTAGAAATATTTTTAAATAATTTTACAAGCTTAGGGATATTTTTAAATGATTTAATTATCATTTAGATTATTTTTAAAACATTAATATGTTATTTAAATAATTTATTTATCATTTAGAATAATTTGAGATACTTAAAATATTATTTAAATGATTTATTTATCATTTATAATATTTTTAGAAAGATAGAATATTATTTAAATGATTTATTTTATCATTAATAATATTTTCAGAATTTATTTTATCATTTAAATGATGTAACTATTATTTATAATAATTTTTAAAACTTAGTTTAATATTTAACTAATTTAATTATCATTTATAATATTTTTAAATACTTAGTATATTATTTAAAATAATTTATTTATTAATTGTAATAATTTTGGAAAGTTAGTAATATTTTTAAATGATTTAATTATCATTTAAACTAATTTAAATACATTAATATCATTTTTTAATCATTTATTAAATAATCTAATATTAAATTAAATTAAATAATTATTAAAAATTTTATCAGAATATTAAAAATTATTAATTATAATTAAAAATGAATTTTAATATTTATTTATTAATTATTATTAATTATTTAATAATTATTTATAATTTATTAATTAATTTTTATTTAAAACCGTCGCAAAAGGGCTTTAGCGAAGGACTGCATATAAACTTAGTTTTTGGGAATGAGGATGAAGACTGTCGCTAAAGCTGTTCTTCATTAAAGAACAACCGGTCAATGTCGGGTAGTGACTTTTGATTCTAAATTTCTCTTTGATGCTTTGATGTTTGTGTTTAATTCTTGTTTATAGTTATACCTAGCATCGCAGTGTGTAACGACATATGAAAATTAAGCTAAAACAACATCAATTGATGCTCTAACAATCCGGTCAAACTAGCATGGTCGCGGTTGTTCTTGAGTTTCTGGGTTACCCAAAAACTCATCCAACCTTAACAGTCAACGCCTTTTGACCAAGATTTCCGGCTTAATTGGTTATTGATTATAGGTTTTGATGTTACTAGATTATTCTCTATATAGCATACAACAAGTCTAAGCAATTACTTGACATAAAACATATCAGTTAAGCAAGATCTGGGCAGTTTAAAATCCTGCCAGACCTTATCAGGAGCTTCAAACGATTTCTGGGTTACCCAGAAATTAGTTTGCATGGCCAGTCAACGGGTTTTGACCACTAATATCTTCCTACTGTGAGATATTTTTAGCAGTCTACCAGTTGGATATCATAGATAACATGGCATACTACAAATTCATGCTTTAAAATAGATCTAAAAAACATTTTAAGTGGATCAAAAGCTCTGACAAAAAGGCTTGTCAAGCTGTTCTTGACTGTTAAGAACAGTTTGGGTTTTTCACCAAATTCGACCCTTTAAATGTTATGGATACTTGTTTAACCAACCCAGATCATCATATAACATGTTTACACATAATCCTAAAATCTAAAACATAAAATTATTGCAAGCTTGAAGATCTAGCATAAAAATTAGGGTTTTCTGGCTTTTGATTCTGATCTTACACTTGCAGAGGTTTAATATGGTATGATTATAAGTGTTTAGGCTTTGTAAATTTGTAGGTCTAATGGTCAGTTTGATGTTCTATTTATAGCATTTGCAAATTAGGATTTTTAAGGTCTTTTGTCCAAATTTTACCTCCACAAATATCTTGCCTTGATACTTGTGCTGCTATGGTCTGATCCAATTGACCTCCTTATGTTGGAGAGTTAGAAATATATCTGATCTTACATTCCTATCTTGTTCTCATTGGTTAATGCTTTTATTTTTGATTTAATTCTTTACTAATTAAAATTAAATTTTTGCTAATCATGTTTAAGATGTTAATGATATTTAGTGATACCTTAATTAAGGTTATATATCATAATTAAGGTTTTACATTTCATAAATTAAAGTTTAGATAACTTAATTAGGATTAGGGTTTCATAATTAGGGTTTAGGGTTTCTTAGTTCATGAATTAGGGTTTAAATCTTCAATTAGGGTTTTAATATAAGTTCAATAATTCATAATTAATATTATGATTCATTACTTAGAATCTAGTTATATCTATTAAGATTCTTGTGTAGTAATTAGGGTTTTGATTTACCAATTCAGATAACTTTTACCAATTAGGTTTTTCAAATTAGGGTTTCTGATTCAGTTTACCATTTTAAATCCTAGTTAACTTATTTTAGATTTTTATCAGTTAATACAATATTATATTCACTCCGAAGCACGACAAATCATTTCATCATTTCCAAGCACGACACAACAGCTTACCAAAATAATTTGCTGAGACGCTTCTCGGTGAAATCGTCACATAATTTACATATACAAATCTTATTAGGGTTCGGAATATTACATTCACTCCCACTAATAAGAATTTCGTCCTCGAAATTACAGTACAGATTACAAAAACAAATGTGGGTAGTTGTCTCACATTTTACTCTCGAGCTCCCACGTAGCTTCCTCTATGTTTTGATTTCTCCAAATAACTTTGACTGAAGGTATCACTTTATTTCGTAGATTTTGTTCTTTCCTATCTATGATTTCAATAGGAACTTCTTCATATGATAAATCTTTCTCGATCTGGATAGGCTTGTAATCTATAACGTGTTTATAATTAGGTTTGTATGGTCGTAACACGGACACATGAAACACGTTATGAATATGTTCTAACTCAGGAGGTAGGGCTACCTCATAAGCAACCTCACCTATCCTTCTTAATATCTGGAATGGTCCAATGAATCTCGGACTCAATTTGCCTTTCTTGCCGAAACGTATTTTGCCTTTCCACGGTGACACTTTTAAAAATACGTGACTACCGACATCGAAATCTTGTAGTTTCCTATGCTGATCCGCGTACTTCTTCTGTCGATCTTGAGACGCTTGCAATCTTCTGCGTATAATTCGAACTACCTCAACGGTTTGTTGAACTATTTCGAGTCCTAACATTTATCGCTCACCGACCTCGTCCCAACATAATGACGTCCTACATTTCCTTCCATACAGAGCTTCAAATGGTGGCATTCCTATACTGACATAATAACTATTGTTGTAGGCAAACTCTACCAAAGGTAACTGATCTTCCCAACTTCCCTTGAAGTCCATGATGCAAGTTCGCAACATGTCCTCCAATATTTGAATTGTTCTCTCACTCTAACCGTCGGTTTGTGGGTGATAAGCTGTGCTTAATCTCAACTGAGTTCCTAAATATTTTTTTAAGACTTGTCCAAAAATTTGAAGTAAATCGTGGATATCGGTCTGATACTATAGAAACAGGGACTCCATGTCTAGAAATAACTTTATTGATGTAAAGTTTGGCTAACTGGTCAAGATTGAAGTTAACTTTTATGGGTAGAAAATGAGCTGACTTGGTAAGACGATCTACAATTACCCAAATGGCATTGTGACCTTTCTGTGTGTTTGGAAGACCAACTACGAAATCCATGGTAATTTTCACTCAGGAATTTTTAAGGGCTGTAGTAATCCACTCGGTTTCTGATGTTTAGCTTTAACTCTTTGACACGTTAAACATTTACTTACCTACTCTGCTATTTCTCTTTTCATGTTAGACCACCAAAAGTGTCGGCTTAAATCTTTGTACATTTTTGTACTACCTGGATGCACGGCGAACTTAGAACTATGGGCTTCATTCAGTATTTCATCTTTTAGTTCTTGTACTGAGGATACCCAAATTCTATCCTCGTACCTCAGTACCCCATCCTTGTCCACTCTGAATTTGATATTCTTTTTATGAGTTATTTCAGTCTTACACTTCTGACATCCTTCATCTGTCTCCTGTAGTTCCTTGACTCTATCCAATAAAGTCGAACTACTCTCCACAACGAATAACTTCTGGGTAGAATTAGCTGGAACTCTTACCTCAATCTCAAGTTTGTCAAACTCTTTTATCACTACCTTGTTGTTGGTTATTACATTCAACTTCTCTTGGTTCTTCCTACTTAATGTGTCTGCTACGACGTTGGCTTTCCTGGGGTGATATAAAATTTCACAGTCGAAATCCTTTATCAACTCTAGCCATCTCCTTTGCCTCATGTTTAACTCCTTCTGCGTGAAAATATACTTCAGACTTTTGTGATCTGTGTATATCTCACACTTCTCCCCATATAAGTAATGCCTCCAAATTTTCAAGGCAAATACTACATTTGTAGACACCCAAATTTTGCACTTCGGATACTAACCCTGACAGGAGGACAATTTCGGCAAATGAATCGGCCTGCGAGAACAAAGGATGGTCAAGTACGAACACTCGACGCCACCGCGCCGATTTACAACCGAAACTAGCGTGACAACAAGGTTGTCCGAATTGGGCATTCCCGGAGGATGTGGCACGCCTTTCAGTAATTCCCGGACTATAAAATATAAGCCTGTCGGCGAAAACCGACGTCACGACGCGAGAATCGAGGCGTAGCACGAAAATTGAGAAAGTCAAGCCAGCCAGTCGCGGATTGATCTGCGGCCAATGAGTGCGCCTTTTGAAAACACGGAACTCGAAACACGGAAACCGAAAATCAGCTGAGTGGAGGGTTGGCCGCCAGCCAGCCGCAGATCAATCTGCGGCTGGCTTTGGCCAGCCTATTTCAGCTCATTCCCTCATCAGCATACAGGAGGTTGGAAGCAGGCGGAGAAGAAGAGAAAAACAGCAGCAGCAAGCTCGGGAATTGAGGAAGAAATAGCATAAATTCGCAACAAAATAGGAGAGAAAGGAAGGAAAAAAGAGAGGAATAATATTCTTTTGATTTGATTGTATCACATATACTTCTTCTTCTATTCAAAATACACAAGTTTACATCTACTTTGATCTCATTTGCAAGGTGAAAATCTCCTTATTTTTGCAATTTCTATCATATCCTTTGGTTGAATTAAATGTAGTTTTCATGTAATTGATGATGGAACAATGAATTAGGGATTATTAGTGAAGGTTCCATCGGAACAAAATTCTTCCTAATAACCCGATGATATTTATTTATTGATTTTTTGTTTGTTTTACGGTGCTATATTGGGCCTGGTTCCTTTAGATCGCTATTTTAGGATGTCGTGGTATTGTTAGATTATCCGTGTTGGTTATTTCTTGTAATATTCGGTTGTGGGTGTGTGGAGATTTGGGTGTGAGCCTAGGAAAGCGACCCTGTGGTCCAAATCCGATGATGGGCCTCTTTTGATGTAAGAAGTAGGAACGATGTAGTTTTCATTGTAAATATGTAATCGTCGGGCCTTAAAACGACGCCAAGGCGAGAATCGTGTTTGAGGCCCCGTCATAGTGAAATATGTGATTGTGGGCGTTCGGGGTTTATTTTGATGGCTCACATGCCCATAAATAGCCCCAACGCATTTTAACGCTTGATTTGATTTATGACATGAAATTGTTTCAAAGCTAAAACGATAAGATTTCCATAAAATCAATCAAATTAGGTTATTAGATTCACGAGGCTAAAAATTGGGAGTGCTAATGAATGTCGATTCTTTTTAACGAGAAGGCAAAAGAAAGATCGTGTTCAAATATCACAAGAAATGATTTTAAGAAAATAAATAATGTTTTATTAAATCCTTGTGCATAGGGTTAAAGAGATCCTAGAGGTTGCCCATCATTTGAATTATGAAAGCAACGTATAGATCTCGATTCCTATTTTGACGAAGGTTTAAAAAACTCTTGCTTTGCCAAAACGACACCCAATTGAAAACTTTACAGTTTTGACAATCAAAATCAAACCTTTCTAAAGAATAAAGCTTCCTCGTATAAGTCAAGGGACACTCTAAAGCACTCTCAAAACACGACTTTCCATAAAAAACCTCAAATAATTCTTTCATACAAACTCACCACAACATTCACATAAGCGCACACACACACACGCGCACATATACACATTTCATGAATTAAAGGATAGGAAAGTATCAAGATTGCGGTAACCGTGTTTCACGGAAGTCGGGGGGTGCCTAACACCTTCCCCTCGCTTAAGCAAGCCCTCGAGTTCTATGAATCTCGGTTCGCAGACCAATTAAATTCGGAGTCACATATGAGCCATCGATTTATAAAAAAACGAAAACTCGGATGAGTTGATACATCCATTTCAAATATACCAACTGGCGACTCTGGCTAATTGGCTCATCATAAAAAATGATATTTCAAAACCCCATCGACATTAATGCCGACCTTTTCCAAAAAATCATCTAATCAAAAGGCTAAAATCGGAAAAGACAAAAAACCGGCGTCGACAGCTGGCGACTCTGCTGGGGAAATTAGAGGGCTTAAGCCGCGTTCAAATCTTGATGCTATCCTATCCTTAAAAAATTCACGATTATGTGTGTGCAGGCGATATTTTGATCTTTTGTACTTTTGTTGTGTGAATGTGTGTTTTGTCCAATAAATGAATATTTGAATCGAATGGCTTTACTTTAAAGAAATCATTTGCATACGGTGAGGACGATGAATGTGAATGTATGTTGAGAGAGTACCTCCTCCTGAGGCGAACCTGTCGGTTGCTTATTACTGGACTCGAAGGGGCTGCTCCCCGGAGATGGCTCAGGAAACGCACCACCCAAATCCGCTCCAATCGAAAGGACTCAGACGAGTAGATTGCGAAGATTTAGGGACCTTCATGCCAAAAAGCCCGCGAGAGTAACCTTAGGATAGGTCAGCCGCAGATTAACCCAACGCAGGAAAAGTCTCTTCATGCCTTTTTACGTTCGCTCCTATAAATGTCATGACCCCATTCAAAATTCATATATGCCTCCCCTTCTGTCAAGAGAAATTACTAACCTTTATGTTTTGCAGGGAACAGCTGGGGAAGCATAATAAAGTCATGTTTAGCATTTGTTATTGCATTAAAGGACTACTAACTTTATGTTTTACAGGGAAAGATTAAAAAATCCAAAAACACAAAAATTACAGCTTTAGCATGCATCCACATTTTTCATTCCTCAGGACTAAACTTCGAACCACTGTTTCTGTAGGATTACTCCTCAAACGCGTTCGCAATCTAAAAGGGCTCAAAACTCTACATCTGAAATGGCTGATCTTCCACCTACTAATCCTAGTTCCATATCTCGTGAGGAATTTGATGACTTTAAGAAACAGATGTTGGAGATGGCCATAATGCTGAAGGAGCAATTGCTACCTAGACATGATCCACCTAAAGAGGATCCACCCCAACCTAAGGGCGAACCTGTCGTCCCAAAGGTCATTCTCATACCTAACAGGACAGTGATTACTATCCCAAAGGAAGGAGACACTGATGACCTGCGAAAGAAGATGAAACAAATGGAGAAAACTATCCAATCTCTGAAGGGCATAGGGTCGCTAGGCAGAGTTAATTACTCAGATCTTTGTGTCTTCCCCGGAACCAGATATCCGGAGAAATTTAAAATCCCCGAATTTGAGAAATACAATGGGAAGGGGGATCCTTATACACATCTGAAAATCTACATTGGGGAGTTGGGATCTTATGCAGAAGACGAGGGTCTAAGAATGTAACTTTTTCAAAAGAGTTTGACGGGAGAGGTGAGAATCTGGTATGCCCGTCTTGATAATGCCCGGATCCACAATTGGGAAGAGTTGGTCCACACCTTCTTAACACAGTATAGCTTCCAAGCACAAATGGCCCCTGATAGATATCAAATGACAAAAATCAAGAAGCAACCAAGGGAATCTTTCAGGGATTATGCGCAGCGATGGAGGGGTATGGCCGCACAAGTGAATCCCCCAATGAGTGAGTCGGAAATGGTGATGACCTTCGTGGATATTCAGGAGGCTCCTTATTATGAGCGGGTTATATCAGGGATTGGAAGACCCTTTGCTGAGATGATTAAACACGGAGAAATGGTGGATATGGGGTTGAAGTCTGGTAAGATTCGGGATTTCACGGCTTTGGAAACAGCTGCAGAACAAATACAGAGTGGAAATTATGGCAGCACTTCCCGTAGGGTGCAAAAGAAAAAGGAAGAAGATGTTTCCCTTATCCTGCAGGGATCATCTAGAAAGGCAGAAAACAATCCTCCAGTACAGGTGCAGAGAGTGGGGCCATCCCGACAGCCTAACTTCACTGATCAGAGGGCGGAGGGGCGAAGGAGATTCGAGGCCTCGCAAAATCGAGTATTCACCCCACTCGGGAATCCTCTTGAGCGGATTTTAGCGGTATTGATAGCCCAAAAGAAGATAGTCGATTTGGCACCCCCAAGTGACCCGAAGGGAAGAAGGTTTGACCCAAGCAGGCGATGCGCATACCACTCAGGTTCCCCTGGTCATGATACGCAGGAATGTTGGACGCTGAAGCACATAATTCATAACTTGATTGATAGTGGGGAAATTGTGGTGGAACAGCCAGACTCCCCAAATGTTAAAATCAATCCCCTTCCTAGACATGATAGAGGGGGGGTCAATGTGACAGAAGCCAGTGAAACCGAGGGGCCGCCAAAGCTGAATTATGTGAAGAAAATTGATGAAATGATCAACATGATAAGTGATCACGGGAGTGTACGGGGAGCGCCCATTAGGTTGATGGGTGTAAGTAGAAATACCACGGAGGGACCTGTCAAGTTGGCGGCTCCGAAACCCCTCATCCTTGCAGCGAGATCGCAAATCCCTGTCAGCAGTCTAGAGACGGTACCATGGAATTATGGGGGGGTGTCAGAGGAAGCGACCAGTTGTGCTTCCGTGACAACAAGGGGGAATCCTTTGTATCTTCCTGGACGAGTCCTTGAGAATAAAACGAAGAAAAATGAAGAGATCTCCGAGAAGAAGGCCATAGAATTCTTGAAGAGGATGGATCATCCGGAAGCAAAAGGGATCCAAATATTAAGCGAGGAGTCGACCCTGACATCAATCATGAACTTGGTGTTATCGTCCAATGATCACTGCAAAACCCTGGCGAAAGTCCTGGAGGAGGCATACGTTCCCAAAGAAATTAGCAAGGAAGGTTTCGGCCATCTGGTGGAGAGTGATGTAATATCATTTACAGATGATGATATCCCCAAGGAGGGAAGGGGGCATCGAAAACCGTTGCATATTGCAGTAATCTCCTCAGGTTATATCATGAATGAGCTGCTGATTGATGGGGGATCGGCATTGAATATCTGTCCCCTCAGTACATTGGAGAAGATGAACATAAATCCTAAGCGCCTACGGGCCAGTCATGTAGTGGTGCGAGCCTTCGACGGATCCCGGAGGGATACCATTGGGGAGATAGAATTACCGGTGGAAATAAGACCTTGTACTTTTGATATCTCTTTCCAAGTCCTAGACATTGCGGCAAGTTATAACCTGTTATTGGGGAGGCCGTGGATACACATGGTCGGGGCAGTTCCTTCCACACTACACCAGCAAATTAAACTTATCATCGACGGGAATCTGGTAACGATCTCAGCGGATTGTGATGACCTTTCTCCTTCCAGGAATGGTCTGCCTGTGATTAATGTGGACGAGTCGGCGGCACCTACCAGTTTCCAGGCGCTGGAAATCAGCACTCCCCACTACAGATGCCTGGGGGCTCCAGCCGTGAAACCTAGGGTCTCTCCAGAACTTACCGTCGTTGCAAAGGAAATGATGAAAATGAAGTTCCAGCCTGGACAAAGGTTAGGAAAGAGCAGTCAAGGAATCACCTAGCCCATTTAACTGCCCCATCAGGTAGGCAAAGCAGGTTTGGGATATCATGAGGGCACAGCACGGAGACATCGTCAAGGCGTGGCCCCGATTCGACTGGCTGGCAGTCCGGTGACCAAGGTCAACAATGAACAGGGGACTAGCGAGCCTGTGATCAAGGCAGAGGATGAAGAGTTGACCCCTAAAAGTGATGAGTCAACCAAGAGGGAAAGTTTCCTACAAGAGGTCGCGCAAAAGTTTGAAACCAGGTGCTATATCTCCGGACAATTAACCAGCAATGGAGAGGGGAAGGATGTTACCACGCCACCGGAAGCCCAACAAGGTGTGCCTATCATCGATTGGGCAGGGCTAATTATTCCTGAGGAGGGTAGGAAGATGGACTCAGGCGATGTAGCCATGGTTATCGGGGAAGTTTCCGATGTGAGGCCACCTTTCATCCAGCGCATTTCATTTGACCTGACCGTCGACAACTGGACCATGAAACCAGTGATATCCAAATAAGGGTAAAACCCGACATCAGGGTGGTAGACCCCAGAGGATGGGAGGATGAAGAAGTTTATTTTTTGTTGTTGTTTTGTATTTTGCATAATTATGTCGTTTCGTCATGTTATCTGAAAATGTGATCGTTGTGGAAAATAACTTATATATGACAAATATTTTGTTTCATGTCAGGTGTACCAATTTGAGTAATCCTTGCCTAACAAACGGTCTTTCAAATTTGAATGATGATTATGATTTTGACATTGAGCTGGATTTCGATTTAATGGGCATTGAGCAAGACGAGACAGATTACGACGACGCGCCTGACGAGATCAAAGGATGGGTCGAGGATAAACCCAAACCCAACTTAGACCAAACCATCACTATAGATATCGGAACCCCTGACAAGCCAAAAGAACTCAAGATAGGGACGGACCTTACCCCTGACCAGAAAGTAGAAATAACTGAGTTGCTAAGCCAATATGAGGATGTCTTTGCCTGGTCTCATGAGGATATGATCGGATTGTCCACTGACATTGTGGTACACCGGTTGCCCATCAAGGAGGGTTTCTGGCCTGTCAAGCAAAAATTAAGAAAGTTGAAACCGGAGTGGAGCTTAAAAGTGAAGGAAGAGATCATCAAACAGTTCAGGGCGGGAATCATTATGGTGTCCACTTACTCAGAGTGGCTATCCAATGTAGTCCCAGTGGCTAAGCCTGGAGGGAAGGTGAGGGTATGTGTAGATTATAGAGATCTAAACAAGGCCAGTCTCAAGGATAACTTCCCGGTGCCTTTCATACACATCCTGGTGGATAACACAGCCCAGTACGAGATGTACTATTTCGTTGACTGCTTTGCGGGGTATCATCAGATAATGGTGGCGGAAGAAGATCGGGAAAAGACCGCGTTCATCACCCCTTGGGGCACTTTCTGCTATAGACGATTGGCTTTCGGTCTCACAAATGCGGGGGCTACTTATCAGAGAGCCATGATGGCTTTGTTCCACGACATGATGCATAAGGAGATAGAGGTCTACGTGGATGACATTATCGTGAAATCAAGGGTAGAATCTGATCATATAACCCATCTCAAAAAGCTATTCGATCGGCTTAGAAAGTATAATTTGAAGCTCAATCCGGCGAAGTGTGCTTTCGGAGTACAGTCAGGCAAGCTCTTAGGATTCCTGGTTAGTGATCGGGGCATTGAGTTGGATCCGGCAAAGATTAGGGCCATTGTGGACATGTCGGCACCTCACACGGAGAAGGAGATAAGAGGATTCCTGGGAAGAATAAACTTCATCAGCCGATTCATATCCCACTTGACAACTACATGCGAGCCAATTTTCAAACTGTTAAGGAAAGGTGCTTCCCAAGAGTGGAATGAACAATGTCAGAAGGCTTTTCAGAGCATTAAAAAGCAGTTGACAGAGGCACCAGTGCTAGTACCCCCGAAGGACGGGATCCCTCTGTTTATGTATATATCGGTCAATGCTATCGCGATGGGATGTATGCTGGGACAGAAGAATGAGGCAGGTAAAGAGCAGGCTATTTATTACCTCAGCAAGAGATTTAGCCAGTGTGAACAGAATTACACTCCCATCGAGAAGACCTGTTGTGCTCTGGCCTGGGCTGCAGGGAGATTACAGCACTACCTCCATGGGCATACTATGTACCTGATATTGAGAATGGATCCCCTGAAATATATTTTTGAAAGGCCCATGCTGAACTGTCGACTGTCAAGATGGCAATTAATCTTACAACAGTTCGACATGGTATACGTAACTCAGAAAGCCATGAAAGGGCAGGGAATTGCAGATCAGTTGGCGGAAATCCCGTCAGGAGGGATGGAGCCGTTAGAAACTCCTCTGCCGGGCGAAGATATATTTTGGGTATCACACATGAAATGTGATGACGAGGGGCAGTTCTGGAAGCTGTATTTTGATGGTGCCATGAATGCTGAGGGGGCAGGAGCCGGAGCAGTACTGGTCTCTATCACCGGAGAACAATACCCTGTGGCTACTAAATTGCAGTTCAGTAATTCAAACAATACAGTTGAGTACGAGGGGTGTATATTGGGACTCCGTTTTGCCCGCGATATGGGAGTGAAGAGATTAGCGGTGTTTGGGGATTCAGAACTGGTAATCAAACAAGCGGTCGGGGTGTACAACACTAAAGAGCTTCAGTTACTTCCATACCATCGTTGTGTTACCCAATTGATGCAAGAGTTCGAAGATATCGCTTTCTGCCATATTCCCCGGGGACGGAATGATTTTGCGGATGCATTGGCAACCCTGGTTTCCTTAATTCGTATAATCAAAAGAAAAGATGTTCCACAGATTGAGATAGCAGTACAGAATGCCCCGGCATACGAGGGACATGTTGCAGTATTATCAACGAGGTGGGTCTGCCAAAGCAGCCTTGGTATCACGACATAAGGGAATATCTGAGGGATAGATCCATTCCCGACCAGGCGAGCCGAGCTGAGAGGATGAGAATTCAGAGGATGACAATGAAATTTTACCTGAGTGGGGATTCACTATACAAGAGGGATGCTGGGTTGGGACTGTTGTGATGCATAGATGAGACACAGGCCCAAAGGATTATGAACGAAATATATGGTGGAGTGTGTGGGCCACACATGAGTGGACCGATGCTGGCCAAAAAGATCTTGAGAACGGGGCATTATTGGTTAACACTGTAAGCCGACTGCGACGATCATGTCAAATGGTGTTACCAATGCCAGGCGCACGGTAATGTGATCCATACGCCTCCCAATGAACTGCACTGTATGACCTCCCCGTGGCCCTTCTCAATGTGGGGAATGGATGTAATCGGACCAATAGAGCCCAAGGCAAGCAACGGACACCGATTCATTTTCGTCATGATCGATTACTTCACCAAATGGGTAGAAGCAGCTTCTTTCCCCAAAGTAACTCAGGAGGTCATCGTCGGTTTCATCAGGAATAATGTCATTTGTCGATACGGGAAACCTGAGGTGTTGGTCTCCGACAATGCCAAGAATTTGAACAACGCCCTCATGAAGGGATTATGCGACCAGTTTAAAATCAAACACCTAAATTCTGTCATTTACCGTCCTAAGATGAATGGGGCAGTGGAGGCTACAAATAAGAACATCAAGAAGATCATGGTGAAGATGTCTGCTAATCATCGGGGATGGCCGGATCTGCTACCCCTCACCCTGCTGGCATACCGAACGTCAACGCGTACTTCTACAGGGGCAACCCCTTACGCTTTAGTGTATGGAATGGAGGCTGTTCTGCCAGTTGAGGTTGAGATGGCGTCCCTCAGAATAGTGATTGATGCTCAGATAAGCGAAGAGGATTGGATGCAAAGTCGATACGACCAATTGGCCCTAATTGATGAAAGGAGGGTGGCCGCTGTTTGGCATGGTCAGTTATATTAACAAAGGATCTCTCGATCATACGACAAAAGGATAAGGCCTCGGAAGTTCAAAGTAAATGATTTGGTGCTAAAAAGAGTCATGCCTTGTCAAGACGAAGCCAAGGGAAAGTTTGCCCCGAACTGCGAAGGACCATTTGTGATTAAGAAAGTGCTATCCGGAGGAGCCCTCATATTGCAAGAAATGGATGGTGAGGTATTTCCACAACCCCTCAATTCCGACTCGGTGAAGCGGTTCTACGCTTGAATCATCAGTTCCCCTTTTTTTCGGAGGGAACGAACTACGTAGGACCTGATCTCCTAACTTGTGGGGGTACGTAGGCAGCCATCACGGCACGGTCCGATTCCTTAAAAAATAATAATCCTTTCCCTAAACAAAACCAATTCCCAACAGCCAGATAAACCTTCCTACACCCTCAAAACCTTCCCGACACCAGCCGCCTAATCAGCATCCAACCAGACAGTTATCCAAAATCTAAGACCCAATCCGATGAAATCGATAGGGTGTGCGGCAATATCTGTCAAATCTCCATCAAGACTTGAGAGGAGAAAGAAGGCAAAATGTCAAAATCATGGTTAGCTGGATAAAATGAGGATCCAATGAAAGGCAACGATACGACAAAAAGGGAAAATAACTAAATTTAAATGCATGTCTACATATATAAGTCATTTTGTTACAAGATTTCTTCTTCAATAACCGATGAAATTAACATAGTCTATGCAGGAAATAAAATAATCTACAAATCTGAAACCAGCTGAAGCAGGATGGATAAAGTGGTGGATAGATCCGAAGCATCAGCATCCCCTACAATCTGCTGCCCCATCATGTCGATGCGGTCCAATAAAGCAGTGACTCGGCTGACAGTCCCAGAATGAGCATCTATAACTTCCCTGGTCTGAAACACAATGGCGTCTCTGTCAGCAATGGCAGCGTCTCTAGCCAGAATGGCATCATCTCTCTCAACAAGAGCGACATCCCTCTCAGCTTCAGTAGTAATCAAGGCCAGGCGGAGTCGGGTATCCTCAGTAACCCGACTTGGGGCAGAATCAGCTGAGATGGAATGGTCTGTGGTATCATCTGGGAGAATCACTCCAGAGTTATCAAAGGCCCCAGTCTGACTCAAACCAGCCGGATCCAAGTCTCCGCGCAACCACTGCACGTAAGCAAATGTCTGGATGTGGCAGCCCTCACTATATTCGGCAAAGATCCTGCGAGACCAAAGATCGTATACCCGCAGTAGATCCCTCTCTGTCTGGGATGATATAAGAAATCGGTAGGCGGCTGCACCCGTGAAGGGGTGAAAATCCTGTGTCTGATAAAACTGCCCTGTAACCGCCAAGGGATGATAAGTCATCACACCTCTCAAGCCCGCAATAGGGATGAAATCCAGGTTAGGCACGTGAGTCAAGAAGCTCATAAAGGAGCAATAACCCGAATAAGCCAGGAGATGAAAAGGATCCTCAATGACTAACAAAAATGATATCCAGGAGGCCGCATCAGTACAACTCACGGGACGAAACGAAAACTGCGTGGCTATGTCATGGCTGAAGCAAAACCCTTGGCGACGGAAATGGCCGATGGGACTGAGATGACTCATGAACCACACATGCAACAAAGTCGAGCTCCCTCTGAATACTCTGCCTCGGAAAGACTGGCAATATGAGGCTGACATGTAGGTATCCGCCAATATCATGGGAAGAATGGTGTGATCCTCCTGAAGGGCTCTGACGGCCGCGACAACTCGCATATCCAACTGATCGGGTCCGGCTGGCAAGTACAAAACTGAGATGACACAGGCCATCAAAACGGCTACTCTCAAAGTACCCCAGTGCTCCTCGGACACGGAAAAATCACCAGAAAATAGGTGAAAACTGTCGGGTGAGCCGAATCGGTCAATCAAGAAATGAAGGGGAACCAGATGGTCTGATGTAATCACCGATAACAAGACTGTCCTCCGCAAACCGGTGAAAGTCAAGAACTGACGGCGCATGGAACCAGCTGTGACCCTGGCACAAGGTCTATCCAAAGGCAAGCCGGTAAAGCGAGCATACTCCTCGAGAGTGGGGGTTAGCTCTACTGTCCCTAATCTGAACACCTGACGAGCAGGGGCCCAATAGCTCAGAATACCCTCCACAAAGCCCGCTGGCACCTTAAAGGATAATAAGGACCAAGAATGTCCCAAAAGACCATCTGCGATAACCCTGTCGGCCGGTGATAAACTGTCCAACCAGCGGAGGAGACTGCCGACCAACCCTGTGGGAGGAATGAGATCCAAACGTACCACGACATCTGAGGACGACATCTGTGAAAAATAGTATCAAAAAGACTATGCAGGAGTCATTCTCTATCCATAAATAAAAAGCATGCATCAAACAGTTAATAATAGAGCAATTGAATTTCATAAGGATAAAAACTGTGCATAATAAACGAATGAGTTCAATACATAGTGCATGAAATAAAGATAATAAACATCTAACAGGTCCAGGTACAAAAGCCCTATCCTAGCCTGATCTAGTCAAAAGTAATGTCGTCTATGAAATCCGGATCCCCGAACTGATCCCCTGGAGTGGTCGACGTCAAAGGACCGAAGTTCATATCCGGGATATAAGGCGGCACGGGGGCATCAAATGAGCTCGGGACTGTGGCGAAATCTGCACTGTCAGGATCATAGGCGTAGGCATCCTCAGGGGTCCGGCCCAACACCCGAAGGTACAGGGATAACTGCTCCACCTGGCGGGTCAAGGTGTCAATCTGCTCAGCGTGAGTGGGACTCCGAATGCAGGCAGCCCAATCGGTCATCATCACCGAGCCGGGAACCATGTCTCCAAGAAAGAAGGTGGCCCGAGTCTGAGGACCGATGGTGCGGGGCACCCACCAAATGCGAAAGGCCTCGCTCGTACTGGGACCCGAAGATAGTGTCTGGCCATCCTCCCCCACGAGCATGATCTCCGAAGGCTGGGAATCTAACGGCCAGGAGGTAGTGAAAGGAAGGGAGTGCGGGATGCGAATCTCTCCAGTGACGCATCTGAATGCGCGCTCTCCCAGATACATAACCCAGCCCCCGACACTCTGCAAAGTAAGGCATCGGGTGGAAAGTGCGAACTCCGGGCCGGAGGGATATCCATCGGTGAATCCCACAGCCAGATGCTCCGAAAGATAAGGAGTCCAGACGACATCTGCAGCGGTGATCAGCTCCAGCTGAATGCGGCAGTGTGCAAAGCTGCCAGATACCGGAACCTCCTCCAAGGTGCTGTGGTGCCACCGATGACCCCTAGGATAAGTGTCCAAGCCGAGGGTCATGAAAGGCCTCAGGCATGGAAGTCGCTCGTAGGCCCAGAACTGTGAACATAAACAAGGCAAGAGTAACTGTCAAAATGCAGAAAAGAGAAATAAAATGAAGAGGAATACAGTGAGAAAAGAGGAAGAGAGGGCTCACCAGCAAGAAGTGGTAGAATCCAAGCCAAGCATCTGTCTGTCCCTCTGAGCGAAGACGAAGACCGTGGAGGAAGTAGGCGAAGGTGAAGGACCCCCAATCGTAATCGCCGATCAGGTCCACATCCCTAACAGCTCCGACGACGCTGAAATGAATGGTAGAGGAATTGTTCCCTAGGAAACAACCCCTCATGATGGTCAGGAACAGACGCCGGAGCAGGATGTCACGGGTAGCTCGATCTGCTGGAATAGGCAGTGCATAGATACCTCCGACAGCATCGACAGCTAATGCCCCGGACCGAATACTGCGGGCCTTGAAGACCCGGTCCTCGACAGCAAAGCCCAGTAAGGCGCGGACCTCCGTTGGAGTGATATTAAGATCCAGAGGGACACAGGATCCGGTGAACTCTATACCAGTGATGTACCTCCAGTCCCAGGAAGTCAGCACAACCTCGCAGTCCAAGAGGTGAAGGGACTGGGTCTGGTGAAACCATCTCTCGGACAGAGCCCTCATATAATCCCAGGGGCATTGGCGGGGAATGATGGTGAAAAAATGACGAAAGCCCCAGGAATCCACCACCGCTCGGTAATCACTGTGCAAAAGCGGTGTAGAGGGAGTAGATGTTGAACCAGTTACCCCTCGGTTGAGTAAACTCAGGCACCTGTGGCAATCACCAATGGGTCAGTCTAGATAGAATGGGAATTGAGAAATTGAGAATAAAATCAGAATATAATTGAATATACCTCATTAGCCACAAGAGATGCTGAGGGGTGACGACTGAGATCCCGACCCAACAGATCGGGTATCTGAACAGAGGCGCCAGATAGGGCGCGATGAGAAGAGGGAGCTGGTGTGCTAGAGGATGGCCCCTCTACCGCAACATCCAGGAGAATAGCCTCCTCAACATCGGGATGATCAGGCCGGATAACAGCCTCCGCCAGTCGGCGAGTCTGACGGGTCCGAGGAAGAGCAGGGGCAGGTGCAGCCCTACGACGGCGAACGCCCGAGGTCCGAGACGCAGAGGAACTACTAGGGGCGTCGGGATCCATAGCTGGAATAGAACAGGCAAGGAGGAAGGTAAGTTCCTTTTTTTTGAATTATGTCACAAGTATTCCAATACATCATCATAGAATTAATGCAGCATGATGCATGTTTACTATACAAAAAAAAATCGGCAGAGTTCCGTCTGTAAAATGGACATCCCATGCATAACCAAGCATGTTTTCAATTAATCCAAGCCACAACAGGTCAAAATTGCATTCATATGGGTAATTGCAACATGTAAGAGGACCATAATGCATGATTTTCTCTAAAAAAGAAACAACAGATATGTGTGACCGCATCATGAACATAAAATAGGACTCACACAGTTGATACATAACATGTATATACAATAATACATAGCATAGCATTATAAAGCATACATTTCTATCTCTAAGCATGCAAATAGCCAAATGTATAGCAAAACATTGACGAAATTGGAAAACAATCGGTCAAAGTGTTACCTGTAGGGCGTAGATCGAGCTAACCGGAGCGGTTTTTGCGAAAAGATTGGAAAAGTCAGCAAAAGGAACGAGCAAATGTGTGAAAATCGCGTGGGGTACGAATGAAAGTGACAGATCTGGGAAGCGGCTGGCCGCTTATAGCCTCGATCTTGGCCGTAGATCAATCTACAGCTGGGCCCAATGCTCCCTCCTTGGTCCAATGCAAGCTTAATCGATCCTAAAGCCCATTTGACTCATAATTTGGTAATAAAATACGAGATTTTGATGAATCGGATGTCGAACACGGCTTCTCAATTCGACCGAGTGACCGGATACGAGACACGACACTCGCAAGACGATCGACCAGTGACGATAACCGGCGATTACGAGATGGGTGACCGGCGACGAAACCCGGCCCCGACAAGACGATCGACCGGCGACGATAATCGGCGATTACGAGATGGGTGACCGGCGACGAAACCCAGCCCCGACAAGACGATCGACCGGCGACGATAACTAGCGATTACGAGTTGGGTGACCGGCGACGAAACCCGGCCCCGACAAGACGATCGACCGGCGACGATAACCGGCAATTACGAGATGGGTGACCGGCGACGAAACCCGGCCCCGACAAGACGATCGACCGGTGACGAAACCCGACGATTACGAGATGGGTGACCAGATACGAGACCTGGCCCCAACGAAACGATCGACCGGATACGAGACCCGGCGGTGACGAGATGGGTGACCGAATACGAGACCCGGCCCCGACGAGACGATCGACCGGATACGAGACCCGGCGATCACAAGATTAGTGACTAGACCTGCTTTACATCGTGCATCGCATCATAAGCTGTGTGTGTTGCATCGTGCATATATTGTCATTTTTGTGCACTGTCATTCATGCATCGGGTGTCTATTTCTTTATCCTGTTCATTTTATTCAACATTTCATAAACATGATAAAGAGGGGCAGCTGTAGACACCCAAATTTTGCACTTCGGATACTAACCCTGACAGAAGGGCAATTTCGGCAAATGAATCGTCCTGCGAGAACAAAGGATGGACAAGTACGAACACTCGACGCCACCGCGCCGATTTACAACCCAAACTAGCGTGACAACAAGGTTGTCCGAATTGGGCATTCCCGGAGGATTTGGCACACCTTCCAGTAATTCCTGGACTACAAAATATAAGCCTGTCGGTGAAAACCGACGTCACGATGCGAGAATCGAGGCGTAGAACGAAAATCGAGAAAGTCAAGCCAGCCAGCCGCGGATTGATCTGCGGCCAATGAGTGCGCCTTTTGAAAACACGGAACTCGAAACACGGGAACCAAAAATCAGCTGAGTGGAGGGTTGGCCGCCAGCCAACCCTATACAGCTCATTCCCTCATCAGCATACAGGAGGTTGGAAGCAGGCGGAGAAGAAGAGAAAAACAGCAGCAGCAAGCGCGGGAATTGAGGAAGAAATAGCATAAATTCGCAACAAAATAGGAGAGAAAGGAAGCAAAAAAGAGAGGAATAATATTCTTTTGATTTGATTGTATCACATATACTTCTTCTTCTATTCAAAATACACAAGTTTACATCCACTTTGATCTCATTTGCAAGGTTAAAATCTCCTTATTTTTGCAATTTCTATCATATCCTTTGGTTGAATTAAATGTAGTTTTCATGTAATTGATGATGGAACAATGAATTAGGGATTATTAGTGAGGGTTCCATCGGAACAAAATTCTTCCTAATAACCCGATGATATATATTTATTGATTTTTTGTTTGTTTTACGGTGCTATATTGGGCGTGGTTCCTTTAGATCGCTATTTTAGGATGTCTTGGTATTGTTAGATTATCCGTGTTGGTTATTTCTTGTAATATCTGGTTGTGGGTGTGTGGAGATTTGGGTGTGAGCCTAGGAAAGCGACCCCGTGGTCCAAATCCGATGATGGGCCTCTTTTGATGTAAGAAGTAGGAACGATGTAGTTTTCATTGTGAATATGTAATCGTCGGGCCTTAAAACGAAGCCAAGGCGAGAATCGTGTTTGAGGCCCCGTCATAGTGAAATATGTGATTGTGGGCGTTCGGGGTTTATTTTGATGGCTCACATGCCCATAAATAGCCCCAACGCATTTTAACGCTTGATTTGATTTATGACACGAAATTGTTTCAAAGCTAAAACGATAAGATTTCCATAAAATCAATCAAATTAGGTTATTAGATTCACGAGGCTAAAAATTGGGAGTGCTAATGAATGTCGATTCTTTTTAACGAGAAGGCAAAAGAAAGATCGTGTTCAAATATCACAAGAAATGATTTTATGAAAATAAATAATGTTTTATTAAATCCTTGTGCATAGCGTTAAAGAGATCCTAGAGGTTGCCCATCATTTGAATTATGAAAGCAACGTATAGATCTCGATTCCTATTTTGACGAATGTTTAAAAAACTCTTGCTTTGCCAAAACGACACCCAATTGAAAACTTTACAGGTTGGACAATCAAAATCAAACCTTTCTAAAGAATAAAGCTTCCTCGTATAAGTCGAGGGACACTCTAAAGCACTCTCAAAACACAATTTTCCATAAAAAACCTCAAATAATTCTTTCATACAAACTCACCACAACATTCACATAGGCACACACACACACACGCACATATACACATTTCATGAATTAAAGGATAGGAAAGTATCAAGATTGCGGTAACCGTGTTTCACGGAAGTCGGGGGGTGCCTAACACCTTCCCCTCGCTTAAGCAAGCCCCCGAATTCTATGAATCTCGGTTCGCAGACCAATTAAATTCGGAGTCACATATGAGCCATCGATTTATAAAAAAATGAAAACTCGGATAAGTTGGTACATCCATTTCAAATATACCAACTGGCGACTCTGGTTAATTGGCTCATCATAAAAAACGATATTTCAAAACCCCGTCGACATTAATGCCGACCTTTTCCAAAAAATCATCTAATCAAAAGGCTAAAATCGGAAAAGATAAAAAACTGGCGTCGACAACAGTGACTAACTCAAGATCATGCATAGGATATCTCTTCTCATAATCTTTGAGTTATCGTGATGCATACACAATTACCTTCCCATGTTGCATTAACACACAACCCAATCCCTTGTGTGATGTATCACTATAAACGACAAGGCCTCATGTATCATCTGGTAAAGATAACACTGCTGCCATGCTCAATCGTTTCTTCAACTCTCGGAAGCTTTCTTCACATTTATCTGTCCAGACATACTTTACCGTCTTTCGAGTTAAATTGGTTAGCGGGGTTGCTATTTTTTAAAAGTCTTGTATAAAACGCCTATAGTACCCTGCTAAACCGAGAAAACTTCGTACTTCTGTTGGAGTTGTTGGTTGTTCCTAATTCACAATCGTCTCTATCTTTGCTGGATCCACCGCTATTCCATTCTTGTCAATCACATGACCCAAGAACTGGACTCGTTCCAACCAGAATTCACACTTGGAAAACTTTTCATAAAGGTGTTCCTTTTGTAATATCTCCAATACGCTTCTTAAGTGTTTAGCATGCTCCTCCTTTATTCTCGAGTATACTAAAATATCATCGATGAACACTACGACAAATTTGTCTAAGCATGGTTTAAACACTCGGTTCATCAAGTCCATGAATGCTGCCGGTGCATTCGTTAATCCAAAGGACATCAAAAGAAACTCATAATGTCCATAGCGTGTCCTAAACGCTGTCTTCGGCATATCTTTTTTTCTTACCTTTAATTGATGATAACCTGATCGTAGGTCGATCTTTGAAAAGTGTTCGGCTCCTTTCAACTGGTCAAACAAATCATTAATTCTTGGTAAAGGATATTTATTCTTTATGGTCAACTTATTTAATTCTCTATAGTCAACACATAACCTCATCGTTCCATCATTCTTCTTTACAAACAACATCGGTGCTCCACAAGGTGAAACATTGGGTTGTATGTATTTTTTGTCTAAGAGTTCTTCTAACTGCACAAGTAATTCTTTCACCTCCACAAGTGCCATCCTATATGGTGCCTTCGAAATTGGCGCAGTACCATGTGCAAGATCGATAACAAACTCGATCTCCCTATCTAGAGGTAGACCTGGTAAGTCATCTAGAAACACATCCGAAAATTCTCTAACTAAAGGTATTTGATCTAGTTTTACTCCTTTGTTGGTCGATTTAGCTATCGATAAATACACACGTGCAAGTATACACGGTCCACAAGTAATATATGATAAGATATGAGTCGAACCCATAGGGAATTGTGACAAATAATAACCAAGTATCAATTGTATATCAATTTGATCTAATTTAAACGATGAAGGTTTGATTGTTTGTTGATTGTTTGAGTTCATAAGTCGAGTAATGAATAAAACACGGTAAAATATCAAGATAAAAAGGTCTAAGATTACAATTTCCCCCAACACGTCATTTGAATCTCCTAACTCTCTTTTTTCAATCAGTTATAATATACAAATTGACAACCGAGAAATCAAAACTACATAAGAGCCTCTGTCGATGGTCAATCACGAATCTTCCTAAGCGGTGCATAGGTATATGTCTATCCTATGCACTATCAAGAGACTAATTTCAGGAATGATTAATAGACACGTGTCACCAAATCTAATTAATCCTCCCTTCAATTACCAACTTTCACATCGGAAGTCATTAAGACTAGATTCTCAATTGGTTGCATGCAATAATTATGTATATCTCTATCCCAACTACTATCAAGATACCTATTATTGCATATAATTAATAAGACACACGTCACTTAATCCGATTAATAACCAACAACAATCTATACTCTCGCATGTTATCATAACTAAGTCTTAACCTATAATCCGTTCGTCAAGTTCATATAGGTTCCCAAGGTAATTACGGGCCAAGCAATTAATCTAGAAAGCAAAGGTTATGACAACCAATTCACAAATGCATAACTAAAATCAATAGAGAGAGAATTCAATTCAATTTAAGTGTTGGGTTCCATTGCAATCTTAGAATAGAAGGTTAGTTCATGATAGCTACAATAGACATCAATTTTAATTTATACATTGACAAATTCGAATTACAAAGGAGTTGAAAATCTAGAAATGAAACCACTTTTGATGTTGTTCAGCTGTTGTTCCTTTGGTTGCTGTTGGGTTCCAGCTTTCCTCCTTGGTTTTGCAATTCTTGTTGACTGAGTTCCTTGGCTTGTGGCCTGATTCAGATTGATTTGCAGCTTTTAGCCCTGTTGTTTGATGTATTTTGTAGCCTCCCTCTCTCTAGATATCTGATATGAAGCTTAGAAGAGATTATATATAGCCTCCATCAAGAAACCCTAGCCAAAATCGGACAAAATGGAGCTCAGATCGCACTAAAACTGTGTCAGATCGCACTCAGCACGGCGTTGTGCGCCCGCATGGCGCCTGGTGCCGCGCGCCCAGGGCCCTGCCTGCCGCCCGCTGGCTGCCGAGCAAGTTGCCGCACCCGCGCGCGCGCCCGCACGCCCAGGCGTGTGCCCGCACGCCCGCGCTTGCTAACCGCCCGTCTGCCCGCACGCTCGCGCCACGCCGACTGCCGAGACCTGCCGCACATGCGCGCGCGCCCGCACGGCCAGGCATGCGCCCGCACGCCTGCGCCTGCTAGCTGCCTGTGCACGCCGAGTGTCAGCGCGCGCCCGCACGCTGCGCCTGCCGAGTCCGCCCGCGCCCATGCCGCCGAGTGTCAGCGCGTGCCCGCACGCCCACGCCCACGCCCACGCCGCGCGCCCGCACGCTGGCGCCTGCCGAGTGTCAGCGCCCAGTGCCAACGCGGTGCGGTAAGCCGCCCGACGTCGTGCACGCAATTCAACGCCATGCATGCTTGACTTCCAATTCTCATCAAATTAAACCCCGAGCATCATCAAACATTAATTTTCATCGTATCATCATTCGGGCACGGAAATCCAAGCACGGGCTTGCCCTCATGGCTTGGTCGACGCCGAACGCCGTGCACGCAATCCAACGCCGTGCACGCCCAACTACCAAATGTCAACAATTTATGCTCCGAGCGTCGCCAAGCGTTGATTTCCATTGTTCTATCCATCGGCACAAACGTCAAAGCATGGACATTGAGTCAATTCAACCAACGATCCGAGCGGTCTTTATTTCAATTCGTACAAACATAATGAAAATGCATCAAAGCAACATAAAACATGTAAAATTAACTAAAAACTAATTTATGTAGAATTAAGATAAAAATACATAAAAACCACATAACATGCCTAAAGACTTGCGAATTATCAAGGCCAAAAGTACCCAAATTATGTGTATAAAACACCCTCATCAAATACCCCCAAACTTAAACCTTTGGTTGTCCTCAAGCAACAGAGATATACTAATTTATTGAAATAAACACAAACGAGAACTGGATTAGAAGAGAATGACTCCAAGACTTGGCCTAAAAGGAAAAAGATCAAAAGGGACCCAAGAACAACACAAAGTTACTAATTAACAAAATTTCTAAACTCACAGCTACTCAAGATCTCAGCAATGTGTGTGTGTGTGTGTGCATGATATCTGTTTATGCGATTTAGGAAAGAGCTAACGCATGAACTCAACTTATGAGGGATTATACTGTAAATCTACAAACTCATCATTACCTTGATAAAATCAAACAAGACGACCATATAAGAAAGGGGGTTCCCAAGACATTGTTGCAACAATGAGTAATCACATTGGTGAGTGCGTTTTACGCTCCATCTCACCTTAACTAATCGCATGACCGTGCAATGTCTAATCACATTAGGCTATTCAGAGCAACCTATGTAACGAGTGTTTGATCAATGACTCCCAAACCAGATGGCTTTAGGGCATTAGGTGTAAAACACCCCAAAGGGTCTATTAACTCGAGTAGCAAAGGCCACGTAATTAAACTTGGTCAATATTTTTTTTATTTTTTTAACATATATATATTCCCCCAAACTTATATGAACGTCTAAAATAACATAACAGGTTGTTGACATGAGTTCAGCATATTGATGAGTGTGTTTTATATACACAAATTGGGTACTTTTAGCCATAATAATTTGTAAGTCTTTAGCTATTTCGTTTGGTTTTATGTGTTTTCATCTTATTGTTGTGTAATGTAGTTTTGTATTACTTTTATATGTATTTGTGTGCTTTTATGTGTTTTTACGTTGTTTTGTAGGTATTGAAATAAAGGCCCCTTGGATCGATGCGTTTTTGGCTTAAATCTAGCATTCCCACTGCTTGTTTCTCTATTTTACCCATGATGCAATCCGAATCTCTTAAACCTCAAAGAACAAAAGTTGTAGATTTTGATCTTAGCTTTCCAGAACATCCGGAATCATCCAATTTGAAGTTCGTATGAGAGAGTTATGGTCATTTTACCATCGGATTCTACATGACTTTTACACAGCAGTTGCTTCGGGCTCCATTTGAACCTTTCTCCATCCATTATCTCGACGAGCTCCAGTTATGAAAGTTGTAGAGCTACTTCTTAGCTTTTCATAGCCTACTTAATCGCCTTAATCCGAGTTCGGACAAAGAAGTTATGGTCATTTTTCCAGAGCTCGCCGGGGCGGGAATTTCCTACACAAATTCCTCGCCGCGGCGAGATCTCGCCGGGGCGAGAATTCTTAGGCCAAAAAGCTCGCCGGGGCGAGCTCGTCGCGGACAGAAGCAGATTTTTCAGGTTTTTTGGTCATTTTGGAGGTGCTAAGCTAGGTTAGGGCATCCAGGGACTTATATCAGCTCTTGGAGGCACGAAATATGAGGAGATAGAAGATAGAAATCAGAAGTAAGGAGTAGAGGAGGCTTGGAGCAAAGAGAGGGAGGCCATGGCCCTAGGCCATGGTTCTTCTAAAGCTTGGAGGAGCTTCAATGGAGGTGCTTCAATGGATTTTCATCCAACAACAATGGGGAAGCCATCCTTTATCTTTCTTTATCTTTTTCTCTATGTAATTAGTGTTTAATTTAAGATTGTAATTGAACTCATTGCTTAATTTGAATGGATTTTCTCTTCCTTTTGATTATTGTTGCTCATATGAATTGGTTATCATAACCTATGCTTATAGATTAATTGTTTGGCTCGTAATTACCTTGGGAACCTATATAAAATTGATGAACGGATTATAGGTTGAGACCTAGTTATGATATCATGCGAGAGTTAAAGATTCTTGGGGGTGGATAATAAGATTATTGTGACGTGTGTCTTATTAATTATCATTGAGAATAGGTGACTTGCTAGTATTTAGGATAGATATATACCTAAATGCCGTGTGTAACCATTATGAGATTACAAACTTAATGACTCCCTATGCAAAAGTTCATTTGTTTGCTGGGTGATTGACTAAGATTTAGTGACGTGTGTCTTGTTGATTATTCATAGAATTGAATTTCTTGCTAGTATGTGGGATAGACATATACCTATGTGCCGTGTATGGGTGATTTTCATATGACCATCGAGAGAGGCTTATGAATATGGTGAATTTCTCGGTTGGTAATTCTATGTGGTTAATTGATCTAAAGGAGAGTTAAGAGATTTGAACAAAGCATTGCACACCAAGTGTTTGACAAAATACTTGTATGGGGGAAATTGTAATCTTAGACCCTTATTTATCTATTTATGTTATTTATTTCATGCAATTTAGATGTAACCTTTATCTATCTCTTCAATCAAATTGTTTAAATAAGATCGAGACGATATAAAGTTGGTACTTGGAAGTTCATTAGAGATAATTCCCTGTGGGTTTGACAACTCTCTCTTATCACTTTATTACTTGTTGACCGCGTATACTTGTGCGTAAATTGTCATATACAAAAAGGACAACAAGTTTTTGGTGCCGTTGCCGGGGAATTATTTTTCTAGTGTTTTTCCAATATTAATTACAATCAAATTGATCTTAATTTAAACTTGTATATAAATTTGTTTTTATTTTATTTTAACATTTTTCTATTTTGATGTTTTACAAGGTACACCATGGATGACTTTGCTTATCAATGGCCATACATGAGTATGACTCAACCAAGGGAAACTGGGATTGATGGACTCAATGCACTCTATGCATTGTCAACACAATTTGAAACACTATCGAGGAAGTTGGATGCCTTAGTAACAGAGAGCACTCAAGGTATAGCAGTGACATGTGATTATTGTGCTGACAATCACCCGAGTCATCAATGCACCATCAGTTTTGGACCGGTACAATACGGTGGTGATTACCTCAACAACTATGATTATCCCGATTATCACCAAGATTGGGGGTATCACCCGGATTCTACATGGAGCTACAATTATGACGATCAATGTTATGCTCCAAGTCCAGCTTTTGCACCGAAATTCTCATGTCCACCTCCTATTCAAGAAGAGAAGACATCAAACTTTGAGGAACTTGTAACCAAGATCATGGCTTCGAATGAGGAGATGTTGAAAAGTCAGGAAATATCAATTCAAAATCTTCAGAATCAGATTGACCAAATGTTCAAAGCTTTGAACAACTGTCCTCAAAATTATTGGTGTTATGACATGGATTCTGAGACTAATGGTGAGCCCAAGTCAAATCTGCAATTGGATGAGCCACAAGATGTCGATAGTGGGGAGACAAGTGGGGAGCGGGAAAAGGAGGTCGAGGATCCAGCCTTGAGTTCCAACAAAGATGAGTCGATTGTATTAATACCTCAAGTGCCTTCTCCACTAAAGTTCAAGAATCCAGTCAGTTTTGCAAAACCGTGTCCACTTGGTAGTCATTTCTTAAGCGAGGCTCTATGTGACGATGGAGCTAGTATGAATGTGGAACCATGGTGGACCGAGGAAATGAAGATAAAAGAAGAGCCCGTTGTGCTTGACAAGCCCCAATGCCTCAATCTTATCACAGACACAACGGATGATGCACCTAGCTATTTGACATTTGAAATTGAGAGCTTATCTATAGAAAGCAAGCTAGGTGCCTTTAGTTCAATGGCTATCACCAATGAGGAGAAACCCTCAAATGTTACATGGCTATCAATGGATGGTGGGTTCCTCAAATTTGGAAGGGGAATTGGATAAAAACAGGGAGTTAGTCAGGCCGAGGACTGTAAACCAAGCGCTTGATGGGAGGCAACCCATTCATTTCTATTCATTTGCATTCGTTGTTTTTCATTTACCGCATTTTCAAAGTTTTCAAGTTATGTGTGTATTTAGTTAGTTAAGTTGTAGGATTAGATTTGCTTACTACGTCTTATCATAATCTCAACGTTTGTCTATTTAATCTTTGATATGTTGCATTAATGCAGGTGTGGGGCATTGAGAATGATTGCTAAACTGAAGAGCTAAAAAAATCAAGTTTTGGGATACAGGGGGTTGGCGCCGCGGCGAGCTCCTGAAGAACAAAATTCCCGCCCCGGCGAAAATTCCAGGCTTATTTTCTTGCCCCGGCGAGCCTAAAAAAAAATTATTTATTCCCAAGTCGGATTGTATTGTCATTCACATTTCCAAACTCATTCTTCCCCTCTCCCACACAGATTCATCTTCAACCCACTGAGCATTCAAAAGGATTCATCTCCAAATAGAAGGTACTGTTGCTCGATTTCGCAATCAATAAAACACGCGCAAGTATACGCGGTCCACAAGTAATATAAGATAAGTAAAGTGTCGAACCCACGAGGAATTATGTTAAATAATTACCAAATATCAATCGCATGTAAAATCAATCCAATTTAAACAATGACAATATGGTTTGTGTTTGTTGTTGATTAAAACTAAAATAAAGGAAATTTAGAAACAAGGTTTTACTAACACGGATAAAGTTCAAGATAAAAAGGTCTAAGATTACAATATCCCCCAACTCTTCATTTAAACATCCTACTCTCTCTTGTTTGGTAAATTAGAACATAAGAATTGCTATCCGAGAAATCACAAGTATATATAATCCTCTCTCGATGGTCGAATACGTATTTCCTATTGTGGTGCATAAATATATTTCTATTCTATACACAAGCAAGAATCCCATATCAAGAACAATTAATAAGACACATGTCACGTAAAATCCCATTAACCATTCTATCAATTACCAACTTTCACAATAGAAATCATTAAGCATGATTCTCAAATGGATACATGTGGTATTTAGGTATATGTCTATCCTAAATACAATCAAATTATCAACCCTCAAGAATAATACATAAGACTCACGTCACATAATCTCATACATTATCCATAAAGAATATCTAATTTTCACATGAATTCATAACTAGGTCTCAACTTATACTTCCTCTCTCAATTCAATATAAGTTACCAAAGTAATTACGGGCCAAGCAATTAATCCTTAATCAAAGGTTATAAACTCCAATTCACAAAATGCCTAATTACCATTCAAGAGAGAGCATTCAATTTAAACTACAAGTTGGGTTCCATTGCAATCTTAGAATGAAGAGTTTAGCTCATATTTAATCTCAATAACATCATAAACTGATTATAGTACATGGTTTTGGAATAACAAAGTAAGAATAAAGAACTACAACAAATGAAGATACACCCCTTTTGTGATGATATTCCCGAATTAGTGAGATGTAGTTCTTCTTGAGTTGCTCTTGCTTCCTATTTCGTGCTCCAAGCCTCTTTGGTTGATGAAATTCTGATAATCTTTCCTTTAGCTCCTTTGTTCTTCTTCTTTTTCTCTCAAACCCTAGCTTTTTCCAAGTGTGTAACCAAGCTTGAATAATGCAATACCAACTCCCTGGATGATTTTTCATCTGAATTCCCTCTCTCCTCATTTTCCCGTTCCTGAAATTCCTCCTTTAGTGCGCCACAATAGCAGAACAGACAAAGCCAGCCGCACCAGAAATCGCGCTCTCGCCCCGGCGAGAAAAACAGCCTGGGGAGCTCGCCCCGGCGAGGGCTCGCCCCGGCGAAGAAATTGGCCTTGGAGGCTCGCCCCGGCGAGAGCTCGCCCTGGCGAGGAAATTAGCCTGGGGAGCTCGCCGCGGCGAGGTTACATGTCTTGCTGAAATTACCCTTTTGCCCCTGGTCCTGCCAAAAACCACCACGATCGTCCACAACTGTTCCCTGCACAACAAAAGCATAAAAGGAGTAAATAGATACTAAAAACACCTAAGGATAGCAAAGATTTTTGAGTTCAAAGGATAACTAATTTGTAGGTATAAAACCCACTCATCAAATACCCCCAAACTTAAGACTTTGCTTGTCCTCAAGCAAAAACAACGGAGATGAAAATACACAATGCAACTAATTAAATGAATGCAAATGCATGAACTATAAGCCTAGAGCAGCCAAGATAAGGAAATCAAGCCTCAACAATCAGAAACAAATAAACAACAACATCACAACTGTAGGACTATCAGAAATGAGACACGCACCAAATTTTGCCAAATGATTAACCCTTATGTGTGTGTGTGGTCAGAAAGACAGAGTACGCAATGATCACAATTCGATCTAAGAACTATAGTGCTCAAGAGAAGATAACATAGTCGAGTACCACTACTAGTATCTCACATACTCACTAGCTTTTATTTCACACTCTATTAACTATATTCTATCACAATCACCGAGTGCGTTTTACGCTCCATCTCGATGATAGTTTTATTTACATCTAGATCTGTGCAATGTCTATCTTTATTAGGCTCTTCAATATCACCCATGTAGCAAACTTTCCACCGATGACTCCCAAACCAGATGGTCTTAGGGCACCAAGTGTAGAACACTCCAAAGGGTTTACTTGTTCGAATGACACCGACCACAAAGATAAAACAGTCTAGATTTGCTCATATTTGTCTATATTTCAATTTTCAATTATCACCAGCATCAAGACAGACATCGAAGCATTAAATAAGCATAGAAATAATAATTTTTTTTTTTTTTTTAAAACTATCCTATCTTTTAATGAGCAATAACAGTTTCAAAGATTTGAACATACAATCTCACGTACTCAACAACACTGATATGTGCATTAGTAACTCAAAGGGTTAAAAATTTAAGAAAATTAGGTACGAGCTAACATTTCTAACATAGCAATTCGAATCCAAAGTGTTGAATATCTTAAAAACAATTTATCACCATGTCATCATCGGCTCTCCTTAAGTGCGCTGCTCAAGAGCTTTCTAAATGCAATTTTTTTTTTTTTTTTAAATGAAGAACAAAGCAGATGATGAATATGTACAATGAATATCACACAAATGACAAGAACAGAACTAATCATTAAAAGCAAGAAAAGTCATTTTGATGATATTATAAATACTTAATTATAACATAAGTTTGAAACATACTACGTGGATGCAAAACTACAGCTAAATGCAACATACTAAAATACTATAACTTCAAACTAAAAACTCTAAAACACCCCCAAACTTGGAAATAACAATGTCCTCATTGCAGAAAAGATAAAGACATGAAAAACTGACGACTTCCCTATGATATCACTCGGCGGGGAGATCGTCTGTCTCCTCGACGTCAGAATCCGATGGTGGGAAAGGCGGCAGCGGTGTAGGCACGGGGAAAGGAAGTGGAGGTGCACTCGGGTACTGTGCTGCTAGAACTGCGCTGAAACTAGTGGTGAAGTTCCACATGTGCTCCTGCCTCTCTGCAATGCGCTGATTCTGCCTCTTTAGCCTCCTCTCTAGCTTCTTAGCTCGACTGTCAATAAGTAACTGGAGGCTGCGGATTTGAGTGCTGAATTTTGCCTTAGGCCGTGATGAACCGGCAGGCAGCTGAGTATCCTCCTCCTCCTCCTCCTCCTCGGAAGTAGCCTCAATAATAAAGCCCCGGCCACGAGGATGCGACTCGGCTCCATCCCAAACCTTGTACCTCGCAATCAGCCTGTGGTCGAGAAGCTGTGATGGCTGCTGTGTTACCTCATCATCTCGCCACTGCACCCCCGCCTGTCTGCACAGTCCACAAATGAGGGAGGGGTGAGGTAGTCCGCCCTGAACATTACCCCTCAGAAGCCGGCGGATACTACCCTCGATGATGTTCCCTACATCAATCGAGAAATCCATAACAATCGCGTATAGTAACGCTGCCTTCTCCTTCGAAACATCGCTCACGTGCTGGGAAGGCATGAGCTTGGCACTCAGGAAGGCGTACCAAATCTTTCCATACAGGCTGAGGTCCTTGCTGGGGAAGAGAGAAGCACCTCTATCTCGCCAAGTGATCCATGTGGTACCTGGTTTGCACAACTCAGTTACAATCTTGTCAAAATTAGGCTGCGAGCGAATGAACTCTGTGTACTGGCATAATGCAGGAGGCACCAAGTTGTAGTAGTGATTAATTGCCTGTGCGCTGAACGGTACCCTCATCCCCCTGACTATGGCCTCAAAAGGCTGCCTGTCCTGAGCGTTGGCATAGAACTCCTGTACCACAGGAACCACTGCTGGGTCGGAGTGGTGGGTGAAAGTGTCCCACACCCTCTCATCAATCTGCTCCCAAATCTCTCCATCAACCCCTCTCTCCGGCCTGAGTCCTCGCTCGGGAGTTAGAGCTTTACCCGTGATGAAGTCATCAAATCTGTCTGCCGCCTCGGCACTAATAAATTTACTATGGTCATATTGCCTGGGTGGTGCGGAGGAGGATCCCTCTGTACGAGATCTCTTAGGAGGCATGGTAGCAACAAAGCAGAAATTCTTATTCAAAACAGTCCCAAACCTTACTGATATCAAATCACTGCAATACAGAATTTCCCCCAAACTTGAATTTTTCACAAACCCATAATTTCCTGCAAGAATTCTCAAAATCCACAGCACTATATCCCCAATCCAGCAGTTAAACCAATACAACCACAACTGGGTACCCAAAATCAACTAATTCAAACTATGCAGAAAACTGACAGTTCAAGGTATGAACACTGACAATCCCAACTTAGAATTCACAGAAACCAATTCCAACTACTGATTACCCAGATGCAAACTCAACAATAATTAACAACCAATTACGCGAAAACAGTAGGAAATCAGTTTACCCTTTTGTACCTGGCCTCTGATCGTTGGTGGTTGTGAAGAAGGAGGAAGTGCCTGCTTGAATTCCCAAAATTGCAGCCTGAATCCTCACAGAGATGTTATGAGACCGAATCCTAGCCCCAATTCTTCCAACTAATTGACCTAATTCCAATGGTGTTGATTAGGGTGACTGTAATGGTGGAATTGGTTGAAAACCCAAATTGGAAGTGGATTTCGTGTGAAAAAAGGTTGCTCAATCCTTAGGTTAGTTGAAATCGAGAGTGGGATGTGGCTAGGGTTGGATTTCGAGTGCTTGGGTCGTTTTGGGGGAGGAGTATCAGGTTGCAGAAGAATGGGAGTGAAGGAGAATGGAGCAGGTTCGAACGGGAGGGAGTTTTTAGGTTCTGCAATTCCGTGTCTCTCGCCGGGGCGAGAGTTTCCCTTATGTTTTTCTCGCCGGGGCGAGCTCTCGCCGGGGCGAGAGATTTCAAGTATAAAAACCTCGCCGCGGCAAAAATTTGATTTTTGAAAATTTCATCCAGGGACCATGCCTAATATCAACTCCCTGTATCCCTGCAACCTACAAAACATACATTAGAAACAATGGGCCAAAAATGACCCTCAAAAGTGACTCAGTGCTAAAAATCCAAAACTAACACACAATATACTAAATATGAAACACTTAAAAACTAACTAACATGGAAAATGCGATAATTAAGACACACAACTGAATCATAAAAGGATACGGAAGATGGTGGGTTGCCTCCCACCGAGCGCTTGGTTTTGAGTCCTCGGCCCGACTTTTCATCAATTTCAAGGTTGATCGGCTAAAGTTATCGAGGTCTTTTGGCGAGCGAAGCCGCCACCCCAATAATGCTTAAGGCGTTGCCCGTTGACTTTGAACGTCACTTCCGGATTATCACCATAGACTTCAACAACTCCGTGTGGGAATGCGTGCTTGACAGTGAAAGGACCCGGCCAACGCGATTTGAGCTTTCCGGGAAAAAGCCTCAATCTAGAGTTGTACAGCAATACCGCTTGGCCAGGCTCGAATTTTCTGTCAACAATCTTCTTATCATGCCACCTCTTTACCTTTTCCTTATACAATTTTGCATTTTCATAAGCATGCAGTCGGAACTCATCAAGTTCATTGAGCTGAAGAAGCCTTTTCTCACCTGCAGCTGTGAGGTCAAAATTCAACTTTCTAATGGCCCAAAACGCCTTGTGCTCAAGCTCAACCGGAAGATGGCATGCCTTGCCATAAACAAGCTGGTATGGTGACATACCAATGGGTGTTTTAAAAGCCGTTCTGTACGCCCACAGTGCATCATCCAGCTTTGTTGCCCAATCTTTTCTTGTGGGGTTGACGATCTTTTCTAGGATTTTCTTCACTTCTCTGTTGGAAACCTCCGCTTGTCCATTGGTCTGGGGGTGATAAGCAGTAGCAATTCTATGAGTGACCCCATATTTTCCCAAAAGGGCAGCAAAATGTTTATTGCAGAAGTGACTCCCTTCATCATTAATCATAGCCCTCGGAGTACCGAATCTTGTGAAGATATTCTTTTGAAGGAATTTCAGCACCACCTTGGAATCATTAGTGGGAAATGCGGCTGCCTCCACCCATTTAGATACATAATCTACTGCCAAGAGAATGTATAGATTTGTTGAAAGAGGGTGGGAATGGCCCCATAAAGTCTATACCCCAAACATCAAAGACTTCAACCTCCAGGATCATGTTTAAAGGCATTTCGTGCCTTTTGGAAATGTTCCCCATCCGTTGACATCTATCACATTTTAGCACAAACTGATGAGCATCCTTGAACAAAGTTGGCCAAAAGAACCCTGCTTGCAACACCTTAGTGGCTGTTTTCTCACCTCCGTAGTGTCCTCCATATAACGAATCATGACAGTGATGGAGAATGCTCTCGACCTCGCTCTGTGGAACACACCTTCGAATCATTTGGTCCACACAATGCTTGAACAAATATGGCTCATCCCACATATACCTATTAACGTTATGAAGAAACTTTTTCTTTTGCTGCCACGATAAGTCCGGTGGGAGTGTGTTACTAACCAAGTAGTTAGCAAAATCAGCATACCAAGGTATTTCGCCTTGAACCACAAACATCTGTTCATCCGGGAAAGATTCATTTATTAGAACTTTGTCTTCCTTATCAAGACCCGGATTCTCCAATCTAGATAGATGGTCGGCTACTTGGTTTTCAGTTCCCTTTCTGTCCCGAATCTCCAAGTCAAACTCCTGTAGCAATAGGATCCATCTAATCAATCTCGGTTTAGCATCTTTCTTTGCAATTAGATACCGAATAGCTGAATGATCCGTGAATACTACCACCCTTGTTCCAATCAAGTAAGATCGAAACTTGTCAAATGCATAAACTACTGCAAGCAACTCCTTCTCAGTAGTGGTGTAATTGAGCTGTGCATCAGTTAAGGTTTTGCTGGCGTAGTAAATAGCATGAAAAACCTTCTCCTTGCGCTGTCCCCAAAACAGCCCCAACCGCATAATCACTGGCATCACACATCAATTCGAAGGGTTTTGACCAATCCGGAGCAATGATCACTGGTGCAGTGGTTAATTTCTTCTTTAGAAGCTCAAAAGCGATCAAGCACTCCTCATGAAACTTGAATGGCACATCTTTCTCTAGTAGACTGCATAAAGGCTTAGTGATCTTAGAAAAGTCCTTAATGAATCTTCGGTAGAATCCCGCATGTCCCAGAAAACTACGAATGCCCTTCACTGAGGTTGGTGGAGGTAAATTTTCAATTGTTTCAAGTTTTGCTCTATCTACCTCAAGACCCTTTGATGACACTTTATGCCCCAGTATTATCCCCTCTTGCACCATGAAGTGGCATTTTTCCCAGTTGAGCACTAGATTAGTTTCCACACATCTCTTCAGTATTAGAACTAGATTTTCCAAGCAGTTGTCAAATGAATCACCAAACACTGAGAAGTCATCCATGAAAACTTCCACATTGCGTTCTACCAAATCTGAGAAAATAGCCATCATGCACCTTTGAAAAGTGGCGGGTGCATTACACAATCCGAATGAGACCCTTCTGAAAGCAAAAGTACCAAATGGGCATGTGAAGGTAGTCTTTTCTTGATCTTCTAGAGCAATAGCAATCTGATTGTATCCCGAATATCCATCCAACAAGCAATAGTACTCATGTCCAGCTAGTCTATCCAACATTTGATCAATGAAGGGTAATGGGAAGTGATCCTTTCGAGTTGCTTTGTTAAGCCTCCTGTAATCCATGCACACCCTCCAACCAGTTACTGTTCTTGTTGGAATCAATTCATTATTCTCATTGGCTACAACTGTCATGCCTCCTTTCTTGGGTACACACTGAACTGGGCTCACCCATGCACTGTCAGAAATAGGATAAATTATTCCAGCATCTAACCATTTCAAAATCTCTTTCTTTACCACCTCCTTCATGATTGGGTTGAGTCTCCTCTGATGTTCCACAGTGGGCTTACTATCATCTTCCATCAAGATTTTGTGCATACAGTAAGATGGGCTTATTCCCTTGATGTCGGCGATGGTCCATCCAATAGCAGATTTGTACTCCCTAAGAACCCGCAACAGCTTGCTTTCCTGAAACTCGTTAAGCACAGATGCAATAATAATAGGTAAGGTAGCTGAATCGCCTAAATATGCATACCTGAGATGGTTAGGCAAAGGTTTTAGCTCAAGTGCTGGAGGTGTCTCAAGGGATGGTTTCAACCGATCTGTAGCATTCTCAGCATGTTCAAGAGATTCAAACGGAATTTGAAACTTGCTCCCCCGTGGCACTGTATCTAAAATCTGTAGATATTCAACCAAATCTGGATCTTCTATGTCAAACTCTCCCAGAAGTGCAGTCTCTAATGGATCATTGTTTAACATATTCAAAAATTCGTCATTCACAGCTTGCTCGATAACATCCACATGAAAACATTCTTCCTTATCCGAAGGGAATTTCATGGCCTTAAATACATTGAAGGTCACTTCTTGATCCTGAACCCTCATAGTGAGCTCTCCCTTTTGCACATCGATTAAAGTTCTTCCAGTGGCTAAAAATGGTCTCCCCAGAATAATAGGAATGTTTTTATCTTCCTCATAATCTAAGATGATAAAATCAGCCGGGAAGATGAATTTATCCACCTTGACAAGAATGTCTTCAACAATTCCCCTTGGGTATGTGACCGACCTATCGGCATGAAGAGAAATGTTTGTAGGCTTTGGTGCAGGCAATCCCAACTGAGTATACACGGATAATGGCATGAGATTAATACTAGCACCCAGGTCACACAAACATTTGTTGAAAGAAAGGCTACCAATAGTACACGGTATAGTGAAGCTGCCTGGATCTTTCAACTTGGGAGGTAGCTTTCTTTGCAGCACGGCACTACATTCTTCTGTCAAAGCCACTGTCTCAAAGTCATTTAGCCTTTTCTTCCTAGACAGAATTCCTTTCATAAATTTGGCATAGCTAGGCATCTGTTCTAAGGCCTCTGCAAAAGGAATGTTAATTTGTAACTTCTTGAAGACCTCCAGGAATTTGGCAAACTGTTTATCCAACTTTTGCTTCTGCAATCTCTGAGGGAAAGGTACCGGTGGATACACTTTTGGAGTAGGCTCAACACTAGGTTTATCTGTGGTATCTTTCTTCCCTGACTCAGGTGGTGCACTGCTGTCCATTTCCTTAGAAAAATCAGCATTAGTCAAGTCCGAAGGAGAGCTTGAGTGGGCTGCCCCCTTTTGCAATTCGGGCTCCTGTAAGGTTTGTTTACCACTTCTGAGAGTTACTGCCTGACATTCCTCTTTCCCATCTCTTCTTGGATTAGTCTCTGTGTTACTAGGAAGAGATCCCTGAGGTCTATTTGACATGGAACTAGCCATCTGCCCAATTTGATTTTCCAAAGCCTTGAGCGCTGCTGCTTGGTTTTTAATCAAGATATCTTGGTTAGCCATGTGTTTCAATATCAACTCCTCAAAATCTGATTTTCTCTCTGGTTGTGGTTGTGAGGTTTGAGCTGTATGATGTTGTTGAGGCTGATTTTGGAACCCTGGTGGATGATGTGGCTTAGGAGCTTGCTGAAAATTTTGATTGTTGCTCCATGAAAAGTTAGGATGGTTCCTATTTCCAGCATTGTAAGTGTTTTGGTACTGATTTGGCGGTCTCTGGTAGCTACTTACAAACTGAACTGCCTCGTGGTCAAATGGACATTGGTCATTGGCATGTGTTCCTGCACAAACTTCACAAACAACAGCCACCTGCTGCACTTTTGAATCAGTCAAGGAATCAAGTTTCTTTGACATTGCTGCCATTTGAGCTGCTAAGGCTGTGATGGCATCCACCTCTAATACTCCGGCTACCTTTGGTTGACTCATTCTAGAAGTTGGCCACTGGTAGTTATTTGCAGTCATGACCTCCAATAACTCAATTGCTTCCCCATAATTCTTAGCCATGAGAGATCCCCCAGCTGCTGCATCTATACAAGACCGATTGTGAGATCCCAATCCGCTGTAGAAGGTATTCAATTGCATCCATGGGAGGAATCCATGATGCGGGCATCTTCGAAGCAAATCTTTAAATCTTTCCCATGCCTCATACAATGACTCCCCATGATGTTGCTCAAAGGTTGCAATTTCATTTCTCAATCTAGCAGACTTTGCAGGAGGGAAGAACTTTGCCAAAAATTTCTGTGCTAAGTCTGACCATGTAGTGATGGACCCCGGTGGCAATGAGTGAAGCCAACTCTTAGCTTTGTCTCTCAAAGTGAACGGGAAAAGTCTAAGTCTCAAAGCATCATCCGTTACCCCAACAAATTTGAAAGTATCACATATCTCAATAAAACTCAACAAATGCTCATTAGGATTGTCATTGGGCAAACCCCCAAACTGTAACGAATTTTGCACCATTTGTATTGTTCCCGGTCTAATTTCAAAGGCAGTTGCAGTTATTGCCGGTCTTATGATACTAGACTGTAGATCACTAATATGCGGCGTTACATAGTCTTTCAATGCTTTTTGTTCCTCTGCCGCCATGGTTTCTTGATTGTTAGAATCCCTGATTCTTTCTCTTCTTAGTCTTCGGGTATTTCTCTCGATCTCGGGATCGTAAGGAAATAACTCAAGACTTTGTGATCGGCGCATACAAATCAAGGGTACCTACACAATCAAGTAAACAAAAATTAAAAACAAGTCTAAATTAAGATCAATTCAACTATAATCAATATTGGTAAAATTATTGTAAAATAATGTCCCCGGCAACGGCGCCAAAAACTTGTTGCTCGATTTCGCAATCAATAAAACACGCGCAAGTATACGCGGTCCACAAGTAATATAAGATAAGTAAAGTGTCGAACCCACGAGGAATTATGTTAAATAATTACCAAATATCAATCGCATGTAAAATCAATCCAATTTAAACAATGACAATATGGTTTGTGTTTGTTGTTGATTAAAACTAAAATAAAGGAAATTTAGAAACAAGGTTTTACTAACACGGATAAAGTTCAAGATAAAAAGGTCTAAGATTACAATATCCCCCAACTCTTCATTTAAACATCCTACTCTCTCTTGTTTGGTAAATTAGAACATAAGAATTGCTATCCGAGAAATCACAAGTATATATAAGCCTCTCTCGATGGTCGAATACGTATTTCCTATTGTGGTGCATAAATATATTTCTATTCTATACACAAGCAAGAATCCCATATCAAGAACAATTAATAAGACACATGTCACGTAAAATCCCATTAACCATTCTATCAATTACCAACTTTCACAATAGAAATCATTAAGCATGATTCTCAAATGGATACATGTGGTATTTAGGTATATGTCTATCCTAAATACAATCAAATTATCAACCCTCAAGAATAATACATAAGACTCACGTCACATAATCTCATACATTATCCATAAAGAATATCTAATTTTCACATGAATTCATAACTAGGTCTCAACTTATACTTCCTCTCTCAATTCCATATAAGTTACCAAAGTAATTACGGGCCAAGCAATTAATCCTTAATCAAAGGTTATAAACTCCAATTCACAAAATGCCTAATTACCATTCAAGAGAGAGCATTCAATTTAAACTACAAGTTGGGTTCCATTGCAATCTTAGAATGAAGAGTTTAGCTCATATTTAATCTCAATAACATCATAAACTGATTATAGTACATGGTTTGGAATAACAAAGTAAGAATAAAGAACTACAACAAATGAAGATACACCCCTTTTGTGATGATATTCCCGAATTAGTGAGATGTAGTTCTTCTTGAGTTGCTCTTGCTTCCTATTTCGTGCTCCAAGCCTCTTTGGTTGATGAAATTCTGATAATCTTTCCTTTAGCTCCTTTGTTCTTCTTCTTTTTCTCTCAAACCCTAGCTTTTTCCAAGTGTGTAACCAAGCTTGAATAATGCAATACCAACTCCCTGGATGATTTTTCATCTGAATTCCCTCTCTCCTCATTTTCCCGTTCCTGAAATTCCTCCTCTAGTGCGCCACAATAGCAGAACAGACAAAGCCAGCCGCACCAGAAATCGCGCTCTCGCCCCGGCGAGAAAAACAGCCTGGGGAGCTCGCCCCGGCGAGGGCTCGCCCCGGCGAAGAAATTGGCCTTGGAGGCTCGCCCCGGCGAGAGCTCGCCCCGGCGAGGAAATTAGCCTGGGGAGCTCGCCGCGGCGAGGTTACATGTCTTGCTGAAATTACCCTTTTGCCCCTGGTCCTGCCAAAAACCACCACGATCGTCCACAACTGTTCCCTGCACAACAAAAGCATAAAAGGAGTAAATAGATACTAAAAACACCTAAGGATAGCAAAGAATTGAGTTCAAAGGATAACTAATTCGTAGGTATAAAACCCACTCATCAGGTACTAACAAACAACTTCTTTTGCCAACACAAAGCAAGGTACTCACTCCAATTTTTGCATACAAGTGAAATAAATTTATAAATTATGATGGGTATTCTTGGTTAGTTAAACTGTTATACTTGGATTTGCTTTGGGTAATCATATATTGTTCAAATTTGTATAAATATAGATTAGTTGCCCAATTGAGTTTGTGTTGGCTCAATTGGAGGAATTTGGGTTATTCATTGCTATGATTTGATTGAATATTACTATAACTTAGTAATTTTTGTTGAAACTGAGTTTGGGAGAGGTATTTGATGAAAAATTTCAGTCAACGCGCATCACGCAGTTAACGAATTGTCTAAAAGAATGTTGGCCTGATTGAGCATTGTTTGGTAAAGAATTGCTTAGTTATTATCCGAATGCCGCCCCAATGCATGTTCTTGAGCTACAACCATTTCCAGTTTACCCACCATCAGACTCAAATGTTTAGAAGGCTATGGTCGAGCATGACGCTTGGCCAATCAGGGAAGTTCTCAGTTTTCATTTCTTTATCTTATAAACAATGAGGACATTATTCACTTTGAGTTTGGGGGTGGATCATATAGCATTGGCATCATAGCTACATAACATGTGTTAGTTATTTGTGCATTTTAATTTTGTTTGCTATTTTGTAAAAAAAAAAAAAATTATTTTTAAGATGTGTCTCTTGAGCATTGTTTTAATTTGATTTGAACTACAATCCATGGTCTATGACAAGAACTTGTTTGAATTGATTCTAACTCATGGAAAATGGATAAATGTTGCTTAGTCCTTGTGCTTAATCGTTATTGTTGGTTATTGTTTTGCTTATGCGTCCTTTCACTTTTGCACCTACCCATGAGTATTGAGCTAGTTGTATGCTTAGAGAAGGCTTTTATAACCGAATGCTTATGGAAAATATCTATAAACTCTAGAACTCATTTAAACATCACTCGAAGCAAGGTGTCCAAATTTGTTGTGTTTGAATTGTTGGTCATGTGGTGAGTTGAGATGGAGCGTAAAACGCACTCACTCATGGACACATGCGTAGGAGAGATAGAGCGTAAAATGCACTCTCTTATAATTTTGATAAAAGTAAGAAATTTATGTTTATCAAATCTCGTGTTGGGTTGAGATGGAGCGTAAAACGCACTCACCCACAAGAGTGGACTTAGGATAAGATGGAGCATAAAATGCACTTATCTAGAGTCCTTTGATTTCATTTTTTTGAAAATTGTGATTTGTATACCTTTGTAGTGAGTGATGTGTTAAGCATGTAGTTTTTGTGGTTTATTTTGATTATTTCATAAGGTAATGTGGTTGCATAGCTTCATCCGAGCTTGATTGGTTTAGTGCCATTGGGTATACTAATACACACACGGAAGGGACCTAAAGCAAGCTATGACTAACTAATTGTAATTCTAGACTTGCAACGTTTTGAGACTTTCCTTGAATTTTATTGTGTTTATGCTTTGAGACCATTGGTTAGCTTATTAACTCATTGCTCAAGATAGTTTTTATTTAGAAATGTTTAATTTTTATAGTTTGTGTGTTTTTCTTGAGGACAAGCAAAGGTTTAAGTTTGGGGGTATTTGATGAGTGTGTTTTATATACACAAATTGGGTACTTTTAGCCTTAATAATTTGTAAGTCTTTAGCTATTTCGTTTGGTTTTATGTGTTTTCAACTTATTTTTGTGTAATGTAGTTTTGTATTACTTTTATATGTATTTGTGTGCTTTTACGTTGTTTTGTAGGTATTGAAATAAAGGCCCCATGGATCGATGCGTTTTTGGCTTGAATCTAGCATTCCCGCTGTTTGTTTCTCTATTTGACCCATGATGCAATCCGAATATCTCAAAACTCAAAGAACGAAAGTTGTAGATTTTGATCTTAGCTTTCTAGAACATCCGGAATCATCCAATTTGAAGTTCATATGAGAGAGTTATGGTCATTTTACTATCGGATTCGGCATGACTTTTACACAGCAGTTGCTTCGGGCTCAATTTGAACCTTTCTCCAGCTATTATCTCGACGAGCTCCAGTTATTAAAGTTGTAGAGCTACTTCTTAGCTTTCATAGCCTACTTAATCGCCTTAATCCGAGTTCGGACGAAGAAGTTATGATCGTTTTTCCAGATCTCGCCGGGGCGGGAATTTTCTACACAAATTACTCGCCACGGCGAGATCTCGCCGGGGCGAGAATTCTTAGGCCAAAAAGCTCGCCGGGGCGAGATCGTCGCGGACAGAAGCAGATTTTTCAGTTTTTTGGTCATTTTGGGGGTGCTAAGCTAGGTTTACTCACACCTAACACATATAACATATCCAGGGGCTCGAAAATGGGGAGTGACACTGGTGGAGGCTGCACATAAACATCAAAATTGAAGAGAAATAGGTTGCAATACAAGGAAATTCCAGCAAAATCAAAGGATTAATTGAGGAAAGGAGTACCAAATCAAGGAGGAAAGCTAGGAATCATCAACCCTCAAGCAAGCAACATATGAATATCTTCAAATTGGGTTCTATCATTTCTACTTTCCCTTTGATTTTGTATTTCAACATGATGTATAAATTGAATATGATGTTATTTGTAGTTACCATGAACTAGAACTAATTTTCTAAGATTTCAATGGAACCCAATACATAGTTTGAATTGAATGCTCTCTCTTTGATGTTGGTTAATTATTTGTGATTGGATATCATAATTTGTGCTTTATATATTAATTACCTAGCTACACCTACATGTAGCACAAAATTAACAATATTAGGAACAATTAAAAATAAAACTCATCCTTATGAAATCCAAGTGATGTTTTTTTTTTCAATTAGAAATAATTTAAGTTAAATAATAAAATGAACATTGGGTTGCCTCCCAATTAGCGCTTGAGTTAGAGTCCTCAGCCTGACTATACCCCTTTCATATTGGATCGACAAGACTAATTGAGGTCTTTTGGCGCTCGATGTCGCCACCCCAATAGTGCTTAATTCTTTGTCCGTTCACCTTGAACAATTGGTTTGTCTTATCATCCCGCAGTTCAATTGCACCATGCGAAAAAACATGGTTGATATAAAATGGCCCTGACCATCTTGATTTGAGTTTACCGGGAAATAGCTTCAACCGAGAATTGTAAAGTATGACAGGTTGTCCAACCTCAAACTTTCGATCAATTATCTTCTTGTCGTGCCATCTCTTGACTTTCTCCTTATAGAGCTTTGCATTCTCATAGGACTGGAGACGGAACTCGTCCCTCTCATTGAGTTGCAAGAGGCGTTTCTCTCCCGCAGCATTCAAATCAAAGTTTAGCCTCCGGATGGCCCAATAAGCACTATGTTCAAGTTCCACCGGTAAGTAACATGCTTTCCCATACACAAGCTGATATGGTGACATCCCGATAGGAGTTTTGTATGCCGTCTTATACGCCCATAAGGCGTCATCAAGCTTCAATGACCAGTCCTTTCTATTCGGGTTCACCATCTTCTCTAAAATCCTTTTCACTTCTGTATTGGATACCTCCACCTGACCACTTGTTTGAGGATGATAGGCCGTGGCAATTTTATGGGTTACCCCGTATTTAGTAAGAAGGGCATTAAAGTTCTTGTTACAAAAGTGCGACCCTTGATCGCTAATTATTGCACGCGGAGTTCCGAATCTTGTGAAAACATTTTTTTGAAGGAACTTTAGCACAACCTTGGCATCATTGGTGGGTGTCGCGGCTGCTTCAACCCATTTTGACACGTAATCTACAGCCACAAGGATATACAAATTGTTGAACGAAGAAGGAAATGGACCCATAAAGTCAATACCCCAAACGTCAAATATCTCAACCTCCAGGATTGTGGTTAGTGGCATCTTATGACGCCTGGAAATGTTCCCTACTCTTTGACATCGATCGCATTTCAGCACAAACACATGGGTATCCTTAAATAGCGTTGGCCAATAAAAACCCGACTGAAGCACCTTCGCTGTTGTTCTCTCTCCGCCATAGTGTCCTCTAAAAGTTGAGGCATGACATTGTTGCAAAATACTATCCATCTCAGATTGAGGTACGCACTTTCTGATCAGCTGGTCAGCACACTGCTTAAACAGAAAAGGTTCGTCCCAAAAATAATGCTTCACATCGTGCAGGAACTTCCTTTTCTGTTGATAGCTCAGCTCGGGCGGTAGCACATGGCTCACCACATAATTAACATAGTCAGCATACCATGGCACCTCATGTGTGATCGCGAAAAGTTGTTCATCGGGGAAAGATTCATTGATCATGACATCGTTTCCCACTTCACGGTTTGCATTTTCTAGCCTTGACAGGTGATTCGCCACTTGATTCTCGGTTCCCTTTTTGTCTCGAATCTCAAGATCAAATTCTTGAAGCAATAAAACCCATCGAATCAAGCGTGGCTTTGCGTCCTTCTTTGCTATTAAGTACTTTATGGCAGAATGGTCAGTGTACACAATGACCTTGGTGCCGATGAGATAGGCACGAAACTTGTCAAAGGCATAGACAATAGCAAGCAATTCCTTCTCCGTTGTTGTATAATTAAGTTGTGCTCCAGTTAGTATTTTGCTAGCATAATAGATCACATCAAAAACCTTATCCTTGCGATGGCCCAAAACAGCACCAATTGCAAAGTCGCTAGCGTCGCACATCAATTCAAACGGAAGATTCCAATCCGGGGCCATGATAATAGGAGCACTTACAAGCTTCTTCCTTAGTAACTCAAAAGCCTCTAAACATGCATGATCGAAGACAAATGGAGTGTCTTTCTTAAGGAGACTACACAGCGGTTTTGTAATTTTTGAGAAATCCTTGATAAACCGCCTATAAAATCCAGCATGTCCAAGGAAGCTACGAATGCCCTTGACGTTGGTTGGTGGAGGAAGTTTCTCAATGGTCTCAATCTTGGCCTTATCAACCTCCAGCCCTTTTGAAGATACTCTATGCCCCAAAATAATGCCTTCTTGCACCATGAAGTGGCATTTCTCCCAATTTAGCACCAAATTTGTTTCAACACATCATTTCAGCACTTTCACAAGGTTTTCAAGGCATAAGTCGAATGAATCTCCAAAAACCGAAAAATCATCCATGAAAACCTCCAATCCTTGCTCAACCATATCAGAGAATATTGCCATCATACATCTTTGGAAGGTAGCGAGTGCGTTGCATAGCCCAAACGACATTCTTCTGAAAGCAAATGTCCCATATGGGCAAGTGAATCTCGTTTTCTCTTGATCTTCGAGGGCAATGGCAATTTGGTTGTAGCCCGAATATCCATCCAAGAGACAATAGAATTTATGTCCCGCCAACCTGTCTAGCATTTGATCAATGAATGGAAGCGGGAAATGATCCTTGCACGTAGTCTTGTTCAACCTTCTGTAGTCCATGCAAACTCTCCATCCGCTGACAGTTCTAGTTGGGATCAACTCATTGTTTTCATTAGACACCATTGTCATGCCTCCCTTCTTTGGAACACATTGCACTGGACTGACCCATGGACTGTCTGAGATGGGATAGATGATGCCGGCATCGAGCAATTTGATAATTTCCTTCTTGACCACCTTCTTCATGACGGGGTTCAATCTACGCTAATGCTCAACCACAAGTTTGGCCTCATCTTCCAATATGATCTTGTGCATACAAAATGCAGGGCTAATTCCCTTGATGTCGGCAATGGACCAACCTAGGGCTATTTTGTACTCCCGTAGCACTCTTAGTAATTTGTTTTCCTGCACATCATCAAGTGAAGCTGACACAATAACAGGCAAAGTACTAGCATTACCCAAATAAGCATACCTCAAGTGGATTGGCAATGGTTTGAGCTCCAAAGTAGGTGGCTCCTCCCATGAGGATTTTGCAATGGTACTAGAACTGCTTGGTCTATCTAACGGTTCATATTGTTGCTTAAACTTGATAAAACGTGGGGGAACATTCAGCACATTTACCATCTCATTAGGAAAAAGAGGTTCACTCTCCAGTGATTCTCCCATCACTTCTTCAAAAGGGTCAACTTCATAGTTTGCTGTGAAAACCTCATCCACCGCCTCGTCAATCGAGTCTATCCTGAAGCATTCATCCTGCACGTTAGGAAACTTCATTGCTTTAAAAACATTAAAAGTTACCTCTTGGTCTTGGACACACATGGTTAGCTCTCCTTTTTGCACATCAATTATAGTTCTGCCTGTGGCTAAGAATGGTCGCCCAAGGATGATAGGTATCTCCCTGTCTTCTTCAAAATCAAGGACAATGAAATCTGCTGGAAAAATAAACTTGTCCACCTTGACAAGCACGTCTTCTACTATGCCTCTTGGGTATGTGAGAGACCTATCCGCAAGTTGCAATGTAACATTGGTAGGTTTTGCCTCCCTTAATCCCAGCTGTTGATAAATTGAGAGTGACATTAGATTGATGCTTGCCCCCAAATCACATAGGGCCTTGCCAAAGAATTGGTTACCAATTGTACAAGGAATTGTGAAACTCCCCGGATCTTTCAACTTTGGCGGTAACTTTCTTTGTAACACAGCACTACATTCTTCGGTTAGTGCCACCGTCTCAAACTCCTCAAGCCTTCTCTTTCTTGACAAGATTGCTTTCATGAACTTCACATAACTAGGCATTTGTTCCAATGCCTCAGCGAATGGTATATTTATGTGTAATTTCTTAAAAACTTCTAAGAACTTAGAGAATTGCTTATCCAACTTTATTTTCTGCTAACGTTGTGGAAACGGGCATGGTGGATACATAGGGCCTTGCTTGCTCCCCTCTGGTTTTGGCACTAGCTCCTTTTCCTTCTTTTCTACGTTTTTTCTCTTTTCTTCCTCTTTCTCCCCATTCACATCCTCAATCACTGTTTCTGATGGAACCTCATTCACAACTTCCGGTAGTTCCTTCCCACTTCTAAAAGTTACAGCCTTGCAATGCTTCTTACCATCTCTTTTCGGGTTAACTTCAGTGTCACTAGGTAAGGCACCAGGAGGACGGATATTCATAGCACTAGCTATCTGTCCAAGCTGAAGCTCTATGTTCCGTATCGAAGCGTTATGTTGTGCAACCAATTGGGCCAATAAATCATCCCCACTGGGCTTTTTCTCCTGTTGTGGCAAGGGTGGGTTTAAGGCTTGTTGGTGTGATTGGGGTTGATGATGTGGATGAGTTTGATTTTGAAATCCTGGGGGATATTGAGGTCTAGGAACTGAATATTGGTTTTGGGTATTGTTGTTGTTGCTCCATGAGAAATTTGGGTGATTTTTTCATCCAGGATTATAGTGATTTGAGTGGGGGTTGTTTTGTTGTCTATTGTAATTTCCAACGAACTGTACGAATTCTGCATTGATAACACATTGCTCGGTCGGATGATTTCCAACACACAACTCACAGGTTTCAGAAATGTTTTGCACAGATTTAGATCCTAAAATTTTCACTTCCTTTGTGAGCGCGGCTAGGTGTGCGGTTATTGAAGTGAGAGGATCAACCTCAAATTTTCCTGCTGCCTTTTGTGGTATTTTCCTCTTCGAAGGCCATTGATAAATATTAGCAGCCATGGTTTCCAATAGTTTATAGGCATCCGCAAAACTCTTTCCCATTAAACTACCTCCTGCAGCTGCATCGACACTTGATCGAGTGGCATTGGTCAACCCGTTGTAGAAATTTTCAACTTGTAACCATTGAGGCAAACCATGGTGTGGACATTTCCTTATTAGATCTTTGAATCTTTCCCAATCTTCATACAAGGACTCGAAATCATATTGAACAAACGAAGTGATGTCATTCCTCAATCTTGCAATTTTCGCAGGTGGGAAGAACTTTGCCAAAAATTTATGGGCTAAGTCATCCCATTTGGTAATCGAGCCCGAGGGAAGCGAATGCAGCCAACTCTTTGCCTTGTCACAAAACGTGAAAGGAAATAATCGGAGTCTAATTGCATCATCAGTTACTTGAGTGTACTTGAATGTGTCACAAATTTCCAGAAAACTCACCAAATGAGCATTTGGGTCGTCATTGGGCAACCCACCAAACTGCAAACAGTTTTAGACCATTTGGATGGTTTCGGGCTTAATTTCGAAGTGAGTGGCCTCAATAGCTGGCCTGGAAATGCTTGAGTGCAAATCTGTGACAAGAGGCATGGCATACTCCCTCAAGGATTTAGGCTCCTCCTCAGCCATGGTATTTTGATTGGGTATACCCTGAACTCGTTCTCTACGTAGTTGTCGAATATTTCTCTCGATCTCGGGATCGTAAGGAATTAACTCAGGACCACGTGAGCGTGGCATACAAATCAAGAATACCTACAAAACAAAATGAAAATTATATACAAGTCTAACAAGAGACCAAGTCGATTGAAATTGATATTGGTATAATTATTAGGAAACAATTCCCCGACAACGGCGCCAAAAACTTGTTGGTCGATTTAGCTATCGATAAACACACACGTGCAAGTATACACGGTCCACAAGTAATATATGATAAGATATGAGTCGAACCCACAGGGAATTGTGACAAATAATAACCAAGTATCAATTGTATATCAATTTGATCTAATTTAAACGATGAAGGTTTGATTGTTTGTTGATTGTTTGAGTTCACAAGTCGAGTAATGAATAAAACGCGGTAAAATATCAAGATAGAAAGGTCTAAGATTACAATTTCCCCCAACACGTCATTTGAATCTCCTAACTCTCTCTTTTCAATCAGTTATAACATACAAATTGACAACCGAGAAATCAAAACTATATAAGAGCCTCTGTCGATGGTCAATCACGAATCTTCCTAAGCGGTGCATAGGTATATGTTTATCCTATGCACTATCAAGAGACTAATTTCAGGAATGATTAATAGACACGTGTCACCAAATCTAATTAATCCTCCCTTCAATTACCGACTTTCACATCGAAAGTCATTAAGACTAGATTCTCAATTGGTTGCATGCGGTAATTAGGTATATCTCTATCCCAACTACTATCAAGATACCTATTATTGCAGATAATTAATAAGACACACGTCACTTAATCCGATTAATAACCCACAACAATCTATACTCTCGCATGTTATCATAACTAGGTCTTAACCTATAATCCGTTCGTCAAGTTCATATAGGTTCCCAAGGTAATTACGGGCCAAGAAATTAATCTAGAAAGCAAAGGTTATGACAATCAATTCACAAATGCATAACTAAAATCAATAGAGAGAGAATTCAATTCAATTTAAGTGTTGGGTTCCATTGCAATCTTAGAATAGAAGGTTAGTTCATGATAGCTACAATAGACATCAATTTCAATTTATACATTGTCAAATTCGAATTACAAAGGAGTTGAAAATCTAGAAATGAAATCACTTTTTATGTTGTTCAACTATTGTTCCTTTGGTTGCTGTTGGGTTCCAACTTTCCTCCTTGGTTTTGCAATTCTTGTTGACTGAGTTCCTTGGCTTGTGGCTTGATTCAGCTTGATTTGCAGCCTTTAGCCCTGTTGTTTGATGTATTTTGTAACCTCCCTCTCTCTAGATATCTGATATGAAGCTTAGAAGGGATTATATATAGCCTCCATCAAGAAACCCTAGCCAAAATCGGACAAAATGGAGCTCAGATCGCACTAAAACTGTGTCAGATCGCACTAAGCACGGCGTTGTGCGCCCGCACGGCGCCTGGTGCGCTCGCGCCCAGGGCCCTGCCTGCCGCCCGCTAGCTGCCGAGCAAGTTGCCGCACCCGCGCGCTCGCCTGCACGCCCGCGCCTGCTAGCCGCCCGTCTGCCCGCACGCCCGCGCCACGCCGACTGCTGAGACCTGCCGCACATGCGCGCGCGCCCGCACGGCCAGGAATATGCCCGCACGCCTGTGCCTACTGGCCGCTTGTGCACGCCGAGTGTCAGCGCGCGCCCGCACGCCCACGTCGCGCGCCCACACGTTGGCGCCTGCTGAGTCCGCCCGCGCCCATGCCACCGAGTGTCAGTGCACGCCCGCACGCCCATGCCGCGCGCCCGCACGCTGGCGCCTGCCGACTGTCAGCGCCCAACGCCGTGCACGCAATTCAACGTCGTGCACGCTCGACTTCCAATTCTCATCAAATTAAACCCCGAGCATCATCAAACATTAATTTTTATCGTATCATCATTCGGGCACGGAAATCCAAGCACGGGCTTGCCCTCGTGGTTTGGTCGACGCCGAACGTCGTGCACGCAATCCAACGTCGTGCACGCCTAACTACCAAATGTCAACAATTTATGCTCCGAGTGTCGCCAAGCGTTGATTTCCATTGTTCTATCCATTGGCACAAACGTCAAAGCATGGACATTGAGTCAATTCAACCAACGATCCGAGCGGTCTTTATTTCAATTCCTACAAACATAATGAAAATGCATTAAAGCAACATAAAACATGTAAAATTAACTAAACAACTAATTTATGTAGAATTAAGATAAAAATACATAAAAACCAAGGACTTGCAAATTATCAAGGCCAAAAGTACCCAAATTGTGTGTATAAAACACCCTCATCATCCTTCCTTGCGAGTATCTACTATATATGCCAAATAACCTGTACAACCATTCCTAAGCAATTTCTCTACTTGCATTACTGTCAGACATCGAGATCGTTTAGGTGAACAACCATCGTTGAACACTACCTTTGACTTTGACGTAGTCTATAGGTTTACACGCTTTCGATGGCAGTCAATCATTGCATTATGATTAACCAACCAATCCATGCCTAAGATTATATCGAATTCCCCTAGTTGTATAGGAAAGAGGTTCACAAGAAACTTGTGTCCCTTAATCTATAAGTTACAATCTTTATATACAGTTTTAACAGGAATTATCTCTCTATTGGCAATTTCCACATTGAAAGGTATGTCTAAGTCTTTGCATGACATTTTTAAGTTTTTAGCAAAGCTAGTAGACACGAATGAACAAGTAGCACCAGAGTCGAATAACACATATGCATTTAAAGTGTTGATAGGGATGATACCTGTCACCACGTCCTGTGAAGAAACAGCATCCCTCATCATCATATTAAATGTTCTGGCGGTTGGACGACTCTGACCTCCAGCTCCTACTACTGTTGGTTTGAGGGTGTTTGTAATGCCCAGGAATTTTTAAAATCTTGCACAATTTATTTTAACATATGAAATTCGTTTTATTTAATTTTAAGAATTTAATTGGATCCATGTGGGTATTATTATTTAAATATAAATATGTGATCCAATAACTTTCTGTGCATTAAAGGGACTCACTGATAGTTTAAATAAATTAGTGAGTTAACCCTAAGAAATTATTTGCAAAAAAAATTGGGAAATTACATAAATAATTTTATCAGTATCGGATTAAATAATTCTGATGAGGAATTTTGGGTGAAATAAATATTCAAGTGAATAATTAACTAACTTAGTTATTTAATTGGAAATATTGGAAATGTATGGCGGTTAATCTAATTGGAGTCATTTTCTTTAATTGGGATGACCCATTTTCTTTTTGGCCCAATTCCCTTATTATTTTCTTTTGGGCCGCCCCTCATTCATTTAGCCGACCCACCATCTGTAAGCCCATTCCTTATTCTTTACCGGTCGGGTCGTATCATTTGCAGTCGGGTTGACCCATGGTGTGAGGTATTATGCTTTACCGGCATCTCATTTGGGGAGGAAATCAAATCAAGCCAAAACCTTTGTATCAGAGTATCAGGGGTAACCAAGAAAATCCTACGCCCTAGCCTCTCAAATCAACTAGCCGAACCTAGCTAGACTGCATCAATTGAATCAGACGAGCGAGAGACTGGAGGAAGGGAAAAAGGGAGCTGTCAATCGCCGGCAACAGCGAGTCGACCGATTGAGGGAAAGAGGAGCGTCGACCGGCGGCACGGGTTGCAAACGAGCGGCGACCAGCGGATAAACGAGCGACGTCAGAGGCGACCATCGAAGGGACCAAAGGTTCCAGGAAATCGGCGATTCGACCACCTGGATTACGCGGCTCGAGGATTGATGAGACCACCGTCCGTTTGCCCCTCTCCTTACCGTCAGTCACTACCCCCTCTACCCGAAGGTTAATAGCTCGTGAAATTAAGGTAATACCCAGCAAATTGGGTAAACCAATTCCTATAAATTGAAGCCCAATTAGTCAAGCGGCTGAATCCCTTGTCTGTGTAATTTCCAATTTAGAAGATTTAGGGCTCAAAACTTAAGCGAGAGAGGAAGCAGGGGTGGCTAGTTGAGGGTTTTAAATTCTGCTAAAGTGGATGTCCAGCTGGGTTGAGTATTTTGGACGAAGGAGAAGGATTTCTAGGCGAACAACACCAAGGTATCGAGCGACTGTATTAGCTTATTCAATTTGTATTTACACAGTGTATAATTGTATTGTTGGTATGAAATTGGAAACCTTATTATAACTTTTGGGGTTTCAATATCTGTTATCAGTTCGTTTGGATTTATTTTGAGAAATCTGGTATTGTGCTACTCGATTTCATTGGGATTGAACTAATATCATGTTTTTGTGAAACTCTGGTATAGACGAACCTTAAGGTTCTGTCAGTGCAATTTGTCCTGGGAATAAAGCTAGCAATTCGCTTTAGGATGATTAGCATATACATTTGTTGTAATGGCAGGACCAAAGTGAATGGCAATTTTGGGTTGTTGTTTTTTATGTTCTCCCTTCTGTGCTGGGTATACATTCTGGGTATTGCAATTTAAGGGGAACCTTCCTTGTATTGGATTTAATTGTTTGTTTAGTTGAGTTAACTTCTCTATAACAGTGTTGGGTAATAACTTTGTTAGTGAAACGAAAGTAGCTGGGATTTGAGATCAGTTGGTGGTAATATTGATTTTGGGCAGAAAGAATCAACCTATGATCCCAATAATATCATGTAGTAATTGTGTTAATTTGGTTGTGCAATTCAATGGAATCAACTATTGATTAGTTAACTTAAGTTAATAATGCATTTGCAAACTAATTAGTATTATGTTAATAAATAAAATTAATAAGAAATTATTTGTGATGAAGTAATTGTTAAATATTTAATTTTTATTTAGCTAACCTTAAATAATAATTGGGTATTGGTAAATTAATTATTGTTATAGGTAAGGATAATACATATTTAATTAATTATTATTTATAATAATTAAATATGAGTAAGGTTAAATAAATAATTATTTATTATTAATAAATAATAAATAAAGATAATAAATATTTAATTATTATTTTAAATAATAATCAAGTATAAATAAAGTTAATAATGTAATTATTTATTATTTATCCATTAATAATAAATAAAGCTAATAAATAATTGATTATTGTTTAACTACTATTAAATAATAATCAAGTATGGATAAAATTAATAGATTAACTATTTATTATTTATCCTTAAATAATAAATAAAGCTAATAAATATTTGATTATCGCTTAATTACTATTAAATAATAATCAAGTATGAATTAAGTTAATAATTTGATTATTTGTCAATAAGTGATAAATAAAGATAACAAATATTCAATGAAATAATTTATTTATTATTTATCAATAAATAATAGATAAAGATAATAAATATTTAACTATTATTTAAGTAATATTTAATAATAATTAAGTATGAATATAGTTAATAAAATGATTATTTATTATTAAATAATAAATAAAGATAATAAATATTTAATTATTATTTAATTAATATTAAATGATAATTAAGTATGAACAAGGTTAACAAATAATTATTTATTATTTATCGATAAATAATAAATAAAGGTAATAAATATTTAATTATTATTTAATCTTAAATAATAATTAAGTATAAGTAAAGTTAATAAATAATTACTTATTATTTATAAATAAATAATAAATAAAGATAATAAATATTTAATTGTTATTCAAATAATATTTGATAATAATTAAGTATGACTAAAGGTAATGAAATAATTATTATCGTAATAAATAAGGATTGTTAAACCATGTTCAGGGACAGATAAGGGTAATAAATCCAGGAAACCAAAGAATAAGTAATCATGATTAGCTACCGTCAATTTAATAGCTAAAGATTATTAATTTCTGTTTAGCTAATGTTAAATAGTAATTAAATATAGATGGTGAATTTTACCTGTTGAGTAAAAGGTATAGTGAGAGGTGCCAATATACAACTGTTAATTGATAAATCGACTTTACCCAATGATAGGTCACTTGAGATCAATTAATTAAAGCTAAGTTTATCTGTAGCTGAGCGAACAGGCAAGTTCCCTAACTTCATTCTTTCAGTATATTGAATGCAAGTTCTTCCTTACTCAACTTTTACATTGGGCAAATTTCTAAACCTTATGCACTATTTTTAATTCGTGCAAAAAGGTATTCATATATATTGCAAGTTATTCTTTAAGCTTGAATCTTATCTCCAAGCATGCCTTAAGTGGTCTAATTACTTCTAAAATTATTCCACATCTATGTATTCATTGGCATTCGCACTTGTGCATTTGAATTCGTATAATTATTTAAGTTCTGAAATTCACGAACTATTCATGATTAAGTCTGAACCCTTGTCTCGGTCAGGCACGTATATAAGAATTTATAAAAGCTATCCGAACCAATCATTGGCAAGGATTCTTAGACTGTATGAACACCCCTTTATTATAGGGGAGTACCCCTTGTACCGAAAATAAGGTACAAATAGCAGAGTTAAATGTTATGCATATACATAGCGTACGCGAGGCTGATCCCCTCAAGTACTTATTCTGTAGCCAGTAACCAGAGGGTCAACTAGCTATTGACTCCTTTGGAAGTTATTGTTCGAGGTCTATTCGACTATTAATTGTTCTAAAAGCATTCATTGTTATTGCTTCTGATAATGCTATTGTTGAAATCCCTTTCTATATTCCTTTCATCATGATATATCCTTATTATTGTATTTTAAACTTGCTGAGCAAACTTGTTGCTCATTCTTGCTATATCATGATTTCATTGCAGCCAAACCCGAGACGTCAGGGAAAAACAAAGGGAAAGAAAAGATGAAGTGATAAACTTCATGTAGCAGACTTAAACATTATGTGCAGTTAATCATTGTTAATGTAATATTAAACCCTGCTTGTTACTTAGGGTATGGATTCATGAATGTATTATGGTTATTGTATTCTGGGACTAGTAACACCTTGTAATGAACAACGAATGTTTATTATATTCCGCATTTTAGTTACCATATGTTGTTAGAGGTGAATGTTTCTATTGGATCGTGATGACCGGATCCGGGTATTTGGAGACCCGAATTTGGGGGTGTCACAGGTTGGTATCAAAGCTGTAGGTTATAAACTTTAGGATCGCTAAACCTAGGATATAACCTTCATAGTAAACTCGTATTGAGTATTAGAAGATAAATCGAGGAGATTTATCATATGTGGTTTTGATGAATTGGGGAATTCATCGAGTCGAGTAGTACCTAATGAAATATAATTTTATTTCTTCAATGAATATATTTTATTGCTGTACTAATGTTAGTTTTCGTGTGTTTGTAGGATGGTTGCCGTAGGGGAGACCAGTGGAGCCCGAGAGGAGGAGGAGGTATTTATAGATATTCCAGTGGTTGCTGAGCAGCTGGTGGGATATGCTCCTACTGCCCCAGGGGTACCGCTGGAGGAGTCCGAGCCGGAAGAGGACTACCAGAGGGAGCTACCAGAGCCGGTGATAGGTAAAGTTATGAGGTCTGGCAGTCAGGACTCAGATGCTGAGGGGGAGGATCCCGAGGCCGAGGGAGAGGAGCCACCTGCTTACGTGGATGGCATGGGGTCCACTGCCGATGATATTATAGAGGGACTGACCAGCAGGATCGAGGAGCTGGAGGATCGGATAGCTCACCTGGAGGAGCAGAATCAGACCCACCAGATCCGAGAGGACCAGTATAGAGACCTGGCCTATCAGCTCGATCATGACTTGGGAGTGGCGAAGGTGCAGCTGCAGGGCTACGAGTCCTCAGCGCAGCAGATCGGACCACTGCTACATCAGCTAGTGGCCCGAAATGCTGAGTTGAGAGAGAGGCTGGAGCAGAGGGATCTGCAGATCGCCCACCTGAAGGCCAAGCAGGAGGCCATGAAGTTCGAGATTGGGCTAGAGGTTGCTGAGAATGTCCGAGTGAGGGACGCCTGGGTCAGAGCAGCAAGTAGAGTTGACCTATTGGAGGACCAGTTAGAGGCTGGGGCGGTGAGGATTGAGACCCTAGGATATGCCCTAGTCGCAGCCTACAGGAGGCCCCGGTCTGAGGCAGGCGAGTCTAGCCGCTCAGTTCGTCGCAGGGTAGGGGATGGAGCATTCTCTGGTCTGCAGGCTCGGATCCGTCACGACATGTAGTGACTTTATATGATGGTTACTTTGTCAGTCCCACCTTTTGTTATATTAGGGACGTATTCATGTTTGATTTGTGAAACTTTATATTGTATTTAGACTTGGGGTAGCAGTTAAACCCCAACTTTTGTGTTTTGAGGGATGGAAGGTTAGGATTCCCCACTTTTGTCTTGTGGGAAAGGTTATTGATGGATAGGCACACAGTGGCGCATTTATAGCAGTATGCCACAGGTTTAGTCTTGTAACAAATAGTGGTATATCAATATAAATGCAGATGTTTCATTTAAATCAAATGTGTTTGATAACTGTTTCTACCCTTGATTGCTGATTTATATGGCATATTGTGTAAAATGTAAAACTATAGGTAGAAGTTAGCGGATTTTCCTTATCCAAACATGCCGCCAAGAGGACGACCACGAAACCGACAGGTTGAAGAATCAGAAAGTGAGGTTGGGAACCAAACCAATCTAATGAGGATGTTCGCCGAAATGTTGGCAGAAGCCATGCAATCAAGGCCGCCACATGGAGGAACCCAAGCAGCAGCCGAGCCAGCGCATCATCTGGTAAGTTTTAAAGACTTCAAATTGGTTGGACCACCTGAGTTCAAGGGAACTCTTAACCCAATCGAAGCGTAGACCTGGATTGAGGAGATAGAAAAGGTATTCGAGGTAGCACGGGTGGCAGAGGAACAGAAAACAAGTTTTGCTACCTTCATGTTAAAGGGCGAGGCGAACTACTGGTGGAAGGCCAATAGGGGCCGAGTGGAAGGAGGCATTGTCGCATGGGAACGCTTTAAGGAGATGTTCTTGGAGAATTACTTTCCGGAGAGCATGAAGCAAGAGATGGAGATCAAGTTCCTGGAACTAAAACAAGGAAATATGTCTGTGGCTGAGTACGCGGCTAAGTTTAATGAGTTGCACGGTTTGCAACTCACCAAGTCAGCACAGAGGAAAGAAAGGCTCGTAGGTTTGAACAAGGGTTGAAACCATGGTTATATCGTTCTGTTGCGGTATTGAAAATCAAGACATTTGCAGAATTGTTGGAGAGGGCGATCATTGCAGAAGGTGGCAGTAAGGCCCTGGCAAAATACAATCAAGAGAAGAATAAGGGACATGAGGGCCCGAAGGCAGGAAGCAGCGGGGGCAGTAATCCCAACAAACGGAAATGGGTTGAGAGTCAGTCCTCTGGGGGAAATAAATCTGGAGGGGAGGTGAAGAAGCCAGGCAGATGCAACAACTGTGGCAAGAACCACACGGGGGAATGCATGAAGGGGAAGAGCGTGTGTTACCGTTGTGGACAACCTGGGCACATGGCCCCACAGTGCCCTAATAAGCCGAAAGGAGGTTGTTTTTCCTGTGAATCACCTGACCACCAGATCAAGGATTTCCCGAAGAGGAAGGGCGACGCTAGGAGTGGCAACCGAAATAACAACAACAGTGGAAACAGCAACCGGTTGAACTACGGGCTACCATCCAGTCAAGCCAACAGGCCAATAGCCCGCACGTTCAACATGACTGTGCAGGATGCCATGGAATCCAAAGACGTGGTGTCAGGTATCATCCCAATCAATGATGTAAATGCATATGTGTTATTTGATTCGGGTGCTACTTGCTCTTTTGTTTCCGAAGAATTTGCTAGTCAGTTAAATTTACCTCGTGAAAAGTTAGAACACCCTATGAACGTAGAAGTAGCAAACAAGGAAATTATCCCCGTAGAATGCATTCATAGGAATTGTAGTGCTGAACTGCGAGGATTTAAGCTCAATGTGGATTTGATACCAATTCGGCTGGGAGAGTTTGATGTAATCCTGGGAATGGATTGGCTATCAATTCACGGAGCAGTTATCGATTGCAAGAAGAAATGTGTACACCTGAAGACTCCTAATAAGTCGAAGGTGGTATTTTACGGTAATAAGTCACCAAGACAATCTTGTTGTCTTACTATGATGCAAACAAGGAGATTACTTAAGAAAGGTTGCGAGTGTTATTTGGCCCATGTGGTCGATACTCGTCAGGTCAGGGATGAGATGGGTCAAATACCAATCGTGAGGGATTTTGCTGATGTCTTCCCCGATGAACTTCCGGGACTGCCGCCGGACAGGGAAACCGAGTTCGTTATCGATTTGGCATCAGGAACCGCACCAATATCGAAGCCCCCGTATCGAATGGCACCGGTAGAAATGAAAGAGTTGATGGTGCAACTACAGGAATTGTTAGATAAAGGTTATATCAGACCGAGTGTGTCCCCATGGGGAGCGCCAGTTCTGTTTGTAAAGAAGAAAGATGGTTCTATGCGACTTTGTATCGACTACCGGGAGTTGAACAAAGTTACGATTAAGAATAGGTATCCGCTTCCTAGGATTGACGATCTATTTGATCAACTTAAGGGAGCGAAATACTTTTCGAAAATTGACCTAAGGACAGGCTATCATCAGCTGAAGGTGAGGCAGGAAGATAACCCGAAGACTGCATTCAGAACTCGTTACGGGCACTTCGAGTTTCTGGTAATGTCTTTTGGATTGACAAATGCACCAGCAGCATTTATGGATATGATGAACAGAGTATTCAAGCAGTGCTTGGATAAGTTCGTGGTCGTATTCATCGATGACATTCTGGTGTATTCAGGGACGGAGGAGGAGCATGCTGAACATTTGAGGATTGTATTAGAATCTCTTAGGAAGGAGAAGTTGTACGCAAAATTTTTGAAGTGTGAGTTTTGGTTGCAGAGGGTACAGTTTCTGGGTCACGTCATCGACAAGAATGGTGTTTCGGTGGACCCAGCAAAAGTGGAAGCAGTCATCAACTGGGAACAGCCGAAGACGCCAACAGAGATCAGGAGTTTCTTGGGATTGGCAGGATACTATCGAAGGTTCATACAGGATTTTTCAAAGATAGCATCGCCATTGACCAATCTCACCAGGAAAACAGTTAAGTTCGTTTGGTCGGAGAAATGTGAGGAAAGTTTCATGGAGTTGAAGAAGAGACTTAGCCAAGCACCAGTGTTGACCTTACCAGACAACACTGGGGGTTTCGTAGTGTATAGCGATGCGTCACACAAAGGTCTTGGCTGTGTACTGATGCAACACGGCAAAGTCGTGGCGTACGCATCACGTCAATTGAAAGACTATGAGAAGGGCTACCCGACTCATGACTTAGTTAGCAGCGGTAGTTTTCGCCTTGAAGATTTGGAGGCACTACCTATATGGGGAGAAGTGTGAGATATATACAGATCACAAAAGTCTGAAATATATCTTCACTCAAAAGGAGCTGAACATGAGGCAGCGCCGATGGTTGGAATTGATCAAAGACTACGACTGTGAAATTCTGTACCACCCGGGCAAAGCAAATGTAGTGGCTGACGCCTTGAGTAGAAAAGGCAAGGTGAAATTGATGCAGCTGACAGTCCAGGAGGAATTGATACGGGACTTTGAACGCCTGGAACTGGAGGTTAAGTATCCGATGGAGACGGACGAAAAATTGTGTACCGTAACAGTAGGTCCGACTCTACTGGATAAGATAAAGGAGGCTCAAGAATTTGATGAAGAATGCATTGGCATTAAGAAGCAACTATTGGAGGGAAAAACGTTGAAGTTCAAAGTTGACAGTACAGGGCTGCTAAGATTCGAGGGAAGGATCTGGATACCCTACGTACCAGACTTAAGGGAAGAAATTCTACAAGAGGCCCATAATACGAGATTTTCGGTACATCTGGGTAGCACCAAGATGTATCAAGATCTTCGTCAACATTATTGGTGGCCGCACTTGAAAGGGGAAGTCGCAGAATTCGTCAGCCGGTGCTTAACTTGTCAGAGAATCAAGGCAGAGCACCAGCGGCCGAGCGGATTATTGCAACCCTTGGAGATTCCAGAATGGAAGTGGGAGCACATCATAATGGATTTTGTGGTAGGACTTCCAACCACTCAAAAGGGTCTGGACGCCATCTGGGTAATCGTAGACCGTTTGACCAAGTCTGCCCATTTCCTACCAATCAAGATCAGGTACAAATTGGAGCAGTTGGCGAAACTTTACGTGAAGGAGATAGTATCATGACATGGAGTGCCGGTGTCTATTGTATCTGACAGAGATCCGCGCTTCACGTCAAATTTTTGGAGAAGTCTATAGGAAAGACTGGGGACACAGTTAAGAATGAGTACGACATATCATCCTCAGACTGATGGTCAGAGTGAGCGAACAATTCAGACCCTAGAGGATATGCTTCGGGCAGTTGTGATGGATTTAAGTGGCAGCTGGGACGATCACTTACCACTAGTAGAGTTCGCTTACAACAATAGTTACCATGCTAGCATTGGTATGCCACCGTACGAAGCATTGTATGGAAGGAAGTGTCGAACGCCGTTGTGTTGGGATGAAGTTGGTGAACGGAGGTTGTTGGGACCAGAATTGGTACAACAAACTGTGGAAATCATTAAAGTAATAAGGCAACGATTAGTAGCAACCCAGGATCGTCAGAAGAAGTATGCCGATTTACATCGTCAGAAACGAGACTTTGAAGTTGGTAGCTTTGTGTTTCTGAAGGTATCTCCCTGAAAAGGGAAGATCCATTTTGGGAAAAAGGGCAAATTGAGCCCTAGGTTCATAGGACCTTTTGAAATATTGAGAAAAATAGGCGAGGTGGCGTACGAGGTAGCATTACCTCCTGAACTTGAGCACATTCACAACGTGTTTCACGTATCAGTGTTGCGCCCGTATAAGCCAGATTACAAACATGTTATTTCCTATGAACCAATTCAAGTCGAAAGAGATTTATCATACGAGGAGATTCCTGTTCAAATACTGGATAGAAAAGAGTAGAAGCTGAGGAATAAAATCATTCACTCGGTGAAAGTTCTCTGGAGAAACCACGCAGTAGAAGAGGCTACGTGGGAACTTGAAGAGAAAATGAGAGCGATTTACCCCCAGTTATTTGAGTAACCTTAGATTGAAATTCCGAGGACGGAATTTTTATAAGGGGGAGAGGATGTAATGCCCAGGAATTTTTAAAATCTTGCACAATTTATTTTAACATATGAAATTCGTTTTATTTAATTTTACGAATTTAATTGGATCCATGTGGGTATTATTATTTAAATATAAATATGTGATCCAATAACTTTCTGTGCATTAAAGGGACTCACTGATAGTTTAAATAAATTAGTGAGTTAACCCTAAGAAATTATTTGTAAGAAAAATTGGGAAATTACATAAATAATTTTATCAGTATCGGATTAAATAATTCTGATGAGGAATTTTGGGTGAAATAAATATTCAAGTGAATAATTAACTAACTTAGTTATTTAATTGGAAATATTGGAAATGTATGGCGGTTAATCTAATTGGAGTCATTTTCTTTAATTGGGATGACCCATTTTCTTTTTGGCCCAATTCCCTTATTATTTTCTTTTGGGCCGCCCCTCATTCATTTAGCCGACCCACCATCTGTAAGCCCATTCCTTATTCTTTACCGGTCGGGTCGTATCATTTGCAGTCGGGTTGACCCATGGTGTGAGGTATTATGCTTTACCGGCATCTCATTTGGGGAGGAAATCAAATCAAGCCAAAACCTTTGTATCAGAGTATCAGGGGTAACCAAGAAAATCCTACGCCCTAGCCTCTCAAATCAACTAGCCGAACCTAGCTAGACTCCATCAATTGAATCGGACGAGCGAGAGACTGGAGGAAGGGAAAAAGGGAGTTGTCAATCGCCGGCAACAGCGAGTCGACCGATTGAGGGAAAGAGGAGTGTCGACCGGCGGCACGGGTTGGAAAACGAGCGGCGACCAGCGGATAAACGAGCGACGTCAGAGGCGACCATCAAAGGGACCAAAGGTTCCAGGAAATCGGCGATTCGACCACCTGGATTACGCGGCTCGAGGATTGATGAGACCACCGTCCGTTTGCCCCTCTCCTTACCGTCAGTCACTACCCCCTCTACCCGAAGGTTAATAGCTCGTGAAATTAAGGTAATACCCAGCAAATTAGGTAAACCAATTCCTATAAATTGAAGCCCAATTAGTCAAGCGGCTGAATCCCTTGTCTGTGTAATTTCCAATTTAGAAGATTTAGGGCTCAAAACTTAAGCGAGAGAGGAAGCAGGGGTGGCTAGTTGAGGGTTTTAAATTCTGCTAAAGTGGATGTCCAGCTGGGTTGAGTATTTTGGACGAAGGAGAAGGATTTCTAGGCGAACAACACCAAGGTATCGAGCGACTGTATTAGCTTATTCGATTTGTATTTACACAGTGTATAATTGTATTGTTGGTATGAAATTGGAAACCTTATTATAACTTTTGGGGTTTCAATATCTGTTATCAGTTCGTTTGGATTTATTTTGAGAAATCTGGTATTGTGCTACTCGATTTCATTGGGATTGAACTAATATCATGTTTTTGTGAAACTCTGGTATAGACGAACCTTAAGGTTCTGTCAGTGCAATTTGTCCTGGGAATAAAGCTAGCAATTCGCTTTAGGATGATTAGCATATACATTTGTTGTAATGGCAGGACCAAAGTGAATGGCAATTTTGGGTTGTTGTTTTTTATGTTCTCCCTTCTGTGCTGGGTATACATTCTGGGTATTGCAATTTAAGGGGAACCTTCCTTGTATTGGATTTAATTGTTTGTTTAGTTGAGTTAACTTCTCTATAACAGTGTTGGGTAATAACTTTGTTAGTGAAACGAAAGTAGCTGGGATTTGAGATCAGTTGGTGGTAATATTGATTTTGGGCAGAAAGAATCAACCTATGATCCCAATAATATCATGTAGTAATTGTGTTAATTTGGTTGTGCAATTCAATGGAATCAACTATTGATTAGTTAACTTAAGTTAATAATGCATTTGCAAACTAATTAGTATTATGTTAATAAATAAAATTAATAAGAAATTATTTGTGATGAAGTAATTGTTAAATATTTAATTTTTATTTAGCTAACCTTAAATAATAATTGGGTATTGGTAAATTAATTATTGTTATAGGTAAGGATAATACATATTTAATTATTATTTATAATAATTAAATATGAGTAAGGTTAAATAAATAATTATTTATTATTAATAAATAATAAATAAAGATAATAAATATTTAATTATTATTTTAAATAATAATTAAGTATAAATAAAGTTAATAATGTAATTATTTATTATTTATCCATTAATAATAAATAAAGCTAATAAATAATTGATTATTGTTTAACTACTATTAAATAATAATCAAGTATGGATAAAATTAATAGATTAACTATTTATTATTTATCCTTAAATAATAAATAAAGCTAATAAATATTTGATTATCGCTTAATTACTATTAAATAATAATCAAGTATGAATTAAGTTAATAATTTGATTATTTGTCAATAAGTGATAAATAAAGATAACAAATATTCAATGGAATAATTTATTTATTATTTATCAATAAATAATAGATAAAGATAATAAATATTTAACTATTATTTAAGTAATATTTAATAATAATTAAGTATGAATATAGTTAATAAAATGATTATTTATTATTAAATAATAAATAAAGATAATAAATATTTAATTATTATTTAATTAATATTAAATGATAATTAAGTATGAACAAGGTTAACAAATAATTATTTATTATTTATCGATAAATAATAAATAAAGGTAATAAATATTTAATTATTATTTAATCTTAAATAATAATTAAGTATAAGTAAAGTTAATAAATAATTACTTATTATTTATAAATAAATAATAAATAAAGATAATAAATATTTAATTGTTATTCAAATAATATTTGATAATAATTAAGTATGACTAAAGGTAATGAAATAATTATTATCGTAATAAATAAGGATTGTTAAACCATGTTCAGGGACAGATAAGGGTAATAAATCCAAGAAACCAAAGAATAAGTAATCATGATTAGCTACCGTCAATTTAATAGCTAAAGATTATTAATTTCTGTTTAGCTAATGTTAAATAGTAATTAAATATAGATGGTGAATTTTACCTGTTGAGTAAAAGGTATAGTGAGAGGTGCCAATATACAACTGTTAATTGATAAATCGACTTTACCCAATGATAGGTCACTTGAGATCAATTAATTAAAGCTAAGTTTATCTGTAGCTGAGCGAACAGGCAAGTTCCCTAACTTCATTCTTTCAGTATATTGAATGCAAGTTCTTCCTTACTCAACTTTTACATTGGGCAAATTTCTAAACCTTATGCACTATTTTTAATTCGTGCAAAAAGGTATTCATATATATTGCAAGTTATTCTTTAAGCTTGAATCTTATCTCCAAGCATGCCTTAAGTGGTCTAATTACTTCTAAAATTATTCCACATCTATGTATTCATTGGCATTCGCACTTGTGCATTTGAATTCGTATAATTATTTAAGTTCTGAAATTCACGAACTATTCATAATTAAGTTTGAACCCTTGTCTCGGTCAGGCACGTATATAAGAATTTGTAAAAGCTATCCGAACCAATCATTGGCAAGGATTCTTAGACTGTATGAACACCCCTTTATTATAGGGGAGTACCCCTTGTACCGAAAATAAAGTACAAATAGCAGAGTTAAATGTTATGCATATACATAGCGTACGCGAGGCTGATCCCCTCAAGTACTTATTCTGTAGCCAGTAACCAGAGGGTCAACTAGCTATTGACTCCTTTGGAAGTTATTGTTCGAGGTCTATTCGACTATCAATTGTTCTAAAAGCATTCATTGTTATTGCTTCTGATAATGCTATTGTTGAAATCCCTTTCTATATTCCTTTCATCATGATATATCCTTATTATTGTATTTTAAACTTGCTGAGCAAACTCGTTGCTCATTCTTGCTATATCATGATTTCATTGCAGCCAAACCCGAGACGTCAGGGAAAAACAAAGGGAAAGAAAAGATGAAGTGATAAACTTCATGTAGCAGACTTAAACATTATGTGCAGTTAATCATTGTTAATGTAATATTAAACCCTACTTGTTACTTAGGGTATGGATTCATGAATGTATTAAGGTTATTGTATTCTGGGACTAGTAACACCTTGTAATGAACAATGTATGTTTATTATATTCCGCATTTTAGTTACCATATGTTGTTAGAGGTGAATGTTTGTATTGGATTGTGATGACCGGATCCGGGTATTTGGAGACCCGAATTTGGGGGTGTCACAGTGTTGTTTGTGGTTTGATTTCCTCCCCTGGTTTGGTTCCTATTCCTTGGACAATTTCTAGATATATGACCCGTTGCGCCACAATTATAACATTTATAACTCTGATTGCCCTTATTGGTATTATTATTATTCTTCTTGGGACAATCAGTGGAATAATGTCCCTCCTGACCACAGCTGTAACAGGTAACCACCTTCTTACGACATACTCCCAGATGGTTCTTTCCACATGTGACACAACGTTCCACCTTGTTGTTATTGTTTCTGTTGGTGGTGGTGTTGTTATTGTTGTAATTATTCCCCTTTCTTCCAAAGTTAGTAGAAAAATTGGTATCCCACTTCCTCTTATTGTTATTATTACCCCCTGTACTGACTTCTCCCTTGAATTTCCCCCCTTTATTCTGACTCCTCTTATCCTTATGGAGTTTGAGAAGATTTTCATTCTCGGTCTCGGCTATGATAGCCTTCTCAAGAATTTCTGAAAACGTCTTCAACTGGAAGATTGATATCTTACTCCTTATCTGAGGTTTTAACCCTTCCTCAAACCTCTTAATTTTTCTTGTCTCAGAGCTTACTTGATGTGGGGCAAAACGAGACAATTTGTTAAACTTGGTTGTATACTAAGATACAGTCATTTCCCCTTGTTTTAGTTCTAGGAATTTAACCTCCATTCGGTCTTGCATGGTTTGGGGAAAGTAATTTTCAAAGAATAGTTCTTTGAATCTTACCCAAGGAATTACCCCTTCACCGACCCTGGTTTTTGTTGTTTCTCAGTAGAAGTTTGCCTCACCTTTTAGGAAAAAGGTAGCAAAGATTGTCTTTTGTTCCTCACTTACGTTTGTTACAGTGAAGAACTTTTTCATTTCAGTTACCCAAGTTTGGGCTTCAACTGGATCCACAATTCCCTTGAACTCAGGTGGTCCGACTGTTTTAAAGTCCTTAAACGCTGACCTATGTGGCTTATTTGTGTTGGGTTGGTGTGGTGGATGACCTTGTAAGGCTCCTAATAGTATGTCTACTAGTTGTTGGGTGGGGTTTGGTTCATTACTCTCATTTCCGGTCTGGTTTCTTCGTCCTGATGCCATGATTCTAAAAATAAAGAAAAGACAAGTATAAATACAAGTACATAATACACATAGAATTAACAATTTGATTTGTACAAACACAACTTGTATATCACATGCAGAACGTTTACATATTCGACTAGTGGTTTATACTACCACTAGTTAGTACAGAAGATTCCCTATTTTACAACCCAAAATCTTTATAATACAAACTACGAAAAATAAACCTAAGTATTAAACTATACTGAACGATCACGCGTCTCTTTATAGGCATCCTGGACCATGTGGCATACCATTGATCGATCTATCATATAATCTAACTTCCTCTCCTCTACGGGATACCTAAGCACCCGACGCTCTAAGTCTTCGAATGTATCACGACATCTCTTATCAGCTCGGTATAAATGCATCTGTGCATCTTGCCTTTCCTTCTAAGTACTCTGGAGGAGTGTCCTAAGACGGCGAGTACTATCCCTCTCACTCTCCAATAAACCTTCAGCTACGTATGTCCGAAAGTTGGCAGGCTCTAGGTCTTCGGTTAACTGCTGTACTAACCCTATAACTATCTCCTCGTGTCTATCGACACTCATCATCTGACTCGCTCCAATCTCCTCATCAGCATCAGGATCTACTAGTTGTCCATTTATAGGATGTTCCGCCTCTTGATGAGTGGGTTTTACATCTACGAATTGAGTACGTTTCGCTTGATAATTTGTGAGTTCTTAAGTATTTTAAGTTAGTAGTAGATATTTTTAGTGTTTTTATGTTATTTTGTAGGAATGAGCAAGGAAACGCAATCCGAACATCTTTTGGAGTACAACATGCGAGCAAATGCGAAAAGGGAAGATTTCAGGGCTTTTAACATTAAAATGGATGCATGTTCTTGGATTGAAACTTAGATTTTATTGTAGATTTCTTCTTAACTTTCCGGAACATCTTGAATCACCCCAATTGGAGTTCGGATGCGAGAGTTATGACATTTTTATCAACAGAGATCAAGGTTTGGAGTTGTCATTTACATAACAGTCATTTGAAGCTCAATTTCAGCCATTCTCCAACCCGAATCTCTCAATGCTCAAAGAAGAAAAGTTGTAGATCTCGTCGAGAGCTTCGATTTGATAGGTGGCAGGCCCCCTAACTCTTCCCGGATCAAAAGTTATGACCATTTTACCAACAGATGTCTGAGCGGAATTTGGTCTGGCGCGGCGGCGCCGGTTCCAAGTGTATTTTGGGCGCAGCCGCGCTGGTCTGCAGGAGAAAAAACTTAAATTCTGGCACTTGGGCGCGGCCGTGCTGCTTCTTAGGCCAAATATGGGCGCGACCGCGCTGGGTCGGGTTTTTAAAAAGCTTATTTTTGACCTAAATTGAATGGAACAAAGATTGTAACTTCTAATTGGTTTAGGACTTTAACTAGAACCTATAAACACATGATGTAAGGCATAGAATGAGAGAGATCTTGCTACTTTTTGCTAACCCTAGTTTGAGAGAAAGAGAGGCAGGCTTGAAGCAATTGAGCACGCACAAATGATTCAATTAAGGAGTTGAAGGAGAGACTCAAGGATTGTAATTACAGATTCTATTCTCTTCTCTATCTCTTATTTTGTATTCTTGAATGCTTTATCAATTGTGGATTATGGATTTTAATTCAATTATGAACTAATTTCTTTTTAAGATTACAATGGAACTTATTGCGTAGCTTTTATAGATATGTTTCCTTGTTAATTATTGTTGGTTATTATCGGATTGTCTATTATGATTTGTGATTAATTGCTTAATTGTTTGATCAACAATTACCGTGGTAATCTATATGAACTCGAGAGATGGATTATAGATTTAGACCTAATCATAATAGCATGTGATTGTGTATTCTGCTGTCGATGGAATTCATGATTTGTGTTTAGGATAGAGATATACCTATACGCCGCATGTAATCTGAAATAGAACCTGAGCTTTAAATCCTTTTTAATTGTAATTCACATAGAGATATAGTGAATTAGTTAACTAGGGTGTTCATCTTAATTCTATCTTGTGTGGATTTAAGTTGATTTGTTTATGATATATCGAGAGATGATTATAGATATTGATGAGTTCCTGATTAACAATCCAGAATAATTAATATAACTTAACAGGAAGTGTATTAATTCAAGTGAAACATTAAGGGAAATTGTAATCTTAAGCCTTTTTATCTAAATTCAATTCTTGGTAGTTAGTAATTAGTTAGTTTAGTACTTTATTTTCAAAATTCAAAATCTTTTATCGAATTGTTTAAATAAAATTAATTTGATTATGAGTTAGTATTTGGTAATTATTATTAAATAATTCTCTGTGGGTTCGACACTCTCTTATCACTTTATTACTTGTTGATCGTGTACACTTGCACATATGTATTGATTGCTAAATCGACAAACAAGTTTTTGGCGTCGTTGCCGGAGAATTAGTTTAATAATTTTTGCCATCATTAACTTTAATCAAATTAGTTTTAATTTAATCATTTTATTTTTATTTTAATTCTCTTCCTATATTTCTCTCTTTTTAGGTACACCATGGCGGACTACGACTATCAATGGCCTTATACGAGAATGATTCAGCCAAGAGCGGCAGGGATTTATGAATTCGATGAATTCTCAGCACCGATTGAGACATTTTCGAGGATGATCGACGCTTTTGCAGTACAACGTATTCAAAGTGTGGCGGTAATTTGTGATTATTGTGCTGGAAATCATCCGAGTCATCAATGCGCCATCAATTTTAAGTCGATGCAGTATGGTGGCAATTTCGGCGATTACCCCAGCAGTTATGCCTATTCCAACAACTATAATCAAGATTGGGGGTATTATCCGGATTTTTCATGGAGCCATAATAATCAAGTCCAAATCTTTGCTCCAAGCCAATCATACACTCCAGAATTTCAGGATTCAGCCTATCTACATGAAGAAGAAAGGAAACTAAGTTTGGAGGAGGCCTTGGCGAAGTTTATTACAGCTACGGATAAAAGAATGAGTGATCAAGATTAGCTGCTGAACTTAGTGGATTTATATATAAAAAACCAAGCAGTGTCGATTCGAAATCTTGAGAATCAGATGGGACAACTTATCAACGCTTTCAACAATAGTTATCATTGTGTATGGCCCAATGACGTGGTTCTCGAGACTGATGGATTGCCCGCGCCAAAGCTACAACCGGACGTGCTAATTGATGATAATTCTGATATAGAGGAGAATAGTGGGGATCGGGAAAATACAACAAAAGAAGATCTAGCCTTGAGTTCCAATGCTGATGATTCTACGTTATTAGTACCCCATGTACCTTCTCCGCAAAAGCTCAAGGATCTGGGTAGTTTTGCGATCCCGTGCCCAATTGGTAGTCATATCGTCGGCAAGGCTCTATGTGACAATGGAGTTAACATAAATTTGGGGCCATGGTGGAATGAAAGAAGGGACCATGAGATGTTAAATGAAACTCTAGTTGTGCTTAAAGAGGTTCAAGTCCATATTCCATTCAGAAACATAATTGGGAAAACGCCTAGTTATTTGAAGTTCATAGAGAATATTCTATCTAAAAAGAATAAGCTAGATGATCTTGAAATTATGGCCCCTACTGCAGCAAATCCCTCGAAAGCTACATTATTACTAATGGATGGAGGGTTCCTCAATTTTCGAAGGGGAATTGGATAGTAAATGGTGAAGTCGGGCTGACGACTTTAAAACAAGCGCTTCTTGGGAGGCAACCCAAACTTAATTTTTATTTTATTTTATTTTTTTATTTATTTTATTAGGTTTCATAGTAGTTAATAAATTTTCTTATAATATATTTATAGGTTATTCGAGTCCAATTCAAGTGCAATGCCTTATTCATTCTGATGTGCCTAACCTATTCTTCAGAATTAGCAGACAAGGAGGAAGATTACTATATTTTTCAGGGAAGTCCTATGCTTTACTTTTTCCTATCTTAGCCATTGAGGACAATGTCTAGCTTAAGTTTGGGGGTGTGTTCTTATATAGTACTTGTGCGTTTAGGTTATTATATTTGCATGTTAGTTAGTATGTTTTTAGGATAGGTGAGCAATGGTTTGATTTGAATTTGATTATGGCCAATGATAAGAAAAAAATGGATTAATTTTTTTTTAACTCTTGTGAAGTTGAAAAACATGCTTAGTTTATATTTTGACTTATAAGTTGGGTTGACACTATTTGCGATCTTTTTGAACTTCAAAGCATATATCCATCTGTTTAGCTAGTTGTGTCTTAAGGAAAAAAAATTTAGTTTGAATACTTGTGAAAGATATCATTGAAACCTTAAAATCTTATTTGAGCTTCATTCAAAGCGAAATTTAGGCATTAACATAAGTTTGGGGGAAATCTTGGGTTATTGAAAATTTTAAAAATTCTGAAACCTTTTTGAGTTAAAATGATGAATCATGTGGTGGGTTGAGATGGAGCGTAAAACGCACTCACCCATAAACACATGCACGAGAAGGAGCGTAAAACGCACTCGTGCGAGAGAAAACGGAATGGAGCGTAAAACGCACTCGTTCAATGAGAAGTGAGATGGAGCGTAAAACGCACTCACTAAAAAAAAAGGAAAGAAAAATTGCGTTTTAAAATACTTGGGAAGGGTTCAAATGTGCTTAAATGTATGAAATATCCTTTTGATCCTCTAAATTTTGTGTTTTGCCTTTATTAGCGGAGATTGATGTAAAAGCAGGTTTTTAGAGTTGATTTGAAAATCTTTTATGAGTATTTGATTATATGATCTAGTGTGAGTTATGGCTAGTTGAACATTTAGATGCACACACACGCACTTAAAAGATCATGAGTAGTTATGGAACTGATGATTAGGTTGAAATTTTAGACTTTGCATTTTTTCGGAATTTTTTCTTGAGTTAACATTAGAAGAAATCTTTGAGGCTATTATGCAAATTTGTATTGATTCATTGCTCGAGTCGTGTGAGTTGTTATTTAGAATTAGTTCTTATAGTTATTGTTCTTAGTGTTTGCTTGAGGACAAGCAAAGATTTAAGTTTGGGGGTATTTGATGAGTGAGTTTTACATCTACGAATTGAGTACGTTTGGCTTGATAATTTGTGAGTTCTTAAGTATTTTAAGTTAGTAGTAGATATTTATAGTGTTTTTATGTTATTTTGTAGGAATGAGCAAGGAAACGCAATCCGAACATCTTTTGGAGTACAACATGCGAGCAAATGCGAGAAGGGACGATTTCAGGGCTTTTAACATTAAAATGGATGCATGTTCTTGGATTGAAACTTAGATTTTATTGTAGATTTACTTCTTAACTTTTTGGAACATCTTGAATCACCCCAATCGGAGTTCGGATGCGACAGTTATGACATTTTTATCAACAGAGATCAAGGTTTGGAGTTGTCATTTACATAACAGTCATTTGAAGCTCAATTTCAGCCATTCTCCAGCCCGAATCTCTCAATGCTCGAAGAAGTAAAGTTGTACATCTCATCGAGAGCTTCGATTTGATAGGTGGAAGGACCCCTAACTCTTCCCGGATCAAAAGTTATGACCATTTTACCAACAGATGTCCGAGTAGAATTTGGTCTGGCGCGGCATCGCCGATTCCAAGTGTATTTTGGGCGCGGCCGCGCTGGACTGCAGGAGAAAAAACTTAAATTCTAGCACTTGGGCACGGCCGCGCTGCTTCTTAGGCCAAATATGGGCGCGGCCGCACTGGGTCGGGTTTTTAAAAAGCTTATTTTTGACCTAAATTGAATGGAACAAGGATTGTAACTTCTAATTGGTTTAGGACTTTAACTAGAACCTATAAATACATGATGTAAGGCATAGAATGAGAGAGATCTTGCTACTTTTTGCTAACCCTAGTTTGGGAGAAAGAGAGGGAGGCTTGAAGCAATTGAGCACGCACAAATGATTCAATTAAGGAGTTGAAGGAGAGACTCAAGGATTGCAATTACAGATTCTATTCTCTTCTCTATCTCTTATTTTGTATTCTTGAATGCTTTATCAATTGTGGATTATGTATTTTAATTCAATTATGAACTAATTTCTTTTTAAGATTACAATGGAACTTATTGCGTAGCTTTTATAGATATGTTTCCTTGTTAATTATTGTTGATTATTATCGGATTGTCTATTATGATTTGTGATTAATTGCTTAATTGTTTGATCAACAATTACCGTGGTAATCTATATGAACTCGAGAGATGGATTATAGATTTAGACCTAATCATAATAGCATGTGATTGTGTATTCTGCTGTCGATGGAATTCATGATTTGTGTTTAGGATAGAGATATACCTATACGCCGCATGTAATCTGAAATAGAACCTGAGCTTTAAATCCTTTTTAATTGTAATTCACATAGAGATATAGTGAATTAGTTAACTAGGGTGTTCATCTTAATTCTATCTTGTGTGGATTTAAGTTGATTTGTTTATGATATATCGAGAGATGATTATAGATATTGATGAGTTCCTGATTAACAATCCAGAATAATTAATATAACTTAATAGGAAGTGTATTAATTCAAGTGAAACATTAAGGGAAATTGTAATCTTAAGCCTTTTTATCTAAATTCAATTCTTGGTAGTTAGTAATTAGTTAGTTTAGTACTTTGTTTTCAAAATTCAAAATCTTTTATCGAATTGTTTAAATAAAATTAATTTGATTATGAGTTAGTATTTGGTAATTATTATTAAATAATTCTCTGTGGGTTCGACACTCTCTTATCACTTTATTACTTGTTGATCGTGTACACTTGCACGTATGTATTGATTGCTAAATCGACAAACACCTCCTCAGCATCTAGTATCTCCTGGTCATGTAGGAGTTCTTCCTCCTCTGGGTCCTCCTCCTCTAGTGTCCCTAGTGCGGGATATATCTCTTCTAGATCATCTTTTGACTCACTCTCTGATAGCCACCTTACCATGGGTTGATCTATAACTGGGAGGTCATTCCAATTTATCTCTGACATCCTACAAAAGAATTTTACTTGTTTAGTAATATAGCGAAACAAATTTACACATAATATAAAGCTTTTAAGATTATTGTATGTATACTTAAGTATTTTACGGACTCAAAGACTATATCCTAATGTATTTCTTAACTACCTTAGAGCTATAATCTACAGCTCTAATACCAACTTGTGACGCCCCCAAATTCTCTACACTCCCTATAGCAGATTTGGTGCTCACGTGAAACTATACAACAATAAATATTCAATAATATTTGACTTCTATCTATCCAAGGTTCACAATATCCCATAACAGGTACTAGTTCTTGCCAGAACGTTATATGTGTTTAGATACCCTCACTTAGATGTATAGATTTATATCTCATGAATACCTCTTTCATATCGATATTCCCTATCTATCTGACATTCACAGTATTAACGATAAGATTGTCCATAGAACTAATGGGCGCATTCCGGTAAAGATGACACTTTACCAGCGCTCATTAAGTGTAACCTCAAAGCTTATAGGACTTTCAATATCATTCAAATACCTTCATTCAGATGTATAGTTCATATAGATACTGTGTTTACTTAGTACAACTATGCTAAACAATTTAAAGTTCAGAGTATAATGCATTCTATATAATAAAGGATGTTAATATATTTCATATCATTAAGTTCAGTTACATCGTTCTCAGTACTAAGTTATTACAACAAAGCCTATAAAAGACTTGAATTATTCAAAACAGTAATTAAAACTAATTAACATGGCCTTTTCCTTTGTCTGTCCCGGAAGTGTCGGGATTATCATTTAAAACTGCAAAAGAAGATATATGCAAGAATGAGCTACAAATGCTCAGCAAATTCATTTGAAAACGTAAACACAATGTGTTTGATTTGAAAGATGTCAACGATATATAACTGGGGGTTTTGTACATGAACCATGTGTTTCAATCAGTTTTATCAGTCTTCAATGACTTAGAAAAACTTGATTTCGGATATCTGGTAGGGGATCAGCCTAACCAATATCCTAGAAGTATGCATATCATCCTACAATTTGTGTCGATATATAATCAACATTTACCACCTTACATCAAGGTGTTTCAGTTCACCTTATATCAAGGTGTTCCATTTCTCAGTATAAGATGTCGTACCAAAACAATTTAGTTTGACACAACAATTTAAGCTTCATCAAGCAATATATGAATAATGATTCATTTCTTAAGTTATGATGAACAAGAAGCAATAACTTCATGATAAATGATAGCAAGATGTAATATACTTGCTTAAATGTAACAAGTTTAGAAGACTTGTCTTAGCGTAGTACGTTAAGTTCACGCTGTTTGTCAACGTTGGGTAGTTTGTTTATGTCTATTCATATCAATAATAAACATTAGAATCTATAATAATACTTATCTACTTAATTTAGACAAGTTTCACGAAGGTTCGACGTCGATTCGGTATCTTGGTCGCGTCATTAGAGAGCTAAACACATAGGTTATTCAATAAAACTTTATTTGGAAGCTTAATTATTAGTCTAGATAATTTAATTATTATTTATAACACTTTTATAACCTTCATATTATTTTTAAATAATTTTTATAAGCTTAGAAATATTTTTAAATAATTTTACAAGCTTAGGAATATTTTTAAATGATTTAATTATCATTTAGATTATTTTTAAAACATTAATATGTTATTTAAATAATTTATTTATCATTTAGAATAATTTTAGATACTTAAAATATTATTTAAATGATTTATTTATCATTTATAATATTTTTAGAAAGATAGAATATTATTTAAATGATTTATTTTATCATTAATAATATTTTTAGAATTTATTTTATCATTTAAATAATGTAACTATTATTTATAATAATTTTTTAAAACTTAGTTTAATATTTAAATGATTTAATTATCATTTATAATATTTTCAAATACGTAGTATATTATTTAAAATAATTTATTTATTATTTATAATAATTTTGAAAAGTTAGTAATATTTTTAAATGATTTAATTATCATTTTAAACTAATCTAAATACATTAATATCATTTTTAAATCATTTATTTAATATATTTATTAAATAATCTAATATTAAATTAAATAAAATAATTATTAATTTTTTTTCAGAATATTAAAAATTATTAATTATAATTAAAAATAAATTTTAATATTTATTTATTAATTATTTAATAATTATTTATGATTTATTAATTAATTTTTATTTAAAACCGTCGCAAAAGGGCTTTAGCGACGGACTGCATATAAACTTAGTTTCTGGGAATGAGGGTGACGACTGTCGCTAAAGGTGTTCTTCATTGAATAACAGCCGGTCAATGTCGGGCAGTGACTTTTGATCCTAAATTTCTCTTTGATGCTTTGATGTTTGTGTTTAATTCTTGTTTGTAGTTATACCTAGCATGGTAGTGTGTAACGACATATGAAAATTAAGCTAAAACAACATCAATTGATGCTCTAATAATCCGGTCAAACTAGCATGGTCGCGGCTGTTCTTGAGTTTCTGGGTTACCTAGAAACTCATCCAACCTTAACAGTCAACGCCTTTTGACCAAGATTTTCGGCTTAATTGGTTATTGATTATGGGTTTTGATGTTACTAGATTATTCTTTATATAGCATACAACAAGTCTAAGCAATTACTTGACATAAAACTTATCAGTTAAGTAAGATCTGGGCAGTTTAAAATCCTGTCAGACCTTGTCAGGACCTTCAAACGATTTTTGGGTTACCCAGAAATCAGTTTGCATGGTCGATCAACGGGTTTTGACCACTAATATCTTCCTATTGTGCGGTATTTTTAGCCTTCTACCAGTTGGATATCATAGATAACATGGCATACCACAAATTCATTCTTTAAAACAAATCTAACAAACATTTTAAGTGGATCAAAAGCTCTGACAAAAAGGCTTGTCAGACTGTTCTTGACTGTCAAGAACAGTTTGGGTTTTTCACCAAATTCGACCCTTTAAATGTTATGGATACTTGTTTAACTAACCCAGATCATCATATAACATGTTTACACATATTCCTAAACATCTAAAACATAAAATTATTGCAGGCTTGAAGATCTAGCATAAAAATTAGGGTTTTGCACCTTTTTCTGAAGTTTTTGATTTCTAGCTTTTGATTCTGATCTTACACTTGTAGAGGTTTAATATGGTATGATTATAAGTGTTTAGGCTTTGTAAATTCGTAGGTCTAATGGTCAGTTTGATATTCTATTTGTAGCATTTAAAATTAGAGTTTTTAAGGTCTTTTGTCCAGATTTTGCCTCCACAAATATCTTGCCTTGATACTTGTGCTGCTATGGTCTGATCCAATTGACCTCCTTATGCTGGAGAGTTAGAAAAATATCTGATCTTAAATTCCTATCTTGTTCTCATTGGTTAATGCTTTTATTTTTGATTTATTTATTTACTAATTAAAATTAGATTTTTGCTAAGCATGTTTAAGATATTAATTATGTTTAGTAATACCTTAATTAAGGTTATATATCATAATTAAGGTTTTACATTTCATAAATTAAAGTTTAGATAACCTAATTAGGATTAGGGTTTCATAATTAGGGTTTAGGGTTTCTTAATTCATGAATTAGGGTTTAAATCTTCAATTACGGTTTTAATATAAGTTTAATGATTCATAATTAATATTATGATTCATTACTTAGAATCTAATTATATCAATTAAGATTCTTGTGTAGTAATTAGGGTTTTGATTTACCAATTCGGACAACTTTTACCAATTAGGATTTCTGATTCAGTTTACCATTTTAAACCCTAGTTAACTTATTTTAGATTTTTATCAGTTAATATAATATTATATTAACTCCGAAGCACGACAAATCATTTCATCATTTCCAAGCACGATACAACAGCTTACCAAAATAATTTGCCGAGACGCTTCTCGGTGAAATCGTCGGAAGCACGACAAATCATTTTGTCCGTGTAAGCACGACTAAGCAGCTTCAGAAAAAATTTTATTTGACCTAATTCTTTAATAAAATATATAATCACATAACACAAAGTCGGAACAAGAAATTTCATTTAATAAACACATAATTTACATATACACATAATTCGTTTCTCTGTTTGCTCCTTAGCTTGTTGCTGGAAATTTCCTGGAATTGCAGCCCTCAAGCTCTTCTTGATGATGTATGTGCAGCCTCCCAAGGTCTAGATATCCCTTTGACAATCATTTCCTTCTTGGTTCTTTGGCTTTTTTTGAGTTTTTCCTTGTATTGCAGCTCTTTGGCTCTCTATTTTGATGTTTGAGTGTAGCCTAGCAATCCCTAGATACCAAACATGAAACCCCAATGAGATATTATATAGTGCCTACATGAAAACCCTAGCAAAAATCAGATTGTGGGTCAAAAATCTACTCAGATCGCACCAAAAGGCCAGCTGGAATCGCACTCAGAAAGCTCGGCGCCCCCGAATGCTGCCTGCGCGCTCCCGCCCAGGCCCTGGCACCTACCGCTCGCCCACGCCCGTGCGCTGCCTGGTGCCGCTCATCGCAAGCTGACTGTCGATGCCTGCGCCCAGCGCCTATCGAGGCCCGCGCGTGCCGCACGGCGACCACGCCTAGCGCCTACCGAGCAGTGCCCACGCCCATGCCTGCCGAGTGCCGCGCCCAGCTACCGAGGCGCCCAGTGCCTACCGAACAGTGCCCACGCCCATGCCTGCCGAGTGTCGCGCCCAGCTGCCAAGGCCCAGTGCTGCCCAGCACGCCGCCCGACGCCGTGCACGCAATCCAACGTCGTGCACGCTCAACTTCCAAATCTCATCAAATTTAACACCGAGCGTCGCCAAACACTAATTTTTACCATAATACCATTCGGGCACGGATATCTAAGCACGAACATTGAGTCATTACGAACAACGATCCGAGCGGTCTTTATTTCAATTCCTACAAACATAATGAAAATGCATCAAAGCAACGTAAAACATGTAAAAATAACTAAAAACTAATTTATTTAGAAATACGTCCAAAAATGGCTTAAACACCTTATTCATTAAGTCCATAAACACTGCAGGTGCATTAATTAAACCAAATGACATTACCAGAAACTCGTAATGACCATATCGAGTTCTGAACCCCGTCTTCGGTACATCCTCTTTCCTCACCTTCAACAGATGATATCCACTTCTCAAATATATTTTTGAAAAGTACTTAGTTCCTTTCAACTGATCGAACAAATCATCAATTCTTGGCAACGAATACCTATTCTTAATAGTGACCTTATTTAACTCCCTATAATCAATGCAAAGTCGCATTGATCCATCTTTCTTCTTGACAAACAATACCGGCGCTCCCCATGGTGATACGCTCGGCTGAATATACTTCTTATCCAATAACTCCTGTAGTTGAACCATCAATTCCTTCATCTCCACTGGAGCCATACAGTACGGTGCTTTCGATATAGGGACAGTCCCTAGTGGTAGATCGATCACGAACTCAATTTCCCTATCTGGTGGAAGTCCTGGAAAATTGTCTGGAAACACGTCCGTAAAATCTCTAATGACCTGTATTTCCTCTAGCTTCGCACCCACCTTTCTCGTATCGACTATGTAGGCTAGATATCCTACACATCCTTATCTTAACAACTTCCTGGCCTGCATCATCGTCAGACAACTCGCTTGTCTAGGCGACTTGCTGCCATAAAATACTACATTTGATTTCTTCGGAGTAATAAGGTTTACAGACTTCTTTTGGCAATCAATTACTGCGCCATGGTTAAACAACAAATCCATTCCTAGTATCACATCAAATTCCCTAAGTCGAATTAGAATCAAATCCACCAACATTTATGCGATAGTTCTTGTGTACAACCCTAATAGGTATTACTTCCCTATTCGCAATTTTTATGTTCAAAGGGTAAACACTTCTTGAAGCAATTCTAATTTTCTAGCAAATTCGTCGGATATAAATGAACAAGTAGCACTCGAATCAAATAATACATAAACATTAATATCATTGATCGGAATGATACCTGACACCACATTCTTTAACTGCACTGCATCCTACACCATCATGTTCAATGTTCGGGCAGTTGGTTGATTTGATGGCACTGGTCCGGTGATAGTCAAATTGCCACCGCTATTGTTTCCCCTACCTTCGCTTGCTCCTCCTCCTGCTTTCTTAGGACAATCACGAGCCAAATGCTCCTTTGATCCACAGGTAAAACACACACCTTTCTTTGGACTAGGGCAGTTCGGTGCAATGTGGCCTTCTAGTCCACAATTAAAACACACTCTCTTACCTCTCAGGCAAATCCCTGGATGATTCTTCCCGCAGGTAACACAAGCCTCAATCTTCTTTTGTTGATTTCCCTGCTGATTACCAACAACAATACTATAATTCCATTTCATTTTCTAGTTACCGCCACTATGGCTACCACTTGCCTTGTTCTCACTCTCACTCTTCTTCTTCTTCTGCTCCTGGTTGTACTTTGTTAGGGCATCCCTTCCCCTTTTTGCTATAATTGCCTTTTCTAACACAGATGCGAACGAATTAAGTTAGAACATAGAGACTCGGTTATACAGCCAGGACTTTAGTCCCTGTTCGAACCACCTCGCCTTCCTCTTGTCAATGTTGACTTGATATGGTGCAAACCTTGCCAACTCATTAAACTTAGCGGCATACTCGGGCACCCTCATCGTTCCTTATTTTAATTCTAGAAATTAAACTTCCATTTGATTCTGCGAACTCGGCGAGAAATACGTCTTGAAGAACATCTCTTTAAATCTATCCCAAGGAATTATCCCTTGACCACCTTGACACTTATTCGCTTGCCACCAATAGCTAGGTTCTACCTTCAACATGAATGTCGCGAAGGCAGTCTTCTGGTCATCATTGATCCTAGCAACATCAAACACCTTCTCCATCTCCAAAATCCAAGTTTGAGCCTCAACCGGATTCATAGATCCTAGAAACTCTGGAGGTCCAACAGCTTTGAAGTCCTTAAAAGTCGTGACATGTGTTTGTGGTTGATTCACAAATGCTGCTGCTAGCAAGTTCACCAATTGCTGAACTAGATTAGCGTTGGCTTCATTATTATTCGTAGACCCCTCGGGGGTTTGTTGGTGTGGTTGTCTTCTCCTTGGCGGCATCTTATTGTTTAAGAATTTACGCTATTAGATCATTATTCATTCACGTACCAAAACATTTAAGCTTATCTTAAACATTTCAAAATAACACGTAACATATCCAATAAACTCTAATTTTTATTCATTTCTGCTTTGAAATATAACATAGTTAGCATCATTGTTCTTTACATCATCTATCCTGAAATAATAAAATTCTAGGATTACATCATCATATCCCATTATTGTATCAACACTCAGGATTTACATCTTATTAACTCTTATAGTTATTCACATATTATTTTGTTACTCTTCTAGCAACCTATAAGGACATTCCACGTCGCATAGCTTCATTGTGCTCTTACTCCATGCTAGGAATCATCGTCTTACGATCCATGACGTACCAAGGGTACTCTTCAAACTGTATAGGATAATGGTAGACTCAATCCTAAGCTCTATCAATTGTCGTGTGGAAAACATACTTCGTCTCTTCAATTTTAGCCTTCTTTAACCGAACCTCACCTTCAACGAGATCTAAACGTTGAGCAGCCTTCATCCAAGCTTCTTCAGCTCTCGCCCGCTTAGCTGAATCCTCTCTCAAGTTATCCTACATGATCTTGTTTTCAACCATTAATTGTCCTTTCTGATACTCAGACTGAACTAGCTTCTGCTCAAGTTCTATAACTCGTGCAGTGAGATTGATGAGTGGGTTTTGTAGACACCCGATTTTTGCATTTCCTATACTAACCCTGACAGGAGGGCAAAATCGTCAATTGACCCGCCACACGAGAATAAAGGGTGGACATAAGGACGAACCCTCAAAATCACCACGACGGGATGATATTGAAGCCGACACGACAACAAGCGAATGTCGAGAGTCAGTTACTGATCACTGTGCTTGCCCGGATGACGTGGCACGTTTCCCGACGGGTTCCGGACTGCCGAGCGCAAACCCGTCAGCGGGAACCAACGGTACGACACGAAAATCGAGACGAGGCACGGAAAACGAGAAAATCAGCACAGTTAGCCGCAGATCAATTCGCGGCCAAGGACGGAACTCGAGGCAGCACGGGACTCGAAGCGCACGGGACTCGAGCGCGGCTGGGGGGAGAACCAAGGGCCAGCTGCAGATATATCTGCGGCCAGCCGCAGATAGATCTGCGGCTGCCCTTGGCAGTGCTTTATTAGGCCAGTTCGCATACAGGAAAAAAAAAAAGAGAGGAGGGGAGAAGCATTCAGCAGCAGCAGCAGCTCGGTAGGAACAAAAAACAGCAGCAAAACAAGAGCAATTAGGAGAGAAAAAGAGTGAAAAAGAGTGAGGAATTGTACCAAATTTGTGAGATTATATTCCATATTCTCTACTCTACTCAATACACGAATTCATACATATTGTGGGGATTAATTGCAAGGTGAAAAACCCTTTGTTCTTAGCATTTTGTTATATCATTTTGTTAATCTTTTGGTCATCCGAATTAACTTAAATGTAGTTTTTTTATATGTTATTGTGAAGCCATGGGTTAGGGACTATTAGTGAGGGTCTCATCGGAATGAAATTCCCCCTAATAGCCCGATGATATCCGTTTGGTGCAAATCTTAGCTATTATGGTACGGTATCATTCATAGTGTATTTCGATCGTCATTGTAAGACATCCTAGAGTGTTAGGCATCCCGTTATTGTTTATTTTCGTTATATCCATTTGGTTGTTTGTGCAATAAAGTTCGGATGTGAGCCTAGGAACGCGACCACCCGTGGTCCAAATCCGATGATGGACATTTTTGAATGTATGTAATCGGGTGGATGTATCCGTCATTGTAAATATGTAATCGTCGGGCCTTAAAACGACGCCAAGGCGAGAATCGGGTTTAAGGCCCCGTAATATTGAAGTATGTGATTGTGGGCGTTGGGGTTATTTGGATGGCTTACATGCCCATGAATAGCCCCGACGCGTGTTATGCTTGATTGGATTTCGGAACACGAAAAAATGATTTCAAAGATTAAACGAGGAAGGTTTTTCCTTAAAATCAAGCAAACTAGGAGGTTAGCATCACGTAGCTAAAAAATTGGAGGTGTTAATGAATGTCGGTTTCTATTAAACGAGAAGGCTAAAGAAAGTCGTTTTCAAACGTCACAAAAATGGTTTTATAAAAATAAAACAACGTTTTATTAAATCTTGGTGCGTAGGGTGAAAGATATCCTAGAAGTTGCCCATCATTTTATGAAAGCAACGTATAGATTTCGATTCCTATTTTTACGAAGGTTTAAAACTCTTGTTTTGCCAAAACGACACCTAAGGAAAATCTCATAGTTTTTGCCAAATAAAATCAATCCTTTTTCATAAAGCTTTCTCGTTTAAGCCGAGGGACATTCTAAGGCATTCTCAAAAGAAAAACACAATTTTCCCTAAAAATCCAAATGATTCTTTTATGCAAACTCACCATAACATTTACATAGGCACACACACATACGCGCACACACACATTTCATGAATTAAAGGATAGGAAAGCATCAAGATTGCGGTAACCGTGTTTCACGGAAGTCGAGGGGTGCCTAACACCTTCCCCTCACTTAAGCAAGCCCCCGAACTCTATGAATCTCGATTCGCAGACCAATTAATTCGGAGTCACATATGAGCCAGCGATTTATAAAAAATGAAAACTCGGATGAGTTGGTACATCCATTTCAAATATACCAACTGGCGACTCTGGTTAAATTGGCTCATCATAAAAACAATCTTTAAAAAACCCCGTCGACATTAATGCCGACCTTTTCCAAAAAAAATCATCTAATGAAAAGGCTAAAATTGGAAAGGGTTACAACCCCCGCGTAAGCGATTCCTCCCGGCGTCGACAGCTGGCGACTCTGCTGGGGAGATTAGAGGGCTTAAGCCGCGTTTCAAATCTTGATGCTATCCTATCCTCTAAAAATTTATAAATGTGTATGTGCGTACGAAATTTCGACGTCTTTTAGTTATTGTTGTGTAAATGTGTGTTGTTGTCCAATGAATGAATGATTGAATGGGTTTCTCTTTACTTCAAAGTAATCATTTGCATGCGGTGAGGACGATGAATGTGAATGTATGTTGAGATTGTACCTCCTCCTGAGGCGAACCCGTCGGTTGCTTATTACTGGACTCGAAGGGGCTGCTCCCCGGAGATGGCTCAGGAAACGCACCACTCAAATCCACTCCAATCGAAAGGGCTCAAACGAGTAGATTGCGAAGATTTGGGAACCTTCATGCCGAAAAGCCCGTGAGAGTAACCTTAGGATAGGTCAGCCTCAGATTAACCCAACGCAGGAAAAGTCTCTTCATGCCCTTTTACGTTTACGCGTATTAAATGTCATGATCCAATGCAATATCATTTACATCCCCTGTTGCTAAAAGAAGGTACTAACCTCTATGGTTGCAGGGAACAGCTGGGAACTTCCTAATTCACGTCTAGCATTGATTATTGCAATAAAAGACTGCTAACATTTGGTTTTGCAGGGAAAGATTAAAAGACCCTAAAATCACAAAATTTACAGTTTGAGCATGCATCCACATCTCTCATTTCCCTAGACTAAACTTTAAACCGTTTTCCCCTGTAGGATTGCTCCTCGAACGCGTTTGCAGTCTAAAAAGGCCCAGGTCTCTACCTCTGAAATGGCTGATCTCCCCAATCATAGTTCTGTATCTCGGGAAGAGTTTGATGACTTTAGGAAGCAGATGATGGAAATGGCCACAATGCTAAAAGAACAGTTCTTAATCAGACAGGATCCGTCAAACCAGGGATCCGCACAATGTACCACCGCCAGGGGGTGACCAGAATCCTCCTAAGGATGATGCAATCCTATTCAAAAATAACCAACATCAGCTTAAGGACGAGCCGATCCTCCCAAAGGTCATTCCTGCCCTCAACAAGACAGTAATCACGATTCCAGAGGAGGGAGATACTGATGACCTTCGCAGGAAAATGAAGCAGATGGAGGAGACCATCCAATCTCTAAAAGGCATAGGCTCCCTGGGTAGGGTTAATTATGCAGATTTGTGTGTCTTCCCCCCGGAACCAGATATCCAGAGAAATTTAAGATCCCCGAATTCGAGAAATACAATGGGAAAGGGGATCCTTACACTCACCTGAAAATATATATTGGAGAACTGGGGTCCTATGCGGAAGACGAAGGACTAAGGATGCAATTATTCCAGAAAAGCTTGACGGGGGAGGCGAGGATCTGGTATGCCCGTCTCGATAATGCCCGGATTCATAATTGGGAGGAGCTGGCCCATACCTTCTTGACACAGTATAGCTTTCAGGCACAGATGGCCCCTGATAGATATCAAATGACAAAAATCAAGAAGCAACCAAGGGAAAACTTCAGGGACTATGCCCAACGATGGAGGGGTATGGCCGCACAAGTGAATCCTCCAATGAGTGAGTCAGAGATGGTAATGACCTTCGTGGATATACAGGAAGCACCTTATTATGAGCGGGTCATATCGGGGATTGGAAGACCTTTCGCCGAGATGATAAAACATGGAGAAATGGTGGATATGGGGTTGAAATCTGGTAAAATCCGGGACTTCACAGCTCTTGAAACGGCTGCGGAACAAATCCAAAGTGGGAATTATGGCAGTACTTCCCGCAGGCCCCAAAAGCGAAAAGAGGAAGATGTCTCTCTCGTGCTGCAGGGAACATCTAGGAAAGTGGAGAATAGCCCTCCTGTGCAAATACAGAGATTTGTGCCGCCCCGGCAACCTAATCCCAGAACGGACGAACGAAGGAGGTTTTAGACCACACAGAAGCGGGTATTCACCCCGCTTGGGGAGCCTCTTGAGCAGATTTTGGCAATATTGATATCACAGGGGAAGATTGTCGATTTGGCACCTCCAAGTAACCCGAAGGGAAGAAAATTTGACCCGAGTAAAAAGTGTGCATATCATTCGGGTTCCCCGGGTCATGACACTCAGGAATGTTGGACGCTGAAACACATAATTCAAAACCTGATTGATAGCGGGGAAATCGTGGTGGAACAGCCCGAGCCGCCGAATGTTAAAATCAATCCCCTACCAAAGCATGATGGGGGAGGGGTCAATATGGTGGAAGCCATCGAAACCGAAGGACCGCCAAGGCGAAATTATATGACAAGGATTGATGAGATGGTTGGCATGACGGGTACTCAGGAGAATATGCAAGGGGCACCGGTTAGGTTAACGGGTGCAAGCCGGAGTATCACAGGGGGGCCTATCAAGTTAGCGGCTCCAAAACCTCTCATCATCGCAGCAAGACCACAGATCCCTATTTGCAATCTAAAAAAAGTACCGTGGAACTACGGGGGTGTATTAGAGGAGGCGGCCAGTTGTGCTTCCGTAACATCAAAGGGGAATCCCTTGTACCTTCCAGGAAGAGTCCTCAAGAGTAAGAGAAAAGAGAACGAGAGGATATCCGAGGAAAAAGCCGTGGAGTTCTTGGAAAAGATGGACCATCCGGAAGTAAGGGGGATCAGGACGGTGAGCGAGGAATCGACTCTAACGTCGATCATGGATTTGGTGTTATCGTCCAGCGACCACTGCAGAATCTTGGCCAAAATCCTGGGGGAGGCTCACATTCCCAAGACAATTAGCCAAGAAAGTTTCGGCCGCCTAGTGGACCATCTGCTAGAGAACAATGTGCTATCATTCACAGATGATGATATCCCGAAAGAGGGAAGGGGGCATCGGAGACCGCTGCACATCGCAGTGATCTCATCAGGGTATGTCATGAATGGGGTGCTGATTGATGGGGGATCAGCACTGAATATTTGTCCCCTCAGTACACTGAGGAAAATGAACATTAATCCCAAGCGCTTGCGGGCCAGTCACGTGGTGGTGCGAGCCTTCGATGGATCCCGGAAGGATACATTGGGAGAAATAGAGTTGCCCGTGGAGATAGGGCCGTGTACTTTTGATATTTCCTTTCAGGTCCTGGATATCTCCGCCAGTTATAACATGTTATTGGGAAGACCATGGATACATATGGCTGGGGCAGTTCCCTCTACACTACACCAACAAATCAAGTTCATCGTCAGCGGGAATCTGGTAACAATCTCCGCAGAGCGTAATGACCCTTTCCCGTCCAAGAATGGTCTGCCAGTAATCAATGTGGACGAATCCGCGGCGCCTGCCAGTTTTCAAGCACTGGAAATCAGCTCTCCCCACTATAGAGGTCTGGGAGCTCCAGCCATAAAATCGAAAGCCTCCCCTGAGCTCACCTTCGTTGCTAGAGAAATGATGAAGATGAAGTTTCAACCTGGGCAGGGGTTGGGAAAAGACAGCCAAGGAATTTCCACGCCTATTCAACTGCCCAACCAGACAGGCAGGGCAGGGTTGGGATATCATGGAGGCATAAAGCGGAACCACTCTCAAAGGGAAGCCCCATTTCGATCGACTGGAATCCTAATGCCGAGGGACCATAATGAACAAGGAACGGACAAGCCCGTGTCCGAATTAGAAGGTAAAGATTTGACTCCTGCGGATGATGAGGCAGTCAAAAGGAAGAGTTTCCTGCGGGAGGTCATGCAGCAGTTCGAAACCAAATGCTATATCTCTGGACCATCAATGAACATTGGAGAGGGGAAGGATACGGCCACAACGTCGGGGGCCCAACAGAGTGTGCCTGTCATCGATTGGGCAGGGTTAGTTATCCCTAACAATGCTATGAGGGAAGACGGATACGATGTGGCGGTAGTCGTCAAGGAAGTCCCTGGAACACAGCCGTCTGTCATATGTCGCATCCCGACTGATCTGACCACCGATAACTGGACGGTGGAGCCAATAATATCCAGACAAGGGTAAAACATGGTGCCGGGGTGGTAGACCCCGGAGAGTGGGGGATGAATGTCTACCAGTTTTGGTTCTTTATTTTATATTTTGCATAACTATGTTAGTTTGTCATGTTATTTTAAGAGCGACCATTGTGGAAAGATGAATTATATATATGACAGTATTTTGTTTCAATGTCAGGTGTACCAATTTGAGTATTCCTTGCTTAACAAGCGATCCCTCAAATTTGAATGATGACTATGATTTTGATATCGAGCTGGATTTCGATTTAATGGGTATTGAGCAGGACGAGACAGATTACGATGACGCGCCTGACGAGATCAAAGGGTGGGTCGAGGATAAACCCAAACCCAACTTAGACCAAACCGTCACCATAAATATCGGAACCCCTGACCAACCCAAAGAGCTCAAAATCGGGACAGACCTGACCCCTAACCAGAAAGTAGAAATGACCAAATTGCTACGCCAGTATGAGGATGTGTTCGCCTGGTCTCATGAGGACATGATCGGATTATCCACCGACATTGTGGTACACCAGCTGCCCATCAAGGAGGGTTTCAAGCCCGTCAAGCAAAAACTAAGAAAGCTAAAACCGGAATGGAGCTTGAAGGTAAAGGAGGAGATCATCAAACAGTTCAGGGCTGGAATCATCATGGTGTCCACCTACCCAGAATGGTTGTCCAATGTGGTCCCAGTGGCTAAGCCTGGAGGAAAGGTGAGGGTATGTGTTGACTATAGAGATCTGAACAAGGCCAGTCTCAAGGATAATTTCCCAGTACCTTTTATACACATATTGGTGGATAACACAGCCCAATACGAGATGTACTCTTTCGTTGATTGCTTTGCGGGGTATCATCAGATAATGGTGGCAGAGGAGGACCGGGAGGAGAGAAAACAGCCTTCATCACCCCTTGGGGCACTTTCTGCTATAGACGGTTGGCTTTCGGTCTCACAAATGCAGGGGCTACTTATCAAAGAGCTATGATGGCCCTGTTCCACGATATGATGCACAAGGAGATAGAGGTCTACGTGGATGACATTATCGTGAAGTCAAAGATAGAATCTGATCATGTGACCCATCTCCAAAAGCTATTTGACCGGCTCAGAAAATATAATTTAAGGCTCAATCCGGCAAAGTGTGCTTTCGGAGTGCAATCGGGCAAACTCTTGGGATTCCTGGTTAGTGATCGTGGCATCGAGTTGGATCCGGCCAAGATTAAGGCCATTGTGGATATGCCGGCACCCCGCACTGAAAAGGAAATAAGAGGATTTCTGGGAAGAATAAATTTCATCAGCCGCTTCATATCCCATTTGACAACCACGTGCGAGCCAATTTTCAAGCTGTTAAGAAAAGATGTCTCCCAGGAATGGAATGAGCAATGCCAGGAAGCCTTTCAGATCATTAAGAAGCAGCTGACGGAAGCACCCGTGCTGGTACCCCCGAAGGATGAGATCCCTCTATTCATGTATATATCAGTCAATGACATTGCGATGGGCTGTATGCTGGGGCAGAAGAATGAATCAGGCAAAGAGCAGGCCATTTATTACCTCAGCAAGAGATTTAGCCGATGTGAACAGAATTACACCCCTATCGAAAGGACCTGTTGTGCTTTGGCTTGGGCTGCAATGAGATTACAGCATTATCTCCATGGGCACACCACGTACCTGATATCAAGGATGGATCCCCTGAAATATATCTTTGAACGGCCCATGCTGAACTGTCGACTTTCAAGATGGCAGTTAATCTTACAGCAGTTCGACATTGTATACGTAACTCAGAAAGCCATGAAGGGGCAGAGAATTGCAGATCAATTGGCAGAAGCGCCATCAGGGGGAATGGAGCCTTTAGACACTCCTTTGCCGGGCGAAGACGTATTCTGGATCTTGCGCGCGAGAGAGGATGACGAGGGGCAGTTCTGGAAATTGTATTTTGATGGTGCCATGAATGCGGAGGGGGCAGGAGCCGGAGCAGTCCTGGTCTCTATCACAGGAGAGCAATACCCCGTAGCCACTAAATTACAGTTCAGTAACTCAAACAACACAGCTGAGTATGAGGGATGTATATTGGGACTCCGTCTGGCTCGCGATATGGGGGTGAAAAGGTTAGCAGTGTTCGGGGATTCGGAGCTGGTAATCAGACAAGCGATCGGGGTGTACAGCACTAAAGAGCTCCGGTTGCTTCCATACCACCGTTGTGTTATCCAACTGATGCAAGAGTTCGAAGATATCGCTTTCCGACACATCCCCCGGGGACGGAATGATTTCGCCGATGCATTGGCGACTTTGGCTTCTCTAGTCCACACAATCAAGAGCAGGAACGTTCCACCGATAGAGATAGCAGTGCAGAACGCCCCGGCATACGAGGAGCACGTGGCGGTACTATCGGACGAGGGGGTTCTGCCAAAGCAGCCTTGGTATCACGACATAAGGGAATATCTGAGGGATAGATCCATTCCCGACCAAGCCAGCCGAGCGGAGAGGTTGAGAATTCAAAAGATGGCAATGAAATTTTATCTGAGCGGAGATTCACTGTACAAGAGGGATGCCAATTTGGGATTGCTACGATGTGTAAATGAAATGCAGGCCCAAAAGATTATGGACGAAATACATGGTGGAGTGTGTGGGCCACACATGAGTGGGCCGATGCTGGCCAAGAAGATCTTGAGAACGGGGCATTACTGGTTGACGCTGAAAGCCGACTGTGATGATCACGTCAAGCGGTGTTACCAATGCCAGGCGCACGGTAATGTTATCCATGCGCCTCCCAATGAACTGCACTGTATGACCTCCCCTTGGCCATTCTCAATGTGGGGTATGGATGTGATCGGACCAATAGAGCCCAAAGCAAGCAACGGCCACCGATTTATATTCGTCATGATCGATTACTTCACTAAATGGGTAGAAGCAGCTTCTTTCCCCAAAGTAACTCAGGAGATCATCGTCGGTTTCATCAGGAATAATGTCATTTGCCGATACGGGCAACCTGAGGTTTTAGTCTCTGACAATGCCCAAGAAGAATTTGAACAATACCCTCATGAAGGGATTATGCGACCAGTTTAAGATCAAACACCTCAATTCTGTCATTTACCGTCCTAAGATGAATGGGGGCAGTGGAAGCTGCAAATAAGAATATCAAGAAGATCATGGCAAAAATGTCTGCTAATCATCGGGGATGGCCGGATCTGCTACCTCTCACCTTGCTGGCGTACAGAACGTCGGTACGTACTTCTACAGGGGCAACCCCGTACGCTCTGGTATACGGAATGGAAGCGGTTCTACCAGTTGAGGTTGAGATGGCGTCCCTCAGAATCTTGATTGATGCTCGGATAAACGAGGAGGATTGGATGCAAAGTCGGTACGACCAATTGGCCCTAATTGATGAAAGGAGGGTGGCCGCTGTGTTGCACGGTCAGTTATATCAGCAAAGGATCTCCCGATCATACGACAAGAAGATAAGACCTCGAAAATTCAAAGAAAATGACCTAGTGTTAAAGAGAGTAATGCCTTGTCAAGACGAAGCCAATGGGAAGTTTGCCCCGAACTGGGAGGGGCCTTTTGTGATTAAGAAAGTGCTGTCCGGAGGAGCCCTCATACTGCAAGAAATGGACGGGGAGGTGTTCCCACAGCCCCTAAATTCTGACTCGGTGAAGCGGTTCTATGCATAAAAAAAAAAAAAAAAAAAAAAAAAAAAAAATCTCGTCGTTTCTCTCCCTGTTTTGGAGAACGAACTACGTAGGACCTGATCTCCCGACTTGTGGGGGTACGTAGGCAGCCATTGTGGCACGGTCCCATTCCTTACAAATAACCCTTTCTTCTATCAAAACCGATTCCCAACAGCCAGAAAACCTTCCTACACCCTCGAAACTCTCCCGAAACCAGCCACCTGATCAGTTTCATCTCAAATAAACCTAACCCTAACCCAACCAAGCAGTTAGCCCGAATCTAAGACTCAGCCGATGAAATCGACAGGATATGCGGCAATATCTGACAAGTCCCCATCAAGACTTGAGAAGAGAAAGAAGGCGAAATATCAAAATCATGGTTAGCTGGATAAAATGAGGGTCCAATGAAAGGCAACGATACGACAAAAGGGGAAAACGACTAAATCTAAATACTTGTCTATATAAATAGGTCATTTTGTTACAAGGTTTCTCTTTTTGATAACCGATGAAACTGACATAGTCTATGCAGGAAATAAAATGATCTACCAATCTGAAACTAATCAAAGCAGGATGGATTAAGTGGTGGATAGATCTGAGGCATCGGCATTCCCTGCAATCTGTTGCCCCATCATGTCGACGCGATCCAATAAGCGATGGCTCGGCTAACGGTCTCAGAGTGAGCATCTATAATTGCCTTAGTCTGCAATACAATGGCGTCTCTATCAGTATGAACAACATCCCTGGCCAGAATAGCAGCATCTCTCTCAACAAGAGCAGCATACCTCTCAGCCTCGGTAGTAATCGAGATGCGTGAACACCGGATGGACCGGGACCTAATGGCTCAGAATACCCTCCGCAAAGCCCGCCGACACCGGAAAGAATAATAAGGATCAGGAACGTTCCGGAAGATCATCTGCCATATCTCTGTCACCGGCGACAAACCGTCCAATCAGCGGAGAAGCCACCGACCAATCCTGTGGGAGGATCGAGATCCAAGCATACCACGGCATCTGGCGACGACACCTGTGGAAAATAGTATCAAAAAGACTGTACAGGGGTCATTCTCTATCCATGAATAAAAAGCATGCATCATACATGACTCGTTATGTGAAAATAAAATACAAAATTCTGAATAAGTCGGACGTCGAACACGACGAATCAAGGCAAGACCCGACAGAAACCTGGGAAGGCATCCAAGCAAACCGCGACAGAGTGGTGAGCAAACCCTGGGAAGGGCTGAGATCCACGCGAACCACAACAAGATGGTGAGCAACCCTGGGAAGGGCTGGTATCCACAAAAAGAAAAAAAGGACAAAAACAACAAACCCTGGGAAGGGCTGAGATCCAAGCAAACCGCGACAGGGTGGTGAGCAAACCTGGGAAGGCATCCAAGCAAACCGCGACAGAGTGGTGAGCAAACCCTGGGAAGGGCTGAGATCCACGCGAACCACAACAAGATGGTGAGCAACCCTGGGAAGGGCTGGTATCCACAAAAAAAAAAAAAAAGAGACAAAAACAACAAACCCTGGGAAGGGCTGAGATCCAAGCAAACCGCGACAGGGTGGTGAGCAAACCTGGGAAGGCATCCAAGCAAACCGCGACAGAGTGGTGAGCAAACCCTGGGAAGGGCTGAGATCCACGCGAACCACAGCAATATGGTGAGCAACCCTGGGAAGGGCTGGTATCCACAAAAAGAAAAAAGGACAAAAACAACAAACCCTGGGAAGGGCTGAGATCCAAGCAAACCGCGACAGAATGGTGAGCAAACCTGGGAAGGCATCCAAGCAAACCGCGACAGAGTGGTGAGCAAACCCTGGGAAGGGCTGAGATCCACGCGAACCACAACAAGATGGTGAGCAACCCTGGGAAGGGCTGGTATCCACAAAAAGAAAAAAAAAAGAGACAAAAACAACAAACCCTGGGAAGGGCTGAGATCCAAGCAAACCGCGACAGAGTGGTGAGCAAACCTGGGAAGGGCTGAGATCCACGCGAACCACAACAAGATGGTGAGCAACCCTGGGAAGGGCTGATATCCACAAAAGAAAAAAGACAAAAAACAACAAACCCTGGGAAGGGCTGAGATCCAAGCAAACCGCGACAGAGTGGTGAGCAAACCTGGGAAGGCATCCAACCAAAACAAAAACCCTGGGAAGGGCTGAGATCCAAACTAACACCCTGGGAAGGGCTGAGATCCAAACTAACACCCTGGGAAGGGCTAAGATCCAAACAAACCACAACCCTGGGAAGGGCTAAGATCCAAACCAACAACAACCCTGGGAAGGGCTGAGATCCAAGCAAACCGCGACAGAGTGGTGAGCAAACCTGGGAAGGCATCCAACCAAAACAAAAACCCTGGGAAGGGCTGAGATCCAAACTAACACCCTGGGAAGGGCTGAGATCCAAACTAACACCCTGGAAAGGGCTAAGATCCAAACAAACCACAACCCTGGGAAGGGCTAAGATCCAAACCAACAACAACCCTGGGAAGGGCTGAGATCCAAGCAAATCACGTATGTATTGTCATTCTTGTGCACCGTCATTCATGCATCGAGTGTCTATTCTTTACCCTGTTCATTCCATTTATCATTTCATAAACATGATAAAGAGGGGCAGCTGTAGACACCCGATTTTTGCATTTCCTATACTAACCCTGACAGGAGGGCAAAATCGTCAATTGACCCGGCACACGAGAATAAAGGGTGGACATAAGGACGAACCCTCAAAATCACCACGACGGGATGATATTGAAGCCGACACGACAACAAGCGAATGTCGAGAGTCAGTTACTGATCACTGTGCTTGCCCGGATGACGTGGCACGTTTCCCGACGGGTTCCGGACTGCCGAGCGCAAACCCGTCAGCGGGAACCAACGGTACGACACGAAAATCGAGACGAGGCACGGAAAACGAGAAAATCAGCACAGTTAGCCGCAGATCAATTCGCGGCCAAGGACAGAACTCGAGGCAGCACGGGACTCGAAGCGCACGGGACTCGAGCGCGGCTGGGGGGAGAACCAAGGGCCAGCCGCAGATATATCTGCGGCCAGCCGCAGATAGATCTGCGGCTGCCCTTGGCAGTGCTTTATTAGGCCAGTTCGCATACAGGAAAAAAAAAAAAGAGAGGAGGGGAGAAGCATTCAGCAGCAGCAGCAGCTCGGTAGGAACAAAAAACAGTAGCAAAACAAGAGCAATTAGGAGAGAAAAAGAGTGAAAAAGAGTGAGGAATTGTACCAAATTTGTGAGATTATATTCCATATTCTCTACTCTACTCAATACACGAATTCATACATATTGTGGGGATTAATTGCAAGGTGAAAAACCCTTTGTTCTTAGCATTTTGTTATATCATTTTGTTAATCTTTTGGTCATCCGAATTAACTTAAATGTAGTTTTTTTATATGTTATTGTGAAGCCATGGGTTAGGGACTATTAGTGAGGGTCTCATCGGAATGAAATTCCCCCTAATAGCCCGATGATATCCGTTTGGTGCAAATCTTAGCTATTATGGTACGGTATCATTCATAGTGTATTTCGATCGTCATTGTAAGACATCCTAGAGTGTTAGGCATCCCGTTATTGTTTATTTTCGTTATATCCATTTGGTTGTTTGTGCAATAAGTTCGGATGTGAGCCTAGGAACGCGACCCCGTGGTCCAAATCCGATGATGGACATTTTTGAATGTATGTAATCGGGTGGATGTATCCGTCATTGTAAATATGTAATCGTCGGGCCTTAAAACGACGCCAAGGCGAGAATCGGGTTTAAGGCCCCGTAATATTGAAGTATGTGATTGTGGGCGTTGGGGTTATTTGGATGGCTTACATGCCCATGAATAGCCCCGACGCGTGTTATGCTTGATTGGATTTCGGAACACGAAAAAATGATTTCAAAGATTAAACGAGGAAGGTTTTTCCTTAAAATCAAGCAAACTAGGAGGTTAGCATCACGTAGCTAAAAAAATTGGAGGTGTTAATGAATGTCGGTTTCTATTAAACGAGAAGGCTAAAGAAAGTCGTTTTCAAACGTCACAAAAATGGTTTTATAAAAATAAAACAACGTTTTATTAAATCTTGGTGCGTAGGGTGAAAGATATCCTAGAAGTTGCCCATCATTTTATGAAAGCAACGTATAGATTTCGATTCCTATTTTTACGAAGGTTTAAAACTCTTGTTTTGCCAAAACGACACCTAAGGAAAATCTCATAGTTTTTGCCAAATAAAATCAATCCTTTTTCATAAAGCTTTCTCGTTTAAGCCGAGGGACATTCTAAGGCATTCTCAAAAGAAAAACACAATTTTCCCTAAAAATCCAAATGATTCTTTTATGCAAACTCACCATAACATTTACATAGGCACACAGACATACGCGCACACACACATTTCATGAATTAAAGGATAGGAAAGCATCAAGATTGCGGTAACCGTGCTTCACGGAAGTCGAGGGGTGCCTAACACCTTCCCCTCACTTAAGCAAGCCCCCGAACTCTATGAATCTCGATTCGCAGACCAATTAATTCGGAGTCACATATGAGCCAGCGATTTATAAAAATGAAAACTCGGATGAGTTGGTACATCCATTTCAAATATACCAACTGGCAACTCTGGTTAAATTGGCTCATCATAAAAACAATCTTTAAAAAACCCCGTCGACATTAATGCCGACCTTTTCCAAAAAAAATCATCTAATGAAAAGGCTAAAATTGGAAAGGGTTACAACCCCCGCGTAAGCGATTCCTCCCGGCGTCGACAGGTTTTATACTTACGAATTAAGTATGTTTGACTTGATAATTTGTTAGTTCTTAAGTATTTTAAGTTAGTATTAGATATTTATAGTGTTTTTATGTAATTTTGTAGGAATGAGCAAGGAAACGCAATTCGAACATCTTTTCGAGTACAACATGCGAGCAAGTGCGAGAAGGGAAGATTACAAGGTTTTTAACATTAAAATAGATGCATGTTCTTGGTTTGGAACTTGGATTTTATTGTAGATTTACTTCTTAGCTTTCCAGAACATCTTCAATCACCTCAATCGGAGTTCGGATGCGAGAGTTATGACATTTTTATCAACAGAGATCAAGGTTTGGAGTTGTCGTTTACATAACAGCCACTTCAAGCTCAATTTCAGCCATGCTCCGGCCTGAATTTCTCAATTCTCAAAGAATGAAAGTTGTAGATCTCGTCGATATCTTCGATTTGGTAGGTGGAAGACCTCGTAACTCCTCCCGGATCACAAGTTATGGCCATTTTACCAACAGATGTCGAAGTAGAAAATATTTTCTCGCCGGGGCGAGAATCTCAGGCTTAAATTTCTCGCCGGGGTGAGAACCTCTCTGCCCAACTTCGCCGGGGCGAGGATTTTACAAAGGAATTTCTCGCCGGGGCGAGAATGCGCGGAAAGGAAAAAATATTTTAATTCAGTTCTTTTTGGAAATCAATTTGGAATTAGATTCTTTCTATTGATTTGATTCAGAAACTATAAAAGAGACATAGAGAGATGGAAATAGAGAACATACATAGATAGATATATAGTTATAGAGATAGATACATTCATAGTTACATAGTTACGCAAGGAGTGAGACACAGAGCTGAACTTGGGAGATTGGAGACTGAAGAAGCATCGCAAGTAATTCAGATTAGAGACTTGAAGATTGAAGAACTTCTACTGAGTTTTTCTTATCCTCTATCTTATATTTGTAATTTAATTGTAATGACTTATTTGGGATTCATGATTTTTATTTTCAGTATGAACTAAAATTGCAATTAAGGCTATAATTGAACCTTTTGTGTTTATGGATTAGTTATTTATTTGATTCCAATTATTATTTCATATTGAGTTGTCTATCATAATTTGTGTTTATTGAGTAATTGTCTGATCAACAATTAACGGATACTTTAGATGAATTCGGGAGATAAAATCTAGGGTTAGATCTGAATGTGATAGCATGTATTCTTAATTATTTCCATGGGATGAATAATTGGGGTTGTGAAGTGAATAGGGATATCTCTTCCCTGCATGTAACTATTGGGAATTGGTGCTTAATGAATTTAATTCTTTAGTTTTGCATAGGAATATAGCAGAATTAATTGAGTTAGATAGATTTATTTGATCACTTGGAAAAGGGCTTATGAATAACTTTGAATTCCTGTTAACAACTCTGTTGAAGTTAATAATTGGATGAATTGGATAATTAGTTTGTATTATATAATTGGGGATATTGTAGTCTTAAGCCTTTAAAAATCTGAATTTCAACCTTTGTGTTAGTTTTTATTCTAGTTTTAATTTAATTAGTTTAATTGTTATACAAATTGTGATTGTTTAAATAAAATTGAATTGATATAGTACTAGTAGCTGGAAATCATTGAACAGAGATTCCCTGTGGGTTCGACACTCTATCTTATCACTTTATTACTTGTTGATCGTGTATACTTGCACGTAATTGTTGATTGTGAAATCTGGCAACAAGTTTTTGGCGTCGTTGCCAGGGAATCTTTTTGTTTAATATTTATTTCCATATTAGTTATAATCAATTCAATCTTAATTTAAACAATTTATTTTTTATTTTTTTTATATTTCTTTTTCTGTTTTACTTCTTTTTGAGGTACACCATGACTAACTATGACTATCAGTGGCCTTATACGAGAATAATTCAACCAAGAGCGACAGGGATTTATGAATTCGATGAATTGTCAGCACAGATTGAGACACTTTCGAGGATGATTGACGCTTTTGCAGTACAACGTAGTCAAAGTGTGGCGGTGATTTGTGATTATTGTGCTGGAAATCATCCGAGTCATCAATGTGCCATCAATTTTGAGTCGATGTAGTATGGTGGCAATTTCGATGATTACCCCAACAGTTATGCCTATCCAAACAACTATCATCAAGATTGGGGGTATCAGCCGAATTTTTCATGGAGCCATAATAATCAAGTCCAAATCTTTGCTCCAGGTCACTCATACACTCCAAAATCTCAGGGTTCAGCCTCTCCACATGAAGAAAGGAAACTAAGTTCGGGGAGACCTTGGCGAGGTTTATTACAGCTATGGACGAAAGAATGAGTGATCAAGATCAGTTGTTGAACTTAGTGGATTTAAATATAAAAAGCCAAACAGTGTCGATTCGAAATCTTGAGAACCAGATGGGACAGCTTATCAACGCAGTCAACATTAGCTATCATTGTGTATGGCCCAGTGACGTGGTTCTCGAGGCTGATGGATTGCCCGTGCCAAAGCTACAACTGGATGTGCTAATTGATGATGATTTTGATATGGAGGAGAATAGTGGGGATCAGGAAGATACCGCCGAAGAAAATCTAGCCGTGAGTTCCGACGCTGATGTACTGATTTTGTTAGTGCCCCATGTGCCTTCTTCACCAAACCACCACGTTCCGAGTAGTTTTGCAATCCCCTGCCCAATTGGTAGTCATATCGTCGGCAAAGCTCTATTTGACATCGGAGCTAACATGAATCTGGAGCCATGGTGGGATGAGAAAGGGGTCTATAAGAAGTTAGTTGATGATCCAGTTGTGTTCAAAAAGTTTCAATTCAATATTCTGTTCACAAACACAATGGAGCATAAGCCTGGCTATTTGAAGGTTATAAAGGAGATTCTACAGGAAATGAGTATGCTAGGTGATTTTGGATCAATGGCCCTTACAGAAGCAAAGCCCTCAGACGTGTCATTATTACTACTGGATAGAGGATTCCTCAATTTTGGAAGAGGCATTGGATAAAATAGGAAGTAGTCAGGCTGAAAAACTCTAAATCAAGCGCTTGATGGGAGGCGACCCAATCATTTTATTAGTCTTAGTATTTTAGTTTTCTATATTTTTGCATTTAGTTAGGATAGTAATAGTTAATTTCTAAGATTTTCAGTGCTTTGCTAGTCTCTCATGCTTCTAAAAAGGTTGTGCTAATCCATGCTATTCTATGTTGCTTTGAACAGGTAAAAGGTTTTGGGATTGTAGCAATTGAAGAGAGGAGGAAAAAATTAAAATTTTCAAAAACAAGGATTCTCGCCCCGGCGAGATCCCAAGGCAAAAATGTTCGCCCCGGCGAGATCAGTTTAAAAAAAACTTTTAATTTGAAATCCCTCACCAACCTTCAACGAAATCTCTAATCCGACTTCTTCCATTCGAAATCAATCAAAGATGTTCGTGAGGATGAATCCGAATGCAGTTCCAGTTCCAGTTTCCCGAGCCTCAGTCGTTGCCAGTTTTTCTATCATCCAGACTCTAATGATGTCGATCACACCGCTTGACCAGTTAGGGAAGTCCTCCGTTTTAATTTCTTTATTTTGCAAATAATGAGGACAGTGTTCATTATGAGTTTGGGGGTGGATTTGCTGTCATTATATATAGTCATGTCATACTGCATTACATAATTGTTTAGTTCACGTACTATGCATTGCATATTGTAGGAATAGTTTAAAAAAAAGTAAAAATTTTAAAATCACAAAAATATTTTCTTTTGCAGATTAATTTATTGCATTTTCTTATAGATTTAGGGTCATATAAAATTGCATTTAGGTTTAGTTTGAGCAATAAATTGATGTAGAATATTTAAGGAAGGCCAATGATGAAAATTGTGATCAGTTAGTTAATTAGTTTAGCAAGACGGATTAGGAGTGCTAAATTATGAATTTTGACTGTTCCTGATTTTGTCAAGCTTAAGACCCTTTTAATTCTTTTATGCACATATCCATTTGGTTGATCTAGTTTTACTTTGAGGAAGTTTATATGTTAAATGCTCATAGAAGATATTTCTGAACTCTATATCTTGTTTGATCATAACTTAAAGTGTAATATGAGGAAGAATATAATTTGGGAGAAATCTTGGTTAATTTGAAAAACAAATTGAAAATTTTGAACCTTCCCCAATTGAAAAAATGGATCATGTGGTGGGTTGAGATGGAGCGTAAAACACACTCACTCATAAACACATGCAGCGAGATGGAGCGTAAAACGCACTCATTCAATTGAAGGTGAGAAGGAGCGTAAAACGCACTCACTAAAAAAAAGAGAATGAAAAGAGAAAAAAATTATTTGAATTTGTGGGGAAGGGTTTTAAAAGGAGCTTAAATATTTTAAATAACCTTGTGATCTTCTAGTGATGTTTTTCTATATTTGCTTTGAGTTGTGGAAGATAAGCATATAGAGTTTTTATTGTTATACTAACCTTTTTGATATCTTTGATGATGTATTTGGTTTCATGAGCTTCTTTGAGTGTTTTTTTTCGCTAGTTTGATACATTTGGATTCACACACACACGAAAGGGTTGAAAGTAAGATGATATTGGTGATAAGTTGATTTCTTGATGGTGCATAAATTTGAATTCTTGCTCAAATGTTAGTTACTGATCTTTGAGGTCTGATACTTATAATCTATATTGATTGATTGCTCGGTCGTAATACATCATGCATCTGCATTCATTTATATAGGTTTGTTTATTTTTGTTTTTCTTGTGTTTTTGCTTGAGGACAAGCAAAGATTTAAGTTTGGGGGTATTTGATGAGTGTGTTTTATACTTACGAATTAAGTATGTTTGACTTGATAATTTGTTAGTTCTTAAGTATTTTAAGTTAGTATTAGATATTTATAGTGTTTTTATGTAATTTTGTAGGAATGAGCAAGGAAACGCAATTCGAACATCTTTTGGAGTACAACATGCGAGCAAGTGCGAGAAGGGAAGATTACAGGGCTTTTAACATTAAAATAGATGCATGTTCTTAGTTTGGAACTTGGATTTTATTGTAGATTTACTTATTAGCTTTCCGGAACATCTTGAATCACCTCAATCGGAGTTCGGATGCGAGAGTTATGACATTTTTATCAACAGAGATCATGGTTTGGAGTTGTCATTTACATAACAGCCACTTCAAGCTCAATTTCAACCATGCTCCGGTCTGAATCTCTCAATTATCAAAGAATGAAAGTTGTATATCTCGTCGATATCTTCGATTTGGTAGGTGGCAGGCCTCGTAACTCCTCCCAGATCACAAGTTATGACCATTTTATCAACAGACATCGAAGCTGAAAATATTTTCTCGCAGGGCAAGAATCTCAGGCTTAAATTTCTCGCCGGGGCGAGAACCTCTCTGCCCAACTTCGCCGGGGCGAGGATTTTACAAAGGAATTTCTCGCCGGGGCGAGAATGCGCGGAAAGGAAAAAATATTTTAATTCAGTTCTTTTTGGAAATCGATTTGGAATTGGATTCTTTCTATTGATTTGATTCAGAAACTATAAAGGAGACATAGAGAGATGGAAATAGAGAACATACATAGATAGATATATAGATATAGAGATAGATACATTTATAGTTACGTAGTTACGCAAGGATTGAGACACAGAGCTGAACTTGGGAGATTGGAGACTGAAGAAGCATCGCAAGTAATTCAGATTAGAGACTTGAAGATTGAAGAACTTCTACTGAGTTTTTCTTATCCTCTATCTTATATTTGTAATTTAATTGTGATGACTTAGTTGGGATTCATGATTTTTATTTTCAATATGAACTAAATTTGCAATTAAGGCTACAATTGAACCTTTTATGTTTATGGATTAGTTATTTATTTGATTCCAATTATTATTTCATATTGAGTTGTCTATCATAATTTGTGTTTATTGAGTAATTGTCTGATCAACAATTAACGGATACTTTAGATGAATTCGGGAGATAAAATCTAGGGTTAGATCTGAATGTGATAGCATGTATTCTTAATTATTTGCATGGGATGAATAATTGGGGTTGTGAAGTGAATAGGGATATCTCTTCGCTGCATGTAACTATTCAGAATTAGTGCTTAATGAATTTAATTCTTTAGTTTTTCATAGGAATATCGCAGAATTAATTGAGTTAGATAAATTTATTTGATCACTTGGAAAAGGGTTTATGAATAACTTTGAATTCCTGTTAACAACTCTGTTGAAGTTAATAATTGGATGAATTGGATAATTAGTTTGTATTATATAATTGGGGATATTGTAGTCTTAAGCCTTTAAAAATCTGAATTTCAACCTTTGTGTTAGTTTTTATTCTAGTTTTAATTTAATTAGTTTAATTGTTATACAAATTGTGATTGTTTAAATAAAATTGAATTGATATAGTACTAGTAGCTGGAAATCATTGAACAAAGATTCCCTGTGGGTTCGACACTCTATCTTATCACTTTATTACTTGTTGATCGTGTATACTTGCACGTAATTGTTGATTGTGAAATCTGGCAACAGAGATCCTGAACCACCGTCTCCTTTTATTCTAGAGCGGTCAGACGCTCTGCTGCCTGCTCTTCTAATTCCTTAACCCGATCCTGTAACTCTATGTTACGGTTATACACTACATCAAACATCTCAGCTCCTATTGAGAAAAGTGGTATCTCTTCAGTATCCTCTTCTTCTTCCTCCTCCATCTCTTCCTCCTCAGATTCCGGATCAAACCCAGGCGTATACTCCGGACCTACAACAATAACTAATGGGGATGACTCCCTAGATACTAACTGCTCCCAGACTGCATGAATGTCCCGGGGCTCCTCCTCCCTAGCCTGGTTAGATCCTCCTATATCAGTAATCTTGACATCAAAATATTTTAAGTTTTAATTACTACTCGATACTACTCGCGAGCACATAAGTTATCAACAAGTAAGCACATAAATCAGCTAATTATTTATCTTCAATGAATTCCTTAATTCATTCCTTAGAACTCGATAAGAGTTTTACCACCACTATGTTTTTGATCTCCTATATGATTATAGCCTAAGGTTTCCCCACCTAAAGTTCATAACCTAAAGCTCTAATACCAACTTGTGACACCGCTAAATCCGGGTACTTCAATTCCACAGATCTGGTGCTCATTATCCATTACATCCATATCTAAATACCCACAATAAAAGATAATAGCATTAATAAACTTAATAAACAATACTCCCATTAAAGGGTTACATCTCAAGTAAAATCCCAGGTCATCTAACCTTTATTATATCATTTGCTGAATAAAACATAATAATAAATAAGTCTCATTACATAAGCTTTGTCAAATAAAAGTAGATTATTCTTCATTAATTGTTCATCTTGGTCTTGCCCTTGCCCTTGCTCGTGGACGGCTCATCAGACCTCTCAATCTTAGCTACAACGATTTATGCAAGGGTGAGCAAAACAATTGTCCACCAGGGTAACAACAACGATAATAACTTAGAAATAATCAATAAATAGATTTCAATTGAAAAATATAATCTTTTCTGAAATCAGTCAACGATAATCAAGAACTGATTGAATCAAGATTAGAAAGCAAGATCAAAAGTACATCCGAGGGTCACAAGACCACTATGGCCTAGGTTAGCAAGTGTCTTTACTGTAACCTTTAACAGTCTTATAGACTATATGGACCATCCATCTCGTACTCCGGAGGATCAGCCCTTCGTACAATGTATTGTGCACAAATATTTTAACGCTATTGCGTAATATAAGCCCCTATAATAGGGTTGTTCATCTCAACATTGACATTAGGATACGCAACAAAGGTAGTTTGGTTTAGATTAGCTTCAATGGAAATTCTAGATTTTAGAACGCCCATCAAATATGGACTAGTCGAATTAATAAGGGTTCGCTAGCCACTTAAGAGTTTGATACAACAATATAAGATTGTACAATGATATTTATGATCAAGGATCGAACAACAATAATTCATAATTGAATAAACATTTTATATCGAAGTAATACTTTTAAAAGAATCATAAATCTTAATTTGAAATTACATACTTTGAACAATCTAGGAAAGCCTTGCTTGAAATAAAGAAGCAAAGGTTAGGAACTTGCACAATATAAAAGTAGAGTTAAGAAACTTGCCTCGTGCGTTAGCTAAACAATTACAACTCACGTTCTCCAATATTCTACATATACCATAAGGATCACAATATCAATTAGTTACATTACAACAATGTTTGTAAGTTTAGCTTCCATTTCACTTAACTTAGTTATCCTAGCTAAGTTTATAGTCTTTAACTTTAGCTGACTATACTAACCACATACCACGAATCTTGTAACCTTTTCTAGCATATAACATAAGGCTTAGCACTTAAACAGCATTACTAAACCTCGCGAACATCAAACTTAAATCTTATATAACTTATTAATTTGTAACTTATAATCATCATCCGTGTGATTACAACGTGTTATTAAGTTTTATAACATGTTTTACATTTCATCACAATCATACATTAAGGTTATATAAACATTCCTAGAATTATACACTTAAATGCTTATTACTGGGTCTGTTATGGTACTAACGCGGCCGCGCCACTTTTGTACTGGGCACCAGCGCGACAACGCCCGACTGTAGAATCTGTTTTCTTTTCCCAGTTCGTGGTTTTGAACTCTGTTACCCCATACATTCTTCACTTAAGGTCCCATTTAGCTAATCACAGATGCTATAAACTTAATAAACACAAAACTAAACATCTACAAAACCATTTCAACATCTCAGAACTTCAAATAAATAAATTAAGGACTCAAATTCCATGTTCATGCTAATTTTTTTACTATTTCGACAAATTATACGGAATCATCCACTCTGACTTCGTTTTACCATAATTTTGATCCATTCAAGTTGCATTGTTTTCGTATTTTAGAGTATTACAATTATCAACCATCAATTTATAACTTAAAGCATGGAATCACAACCAATTTTGCCTCTAAAATAGACCATAATATACATACTAAACCAAAAGTTTAATTCTTCCTATTTAACACATATATACGAATTTGATTACTACAAATTCTATTATAGATGATATATAACAGATTATACACACCCATAAACATATATATCCTTATCCTTTATTAAATCATACAACCAAATTAATTTTTACAGAAAACTTAAAGAATAAGGACCAATCATTTTAAAGTTGATTTTCTTATTCGATCCTCCTAATCTTAGTTAGATGATCAATTACTTGGTAAATATTCTCCTTCTTCCCTTGATTTCTCATAGCTCCCTTCCAATTTCATAAAACACTCACTCTCTCTCTTTTAGATGAACTCTGTTCTTTTGCAAATGAACAAAAAGAATAAACTGAAGAAATAGTAATGGCTTACTACGTTACAATAATACGTATAGTCTGAACAGTTAGAAAAAACAAAGGGTCTAAGCCTTATTTGGGAAAATCCAATTAAGCTCCCCTTAGTTTATTTTCATTTTATTTATTATTTCTTTACTATATGATACATCCTTTTTTCCCTAAATGTCGCACTTAATTTTATTGCTAAATTATTAACCACATCCTTCCCAAAATATTGATAATTACATTCGACTAATTATTTATCCATTAAGCCAATTTTGATATTTTAAATTGAGTTAAATTGGTTTTATTAAATTAAACCTTATCAATATAATTATAATTTTTATTTAGCCCTCTAATTTAACTATTTAATTAAATTAGAACATTACCATTCCATTAGCTTATTAAAAATACGCACCGACTAGAAAATCATTTAACACAATTTAATTAATATTATCGCACCTAAATAAATTATTCCACAATAATTTCCATCAAATATTTATTTTATTCAATAAATAAACCAACTAAAATATTTATTTAATTCGATAAATATTTTTAATTATTTAGAAAAATAACATTCGTTACACCAAATCTTATCTTCCCTTTCTAGGGAGATACTTTCAAAAATACATAGCTACTTATGTCAAAATCTCTTTTCTGACGATGCTGATCCGCATACTTCTTATGTCGATCTTGGGTTGTTATTAGCCTTGACATTATCAATTTAATAATTTCTGCAATTTGCTAAACCAATTCTAGTCCCAACAATTGGCGTTCCCCTACCTCATCCCAGCATAGTGGCATTCTGCATATTCTCTCGTTCAATGCTTCGTAAGGCAGCATGCGTATACTCACGTAATAACTATTATTATACGCGAATTCTACTAGAGGTAGTGTAGCGCCCCCAAATTCGGGTACCTTCAAACCCAGGTCTGGTGCACCATGGTATTACCCATTCAACACAATAATATCGACATAAATGTAATTACTAAGTTATTACAATATGACTTACTTTATATCCCAAGTTCTAAGTCCTTTAAATCATTACACCACATAAACATAATAATAATTATTACATAAGTCATAATGTTACATCATTCATAGTACATTAACACAATTACATAAACGAATATCTATAATCCTCTACTCGTTAATTTTTCCTTTGCCTATGTCCTTATGGGAACTCTCGACACGTTCTGGCTTCGCTGAAAATATTTAATTTAAAGCAAGGATGAGCAACAATACTCAGCAAGTATAATAGTTGTAATAACAACAAAATCAAGAATAATGACTTCTCTAACTGAAAACTTCTTTTTTTTGCTAAATTTGTTTGTATATTAAAAATGCAAAAAATTAAGGATATTACAATGAAGATCAGAACATAGACCTCTTCTCTCGAGAGGGCTAAAACACCTAGAAAAGACTAGGAAACCAATGCCTAACCTAATTAAAATATTCCTCACAACCCGAGGTTAGGCAAAAGAAAATAGCTAAAAAGCACTTATCTAAATTAGATAATGAAATGAAGCAACAACAAAGAGGGATCATAAGTAGAGAATTTGTTGTAACATCCTAAAAAGGCTTATAGTCACACCAAATTATGTTGCGTACGAGGCCCACCTGTAAAATTGCTACAACAAAGACGAACCACAAGATAAACATTAAAAATAATAGTCCAAAATGGTTGCAGCATATGAAAAGGTGCTAGTTCCAGCAAGAACACTAGACCCCACCATCCGGATAAGCCACGAAGCAAGCCATCCGGATATGCAATTTGAAAAGCAATCCAAATTAATCACAGACCATTTTTTGGAGACTATAATTTAAAATTCAAACCAGCCAGCAACTGTAATATCCGAGACCTTTATGTAATTCGATGAATATTTTTTGTAATGAAATTTTGTGAAACTCGATGTGATTAATTAAATGTATGTATATGTGCTATGTGATGAAACGTATTTTTAATGGTTAGTTTAAACAAATTTAATTGTTTGAATTAACTAAGAAAGATAACAATTTTATAAAATGCAAGAAATAGAATTAAAACTCAAATTTGAGTTCGGAGTGGAATTTGAAGATGCAGATTGTATATTTGAGTCCGGAACGTCGAAATTAGTAAGAATAGACTGTAAGCACAAAATGTGTCAGGGTTGACTTTTTGGTCAAAGTTAACCGGTTGACTTTTTCGGATAAAAAGTCAAACTCGAATTTCGGAGTCTAATTTGATGAAACAAATATTTTCACGACATTCAGAACATCGATTTTAGTAGGAATGGACTATAGTATCGAAAATGTTGATTCCGAAGGACAAAATGGTCAAATGGCTTATTAATTGATTAAAATAATAATTTTCAAAGAAATTGGGAGATCAGCTGAACTGGTGGGACCCACATGGCTGCTAATTTAATCAATTTGAGAGGGAGTGCACGGTTATTAGAAATTAAAGGAGAGAGAGTAATAATTTGGGGGCTTTCTTTTAATTCTCAACTTTTCAATTTCTCAACCTCCACTTTTACCTCAACTGATACATGGGAAATTCCAAGAGGCTTGCAATTAATGAATTTAGGGTTAAGATCATAAAGGAAATCAAGCACTATAAAAACATCTCCTTGCTAATATTCCTCTTTTTGCAAAATACTTTCTAGCCGAGAGAGAAAATTAAGAGTGTGAAAGAGAGAACGAGAAGGATTGCTGGAGGTTGCAAAGGAGATTAACCAAGTAGGAGGTGAACCAATATCAGATTGCAACAAACGAGAAATAGCATTCAAGAGGTTAGTTTTGAACTCTTGTATTGTTAGTTATAAGAAAAAGTGATAATACTTGCATAAAAGTGAATGGATATATATTGCTTGGGTTGTGCTGGTTATATTGTTGATTGTAGATGATCATAAGTCTGAAAGGAACGAAAATTTGTGTATTAAACGTGCTTATAATGTATTGAAATTCAATGGTCTAAACTATGTATGCTTTATGTTTGTGTAAATGTCTTTAAGAAGCTAAAATTGGTTCATAATAGCAGCACCCTGTAATACCTATGTCTGCGTACCAGCGCGGTCACGCTGGTACTAAGGCTAAACAAGGCGCGGTCGCGCCTGTACCATAACAAAAACTGATGTTTTCTTTTTAATTGTTCAGCCTTTAGAACCCAACGTAACCTAGTATAATAAGCATGAAGAAGTTTTAAACACCTATTAAGTTGTATCATGAGTACGTTATCACAAAGTTGAATTGTAAGTTTTAATTTGATACATTTTAAAGGAAAAGCTACCTTGAATTCAAGAAATGATGTAGATATATTCTAGTAACATTGAGCATGTGTATCAAAACCTATGTAGCAATAATCTGAGGGTCAAATATGATATTGGTCATTCCTTAATGAAAAGAACTATTAAGCTTGTTTTCGAAAAGAAAATTTCAAAATGAGATAATTGAATATCGAATGCATAGATTTATTTTGGTTTTATGTTTTCTGAATATTGTGTGCATGTGTTGTATGCAAGGACCCCAACATGATAGTAAGAGAGTTGTGCATGAAAAATCTAAGTTCTGGGCTGGAATGGGAGTAGCGCGGCCGCGCCACTCCCAAGTATATATGCAGCGCGGCCGCGCCATGCTACAGAGTTGTCAAGAGGTTATGTTTATAAACTGAGGCTTGGTACATATATATTGAACCCTTATAAGCTTTGTTATGTGTCAATTGGAATGCTTGTACTGCCTAAACATGTAATGACTATTTAGAACCAAGATTTTAAAAGGTCTAAACGGGATTTATAAATGAAACTTTTGAACAAAAGCAAGAATTTGATTTGAATTTATATTTGGCTAAGTGTATGCTTGGAAAACATATTTGTAAGCGTGAAGCAATTACTTTAGGTATGTATTGAATGAGTATGATTTGAGAGTCTGTTAATGTGTATAGAAGGCTAATGAATAATATATGAATATATAGGTTATTTGAAGTATAGTTAAGCGGTAAACGTAAACTACGCGAAAGGCAAGTATACTATCTTATTTCATTTTGTTCCTATTGTTAGGTTTGTATATAGCGCGAACATGCAATCAAATTACATAAATAGTGCGGAAGCGCGATAAAACGGATTTTAAAATTTTTATACAAACCATCACCATAATCTTTCCTTGTGTTCAATTATCAATTAACGAAAGAGATAGAGATTAAGAAATTATACCCTCGTAGAACCGTGCTTCCTCGGGTACAAGTTCACCTCCAATCCCTTCGCGTTCTCCTTGAATTTCACTGATGGGATTCCTTCCTTTGATCAACGTTAGCCGCCCAAGTGTTTGGCCTCTAGAGGTGATCCACCAAGGAAGAATAGTTATTCAAGAAGATGGGTGTTGGCAAAACCCTAGTTTCTATCTCTATAGAAATTGCAAGTACTCTCTCTCTCTCCAATTCTCATGGAAGAGTGTGTAAATTGTCTAACAGTCTAACTGTCTAACCCTAAATCATGATAAGACTCCTCTTATTTATAGATATAGGGAACCCTCCTAAACAATTTAGGATTAGGGTTTTTATTTTAATTAAACTCCTTTAATTAATTAAACTCCTAATCCAATTAGGAATTCATGAGAGAGTACTTCTATTAATTAATTCTCAATCCCTATTAGGAATTAAATAATAGTAATAGTAATAATAATAATAAGACTCCTCTTATTAATTTATATTTAATATTTCCAAAATATTAAATAATAAATATTAAGCTATTTAATTTATTCTATCTCCATAAATTAAATTAAATACACTTAACTTATTATTACGATTATGCCATTTACTTCTTAAATAAATATTTTCCTTTGCGGTGTGACCCTTTAGGTTCTCCATATTAAACCGGTTGTGAATAAATCAATTAGAATAATTCTAATCTTATTTAATTAAATAAATTAAACTATTTAATTCATTTAAATAAAATATTTATTCTAGAATAAGGGTAAGCCCCCTTAGCGATCAACGACTTTCCAGATAATATAGATTTCAACATTAATCACAAAAGAACCTTTCAGTGAATAGTTACCATACAATTCAATCCTTCTACCATACAATGTCCCAATTAAATATAAGACATGGAATTACTGTCAAGTCTTATTTTATTTAATTATATGTATTTCGATTCTGAAATGCACAACTCTGATAATGCAAATTAGAAACTCCTTTCTAATTTCATTCTGCTTTGGCTAAAGACTTCTGAGTCGTCATTTATCGAATCACATAGGACATTCTCTCCTTTTACTAGAAATGGTAGATTCTTTGTTGATCATTCACCTGTCTCCATGTATAACTTATTATACCCAATCATACCCTTTGATATACCCTAAAGGTCTTAAGGGATATGTCAAAGTATAACTCATCATACACAAGATACTATGATGATCTCAAGTCCAAGGATCACTTGTACTACTATCACTAGAGGAATTCCTATTGACAGGCGAGTAAAACTCCATTAGGTATTCCTTAGCGAGCCACGTTCAGTGAACTTATTCTCTAATAAGCACCTACATACTTGCTTTAGTGTCTCCACACAAATGATTATGAGATCAATCATCCTCTTCATAAGAACAAGCAACATATGTACTAATCTATCCGGATTCACTAATTCCCTTTTTAGTAATCCATCGATTAGGAACGAGTTTAGTTTGTGAGCTATCTTGAATTTAGATCTCATTAGCATGATCCCATCATGATTCTAAAAGCATTGCTCAAAACTATGGGTTTATCACATTTAATATAACAGCACCATGTAGATAATGTAAAATGTCTTTAATAACCGAATAAGATTACAAAGTATATGCTACATCATATCAAATATGATTGGCTTGTGTGCATACTACTTTCAATCTCCCACTTGCACTAAAGCCAATCGCCATGGTATCTAATATCCTTCTTCTCTAAGTGACGATCATCCTGCTGTTTGGATAAAGCTTCAGTAGATGGATATGCAATGCTGTTCTCGAGAGTCCACTATCTCTATAGTGACTTTTCCTCTTTCAATGATTCCACTAATCAAATGAAAGTGCCGCAACACATGTTTGAATCAAAGATGAGACTTAGGAACTATTCATAGTTCTATAATGAACTTTTCATCCAAACAATCAAACTTGCAGCTTCATTTACAGCTATATACATTGTCTTTGTCACTAAACCAGCAACTCTTTGCTGTTTGGAACCTTTCCAATTTACTGCACCACCTTTCAAGGTAACGATTTACCCTAAAGTGGATTTGTTATCGTCTTGGTCAGTCTGAAAAACTCGAGTCTGTTTAGCTCTCTAGTTTTAATTCAGACCTACCATGAATCATGATCACATCTTTAGTACCGGTTAAGTACCTAAAGATGTTTATCACTGTCTTACAATGATCTTCTTCAGAATATGACTGATCAACATCAGGCCTAGTATATTCATTGCATACATGATAGTAACTCATGTGATCTCTCTTTCAATTGGGGACAATTTTAGAGAGATACACTCCATGGCTCATCATCATGAGACCTCTCTTGGAGTTTGCCATGCTAAACGCCTTTAGCATTGAATGAATATACGTTCATTGGGTCAAGCCGAACATCCTTTTAAATCTATCTATATAGATTTATATCCCCAATTTATAGGATGCTCCTCCCAAGGCATTCATGCAGGAATGTTTAGACAATTTTATCTTTACTGATTGTAGCATTGGTGTGTTATTCCTTATCAGTAGCATATCAACATATAATACTAGGAATATCACAGTGCTCCCCCTGACCCTTTTGTACACACTAGGTTCATTCTCGTTTTTGATAAAATTAAACTCTTTTGATTGTCTCATCAAAACGAATGTTCCATCTGAGAAGCTTGCTTCAATCCATAAATGGATCGTTGCATCTTATATACACGCTTTACTTCAACCTTTGAAACAAATTCCTCTGGTTGTATCATACATACATTCTCCTCAAGTCTTCATTAAGGAAGGACGTCTCCACATCCATTTTGCCAGATTTCGTAATAAGGTGCAATCACAAGCAAACTCCAAATGGACTTAAGCATTACCCAGTAATAAGGTTTTATCACAGTCAACTCCTTGACTTGAAAAACCTTTTAAACAGGTCTGGTCTTATAGGTCTCCACATTGCCATTTGCCCTAGTCTTTTTCTTAAAGACCCATATACACCAGAGTCTATACTTGGTTCTTATACATGGAGTCCATTTCGGACTTTATGGCCATCTGCCATTTCTCTGAGTGTCTACTACTCATAGCCTCATCGTATAAAACTGGATCATCATCCTCTATGATGCGTACCTCATCATCATCCTCTATGATGAATCCATACCTCCCAGGTATCTTCGGTACTCTTCCAGATTTACGATTCGGTTGTGGTACAATAGGTCTATCTACAGGTTCCTCGGTTCGACTTAAAGTGCTTTGTGGTTCTTGAACTCCTTCAAGATCTATCACCCTCCCACTAGCTCCTTCAATGATAAACACCTTTATCCAAGAAGGTAGCATATAGGATTATAGTAACCTAAACTTCTTTAGGATATCCCACAAATCTGCACTTGTCAGATTTTGTCCCAAACTTATCTTTGAAACCTTTTCACATAAGCTGGACAACCCCTTATGTAATGTCCAGGAAATTTTAAACATTGTATCAAATTTATTTTTATAAACAAATTCATTTTATATAATTTTATAAATTTAATTTGGATCCATGTGAGTAGTATTATTCAAATTTATAAATTAACCCTAGCATTTAATTTCAAGAAAAAATTGGAAAGAAGATTTATAAATAAATTCATTGTCGGATTAAATAATCTAAATAAGGGAGTATGGATAAGAATAAATATTTAAAATAAGTAATTAAGTGGTTTGTTAATTAATTTAAAATATTTTAAATTCAAGGTGGGTAATTTAAATTGGGTCAATTCCTCTATTTAGATTGGCCCATTTCTTTATTCTAAGTTAAGCCCAAATTCTGTTATTTTCCTTTTGGGCCGCTTTTTTTTTTGAATTAATCAACCGGCCCAACCCTATTGGGTTGAGCCCAAACACAATTGCCAACTGGGTCAGTCCAAAAATTTGAGCCGGTTCGGATCCGGCTAGGGGCAAACAATAGAGAATTTGGGTAAAACCAAATCTAACCGGCAACAAAATCACTTGGGAGGGTTCATATTGACGGAATCGAATTGGGGGAAATCTTATCAATCCCTAGCCCCTCAAATCCACAGCTAAGCAAAGCCAAGTTTTCGATCGAGACGGACGGGACAAGGGCAAGTCGTCAGGCGTGCGCCGGCGACGGAGGGAGCAACCAGCGGACGATTCAAGGGTGACAGTGAGCGACTGAGGGTTCATCATTCGGACCAAAGGTTCAAGACAGTGGGTGATTGGACCAGTGGGGGTTCGACACTCGAGGATTTGCCGGCGAAGTTCAGGCGACGTGATGGGAACGATCGAACGGCTACTCTCTCCCTACCGCTGGTCATAGACTCGGTCAAGCAGGTTATTACCCAACAAAGGGGTAAAACTCCTTCTATAAATTGAGCCCCAAACTCTAAACCCAAGGCTGCCGATTTTTGATTGTTTTGTAAATTCAGATTAGAAAATATATATATATATACATAAGGTCGTAGTAAGGAAAGGGAACCAGGGGAAGTGGTCGGTATATGTCTAGCTGGGTTCGGTAATGTGGGAGAAGAAGAAGAACGGCGGCTCGGTCGGACCCAAGGTATACCAGTGAACCAACTATGACAGTTTTTTTTTTTATTTTTTTTATTTAGGGATTGTATAATTTTCTGAACTTGGAAATTTGGGATTTGCCGACTGTGTTAACATTTGGTATACACATTGTTTCGGTTGTAAAATGTTGTTCTTGTTTAGGTTTACGAAATCTGTTAATGTATATTTTTGGAAATCTGAGTATGAAATCCTTAGTGTGTGTTAATCGATTCTGTTGACATTTCTGGGAAACCTGTGTATAGTGTCAAATTCAAAACTTTCTCTGTATTGGATTAACTTGTTTCTGTGTATTGGGTTGTTGCCATTTGGCTTGGGGAAAATCCATGAATAGAGGGCCATAAAGGCCAGGATGGATTGTGATGATTTTGTTTGTTCATTTTGATTAGAAATTGGTATTGTGATTTTGATGGTATATTTCTACCACTGGATGGTTGTACACTGTTTAGGGTGCTGTATAAAACTGGTGGGTTTTGGAACTCTGAAATGGTATCATGCAAATTCCTGATGAGAATCTGTTGAACCTTAAGGTTCGGGTAGTCTAAGTCCTATATAGAATTAGGCCAGTGTTGGGTGTTTGGATGCACAACGAATAATTGTATTAACTTGATTGTGAAGGTTCAAGAGTCTAATTGCTGTCTAATTTTTTATGATAGTAATGGCTGACTTATTGGACAACAAGTTTAAGTCAAAATGCTCTTGTAATTATCTAGCTATAAAATGATTACTATTTATCAATAAATAATAATAAATATTTAATTATTATTTAATAATAATAATAATTAAATATGAATAGAGTAATTATTTATTAGCTATTAATAAATAGTAAATAAAAATAATAAATATTTAATTATTGTTAATAATTATAATAATTAAATATGAGTAAGTTACAAAATAATTATTTATTATTAATAAATAATAAATAAAGATAATAAATATTTAATTTTTATTTAGTAATAATAATAATTAAATATGAATAAAGTTAATAAAATAATTATTTATTATTTATAAATAGTAAATAAAGGTACTAAGTATTTAATTATTATTTAATAATGATAATAATTAAATATGAATAAAGTTAATAGAATAATTATTTATTAATTGTTAATAAGTAATAAATAAAGATAATAAATATTTAATTATTATTTAATATGGATAAAGTTAATAAAATAATTATTTATCATTTTTCCAATAAATAATAAATAACGATAATAAATATTTAATTATTATTTAATATTTAATTAAGTAGTAGTAATAAAGTTATTAAATAAGAAGGGAATTAATTACTTAATCATTAATGAAATAATGATTAAGTATAAGATTTATAAGTTAATTATTTAGCCTTGACCCTTAATAAATAGTGATTATAAACACTTAATGATTAGTTAAATATATTAAGTGTGTCAAGTATTAAATCAATGTTGAATAAGAGACAAGGTTAATGATTACTAAATTACCCCTAAGGTAAATAGTGATTAAGAGTGGATCAACTAAATAAATGATCAAGGGTTTTCTGTTATCTTTAAACCAAAATGAATTTATTTTATAAATGATAAATAAGGATTGTTAGACCATACCTGGAGACAATTAAAGGTAATAAATTGAGCATTCAAATGATAGTAATCATGATTAGCTAACAATTGTTTTTAATAGCTAAAGATCATCAATAATTTTCTGTTAACTAATGTTAATTAGTAATTAAATATAGGTGATGAATTTTACCTGTTGAGCAAAAGGTATAGTATGAGGTGCCAATATACAACTGTTAATTGATAAATCGACTTTACCCGATGATAGGTCACTCGAGGGCAATTAATTAAAGCTAAGATTTAATTTGTAGCTGAGCAAACAGGCAAGTTCCTAACACTAAACTTCTTACATTATTGCAAGTTCTTCCTTACTCAACTTTTTACCTTGAGCAATACTTCTAAAACTTTATGCAGTATTTTAATTCATGCAAAAGGTATATATTATTGCAAGGATTCTTTGAGCTTGAATTTTATCTCCAAGCATGCTTTAAGTGGTCTAATTACTTTCAGAATTATTCCACCTCTGTATATTTATTGACATTCGTGCATTTGAATTCGTATATTTAAATTCAGAAATCCATAAACCATTCATGGTTAAGTCTGAACCCTTGTTCGGTCAGACAATTTTGTGAAAATTTATAAAAGCTATCCGAACCAATCAATGGTAAGGATTCTTAGACTGTATGAACACCCCTTTATTTATAGGGGAGTACCCCACGTACCGTATATAAGGTACAAATAGCAGAATTAAGTGTTATGCATATACATCGGGTACGCGAGGCTGATCCCCTCAAGTACGTTATTCTGTAGCCAGTAACCAGAGGGTCAACCAGCTAATGACTCCTCTGGAAGTTATCGTTCAAAGTCTATTTGACTATCAATTGTTCTAAAAGCATTTAATGTTCTTGCTTCTGATTATTCTATTGTTGAAATCCCTTTAATATCCCTTCATCATGATATATCTTTATTGTTGCACTTTAAACTTGCTGAGCAAACTCGTTGCTCATCCTTGCTATATCATGATTTCATTGCAGCTAAACCCAAGACGTCAGGGAAGAACAAAGGGAAAGAAAAGATGAAATGATAGAATTTCTCGTAGCAGACTTTAGATTTATGTGTTAGTTAATTGCTGTTAATGTAATTTAAACCTTGATAGCTATTTAGGGTATGTATTGTGTAAATGTTTAAGGTTAATCGTGTTCTGGGATTAGTAACACCTTGTAATGAACAACGTATGTTTATTATATTCCGCACTTTTAGATACCATATGTTGTTAAAGGTGAATGTTTGTATTGGATCGTGATGACCAGGTCCGGGTATTTGGAGACCCGAATTTGGGGGCGTCACAGGTTGGTATCAAAGCTGTAGGTTATAAACTTTAGGATCGCGAAACCTAGGTTATAACCTTCATAGTAAACTCGTATCGAGTGTTAGGAGATAAATCGAGGAGATTTATCATATGTGGTTTTGATGAATTGGGGAATTCATCGAGTCGAGTAGTACCCAATGAAATATAACTTCATTTCTTCAATGAATATATTTTATTGTTGTACTAATGTTAGTTTTGTGTGTTGTAGGATGGCTGCCGTGGGGGAGACTAGTGGAGCCCGTGAGGAGGAGGAGACATATACAGATATACCAGTAGTTTCGGAGCAGCTGGTGGGCTATGCTCCTATTGCCCCGGGATTGCTACAGGAGGAGTCCGAGCCGGAGGAGGACTACCATAGAGAGCTACCAGAGCCAGTGGTAGGTAGGGTGATAAGGTCCGGTAGCGAGGACCCTGATGCTGAGGAGGAGGATCCCGAGGCCGAGGGAGAGGAGCCACATGCTGCTGTTGATGGCATGGGGTCCACTGCTGATGATATCATCGAGGGGTTGACGGACAGAAATGAGGAGCTGGAGGCTCGGATTGCTCATTTGGAGGAGCAAAACCAGACCCATCAGTATATGGAGGACCAGTACAGAGACCTGGCCTACCAGCTCGAGCATGATTTAGGGGTGGCCAAGGTACAGCTGCAGGGCTACGAGTCCTCAGCACAGCAGGTCGGACCACTGCTACATCAGCTAGTGGCCCGAAACGCTGAGTTGAGGGAGAGACTGGAGCAGCGGGATCTGCAGATCGCCCACCTGAGGGCGAAACAGGAGGCCATGAGGTTTGAGGCCGGACTGGAGGTGGCTGCGAGGATGCACGTCAGGGAGGCCTGGGCCAGGGAGGCCAGGAGGGTTGATCAGCTGGAAGACCAGCTAGAGGCTAGGGCAGTGAGGATAGAGACCCTGGGGCATGCCTTGGATGCAGCCTACCGTAGACCCCGAACTAGATAGGAGAGTCCAGCCGCTCGGTTCACCGCAGGATCAGGGACGGAGCAGTCTCTTCTGGCCAGCAGGCTCGGATCCGTCATGATGTATAGTGATGGGATAGGATGGTTGTTTAGTTGTTAGTACAGTCAGTCCCACTTTTGTTTATGTTAGGGACATATTCATGTTTGTTTGTGAAACTTTATGTTTGTTGTTATGATTGGGGTAGCAGTTAAACCCCAACTTTTGTGGTCTTGAGGGAGGAAAGGTTAGGATTCCCCACTTTTGTCTAAGGGGATGATTTGTTGATAGGACAGATAGTGGCGCATTTATAGAAGTATGCCACAGGTTTAGTCATTGTAACAAAACGGTGGTATATGAATATAAATGCAGATGTTTCGCTTAAATCAAATGTGTTGATAAATATTTTACCTTTAATTGTCTATTTTAATAACATATGTTGTAAAATGTGAATCTATAGGTAAAAGTTATCAGTTTTCTTATTCTAAACCATGCCAAGGGGAAGGCCACATAACCGACAAGTCGAAGAGTCAGAAAGTGAGGTTGGAGACCAAACCAACCCAATGAGAATGTTCGCGGAAATGCTGGCCGAGGCTATGCAATCCAGACCACCACCTGAGAGAACCCAAGCTGCAGCTGAGCCAACGCATCATCTGGCAAACTTTAAAGATTTCAAATTGGTCGGACCACCTGAGTTCAAGGGAACTCTTAACCCAATCGAGGCGCAGACCTGGATAGAAGAGATAGAGAAGGTCTTTGAAGTAGCAAGGGTGGCAGAGGAACAGAAAACAAGTTTTGCCACTTTCATGCTAAAAGGAGAAGCCAACTATTGGTGGAAGGCCAACAGAGGCCGAGTGGAAGAAGGCACTGTCGCTTGGGATCGTTTTAAGGAAATGTTCTTGGAAAATTACTTTCCAGAGAGCATGAAGCAGGAGATGGAGATCAAGTTCCTGGAACTAAAACAAGGGAACATGTCTGTGGCTGAGTACGCAGCTAAGTTTAATGAGTTGGCACGGTTTGCAGCTCACCAAGTCAGCACCGAGGAAAGGAAAGCTCGCAGGTTTGAGCAGGGGTTGAAGCCATGGTTATACCGTTCTGTGGCGGTATTAAAAATCAGAACATTCGCAGAATTAATGGAGAGGGCAATCATTGCAGAGGGTGGCAGTGAGGCCCTGGCCAAATACAACCAAGAGAAGAAGAAAGGACATGAGGGCCCGAAGGCAGGGAGCAGCGGGGGCAGCAACCCCAATAAACGCAAATGGAGTGAGAGCCAATATTTCGGGAGCAATAAACCCGGAGGAAACCAGTCTGGAGGGGAGGCAAAGAAACCAGGCAGGTGCAATAATTGCGGCAAGAACCACACCGGGGATTGTTTGAAGGGAAGGAGTGTGTGTTACCGTTGTGGGCAACCGGGGCACATGGCTCCCCAATGTCAGAATAAGCCAAAGGGGGGATGTTTTTCATGTGGAGCACCCGACCACCAAATGAGGGATTGTCCGAAGAAGAAAAGCGACGCCGGGAGTGGCAACCGAAACAACAACAACAGTGGAAACAGCAACCGATTGAACTACGGGCCACCATCCAGTCAAGCTAACAGGCCGACAGCTCGCACGTTCAACATGACTGTGCAGGATGCCATGGAATCCAAAGACGTGGTGTCAGGTATCATCCCAATCAATGATATAAATGCATATGTGCTATTTGATTCGGGTGCTACTTGTTCTTTTGTTTCTGAAGAATTTGCTAGTCAGTTAAATGTACCTTGTGAAAAGTTAGAACACCCTATGAACGTAGAAGTAGCAAACAAAGAAATTGTCCCCGTAGAATACATTCATAGGAATTGTTGTGCTGAGTTGCGAGGATTTAAGCTCAACGTGGATTTGATACCCATTCGGCTGGGAGAGTTTGATGTAATCCTGGGAATGGATTGGTTATCAACCCACGGAGCAGTTATTGATTGTAAGGAAAAGTGTGTACACCTGAAGACTCCTAATAAGTCGAAGGTAGTATTTTACGGCAGTAAGTCACCAAGACAATCTTGCTGTCTTACTATGATGCAAACAAGGAGATTACTCAAGAAAGGTTGCATATGTTATTTGGCCCATGTGGTTGATACCCGTCAAGTAAGGGATGAGATGAGTCAAATACCAGTCGTGAAAGATTTCACCGATGTCTTTCCCGATGAACTTCCGGGACTGCCGCCGGACAGGGAAATCGAGTTCGCTATCGATTTGGCACCGGGAACCGCACCAATATCAAAGCCGCCGTATCGGATGGCACCTGTAGAAATGAAAGAGTTGATGGTGCAATTGCAAGAGCTGTTAGATAAAGGTTATATCAGACCGAGCGTGTCCCCATGGGGAGCGCCAGTTCTGTTTGTAAAGAAGAAAGACGGTTCAATGAGGCTTTGTATCGACTACCGAGAGTTGAACAAAGTTACAATTAAGAATAGGTATCCGCTTCCTAGAATTGACGATCTGTTTGATCAGCTCAAGGGAGCGAAGTACTTTTCAAAGATCGACTTAAGAACAGGCTACCATCAGCTGAAGGTGAGGCAGGAAGATATCCCGAAGACTGCATTCAGGACTCGTTATGGGCACTACGAGTTCCTGGTAATGTCATTTGGATTGACGAACGCACCAACAGCATTTATGGATATGATGAACAGAGTGTTCAAGCAGTACTTGGATAAATTCGTAGTTGTATTCATCGATGACATCTTGGTGTATTCAAAAACAGAGGAGGAGCATGTTGAACACTTAGGGATTGTATTAGAAGCTCTCAGGAGGGAGAAATTGTATGCAAAGTTTTCTAAGTGTGAGTTTTGGTTGCAGAGGGTACAGTTTCTGGGTCATGTCATAGACAGGAATGGTGTTTCGGTGGACCCAGCAAAAGTAGAAGCAGTTATCAACTGGGAACAGCCGAAGACGCCGACAGAGATCCGGAGTTTCTTGGGATTAGCGGGATACTATCGGAGATTCATCCAGGATTTTTCAAAGATAGCATCGCCGTTGACCAATCTCACCAGGAAAACAGTCAAGTTTGTTTGGTCGGAGAAGTGTGAGGAGAGTTTCATGGAGTTGAAGAAGAGACTCAGCCAAGCACCAGTATTGACCTTACCAGACAACACTGGGGGTTTCGTAGTGTATAGCGATGCATCACACAAGGGTCTTGGCTGTGTACTGATGCAACACGGCAAGGTCGTGGCATACGCATCGCGTCAGCTGAAGGATTATGAGAAGGGTTATCCGACTCATGATTTGGAGTTAGCAGCGGTAGTTTTCGCCTTGAAAATTTGGAGGCACTACCTATACGGGGAGAAGTGCGAGATATATACAGATCACAAAAGTCTAAAGTATATCTTCACTTAGAAGGAACTAAATATGAGACAGCGCCGATGGTTGGAATTGATCAAAGACTACGACTGTGAAATTCTGTACCATCCGGGCAAAGCAAATGTAGTGGCTGATGCCTTAAGTAGGAAAGGCAAGGTGAAATTGATGCAGCTGACCGTCCAGGAGGAATTGATACGAGACTTTGAACGTCTGGAGCTGGAAGTTAGGTATCCAATGGAGGTGGACGAAAAGGTGTTCGCCATGACGGTAGGTCCAACTCTACTGGATAAGATACAGGAGGCTCAAGAATTTGACGAGGAATGCATTGGCATTAAGAAACAGTTATCGGAGGGAAAAGCCTCGAAGTATAAGATTGACAGCACGGGATTGCTGAGATTCGAGGGGAGGATCTGGATACCCTACGTACCAGACTTAAGGGAAGAGATTTTGCAGGAGGCCCATAATACAAGGTTTTCGGTACATCCAGGTAGCACCAAGATGTATCAAGATCTTCGTCAACATTATTGGTGGCCGCATTTGAAAGGGGAAGTTGCAGAGTTCGTTAGCCGGTGCTTAACTTGTCAACGGATCAAGGCTGAGCACCAACGGCCGAGCGGATTGTTGCAACCCTTGGAGATTCCAGAATGGAAGTGGGAGCACATTACTATGGATTTTGTGGTAGGACTGCCGACAACTCAAAAGGGTCTAGACGCCATATGGGTGATCGTAGATCGGTTGACCAAGTCTGCCCACTTTCTACCGATCAAGATCAGGTACAAATTGGAACAGTTGGCAAAACTTTATGTGAAGGAAATAGTATCACGACATGGAGTGCCGGTATCTATTGTGTCTGACAGGGATCCGCGCTTCACGTCAAATTTTTGGAGAAGTCTGCAGGAGAGACTGGGAACACAGTTAAGAATGAGTACGGCATATCATCCCCAGACTGATGGTCAGAGTGAGCGAACAATCCAGACCTTAGAGGATATGCTTCGGGCAGTTGTGATGGACTTAAGTGGCAGCTGGGATGATCACTTGCCGCTAGTAGAGTTCGCCTACAATAATAGCTATCATGCTAGCATTGGTATGCCACCGTACGAAGCATTGTATGGAAGGAAGTGTCGAACACCGTTGTGTTGGGATGAAGTTGGTGAACGGAGATTGTTGGGACCAGAATTGGTACAACAAACCGTGGAAATTATTAAGGTAATAAGACAGCGGTTAGTAGCAGCTCAGGATCGCCAGAAGAAGTATGCCGACTTACATCGTCAGAAACGAGACTTTGAAGTTGGTAGCTTTGTGTTTCTGAAGGTATCTCCCTGGAAGGGGAAGATCCGTTTTGGGAAGAAGGGCAAGCTGAGCCCTAGGTTCATAGGACCGTTCGAGATTCTGAGGAGAATAGGCGAAGTGGCGTACGAGGTAGCATTACCTCCTGAACTTGAGCACATCCACAACGTGTTCCACGTATCAGTGCTGCGTCCGTATAAGCCAGATTACAAACATGTTATTTCCTATGAACCAATTCAAGTCGAAAAAGATCTATCGTACGAGGAGATTCCTGTTCAAATACTGGATATAAAAGAGCAGAAGCTGAGGAATAAAATCATTCACTCGGTGAAAGTTCTCTGGAGAAACCACGCGGTAGAGGAGGCTACGTGGGAACTCGAAGAGAAAATGAGAGCGAATTACCCCCAGTTATTCGAGTAACCTTAGATTGAAATTCCGAGGACGGAATTTTTATAAGGGGGAGAGGATGTAATGTCCAGGAAATTTTAAACATTGTATCAAATTTATTTTTATAAACAAATTCATTTTATATAATTTTATAAATTTAATTTGGATCCATGTGAGTAGTATTATTCAAATTTATAAATTAACCCTAGCATTTAATTTCAAGAAAAATTTGGAAAGAAGATTTATAAATAAATTCATTGTCGGATTAAATAATCTAAATAAGGGAGTATGGATAAGAATAAATATTTAAAATAAGTAATTAAGTGGTTTGTTAATTAATTTAAAATATTTTAAATTCAAGGTGGGTAATTTAAATTGGGTCAATTCCTCTATTTAGATTGGCCCATTTCTTTATTCTAAGTTAATCCCAAATTCTGTTATTTTCCTTTTGGGCCGCTTTTTTTTTTTGAATTAATCAACCGGCCCAACCCTATTGGGTTGAGCCCAAACACAATTGCCAACTGGGTCAGTCCAAAAATTTGAGCCGGTTCGGATCCGGCTAGGGGCAAACAATAGAGAATTTGGGTAAAACCAAATCTAACCGGCAACAAAATCACTTGGGAGGGTTCATATTGACGGAATCGAATTGGGGGAAATCTTATCAATCCCTAGCCCCTCAAATCCACAGCTAAGCAAAGCCAAGTTTTCGATCGAGACGGACGGGACAAGGGCAAGTCGCCAGGCGTGCGCCGGCGACGGAGGGAGCAACCAACGGACGATTCAAGGGTGACAGTGAGCGACTGAGGGTTCATCATTCGGACCAAAGGTTCAAGACAGTGGGTGATTGGACCAGTGGGGGTTCGACACTCGAGGATTTGCCAGCGAAGTTCAGGCGACGTGATGGGAACGATCGAACGGCTACTCTCTCCCTACCGCTGGTCATAGACTCGGTCAAGCAGGTTATTACCCAACAAAGGGGTAAAACTCCTTCTATAAATTGAGCCCCAAACTCTAAACCCAAGGCTGCCGATTTTTGATTGTTTTGTAAATTCAGATTAGAAAATATATATATATACATAAGGTCGTAGTAAGGAAAGGGAACCAGGGGAAGTGGTCGGTATATGTCTAGCTGGGTTCGGTACTGTGGGAGAAGAAGAAGAACGGCGGCTCGGTCGGACCCAAGGTATACCAGTGAACCAACTATGACAGTTTTTTTTTTTTTTTTTTTTTTATTTAGGGATTGTATAATTTTCTGAACTTGGAAATTTGGGATTTGCCGACTGTGTTAACATTTGGTATACACATTGTTTCGGTTGTAAAATGTTGTTTTTGTTTAGGTTTACGAAATCTGTTAATGTATATTTTTGGAAATCTGAGTATGAAATCCTTAGTGTGTGTTAATCGATTCTGTTGACATTTCTGGGAAACCTGTGTATAGTGTCAAATTCAAAACTTTCTCTGTATTGGATTAACTTGTTTCTGTGTATTGGGTTGTTGCCATTTGGCTTGGGGAAAATCCATGAATAGAGGGCCATAAAGGCCAGGATGGATTGTGATGATTTTGTTTGTTCATTTTGATTAGAAATTGGTATTGTGATTTTGATGGTATATTTCTACCACTGGATGGTTGTACACTGTTTAGGGTGCTGTATAAAACTGGTGGGTTTTGGAACTCTGAAATGGTATCATGCAAATTCCTGATGAGAATCTGTTGAACCTTAAGGTTCGGGTAGTCTAAGTCCTATATAGAATTAGGCCAGTGTTGGGTGTTTGGATGCACAACGAATAATTGTATTAACTTGATTGTGAAGGTTCAAGAGTCTAATTGCTGTCTAATTTTTTTATGATAGTAATGGCTGACTTATTGGACAACAAGTTTAAGTCAAAATGCTCTTGTAATTATCTAGCTATAAAATGATTACTATTTATCAATAAATAATAATAAATATTTAATTATTATTTAATAATAATAATAATTAAATATGAATAGAGTAATTATTTATTAGCTATTAATAAATAGTAAATAAAAATAATAAATATTTAATTATTGTTAATAATAATAATAATAATAATTAAATATGAGTAAGTTACAAAATAATTATTTATTATTAATAAATAATAAATAAAGATAATAAATATTTAATTTTTATTTAGTAATAATAATAATTAAATATGAATAAAGTTAATAAAATAATTATTTATTATTTATAAATAGTAAATAAAGGTACTAAGTATTTAATTATTATTTAATAATGATAATAATTAAATATGAATAAAGTTAATAGAATAATTATTTATTAATTGTTAATAAGTAATAAATAAAGATAATAAATATTTAATTATTATTTAATATGGATAAAGTTAATAAAATAATTATTTATCATTTTTCCAATAAATAATAAATAACGATAATAAATATTTAATTATTATTTAATATTTAATTAAGTAGTAATAAAGTTATTAAATAAGAAGGGAATTAATTACTTAATCATTAATGAAATAATGATTAAGTATAAGATTTATAAGTTAATTATTTAGCCTTGACCCTTAATAAATAGTGATTATAAACACTTAATGATTAGTTAAATATATTAAGTGTGTCAAGTATTAAATCAATGTTGAATAAGAGACAAGGTTAATGATTACTAAATTACCCCTAAGGTAAATAGTGATTAAGAGTGGATCAACTAAATAAATGATCAAGGGTTTTCTGTTATCTTTAAACCAAAATGAATTTATTTTATAAATGATAAATAAGGATTGTTAGACCATACCTGGAGACAATTAAAGGTAATAAATTGAGCATTCAAATGATAGTAATCATGATTAGCTAACAATTGTTTTTAATAGCTAAAGATCATCAATAATTTTCTGTTAACTAATGTTAATTAGTAATTAAATATAGGTGATGAATTTTACCTGTTGAGCAAAAGGTATAGTAAGAGGTGCCAATATACAACTGTTAATTGATAAATCGACTTTACCCGATGATAGGTCACTCGAGGGCAATTAATTAAAGCTAAGATTTAATTTGTAGCTGAGCAAACAGGCAAATTCCTAACCCTAAACTTCTTACATTATTGCAAGTTCTTCCTTACTCAACTTTTTACCTTGAGCAATACTTCTAAAACTTTATGCAGTATTTTAATTCATGCAAAAGGTATATATTATTGCAAGGATTCTTTGAGCTTGAATTTTATCTCCAAGCATGCTTTAAGTGGTCTAATTACTTTCAGAATTATTCCACCTCTGTATATTTATTGACATTCGTGCATTTGAATTCGTATATTTAAATTCAGAAATCCATAAACCATTCATGGTTAAGTCTGAACCCTTGTTCGGTCAGACAATTTTGTGAAAATTTATAAAAGCTATCCGAACCAATCAATGGTAAGGATTCTTAGACTGTATGAACACCCCTTTATTTATAGGGGAGTACCCCACGTACCGTATATAAGGTACAAATAGCAGAATTAAGTGTTATGCATATACATCGGGTACGCGAGGCTGATCCCCTCAAGTACGTTATTCTGTAGCCAGTAACCAGAGGGTCAACCAGCTATTGACTCCTCTGGAAGTTATCGTTCAAAGTCTATTTGACTATCAATTGTTCTAAAAGCATTTAATGTTCTTGCTTCTGATTATTCTATTGTTGAAATCCCTTTAATATCCCTTCATCATGATATATCTTTATTGTTGCACTTTAAACTTGCTGGGCAAACTCGTTGCTCATCCTTGCTATATCATGATTTCATTGCAGCTAAACCCGAGACGTCAGGGAAGAACAAAGGGAAAGAAAAGATGAAATGATAGAATTTCTCGTAGCAGACTTTAGATTTATGTGTTAGTTAATTGCTGTTAATGTAATTTAAACCTTGATAGCTATTTAGGGTATGTATTGTGTAAATGTTTAAGGTTAATCGTGTTCTGGGATTAGTAACACCTTGTAATGAACAACGTATGTTTATTATATTCCGCACCTTTAGATACCATATGTTGTTAAAGGTGAATGTTTGTATTGGATCGTGATGACCAGGTCCGGGTATTTGGAGACCCGAATTTGGGGGCGTCACTAGATTATGGACTTTTATTCTAGTTTGGTTCACTAGAGCCACCAAGTGAACCAAAAGGTCAAACCTAGGGTGCAAGAACAAAATTTAAATATAACTATTACATTTAAACCCGGGCTCCATTACAAACGGGTCTTCAAGCGCTCATTGCTCCTTTGTCTCCAATTCTTCAAGTAATTCTAACTAAACATATTACATAAACTATTTACAATAAATAGAAAAGTTGATCAGCAGTCAAGGGGAGGTACATAGGAGGGAGATAAAATTTATATTAAGAAAAATTAGAGAAGACGAGGTACGCAGACCCCATTTATAAAAACTCATTCATTCAAGCATCCACTAAAATAAATTCAATCACACATTGGTCAGTAGTCCATAATCAATCCCTATTTATTATCATATATATCTCTATATGTATCAATAAATAACATTCATCTCATTAATAATAAAACCATTACATATATGCATTGATATCATTTAATGGACAATTAAAAGTTTACTAGAAATCCAATTGTGAAATAAAATAAACTCCTTTATTCTAATCAAAATTTAAATCATAATAAACTTATTTATTTTATTTTATCCAATTTTGAATAAAATAAACTCCTTTATTTTTAATCAAATTCCAAATCAAAATAAACTCTTTTATTTCAATTAACATGGAATCCAATTTCAAGTTCAAAACAAACTCTTTTATTTTTTACTTAAAATTGTTGGAAAATAAAATATGTTGAATCCTATTCCTTATCAGAATAAACATCTTTATTTTTAAGGAAACATGGAATCCTATTCCATATATGAATAAACTCCTTTATTCTAGAAAACATGGAATTCTATTCCATATGTGAATAAACTCCTTTATTCTAGGAAACATGGAATCATATAAAACTTTTAATTTTAATTATATTCCAATTCAAAATAAACCTTTTATCTTAATGGAAAATAAATAAAATCAAAATAAAAGTTTTTCAAAATCTGCTGACCGGCGCGGCCGCGCTGCACCCCCAGAAACGTTTTCTGGGTTCGGGCGCGGCCGCGATGCAGAATGAACTGGAAGCGGCGCGCCCGCGTCGCGTAGCAGAGTTCGAAATTTTTTTCTTTGCCCCGAAAATCGATCCAATCGCATACCCATACATACATGGAATCATAATAGTCAATAATTAGCACAAGGCTAGGCTCTAATGCCACTGTTAGGTTTGTATATAGCGCGAACATGCAATCAAATTACATAAATAGTGCGGAAACGCGATAAAATGGAATTTAAAATTTTTATGCAAACCATCACCATGATCTTTCCTTATGTTCAATTATCAATTAACAAAAGAGATAGAGATTAAGGAATTATACCCTCGTAGAACCGTGCTTCTTCGGGTATAAGTTCACCTCCAATTCCTTCGTGTTCTCCTTGAATTTCACCGATGGAATTCCTTCCTTTGATTAACGTTAGCCACCCAAGTTTTTGGCCTCTAGAGGTGATCCACCAAGGAAGAATAGTTATTCAAGAAGATGGGTGTTGGCAAAACCCTAGTTTCTATCTCCATAGATATTACAAGTACTCTCTCTCTCCAATTCTCATGGAAGAGTGTGTAAATTGTCTAACAGTCTAACTGTCTAACCCTAAATCATGATAAGACTCCTCTTATTTATAGATATAGGGAACCCTCCTAAACAATATAGGATTAGGGTTTTTATTTTAATTAAACTCCTTTAATTAATTAAACTCCTAATCCAATTAGGAATTCATGAGAGAGTACTTCTATTAATTAATAACCAATCTCTATTAGGAATTAAATAATAGTAATAGTAATAATAATAATAAGACTCCTCTTATTAATTTATATTTAATATTTTTAAAATATTAAATAATAAATATTAAGCTATTTAATTTATTCTATCTCCATACATTAAATTAAACACACTTAACTTATTATTACGATTATGCCATTTACTTCTTAAATAAATATTTTCCTTTTGCGGTGTGACCCTTTAGGTTCTCCATATTAAATCGGTTGTGAATAAATCAATTAGAACAATTCTAATCTTATTTAAATAAATAAATTAGACTATTTAATTCATTTAAATAAAATATTTATTCTACAATAAGGGTAAGCTCCCTTAGCGATCAACGACTTTCCAGATAATATAGATTTCAACATTAATCACAAAAGAACCTTTCAGTGAATAGTTACCGTACAATTCAATCCTTCTACCATACAATGTCCCAATTAAATATAAGACATGGAATTACTGTCAAGTCTTATTTTATTTAATTATATGTATTTCGATTCTGAAATGCACAACTCTGATAATGCAAATTAGAAACTCCTTTCTAATTTCATTCTGCTTTGGCCAAAGACTTCTGAGTCGTCATTTATCGAATCACATAGGACATTCTCTCCTTTTACTAGAAATGGTAGATTCTTTGTTGATCATTCACCTATCTCCATGTATAACTTATTATACCCAATCATACCCTTTGATATACCCTAAAGGTCTTAAGGGATATGTCAAAGTATAACTCATCATACACAAGATACTATGATGATCTCAAGTCCAAGGATCACTTGTACTACTATCACTAGAGGAATTCCTATTGACAGGCGAGTAAAACTCCATTAGGTATTCCTTAGCGAGCCACGTTCAGTGAACTTATTCTCTAATAAGCACCTACATACTTGCTTTAGTGTCTCCACACAAATGATTATGAGATCAATCATCCTCTTCATAAGAACAAGCAACATATGTACTAATCTATCCGGATTCACTAATCCCCTTTTTAGTAATCCATCGATTAAGAACGATTTTAGTTTGTGAGCTATCTTGAATTTAGATCTCATTAGCATGATCCCATCATGATTCTAAAAGCATTGCTCAAAACTATGGGTTTATCACATTTAATATAACAGCACCATGTAGATAATGTAAAATGCCTTTAATAACCGAATAAGATTACAAAGTATATGCTACATCATATCAAATATGATTGGCTTGTGTGCATACTACTTTCAATCTCCCACTTGCACTAAAGCCAATCGCCATGGTATCTAATATCCTTCTTCTCTAAGTGACGATCATCCTGCTGTTTGGATAAAGCTTCAGTAGATGGATATGCAATGCTGTTCTCGAGAGTCCACTATCTCTATAGTGACTTTTCCTCTTTCAATGATTCCACTAATCAAATGAAAGTGCCGCAACACATGTTTGAATCAAAGATGAGACTTAGGAACTATTCCTAGTTCTATAATGAACTTTTCATCCAAACAATCAAACTTGCAGCTTCATTTACAGCTATATACATTGTCTTTGTCACTAAACCAGCAACTCTTTGCTGTTTGGAACCTTTCCAATTCAGTGCACCACCTTTCAAGGTAACGATTTACCCTAAAGTGGATTTGTTATCGTCTTGGTCAGTCTGAAAAACTTGAGTCTGTTTAGCTCTCTAGTTTTAATTCAGACCTACCATGAATCATGATCACATCTTTAGTACCGGTTAAGTACCTAAAGATGTTTATCACTGTCTTACAATGATCTTCTCCATAATATGACTGATCAACATCAGGCCTAGTATATTCATTGCATACATGATAGTAACTCATGTGATCTCTCTTTCAATTAGGGACAATTTTAGAGAGATACACTCCATGGCTCATCATCATGAGACCTCTCTTGGAGTTTGCCATGCTAAACGCCTTTAGCATCGAATGAATATACGTTCATTGGGTCAAGCCGAACATCCTTTTAAATCTATCTATATAGATTTATATCCCTAATTTATAGGATGCTCCTCCCAAGGCATTCATGGAGGAATGTTTAGACAATTTTATCTTTACTGATTGTAGCATTGGTGTGTTATTCTTGTCAGTAGCATATCAACATATAATACTAGGAATATCACAGTGCTCCCACTGACCCTTTTGTACACACTAGGTTCATTCTCGTTTTTGATAAAATCAAACTCTTTTGATTGTCTCATCAAAACGAATGTTCCATCTTTGAGAAGCTTGCTTCAATCCATAAATGGATCGTTGCATCTTATATACACGATTTGCTTCAACTTTTGAAACAAATTCCTCTGGCTGTATTATACATACATTCTCCTCAAGTCTTCATTGAGGAAGGATGTCTCCACATCTATTTTGCCAGATTTCGTAATAAGGTGCAATCACAAGCAAAATCCAAACGGACTTGAGCATTACCCAGTAATAAGGTTTTATCACAGTCAACTCCTTGACTTGAAAAACCTTTTAAACAGGTCTGGTCTTATAGGTCTCCACATTGCCATTTTCCCCAGTCTTTTTCTTAAAGACCCATATACACCAGAGTCTATACTTGATTCTTATACATGGAGTCCATTTCGGACTTTATGGCCATCTGCCATTTCTCTAAGTGTCTACTACTCATAGCCTTATCGTATAAAACTGGATCATCATCCTCTGTGATGCGTACCTCATCATCATCCTCTATGATGAATCCATACCTCCCAGGTATCTTCGGTACTCTTCCAGATTTACGATTCGGTTGTGGTACAATAGGTCTATCTACAGGTTCCTCGGTTCGACTTAAAGTGCTTTGTGGTTCTTGAACTCCTTCAAGATCTATTACCCTCCCACTAGCTCCTTCAATGATAAACACCTTTATCCAAGAAGGTAGCATGTAGGATTATAGTACCCTAAACTTCTTTAGGATATCCCACAAATCTGCACTTGTCAGATTTTGTCCCAAACTTATCTTTGAAACCTTTTCACATAAGCTGGACAACCCCTTATTTTAACATACTTAAGAATAGGAATCCTCCCTATCCATAATTTTATGGAGTTTTGGGGCCGAATTTTTGAGGTTACCTTATCTTATAGATATGCAGCCGTTTCTAGGGTATAACCCCAGATGGATACTAGAATGTCGGTAAAAATCATTATGGACTGCACCATGTCCAACAAGGTACAATTTCTCCTTTTAGATATACTAATCAATTATTGCATATCAGGAGGTTTTCATTATGAGAAAATACCATTTTGAGATGATCTAGAAACTTATTGCACAAGTATTCCTTCCTCGATCTAATCAAAGAATCTTAACACTTTGTCAATTTGTTTCACTTCTGAATTCTTTGAACCTTTCAAATGATTCAGACTTGTATTTCATCAAATACACACATTCAACTCTTTGAATGACCATCTCCTTTTTCTTTTACTAGTTTGTTCAATTTGCAAAATTATTTTTCATGTAAGTCAAGTTTACAAAGTCCATCAAGTAATCTTCCAGTTTCAATCAAAACATTTTCATTATAAATAGAACAACAATTGTTCTTAAATATAATACCAGAACTTTTCTTGTCCAACAACGGAAAGAAATAATGCTTCTAATGAAAACTAGAACATAATAACAATTTATTAACTTAATAGATTTGCCCGTAGGCAAAGCTAAACTATAAGTTCCTACGGTTAATGCAGCAACCATTGCTCCATTCTCCACACGTAAGATTACTTACTTTGTTTAGCTTTCTACTTCTGCTTAGTCTCTGCATTGAATTGCATACGTGAGAACTATAGCCGGTATCCAATACCCAAGTAGAACCTTGACTTATAGAAAAATTTATTTCAATCATGAACAAATCTATATCTATAACCGAAGCTTCACTAAGCTTCTTCTGGTTAGCATCTGTAAGATTCTTCTTACAGTTTTCATTCCAGTGTTCAGGCTTATTGCAGTGGAAGCAAACTCCTTTGTTATTTGCATCAGTTTTGTTCTTAGTGTCCTTAGTTATTGTCTTTCCACATACCTTCTTTAAATTGTTCTTCTTTTCAGAAGATCCTTTGGCCCTCTTCCGCTACCTGGAAGAATCATCTACCAGTACGACTTGGTCTTTCTTGGTTGGAAAGTGACTCTTTACTGTTTTCAACATGTTTAAGCAACTCAGGCAGGCTGACATATAGCTTGTTCATGTGAAATTCACAACAATTTGTGAGAAAGAGTCCGAATGTGATTACAAGATCAAATATTGGATCAACTCTCCATCCATTAAAATCGGTTGTCCCAATTGTTCAATCAGATTGATCATTTTAAGACATTTGTCTGTACTGTAGTGCCATTGGTCATTCTAGATCGGAAGAGCTCCCTAGATATCTGATATATAATAGTCCTACTTTCCTCACCCTTCAACTCCTTGAAGGTGCAAGAGTATAGTAGGAGCATCCATAGTTTCATGCTGACGCTGAAGCTCGTTACTCATGGATGCGAGCATGATGCATTGAGCCAACTGTGCATCATCTTGCCACTTACTAAAAGTAGCAATCACTTCCTCTGAGGTATTGTCTGCAACCATTGCAGGGATAGGCGTATTAAGGACATAAGATAGCTTTTCAGCCTTGAGAACTATTCTCAAATTTCTTAACCAATCCGTGTAATTCGGTCCGGTTAATATGCTATGCAGTGATAGTGAATTAGACATTGTAAAATTCTATAAATGAATTTGTAATTTAACAACATTTCAGCATACATTCATTTTAATTAATTACCAAAATAAATTAGGCCTTTATTTTAAATTGGTATCTCCCACTATTTTTATCAAAGTATATTACCCTCAATATATATAGTTCGGCAAATCTAATTAAAGATTTGTTAGTGAGAATAAGGATCCCATTTCAAATGTATATAGCCTTGTGTGACACAACAAACAATATATAAATAAATAGATAGACAACTATTGTCAATTACATCACTATGTAACTCCTTTTAATTTGTCTCTTAGATTATTTTGATCAAGTGTGACACATCCGAATCAAAATTATCCAAGTTAAGTCCAACCTAGCACTTCCATATATTCAAAAGAAAAACACTGTCCTTGTGTGACACAACAAAACAGCATCGTTCAGTCTATGTATAAGCATCAAATGTGATAAAGCAACATCTTAAATATTTAATACTTGCCTTGTGTGACACAACAAACTCATATTAAATATTTAATACTCTATCGCTTTACCATGCTAGAAGGCGACGTTCGATATTCCAAATATCTTTGAACGCTTAGGACTTAATATAATTTCTTTGAGGGGTTTGTTATTATTTGTCTCATCTTGTTTAGCGCGCATGCACATATATATATAAAATACGCGTCATATTATTTAACATGCGAAGCATGTTGGATAATATATAATATACATATAGTAAGCATGCACATATAGAATACTATATTCTACCCGGATTGATTATGGACTTTTATTCTAGTTTGGTTCACTAGAGCCACCAAGTGAACCAAAAGGTCAAACCTAGGGTGCAAGAACAAAATTTAAATATAACTATTACATTTAAACCCGGGCTCCATTACAAACGGGTCTTCAAGCGCTCATTGCTCCTTTGTCTCCAATTCTTCAAGTAATTCTAACTAAACATATTGCATAAACTATTTACAATAAATAGAAAAGTTGATCAGCAGTCAAGGGGAGGTACATAGGAGGGAGATAAAATTTATATTAAGAAAAATTAGAGAAGACGAGGTACGCAGACCCCATTTATAAAAACTCATTCATTCAAGCATCCACTAAAATAAATTCAATCACACATTGGTCAGTAGTCCATAATCAATCCCTATTTATTATCATATATATCTCTATATGTATCAATAAATAACATTCATCTCATTAATAATAAAACCATTACATATATGCATTGATATCATTTAATGGACAATTAAAAGTTTACTAGAAATCCAATTGTGAAATAAAATAAACTCCTTTATTCTAATCAAAATTTAAATCATAATAAACTTATTTATTTTATTTTATCCAATTTTGAATAAAATAAACTCCTTTATTTTTAATCAAATTCCAAATCAAAATAAACTCTTTTATTTCAATTAACATGGAATCCAATTTCAAGTTCAAAACAAACTCTTTTATTTTTTACTTAAAATTGTTGGAAAATAAAATATGTTGAATCCTATTCCTTATCAGAATAAACATCTTTATTTTTAAGGAAACATGGAATCCTATTCCATATATGAATAAACTCCTTTATTCTAGAAAACATGGAATTCTATTCCATATGTGAATAAACTCCTTTATTCTAGGAAACATGGAATCATATAAAACTTTTAATTTTAATTATATTCCAATTCAAAATAAACCTTTTATCTTAATGGAAAATAAATAAAATCAAAATAAAAGTTTTTCAAAAGCTGCTGACCGGCGCGGCCGTGCTGCACCCCGAGAAACGTTTTCTGGGTTCGGGCGCGGCCGCGCTGCAGAATGAACTGGAAGCGGCGAGCCCGCGCCGCGTAGCAGAGTTCAAAAATTTTTTCTTTGCCCAGAAAATCGATCCAATCGCATACCCATACATACATGGAATCATAATAATCAATAATTAGCACAAGGCTAGGCTCTGATGTCACTGTTAGGTTTGTATATAGCGCGAACATGCAATCAAATTACATAAATAGTGCGGAAGCGCGATAAAACGGATTTTAAAATTTTTATACAAACCATCACCATGATCTTTCCTCGTGTTCAATTATCAATTAACGAAAGAGATAGAGATTAAGAAATTATACCCTCGTAGAACCGTGCTTCTTCGGGTATAAGTTCACCTCCAATTCCTTCGTGTTCTCCTTGAATTTCACCGATGGAATTCCTTCCTTTGATTAACGTTAGCCACCCAAGTTTTTGGCCTCTAGAGGTGATCCACCAAGGAAGAATAGTTATTCAAGAAGATGGGTGTTGGCAAAACCCTAGTTTCTATCTCCATAGATATTACAAGTACTCTCTCTCTCCAATTCTCATGGAAGAGTGTGTAAATTGTCTAACAGTCTAACTGTCTAACCCTAAATCATGATAAGACTCCTCTTATTTATAGATATAGGGAACCCTCCTAAACAATATAGGATTAGGGTTTTTATTTTAATTAAACTCCTTTAATTAATTAAACTCCTAATCCAATTAGGAATTCATGAGAGAGTACTTCTATTAATTAATAACCAATCTCTATTAGGAATTAAATAATAGTAATAGTAATAATAATAATAAGACTCCTCTTATTAATTTATATTTAATATTTTTAAAATATTAAATAATAAATATTAAGCTATTTAATTTATTCTATCTCCATACATTAAATTAAATACACTTAACTTATTATTACGATTATGCCATTTACTTCTTAAATAAATATTTTCCTTTTGCGGTGTGACCCTTTAGGTTCTCCATATTAAATCGGTTGTGAATAAATCAATTAGAACAATTCTAATCTTATTTAAATAAATAAATTAGACTATTTAATTCATTTAAATAAAATATTTATTCTACAATAAGGGTAAGCTCCCTTAGCGATCAACGACTTTCCAGATAATATAGATTTCAACATTAATCACAAAAGAACCTTTCAGTGAATAGTTACCGTACAATTCAATCCTTCTACCATACAATGTCCCAATTAAATATAAGACATGGAATTACTGTCAAGTCTTATTTTATTTAATTATATGTATTTCGATTCTGAAATGCACAACTCTGATAATGCAAATTAGAAACTCCTTTCTAATTTCATTCTGCTTTGGCCAAAGACTTCTGAGTCGTCATTTATCGAATCACATAGGACATTCTCTCCTTTTACTAGAAATGGTAGATTCTTTGTTGATCATTCACCTATCTCCATGTATAACTTATTATACCCAATCATACCCTTTGATATACCCTAAAGGTCTTAAGGGATATGTCAAAGTATAACTCATCATACACAAGATACTATGATGATCTCAAGTCCAAGGATCACTTGTACTACTATCACTAGAGGAATTCCTATTGACAGGCGAGTAAAACTCCATTAGGTATTCCTTAGCGAGCCACGTTCAGTGAACTTATTCTCTAATAAGCACCTACATACTTGCTTTAGTGTCTCCACACAAATGATTATGAGATCAATCATCCTCTTCATAAGAACAAGCAACATATGTACTAATCTATCCGGATTCACTAATCCCCTTTTTAGTAATCCATCGATTAAGAACGATTTTAGTTTGTGAGCTATCTTGAATTTAGATCTCATTAGCATGATCCCATCATGATTCTAAAAGCATTGCTCAAAACTATGGGTTTATCACATTTAATATAACAGCACCATGTAGATAATGTAAAATGCCTTTAATAACCGAATAAGATTACAAAGTATATGCTACATCATATCAAATATGATTGGCTTGTGTGCATACTACTTTCACCTATGAAAGTAAGTTTCCTAATTTGTGAAATTTATTTACAACCGTCTCATGTTGCAAATTATATCTCATTCGAGTTTATGTCTTGTTGAAGTTCAATTGTGGATAACTCTACTTCAATTGTGTATAAGTTCTTAATTAAATATGAACAGTTTTTAAGAATGACTTCTGGCTTTTTGTTCCGGCTAGATACTAATGATGTGAAACACTTATCATTTGAATTATTCAAATTCATTGTAGCTACTTAAAGTCTACCAATCCAAGTTGTTTTGGTGCGGTCCTGCATGAATACTATGATGAACAACCCGATTAACGGGGTAAACTGATGACGGGCATATAGTCCCATTTAAGCTTATCCGATTAAGCTTTATACTTGTGCACAATGTAGGGTACGAAAGGCTGATCCCCTGGAGTACTTGCAGAGAATGTTTTTACAGTCTATTTGATTGTCAAAATTTCTGATGGTTTTCGATGAATTAAAAAACAATGTTCAGGGTTCTTATACCCATTAGTATGCTGTTGAAAATTCTAGAACTCTTGTCCTTGACATTCGACACTACTTCTTGATTATTCTTTCGATCATAGAGAAATGTCAAAACAAATGATTTTACTCTTGATATTCATTATCATATTATTTTATATACTTGTTGGGCAATTTGTGCTCATTCTTGCTTTAACATTTCAGTTAAGGGTGAGAAGGCAGAGGGCTCGGGCAAGGGAAAAGCTAAGATAAAGAATTGAAAGTTTATTTTTGTAATAGATTTAGATTTCCGCGTAGATGTAATGTAATGATAAACGCTAAGTTTAAGATTATTTAAGATTATGTAAACCTGAGATTTTATTGGGATGTTATTATATATATATATATATATTATTAATTTATGAGGTTTAATTAGAAAGATGATGGTGTAAGATGTATCGTGAGCACCATATCTTGTGTTTGATGATACACGGATTTAGGGGCGTCACCAGTTGGTATTAGAGCTATAGGTTATAAGCCTTAAGTGGGAGAACCTTAGATTATAATCGTAGAGAAATTAGTGGAGATAGAAAGAGATGAACTCACATAGAGTTTAAAGTGTTGAGTCTAGTTACTTTTACTAAAAAAAGGAAAATAAATTATTGTTTTAAAATACTAATTAAGTTATTTACTTTGATTATAGGATGTCAGGCGAAAAGGAGATTAGAGATATCCATGTGGTTAGTGAGCAGTGTTGGGATATTTGTATGTATAACAAATACGACTCATACACGCAAGTGCACGTGATCCACAAGTAATATAAAGTAAGTAAAGTATCGATCCCACGAGGAATAGAATTGCATTTATGACTACAAACACCGATTTTATAATTATTTCGATTTCTTTAAACAATTGGTTTCAATGATGAGATTATCTAACGATTACTAAAAACAAATAGAACAAATTGTTATTGTATAAAAAAACAGATTTTATGGGCTTGGGATTATAATTTCACTTATTGCAAACTTAGATTTCCATGCTTCCTATTGTTGCTAATTGATTATTATAGAATGTTAGTCGAGAACACGAATGTAAAATATGACCACCTCTTGATGCATTATATCCATATCACACTAAATCCACAATTGATAGAATGAATGTGAACACCCTAGATGACTAACGCACTATATTTCTATGTAAGTTACAATCAAAAGGGTTTAAGTATAAATTCTCAAATGACCACATATGGTACTTCGGTATATCCCTATCCTAAGCACGAATCATAACTTCACGAGGAGTGTAAATACTATAAACATATGCTAGCATAATCAGATCTCAATTTATACTTCCTTTCTCAATTCCATATAAATTATCATGGTAATTGGTGATCAAGCAATTAAACATTAAGTATAAATTATACTAGACATTCATTTCATAAACAACTAGCAATAATAAGGAAGCAATTCAATTTTTAGTTAAGAAAAAGATCCATTATAATCCCAAGAATTAAACTTAGTTCATAATAACAATAATAGAATTCATCATACATAATTGGTTCATCATCATAATTACAGAATAGGAAAATTAATCAAAAACAGAAAATATTAAAGCTCCCTGTTTCAGTTCTTCCGTTCTGCAACTTTTGATGATTTTCCAAGTTGTGTAGATTCTTGATTTCTTTCTCCCAAGCTTCAATTCAGCATCCATATAGCTCCATTCTTTAGTTCCCAAGCAAAATTGAAGCTCAGCTGGAGTGTTTTTATTTTCTATCTAATAATGTAGTAAAAACTCTATTTTTCGTGGAGGAGGAACTCTCTTAAAATTGAAGTCTAAATTCAATATATTACATGCTTAATTTGTCTTCTATTGACTTATTCTGATTCCCACTAATAAAGTGTTTCTCCACTAAAACCTCAAAATCTGGCATTGCATGATTTTATGGAAGTGCTGCTTCGCTGGCTGGAATGTGACTGCATGGTTGGCTGGCGACAGGCACAGCTGCGCCGCCATCCTTTGCAAAAGGGGCGCAGCTGCGCAGGGGAGTTTGGCAGGAACAGGGGGCGCAGCTGCGCCAGCCTCAAGGCCAAGCTGGGCACAGTTGCGCAGGCTGCCAGTCTGCTGATGTACAGCAGTAACCTGATTTCTCGATTCTCGTATCCTGTACAGGCAACAAATAATCATTTAGCTCCCAAACAACGATTGCATCATAACTCGTGTCAAATTAACCAAAAACTATGCAAAAGCCATATAATGAAAATAATGAATCAAAACCAAAAAGAAGGGAAAAATGCATGAAAACAATCTATGGAGCTAGTAGTTAAGCAACAAATAAAGCCAAATAGTATCCAATAAGTAGGTATGAAACCTACATATCAAGCAGTTAGTAGCAGCTGTACCTTTGCCCATAGCTAAGGCAGCAGCTGATCCAGACCCAGATGAGGACCCCGAGGAGGATTCTGAGGAGTATCCCGAGGACGGGGAGCCCGAGGAGGACTCTGAGGAAGCAACGGAGGATAGGCTTCTAGATGAGTTGATGGACAGGAACACGGAGTTGGACGATCGAGTCCATGAGTTGGTGGAATAGTACCAAGAAGAGAAGGGGGCAGTGGCACTACTCGGGGTATTGGTGCATCATTTGATGGTTAAGAACACATATCTGGCTGACAAGCTGCGTGCATCAGACAAGAAGGCAGATAGGTTAAGGGTAGAAAAGGAGGTCATCCGGTCCCACTTGGGGAATACAATAAACGGATTGGAGGCGAGAGTTCAGGGTCTTCAAACAGATAAACAGCTGATTACCACTTATTGGAGGGATGAGATGAAAGGCCGTGTAAGGGCTCAAAACTAGAGGGATGAGTTAGAGCATGAGGTAAAGAATAAGAAGGTTACGATGGACAGGATGCAATACACGTTTAGCTTAGCGCATGGCAGGTTCCAACATAGGATGTACCATTTCCCGCGTGAGGAGCACCGGTCTAGACACGCTATAAGCCGAGGGCTAGTTCTGGACATGGCAGATGAAGAGTATGAAGATGCTATGAGGAGGGGTCTTTGAGTTTATAGTGCTATGAACGTTTTATTATTGTCGTATCGAATGCTTATCTACTGATGTAAATATTTAAATTTTAGTTTTAAGTGAAGGGATGTAAATGGCATTTTGCTATAAGATGTTAAGTACATTAGTTTATGCTTTTTCATATTAGTATGATATGTTTATTTATATGTGTGATGTGATGATTAGGCTTATATATAAGCTATAAATGTTGTAAGATTAAGTTATGAGATGATAGCATGTAAATTTTATTTATCAAAAAAATGCCAAGGGAAAGATGTCGTCAACAAACACCAGAAGAGTCAGCCAGTAATGTCGGGGATCAACCGAACCCCATACAACAATTTGTAGACCTACTAGTTGGGGCACTACAGAATCGGACCCCGAATAATAACAATAACCCTCCGACGGCCCAAGTGGTAACCTTTAAGGACTTCAAAAGCATGGGACCCCCTAAATTCAAAGGGACCATAAAACCCGTTGAAGCCCAGTCATGGATCAAAGAAATCGAAAAGGCATTTATAATCGCTCGAGTAAGAGATAAGCAGAAAACGATCTTCGCCACGTACATGTTGAAAGGTGAAGCTAACTTCTGGTGGGAGGCAAACAAGAATAGGTCTGGAAAAGGTGTGTTATCCTGGGAGAGGTTTAGAGAGGTCTTTTTCGAGTATTTTTCTCTGAGTATGCAGAGTCGCATGGAGATGCGATTTTTAGAGCTGAAGCAAGATGACATGACGGTACCCCAATACGCCGTAAAGTTTAACGAACTGGCGAGGTTTGCACCTCACCAGGTCGACACTAAAGAGAGAAAGACGAGGAGGTTTGAGCAGGGTCTCAAGCTATGGTTATGTAGCAGACTTGCAGTATTGCAGATGAACAGCTTTGCTACTCTCCTGGAGAAAGCTATAATTACTGAGGGCGGAAGTGAAGCCCTGATGAAATTCAACAAGGAAAAGAAGAAGAAGAATGAGGGAAGAAATAGAGGGGAAGGTAATAACAGTGGTAATAAGAGGAAGTGGAACAACAATAACCCAGCAAGTTTTGGAAGTAAGTCTGGAGAGTCGAAGAAAAGAGCGGAGGCTTGCAAGGAGTGTGGAACGAGTCACTCTGGTGCATGCCTAAAACGAAAGAATGTATGCTTCAATTACGGGCAGGAGGGGCATATCTCACCCAATTGCCCAGCCCTAAAGAGGAATGGATGCTTTAACTGCGAAGCATTGGATCATCAAGCTAGGAATTGCCCAAAGAAAAATTCAGGTGGATGAAATTGAGGAAGGGGATCAAGCGGTGGAAATCTCGTAATTTCGGGACCACCAACTCAGAATCGACCAACAACAAGGACTTTCAACATGACAGTTCAAGATGCGGTCGCATCTAAAGACGTGGTTTCAGGTATCATTCCGGTTAATGATATATCTGCATACATATTATTTGATTCGAGTGCTACTTATTCCTTTGTATCATATGAATTCTCCCAACGATTAAACTCACATCAGGAAGAATTAGAACCCCCTATGAATATAGAAGTTGCGAATAAAGAAATAATTCCCGTAAGCCATATTTATAGAAATTGTGTTGTAGATATAAGGGGGCATAAGTTGCCTGTGGATTTAATTCCAAATCAACTAGGAGAATTTGATGTAATTATAGGTATGGATTAGTTATTTAACCATGGGGCAATGATAGATTGCCAGAAGAAGTGTATAAACCTTCAGACTCCAAATCAGTCTAGGGTAGTGTTCTATGGTAGTAAATCACCTAGACACTCGAGTTCTTTGACGATGATGCAAGCTAGGAAATTATTAAGAAAAGGAGGTGTATGCTATCTGGCCCATATTGTTGATACCCATAAAGTGGGAGCAGAGATGGGGCAGATACCTGTTGTAAGTGAGTTTTCCGATGTGTTTCCGGAGGATTTGCCAGGTCTACCACCAGATAGGGAGATTGAATTCGTTATAGATCTAGTACCTGGAACGACACCGATTTTGAAAGCCCCATACAGAATGGCACCAGTGGAGATGAAGGAGCTAATGGTACAGTTGCAAGAGTTATTAGATAAGAAGTATATCCAACCGAGTGTGTCTCCTTAGGGTGCACTAGTTTTATTTGTGAAAAAGAAGGACGGATCGATGAGACTTTGTATCGACTATCGGGAGTTGAACAAAGTAACGATCAAAAATAAGTACCCACTACCTAGGATAGATGATTTGTTTGATCAGTTAAAGGGAGCGAAATATTTTTCCAAAATCGATTTGAGAACGGGTTATCACCTGTTGAAGGTGAAGAAGGAAGATGTACCTAAGACAGCGTTCAGGACTCGATATGGCCATTACGAGTTCCTGGTGATGTCATTTGGGTTAACGAACGCGCCAACGACATTTATGGACATGATGAACCGGGTATTCAAGTAATACTTGAATAAGTTCGTAGTTGTGTTCATAGATGATATCTTAATCTATTCTAAGACATAGGAGGATCATGTTGAAATTCTAAGAGGCCTGCAACTGATGAATTATGAGTTAAGATCATAAAGGAAATCAAGCACTATAAAAACATCTCCTTGCTAATATTCCTCTTTTTGCAAAATACTTTCTACCCGAGAGAGAAAATTGACAGTGTGAAAGAGAGAACAAGGAGGATTACTGGAGGTTGCAAAGGAGATTAAGCAAGCAGGAGTTGAAGCAATATCAGATTGCAACAAACGAGAAATAGCATCCAAGAGGTTAGTTTTGAACTCTTGTATTGTTAGTTATAAGAAAAAGTGATAATACTTGCATAAAAGTGAATGGATATATATTGCTTGGGTTGTGCTTGGTTATATTATTGATTGCAGATGATCATAAGTCTGAAAGGAACGAAAATTTGTGTATTAAACGTGTTTATAATGTAATAAAATTCAATGGTCTAAACTATGTATGCTTTATGTTTGTGTAAATGTCTCTAAGAAGCTAAATTTAGTTCGCAGTAGCAGCAGCCTGTAATACCTATGTCTGCGTACCAGCGCGGCCATACTGGTACCAAGGCTAAATAGGGCGCGACCGCGCCTGCACCAGAACAAAAACTGATGTTTTCTTTTTAATTGTTCAGCCTTTACAACACAACGTAACCTAGTATAATAAGCATGAAGAAGTTTTAAAGACTTATTAAGTTGTATCATGAGTACGTTATCACAAAGTTGAATTATAAGTTTTAATTTGATACGTTTTAAAGAAAAAGCTACCTGGAATTCAAGAAATGATGTAGATATATTCTAGTAATGTTAAGCATGTGTATCAGAACCTATGTAGCAATAATCTAAGAGTCAAATATGATCTTGGTCAGTCCTTAAGGAAATGAGCTATTAAGCTTGTTTTCGAAAAGAAAATTTCAAAATGAGATAATTGAATATCGAAGGCATAGATTTAGTTTGGTTTGAAGTTTTCTGAATATTGTGTGCATGTGTTGTATGCAAGGACCCCAACATGCTAGTAAGAGAGTTGTGCATGAAAAATCTCAGTTCTGGGATGGAATGGGAGTAGCGCAGCCGCGCCACTCCTAAGCATATATGCAGCGCGGCCGCGCCGTGCTGCAGAGTTATCAAGAGGTTTTGTTTGTAAACTAAGGCTTGGTACATATATATTGAACCCTTATAAGCTTTGTTATGTGTCAATTGGAATGCTTGTACTGTCTAAACATGTAATGACTATTTAGAACCAAGATTTTAAAAGGTCTAAACAGGATTTATAAATGAAACTTTTGAACAAAAGCAAGAATTTGATTTGAATTTATATTTGGCTAAGTGTATGCTTAGAATACATATTTGTAAGCGTGAAGAAATTACTTTAGGTATGTATTGAATGAGTATGATTTGAGAGTCTGTTAATATGTATAGAAGGCTAATGAATATCTATATATGAATATATAGGTTATTTGAAGTATAGTTAAGCGGTAAATGTAAATTACGCGAAAGGCAAGTATCCTATCTTATTTCTTTTTGTTCCTATGAAAGTAAGTTTCATGATTTGTGAAATTTATTTACAACCGTCTCATGTTGCAAATTATATCTCATTTGAGTTTATGTCTTGTTCAAGTTCAATTGTGGATAACTCTACTTCAATTGTGTATAAGTTCTTAATTAAATATGAACTGCTTTTAAGAATGACTTCTGGCCTTTTGTTCCGGCTAGATACTAATGATGCAAAACACCTATCATTTGAATTATTCAAATTCATTATAGCTACTTAAAGTCTACCCATCCAAGTTGTTTTGGTTCGGTCCCGCATGACTACTAAGATGAACAACCCGATTAACGGGGTAAACTGATGACGGGCATATAGTCCCATTTACGCTTATGCGATTAAACTTTATACTTGTGCACAATGTAGGGTACGAAAGGCTGATCCCCTGGAGTACTTGCGAAGAATGTTTTACAGTCTATTTGATTGTCAAAACTTTTGATGGTTTTCGATGAATTAAAAAACAATATTCAGGGTTCTTATACCCCTTAGTATGTTGTTGAAAATTCTAGAACTCTTGTCTTTGACATTCGACACTGCTTCTTGATTATTCTTTCGATCATGGAGAAATGTCAAAACAGATGATTTTACTCTTGATATTCATTATCATATTATTTTATATACTTGCTAGGAAATTTGTGCTCATTCTTGCTTTAACATTTCAGTTAAGGGTGAGAAAGCATAGGGCTCGGGCAAGGACAAAGGAAAAACTAAGATGAAGAATTGAAAGTTTATTTTTGTAATAGATTTAGATTTTCGCGTTGATGTAATGTAATGATAAACGCTAAATTTAAGATTATTTAAGGTTATGTAAACCTGGGATTTTATTGGGATGTTATTATATATATATATATATATATATATTATAAATTTATGAGGTTTAATTAGAAAGATGATGGTGTAAGATGTATCATGAGCACCATATCTTATATTTGATGATACACCAGATCCTTGAGGTATATTTGACAATATATTAGCCATTTGCCCCACTTGATTCTCTAAATTTTTTATAGCAGCCGCTGGACTCTTTAGCATAACATCATTGTTGGTCATGTACTTCATCATGATCTTGTCCAAGTCTGGCTTTCTTTTAGGTTATGGAGGTGATGTTGTATGTTGTTATTGTTGATTTTGGAACCCCGGGGGATAGTGTGGTCTTGGAGCTTATTGATGGTTTTGGTTGTTGCTCCATGATAAGTTGGGGTGGTTTCTAGCTCCGGTATTGTAGGTGTTTTGGTATGGATTTGGCGGTCTCTTGTAGCTACTTACAAACTGCACTGCTTCAGGATTGATGGCACATTGCTCTGTAGGATGTGTTCCTGCATATAGTTCACACACATAGGCTACTTGTTGGACCTTTACCTCTGCCATAGCATCAATTTTCTTTGGCATTGCTACCAACTGAGCTGATAGTGTTGTGACTGCATCTACCTCAAATACCCCGGCTGCCTTCTGCTGATTCGGTCTATAAGTTGGCCATTGGTAATTATTTGCGGACATGGTCTGAAGTAACTCATATGCATCTTTATAATTCTTGGCCATGAATGCCCCTCCGGAAGCTACATCAATGCTAGTCCGAGTGTGACTACCTAACCCATTATAAAATGTATTTATTTGCATCCATTGGGGTAATCCATGGTGAAGGCATCTTCTAAGAAATTCTTTGTATCTCTCCCATGCTTCATACAATGACTCACCATGTTGTTGCTCAAACGTAGAAATGTCATTTCGCATCTTGGCAGTCTTTGCGGGAGGGAAGAATGCCCCGATTTGATTGCCCCGATTTGATTTCAAAAGAATTAGCTGCTACGGCTGGCCTCGTGATACTTGATTGCAGTTCATTTATTCTTGGCGTAGCATAATCTCTTAATGCTTTTTGCTCCTCTACCACCATGACTATCAGTGTTTTAATTTCCTCCAGAATGTCCGTAGTACTCTTACTCAATTGTTGAACCCTTCTTTTGATGTTGTCCTTGTAAGGCAATAAATCAGGCTTCTTAGATCGAGTTTGCATACACTATTCAAGTGTGAGTGCCCCCAAACCTGGGTCCCTTGAACCTCGGACCTGGTGCGTCACGATACATCATATTTATAACTACTGCGGAAGATATAAACATAAATTGTTTATACAATTATCTTTGCTACATATCCCAAGGTCTATAACCTTTATTTTAATACATATTTACCTTTAGATTCACAAAAGGTTTACACAATTAACTTACATCAAATAACCAATTTGGTTATCATGCATAACACTATAATCTTGTCCTTCACTTCTGTCTCTGTATTTCCTCGAGTATTCGTATTAATCTGAAATTTGTTATCATGATATAGCAAGGGTAAGCAACTACTTTGCTCAGCAAGTTTAAATACAATAAAGATATATCATGATTGAAAGAATGAATAAGCTTTAGAACTTTTCAACAATATAATAATTGTGAAAGAGCATGAATCAGAATTTCAATAATTGAATGACTGAATTCAATAATATAGGGTGTCAATAATTACCATGAACAATTTAACTGAACCTTATGGTAATGAAGGTGATCAGCCTTTCATACCTGATGAACATATGCAACATGCACTAAGTGCGAATCAATAATCAAAGATGTGAAATAATTAACAATAATTATCCACTAACATGCTTGAAAGATAATAACTCGAGTGTGAATTAGGGAAACTTGCATCTACCGTCGATTACAGCTACGCAATTTAACTTAATCTCTTATGAAAGACCTATCAGTTATAAGATTAATCTTTCAATTAGTAACACATATATCACCTTATAATATCACATCTTTATCAATAAATTATCTAATATTTAACCACATAACTAAATATTAGATAACTCCTTAGCACCATACACATTCAAAATTCTAAAGCTGGTACACATCGAGTCTTTAATAGTGTTCAATATAGTATGCTGAGTGGTTTTCCACAAACAACCAACAAACTAGTTTCTGTCTCGTCTACACTGTTTTCACAGTGAGTTAGATCGGTTGCTAGTTCGTATATACCTCCGCTCCCTGAAGGAATTGTTTAGCCCAGCTACTATACATCAACTATTAAAGAACACAACTGTACTACTACTTTATCGTAAACCATATGACTTAACACTAAGTTTTTCATTTTATAAGTTCTTCTTTATAATCCATTAAGCCTGAATACCTAATTCAGCAAGTTGGATTATCTAAATATACCAATCCAGCAACCTGGATTTAAACTAACATCTAATCTAGCAACCTGGATTCACTAATACAGTAAACCATATTCATTAATTCAGTAAACCACATTCACCAATTCAGCAAACCAGATTCAATCAATTCAGCAAGCTGAATACTACAATCCAGCAAGCTGGATTCAACTGTAAACTCCTATTTTAGTTGACACTTAACAGTCGGTTAAATGTTTAAAGCTTAACTTGACTATGTATTGAGAGCCTCTCATTCCATATAATTGATTAAGGTTAATTAAATAACCCTTTATAACTGTCTTCGATTGATACTTAACATTTAGTTAAGTCTTAAATCTTATCTTTACATCACGTTCGATGTATAATTATTGTTAACATTAATAAGGTTAACGTTCGTCTCATCCTTCTTTAAAGTTCTCTTTTGATCGACACTTAACATTTGGTTAAGTTATCGTAGTCATCGTTACATCATATTAGAGGTATTACATTTGTTAACAATATTTAGTTAACAATCATATCATATTTCTTTATGTTTTCCTTTTCATTGATATTTAACGTCCGGTTAAATAGTCTTAGTCTGAAGTTACATTATATCAATGTATTATTTTCATTAAAGTTAATTAAATAACTCTCTCATCTTGACTTTAGGCAACTTCCTTTTTTTTTATGTTTACTTAACACTTTAACTAAGTTCTTATACTCTTGTATTAACATCCTTCACATGTTTATTAGGTTAATAGAATAATTACATCAACATTCAAGTCATCATTTAACTTCATATCATACCCTCAAGGTATTTCTTTCAATTAATACTTAACATGTAGTTAAGTCCTTATCGAATGTCTCCACATCGTTTTGAATGTATATTAGATTAATAAAAGAAAATCTTTAATCATGCTTTCGCTTAACTTCTCCCATTTATACTTAACATGTAGTTAAGTATTTAAACTTTTAAAATATAACCTATTATGGTTAATCCTTACCTTACTATTCAAGATTTACACTTTATAATACTTAGAACGGTAATTAGTAGGTTCGGAACGCTTTATGGTTCATAGAACGCAAGCCCGACACCTTTCATTCGCATCCGGTTGAGCAACATCTTCAAAATGCCCATTTTGGCCTTTTCCTAAAATCTCAAATTTTAGTTTTTATTATCTAAAATTGTAGTACTATCTTTAAGCTTTTTAAAACATCTTGAATTATCAAATTTAGACTTCGTACGCAAAAGTTATGCTTATTTTAGTTTTGGATGTCAAAATCACATTGCCTAGCTCGCGAATTTCAGACCCAACCTCGCTTAAACAGTCATAACTTCTTCGTTATTTACAATATTTTGGTGATTCTAGTGGCCACGCGAAGCTAACTTCCGTATCTACAATTTTGTCCTACTAAATTGTTTTCAGTTTCCAACACATCAATACAGGAATCGCATGTAAGTGGGCTGACCCCAAAATTCGCTGGGCAGTTTGCATCAATACTTAGATTGGTCATAACTTTTTGCTCCGAAGTCGGAATTAGTCCGTTCTAGAGTCTATGGAAAGCTTATTCAGTATAAAATAACATATCAAAAGTCCAGAATTTTTAGAGCAATCTAGCTAGCCCCGAATTTTCTAATTTTGGGCAGCAGCTCAGTCGTTGTTCTCTCCGTTTGATTTTCATATTTTGAGTTTTACACAACCAAATCAAATGATTTCAAGTTCTATGAACTCGTAACTCATAACATTACAGTATATTAAATCTACACAAATTTTCATCTATACCCACTATGCGGATCTAAGGATCAAAAGAAAATGGGGGTTTTAGAGTTTTAAAAGAGTATTTCTTAGATCCAAGCTTAATAACCAATCAAACCTCTAGATCCAACCATGAATCATCATAGATCATGTAAATCTATCATTATAAAGTTCAATAACAACAACCCAACACTAGATCTAAGTTAAAATGCATTAAAATAGCTAGAGTTTTGGGTTTTACCTTTGTGTTCTTCATTTTCCTTTCTTTCTCTTTCCTTCCATGGATCTTCTTCCAAAGCTTTCTTCTTCCTCCATCTATGGCCAAGCCTTCTCTCTCTCTTTCTCCCTCCCTTCGGTCGAACCTCTCTCTCTCTCTTCCTTTTGTTTTTGCCGAGAATGAGAATGGAAGAGTGAATAATATACATATACATATATAGGAAAATTTTCAAAAGCGAACTCTTAAAAAGCGAACTAAAGACGAACCGTCGTCTTTGGTGTATATGGCGACGATTCGACCCGTCGCCAAAGATTGCATGGCTACGGCGACGGGTCGAATCGTCGCCATAGACACCAAAGACGACGGTTCGTCTTTGGTTCGCTTGTTAAGGTTCGCTTTAGAAAGTTTGCCTATATATATATATATTGCACTTTTTTTTAAAATAACTAATAAAAAATGTATAGTTATTTTTGGTACTGAAAAAATTTGTTAATACAATATTTTGGGTATGATTTGGATACATATAACAAACAGTGTTATACAGTCGGTACAACATATGTATCCAAATCATACCCGAAACAGTGTCTTAACAAATTTTTTCAGTACCAAAAATACCTATATATTTTTTTAGTTGTTTTGAAAAAAAAAAGTGCAAAAAAAAAATAAAATTTTGAGGTCCGTATTTTGATCAGGTCCGGGAGTCCGGACCTGATCCTGGCTGTATATAAATATATATATATATATATAAACTATTCTCCAATTCCATAGATTACATAATTAATTAAATCCTTTGGGTCATGAAATAAAATAATTCAACCCACATAATTACTTTATTCTAATATTTAATTAGGATTTCTTTTCCATAAAATTTATAATTTAAAATAATTATTCACTTACATTTATTTATATAACTCAATTAAATTCTTCCTTAATTAAGTTAAAATAAATAATAACTGAGATATATTAAAAATAAGTCTCTTAAATCAATCTACTAGTATGCAAATTTGAATACTAGTATTCTAGCATTACTAGACCATCACCAGGCTACTAGTTATTAAAACTTTTAATAATTATTCCAATTGGGCTATGTTAGTAACTCTACATATTAATTATCTAAGTTCAAAATCAATTAAATGAGTATGCTTGGTTATTTAACCAATTGGATTAGTCCACTAGTATTTATTTATTAGTTGGACTATTAATATAACACTTAGGGTTATTAACTCCTCATATTTATAATATTTATAAATATGTTGCATAACTTTCCTTTTCATTCCTGAGTCACTTAAATTAAATAAATTAACTAACTTATTTAATTCACATAATACATATTTACTTTATCATCAAATAATTAATATTTTCTATATAATATGTTTGACATTTAACCTCATGTCTTATCAAAAATCTCTTTTTTACTATTTGCTAAGCTCCACAAGCTTTTTATTACATGGCTTGCCATATACAATTGACGTACCATGATCTTAATCCCTTCTTGGACTTTTATTAACTTCCAATACTTGACTACTAGGTTAGGCTCATTTAATTAATACCACCACACTTAGTTTATCTCTTCCTAATTTAATATCTTTGGGTTCTCTGAAACTACCATTCAGGCTCAGTTTCCATTAATTTGTATGATCAATTTAATTAACCTTTCTAAGTATAGGTATATATATAATTACAAATATACTCATTCTCTTGTTCCTTATTATAACAAGCTAACATCGCTAATACAGCAAACTGCTTTTCTAATTCAGCAAACCGAATACACTAATTCAGCAAACTGAATACACTAATTCAGCAAACTGAATACACTAATTTAGCAAACCGAATACACTAATTCAGCAAACCGAATATACTAATTTAGCAAACCGAATACACTAATTCAGTAAACTGTTTACACTAATTCAGCAAACCGTTTCTTTTTTCATATGTATCTTTACACAATCTCTTTCCTTAATTCACGTAAGGTTAAAGGTAACATAGTACCTCGTTCTTAACATACATTCAAGTATAGTTCCATTCGGGGTTTTGAATTTTGTAACCCTCAGTCTCTCAATTCTCTTTCAAATAGTAAACCATATAGGTTTTTCTTAGAAATTTTCAATAAATCCACAAATTCCTATCGAGGTTTTATTCTTTAACCTTTAATAATCATTCAAGATTTTATTAATAAATCTTGTAAATTCTCGGGTCGTCACATTCTTCCCCCCTTATACGGATTTCGTCCCCGGAATCGCTATTATACTAAAGGTATATTCATTAAAACAAGGTTTTCCACTTAACCTTTATCTGATCACATCTGATTACATTCTCAATTTAATGAGTACATGCTATTTCCTTCTATAAGGATCTTTTCCATCATCACTAGTTACCATAACCTCTACTTAAGGAGTTAAAATAACTTTTCATATCATGCTGAGGGGTCATATAGACCATGAACACATAGTTTTAACGGTAGTCACATCGCAAAACGGAAATTTACCAAGTATGTTTACAATCACGAAGAAGGTAAACTACCTAGTCGGGTACGTTAGGTGTTCAGCCTATTGCACCTTAGTTTTCGAAACGACTATATGCGTTCTTAAATTGGAATATATTATCCAACTGGTATACCCCCATTTTTTGGGGTTGTTCACCTCAAACTTAGCATAAGACTCCGCAACAAAACAATTTGGTTCGGGATAAATTCTCAATGAGATTACTTGAATTTTCATAAACATTTGTCTAGCTGAATCAATTAGCTTAGACATATATCAATAATTCGAACATCAATCGAAATATTTGTCTAGCCACTTAAATTGGCATTGACTTTTCATTAATTGGTTCAAAATTCTGAAAATCATTTTATGACGTCATGATACCGTACTGTATTTATAGTTCATTGAGGATTCCGTCATTTTATGACTTTGTCATACTACATCATACCGTAGTGGGCTGTCAGATCCTTAGATCACATCCAACACTAGGTTAATCTGCATTGATAACTCCATCATCTATCATTCTACACCAGGTTATATGATGCATTGATGACTATTTAAAATACATTTTGATATTTTAAATCATTTTTGTCTAGCCGGAACAAATAGCGTAGACTCTTCTTTAAACAGTTCAAAACCAAAAATCATTTTTGGTGTTATCATGTTGTTGGGATATTTGTATGTATAACAAATACGACTCATACACGCAAGTGCACGTGATCCGCAAGTAATATAAAGTAAGTAAAGTATCGATCCCACGAGGAATTGAATTGCATTTATGACTACAAACACCGATCTTATAATTATTTTGGTATCTTTAAACAATTGATTTTAGTGATGAGATTATATAACGATTACTAATGAAACAAATAGAACAAAATATAGTTGTACAAATACAGATTTTATGGGCTTGGGATTATAATTTCAGTTATTGCAAACTTAGATGTCCATGCTTCCTATTGTTACTAATTGATTATTGCAGAATGTTGGTCGAGAACACGAATGTAAAATATGGCCACCTCTCGATGCACCATATTCATATCACACTAAATCCACAATTGATAGAATGAATGTGAACACCCTAGATGACTAATGCACTATATTTCTATGTGAATTACAATCAAGAGGGTTTAAGTACAAGTTTTCAATTGGCCACAAATGATGCTTCAGTATATCTCTATCCTAAGCACGAATCATATCTTCACGAGGAATGTAAAAATTATGAACATATGCTAGCATAATTAGATCTCAATTTATATTTCCTTTCTCAATTCCATATAAATTATCACAGTAATTGGTGATCAAGCAATTAAACATGAAGTATAGATTATACTAGACATTCATTTCATAACCAACTAGCAATAATAAGGAAGCATTTCAATTCTTAGCAATGCAAAAGATCCATTATATTCCCAAGAATTAAGTTTAGTTCATAATAACAATAATAGAATTCATCATGCACAATTGGTTTATCATCATAATTACAGAATAGGAAAATTAATCAAAAACAAAAAATATTCAAGCTCCCTGTTTCCATTCTGCAACTTCTGATGGTTTTCCAAGTTGTGTAGATTGTTGATTTCTTGCTCCCAATCTCCAATTCAGCATCCATATGGCTCCATTCTTCAGTTCCCAAATGCAATTTGTGCTCAGCTGGTTGTTTTCCAAGTTTGAAGCTAGAATGCAGTAAACTATTCTAATTTTCGTGTAGGAGAGAGCTCTTTAAATTGAATTCCAAATTGGTTAATAATACATGCTTAATTTGTCTTATTTTGACTTATTCTGATTCCCACTAATAAAGTTTAAACCCACTGATCCCTCAAAATCTGGCATTGCATGATTTCCTGATAATGCTGTTTCGCTGGATGGAACGTGCTGCATGGCTGGCTGGCGACAGGCGCAGCTGCGCCGGCGCCCTTTGTAAAAGGGGCGCAGCTGCACCGGGGGCAGGGAATGAACATGAGGGGCGCAGCTGCGCCGGCCTCAAGGCCAAGCAGGGCGCAGCTGCGCCGGTTGCCAGTCTGCTACTGTGCTGCTGTAGCTTGATCTCTTGATTCTCGTGTCCTGTACAAGAAACAAATAATCAAATAGCTCCCGAGCAACAAATGCAATAAAACCCGTGTCAAATATACCAAAAACTGTGCACAAGCCATATAATGAGACTAGTAACTCAAAACCGAAAGAGATGGAAAAATGTATGAAAACGTACTAAGTAGCTATTAGATAAGCAACAAATGAAACCAAATAATATCCAATAAGTAGGTATGAAACCTACTTATCACATGCCGCAACAGGTAACGATGCGTTAGTGGTTCGAAGCCCACTTCTACACACTAGTCACTCTATTTTGAGGATAACAAAAATTTTATTTTTATTTTTAAGGTACATTAGTGCGAATTTAGCTTGATATCAAAAATTTCGAAGTCTAGCATAGCTAGAAGATTTGGAATACCTATGCTTCCACCATCAACTTCAATTCTTCTAATGATCCATTGCCTAATAATTCTATCTATTTCTATCTTCCTTAAAACTTACTATACTAGAATCCTTAATTCTTCATCCACCACCTTTCTATACTCCAGTATAGTTCATCAAACATACCACACGTTAGGAGTTCAGGAACTTTTCACAATCATATGAGTTTAAGAACTTATCCTAGTCAGACCAAAATCGTTCATTCGCTGAGGGGTTCCACCATACGATTATGAGTCACGAACTTACCATACATATGAGTTTAAAGAACTCGTACCTGATCTTAATATTCTCTAACTATCAAATATAAATATGAGAAAAGAATCACCTTCTCGTCATACGTATATCGATAGTGCGACACCAATATTTCAATGATTATCAATATAGGAAGCTAAGCGGTTGTCGAACTAACTCGACCACTAATCAATATAGGAAGCTGAGCGGTTGTTAAACCATGGACAAATCCCGTCCCATACCAGGACTTGCTCAACTCAACCACTATATTAATATAGAAAGCTAAGTGATTTTCAAACCAAGCACAAATTCCCGTCACATACCAGGAATCGTATAACTCAGCCACTAACATGAGTCCTCAATTGAAATCCCACATAATCCTTGTAACGAATGCAATTTTTGTGATTGAATAAAAATATTTATTGAATTATATAAATATTTTTATTAATTTATTGAGCTAAATAAATAATTTATTAAGTTTTGTGGAATGGGTATATGTTAAGTTTAATAATGTTAAATGTTATTTAAGTGTGATTTGTTATGTTTATTCTAATTTAATTTAATAATTAAATTAGATGATGAAAAGGTTTATTTGAATAAATGATTTATTTGAATAATATAATTTATTTGGTGATATTGTTATTAATTAAATAAAATTATTATTTGAGTTAGTAAGGTTTAATTGAATTTATTTAATAATAAGTTCAATTAAATTAAATGTGTGACAATTGGAACTATATGTTATGATGATTTATTAAATAAATGAGAAAGTGTTTAATTCAGTTTTACCAAACAAGGCCCTATGACCTTTGTTTGGAAATAATGGGTTATTTTAATTTTGTTTTACCAAACAAGGCCTTAAGACCTTTAGTTAGAATAATAGATTATTTTAATTTGTATTTGCCAAACAAGCCTTATGGCTTTTTGAATTATGTAACTGATAGATTAATATCATACGTTATTATTTTATTAAATCATCAGTTTTTATTCTTGTTTCATCAGTTTTATTTTTTTTTTAAAAAAACTACGTCAGTTGTAAAAAGAAAAGAAAGAAGAGAAAGAACAGAGTTCAAAGAGAAAATAGAAATACAGAGAAAACAAGAGAGAGCTTGAGAGTTGTGAGAAGAGAGAATTGAGAAGAATAGTTTGGGTATTGGAGGAAGAAATTCAAACCAAAGGAGGTTAACCTTATTAATCAAAGCAAATAGAAGGTATAAACTCTTTACTGTATTTTATTTTTAGTTCTCTGTATATTATTTACTTGCTTAAAACATGAATTACTTGGTGTAATTGGTAGTAATCATGTGTTAGATGATTATATGATGATTAATAGTCAATGTAGAGGTATTAATTCATGAAACCATGCTTTAGAATTGAGTTCTTAGTTTTACAGAGCTTTATTTCATGTGTGGTTTATGTGTATGAAAATTGATGCTTTAATTGGTTATCAATCGGTAAGTTAATAATTTTTTATGGTTATATGATGAAAAACAAGAATAATGCAAGAAGAATGGTTTTAATTGGTTGAAAAATGAATTTACAGAGCTTGATTTCATGAAAATGGTCAAAACTTGAATAAATTGTTTAACAGTAAAATTCTTGGGTTTAAATTGGTTGTTTATGTGACAGAATGATTAAAATGTTTAGCAAACATGTTGGGTAATTGTTTTCTAGCATATTTGATGTCTGGGTATATTTAATTTGTGTATTGGATGGTAGAATTCGGAAAATTTGGCCAAATTTGGCCTAAGTTTTCACTGTTCGCGAACTAGAGGAGACGATTGCCGGGTGTCTCGCCTCGGCGAGAAAAATGAGTTGTTAAACTTCGCCCCGGCGAGAAATTTGTTAAGGAAAACCTCGCCCCGGCGAGATTTTCGTTTAGTAATTTTCCGCCCCGACGAGAATCACTGCTGAAAAAAAAAAATTATTTTGTCTTCTTTTCTTGGTAGTTGTGATATACTATTTTACGTAGGATTAAACTTAAATTAATGTGGTAAGTGAATATTAAGATGTTAATATGGATTCTAAATGATGTTTGATGATGATTAAATACTAGATAATATACCTTAACTTAAAGATAAGTTTCGAGTGTAACATTGTTGTAATAAAGCTTGTAGCTTCTGAAATAGAGTTGATAATCAGTAGTTAATTGGAAAATTGAGGTGAGGATTGGAATATTAATGTACGTGAGTATTGTAACTAATTGTTTTTGTTGCAATACAAACGGAATCTGTAGGTTGTTTATTGTACGTGATTTGTAATTAAGAAAGCTACACACGAGGCAAGTTTCTGAACTCCATTATTATATTAAACAAGTTGTCCTTCCCTTTTAACTTATTAATTTATTCAAAGCAAGTTTATTTATATTGAGCAAGCTTATTGACCTTAGCTTATTGATATTCAAGCAAGGTTACTATCATGTTACGTACTTGAGCTTTATTCCAATCATTGTTTGTTATTCGAATTTTGAGTATAGTTTCTATTGAACAAACTTTATTGTTAAATCGAATGTATTAGCGACTAGCAAACTCTTATTGATTCAGCTAGTCCTTAGTTGATGAGCGTTTCAAAGACTTAGAATATTTTAAACTTGTTCCAAGCCAAGTTTCTTTTGGTACGGACTCTGATGATAACTGAGATGAACAACCCTAATATAGGGGATTAACTACGCGACAGCGTTAAAATGTTTGTGCACAATACATTGTACAAAGGGCTGATCCCCCTAAGTACGAGATGGAAGGTCCATAGTCTTTAAGACTGTTAAAGGTTACGGTAGAGATACCAGTTAACCTAGGACATAGTTCGAGGTCTTGTGACCCTCAGATAAAATTAATAAATCTTGAAATCCATTTTCCTTGAATCGAGCATTCTAACGAGCTTTCAGACGTTGATTCCTTATTGATTGAATTCAGAAAACTATTATTCCTCAGATGAAATTCATTTCATTTAAATATTATTGTTATCGTACTTGTGAGCAATTGTTTGCTCACTCTTGCACTAAACATTGCAGCTAAGATAGAAAAGCTGGACGAGCCGTCCACTAGTAAAGGCAATGGCAAGATGCCAAAATAGCAGGAGATTTATTGTTTGCTTGATGTTTAATTGTATCAAAAACTTATTTAAAATTATGTTTTATTTCGCATTGACGTATTAAGGTTAAGATAACCTGGGATTTGATTGTTTATCAGTTTGGTGATGTAACCCATTTTGGGAAGATGTTTCTTTAAGTTTATTTAATTATTCTTAATTATGGATAGTTAGATATGAATGTTTAAGATAGTGAACACCAAATCAGTGGAAATTAAGTACCCGGATTTGGGGGTGTCACAGGTTGGTATCAGAGCTGATAGGTTATGAACCTTTAGGTGGGGAAAACCTTAGGGTAGTAGCCTTTTAGAAGATAGAGAATATAGTGGTGATAAACTCTTATCGAGTTCTAAGGAATGAATTACGGAAATTCATGAAAGATAATAAAATGATTATGTGCTATGTGCTTATTTGATAACAAACTTATGTGCTCGCGAGTATTATCGATTATTAATTAAAACTTAAAATTTTGTTGTCAGGATGACTGATAGAGGAGAGCCCAGCCAGGCTAGGGAGGAGGAGCCCCGAGATATTCACGTAGTTCGTGAGCAGTTAGTGCAGAGGGAGCCATCCCCATTGGTCACAGTTGCAGGTCCCGAGTACGAGCCTGAGACTGATCCTGAGGAGGATCCGGAGGAGGTTGAGGAGGAGGAGGAGGACCCTGAGAAGATATCACTAACCTCCTTAGGTGTTCAGATGTATGAGCAGGTGTATGATCGCAACATTGAGTTGCAAGATAGAGTGGAGGAGTTAGAGAGGCAGCTGGCCGAGCGACAGACTGTCTTGGAGCAGAAGAACAGTGAGATAGAGGAGCTAGACATACGTCTTGGAGACGTGGAGTGGAAGCTGGTTCATGTAGAGAGTGAAAAGGAGGAGTTAGAGGAACAGGTTGCGGAACGTCAAGCCACTTTAGAGCAGAAGGATGCTGAGATCCAAGACCTTTTATCACGTCTTGCAGAGGCTGAGCAGAGGCTGACACAGTCTGAGTATCGACGAGGACAGTTGATAGCCAGGAATGAAATTGTACGAGATGAGTTGAAAAAGGAGTCAGCTGAGCGGGCGAGAGCTGAAACTGCTTGGTTGAGGGAGGCTAACCGCGCAGATCGTGTTGAATGTGAGGTGCGGTCAAAGAAGGCCAAGATTGATGAGATGGAGTATATTTTTCACACCACAGTGGATAGAGCTCAGGATCGAGTTCATTATCATCCAGATGTAATGGGTCGAAGGATGGTGACTCGTATTATGGAGCAGGAACGCCAGGAAGCTGTGCGTCGTGGGTTATCATCGTAGATTATGATTAGATTTGTTATTATGAAATTTATGAGTTAATAAGTTGTAAATCCCAGTTTTATATAATGGGATAGAATAATGATGTAATCCTGGAACTTTATGATGTCAAGATAGATGATGTAAATAACTACGATGCTATTTTTACTATGTTTTGAAGCAGTAAATGAATAAAATGCGAAAGTTTATCAGATGTGCTATGTGTTAAGTGTTGTTTATAAATGTTTAAGTTAAGACTTAAATGTTTAAGTAATTGAATAATAATCTTATAGCGCGAATTCCTAACAGTAAGATGCCGCCAAGAAGACAACCCCGTCAACAGACCCCTGCAGGATCCACCAATAACGAGGAAGTCAGCACTAATCCAATGCAGCAATTGGTAAAGACTTCAAGGCTGTCGGACCTCCGGAATATCACGGCTCTATGAATCCAATTGAAGCCCAAACTTGGGTCATGGAGATGGAGAAGGTGTTTGATGTCGCTAGGGTCAATGAGGACCAAAAGACGGCATTTGCAACCTTTATGCTGAAATCAGAAGCTAGTTACTGGTGGCAAGCAAATAAGACTCGAGGTGGCCAAGGGATTATTCCGTGGGAGCGATTTAAGGAAATATTTTTCGAGACCTATTTCCCAACAAGTGCTCAGAATCAGATGGAGGTGCAGTTTCTAGAGCTGAAGCAAGGTACCATGACGGTACCCGAGTATGCAGCAAAATTCAATGAGCTGGCAAGGTTTGCGCTATATCAGGTCAACACGGATGAGCGAAAGGCTAGAAGATTTGAGTAGGGATTGAAGCCCTGGTTATATAGTCGAGTTTCGTTGTTTCAACTGAACTCATTTACGGCAGTGTTAGAAAAGGCGATTATCGCCGAAGGAGGAAGTGATGCTCTGTCCAAGTACAATCAGGAGCAGAAGAAAAAGAAGAATGAGAATGAATACAAAGCAAGTGGTAGCCATGGGGGCAGTAATCAGAAGAGAAAGTGGAGTGATAGTAACTCTGCGGGAAGTCAGCAGGGTAATCAAAAGAAGAAGATAGAGGTGTGCAACAACTGCGGAAAGAGCCATATGGGTGTGTGCTTAAAAGGTAAGAGGGTGTGCTTCAACTGCCGACAGGAGGGTCATATCGCACCAAGTTGTCATAATCCGAAGAAGGGATCATGTTTTATTTGCGGGTCAAAGGATCACTTTGCCTGAGACTACCCTAAGAAAGAAACTACAACAGGTGGAACTAATGCAGGTAAGGGGAACAACGGTGGTGGTAATCTGACTATCACCGGACCGACACAGCCCAATCGACCTACCGCTCGAACATTCAACATGACGGTGCAGGATGCTGTGCAGTCAAAGGATGTAGTGTCAGGTATCATTCCAGTCAATAATGTTAATGCTTATGTATTGTTTGACTCGGGTGCTACTTGCTCATTTATATCCGATGATTTTGCTAGAAAATTAGGGTTACCTCAGGAAGAGTTAGAATATCCCATGAATATAGAAATTGCTAATAGAGAAGTGATTCCTGTTAGATTTGTCCACAAAAACTGTCAGATAGATATTAAAGGTCATGTGATGACAGTAAACTTAATCCCAATTCGTCTTGGGGAGTTTGACATCATTCTGGGAATGGATTGGTTGTTCAACCATGGGGCAGTTATTGACTGTCAAAAGAAGTGTGTAAACCTTATGACTCCGTCCAAGGTAGTGTTTTATGGCAGCAAGTCGCCTAGACAAACAAGTTGTCTGATGATGATGCAGGCCAGAAAGATGTTGAGATAAGGATGTGTAGGATATCTAGCCTACATAGTTGATATCCGAAAGGTGGGTGCAAAGCTGGAGGAGATACCAGTAGTTAGGGATTTTGCGGACGTGTTTCCTGATGATTTGCCAGGATTACTGCCAGATAGGGAAATCGAGTTTGTGATTGATTTAGCACCGACAACGGCCCCTATATCGAAAGCCCCGTATCGAATGGCTCCAGTAGAATTAAATGAGTTGATGGTGCAACTACAAGAGCTGCTAGATAAGAAGTATATTCAACCGAGCGTTTCGCCATGGGGAGCGCCGGTATTGTTTGTTAAGAAGAAGGATGGATCAATGCATCTTTGCATTGATTATAGAGAGTTGAACAAGGTCACGATCAAAAACAAGTACCCGTTGCCAAGGATTGATGACCTGTTTGATCAGCTGAGGGGAGCAAGGTACTTTTCAAAGATAGACCTGCGAAGTGGATACCATCAATTGAAGGTGAGAAAAGAGGACATACCAAAGACGGCGTTTCGAACCAGATATGGTCACTATGAGTTTTTGGTTATGTCATTTGGTTTAACGAATGCGCCTGCAGCATTCATGGACTTAATGAATAGGGTGTTCAAACCATTTCTGGATAAATTTGTCGTGGTATTCATAGACGACATTCTGGTCTACTCCAAGACTCAGGAAGAACATGTGGAACATTTGAGGGTGACATTGGAGGCGTTAAGGAAGGAGAAATTGTATGCAAAATTTTCGAAGTGCGAATTTTGGTTGGAGCGTGTTCAATTTCTTGGACATGTAATTGATAAAGACGGGATTTCAGTGGATCCAGCGAAAGTGGAAGCTGTGATGAACTAGGATCAGCCAAAGACATCGTCAGAAGTGAGGAGTTTCCTAGGGTTGGCAGGATACTGCAGATGTTTTATTCAAGATTTCTCTAGGATCGCCACTCCGTTAACGAATTTAACAAGAAAATCCGTGAAGTTTGTTTGGACGGAGAAGTGCGAAGAGAGTTTCCAAGAACTAAAGAAGAGACTAAGTTCGATGCCTATGTTGTCTTTGCCAGATGCTACAGGAAATTTTGTGGTGTATAGCGACGCATCGCATAAAGGACTAGGTTATGTGTTGATGCAGAATGGTAAGGTTATTGCATATGCATCGCGCCAACTAAAAGACTATAAAAAAGGGTATCTGTCGACGCCGGGTTCTCGCTTTCTTTGTCTTTTTAGTCTCTTCCAATTTTAGCCTTTTGATTTAGATGACGTTTGGAAAAGGTCGGCATTGATGTCGACGGGGTTTTGAAAGATCGCGTTTTATGATGAGCCAATTAACCAGAGTCGCCAGTTGGTATATTTGAAATGGATGTACCAACTCATCCGAGTTTTCGTTTTTTATAAATCGCTGGCTCATGTGTGACTCCGAATTAATTGGTCTGCGAATCGAGATTCATAGAGTTCGGGGGCTTGTTTAAGTGAGGGGAAGGTGTTAGGCATCCCTCGACTTCCGTGAAACACGGTTACCGCAATCTTAATGCTTTCCTATCCTTTAATTCATGAATGTGTGTGTGCGCGCGCTTGTGTGTGGGTGTGTGTGTCTATGTGAATGATGTGGTGAGTTTGTATGAAAGAATCATTTGGATTTTTAGGGAAAGTCGTGTTTTAATTTGATAACGCTTCGGAATGTCTTTTCGGTATACACGAGCAAGCTTTATTCTTTATGAGAAAGGTTTGATTTTAATTTATCAAAACTATGAGATTTTCATTAGGTGTCGTTTTGGCAAAACAAGAATTTCAAACCTTCGTCAAAATAGGAATCGAGATCTATACGTTGCTTTCGTGAAACGATCGGGCAATTTCTAGAATCTCTTTCACCCTATGCACAAAGATTTAATAAAATGTTACTTATTTGCAAAATCATTTTGTGTGATATTTGAAAACGATTTTCTTTAGCTTTTTCGTTAGATAGGAATCGACATTCATTAGCACTTCTCAAATTTTAACCTCGTGATTCTAATATCCTACTTTGATTGATTTTATGAAAGTCTTCATTATTTTTATTTTTGAAATCAATTTTTGGTGTCACAAATCAAATAAAGCAATAAAAAGCGCGGGGTTATTCATGGGCATGTAAGCCATCAAAATAAACCCCAAACGCTTACAATCCCATCTTTTCACTATGACGGGGCCTTAAATCCGATTCTCGCCTTAACGTCGTTTTAAGGCCCGACGATTACATGTTACAAACGAGCATCTTGAATCTATCACACACATCATACCGTCCATCATCGGATTTGGACCACGGGGTCACATTCCTAGGCTCACACGTGATTAATACATGCCCGCGCAACGAATACTACATAACTAACCAACCCGGATTTATCTAATATGTCATGATATCCGGAAATGACAAATCTAAATAAATTACACCCAATAAATTATCACAAACAAGCTAGCAATTTCATCCATTGGATATCCTCGGGTTATTAGGAGGAATTTTGTTCCAAGGGAACCCTCACTAATAATCCCTAATCCATGATTGTTCAACAAGATACATGAAAGTTATATCTAATTTACCCAAATCAATAGGACATGAATTGCTAGAACAAATAGAAATTTTCACCTTGCAATTGATCTCAAATGGATGTGAACTTATGTATTTGAATAGGATAAAGGATGTATTTGATACAATCAAACTCAAAAGAATTAATTCCACTCTTTTTTTCTTCTTCTTTCTCACTATTTTGTTGCAAAATCTAGCTATTTTCTCTCTATTTCCGAGTTTTTTTGCTGCTGCAGAAATTCTTCTTCTTCCAAAACTGCTGAACCCCCTGTATGCTGCCTGAAGCTGGCTTAAATAGGCTGGCCAGAGCCAGCCGCAGATCTATCTGCGGCTGGCCGCAGATGGATCTGCGGCTGGCCAGCTGGCACGCCTCCCATCGCACTCAGCTGGTAGTGCTGATTTCCTGGTTTCCGTGCTGGCGCACCCACTTGGCCGCAGATCTATCCGCGGCTGGCGGGCTTGACTTTCTCGATTTTCGTGCCACGCCTCGATTTTCGTGCCGCAACGTCGGTTTTCGCTGACAGGCTCGTATTCTGCAGTCCGGGAATTTCCGGGAGACGTGCCACCTCATTCGAAAGTGCCTGCCTCGGACGGCTTTATTGTCACGTAAACTTGGGTTGACCTAAACATTGCGGCGGTGCCGGGCGCTCGCCCTTGTGCCCGTTCCTTTGCTCCCACAAGCCGGTTCAATTGACGGATTCGCCCTCCTGTCATGGTTAGTAGAAGGAAACGCAAAATTTGGGTGTCTACAGCTGCCCCTCTTTATCATGTTTATGAAATGATAAATGAAATGAACAGGATAAAGAATAGACACTCGATGCATGAATGACAGTGCGTAAGAATGACAGTACATACATGATGCCACACATATAGCTTATGATGCAACATAAGATGCAATGCATGCAAGACATTCGTAAGAGTGTCAATGTATCAGCCCCTTGACCGTGTTCGTTAGTCTTTGGGTTTACGCCTTCAATCTATCGTCTCGTTCGGGGCCGGGTATCGTCGCCGGTCACCCATCGCGTAACCCCCGGTTATCGTCGCCGGTTGGTTATCTTGTCGGAGCCGGTTATCGTCGCCGGTCATCCATCTCGTGATCGCCGGTTATCGTCGCCGGTCGATCGTCATGTCGGGGCCGGGTATCGTCGCCGGTCACCCATCTCGTAACCCCCGGTTATCGTCGCCGGTTGGTTATCTGTCGGAGCCGGTTATCGTCGCCGGTCATCCATCTCGTGATCGCCGGTTATCGTCGTCGGTCGATCGTCATGTCGGGGCCGGGTATCGTCGCCGGTCACCCATCCCGTAACCCCCGGTTATCGTCGCCGGTTGGTTATCTGTCGGAGCCGGTTATCGTCGCCGGTCATCCATCTCGTGATCGCCGGTTATCGTCGCCGGTCGATCGTCATGTCGGGGCCGGGTATCGTCGCCGGTCACCCATCTCGTAACCCCCGGTTATCGTCGCCGGTTGGCTATCTTGTCGGAGCCGGTTATCGTCGCCGGTCATCCATCTCGTGATCGCCGGTTATCGTCGCCGGTCGATCGTTGTCGACGGGGCCGGGTATCGTCGCCGGTCACCCATCTCGTAACCCCCGGTTATCGTCGCCGGTTGGTTATCTGTCGGAGCCGGTTATCGTCGCCGGACATCCATCTCGTGATCTCCGGTTATCGTCGCCGGTCGATCGTCTCATCGGGGCCGGGTATCGTCGCCGGTCACCCATCGCGTAACCCCCGGTTATCGTCGCCGGTTGGTTATCTGTCGGAGCCGGTTATCGTCGCCGGACATCCATCTCGTGATCGCCGGTTATCGTCGCCGGTCGATCGTCATGTCGGGGCCGGGTATCGTCGCCGGTCACCCATCGCGTAACCCCCGGTTATCGTCGCCGATTGGTTATCTGTCGGAGCCGGTTATCGTCGCCGGCCATCCATCTCGTGATCGACGGTTATCGTCGCCGGTCGATCGTTTCGTCCGGGCCGGGTATCGTCGCCGGTCACCCATTGTGTAAACTTTTCACTTCAACCCGTCAAATGGCTTCAAGGGAGCAAGGCGGGGCCCACCAGGGCCAGCCGCAGATGGATCTGCGGCCAGCCGCAGATACATCTGCGGCCAAGATCGGGCCTTATAACCAACGCGCCTCCTCCAGATCTGTCACTTTCAACTTGCAATCCTCAGAGATTCTCTCGATTCTTCTTGTTCGCAAGGGTTTTTGTCGATTTTTTCAATTTTCCTGCAAAAACTGCTCCGGTAGGGTCGATCTACGCGCTACAGGTAACACTTTGACCGGTCACTTTTCAATTTCGTCAATGTTTTGCTATACATTTGACTATTTGCATGTTTAGAGATAAAATGTATGCTTTACAATGCTATGTAATGTACCATCATATATACATGCTATGTATCAACTATGTGAGTCCTATTTTATGTTCATGAGGCGGTCCCACATATTGTTACTCCTTTTCTGCAAGAGAAACATGCATTACATGATGTAATTACACATATGAATGCAATTTAAATCTGTTTGAGGCTTTGATTGATGGAAAACACGTTTGGCTTATGCCTGGGATGTTCAATTTACAAACGGAACTCTGCCGATTTTTTTATTTTTTTTTTTTTTTATTTTTTTTTTTTTTAATATGCATCATGTTGCATTAATCATATGATGAGGCTAGAAATTTAGAATGTTCATTACATAAATTTTAAAAGGAAACTTACCTTCTTTCTCGCCCGTTCTATTCCAGCTATGGATCGTGATGCGCCCAGTAGCTCCTCCGCCTCTCGGACTTCGGGTGTTCGTCGTCGTAGGGCTGCACCCACTCCTGTTCCTCCTCGGACCCGTCAGGCTCGTCGTTTGACGGAGGCTGTTATTCGTCCTGGTCATCCGGACGTTGAGGAGGTTGCTCCTCCGGAGGTTGCGATGGAGGAGCCGTCTTCCAGCACATCAGCTCCCCCCACTCATCGCGCCTTATCTGGCGCTTCTGTCCAGATACCCGATCTATTGGGTCGGGATCTCAGTCGTCATCCCTCGGCATCTCTTGTGGCTAATGAGGTATCCTCGATTCGGCTTTTCATTTGTTCTTGATTTCTCAATTTCCGGTTCTATCTGGATTGACCCATTGGTGATTTTCACAGGTGCCTGAGTTTACCCAGCCGAGGGGTAATTGGTTCAACATTTACTCTCTCTACGCGGCCCTGCATAGTGATTATCGGGCGATGGTGGACTCTTGGGGCTTCCGACATTTCTTCACTATCATCCCCCGCCAGTGCCCCTGGGGTTACATGAGGGCTTTATCCGAGCGATGGTTCCACCAGACGCAGTCTCTTCATCTCCTCGACTGCGAGGTCGTGTTGACCCCATGGGACTGGAGGTACATTACCGGCATTGAGTTTACCGGGTCCCGCGTCCCCTTGGATCTTGATATCACTCCTGTGGAGGTTCGAGCTTTGCTGGGCTTCGCTGCTGAGGACCGGGTCTTTAAGGCCCGCAGTATCCGATCTGGTGCCTTGGCTGTCGATGCAGTCGGGGGTCTCTATGCGCTGCCTATTCCAGCAGATCAGGGTACCCGCGACGTTCTACTCCGACGCTTGTTCCTGACGATCATGAGGGGTTGTTTCCTAGGGAACAACTCCTCCACCATTCATTTCAGCGTCGTGGGAGCGGTTAGAGACGTGGATCGCATCAGTGACTATGACTGGGGGTCATTCACCTTTGCCTATTTCCTCCACGGTATGCGCCTACGCTCGGAGGGACAGACTGATGCCTGGCTCGGTTTCTACCACTTTCTGCTGGTGAGTCCCTTCCTCCTCTCTCTTACTGTATTTCTTTTCCTTTCATCTCTTTTCTGTATTTGATAGTGACTCATGCCTTGCCTTGTTTCTATTCACAGTTCTGGGCTTACGAGCGGCTGCCATGTCTGAGGCCTCTCACTACTCTGGGCCCGGACACTTATCCTCGGGGTCGGCGATGGCATCACAGCACTCTGGAGGAGGTCCCCGTGTCGGGCGGCTTTGCACATTGTCGTATTCAGCTGGAGTTGATCACGGCTGCCGACGTCGTCTGGATTCCCTACCTCTCTGAGCATCTGACTGTGGGGTTTGCTGACGGGCATCCTTCCGGCCCGGAGTTCGAGCTTTCCACCCGTCGCCTCACTTTGCAGAGTGTTGGAGGCTGGGTGATGTATCTGGGAGAGCGCGCATTCAGATGCGTCACTGGAGAGATCCGCATCCCGCACTCCCTTTCTTTCACTACTTTCTGGCCGCTGGATTCTCAGCCCTCGGAGATCATGCTTGCCGGGGAGGACGGCCGGATGCTTTCCACGGGTCCCACTACGAGTGATGCATTCCGTACATGGTGGGTGCCCCGTACCATCGGTCCTCAGACTCGGGCCACTTTCTTTCTTGGAGATATGGTTCCAGGCTCGGTGACGATGACCGATTGGGCTGCCTGTGTTCGGACCCCTACCCACGCTGAGCAGATCGCCTCATTGACCCGTCAGGTAGATCAGTTGTCGCTGTTCATTCGGGGGTTGGGCCGGGCCCCGGAGGAGGCTTACACCTACGATCCTGACGGTGCGGGTTATGATGCAGGCCCGAGTTCATCTGATGCCACAGCGCATCCCTACATCCCTGATATGAACTTTGGTCCTCCGAGCTCGACGACTCCGGGGGATCAGTTCGAGGATCCTGCTTTCATAGATGATACTGATTTTATTTAGACCGGATAGGATAGGGCCCCTTTGTATCGGCACCTGCTTAGATTTCTTTTCATTTATGCACTATGTACTGAACTCATTTATTTATTTATGCACAGTTTCTTTTCATCTTTATGGGATTCACCTGCTTTATTATTAACTGTATGATGCATGCTTTTTATTTATGGGTAGAGAATGACCCCTGTACAGTCTTTTTTGATACTATTTTTTCACAGATGTCGTCCTCAGATGCCGTGGTTCGTTTGGATTCCACTCCTCCCACAGGGTTGGTTGGCAGCCTCTTCCGCTGGTTGGACAGTCTACTGCCAGCAGATAGGGTTATCGTAGATGGTCTTTTGGGACATTCTTGGTCCTTATTAACCTTCCGGGTGCCAGTGGGCTTTGTGGATGGTCTTCTGAGCTATTGGGCCCCTGCCCGTCAGGTGTTTAGGTTTGGGACAGTAGAGCTGACCCCCACCCTTGAGGAGTATGCTCGCTTCACCGGCTTACCGTTGGATGGTCCCTGTGCTAGGGTTACCGTTGGTTCCATGCGCCGTCAATTCTTGACTTTCACCGGTTTGCGGAGGGCCGTCTTATTACCGGTAATCACATCAGACCATATGGTTCCCCTTCAATTCTTGATTGACCGATTTGGCTCACCTGACAGTTTCCGTCTATTTTTCGGTGATTTTTCCGTGTCCGAGGAGCGCTGGGACGCCTTGAGAGTGGACGTTCTGATGGCCTGTGTCATCTCAGTTTTGTATTTGCCTGCAGGATCCGATCATTTGGACATGCGGATTGTTGCGGCCGTTAGGGCCCTTCAGGAGGATCACACCATTCTCCCCATGGTATTGGCGGATACCTACATGTCGGCCACGTATTGCCAGTCCTTCCGAGGGAGATTCTTCAGAGGGAGTTCGACCTTGTTGTACATATGGTTCATGAGTCATCTTAGTCCCATCGGCCATTTCCGCCGCCAAGGGTTTTGCTTCAGTCACAACATAGCCGCGCAGTTTCCGTTTCGTCCCGTGAGCTGTACGGATGCGGTCTCCTGGACAGCATTTCTGTCGGTCATCGAGGATCCCTTTCATCTATTGGTCTACTCGGGCTATTGCTCCTTCATGCGTTTCTTGACCCATGTGCCTGACCTGGATTTCATCCCCATTGCTGGGTTGAGGGGCGTGACGACCTATCATCCCCTGGCAGTTATGGGGCAGTTTGATCAGATACAGGATTTACACCCCTTCGCGGGTGCAGCCGCATACCGATTCCTTATATCATCCTGTACAGAGAGGGATCTATTGCAGGTATACGAGCTTTGGGATCGCAGGATCTTTGCCGAACATAGTGCGAGCTGTCACATCCAGACATTTGCCTACGCACAGTTGTTGCGAGGAGACTTGGATTCGGCTAGTTTGAGTCAGACAGGGGCCTTTGATGACTCTGGAGTGATTTTCCCAGAAGATACAACAGACCATCCCATCTTAGTCGATTCTGCCCCGAGTCGGGTTGCTGAGGATTCCCGACTCCGCCTGGCCCTGATTACTACTGAAGCCGAGAGGGATGCCGCCCTTGCCGAGAGAGATGAGGCCATTCGGGCTAGAGATGCTTCCATTGCTGACATAGAGGCCATTGTATTTCAGACCAGGGCAGTGGTAGATGCTCATTTTGGGACTGTCAGCCGAGCTACTGCTTTACTGGATCGTATTGGTATGATGGGGCAGCAGATTGCAGGAGATGCTGATGCTTCAGATCTATCCACCACCCTGTCCATCCTGCTCCGGCTAGTTTCAGATTTGTAGATTATTTTATTTCCTGCATAGACTATGTTGGTTTCATCAGTTATTGAAAGAGAAATCTTGTAATAAAAACGACTTATATATATAGATATGCATTTAAATTTAGTCATTTTCCCCTTTTGTCGTATCATTGCCCTCCACTGGATCATCATTTTATCCAACTGACCATGATTTTGACATCTCGCCTTCTTTCTTTTCTCAAGACTTGATGGAGATTTGACAGATATTGCCGCACACCTTTTGATTTCATCGGATTGAATCTCAGATTTCGGATAACTGTTTGGTTGGATCAGGGTATGTACTTTGGGATGAAACTGATTAGGCAGTTGGTTTTGAGAAGGTTTTGAGGGTGTAGGAAGGTTTTATCTGGCTATCGAAAATTGGTTTTGGTTGGGGAAAGGATTATTTTTTTTTTTAAAGGATCGGACCGCGCCATGATGGCTGCCTACGTACCCCCACAAGTTGGGAGATCAGGTCCTACGTAGTTCGCCCTCAAGGGAAAAAGGAACTGATGATTTAAGCGTAGAACCGCTTCACCGAGTCAGAATTGAGGGGTTGTGGAAATACCTCACCATCCATTTCTTGCAATATGAGGGCCCCTCCGGATAGCACTTTCTTGATCACAAATGGCCCTTCCCAGTTTGGGGCAAACTTCCCCTTGGCCTCGTCTTGACAAGGCATGACTCTTTTCAACACCAAATCATTTTCCTTGAATTTTCGAAGTCTTATCTTCTTATCGTATGATCGAGAGATCCTCTGTTGATACAGTTGACCATGCCAAACGGCAGCCACCCTCCTTTCGTCAATTAGGGCCAAATGGTCGTATCGACTTTGCATCCAATCCTCTTTGCTTATCTGAGCGTCAATCACTATTCTGAGGGACGCCATCTCAACCTCAACTGGTAGAACAGCCTCCATTCCATACACCAAAGCGTAAGGGGTTGCCCCTGTAGAAGTACGCGTTGATGTTCGGTATGCCAGCAGGGTGAGGGGTAACAGATCCGGCCATCCCCGATGATTAGCGGACATTTTCGCCATGATCTTCTTGATATTTTTATTTGCAGCCTCCACTGCCCCATTCATCTTAGGACGGTAAATGACGGAATTGAGATGCTTAATCTTGAACTGGTCACACAGTCCCTTCATGAGGGCGTTGTTTAAATTCCTGGCATTGTCGGAGACCACAACCTCAGGTTGCCCATATCGGCAAATGACATTATTCCTGATGAAGCTGACGATGACCTCCTGAGTGACTTTGGGGAAAGAGGCTGCTTCTACCCACTTGGTGAAATAATCGATCATGACGAAGATGAATCGATGCCCGTTGCTTGCTTTGGGCTCTATTGGTCCGATTACATCCATTCCCCACATCGAAAATGGCCACGGGGAGGTCATACAGTGCAGTTCATTGGGAGGTGTATGGATCACATTACCGTGCGCCTGACATTGATAACACCGTTTGACATGATCATCGCAGTCAGCTTTTAAGGTCAACCAATAATGCCCTGTTCTCAAAATCTTCCTGGCCAGCATCGGTCCACTCATGTGTGGCCCACACACTCCGCCATGGATTTCATTCATAATCTTTTGGGCCTGCGTTTCATCCACGCACTACAACAGTCCCAACCCAGCATCCCTTTTGTAAAGTGAATCCCCACTCAGGTAAAATTTCATCGCCATCTTTTGAATTCTCATCCTTTCAGTCCGATTTGCCTGATCGGGAAGGGATCTGTCCCTCAGATATTCCCTGATGTCGTGATACCAGGGCCGCCTTGTCAACACCACCTCGTTTGACAACACTGCCACATTTTCCTCATATGCCGGGGCATTCTGTACGGTGATCTCAATCTGTGGACTGTCCCTACTCTTGATCACGTGGATTAAGGAAGCCAAAGTCGCCAATGCATCGGCAAAATCATTTCGTCCCCGAGGAATATGGCGGAAGGCGATATCTTCGAACTCTTGCATAAGCTGGGTGACACAACGATGGTATGGAAGTAACCGAAGCTCCTTAGTGTTGTATACCCCGATTGCTTGTCTGATTACCAATTCTGAATCCCCGAACACCGCTAGTCTTTTTACTCCCATGTCACGGGCTAATCGGAGTCCCAAGATACACCCCTCGTATTCGGCGGTGTTGTTCGAATTGCTGAAACGAAGTTTAGTGGCCACGGGGTATTGGTCTCCGGTGATAGAGACTAGGACCGCTCCGGCTCCTGCCCCCTCGGCATTCATGGCACCATCAAAATACAGCTTCCAAAATTGTCCCTCGTCATCACATTTTTCGCGCGATACCCAAAATATATCCTCGCCCGGGAGAGGAGTTTCTAATGGCTCCATCCCTCCTGCCGGGGCTTCTGCCAACTGATCTGCAATTCCCTGCCCTTTCATGGCCTTCTGGGTCACGTACACCATGTCAAACTGTTGTAAGATTAACTGCCATCTTGATAATCGACAATTCAGCATGGGCCTTTCAAAAATATATTTTAGGGGATCCATTCTTGATATCAGGTACGTCGTATGCCCATGGAGGTAGTGCTGTAATCTCCCTGCAGCCCAGGCCAGAGCACAACAGGTCTTCTCAATGGGAGTGTAATTCTGTTCACATTGGCTAAATCTTTTGCTGAGGTAATAGATGGCCTGTTCTTTACCCGCCTCATTCTTTTGTCCCAACATACATCCCATCGCGATGGCATTTACCGATATATACATGAACAGAGGGATTCCATCCCTCGGGGGTACCAGCACTGGTGCTTCAGTCAATTGCTTTTTAATGGTCTGAAACGCCCTCTGACATTGCTCATTCCATTCTTGGGACACCCCTTTTCTTAACAGTTTAAAAATCGGCTCACATGTAGTCGTCAAGTGGGATATAAAACGGCTGATAAAGTTTATCCTCCCGAGGAATCCTCTTATCTCCTTTTCTGTGTGAGGTGCCGGCATATCCACAATGGCCTTAATCTTTGCTGGGTCCAACTTAATGCCCCGATCACTAACCAGGAAACCCAAGAGCTTGCCCGACTGTACTCCGAAAGCGCACTTGGCTGGATTGAGCTTCAAATTATACTTTCTGAGCCGATCGAATAGCTTTTTAAGATGGGTTGTATGGTCAGACTCTACCCTTGATTTCACAATAATGTCATCCACGTAGACCTCTATCTCTTTGTGCATCATATCGTGGAACAAGGCCATCATGGCTCTCTGATAAGTAGCCCCTGCATTCGTGAGACCGAAAGCCAGTCGTCTATAGCAGAAAGTGCCCCAGGGGGTGATGAATGCGGTCTTTTCCCGGTCTTCTTCTGCCACCATTATCTGATGATATCCCGCAAAGCAATCCACAAAAGAATACATTTCGTACTGGGCTGTGTTATCCACCAGGATGTGTATGAAAGGTACCGGGAAATTATCCTTGAGACTGGCCTTGTTTAGATCTCTGTAGTCTACACATACCCTCACCTTTTCTCCAGGCTTAGCCACCGGGACCACATTGGATAACCATTCAGGATAAGTGGATACCATAATGATTCCCGCCCTGAACTGCTTGATGATCTCCTCCTTCACTTTTAAGCTCCACTCCGGTTTCAATTTCCTTAATTTTTGTTTGACAGGCTTGAAACCCTCCTTGATGGGTAATCGGTGTACCACAATGTCGGTGGACAATCCGATCATATCCTCGTGCGACCAGGCAAAGACATCCTCATATTGGCTTAGTAACTCAATTATTTCTGCTTTTTGGCTGGGGGTAAGGTCTGTCCCTATCTTGAGTTCTTTTGGATTGTCAGGGGTTCCGATATCTATAGTGATGGTTTGGTCCAAATTGGGTTTGGGTTTATCTTCGACCCATCCTTTGATCTCATCAGGTGCGTCGTCGTAATCTGTCTCGTCTTGCTCAATGCCCATTAAATCGAAATCCAGCTCAATGTCAAAATCATAATCGTCATTCAAATTTGAAAGACCATTTGTTAGGCAGGGATTACTCAAATGGGTACACCTGACATGAAACAAAATACTTGTCATATATAAATCATTTTTCACGACGATCGCAATTTCAAATAACACGAAGAAACGACACAATTATGCAGAAATAAAACAACAACAAAATAAAACTTCTTCATTCCCCCATCCTCTAGGGTTAACCACCCTGACGTCGAGCTTTACCCTTGTTTAGATATCACTGGTTTCTGGGTCCAATTATCGGTGGTCAGGTCAGATGAAATGCGCTGGATAAAGGAGGGCCTCACATCAGACACCTCCCCGATGATTACGGATACGTCGCCTGAATCCTTCTCTATATCCTCTCCAGGAATAATCAGCCCCGCCCAATCGATGATAGGCACAACTCGTTGGGCTCCCGGTGGTGTGATAACATTCGTCCCCTCCTTACTGCTTGTTAATTGTCCGGGGATATAACATTTGGTTTCAAACTCCTTTGCGACCTCCTGCAGGAAACTTTCCCTCCGGGCCGACTCATTACGTGTGGGGGTTAACTCTTCATTCCCTGCCCCAATCACAGGTCCGCTGATCCCCTGCTCATTGTGGACTTTGGTCACTGGGCTGCCAACTAGTCGAATCGGAGTCGCACCCTGACGGTGTCCCCGTACTGCGCCCACATGGTATCCCAATCCTGCCTTGCCTATCTGCTGTGGTAGGTGGATGGGCTTGGTGATTCCCTGACTGCTTTTCCCTAGTCCCTGTCCAGGTTGGAAGTTCATTTTAATCATTTCCCTTGCCACAAAGGTGAGTTCCGGAGAGACCCTTGGCTTCACAGCTGGAGCTCCCAGGCATCTATAATGGGGAGTGCTAATCTCTAGTGCTTGAAAGCTGGCAGGCGCCGCTGACTCATCCACATTGATTACTGGTAGGCCACCCCTGGGAGGAGAAGGGTCATCACATTCGGCCAAGATTGTTACCAGATTCCCATCGATGATCAACTTGATTTGTTGATGGAGCGTGGAAGGAACTGCCCCGGCCATGTGTATCCACGGCCTCCCTAACAGCAGGTTGTAGCTTGCCGTGATATCTAAGACTTGGAAGGAGATATCAAAAGTACAGGGCCCTATCTCCACTGGCAATTCTATTTCCCCAATGGTATCCCTCCGGGAGCCGTCAAAAGCCCGAACCACCACATGACTGGCCCGCAAGCGCTTGGGACTGATGTTCATTTTCTTCAGCGTACTGAGAGGACATATATTCAATGCCGATCCCCCGTCGATCAGCACCCCATTCATGACATATCCTGAGGAGATTACCGCGATGTGTAGCGGTTTTCGGTGCCCCCTTCCTTCTTCAGGAATGTCCTCATCCGTAAAGGATATTGCATCGGTGTCCAATAAGTGGCCTACCAGTCGGCCGAAACCCTCCTCACTAATTTCTTTGGGCACAAATGCCTCCTCCAGAACCTTCATCAGGGTTTTGCAACGCTCACTGGATGACAACACCAAGTCCATGACTGATGTTAGGGTTGATTCCTCATTTAAAATCTGGATCCCCCTCATTTCCGGGTGATCCATCCTTTTCAAAAACTCTATGGCCCTTTCCTCGGAAACCTCTTCATTTTTTCTCTTTTGGCTCTCAAGGACTCGCCCAGGAAGATATAAGGGGTTCCCCTTGGTCGTCACGGAAGCACAACTGGCCGCTTCCTCTGGTATTCCCCCATAATTCCAGGGTACAGTCTTCAGACTACTGATAGGGAGTTGCGGCCTTGCTGCAAGGATGATGGGCCTCGGGGCTGTCAACTTGAGAGGTCTTTCCATGCCATTTGTACTTATCCCTATCAACCTGATGGGCGCTCCCCGTGCACTCCCATGATCATGTATCACGTTGATCAATTCCTCAATTTTCTGCACATAGTTCAACCTTGGCGGCCCCCCAGCCTCACTTGCCTCCGTCGCATTAACTCCCCCTCCATCATGTCTTGGCAGGGGATTTGCTTTAACATTCGGGGAGTCCGGTTGTTCCACCACAATTTCCCCACTGTCTATCATGTTTTGGATTCGATGCTTCAACGTCCAGCAATCTTGTGTATCATGGCCAGGGGAACTGGAGTGGTATGCACACCGCTTGCTCGGGTCAAACCTTCTACCCTTTGGGTCACTCGGTGGTGCCAGACCAACTATTTTCTTTTGGGCTACTAATACCGCTAGTACCCGCTCAAGCGGCTCCCCGAGCGGGGTGAATACTCGGTTTTGCGAGGCCTCATATCTTCTTCGCCCCTCTGCCCTTTGATCGGTGAAGTTTGGCTGTCGGGATGGCCCTCCCCTCTGTGCCTGTACCGGAAGATGGCTTTCTGCTTTTCTGGATGACCCTTGTAGGATGAGGGAGACATCCTCTTCCTTCTTCTTTTGGACCCTCCGGGAAGTGCTGCCATAGTTTCCATTCTGTATTTGCTCGGCAGCAGTTTCTAAAGCAGTAAGATCCCGGATTTTACCCGATTTCAACCCCATGTCAACCATCTCTCCATGTCTAATCATTTCAGCAAAGGGTCTTCCAATCCCCGAGATGACCCGCTCATAATACGGTGCCTCCTGAATGTCTACAAAGGTCATTACCATCTCTGATTCGCTCATCGGGGGGGTTACCTGTGCGGCCATGCCCCTCCATCGTTGCGCATATTCCCTGAAGGACTCCCTAGGCTGTTTTTTAACCTTTATCATTTGGTACCTGTCAAGAGCCATCTGGGCCTGAAAGCTGTATTGGGTTAAGAAGGTATGGGCCAATTCCTCCCAGTTGTGGATTCGGGCGTTGTCGAGGCGGGCATACCAGATTCTTGCCTCCCCTGTTAAGCTTTTCTGGAATAGTTGCATTCTTAACCCCTCGTCTTCGGCATAAGACCCGAGTTCTCCAATGTATATTTTCAAGTGTGTATAGGGGTCTCCCTTTCCATTGTACTTTTCAAACTCGGGAATTTTGAACTTTTCTGGATATCTGGCTCCGGGGAAAACACATAGATCCGAGTAATTAACCCTGCCCAGGGAGCCTATGCCCTTTAGGGATTGGATGGTCTCCTCCATGTGTTTCATTTTTCTCCGAAGGTCGTCATTGTCCCCCTCTTCTGGGATAGTAATCACTGTCCTGCTAGGTATGGGAACGGCCTTTGGGATGACTGGCTCGTCCTTGAGTCGGGGTTGGTCCTCTTTAAGCAAGTTTGTACCATTTTTAGGAGGATTCTGATCATCCCCTGGTGGTGGAATATTATGCGATCCCTGGTTTACCGGATCCTGTCTGATTAAGAACTGTTCCTTTAGCATTGTGGCCATTTCCATCATCTGTCTTTTAAAATCATCAAACTCCTCCCGAGATATGGAACTATGGTTAGGAATATCAGCCATTTCAGATGTAGAATTTTGGGCTTTCTTAGACTGCGAACGGGTTTGAGGAGCAATCCTACAGAGACAACGGTTCGAAGTTTAGTCCCGGGGAAATGAAAACATGGATGCATGCTAAAACTGTAAAATTTTTTGGTGTTTTTTGGGTTTTTTTTAATCTTTCCCTGCAAAAGAGAAAGTTAGTAGTCCTTTAGTGCCATAACCAATGCTAAACATGCTTTATTATGCTCCCCCAACTAATCCCTGCAATTCACAGCGGTTAGTAATCTCTTTCGACACCGAAAAGGGATGTATGAATATTGAATGAGATCATGACATTTAGACATATAAACGTAAAAGGCATGAAGAGACTTTTCCTGCGTTGGGCTTATCAGAGGCTGACCTATCCTAGGGTTACTCTCACGGGCTTTTCGGCATGAAGGTTCCCAAATCTTCGCAATCTACTCGTTTGAGCCCTTTCGATTGGAGCGGATTTGAGTGGTGCGTTTCCTGAGCCATCTCCGGGGAGCAGCCCCATCGAGTCCAGTAATAAGCAACCGACGGGTTCGCCTCAGGGGGAGGTACTCTCTCAACATACATTCACATTCATCGTCCTCACCGTATGCAAATGATTACTTTAAAGTAAAGCAATACCATTCAATCATTCATTCATTGGACAAAAGCACACATTCACACAACAATAAGTAAAATAGGTCAAAATGTTGCACGCACATACATATTCATAAATTTTTTAAGGATAGGATAGCATCAAGATTTGACGCGGCTTAAGCCCTCTAATGTTCCCCAGCGGAGTCGCCAGCTGTCGACGCCGGGTTCTCGCTTTCTTGGTCTTTTTAGTCTCTTCCAATTTTAGCCTTTTGATTTAGATGACGTTTGGAAAAGGTCGGCATTGATGTCGACGGGGTTTTGAAAGATCGCGTTTTATGATGAGCCAATTAACCAGAGTCGCCAGTTGGTATATTTGAAATGGATGTACCAACTCATCCGAGTTTTCGTTTTTTATAAATCGCTGGCTCATGTGTGACTCCGAATTAATTGGTCTGCGAATCGAGATTCATAGAGTTCGGGGGCTTGTTTAAGTGAGGGGAAGGTGTTAGGCATCCCTCGACTTCCGTGAAACACGGTTACCGCAATCTTAATGCTTTCCTATCCTTTAATTCATGAATGTGTGTGTGCGCGCGCTTGTGTGTGGGTGTGTGTGTCTATGTGAATGATGTGGTGAGTTTGTATGAAAGAATCATTTGGATTTTTAGGGAAAGTCGTGTTTTAATTTGATAACGCTTCGGAATGTCTTTTCGGTATACACGAGCAAGCTTTATTCTTTATGAGAAAGGTTTGATTTTAATTTATCAAAACTATGAGATTTTCATTAGGTGTCGTTTTGGCAAAACAAGAATTTCAAACCTTCGTCAAAATAGGAATCGAGATCTATACGTTGCTTTCGTGAAACGATCGGGCAATTTCTAGAATCTCTTTCACCCTATGCACAAAGATTTAATAAAATGTTACTTATTTGCAAAATCATTTTGTGTGATATTTGAAAACGATTTTCTTTAGCTTTTTCGTTAGATAGGAATCGACATTCATTAGCACTTCTCAAATTTTAACCTCGTGATTCTAATATCCTACTTTGATTGATTTTATGAAAGTCTTCATTATTTTTATTTTTGAAATCAATTTTTGGTGTCACAAATCAAATAAAGCAATAAAAAGCGCGGGGTTATTCATGGGCATGTAAGCCATCAAAATAAACCCCAAACGCTTACAATCCCATCTTTTCACTATGACGGGGCCTTAAATCCGATTCTCGCCTTAACGTCGTTTTAAGGCCCGACGATTACATGTTACAAACGAGCATCTTGAATCTATCACACACATCATACCGTCCATCATCGGATTTGGACCACGGGGTCACATTCCTAGGCTCACACGTGATTAATACATGCCCGCGCAACGAATACTACATAACTAACCAACCCGGATTTATCTAATATGTCATGATATCCGGAAATGACAAATCTAAATAAATTACACCCAATAAATTATCACAAACAAGCTAGCAATTTCATCCATTGGATATCCTCGGGTTATTAGGAGGAATTTTGTTCCAAGGGAACCCTCACTAATAATCCCTAATCCATGATTGTTCAACAAGATACATGAAAGTTATATCTAATTTACCCAAATCAATAGGACATGAATTGCTAGAACAAATAGAAATTTTCACCTTGCAATTGATCTCAAATGGATGTGAACTTATGTATTTGAATAGGATAAAGGATGTATTTGATACAATCAAACTCAAAAGAATTAATTCCACTCTTTTTTTCTTCTTCTTTCTCCCTATTTTGTTGCAAAATCTAGCTATTTTCTCTCTATTTCCGTGTTTTTTCGCTGCTGCAGAAATTCTTCTTCTTCCAAAACTGCTGAACCCCCTGTATGCTGCCTGAAGCTGGCTTAAATAGGCTGGCCAGAGCCAGCCGCAGATCTATCTGCGGCTGGCCGCAGATGGATCTGCGGCTGGCCAGCTGGCACGCCTCCCATCGCACTCAGCTGGTAGTGCTGATTTCCTGGTTTCCGTGCTGGCGCACCCACTTGGCCGCAGATCTATCCGCGGCTGGCGGGCTTGACTTTATCGATTTTCATGCCACGCCTCGATTTTCGTGCCGCAACGTCGGTTTTCGCTGACAGGCTCGTATTCTGCAGTCCGGGAATTTTCGGGAGACGTGCCACCTCATTCGGAAGTGCCTGCCTCGGACGGCTTTATTGTCACGTAAACTTGGGTTGACCAAAACATTGCGGCGGTGGCGGGCGCTCGCCCTTGTGCCCGTTCCTTTGCTCCCACAAGCCGGTTCAATTGACGGATTCGCCCTCCTGTCATGGTTAGTAGAAGGAAACGCAAAATTTGGGTGTCTACAGTATCCGACCCATGATTTGGAATTAGCAGCTGTGGTGTTTGCTTTGAAAATCTGGAGGCACTATCTCTATGGGGAGAAGTGTGAAATATATACAGACCATAAAAGTCTGAAGTATATTTTTACACAGAAGGATTTGAATATACGGCAGAGGAGATGGATAGAATTGATCAAAGACTATGACTGTGAAATTCTATACCATCCAGGGAAGGCTAACGTGGTTGCTGACGCTTTGAGTAGAAAGGGTCGGGAGAAACTACTTTTGTTAACTGATCAGGAGAAGCTCGTAGCAGAAATGGTTAAATTGGAGCTAGAGGTGAAGTGTCTGCCAGAGTCTAATGAAAAATTGTTCCAGATGGAAACCCAACCAACTTTGGTAGAAAAGGTGAAGGAAGCGCAACTTCACGATGAGGAATGTGATAAAATATGGCAAAGAGTGCTTAAGGGAGAAGAGCTTAACTACAAAATCGACACCGAAGGAATGTTGAGATTTGAGAGCAGAATTTGGGTTCCATCAGTGCCAGAGATCAGAGAAAAGATTTTGAACGAAGCTCACAGTTCAAGATTTTCGATTCACCCTGGTAGCACAAAAATGTACCAGGATCTTCGACAACATTTTTGGTGGCCAAACATGAAAAGAGAGTTTGCTGAGTGTGTTGCGAAGTGTCTCACTTGTTAGAGAGTTAAAGTATAGCATCAACGACCAAGTGGTTTGCTACAGCCCTTGGAGATACCAGAATGGAAGTGGGAGCATATCACAATGGATTTTGTGGTATGGCTTCCAACTACTCAGAAGGGGTATGACGCAATATGGGTCATAGTTAACAGATTGACGAAATCAGCACATTTCTTGCCTATCAAAATCAGATTCACTTTGGTTCAGCTGGCGAAATTATACGTAAAGGAGATTATCTCAAGGCACGGTGTTCCAGTGTCAACAGTGTTAGACAGAGATCCACGTTTCACCTCAAAATTTTGGAGGAGTCTGCAAGCTTGTTTGGGAACGCAGTTGAGAATGAGTACAGCCTACCATCCTCAAACCGATGGCCAGAGTGAAAGAACAATTTAAACGTTGGAGGATATGCTTCAAGCGTGCGTCATGGATTTTAAAGGTAACTGGGATGATCATTTACCTTTGGTCGAGTTTGCCTATAACAATAGTCATCACGCTAGTATCGGCATGCCGCCTTATGAAGCATTGTACGGAAGAAAATGCAGAACTCCGTTATGCTGGGATGAGGTTGGTGAACGACGACTATTGGGACCCGAGCTGGTACAACAAACTGTTGAAATTGTCAAGGTGATAAGAGCCAGACTGATAGCCGCTCAAGACAGACAGAAGAAATATGCTAATCAACACCGACAAAATCGCGAATTTGAAGTCGGCAGTTTTGTGTTTCTCAAAGTATATCCCTGGAAGGGGAAAATCAGATTTGGTAAAAAAGGTAAGCTGAGTCCGCGATTCATTGGACCCTTTGAAGTGTTAAAACGGGTGGGTGAGGTAGCTTATCAGGTAGCTTTACCTCCTGAGTTAGGCCACATTCACAACGTTTTCCACATATCGGTGCTACGACCGTACAAGCTAGATTATAAACATGTAATAGAACATGAACCGCTACAATTTGAACAAGATTTATCCTATGAAAGGGTTCATGTACAGATAATAGACAGGAAAGAACAAGTACTTAGAAATAAAGTGATACCTTCTGTTAAGGTAATCTGGAGAAACCACAGTGCTGAAGAAGCAACGTGGGAACTCGAAGAGCAAATGATGCAAAAATTTCCTCAATTATTTGTTTAATCTTTATATTACGATTCTGGGGACAAAATCTTTGTAAGGAGGGGAGAATGTAATGGACGAATTAATTGCGTTGTGATTCTGGGGATAGAATCCTTTTAAGGAGGGAAAGATGTAACGAATGCAATTTTTGTGATTGAATAAAAATATTTATTGAATTATATAAATATTTTTATTAATTTATTGAGCTAAATAAATAATTTATTAAGTTTTGTGGAATGGGTATATGTTAAGTTTAATAATGTTAAATGTTATTTGAGTGTGATTTGTTATATTTATTCTAATTTAATTTAATAATTAAATTAGATGATGAAAAGGTTTATTTGAATAAATGATTTATTTGAATAATATAATTTATTTGTTGATATTGTTATTAATTAAATAAAATTATTATTTGAGTTAGTAAGGTTTAATTGAATTTATTTAATAATAAGTTCAATTAAATTAAATGTGTGACAATTGGAACTATATGTTATGATGATTTATTAAATAAATGAGAAAGTGTTTAATTCAGTTTTACCAAACAAGGCCCTATGACCTTTGTTTGGAAATAATGGGTTATTTTAATTTTGTTTTACCAAACAAGGCCTTAAGACCTTTAGTTAGAATAATAGATTATTTTAATTTGTATTTGCCAAACAAGCCTTATGGCTTTTTGAATTATGTAACTGATAGATTAATATCATACGTTATTATTTTATTAAATCATCAGTTTTTATTCTTGTTTCATCAGTTTTTTTTTTTTTTTAAAACTACGTCAGTTGTAAAAAGAAAAGAAAGAAGAGAAAGAACAGAGTTCAAAGAGAAAATAGAAATACAGAGAAAACAAGAGAGAACTTGAGAGTTGTGAGAAGAGAGAATTGAGAAGAATAGTTTGGGTATTGGAGGAAGAAATTCAAACCAAAGGAGGTTAACCTTATTAATCAAAGCAAATAGAAGGTATAAACTTTTTACTGTATTTTATTTTTAGTTCTCTGTATATTATTTACTTGCTTAAAACATGAATTACTTGGTGTAATTGGTAGTAATCATGTGTTAGATGATTATATGATGATTAATAGTCAATGTAGAGGTATTAATTCATGAAACCATGCTTTAGAATTGAGTTCTTAGTTTTACAGAGCTTTATTTCATGTATGGTTTATGTGTATGAAAACTGATGCTTTAATTGGTTATTAATCGGTAAATTAATAATTGTTTATGGTTATATGATGAAAAACAAGAATAATGCAAGAAGAATGGTTTTAATTGGTTGAAAAATGAATTTACAGAGCTTGATTTCATGAAAATGGTCAAAACTTGAATAAATTGTTTAACAGTGAAATTCTTGGGTTTAAATTGGTTGTTTATGTGATAGAATGATTAAAATGTTTAGAAAACATGTTGGGTAGTTGTTTTCTAGCGTATTTGATGTCTGGGTATATTTAATTTGTGTATTGGATGGTAGAATTCGGAAAATTTGGCCAAATTTGGCCTAAGTTTTCACTGTTCGCGAACTGGAGGAGACGATTGTCGGGTGTCTCGCCCCGGCGAGAAAAATGAGTTGTTAAACTTCGCCCCGGCAAGAAATTTGTTAAGGAAAACCTCGCCCCGGCGAGATTTTCATTTAGTAATTTTCCGCCCCGGCGAAAATCACTGCTGAAAAAAAAAATTTATTTTGTCTTCTTATCTTGGTAGTTGTGATATATTATTTTACGCAGGATTAAACTTAAATTAATGTGGTAAGTGAATATTAAGATGTTAATATGGATTCTAAATGATGTTTGATGATGATTAAATACTAGATAATATACCTTAACTTAAAGATAAGTTTCGAGTGTAACATTGTTGTAATAAAGCTTGTAGCTTCTGAAATAGAGTTGATAATCAGTAGTTAATTGGAAAATTGAGGTGAGGATTGGAATATTAATGTACGTGAGTATTGTAACTAATTATTTTTGTTGCAATACAAACGGAATCTGTAGGTTATTTATTGTACGTGGTTTGTAATTAGGAAAGCTACATACGAGGCAAGTTTCTGAACTCCATTATTATATTAAACAAGTTGTCCTTCCCTTTTAACTTGTTAATTTATTCAAAGCAAGTTTATTTATATTGAGCAAGCTTATTGACCTTAGCTTATTGATATTCAAGCAAGGTTACTATCATCTTACGTACTTGAGCTTTATTCCAATCATTGTTTGTTATTCGAATTTTGAGTATAGTTTCTATTGAACAAACTTTATTGTTAAATCGAATGTATTAGCGACTAGCAAACTCTTATTGATTCAGCTAGTCCTTAGTTGATGAGCGTTTCAAAGACTTAGAATATTTTAAACTTGTTCCAAGCCAAGTTTCTTTTGGTACGGACTCTGATGATAACTGAGATGAACAACACTAATATAGGGGATTAACTACGCGACAGCGTTAAAATGTTTGTGCACAATACATTGTACAAAGGGCTGATCCCCCTGAGTACGAGATAGAAGGTCCATAGTCTTTAAGACTGTTAAAGGTTACGGTAGAGATACCAGTTAACCTAGGACATAGTTCGAGGTATTGTGACCCTCAGATAAAATTAATAAATCTTGAAATCCATTTTCCTTAAATCGAGCATTCTAACGAGCTTTCAGACGTTGATTCCTTATTGATTGAATTCAGAAAACTATTATTCCTCAGATGAAATTCATTTCATTTAAATATTATTGTTATCGTACTTGTGAGCAATTGTTTGCTCACTCTTGCACTAAACATTGCAGCTAAGATAGAAAAGCAGGACGAGCCGTCCACAAGTAACGGCAAGGCAAGATGCCGAAATAGCAGGAGATTTATTGTTTTCTTGATGTTTAATTGTATCAAAAACTTATTTAAAATTATGTTTTATTCCGCATTGATGTATTAAGGTTAAGATAACCTGGGATTTGATTGTTTATCAGTTTGGTGATGTAACCCATTTTGGGAAGATGTTTCTTTAAGTTTATTTAATTGTTCTTTATTATGGGTAGTTAGATGTGAATGTTTGAGATAGTGAACACCAAATCAGTGGAAATTAAGTACCCGGATTTGGGGGTGTCACAATCCTAACTTTTCCTTTGCTCAATACGAATTCCATTTAATTCGTATATCACTATTAATCACTCTTTCATGAGTTTACATAGTACAATTTCATAGTACAACTTTCGTACAACAATTATGCTATAACATTTTCAATCATTCGATTGATCATCTATCATTCCATGTCTTAATCAGATCAAGTTATGAGCTTTCTTATAATCGTGTTATATTACGATTCTTTCTATCTGATGATCGTTTTGTTTTACGATCTTTTTAACTTTCACTTTAATCATATATTATGATTTTATTTAAGCTTTTCATCATTGCTACTGGAGTTAGGTAACTCCAGATTCTTATCTTTATAACTTTTCAAGATTCTTCTTTGAATCTTATTTATCTTTTCCTTTACCTAATAATGAATTTTCAAAAATTCATCTTTTAGCACTTAAACTCTATTTGAGTTTATTCCTTATCCTTATCCTTATCCATGCGGTTATAGCCTAAGGTACCCCTACCTAAGGTTTATAACCTATAGCTCTGATACCAACTTGTGAGCGCCCCCAAACCCGGGTCCCTTGAACCTCGGACCTGGTGTGTCACGATACATCATATTTACAACTACTGCGAAAGATATAAACATAAATTGTTTATACAATTATCTTTGCTACATATCCCAAGGTCTATAACCTTTATTTTAATACATATTTACCTTTAGATTCACAAAAGGTTTACACAATTAACTTACATCAAATAACCAATTTGGTTATTATGCATAACACTATAATCTTGTCCTTTACATCTGTCTCTGTATTTCCTCGAGCATTCGTATTAATCTGAAATTTGTTATCATGATATTGCAAGGGTGAGCAACTACTTTGCTCAACAAGTTTAAATACAATAAAGATATATCATGGTTGAAAGAATGAATAAGCTTTAGAACTTTTCAACAATATAATAATTGTGAAAGAGCATGAATCAGAATTTCAATAATTGAATGACTGAATTCAATAATATAGGGTGACAATAATGACCATGAACAATTTAACTGAACCTTATAGTAATGGAGGTGATCAGCCTTTCATACCTGATGAACATATGCAACATACACTAAGTGCGAATCAATAATCAAAGATGTGAAATAATTAACAATAATTATCCACTAACATGCTTGAAAGATAATAACTCGAGTATGAATTAGGGAAACTTGCCTGTACCGTCGATTACAGCTATGCAATTTAACTTAATCTCTTATGAAAGACCTATCATTTATAAGATTGATCTTTCAATTAGCATCACATATATCACCTTATAATATCACTTCTTTATCAATAAATTATCTAATATTTAACCACATAACTAAATATTAGATAACACCTTAGCACCATACGCATTCAAAATTCTAAAGCTGGAACACATCGAGTCTTTAACAGTGTTCAATATAGTATGCTGAGTGGTTTCCCACAAACAACCAACAAACTAGTTTCCGTCTCGTCTACACTGTTTTCACAGTGAGTTAGATCGGTTGCTAGTTCGTATATACCTCCGCTCCCTGAAGGAATTGTTTAGCCCAGCTACTATACATCAACTATTAAAGAACACAACTGTATTAGTACCTTATCGTAAACCATATGACTTAACACTAAGTCTTTCATTTTATAAGTTCTTCTTTATAATCCATTAAGCCTGAATACCTAATTCAGCAAGTTGGATTATCTAAACATACCAATCCAGCAACCTGGATTTAAACTAACATCTAATCCAGCAACCTGGATTCACTATTACAGTAAACCATATTCATTAATTTAGTAAACCACATTCACCAATTCAGTAAGCCAGATTCAATCAATTCAGCAAGCCGAATACTACAATCCAGCAAGCTGGATGCAACTGTAAACTCCTATTTTAGTTGACACTTAACAGTCGGTTAAATGTTTAAAGCTTAACTTGACTATGTATTGAGAGCCTTTCATTCCATTTAATTGATTAAGGTTAATTAAATAACCCTTTATAACTGTCTTCGATTGATACTTAATATTTAGTTATGTCTTAAATCTTATCTTTATATCACGTTCGATGTATAATTATTGTTAACATTAATAAAGTTAACGTTCGTCTCATCATTCTTTAAAGTTCTCTTTTGATCGACACTTAACGTTTGGTTAAGTTATCGTAGTCGTCGTTACATCATATTAGAGGTATTACATTTGTTAACAATATTTAGTTAACAATCGTATCATATTTCTTTATGTTTTCCTTTTCATTGATATTTAACGTCCGGTTAAATAGTCTTAGTCTAAAGTTACATTATATCAATGTATTATTTTCATTAAAGTTAATTAAATAACTCTCCCATCTTGCCTTTAGGCAACTTTTTTATTTTATTTTATGTTTACTTAACACTTTAGCTAAGTTCTTATACTCTTGTATTAACATCCTTCACATGTTTATTAGGTTAATAGAATAATTACATCAACATTCAAGTCATCATTTAACTTCGTATCATACCCTCAAGGTATTTCTTTCAATTAATACTTAACATGTAGTTAAGTCCTTATCGAATGTCTCCACATCGTTTTGAATGTATATTAGATTAATAAAAGAAAATCTTTAATCATGCTTTCGCTTAACTTCTCTCATTTATACTTAACATGTAGTTAAGTATTTAAACTTTTAAAATATAACCCATTATGGTTAATCCTTACCTTACTATTCAAGATTTACACTTTATAATACTTAGAACGGTAGTTAGTAGGTTCGGAACGCTTTATGGTTCATGGAACGCTAGTCCGACACCTTTCATTCGCATCTGGTTTAGCAACATCTTCAAAATGCCCATTTTGGCCTTTTCTTAAAATCTCAAATTTTAGTTTTTATTATCTAAAATTGTAGTACTATCTTTAATCTTTTTAAAACATCTTGAATTATCAAATTTGGACTTCGTACGCAAACGTTATGCTTATTTTAGTTTTGGATGTCAAAATCACTTGTCTAGCTCGCGAATTTTAGACCCAACCTCGCTTAAACAGTCATAACTTCTTCGTTATTTACAATTTTTGGGTGATTCCAGTGGCCACACGAAGCTAACTTCCGTATCTACAATTTTGTCCTACTGAAATATTTTCAGTTCCCAACACATCAATACAGGAATCACATGTAAGTGAGCTGACCCCAAAATTCGCTGGGCAGTTTGCATCAATACTTAGATTGGTCATAACGTTTTGCTTCGAAATCAGAATTAGTCCGTTTCAGAGTCTATGGAAAGCTTATTCAGTGTACAATAACATACCAAAAGCCCAGAATTTTTAAAGTAATCTAGCTAGCCCCGAATTTTCTAATTTTGGGCAGCAGCTCACTCGTTCTTCTCTCCTCTCCATTTGATTTTCATATTTTGCGTTTTACATAACCAAATCAAATGATTTCAAGTTCTATGAACTCGTAACTCATAATATTACAACATATTAAATATACACAATTTTTCATCCATACCCACTATGCGGATCTAAGGATCAAAAGAAAATGGGAGTTTTAGAGTTTTAAAAGAGTATTTCTTAGATACAAGCTTAATAACCAATCAAACCTCTAGATCCAACCATGAATCATCATAGATCATATAAATCTATCATTATAAAGTTCAATAATAACAATCCAACACTAGATCTAAGTTAAAATACATTAAAATAGCTAAAGTTTTGGGTTTTACCTTTGTGTTCTTCATTTTCCTTTCTTTCTCTTTCCTTCCATGGATCTTCTTCCAAAGCTTTCTTCTTCCTCCATCTATGGCCAAGCCTTCTCTCTCTCTCTCTCTCTTCCTCCCTTCGGTCGGACCTCTCTCTCTCTCTCTTCCTTTTGTTTTTGCCGAGAATGAGAATGGAAGAGTGAATAATATACATATATATTTTACTTCCCTTATCCCTTTCAAACTCTTATATATATATATATATATATATATATATATATATATATATATATATATATTAACTTTTTCCCAATTCTATAGATTACATAATTAATTAAATCATTTGGGTCATGAAATAAAATAATTCAACCCACATAATTACTTTATCCTAATATTTAATTCGGATTTCTTTTCCATAAAATTTAGAATTTAAAATAATTATTCACCTACATTTATTTATATAACTCAATTAAATTCTTCCTTAATTAAGTTAAAATAAATAATAACTGAGATATATTAAAAATAAGTCTCTTAAATCAATCTACTAGTATGCAAATTTGAATACTAATATTCTAGCATTACTAGACCATCACTCGGGCTACTAGTTATTAAATTTTTTAATAATTATTCCAATTGGGCTATGTTAATAAGTCTACATATTAATTACCCAAGTCCAAAATCAATTAAATGAGTAGGCTTGGTTATTTAACCAACTGGATTAGTCCACTAGTATTTATTTATTAGTTGGACTATTAATATAACACTTAAGGTTATTAACTCCTCATATTTATAATATTTATAAATATGTTGCATAACTTTCCTTTTCATTTCTGAGTCACTTAAATTAAATAAATTAACTAACTTATTTAATTCACATAATACATATTTACTTTATCATCAAATAATTAATATTTCATATATAATAGGTTTGACATTTAACCTCATGTCTTATCAAAAATCTCTTTTTTACTATTTGCTAAGCTCCACAAGCTTTTTATTACATGGCTTGCCATATACAATTGATGTACCATGATCTTAATCCCTTCTTGGACTTTTATTAACTTCCAATACTTGACTACTAGGTTAGGCTCATTTAATTAATACCACCACACTTAGTTTATCTCTTCCCAATTTAATATCTTTGGGTTCTCTGAAACTACCATTCAGGCTCAGTTTTCATTAATCTATATGATCAATTTAATTAACCTTTCTAAGTATAGGTATATATATAATTATACATATACTCATTCTCTTGGTCCTTATTATAACAAGCTAACATTGCTAATACAGCAAACTGTTTTTCTAATTCAGCAAACCGAATACACTAATTCAGCAAACCGAATACACTAATTCAGCAAACCGAATACACTAATTCAGCAAACCGAATACACTAATTCAGCAAACCGAATACACTAATTCAGCAAACCGTTTCTTTTTCCATATGCATCTTTACACAATCTCTTTCCTTAATTCACGTAAGGTTAAAGGTAACATAATACCTCGTTCTTAACATACATTCAAGTATAGTTCCATTCGGGGTTTTGAATTTTGTAACCCTCATTCTCTCAATTCTCTTTCAAATAGTAAACCATATAGGTTTTTCTTAGACAAAGGATATTTGAGATTATAATTTCACTCATTGCTGCACCTAGATTGCCTCACTTCTTGTTAATTCCAATTGATTACTTCAGATTGCTAGTCAAGAACACGAATGAAACATATGATCATCTCTCGATGTACCATACCAATATCACACTAAATCCACAAATGATAGAATGAATGTGAACACCCTAATTGATGTAACGATCGGGAATTTTAATTTCTTTGTAACCCGAGTTTATGTGTGAATAAAATGAATTTATATTTATATTTATATTATTATGTGTTATGTGTTAAAGGTGGTGTTACAACCTAGAATATGTTTATGTGTTGAATTTGATGTGTTGTTGTGTCGTTAGGGTGAATATATTGATTTCACGAAAAATCACGGGACACGTTTACCTAGGCACGATTCACGGGACACGTTTACCTAGGCACTATTCATGCCATAATATTTTTACGTCTTTTTTGACCTTAATAAATTTCAATAATACACGTGTGTGAAGAGATAATTTTTCCAAGTGTCGGATTTTCATTTTGAGCCCATTCGTGTTTTATTCGGTATCCGAAATGTATAATATGACTGTTCCGAATAAATGAACGAATCCCATAATTATTATTTTTATGTGTTCCAATATTTTATGGGAGTACCCATTTTAATTTTCGGAAGAGTTATTTACCAAATAGGGTACAAAAGTGGGAGTATTCGAGTATATTTTTATGTATTTGGGTATTTATTTTGACTTGTTACTCCAAGAGCGAACCATCTTAAACCCTTGGACCAATCAAATACAAGGAAGGAGAGTATGGTCGGCAACATGCTGCTCTTTGCAAGGCTCAATGCCTTAATTTTCCAAATTTGCTGAACATTTTTGGGCTACTCCCTTCATCCTCCCGAAGCCTCCAACTTCCAAAGCCATTTTCAATTTCTCTCCCATTCCTTGTTCAGCCATTCCATTCTTCCTCCTTGCTACTGCTAGTACTAATAGAGAGAGAGGACATTGAAGAAGAAGTAGAAGAACATTGAAGGGAAGAAGCGGAAGAAGGAGTTCACGGAGGAAGAAGGAGCACGGTGAACTAAGGAGGAAGGAGGAACTCAATCCAATCGAGCCTAGCAATTTTCTTAGCACCTAGAGAGGATTTACAAGGTAAACAATCAACCAAAAATCCACTCATTTTTGATTTTGATAGAATTTTCGAGTTCTTTGTGTTCTTGAGTTCAAACCATTGGGTTTGAGCATTTCTTGCAATTGTTGGTTGTGGTCGATTTTTATTATAGCCAAGAAATCTTGTAAGCTATTAATAACCTCAAAGTGGAACAAAATCAATGAATGATCCGAACCTTGGCATAAAGGATGAAACTTTGGACCTTTTGGACAAAATAACTTTCGGATGATTTAGAGGACTATAAAGCCTTGATTGAGTAATTGTTTGGTTTAATTGATGTTGTAATATTGTAGTTCCATGGGTTATCACTACTACAAAACAGTAAATAGATAACACTTAAACCACAACGTTTTTATAAAAAACGTTGTGGTATTTTTTTGCATGACATTTTTTTAATAAAACGTTGTAGTTTAATAGACAAAAACGTTGTCAATTTAGAAGGGCCAATTTTTGATTTTAAATAGATAACTTTTTTTTAAAAAAACGTTATGTATTTAAAAAACACGGAGGGGCGGAAGGGAGTAATTTAAAGCACATAATCGACATCTCAAAAACTAGGGCTCAAATTCAGCTCCAACTCAGAGCTCGAGCTCTCCTCTTCGACAAAGCCTCTTTTTCGCTATGAAACCAAATTCCTCCATAGAAAACTCTCAAGCTAGTTTCTCTCTCCTCGTCCTCTTTCTTTCAATCAACACTGATTTACCTGTTACAAATTCAGTTTCTTTCATTAATGGTGGATTATTTCTCGAACAATCTGTTCCTTCGTCTTTTATTTCATTACAAAACGATAATTCTTCTTCAGAATAATCTGTTTCATTAATGTATCTCTCTCTACATTTACATCCACACAGCTTCCCCAATCTTACTTCCAATCCAAAATCCACCTGCCAATCTCTCAGATCTATTATTTTCTGTATCATTTCTTTCATTATGATCCATATATAGTAGAAAACCCTAGATTATGAATCATTACCACATATATGAAGCAATCGGGCATGGAAAATACTCGGTAATACTCTTTTTTCAACTTTATACCGTAAATTTGAGCTTATTTACATAATCTCTCTTACAGATACTTATATATGTGTGTGTATTTTGATTGTAGACTGTATATAAGGGGAGAAAGAAGAAGAGCATTGAGTATTTTGCTATTAAGAGTGTAGATAAATTGCATAAGAGCAAGGTTCTTCAAGAAGTAAGTTTCCTGTTGATCTTTTTTATTTACTTCAGTGTGGAATTTATTGTGGAATTAGTTATAAGAAAGCAAAAAAGAAACTATTTTTGAATTTACGGGAAATTGACTGATTAAGGGAAATTGTGGATTCACGTTGAGTTTAATTTGGGATATTGAAAAGTTTGTACTTCTTCTATATCTAATCTAGCTAGTCATATTTTAAGAATTGAAGTGGTATGTAGTGTCATAGTTGTTTGTCTGCCATGAGTTTATGTCTTATTAACGAAAATTATGGGCTTACGATGAAATTGATATGTGGATTTTGTGAAATATGTGCGCTTGTATATGACTAATTTTGGTTAATTACTCCAAGATGAATTTTTGGTGGGTTGAAAAACTGAATATAGCAATGACATTTGCTTGGTCTCAGTATGCTCTAATCCGTTTATGAAGACATGTGTTCTGTATTGAATGCATAAATAAAACGCTACATGATATAGGAATTTGCAAGCCTGTCTGCATGAATCTCAAGTTCTTAATATTACCAACCTTTGAGAAATTTGGGCTTGTTTTTTTTCTCTAATATGTAATTTTTCCAGGAATATATTTAATTAATTGCAGGTGTATATTATCATTATCTTTCTATGCCTGCAAACTTAAAATTTAAGCTGGTAAAGTATGAAATGGGGTCAGCTTTGCAGAAACATATATGAATTAATTTGTTCAGCAAGTGATAGGTTTAATCCAACAAGAAGTTTGAATGAGGATGACAAACGGAAAGGGGGTTTGCTCTACACCAATTACTTATCACACACTTGTTATTTGGCTAAATCTCGTGTTTTTGACCTTATCTGCAGGTCAAAATCCTTCACTCTCTAGATCATCTAAACGTGATAAAATTCAATTCCTGGTACAGCTTGCTGTCATTTGGAGATATATATATATATATATATACACACATATATATGGTTAAATTTGCTACAGGAATGAAAGTTGTCATATAAATTTGTATATATTATATATTTACATATATATAATATATATATATATATACACACATATATATATATAGTTAAATTTACTACAGGAATGAAAATCATATATATGTGGTATACAAATAAAGTTTGGAGTTATTACTTATTACTTCACAATGATTATGCAATGGGATATACTGAGTACCGAGTTTTTCTCCGTTTTTCTTTTCTTGCTTTGTGTTGCAAAAAATAACTTCACTATATGCCTAGATTGGTTTGGATTCAAGATAACTTCACTATGAAGCTATAAAGCTGGTCTCTTAGTAAAACACTCATTTTGGTTTTTGGTTTTATGATTAATCATTGTTTTACAGACGGTTTTCATCATATCAGTCTGCAATAATCAACTGCTTGACTGGATAGAAAACGAGCTGATTTGGGTGCTTAGCCTTATACCAGGTTTTGATACCATTCTCCCCAACCTCGTGGCCAAACTTCATGCAACGAAAGAAAAGTATATGGCATCCCCACCTCCGGTGACCTCAAATATCAAGGTATCACTGGTTAGATAAGGCCGATGATCTACTTTCCATATGAGATACGACTATTAAAAACCCTATTTGGGTCATAAAGTTTCTTATTTTTCTCTAATTCGGACTTTTGATATTGGGATTCTACTATAATTTCTTCCATATCCTTCTCAGGTGAACAAGTGGGATCTCTCGTTTGCTTCAATTTGGAACACTGTTGTGTTGTTGATGCTCATCAACTTTTTTGTTAAGATTGTGGTTGCAACTGCGCAAAGATATCTTAAGAAGTAGAACGAAAAGGACTTGGTTGCGATAAATCACGTGTCACCAGCAACAGGCACCTCAAAGGAGACTGATCATTTTGATGAATTTCTTAGGCTTTTTTGCACATGCTTAGGTAGTAGCTTAATTTTATGGATAGTTTGATTTATTTTGTGGATGCATGTAATCAAATTCACAATTCAATATAGTAGTAATTTATATTGAAAAGTGAATTTGAGATGCATATATGAATAGTTTGGTATATTTTTTTGTGGATGTAGTAATTTGAAACTGTAAACGAATGGTATTATTGGGATGTATTTTGAATGGTTGATACATTTTGGCTTTAAATTTAAATGAGAATTTAGACCTTTTTTAGTTATATATATTATAGCATTAGCAGATTGCAGGTGCACTGGTAATATAAGTGAAACACAATTTTTTTGTCTAAATAGATGACACATTCTAAACGTTGTGTAAATGTGTCTAAACGTTGTCTAATATATTAAAGTACAACGTTTTCAAGCATCTACTAATTTATGGAAAACAAATCTACAACGTTTTTTCTTGAAAAACGTTGTATAATGTGCATAACTACAACGTTTTAAAACGTTGTATAAGGGTGTCAAATAGATGACACCCTTAACCACGACGTTTGTCTGATAGAAACCACAACGTGTTTTATGCGTTATCTATTTACTGTTTTGTAGTAGTGTATCTTCATAACCCAATTTGAATTGAGTTAAAAGGAGTTAAAACGAAGATTTGGTATTTATTTTGGTGAAGAACACCAAGAACACGAAAACAGAGTTTTCATTTTGTGCTTTGGCTCAAAAATTAGTCGTGTTAATGTTTATGGGTAATTCTAAATTTTTGATATGTTGTAGCCCTATGTATTAGGAGTCCATAGAGTCCAAAATGGATCAATTTTCTTGTGTATAGAAGGAGTTATGAAGGTTAGAGTCGAAGGAGGTCGAGGTCACGAACTGGGCAAAAGCCCAGAATCCGGCAACTGGATGGTTGACGCTGTCGCGCCAACAACTCATACCACAACGTCAAGCCTATCCAGGGAATGAACGGGGGCTCACGCCGCAGCGTGACCTCCAAGCATTCAGCGTGGCGCCGCAACGACGCCACGTGGCAGGAGACAACAAGGGACTCACGTCGCAGCGTGGGATCTAATTACTAAGGCTCGCGCCGCAACGTGAGGCCTGTCAGGGAAAAACTGGGACTCACGCCACAGCGTGAGATCCAAGTATAAGGCTTGGTGCCGCAGCGCCAATGTCGTGTCCGGCCTGGGTCAGGTTGGTTAGACTGGGTCGGGTTGGGTCGGACCCAGTGAATTTTTCCAGCAAGTCCAAAACCCATATTCTTGTACTAAATGATTAGACAAGTTAGTTATTTATATCTTGGTAAGCCTTAATTGTTTAATTGTATATTAAATGTCAACCAAATTGATGTTGTCTTAAGGCATAAATTAAGTAACCTGGTTGCAACTTACGTTTGGCTTCCTGGGGCGTTGCCCCCTTAGACCCCTGCCAACTCACCAGGGAGCGAGACCCTCGACTGGGTAGTCGTAGTGGCAATCAATGTGTTTTAATGATGCAACGTCTGTTTTAAACTTAATCCTTATGTGGCTAATTGTTATATGAATATGTATTTATATGTGTAGGATATTAAGGAGTGTGTGTTGTAATATTGTAGTAGACGCACCAGGCAAGTTTCTAAACCTTATGCACTATTTTTATTTCGTGGAAACAGGTATATGTTATGCAAGTTTCCTAACGCTTGTTTAACCCTTGTGTTGAGCAAGTTTCCTTACCCTAACTCAATTTAATGTTGGACAGATTTTCTTAACCGTACAACTTTTATTTATTGTGCAAGTTATTTATTGATTGAGCAATCATTCTATATTATTGCAAGTTCCTTACTCAACTATTTTTATTTGAGCAAGTTTTCTATCTTCTACAAAAGTTGTATATTGTTGCAAGTATTACTCCATTAAGCAAGTTTCTTATCTTATTCAAGATATTCTGTACAGGTTCCTTTACTTCAATCATTGTCATATTGCAAGTTACCTAGCTATGCTTCAACGCATGTTATTAAAGCTTTCAAGTTCTATATTCTATGAACTACATAAAATAGATGTCAAAGCTAATTATTTCGGCTAGACGTATGTTTAATCATCATTGTTCGTAAGTAAAGCTATCCAATCAAATTGTTTGGTTTGGATTCTTATGTAAAGCTGAGATGAACAACCCTCATAGTAGGGGAAACAGTATGTATGTCGGGGAACTAACACGCGCGTGAATAGTATGTAAAAGGGGTTATGCATAACACTGGGTACATTAGGCTGATCACCTATTGTATTTGTATGTTGGGTTATCAGATGAATTTCTGGTGATTCTAGTAAAAGTTCAGTGGCATGATGACTACTCAGTATAGAATATTTCCTCCATTTGGGAAAATTGAAACCATTTGGTCCATAGAGGCCCTATAATTGTGTTGAAGAGATCATTCATAGAAATTGTACAAGTTGTTTAGGTATCTTTTATTCTCTTGATTCTTGTAAGCTATAAAGTACTCATGTGATGATTCACGATTATTGTTGTTATACTTGAGGAGCAAATTTGTTGCTCACCCTTGCTTTCCTTAAAATATTTCAGTTAGTGGAGCTCGTGGTGAAAGCTCAGGGAAGGATAAATGTGACGCCCCCAAATTCTGACATCACAGTCTCGAATTTGGTTCGTCACGTTCTAGCTCAATGACGACATAAAACTAATACAGCGGAAATGATAGAATAAATTACATTGATTTAATATAATTATTCTCGTCCCAAGGTCTCGCAACCGTTACTACAATACTATATAAAACTCTTAATTCAAACTGAAATATAGTACTAATACATAATCCACCTAAGCTTATTACATAACCGAATTAGAAAACTTAAAGCAACATAGTAAATAATCTTCTTCTTAAGGAAGAACAAAGCTACTCCGTAGTTTTTCCCTTTCCCTTATCCTTGCCTGAAGGTTCACCTCGCTCTGCCTTAACTGAAAGGTGTAAAGAAAGCAAGAATGAGCAACAAATTTGCCGAACAAGTGATATAATAATAAGGGTAATCAATTATAAAGTTTGAAGTCTGGAGAATATAAGGGATAGTTCAAGAATATTATGAATTATCAATTATTTCGAATAGAGTTGCTATGGACAGAAATTATCAATAAGATTCAAGATATAATTCTTTCAAAGTTTGAGATGATGAGCACTGAGTAGCCACGAAGGACTAAGAACTCCTGCTAGAATTAACAGTTATTATACTGAAAATCTAATAAAAACAAGTACACAGGTGATCAGCCTATAGTACTCCATGTTATGCATAACTTTCACATGCTTATAAGTGCGCACATCAGTTCCCTGACAATATATAATTTCCCCTTTAATGAGGGTTGTTCATCTCAGTAGATAAGAGTCCGCACCAAGATAATTGGTTTGGATAGCCTTTTAACACATGCAAAATAGTCTAGCCGAATCAAATAGCATAGACAATATTCACAATATATTTATGAATGATAAGTTCAAAGCTTGCCACAAGAATCAAGATATAAGATTCGTTTTGAACTAGAATAGGTATCCGCTTGGTAAATATAACCGATATAGCAACAATATAATATGTAAAGTTAAGGAACTTGCATGATATAACACCTCCTGCTCGAACGTAAATTGAGTAGGGTTAAAGGAACTTGCCTTTAGTGTAGTCTACGAATTTAAAGCTTAATGACACGTTGCAATCCAATAATATATATGAGAATTCCATTAGTCATACAAGTTCATAACTCAAATAATTCCACATTACGACTCTACACATGTACGCACAAGTATTACACATTTTCAGTTCTATCTTAGACGCTAATCCCGACCATACACTAACATATCACGTGGTTTGAAATCGTTATCGATCTCGTTTTGAAACTCATATGGAAAACTCGTAAACACTTTTAAATCTTGGTTCTTAACATGTTCGCATACTAGAAGTCTTAATTTAATCATGTACTAAAGCTTAATGCACACATACTTCAGCTTTCAGATTAACACTAAAATAGACAAAATGCATTGTAAGACTGCGCGACCGCGCTGGAATTTAACTAGGGAGTGGCACGGCTGCGCTGATCCCTGTTAGTTCTAGAGTTGGCTTTGCTCCTGCATGGTCTTAAGCTTAACCTTTATCATACTATGTTACTGATATCTAACACACATATATGACAGAAGGTATAACTTTAGTTGAATATCTAACATGCTTGTCCTAAGCCATTTCCAATTTTTTTTATTCCATTTGAAATCCATAAAGTAACATGCTTAAGTGCATTGCATAAAGGCGACTCATAAAGGCTAATATATCACTTGATGTTGTTAGGCAAAACGTAATATGCATGCTCGTACATGTATTCAATTCACGTTCACACAATTAGTGTCGTCACTCGTTTGAAAATTCGTTTTACAACGTACTTGTAAAATTGGAAACATGCTTAATCACACATGTGAGCATAATGATCATGTCTAGAGGCATAATGAGTCCTATCATACATGCTTGCATGGTCAGAATATAGATTACACAATGATTAATGACATTAGTCCTCAAGTTCTAATTGTTCTTTGAAACTCTCATGTTAAGCCAACTAAACATGTACGACAACTTTATATCACAATCTGTGCTCGTTCATACACATACCTAGACCACATACACATGCTTATAAGTTTAGAACATAAAGGCATAAGGTTTGGCAATTGTTGGTTTCTAATCTTCTAAATTTCGTTTCCAAACATTTTAACTAAGCAAATGGTAATACATTTCATGCTAGGTAATCTTAGAACACCTACCAAATATATACATGGGTCTACATGAATCAAACTAGCATGCTTAGAATACTGGAAGGAAAAAACGTAGATTTTTCTTCTGGAGCACGGCGCGGTCGCGCCTGGTTTTGCCTGGGGAGTAGCGCGGCCGCGCTGCTCCTCGGCAGAACCAAGGAACTCCCTGTATCGGCATGTCCTCCAAAGTCAAAACCAACTCAAACAACAATTTATGCATACCCACCTCAGATAAAGTCTATAAACATGATATTAAGCATACCTAACATGATTCTAACAACTTAACACAAGTAAACAACTAAATTCATGTATTAAATTCACCGTTCATGCTATTTTTCCAAAATTCGACATTTTTAGCGATAAATCCCATAACGAACTCGTTTCTGGACCAAAATGGTCCGTTTAACTTTCGTTGTTTTCGTATTTGACTATACTAACAATGTATAACAACCATTTACAGATTACTATAAACTTAGCTCATCAATTTTCGTACATTCAAGGCATGTATTTCAGAACATTTCTGAGAATTCATAAAACTTAAATTTGATAGCATAAAACATGATTAACACTTTAGTAACATGCATATGAACTTGACAACTTATATACATCAACTACCAACCAACTAACACGAGATTCATGGCAATTTCCTAAGAATTTATATATAGAACTCCAGAATGCAATTAAAGAGAAAATTACCTCTTGAAGCTAAATTAATTCTTCAATTCTACCAACTGAAATTCACTCAACCTTACTCTCTAATAGAAGCTCAACTTCAGATTTCTAGCAACCAAAATGAAGAAGAGAAAGCCTCAATTTATAGAGTTTCTTTTGTCCAAAATCAGATTTTGCCCATTGATTCAAACCAATGGAAGAAGGAAGAAGATGAAGGTTAATGAGAAGTTGGTAGTTTACTATTTGAACCACCCCCCCTTTCATCATGAATCTGAGGTTTGTATGGCTGATTTTGAGGAGAAGGGAGAAGGGCTAGGCATGTAGCCTTTTGGTGTTTCACGTGAATGGGAAAAAGGGGCAAGAATTGACTCTTAATTTGGGACAAGGCCAACAACTGCTCAACACTTCTAAACAAGCCTAAATAGCATACTTTGGTTTAAAATGTAACTTAGGTCATGAGGGGTATTACAAAAATTAAATGCTACTCTATTACACTAAGTTAGGGTCACATGTACACATACCATATAATCCATGTATATTTATTAGACTGAAATCTAATTACCTACTAATACACAATTAATTAATTATTATTTCATTATTCCATAACACATACTATTATTTCAATAAACATTTAAGTATTAAACTAATTATTATCTAACAATTATTAGTTCACTTCAATTATTAACTCATGTAATTAAGATGCACATTTAATAGCCCTTACCACACATCAAGAGGTCACATAGGATGTTCATACAATTTAAATGTCACACATCTCTTTTATATTATTAAATGAATGCAAAAACTTTATTATAAATAATATACATCTTATCATGCGGTTACACCTCAAGTAGCAGGGCATATAACACTTCAATAAATTAATAGAGATTATTAGTCACACAATAATTAATTAACCAATATAGTATTAATTAATCCATTTCCTTATTAAATCACTACTTGATAATTAAAACAAGAAATCACTTTATCATATTACTACCAAAAAGGACATATCATGTATACTCATATTCGAATAAATATTCAACTTAATAGGAAAGTCAATATTAATATTATCTAAAATTCTCGGGTATTATATCCTCCCCTCCTTATAAGAATCCGTCCTCGGAATTGATACAAGGTAACTAAAACAAATGGGGATAATCCCTCCTCATCTTACTCTCTAACTCCCACGTAGCCTCCCCGACGTTGTGGTTTTGCCAAAGTACTTTTACAGAAGATATAATTTTATTCCTCAAGGTTTGCGCTTTCTTATCTAATTCTTGGACAGGAATTTCTTCGTAGGTCAGATTTTTCTCTACCTGAATCGGCTCATAGGATATCACGTGTTTGTAGTCAGGTTTGTACAGATGTAACACGAAGATGTGAAACACGTTGTGGATGTGTTCCAGCTCAGGCGGTAAAGCTACCATATACACCACTTCGCCCACTCGCTTCAAAACTTCGAATGGCCCTATGAACCTCGGACTCAATTTGCCTTTCTTGTCGAATATGATCTTTCCTTTCCAGGGAGATACTTTTAAGAATACGAAACTACTGACTTCAAAGTCTCGGTTCTGACGATGCAAATCTTCGTATTTCTTCTGTCGATCTTGAGCGGCTACTAATCTGGCTCTTATCGTTGTTACGACATCGGCCGTCTGTTGAACTATCTCCGGCCCCAAAAGTCGTCGTTCTCCGACTTCATCCCAACACAGCGGTGTTATGCACTTCCTTCTGTAGAGGGCTTCGTACGGTGGCATACCGATGCTCGCGTGATAACTATTATTGTAAGCAAATTCCACTAAGGGTAAGTGATCGTCCCAGTTTCCCTTGAAATCCATCACACAAGCTCTCAACATATCTTCCAACGTTTGTATCGTTCGTTCCCTCTGTCCGCCCGTATGAGGATGATAAGCGGTACTCAACCTTAATTGTGTTCCCATTCGTTCTTGTAAGCTTTTCCAGAAATTTAACGTGAAGCGCGGATCTCGATCAAAGACGATTGACATCGGCACTCCATATCGTAAAACTATTTCCTTCACGTATAAGTTTGCTAATTGATTAAGGTTGAAACGAATCTTGATTGGTAGAAAATGAGCTGTCTTCGTTAGTCGATCCACGATAACCCAAATGGCATCAAAACCCTTCTATGTGACTTAAAGTCCCACCACGAAGTCCATTGTAATGTGCTCCCATTTCCACTCCGGTATTTCCTGTGGTTGAAGTAGACCACTCGGCCTCTGATGTTCTGCTTTAACTTGTTGGCAAGTAAGACATCTACTGACATACTCTGTAACCTCTCGCATCAGATTGGGCCACCAAAAATGTTGTCGTAGATCCCGGTACATCTTCGTTCCTCCATGATGAACAGAATATGTCGTGCTATGCGCCTCGTGCAAAATTTCCTCTCTTAGTTCAGTAATAGCTGGCACCCATACTCGATTTTTGAATCTCAAAATACCATCTTTATCCATTCAGAATTTTTCTTCCTCACTTTCCGCTATCTGTTTCTTTATCTTCTCGCACTCCTCATCCTTCTGTTGTGCTTTCTTTATTCGATCTAATAACGTTGGACGAGCTTTCATTACAAACAACTTTTCTTTGGTTTGTCTTGGTTCCTTTATCACTATTTACAGTTTCTCCAATTCCCTTACTAACTCCTCCTGATTGTCAATGTGAACAATTTCTCCCTTCCCTTTCTACTTAATACGTCGGCTACAACATTTGCTTTTTCCGGGTGATATAGAATTTCACAGTCGTAATCCTTGATTAATTCCAACCACCTCCTTTGTCTCATATTTAACTCCTTCTGCGTGAAGATATATTTCACACTTTTGTGGTTCGTGTATATCTCACATTTTTCTCTGTACAGGTAGTGCCTCCAAATTTTTAACGCAAAAACTACTGCCACTAGCTCCAAGTCATGGGTAGGGTATCGTTTTTCATAATTCTTCAATTGTCGTGACGCATACGCAATGACCTTGTCGTGTTGTATAAGCACACAACCGAGTCCTTTATGCGACGCATCACTATACACCACAAATCTTCCCGTACCATCCGGTAAAGATAATACAAGTGCCTCGTTTAACCTCTTTTTCAATTCTTGGAAATTTTCTTCGTATTTGTCCGTCCATACGAATTTCACCGTCTTTCTCATTAGATTGGTTAACGGAGTCGCTATCTTAGAAAAATATTGGATAAATCTTCGATAGTACCTAGCTAACCCTAGAAAACTTCTTACTTCCGTCGGTGTCCTTGGTTGTTCCCAACCACTAACAGCCTCCACCTTCCCAGGGTCCACTAAAATTCTATTCTTGTCTATCATTGCATACATCTTCTCCTTCCTTAGTGCCTCCAACACTACCTTCAAATGTTCGGCGTGCTCTTCTTTGGTCTTTGAGTAGATTAGAATGTCGTCGATGAAAACTACCACAAACTTATCCAAGTATGGCTTGAAAACTCTGTTCATCAAGTCCATGAATGTTGCTGGAGCGTTGGTCAGACCGAACAACATCACCAAAAATTCGTAGTGTCCATATCGGGTTCGAAATGCCGTCTTCGGTATGTCTTCCTCTCGTACCTTCAGTTGATGATAACCCGTTCGTAGATCTATCTTAGAGAAACACTTTGCTCCCTTCAATTGATTGAAAGGTCATCTATCCTCGGTAATGGATACCTATTCTTGATCGTTACTTTGTTTAACTCTCGATAGTCGATACAAAGCCTCATCGATCCATCTTTCTTTTTGACGAATAACACTGGTGCTCCCCAAAGAGACACACTCGACCGAATATAACCCTTATCTAATAATTCCTGCAATTGTATCATCAATTCCTTCATCTCTACTGGGGCCATACGATACGGAGCTTTTGAAATCGGTGCAGTTCCTGGTGCTAAGTCTATTACGAATTCGATTTCTTTGTCTGGCGGAAGGCCAGGCAAATCATCTAAAAATACGTCTTGAAACTCTCCCACTACTGATATATCTTTCGCTTCTACTCCCTTCTTTGAGTATCTGCAATATAGGCTAAATAACCCACACATCCTTTCTTTAATAATTTCTTCGCATGCATCATCGTAAGACAACAGGATTATTTAAGTGATGAGCTACCATAAAACACTACCTTAGCACGATTTGAAGTCTGAAGGTTCACACTTTTCTTTCGACAATCGATCATCGCAGCGTGGCTGGATAACCAATCCATTCCTAATATACGTCAAACTCTCCCAGTCTTATCGGAATCAAGTCTACACTTAGTTCGTGACCTCTAATGCTTGCAGAACAGTTTCGGTAAAAGAATTCTACAGAACTTATTTCCTTATTCGAATCTCTATACTCAAAGGATTTTCTAATCGTTCTTGGGGTAAATTCAAACATGTAGCAAAATCTTCAGACACAAAGGAACAGGTAGCACCCGAATGAAATAATACATAAGCAATTATATTATTGATTGGTACAATATGTAATATTCTGAACCCTAATAAGATTTGTATATGTAAATTATGTGTTTATTAAATGAAATTTCTTGTTCCGACTTTGTATTATGTGATTGTGTATTTTATTTAATAATTAGGTCAAATAAAAACTCTTCGCCAAGCAGCTGTGTCGTGCTTACACGGACAAAATAATTTGTCGTGCTTCCGGCGAATTCACCGAGAAGCGTCTCGGCAAATTATTTTTGTAAGCTGCTGTGTCGTGCTTGGAAAATGACGAAGTGCTTTGTCGTGCTTCGGAGTTAATATAATTATATTAACTGATAAAATTTTAAAATAAGTTAATTAGGGTTTAAAATGATAAACTGAAACAGAAACCCTAATTTTAAAACCCTAATTGGTAATAGTTATCCGAATTGATCAATTAAAACCCTAATTGCAATACTAGAATCTTAATTGATATAATTAGATTCTAAATAATGAATCATAATATTAATTATGAATCATTAAGATTAAATTAAACCCTAAACGAAGGATTAAAAACCCTAATTGTAGAATTAGAAACCCTAAACCCTAATTATGAAACCCTAATTCTAATTAGGTTATCTAAACCCTAATCTATGAAATATAAAACCTTAATTATGATATATAACCCTAATTAAGGTATTACTAAACCTAAATTAACATCATAAACATGATTAGTAAAAATCTAGGTTTAATTAGTAAGTAAATAAATCAAAAATCAAATTTTAAACCAATCAAAAGAAGATAAGAACACAAAATCAGATATTTTCAAGTCTCCAGCTCAAGTAGGTCATTAATATCAGGTGGGAGCAGCACAAGTCCCAAGTCTAGGGTATTTTTGGAGGCAAAGTTTGGAAAATAACCTAGAAACCCTAATTGCAAAGTTGCTATAAATAGAATGAGAAGCTGACCATTTAACCTACGAAATTTTGAAACCTATAAACTTATAATCAAAGCCTAAACAAGCCTCTGCAAGCCAAAGATCAGAATCAAAGGTTAGAAATCAAATATTTGAAGAAAAAGGTGCAAAACACTAATTTGTTGCTAGATCTTTAAGCTTGAATTTGATGTTATGTTTTAGTGTTTAGGAATACTTATTAACATGTTATTAAGTGATCTGGGTAAGTTAAACAAGTAACCATAACGTTTAAAGGGTCGAATTTGATCAAAAACTCAAACGTATTAACCAAAACATTAACCAGTTGGAATTAATTTGAGGTCAAAAGTCCCTGTTGGACATTGACCAAGTGTTCTTCATGAAGAACACCTTTAGCGACGAAATGCATAGCCAAACCCAGAAACCTTTAAATGTATGCAGACAGTCGCTAAAGCCCTTTAGCGACGGATTTTTAATAAAAATTAATTAAATAAATTATAAAATACTAAATAAATATTAAATAATTAATAATTATATTCAAAAATTCATTTTTAATTATAAAAATTTATTTTTAATATTTTTATATATTTTTGAATTATTATTTAATTTAATTAAATAATAATAATAATTATAATAAATTATTTAATAATTATATTAATTATTTAAAAATGATATTAAATCATTTATTAATTATATTAATTATTTAAAAATGATATTAAAATAAATAAAATTATTAGATGTAATAATTAAATAAAATATTAAATATTTAAATATTATTAATGATAAATAAATCATTTAAATAATATATAAAGTATTTAAAAATATTATAAATGATAATTAAATCATTTAAATATTAAATAAAGTTTTAAAAATTATTATAAGTAATAATTAAATTATTATAATAATAAAATAAATTTTAAAAATATTATTAATGATAAAATAAATCATTTAAAAAATATTTTAAGTATTCAAAAATATTCTAAATGATAAATAAATCATTTAAATAATATATTCAATATTTTAAAAATATTATAAATGATAATTAAATCATTTAAAATTATTCCTAAGTTTGTAAAATTATTTAAAAATACTTCCAAGCTTATAAAAATTATTTAAAAATAATATTAAGCTTCTAAATGTGTTATAAATAATAAATAAATTATTTAAACTAATAATTAAGCTTCCAAATGAAGTTTTATCGAACAATCTATGTGTTTAGCCGTTAAGGACGCGACCGAGATACCGAATCAACGTCGAACCTTAATGAAACTTGTCTAGATTAGCGTAATACATGTTTATATACGTGCTAACGCTTATTATTGGTATACGTAGACTACGTACGTTGACCAACTGTCTTAAATTTTAACGAAACTACGCTAAGGCAAGTCTCCGAACCTTGTTACCTTTAAGCAATTCTTTTATGTCTTGCTATCAATTATTATGAAGTTATTGCTATTTGTTCAGCATAACTTAAGAAATGAATCATTTATTGATTGTTTGAGCTTAAATTTATTGTGTCAAGCCAAATTGTTTTGGTACGACATCTATACTGAGTAATAGAGACACCGTGGACGGAAGGTGGTCCGACAAACCTTCAAATAAGGTTTAAATTGTCAATTAAATGAATTGACCAAAATGGTAGGATGATATGCATACTCCTAGGATATTTGTTAGGCTGATCCCCTACCAGCTATCCGAATTGAAAAGGTTCTAAGTCATTGAAGACTGACAGAACAAATTGAAATATATGGTTCAAGTACAGAACCCTCCGTATCAGTTATACATCATCTGATATCTTTCAAATCAAACACCCTGTGTTTACATTTTTAAATGAACTTGTTGAGCATTGTAGCTCATTCTTGCGCATATCTTCTTTTGCAATTGAAAATGGTAATCCCGACACGTCTGGGACTGATAAGGGGAAAAGCCATGTTTATTAGTTTAAAATTCTGTTTTGAAATACTTTAAGTCTTTTAAAGACTTTGGTTGTACTAACTTAGTACTGAGAATGATGTAATCGAATCTTATAATATGTAATATATTATCATCTTTTATTTCATTGAATGCGTTATACTCTGATCTTTATTTTTTTTAGCATAGTTGTACTAGGTAAATACAGTATCTATACGAACTATACATCTGAATGAGGGTATTTAAATGATATTGAAGTCCTATAAGCTCTGAGGTTACACTTAATGAGCGTCGGTAAGGTGCCATCTTTACCGGAATGCGCCCATCAGTTCTATGGACAATCTTATCGTTAATACTGTGAATGTCAGATAGATAGGGAATATAAATATGAAAGAGGTAATCATTAGATATGAATCTATACATCCAAGTGAGGGTATCCAAACACAGACAACGTTCTGGCCGAAACTAGTACCTGTTATGGGATACTGTGAACCTTGGATAGATAGAAGTAATATTTTATTGAATATTTATAGTTGTATAGTTTCACGTGAGCACCAGATCTGCTACAGGGGAGTGTAAAGATTTGGGGGCGTCACACAATACCTGACACCACGTCCTTTGAAGCAACTGCGTCTTGGACGGTCATGTTAAAAGTTCGGGCCGTTAAGCAGTTGGGTTGTGCTAGTCCACCTATCATCAGCTTGCTTCCCCCTTGATTGCCGTGTCCCCGATGTTCCCCTTCTTCGGGCAGTCCTTAATCTGGTGTTCAGTAGAGCCGCAACCAAAACTTCCTCGGATTTTCTTCGGCTTTGGACAATGGGGTGCAATGTGACCTTCTTGACCGCAGTTTGAAACAGACACTGCATCTTTTCCAGCATTCCCCTTGATGATTCTTTCCACATTTCGGGCACACCTCAGCTTTCTTCTTAACTCATCCCTGATAACTTCCCGACTGGTTGCTTCGGTTGTTGTTGTTGTTATTATCCCTCCTTCTCTTTCCTAGGTTACTTCCTCCACCGGTTTCTCCTCCAGTGCTTTTGTTCTTCTTTTCTTTGTTGTACTGACTTAGCGCTTCACTACCTCCCTCAGCAATTATCGCCTTTTCCAATAGTATGGTGAACGAATCGATTTGAAGAACTAACACCTTGTTGAATAACCAAGGTTTCAGCCCTAACTCAAAGTGTCTAGCCTTCCTTTCTTCGGTGTCGACATAGTGTGTAGCAAATCGTGCGAGCTCGTTGAATCTTACCGCATACTGAGCTACCGTCATTTCACCTTGCTTTAGTTCTAAAAATTTAACCTCCATCTTATTCTTCATGCTCTTTTGGAAGTAATTCTTGAAGAACAGAGTGGTAAACTTATCCCAAGCTATCACTCCTTCACCTGCTCTTTGCTGATTAGCTTCCCACCAGTAGTTTGCTTCACCCTTCATCATATAAGTGGCAAATATCGTCTTCTGATCTTCCCCCACTCGAGCAATAGTAAATGCCTTTTCCATTTTCCTTCAGCCATGTCTGCGCTTCGATGGGGTCGGTAGTTCCCCTAAACTCGGGCGGTCCTACGTTCTTAAAGTCTTTAAAGTTTGCTATTGGCGTTGCTTGGGGGTTGGGGTGAACTGGTTCGTTGTTCCTTCCCCGCAGGGCTTCTCCTAGTAAGTCTACTAGTCGCTGAATGGGGTCCGCTTGGTCCCTCTCATTATTGACCGACTCTTCCAATTCGACGTTCCTACGTCTGGGCGGCATTTTATGCAATACAAGATTTCACTCTTATTATCTAAGCATATATCTCAGGTATTTCCCTAATGCAGAAATTTAATAACACAGTGATGAAACATAAACATTTATATTCATATGCCAAGTTGTTACATCACGTTTGACTTCTAGCATACTGTTATAAATGTCACCTCTATCCCCTAATATTACAAAAGGTGGGGAAAAAATCAACATACTACCCCTTAACATCAAAAGGGTTCACATAACTATTCCGTATCTTACACAATAGATCGGAGTTTACATAACGATGTATACCTAGACATACTACTACTACTACTACTACTACTACTACTACTACTACTACTACTACTACTACTACTACTACTACTACTACTACTACTACTACTACTACTACTACTACTACTACTACTACTAGACTACTAATCGCTAGGTTTCATCCCAACATTCCGCGCTCCACTGCGCTAATATACTCTTTCTGCGTGATATGCGCCACCAAATCCCGGCTCACGGTGTATCGAGTCTGCCCCTGCTCCACCGGGTAGTGGTACACACCATCCACTAACCTCTCCATAGTTGTGCGAAAAACATAGCCCATCTTATTCGTCTTCCTTTTCTTGCATCTCACCTCATCCTATAGGTCATTAGCTCTGTCATTGGCTTCCTCCCACTTCTCCTGCAAGTGGATCCTATCCATTACCTCCATCTTTTACTGTGCACGAAGGGCTTCCTTCTCTGCCTTCTCAGACAACTCCCTCTGCTCGGACTCCTCTTGCTTTCCCACCAATTCCACGTTCCTAGCTACTGATCGGTGGAAAAGGGCTCCCATCTGAATACCGACTTCCTTGCGATATGCAAGCTCCACCGCCATCTCCTTCATCTCCAATTTCCTCCGATGATCCTCCTCTCTCAGCTTTTGTAACTCCGCCTCTCTATCTTGGGATTCAACCTCTAATTCTAAGATCTGCTCCTCATACTCTCCCAAGATACGATCCTCGACGGGAGTCTCGTCAGAATCTGTCTTAGGCTCCTCCTCCATGGGTTCTTCCTCGGGGTCAGACTCTATTTCTATTGGTTCTTCAGGGTCAGACTCCACCTCTTCATACTCCTCATCATCAACAAGGACCACTGTCGTGATGGGCTCAGCTACTACAGGTGCCTCATACACCACATGTATATCACGGGGTTCTTCCTCGATAATCCAACCATTACCTCCCACATTTGTCATCCTACAGCCACAAACATAAGACAAAACAAACAAACTCCCTTAGAAAGTCAAATAAAACATAAGTTCATTGTATGTGATGAAGATATATTTCATAACGCTGCTAAGTCTCCACGAAAACTCTATATGAGATTTATCTCTTTCTAGTCCCTAAATTCTTCTAAGGTTATAGTCTAAGGATTCTCGCTCCTAAGGCTTATAACCCAACGCTCTGATACCAACCTGTGACGCCCCCAAATTCTGACGTCATTGTCTCGAATTTGGTTCGTCACATTCTAGCTCAATGACAACATAAAACTAATACAGCGGAAATGATAGAATAAATTACATTGAATCAATATAATTATTCTCGTCCCAAGGTCTCGCAACCATTACTATAATACTATATAAAAGTCTTAATTCAAACTAAAACATAGTACTAATACATAATCCACCTAAGCTTATTACATAACCGAATTAGAAAACTTAAAGCAACATAGTAAATAATCTTCTTCTTAAGGAAGAACAAAGCTACTCCGTAGTTTTGCCCTTTCCCTTATCCTTGCCTGAAGGTTCACCTCGCTCTGCCTTAACTGAAAGGTGTAAAGAAAGCAATAATGAGCAACAAATTTGCCCAACAAGTGATATAATAACAAGATTAATCAATTATAAAGTTTGAAGTCTTGAGAATATAAGGGATAGTTCAAGAATATTATGAATTATCAATTATTTCGAATAGAGTTGCTATGGACAGAAATTATCAATAAGATTCAAGATATAATTCTTTCAAAGTTCGAGATGATGAACACTGAGTAGCCACGAAGGGCTAAGAACTCTTGCTAGAATTAACAGTTATTACACTGAAAATCCAATAAAAACAAGTACATAGGTGATCAGTCTATAGTACTCCATGTTATGCATAACTTTCACATGCTTATAAGTGTGCACATCGTTTCCCCGATAATATATAATTTCCCCTTTAATGAGGGTTGTTCATCTCAATAGATAAGAGTCTGCACCAAGACAATTGGTTTGGATAGCCTTTTAACACATGCAAAATAGTCTAGCCGAATCAAATAACATAGACAATATTCACAATATATTTATGAATGATAAGTTCAAAGTTTGCCACAAGAATCAAGATATAAGATTTGTTTCGAACTAGAATAGGTATCCGCTTGGTAAATATAACCGATATAGCAACAATATAATATGTAAGGTTAAGGAACTTGCCTTTAGCGTAGTCTACGAATTTAAAGCTTAATAACACGTTGCAATCCTATAATGTATATGAGAATTCCATTAGTCATACAAGTTCATAACTCAAATAATTCCACATTACAACTCTACACATGTACGCACAAGTATTACACATTTTCAGTTCCATCTTAGACGTTAATCCCGACCATACAGTAACACATCACGTTGTTTAAAACCGTTATCGATCTCGTTTTGAAACTCATATCGAAAACTCGTAAACACTTTTAAATCTTGGTTCTTAACATGTTCGCATACTAGAAGTCTTAATTTAATCATGTACTAAAGCTTAATGCCCACATACTTCAACTTTCAGATTAGCAATAAAATAGACAGAATGCACTGCAGGACTGCGCGGCCGTGCTGGAATTTAACTAGGGAGTGGCGCGGCCGCGCTGATCCTTGTTAGTTCCAAAGTTGGCCTTGCTCCTGCATGGTCTTAAGCTTAACCTTTATCATACAACGTTACTGATATCTAACACACATACATGACAGAAGGTATAACTTTAGTTGAATATCTAGCATGCTTGTCCTAAGCCATTTCCAAATTTTTTTATTCCATTTGAAATTCATAAAGTAACATGTTTAAGTGCATTGCATAAAGGCGAATCATGAAGGCTAATATATCATTTGACGTTGTTAGGTAAAATGTAATATGCATGCTCGTACATGTATTCAATTCACGTTCACATAATTAGTGTCGTCTCTCATTTGAAAATTCGTTTTATAACGTACTTGTAAAATTGGAAACATGTTTAATCACACATGTGAACATAATGATCATGTCTAGAGGTATAATGAGTCCTATCATACATGCTTGCATGGTCAAAATATAGATTACATAATGATTAATGACATTAGTGTTAGGTTTGTACATAGCGAACATGCAATCAAATTACATTAATAAAGCGGAAGCGCGATAAAATCAGATTTTAAAATTTTATACAAACCATCACCATGATCTTTCTTTATGCACAATTATTAATTAAACGAAAGAGATGGAGAATAAGAATTATACCCTTGTAGAATTCTAGCTTCCTCAGGTACAAGTTCACCTCCAATTCCTTCGCGTTCTCCTTGATTTCTACCGATTAAATTCCTTCCTTTGATCAACGTTAGCCACCCAAGTGTTTGGCCTCTAGAGGTGATCCACCAAGGAATAATACTTGTTCAAGAAGATGGGTGTTGGCAAAACCCTAGTTTCTATCTCTATAGAAATTGTAAGTACTCTCTACAATTCTTATGCAAGAGTGTGTAACCCTAATCTATGATAAGACTTCTCTTATTTATAGATGTAGGAAAACCCTTCCCTAAACTATTTAGGATTAGGGTTTCTATTCTAATTAAACTCCTTTAATTAAATTAAACTCCTAATCCAATTAGGAATTCATGTGAGAGTACTTCTATTAATTAATTCCCAATCCCTATTAGGAATTAAATAATAGTAATAGTAATAATAATAATAAGACTCCTCTTATTAATTTATATTTAATATTTCTAAAATATTAAATAATAAATATTAAGCTATTTAATTTATTCTATCTCCATAGACTAAATTAAATACACTTAACTTATTATTACAATTATGCCATTTACTTCTTAAATAAATATTTTCCTTTTGCGGTGTGACCCTTTAGGTTCTCCATATTAAACCGGTTGTGAATAAATCAATTATAACAATTCTAATCATATTTAAATAAATAAATTAAACTATTTAATTCATTTAAATAAATAATATTTATTCTACAATAAGGGTAAGCCCCCTTAGCGATCAACGACTTTCCAGATAATATAGATTTCAACATTAATCATAAAAGAACCTTTCAGTGCATAGTTACCGTACAATTCAATCCTTCTACCATACAATGTCCCAATTAAATATAAGACATGGAATTACTGTCAAGTCTTATTTTATTTAATTATATGTATTTCGATTCTGAAATGCACAACTCTGATTAATACAAATTAGAAACTCCTTTCTAATTTCATTCTGCTTTGGCCAAAGACTTCTGAGTCGTCATTTATCGAATCACATAGGACATTCTCTCCTTTTACTAGAAGTGGTAGATTCTTTGTTGATCATTCACCTATTTTCATGTACAACTTATTATACCCAATCATACCCTTTGATATACCCTAAAGGTCTTAAGGGACATGTCAAAGTATAACTCATCATACACAAGATACTATAATGATCTCAAGTCCAAGGATCACTTGTACTACTATCACTAGAGGAATTCCTATTGACAGGCGAGTAAAACTCCATTAGGTATTCCTTAGCGAGCCACGTTCAGTGAACTTATTCTCTAATAAGCACCTACATACTTGCTTTAGTGTCTCCACACAAATGATTATGAGATCAATCATTCTCTTCATAAGAGCAAGCAACATATGTACTAATCTATCCGGATTCACTAATCCCCTTTTTAGTAATCCATCGATTAGGAACAATTTAAGTTTGTGAGCTATCTAGAATTTAGATCTCATTAGCATGATCACCATCATGATTCTAAAAGCATTGCTCAAAACTATGGGTTTATCACATTTAATATAACAACACTATGTAGATAATGTAAAATGCCTTTTAACAACCGAATAAGATTATAAAGTATATGCTACATCATATCAAATATGATTGGCTTGTGTGCATACTACTTTCAATCTCCCACTTGCACTAAAGCCAATCGTCATGGTATCAAATACCCTTCTTCTCTAAGTGACGATCATCCTGCTGTTTGGATAAAGCTTCAGTAAATGGATATGCAATGTTGTTCTTGAGAGTCCACTATCTCTATAGTGACTTTTCCTTTTTCAATGATTCCACTAATCAAATGAAAGTGCCGCAACACATGTTTGAATCCAAGATGAGACTTAGGAACTATTCCTAGTGCTGTAATGAACTTTTCATCCAAACAATCAACTTGCAGCTTCATTTATAGCTATATACTTTGTCTTTGTCACTAAACCAGCAACTCTTTGCTTGTTTGGAACCTTTCCAATTCACCGTACCACCTTTTGAGGTAACTATTTACCCTAAAGTGGATTTGTTATCGTCTTGGTCAGTCTGAAAAACTTGAGTCTGTTTAGCCCTCTAGTTTTAATTCAGACATACCATGAATCATGATCACATCTTCAGTACCAGTTAAGTACTTAAAGATGTTTATCACTGTCTTACAGTGATCATCTCCAGAATATGACTGATCAACATCAGGCCTTGTATATTCACTGCATACATGATAGTAACTCATGCGATCTCTCTTTTAATTGGAGACAATTTTAGAGAGATACACTCCATGACTCATCATCATGAGACTTCTCTTGGAGTTTGCCATGCTAAACGCCTTTAGCATCAAATGAATATACATTCCTTGGGTCAAGCCGAACATCCTTTTAAATCTATCTATATAGATTTATATCCCCACTTTATAGGATGCTCCTCCCAAGGCATTCATGGAGGAATGTTTAGACAATTTTATCTTTACTGATTGTAGCATTAGTGTATTATTCCTTGTCAGTAGTATATCAACATATAATACCAAGAATGTCACAGCGCTCCCACTGACCCTTTTGTACACACTAGGTTCATTCTCATTTTTGATAAAATCAAACTCTTTTGATTGTCTCATCAAAATGAATGTTCCATCTTTGAGAATCTTGCTTCAATCTATAAATGGATCATTGTAGCTTAAAACACGATTTGCTTCAACCTTTGAAACAAATTCCTCTGGCTGTATCATACATACATTCTCCTCAAGCCTTCATTGAGGAAGGACGTCTCCACATCCATTTTGTCAGATTTCATAATAAGCTGCAATCACAAGCAAAATCTAAATGGACTTGAGCATTACCCGATAGTAAGGTTTTATCACAATCAACTCCTTGACTTGAAAAACCTTTTAAACAGGTCTGGTCTTATAGGTGTCTACCTTGCCATTTGCCGCAGTCTTTCTCTTAAAGACCCATATATACCAGAGTCTATACTTGGTTCTTATACATAGAGTCCATTTCGGATTTTATGGCCATCTGCCATTTCTCTGAGTGTCTTCTACTCATAGCCTCATCGTATATAACTGGATCATCATCCTCTATGATGCGTACCTCATCATCATCCTCTATGATGAATCCATACCTCCCAGGTATCTTCGGTACTCTTCCAGATTTACGATTTGGTTGTGGTACAATAGGTCTATCTACAGGTTCCTCGGTTCGATTTAAAGTGCTTTGTGGTTCTTGAACTCCTTCAAGATCTATTACCCTCCCACTAGCCCCTTCAATGATAAACACCTTTATCTAAGAAGGTAGCATGTAGGATTATAGTACCCTAAACTTCTTTAGGATATCCCACAAATCTGCACTTGTCGGATTTTGTCCTAAACTTATCTTTGAAACCTTTTCACATAAGCTGGACAACCCCTTATCTTAACATACTTAAGAGTAGGAATCCTTCCTATCCATAACCTTTATGGAGTCTTGGGCTCGAATTTTTGAGGTTACCTTATTTTGTAGATATGCAGCCGTTTCTAGGGTTTGACCCCAGATGGATACTAGAATGTCGGTAAAAATCATTATGAACTGCACCATGTCCAACAAGGTACAATTTCTCCTTTTAGATACACCAATCAATTATTACGTATCAGGAGGTGTCCATTATGAGAAAATACCATTTTGAGATGATCTAGAAACTTATTGCACAAGTATTCCTTCCTTGATCTGATCAAAGAATCTTAATACTTTGTCAATTTGTTTCACTTCTGAATTCTTTGAACATTTCAAATAATTCAGAAGTGTATTTCATCAAATACACACATTCAACTCTTTGAATGACCATCTCCTTTTCTTTTACTAGTTTGTTCAATTTGCAAAATTATTTTTCATGTAAGTCAAGTTTACAAAGTCTATCAAGTGATATTTCAGTTTCATACAAAACATTATCATTATAAAATAGAACAACAATTGTTCTTAAATATAATACCAAAAACTTCCTTGTCCAACAACGGAAGTAATAATGTTTCTACAGAGAACTAGAACATAATAACAACTTTATTAACTTAATATACTTGCCCGTAGGCAATGTTAAACTATAAGTTCCTATGGTTAATGCAACAACCTTTGCTCCATTCCACACATAAGATTACTTACTCTTTGTTTAGCTTTCTACTTTTGCTTAGTCTCTGCATTGGATTGCATACGTGAGAACTACAGCCGGTATCCAATACCCAAGTAGAACTTTGACTTATAGAAAAATTTATTTCAATTATGAACAAACCCATATGTGTAACCGAAGCTTCATTAAGCTTCTTCTGGTTAGCCTCTGTAAGATACTCCTTACAGTTTCCTTTCCAGTATCCAGGCTTATTGCATTGGAAGCAAACTCCTTTGCTATCTGCATCAGTCTTGTTCTTATTGTCCTTTGTTTTTGCCTTTCCATTTACCTTCTTTGAATTGTTCTTCTTTTAAGAAGATCCTTTGGCCCTCTTCCGCTTCCTGAAAGAATCATCTACCAGTAAGACTTGGTCTTTCTTGGTTGGAAAGTGACTCTTTACAGTTTTCAACATGTTTAAGCAACTCAGGCAGGCTGACATATAGCTTGTTCATGTGGAAATTCACAACAATTTGTGAGAAAGAGTCAGGAAGTGATTGCAAGATCAACTCTCCATCCATTAAAACCTAGTTGTCCCAATTGTTCAATCAGATTGATCATTTTGAGAACATTTATCTATACTGTAGTGCCATCGGTTATTCTAGATCGGAAGAGCTCCTTAGATATCTGATATCTAATAGTCCTACTTTCCTCACCCTTCAACTCCTTGAAGGTGCCGGAGTACAGTAGGAGCATCCATAGTTTCATGCTGACGCTGAAGCTCGTTACTCATGGATGCGAGCATGATGCATTGAGCCAACTGTGCATCATCTTGCCACTTTCTAAAAGTAGCAATCTTTTCCTCAGAGGCATTGTCTGCAACCATTGCAGGGATAAGCATATTAAAGACATAAGATAGTTTTTCAGCCTTGAGAACTATTCTCAAATTCTTTAACCAGTCCTTTTAATTTGGTCTGGTTAATTAGCATCTAATATGCTCCGCAGTGATAGTGAATTAGACATCGTAAAATTCTGTAAATGAATTTATAATTTAACAACATTTTAGCATACATTCATTTTAATTAATTACAAAAATAAATTAGGTCTTTATTTTAAATTGGTATCTCCCACTATTTTCATCAAACTATATTACCCTCAATATACAGTTCGGCAAATCTAATTAAAGATTTGCTAGTGAGAATAAGGATCCCATTTCAAATGTATATAGCCTTGTGTGACACAACAAACGATATATAAATAAATAGGTAGACAACTATTGTCAATTACATCACTATGTAACTCCTTTTAATTTGCCTCTTAGATTATTTTGATCAAGTGTGACACATCCGAATCAAAATTATCCAAGTTAAGTCCAACCTAGCACTTCCATATATTCGAAAGAAAAACACTGTCCTTGTGTGACACAACAAAACAGCATCGTTCAGTCTATGTATAAGCATCAAATGTGATAAAGCAACATCTTAAATATTTAATACTTGCCTTGTGTGACACAACAAACTCATATTAAATATTTAATACTCTATCGTTTTACCATGCTAGAAGGCGACGTTCGATATTCCAAATATCTTTGAACGCTTAGGACTTAATATAATTTCTTTGAGGGGTTTGTTATTATTTGTCTCATCTTGTTTAGCGCGCATGCACACACATATATATATATATATATATATATATATATATATATATAATACGCGTCATATTATTTTACATGCGAAGCATGTTGGATAATATATAATATATATATAGTAAGCATGCACATATAGAATACTATATTCTACCCGGATTGATTATGGACTTTTATTCTAGTTTGGTTCACTAGAGCCACCAAGTGAACCAAAAGGTCAAACCTAGGGTGCAAGAATTAAATTTAAATATAACTATTACATTTAAACCCGGGCTCCATTACAAATGGGTCTTCAAGCGCTCCTTGCTTCTTTGTCTTCAATTCTTCAAAATTAATTCTAACTAGTCCTATTACAAAAACTATTTACAATAAATAGAAACCTTGATCAGCAGTCAAGGGGAAATACATAGGAGGGAGATAGAATTTACATTAAGAAAAATTAGAGAAGACGAGGTACGCAGACCCCATTTATAAAAACCCATACATTCAAGCATCCACTAAAATAAATCCAATCACACATTGGTCAATAGTCCATAATCAATCCCTATTTATTATCATACATATCTCTATATGTATCAATAAATAACATTCATCCCATGAATAATAAAACCATTCCATATATGCATTGATATTATTTAATGGGCAATATTAGTTAGTATAAAATTCAATTTCAACTCCAATTAGTTATCATGGAATCCAATTCCAACTCTAATTAGTTATCATGAAATCCAATTTCAATTAAAATAAACTTCTTTATTTTAATCATATTCCAAATCAAAATAAACTCTTTTATTTTAATTTAATTTTTTTTTTTGAATAAAAAATAAACTCCTTTATTTTAATCAAATTCCAAATCAAAATAAACTCTTTTATTTTAATTAATATGGAAACCAATTTCAAGTTTAAAATAAACACCTTTATTTTTAACTTAAAATTGTTGGAAAATAAAATATGTTGAATCCTATTCCTTATCAAAATAAACATATTTATTTTTAAGGAAACATGGAATCCTATTCCATATGTGAATAAACTCCTTTATTCTAGGAAACATGGAATCCTATTCCATATGTGAATAAACTCTTTTATTCTAGGAAACATTGAATCCTATTCCATATATGAATAAACTCCTTTATTCTAGTTAACGTAGAATCCATTCCAAGTTAAAATAAAACTTTTAATTTTAATCATATTCCAACTAAAATAAACCTTTTATCTTAATTGAAAAATAAATAAAATCAAAATAAAAAAAAATAAAATAATTTTACACAAACAATTATGCCCAATTAAATTGTTCTAAACACATATCAATGTATATACAGAATCAAAACAATTAATAATTCGCATAAAGTTTGGCTCTTGATACCACTGTTAGGTTTGTACATAGCGAACATGCAATCAAATTACATTAATAAAGCGGAAGCGCGATAAAATCAGATTTTAAAATTTTATACAAACCATCACCATGATCTTTCTTTATGCACAATTATTAATTAAACGAAAGAGATGGAGAATAAGAATTATACCCTTGTAGAATTCTAGCTTCCTCAGGTACAAGTTCACCTCCAATTCCTTCGCGTTCTCCTTGAATTCTACCGATTAAATTCCTTCCTTTGATCAACGTTAGCCACCCAAGTGTTTGGCCTCTAGAGGTGATCCACCAAGGAATAATACTTGTTCAAGAAGATGGGTGTTGGCAAAACCCTAGTTTCTATCTCTATAGAAATTGTAAGTACTCTCTACAATTCTTATGCAAGAGTGTGTAACCCTAATCTATGATAAGACTTCTCTTATTTATAGATGTAGGAAAACCCTTCCCTAAACTATTTAGGATTAGGGTTTCTATTCTAATTAAACTCCTTTAATTAAATTAAACTCCTAATCCAATTAGGAATTCATGTGAGAGTACTTCTATTAATTAATTCCCAATCCCTATTAGGAATTAAATAATAGTAATAGTAATAATAATAATAAGACTCCTCTTATTAATTTATATTTAATATTTCTAAAATATTAAATAATAAATATTAAGCTATTTAATTTATTCTATCTCCATAGACTAAATTAAATACACTTAACTTATTATTACAATTATGCCATTTACTTCTTAAATAAATATTTTCCTTTTGCGGTGTGACCCTTTAGGTTCTCCATATTAAACCGGTTGTGAATAAATCAATTATAACAATTCTAATCATATTTAAATAAATAAATTAAACTATTTAATTCATTTAAATAAATAATATTTATTCTACAATAAGGGTAAGCCCCCTTAGCGATCAACGACTTTCCAGATAATATAGATTTCAACATTAATCATAAAAGAACCTTTCAGTGCATAGTTACCGTACAATTCAATCCTTCTACCATACAATGTCCCAATTAAATATAAGACATGGAATTACTGTCAAGTCTTATTTTATTTAATTATATGTATTTCGATTCTGAAATGCACAACTCTGATTAATACAAATTAGAAACTCCTTTCTAATTTCATTCTGCTTTGGCCAAAGACTTCTGAGTCGTCATTTATCGAATCACATAGGACATTCTCTCCTTTTACTAGAAGTGGTAGATTCTTTGTTGATCATTCACCTATTTTCATGTACAACTTATTATACCCAATCATACCCTTTGATATACCCTAAAGGTCTTAAGGGACATGTCAAAGTATAACTCATCATACACAAGATACTATAATGATCTCAAGTCCAAGGATCACTTGTACTACTATCACTAGAGGAATTCCTATTGACAGGCGAGTAAAACTCCATTAGGTATTCCTTAGCGAGCCACGTTCAGTGAACTTATTCTCTAATAAGCACCTACATACTTGCTTTAGTGTCTCCACACAAATGATTATGAGATCAATCATTCTCTTCATAAGAGCAAACAACATATGTACTAATCTATCCGGATTCACTAATCCCCTTTTTAGTAATCCATCGATTAGGAACAATTTAAGTTTGTGAACTATCTAGAATTTAGATCTCATTAGCATGATCACCATCATGATTCTAAAAGCATTGCTCAAAACTATGGGTTTATCACATTTAATATAACAACACTATGTAGATAATGTAAAATGCCTTTTAACAACCGAATAAGATTATAAAGTATATGCTACATCATATCAAATATGATTGGCTTGTGTGCATACTACTTTCAATTAGTCCTCAAGTTCTAATTGTTCTTCGAAACTCTCATGTTAAGCCAACTAAACATGTACAACAACTTTATATCACAATACGTGCTCGTTCATATACATACCTAGACCACATACACATGCTTGTAAGTTTAGAACATAAAGGCGTAAGGTTTGGCAAGTGTTGGTTTCTAATCTTCTAAATTCCGTTTCCAAACATTTTAACTAAGCAAATGGTAATACATTTCATGCTAGGTAATCTCAGAACACCTACCAAGTATATACATGGGTCTACATGAATCAAACTAGCATGCTTAGAATACTGGAAGGACAAAACGTAGATTTTTCTTCTGAAGCACGGCGCGGACGCACTTGGTTTTGCCTGGGGAGTAGTGCGGTCGCGCTGCTTCTCGGCAGAACCAGGGAACTCCCTGTATCGGCATGTCCTTCAAAGCCAAACCAACTCAAACAACAATTTATGCATACCCACCTTACATAAAGTCTACAAACATGATATTAAGCATACCTAACATGATTCTAACAACTTAACACGAGTAAACAACTAAATTCAAGTATTCAATTCACCATTCATGCTATTTTTCTAAAATTCGACATGTTTAACGATAAATCCCATAACGAACTCGTTTTTGGACCAAAATGGTCCGTTTAACTTTCGTTATTTTCGTATTTGACTATACTAACAATGTATAACAACCATTTACAGATTACTATAAACTTAGCTCATCAATTTTCGTACATTCAAGGCATGTATTTCAAAACATTTCTGAGAATTCATAAAACTTAAATTTGATAGCATAAAACATGATTAACACTTTAGTAACATGCATATGAACTTGATAACTTATATACATCAACTACCAACCAACTAACACGAGATTCATGGCAATTTCCTAAGAATTTATATATAGAACTCCAGAACGCAATTAAAGAGAAAATTACCTCTTGAAGCTAAATTAATTCTTCAATTCTACCAACTGAAATTCGCTCAACCTTACTCTCTAATAGAACCTTAACTTCAGATTTCTAGCAACCAAAATGAAGAAGAGAAAGCCTCAATTTATAGAGTTTCTTTTGTCCAAAATCAGATTTTGCCCATTGATTCAAACCAATGGAAGAAGGAAGAAGATGAAGGTTAATGAGAAGTTGGTAGTTTACTATTTGAACCACTCCTCCTTTCATCATGAATCTGAGGTTTGTATGGCTGATTTTGAGGAGAAGGGAGAAGGGCTAGGCTTGTAGCCTTTTGGTGTTTCACGTTAATTGGAAAAAGGGACAAGAATTGACTCTTAATTTGGGACAAGGCCAACAAATACTCAGCACTTCTAAACAAGCCTAAATAGCATACTTTGGTTTAAAATGTAACTTAGGTCATGAGGGGTGGTATTACAAAAATTAAATGCTACTCTATTACACTAAGTTAGGGTCACATGTACACATACCATATAATCCATGTACATTTATTAGAGTGAAATCTAATTACCTACTAATACACAATTAATTAATTATTATTTCATTATTCCATAACACATACTATTATTTCAATAAACATTTAAGAATTTAAATAATTATTATCTAACAATTGTAGACACCCAAATTTTGCGTTTCCTTCTACTAACCATGACAGGAGGGCGAAATCGTCAATTGAACCGGCTTGCGGGAGCAAATGAGCGGGCACAAGGGCGAGCGCCCGGCACCGCCGCAATGTTTTGGGCAAACCAAGTTTACGTGACAATAAAGCCGTCCGAGGCAGGCATTTCCGAATGAGGGGGCACGTCTCCCGGAAATTCCCGGACTGCAGAATACGAGCCTGTCAGCGAAAACCGACGTTGCGGCACGAAAATCGAGGCGTGGCACGAAAATCGAGAAAGTCAAGCCCACCAGCCGCGGATAGATCTGCGGCCAAGTGGGTGCGCCAGCACGGAAACCAGGAAATCAGCACTACCAGCTGAGTGCGATGGGAGGCATGCCAGCTGGCCAGCCTATTTAAGCCCAGCTTCGGGCAGCATACAGGAGGTTGGAGAATTTGAGGAAGAAGGAGAATACAGCAGCAGCCAACTCGGAAATTGAGGAAGAAATAGCTAGATTTTGCAATCAAATAGGAAGAAAAGAGAGAAAAAAGAGAGGAATAATTTTCTTTTGATTTGATTGTATCATATAGATTCTTTCCTTCTATTCAAATACATCAAGTTCACATCCATTTGGATATCAATTGCAAGGTGAAATCTCTTTTGTGATATCAATTTCTATCATATCATTTGATCAAATTAGATGCAATTTTTCATGTAATTTATTGATTGAACAATGAATTAGGGATTATGAGTGAAGTTTCCATCGGAATAAAACTCTTCCTAATAACCCGATGATATTCGTTCATTAATTTCTTTGTTTGTTTTAAGGTGTTATATTTGGTATCAATTCCTTTAAATCGTTATTTTAGGATGTCTTGGTATTGTTAGATTATCCGGGTTGGTTTGTTTTCTTGTAATATCCGATTGTTTGTGTGTGGATACTTGGTTGTGAGCCTAGGAAAGCGACCCCGAGGTCCCAATCCGATGATGGACATATCTTGATGTAAGAAGTAGAAATGACGTAGTTTTCATTGTAAATATGTAATCGTTGGGCCTTAAAACGACGCTAAGGCGAGAATCGTGCTTAAGGCCCCAAAATAGTGAAATTTGTGATTGTTGGCGTTCGGGGACATTTTGATGGCTTACATGCCCATGAATAGCCCCGACGCGTGTTTATGCTTGATTTGATTTATGACACGAAATTGATTTCAAGGCTAAAAGATTAAGATTTTCATAAAAATCAATCAAAGTAGGATATTAGAATCACGAGGTTAAAATTTGAGAAATGTTAATGAATGTCGATTCCTATCTAACGAGAAAGCTAAAGAAAATCGTTTTCAAACGTCACCAAATTTGATTTTATGAAAATAAGTAATGTTTTATTAAACCGTTGTACATAGGGTTAAAGAGATCCTAGAAATTGCCCATCAGTTCATGAAAGCAACGTATAGATCTCGATTCCTATTTTGACGAAGGTTTAAAACTTGTGTTTTGCCAAAACGACACCTAATGAAAATCTCATAGTGTTGACAAATAAAAATCAAATCTCTCTTACAACGAACCAAGCTTTCTCGTATAAATTAAAAGACATTCCGAAGCGTTCTCAAATTAAAACACGGTTTCCCTAAAAATCCAAATGATTCTTTCATACAAGCCCACCACGACATTCACATAGGCACACACACACACACACCCACACACACATTCATGAGTTAAAGGATAGGAAAGCATCAAGATTGCGGTAACCGTGTTTCACGGAAGTCGAGGGGTGCCTAACACCTTCCCCTCACTTAAGCAAGCCCCCGAACTCTATGAATCTCGATTCGCAGACCAATTAATTCGGAGTCACACATGAGCCAGCGATTTATAAAAAACGAAAACTCGGATGAGTTGGTACATCCATTTCAAACATACCGACTGGCGACTCTGGTCAATTGGCTCATCATAAAAAGCGATCTTTCAAAACTCCGTCGACCTCAATGCCGACCTTTTCCAAAAATCATCTAAACCAAAAGGCTAAAAATCGGAAAAGGACAAACAGTCGCAAAACAAAGAAAGCGGATAAAACCCGGCGTCGACAGCTGGCCACTCTGCTGGGGATCATTAGAGGGCTTAAGCCGCTTTCAAATCTTGATGCTATCCTATCCTTAAAAAATTTATGAATATGTATGTGCATGCAACATTTTGACCTATTTTACTTATTGTTGTGTGAATGTGTGCTTTTGTCCAATGAATGAATGATTGAATGGAGTTGATTTACCTTAAAGTAATCATTTGCATACGGTGAGGACGATGAATGTGAATGTATGTTGAGATTGTACCTCCTCCTGAGGCGAACCCGTCGGTTGCTTATTACTGGACTCGATGGGGCTGCTCCCCGGAGATGGCTCAGGAAACGCACCACTCAAATCCGCTCCAATCGAAAGGGCTCAAACGAGTAGATTGCGAAGATTTGGGAACCTTCATGCCGAAAAGCCCGTGAGAGTAACCCTAGGATAGGTCAGCCCCAGATTAACCCAACGCAGGATGAGTCTCTTCATGCCCTTTTACGTTTCTGCGTATAAATGCCATAATTCCATTGCAACATATTCATATATGCTTCCCCTTTATGTCAAAAGAAAATACTAACCTCTGTGTTTTGCAGGGAACGACACGGGAAGCATAATAAATCATATCTAGCATGTATTATTTCAATAAAGAACCGCTAACGAGTTGTTTTGCAGAAAAAGATTAAAAAACCCAAAAACACGCAAAAGGTTACGGTTTTAGCATGCATCCATTCTTTCATTTCCCCAAGACTAAACTTCGAACCGTTGTTTCGCAGGATTGCTCCTCAAACCCGTTCGCAGTCTAAGAAAGCCCAAAATTCTACATCTGAAATGGCTGATATTCCTAACCATAATTCCATATCTCGGGAGGAGTTTGATGATTTTAAAAGACAGATGATGGAAATGGCCACAATGCTAAAGGAACAGTTCTTAATCAGACAGGATCCGGCAAACCATGGATTGCATAATGTTCCACCACCAGGGGATGATCAGAATCCTCCTAAAAATGGTACAAACTTGCTTAAAGAGGACCAACCCCGACTCAAGGACGAGCCAGTCATCCCAAAGCCCGTTCCCATACCTAGCAGGACAATGATTACTATCCCAGAAGAAGGGGACAATGACGACCTTCGGAGAAAAATGAAACACATGGAGGAGACCATCCAATCTCTAAAGGGCATAGGCTCCCTGGGCAGGGTTAATTACTCAGATCTATGTGTTTTCCCTGGAGCCAGATATCCAGAAAAGTTCAAAGTTCCCGAGTTTGAAAAATACAATGGAAAGGGAGACCCCTATACACACTTGAAAATATACATTGGAGAACTCGGGTCTTATGCCGAAGACGAGGGGTTAAGAATGCAACTATTCCAGAAAAGCTTAACAGGGGAGGCAAGAATCTGGTATGCCCGCCTCGACAACGCCCGAATCCACAACTGGGAGGAATTGGCCCATACCTTCTTAACCCAATACAGCTTTCAGGCCCAGATGGCCCCTGACAGGTACCAAATGACAAAGGTTAAAAAACAGCCTAGGGAATCCTTCAGGGAATATGCCCAACGATGGAGGGGCATGGCCGCACAGGTGACCCCCCCAATGAACGAATCAGAGATGGTGATGACCTTTGTAGACATCCAGGAGGCACCGTATTATGAGAGGGTCATCTCGGGGATTGGAAGACCTTTTGCTGAAATGATTAAACATGGAGAGATGGTAGACATGGGGTTGAAGTCGGGTAAAATCCGGGATCTTACTGCTTTAGAAACTGCTGCCGAGCAAATACAGAATGGAAACTATGACAGCACTTCCCGGAGGGTCCAAAAGAAGAAGGAAGAGGATGTCTCCCTCATCCTACAAGGGTCATCCAGAAAAGCAGAAAGCCATCTTCCGGTACAGGCACAGAGGGGAGGGCCATCCCGACTGCCCAATTTCACAGATCAAAGAGCAGAGGGGCGAAGAAGATATGAGGCCTCGCAAAACCGAGTATTCACCCCGCTCGGGGAGCCGCTTGAACGGATATTAGCGGTATTAGTAGCCCAAAAGAAGATAATCAATTTGGCTCCCCCAAGTGACCCGAAGGGAAGGAGATTTGATCCAAGCAAACGGTGCGCCTATCACTCGGGTTCCCCGGGTCATGATACACAAGATTGTTGGACATTGAAACATATAATTCAGAACATGATCGACAACGGGGAAATTGTGGTGGAGCAACCGGACTCCCCGAATGTTAAGGCAAATCCCCTGCCAAGACATGATAGGGGGGAAGTCAATGTGACGGAGGCAAGTGAGGCTGGGGGGCCGCCAAGGTTGAACTATGTGCAGAAAATTGAGGAGATGATCAACGTGATACATGATCATGGGGATGCACGGGTAGCGCCCATCAGGTTGATAGGGGTAAGTACGAATAACATAGAGGGACCTGTCAAGCTGACAGCCCCGAGGCCCGTCATCCTTGCAGCAAGGCCGCAACTCCCTATCAGTAGTCTGAAGACTGTACCCTGGAATTATGGGGGAATACCAGAGGAAGCGGCCAGTTGTGCTTCCGTGACGACCAGGGGGAACCCCTTATATCTTCCCGGGCGAGTCCTTGAGAGCCAAAAGAGAAAAAATGAAGAGGTTTCCGAGGAAAGGGCCATAGAGTTTTTGAAAAGGATGGATCACCCAGAAACGAGGGGGATCCAGATTTTAAATGAGGAATCAACCCTAACATCAGTCATGGACTTGGTGTTGTCATCCAGTGAGCATTGCAAAACCCTGATGAAGGTTCTGGAGGAGGCATTTGTGCCCAAAGAAATTAGTGAGGAGGGTTTCGGCCAGCTGGTAGGCCACTTATTGGAAACCGATGCAATATCCTTTACGGATGAGGACATTCCCAAAGAGGGAAGGGGGCACCGAAAACCGCTACACATCGCGGTAATCTCCTCAGGATATGTCATGAATGGGGTGCTGATCGACGGGGGATCGGCATTGAATATTTGTCCTCTCAGTACGCTGAAGAAAATGAACATCAGTCCCAAGCGCCTGCGGGCCAGTCATGTGATGGTTCGGGCTTTTGACGGATCCCGGAGGGACACCATCGGAGAGATAGAATTGCCAGTGGAGATAGGGCCCTGTACTTTTGATATCTCCTTCCAAGTCTTAGATATCACGGCAAGCTACAACCTGCTGTTAGGGAGGCCGTGGATACACATGGCCGGGGCAGTTCCTTCCACGCTCCATCAACAAATCAAGTTGATCATCGATGGGAATATGGTAACAATCTCGGCCGAATGTGATGACCCTTCTCCTCCCAGGAGTGGCCTACCAGTAATCAATGTGGATGAGTCAGCGGCGCCTGCCAGCTTTCAAGCACTAGAGATTAGCACTCCCGATTATAAATGCCTGGGAGCTCCAGCTGTGAAACCAAGGGTCTCTCCGGAACTCACCTTTGTGGCAAGGGAAATGATTAAAATGAACTTCCAACCTGGACAGGGACTAGGGAAAAGCAGTCAGGGAATCACCAAGCCCATCCACCTACCACAGCAGATAGGCAAGGCAGGATTGGGATACCATGTGGGCGCAGTACGGGGACACCGTCAGGATGCGACTCCGATTCGACTAGTTGGCGGTCCAGTGACCAAAGCCGACGATGAGCAGGGGATCAGCGGACCTGTGATTGGGGCAGGGAATGAAGAGTTAACCCCCACACGTAATGAGTCGGCCCGGAGGGAAAGTTTCCTGCGGGAGGTCGCGAAAGAGTTTGAAACCAAATGCTATATCCCCGGACAATCAACGAGCAGTAAGGAGGGGACGAATGTTATCACACCACCGGGAGCCCAACAAGTTGTGCCTGTTATCGATTGGGCAGGACTGATTATTCCTGGAGAAGATATGGAGAAGGACTCAGGCGACGTATCCGTAATCATCGGGGAGGTGTCCGATGTGAGGCCCTCCTTTATCCAGCGCATTTCATCTGACCTGACCATCGATAATTGGACCCAGAAACCAGTGATATCCAAACAAGGGTAAAGCTCGACGTCAGGGTGGTTAACCCTAGAGGATGGGGGAATGAAGAAGTTTTATTTTGTTGTTGTTTTATTTCTGCATAATTGTGTCGTTTCTTCGTGTTATTTGAAATTGCGATCGTCGTGAAAAATGATTTATATATGACAAGTATTTTGTTTCATGTCAGGTGTACCCATTTGAGTAATCCTTGCCTAACAAATGGTCTTTCAAATTTGAATGATGATTATGATTTTGACATTGAGCTGGATTTCGATTTAATGGGCATTGAACAAGACGAGACAGATTACGACGACGCACCTGACGAGATCAAAGGATGGGTCGAGGATAAACCCAAACCCAACTTGGACCAAACCATCACCGTTGATATTGGAACCCCTGACAAGCCAAAGGAACTCAAGATAGGGACGGACCTCACCCCCAGCCAGAAAGCCGAAATGACTGAGCTGCTAAAACAATATGAGGATGTCTTTGCCTGGTCTCATGAGGATATGATCGGATTGTCCACCGACATTGTGGTACACCGATTACCCATCAAGGAGGGTTTCAAGCCTGTCAAACAAAAATTAAGGAAATTGAAACCGGAATGGAGCTTAAAAGTGAAGGAAGAGATCATCAAGCAGTTCAGGGCGGGAATCATTATGGTGTTCACTTACCCGGAATGGCTATCCAATGTGGTCCCAGTGGCTAAACCTGGAGGAAAGGTGAGGGTATGCGTGGACTACAGAGATCTAAACAAGGCCAGCCTCAAGGACAACTTCCCGGTGCCTTTCATACACATCCTGGTAGATAACACAGCCCAGTACGAAATGTATTCTTTTGTGGATTGCTTTGCGGGATATCATCAGATAATGGTGGCGAAAGAAGACCGGGAAAAGACCGCATTCATCACCCCCTGGGGCACTTTCTGCTATAGACGACTGGCTTTCGGTCTCACAAATGCAGGGGCTACTTATCAGAGAGCCATGATGGCCTTGTTCCACGATATGATGCACAAGGAGATAGAGGTCTATGTGGATGACATTATTGTGAAATCAAAGGTAGAATCCGATCATATAACTCATCTCAAAAAGCTATTCGATCGGCTCAGAAAGTATAGTTTGAAACTCAATCCAGCCAAGTGCGCTTTCGGAGTACAGTCAGGCAAGCTCTTGGGTTTCTTGGTTAGTGATCGGGGCATTGAGTTGGATCCAGCAAAGATTAAGGCCATTGTGGATATGCCGGCACCTCACACAGAAAAGGAGATAAGAGGATTCCTCGGGAGGATAAACTTTATCAGCCGTTTTATATCCCACTTGACGACTACATGTGAGCCGATTTTTAAACTGTTAAGAAAAGGGGTGTCCCAAGAATGGAATGAGCAATGTCAGAAGGCGTTTCAGACCATTAAAAAGCAATTGACTGAGGCACCAGTGCTGGTACCCCCGAAGGATGGGATCCCTCTGTTTATGTATATATCGGTAAATGCCATCGCGATGGGATGTATGTTGGGACAGAAAAATGAGGCGGGAAAAGAGCAGGCCATCTATTACCTCAGCAAAAGATTTAGCCAATGTGAGCAGAATTACACTCCCATTGAGAAGACCTGTTGTGCTCTGGCCTGGGCTGTAGGGAGATTACAGCACTACCTCCATGGGCATACGACGTACCTGATATCAAGAATGGATCCCCTGAAATATATTTTCGAAAGGCCCATGCTGAATTGTCGACTATCAAGATGGCAGTTAATTTTACAACAGTTTGACATGGTGTACGTGACCCAGAAGGCCATGAAAGGGCAGGGAATTGCAGATCAGTTGGCAGAAGCCCCGGCAGGAGGGATGGAGCCGTTAGAAACTCCTCTCCCGGGTGAGGATATATTTTGGGTCTCGCGCGAAAAATGTGATGGCGAGGGACAATTCTGGAAGCTGTATTTTGATGGTGCCATGAATGCCGAGGGGGCAGGAGCCGGAGCAGTCCTAGTCTCTATCACCGGAGAACAATACCCCGTGGCCACTAAACTTCGTTTCAGCAATTCGAACAACACCGCTGAATACGAGGGGTGTATCTTGGGACTCCGATTGGCCCGTGACATGGGAGTAAAAAGACTAGCGGTGTTCGGGGATTCAGAATTGGTAATCAGACAAGCAATCGGGGTATACAACACTAAGGAGCTTCGGTTACTTCCATACCATCGTTGTGTCACCCAGCTTATGCAAGAGTTCGAAGATATCGCCTTCCGCCATATTCCTCGGGGACGAAATGATTTTGCCGATGCGTTGGCGACTTTGGCTTCCTTAATCCACGTGATCAAGAGTAGGGACAGTCCACAGATTGAGATCACCGTACAGAATGCCCCGGCATATGAGGAAAATGTGGCAGTGTTATCAAACGAGGTGGTGTTGACAATGCAGCCCTGGTATCATAACATCAGGGAATATTTGAGAGATAGATCCCTTCCCGATCAGGCAAATCGTACTGAAAGGATGAGAATTCAAAAGATGGCGATGAAGTTTTACCTGAGTGGCGATTCACTTTACAAAAGGGATGCCGGGTTGGGACTGTTGCAATGCGTAGACGAAGCGCAATCCCAAAGGATTATGAATGAAATCCATGGCGGGGTGTGTGGGCCACACATGAGTGGACCGATGTTGGCCAAAAAGATCTTGAGGACAGGGCATTATTGGTTAACGCTGAAGGCCGATTGCGATGATCATGTCAAACGGTGTTATCAATGCCAGGCGCACGGTAATGTGATCCATACACCTCCCAATGAACTGCACTGTATGACCTCCCCATGGCCATTTTCAATGTGGGGAATGGATGTAATCGGACCAGTAGAGCCCAAAGCGAGCAACGGGCACCGATTCATTTTCGTCATGATCGATTATTTCACCAAATGGGTAGAGGCAGCTTCTTTCCCCAAAGTAACTCAGGAGGTCATCGTCAGCTTCATCAGGAATAATGTCATTTGTCGATATGGGCAACCTGAGGTTTTGGTCTCCGACAATGCCAAGAATTTGAATAACGCCCTCATGAAGGGGTTGTGCGACCAGTTTAAGATCAAACACCTCAATTCTGTTATTTACCGTCCCAAAATGAATGGGGCAGTGGAGGCTGCCAATAAGAACATCAAGAAGATCATGGCAAAAATGTCTGCTAATCATCGGGGATGGCCAGATCTGTTACCCCTCACCTTGCTAGCCTACCGAACGTCAACGCGTACTTCCACAGGGGCAACCCCTTACGCCTTGGTATATGGAATGGAGGCTGTCCTGCCAGTTGAAGTTGAGATGGCGTCCCTCAGAATAGTGATCGATGCTCAGATAAGCGAGGAGGATTGGATGCAAAGCCGATACGACCAATTGGCCCTAATTGATGAAAGGAGGGTGGCTGCTGTTTGGCACGGCCAGCTATATCAACAGAGGATCTCCCGATCATACGACAAAAGGATCAGGCCTCGGAAATTCAAGGAGAATGACCTGGTGCTAAAGAGAGTCATGTCTTGTCAGGACGAAGCCAAGGGGAAGTTTGCCCCGAATTGGGAAGGACCATTCGTGATTAAGAAAGTGCTATCCGGAGGGGCCCTCATATTGCAAGAAATGGATGGTGAGGTATTTCCACAACCCCTCAATTCTGACTCGGTGAAGCGGTTCTACGCTTAAATCATCAGTTCCTTTTTCCCCTGAGAGCGAACTACGTAGGACCTGATCTTCCAACTTGTGGGGGTACGTAGGCAGCCATCATGGCGCGGTCCGATCCTTTAAAAAAAATAATCCTTTCCCTAACCAAAACCAATTTTCGATAGCCAGATAAAACCTTCCTACACCCTCAAAACCTTCCCGAAACTAACTGCCTAACCAGTTTCATCCCAGAATACATACCCTGATCCAACCAAACAGTTATCCAAAATCTGAGATTCAATCCGACGAAATCAAAAGGTGTGCGGCAATATCTGTCAAATCTCCATCAAGTCTTGAGGAAAGAAAGAAGGCGAAATGTCAAAATCATGGTCAGTTGGATAAAATGATGATCCAATGGATGGCAATGATACGACAAAAGGGGAAAATGACTAAATTTAAATGCATGTCTATATATATAAGTCGTTTTATTACAAGATTTCTCTTTCAATAACTGATGAAACCAACATAGTCTATGCAGGAAATAAAATAATCTACAAATCTGAAACTAGCCGAAGCAGGATGGACAGGGTGGTGGACAGATCTGAAGCATCAGCATCTCCTGCAATCTGCTGCCCCATCATATCAATACGATCCAGTAAAGCAGTAGCTCGGCTGACAGTCCCAAAATGAGCATCTACCACTGCCCTGGTCTGAAATACAATGGCCTCCCTATCAGCAATGGCAGCATCTCTAGCCCGAATGGCCTCATCTCTCTCGGCAAGGGCGGCATCCCTCTCGGCTTCAGTAGTAATCAGGGCCAGGCGGAGTCGAGAATCCTCAGCGACCCGACTCGGGGCAGAATCGGCTGAAATGGAATGGTCTGTGGTATCTTCTGTGAAAATCACTCCAGAGACATCAAAGGCCCCAGTCCGACTCAAACTAGCCGAATCCAGGTCTCCACGCAACCACTGTACGTAGGCAAATGTCTGGATGTGACAGCTCGCACTATATTCGGCAAAGATCCTGCGATCCCAAAGCTCGTATACCTGCAATAGATCCCTCTCTGTACGGGATGATATAAGGAATCGGTATGCGGCTGCACCCGCGAAGGGGTGTAAATCCTGTGTCTGATCAAACTGCCCCATAACCGCCAGAGGATGATAGGTCGTCACGCCCCTTAACCCAGGCAATGGGAATGAAATCCATACCAGGCACATGAGTCAAGAAGCTCATGAAGGAGCAATAGCCCGAGTAAACCAATAGATGAAAGGGGTCCTCAATGATAGACAAAAACGATGTCCAGGAGGCCACATCAGTACAACTCGCGGGACGAAGCGAAAACTGCGTGGTTATGTTGTGACTGAAGCAAAACCCTTGGCGGCGGAAGTGGCCGATGGGGCTGAGATGACTCATGAACCACATATACAATAAGGTCGAACTCCCTCTGAAGAATCTCCCTCGGAAGGACTGGCAATATGTGGCCGACATATAGGTATCCGCCAATATCATGGGGAGAATGGTGTGATCCTTCTGAAGGGCCCTAACGGCCGCAACAATCCGCATGTCCAAATGATCGGATCCTGCAGGCAAGTACAAAACTGAGATGACACAGGCTATCAGAACGTCCACTCTCAAGGCATCCCAGCGCTCCTCGGACACGGAAAAATCACCGAGAAAAAGACGGAAACTGTCAGGTGAGCCAAATCGGTCAATCAAGAATTGAAGAGGAACCATATGGTCTGACGTGATTACCGGTAATAAGACAGCCCTCCGCAAACCGGTGAAAGTCAAGAATTGACGGCGCATGGAACCAACGGTAACCCTAGCACAGGGACCATCCAACGGCAAGCCGGTGAAGCGAGCATACTCCTCAAGGGTGGGGGTCAGCTCTACTGTCCCAAACCTAAACACGTGACGGGCAGGGGCCCAATAGCTCAGAAGACCATCCACAAAGCCCGCTGGCACCCGGAAGGTTAATAAGGACCAAGAATGTCCCAAAAGACCATCTACAATGACCCTATCTGCTGGCAGTAGACTGTCCAACCAGCGGAAGAGGCTGCCAACCAACCCTGTGGGAGGAGTGGAATCCAAACGAACCACGGCATCTGAGGACGACATCTGTGAAAAAATAGTATCAAAAAAGACTGTACAGGGGTCATTCTCTACCCATAAATTAAAAACATGCATCGTACAGTTAATAATAAAGCAGGTGAATCCCATAAAAATGAAAAAGAAAACTGTGCATAAATAAATAAATGAGTTCAGTACATAGTGCATAAATGAAAAAGGAAATCTAAGCAGGTGCTGATACAAAAGACCCTATCCTATCCTGGTCTAAATAAAATCAGTATCATCTATGAAAGCAGGATCCTCGAACTGATCCCCTGGAGTCGTCGAGCTCGGAGGACCAAAGTTCATGTCAGGGATGTAGGGATGCGCTGTGGCATCAGATGAACTCGGGCCTGCATCATAACCTGCACCATCAGGATCGTAGGTGTAAGCCTCCTCCGGGGTCCGGCCCAACCCCCGAATAAACAGCGACAACTGATCCACCTGACGGGTCAATGTGGCAATCTGCTCAGCATGGGTAGGAGTCCGGACATAGGCAGCCCAATCGGTCATCGTCACTGAGCCTGGAACCATGTCTCCAAGGAAGAAAGTGGCCCGAGTCTGAGGATCGATGGTACGAGGTACCCACCAAGTCCTGAAAGCCTCACTCGTACTGGGGCCCGTGGAAAGCATCCGACCGTCCTCCCCGGCAAGCATGATCTCTGAAGGCTGAGAATCCAGCGGCCAGAAAGTAGTGAAAGAAAGGGAGTGCGGGATGCGGATCTCTCCAGTGACACATCTGAATGCGCGCTCTCCCAGATACATCACCCAGCCTCCAACACTCTGCAAAGTGAGGCGACGGGTGGAAAGCTCGAACTCCGGGCCGGAAGGATGCCCGTCAGCAAACCCCACAGTCAAATGCTCGGAGAGGTAGGGAATCCAGACGACGTTGGCAGCCGTGATCAACTCCAGCTGAATACGACAATGAGCGAAGCTGCCCGACACGGGGACCTCCTCCAGAGTACTGTGATGCCATCGCCGACCCCGAGGATAGGTGTCCGGGCCCAGAGTAGTGAGAGGCCTCAGACATGGCAGCCGCTCGTAAGCCCAGAACTGTGAATAGAAACAAGGCAAGGCATGAGTCACTATCAAATACAGAAAAGGATGAAAGGAAAAGAAATACTACTAATAGAGAGGAGGAAGGGACTCACCAGCAGAAAATGGTAGAAACCGAGCCAGGCATCAGTCTGTCCCTCCGAGCGTAGGCGCATGCCGTGGAGGAAATAGGCAAAGGTGAATGACCCCCAGTCATAGTCACTGATGCGATCCACGTCTCTAACCGCTCCCACGACGCTGAAATGAATGGTGGAGGAGTTGTTCCCTAGGAAACAACCCCTCATGATCGTCAGGAACAAGCGGCGGAGTAGAATGTCGCGGGTACCCTGATCCGCTGGAATGGGCATCGCATAGAGACCCCCGACTGCATCAACAGCCAAGGCACCAGATCGGATACTGCGGGCCTTAAAGACCCGGTCCTCAGCAGCGAAGCCCAGCAAAGCTCGAACCTCCACAGGAGTGATATCAAGATCCAAGGGGACGCGGGACCCGGTAAACTCAATGCCAGTAATGTACCTCCAGTCCCATGGGGTCAGCACGACCTCGCAGTCGAGGAGATGAAGAGACTGCGTCTGGTGGAACCATCGCTCGGATAAAGCCCTCATGTAACCCCAGGGGCACTGGCGGGGGATGATAGTGAAGAAATGTCGGAAGCCCCAAGAATCCACCATCGCCCGATAATCACTGTGCAGGGCCGCGTAAAGGGAGTAGATGTTGAACCAGTTACCCCTCGGCTGGGTAAACTCGGGTACCTGGGGCAATCACCAAGGGGTCAATCCGGATAAAAGGAGAATGGAGAAATTGAGAGTGAAATCAGAATAGAGCTGAAATATACCTCGTTAGCCACGAGAGATGCTGAAGGGTGACGACTGAGATCCCGACCCAAAAGATCGGGTATCTGCACAGAGGCGCCAGAAGGAGCCTGATGAGTAGATGGAGCCGGTGTGCTGGAGGATGGCCCCTCTGCCGCGACCTCCGGAGGGACAGCCTCCTCAACGTCCGGATGACCAGGACGAATAACAGCCTCCGTCAAACGACGAGCCTGACGGGTCCGAGGAGGAACAGGAGTGGGTGCAGCCCTACGACGGCGAACACCCGAAGTCCGAGAGGCGGAGGAGCTACTGGGCGCATCACGATCCATAGCTGGAATAGAACGGGCGAGAAAGAAGGTAAGTTTCCTTTTAAAATTTATGTAATGAACATTCTAAATTTCTAGCCTCATCATATGATTAATGCAACATGATGCATGTAAAAAAAAAAAAAAAAAAAAAAAAAAAAAAAAAAAAAATCGGCAGAGTTCCGTTTGTAAATTGAACATCCCAGGCATAAGCCAAACGTGTTTTCCATCAATCAAAGCCTCGAACAGATTTAAATTACATTCATATGTGTAATTACATCATGTAATGCGTGTTTCTCTTGCAGAAAAGGAGTAACAATATGTGGGACCGCCTCATGAACATAAAATAGGACTCACATAGTTGATACATAGCATGTATATATGATGGTACATTACATAGCATTGTAAAGCATACATTTTATCTCTAAACATGCAAATAGTCAAATGTATAGTAAAACATTGACGAAATTTAAAAGTGACCGGTCAAAGTGTTACCTGTAGCGTGTAGATCAATCCTACCGGAACAGTTTTTGCAGGAAAGTTGAAAAATCGACGAAAAGCCCTTGCGAACAAGCAAAAATCGCGAGGAATATGTGTGAGTTGGAAGTTGAAAGTGACAGATCTGGAAGCGGGACGCGGCTTATAAGCTCGATCTTGGCCGCAGATGTATCTGCGGCTGGCCGCAGATCCATCTGCGGCTGGCCTTGGTGGGCCCCACCTTGCTCCCTTGAAGCCATTTGACGTGTTGAAGTGAAAAGTTTACGCGATGGGTGACCGGCGACGATACCCGGCCCCGACGAGACGATCGACCGGCGACGATAACCGGCGATCACGAGATGGATGACCGGCGACGATAACCGGCTCCGACAGATAACCAACCGGCGACGATAACCGGGGGTTACGCGATGGGTGACCGGCGACGATACCCGGCCCCGACGAGACGATCGACCGGCGACGATAACCGGCGATCACGAGATGGATGACCGGCGACGATAACCGGCTCCTACAGATAACCAACCGGCGACGATAACCGGGGGTTACGCGATGGGTGACCGGCGACGATACCCGGCCCCGACGAGACGATCGACCGGCGACGATAACCGGCGATCACGAGATGGATGACCGGCGACGATAACCGGCTCCGACAGATAACCAACCGGCGACGATAACCGGGGGTTACGCGATGGGTGACCGGCGACGATACCCGGCCCCGACGAGACGATCGACCGGCGACGATAACCGGCGATCACGAGATGGATGACCGGCGACGATAACCGGCTTCCGACAGATAACCAACTGGCGACGATAACCGGGGGTTACGCGATGGGTGACCGGCGACGATACCCGGCCCCGACGAGACGATCGACCGGCGACGATAACCGGCGATCACGAGATGGATGACCGGCGACGATAACCGGCTCCGACAGATAACCAACCGGCGACGATAACCGGGGGTTACGCGATGGGTGACCGGCGACGATACCCGGCCCCGACGAGATGATCGACCGGCGACGATAACCGGCGATCACGAGATGGATGTCCGGCGACGATAACCGGCTCCGACAGATAACCAACCGGCGACGATAACCGGGGGTTACGCGATGGGTGACCGGCGACGATACCCGGCCCCGACATGACGATCGACCGGCGACGATAACCGGCGATCACGAGATGGATGTCCGGCGACGATAACCGGCTCCGACAGATAACTGACCGACGACGATAACCGGAGGTTACGAGATGGGTGACCGGCGACGATACCCGGCCCCGACGAGACGATCGACCGGCGACGATAACCGGCGATCACGAGATGGATGTCCGGCGACGAAAACCGGCTCCGACAAGATAACCAACCGGCGACGATAACCGGGTGTTACGCGATGGGTGACCGGCGACGATACCCGGCCCCGAACGAGACGATAGATTGAAAGAGTGAACCCAAAGACTAACAAACACGGTCAAGGGGTTGATACATTGACACTCTTACGAATGTCTTGCATGCATTACATCTTATGTTGCATCATAAGCTATATGTGTGGTATCATGTATGTACTGTCATTCTTACGCACTGTCATTCATGCATCGAGTGTCTATTCTTTATCCTGTTCATTTCATTTATCATTTCATAAACATGATAAAGAGGGGCAGCTGTAGACACCCAAATTTTGCGTTTCCTTCTACTAACCATGACAGGAGGGCGAAATCGTCAATTGAACCGGCTTGCGGGAGCAAATGAGCGGGCACAAGGGCGAGCGCCCGGCACCGCCGCAATATTTTGGGCAAACCAAGTTTACGTGACAATAAAGCCGTCCGAGGCAGGCATTTCCGAATGAGGTGGCACGTCTCCCGGAAATTCCTGGACTGCAGAATACGAGCCTGTCAGCGAAAACCGACGTTGCGGCACGAAAATCGAGGCGTGGCACGAAAATCGAGAAAGTCAATCCCGCCAGCCGCGGATAGATCTGCGGCCAAGTGGGTGCGCCACCACGGAAACCAGGAAATCAGCACTACCAGCTGAGTGCGATGGGAGGCGTGCCAGCTGGCCAGCCGCAGATCCATCTGCGGCCAGCCGCATATAGATCTGCGGCTGGCTTTGGCCAGCCTATTTAAGCCCAGCTTCGGGCAGCATACAGGAGGTTGGAGAATTTGAGGAAGAAGGAGAATACAGCAGCAGCCAACTCGGAAATTGAGGAAGAAATAGCTAGATTTTGCAATCAAATAGGAAGAAAAGAGAGAAAAAAGAGAGGAATAATTTTCTTTTGATTTGATTGTATCAAATAGATTCTTTCCTTCTATTCAAATACATCAAGTTCACATCCATTTGGATATCAATTGCAAGGTGAAATCTCTTTTGTGATATCAATTTCTATCATATCATTTGATCAAATTAGATGCAATTTTTCATGTAATTTATTGATTGAACAATGAATTAGGGATTATGAGTGAAGTTTCCATCGGAATAAAACTCTTCCTAATAACCCGATGATATTCGTTCATTAATTTCTTTGTTTGTTTTAAGGTGTTATATTTGGTATCAATTCCTTTAAATCGTTATTTTAGGATGTCTTGGTATTGTTAGATTATCCGGGTTGGTTTGTTTTCTTGTAATATCCGATTGTTTGTGTGTGGATACTTGGTTGTGAGCCTAGAAAAGCGACCCCGAGGTCCCAATCCGATGATGGACATATCTTGATGTAAGAAGTAGAAATGACGTAGTTTTCATTGTAAATATGTAATCGTTGGGCCTTAAAACGACGCTAAGGCGAGAATCGTGCTTAAGGCCCCAAAATAGTGAAATTTGTGATTGTTGGCGTTCGGGGACATTTTGATGGCTTACATGCCCATGAATAGCCCCGACGCGTGTTTATGCTTGATTTGATTTATGACACGAAATTGATTTCAAGGCTAAAAGATTAAGATTTTCATAAAAATCAATCAAAGTAGGATATTAGAATCACGAGGTTAAAATTTGAGAAATGTTAATGAATGTCGATTCCTATCTAACGAGAAAGCTAAAGAAAATCGTTTTCAAACGTCACCAAATTTGATTTTATGAAAATAAGTAATGTTTTATTAAACCGTTGTACATAGGGTTAAAGAGATCCTAGAAATTGCCCATCAGTTCATGAAAGCAACGTATAGATCTCGATTCCTATTTTGACGAAGGTTTAAAACTTGTGTTTTGCCAAAACGACACCTAATGAAAATCTCATAGTGTTGACAAATAAAAATCAAATCTCTCTTACAACGAACCAAGCTTTCTCGTATAAATTAAAAGACATTCCGAAGCGTTCTCAAATTAAAACACGGTTTCCCTAAAAATCCAAATGATTCTTTCATACAAGCCCACCACGACATTCACATAGGCACACACACACACACACCCACACACACATTCATGAGTTAAAGGATAGGAAAGCATCAAGATTGCGGTAACCGTGTTTCACGGAAGTCGAGGGGTGCCTAACACCTTCCCCTCACTTAAGCAAGCCCCCGAACTCTATGAATCTCGATTCGCAGACCAATTAATTCGGAGTCACACATGAGCCAGCGATTTATAAAAAACGAAAACTCGGATGAGTTGGTACATCCATTTCAAACATACCGACTGGCGACTCTGGTCAATTGGCTCATCATAAAAAGCGATCTTTCAAAACTCCGTCGACCTCAATGCCGACCTTTTCCAAAAATCATCTAAACCAAAAGGCTAAAAATCGGAAAAGGACAAACAGTCGCAAAACAAAGAAAGCGGATAAAACCCGGCGTCGACAACAATTATTAGTTCACTTTAATTATTAACTCATGTAATTAAGATGCACATTTAATAGCCCTTACCACACATCAAGAGGTCACATATGATGTTCATACAATTTAAATGTCACACATCTCTTTTATATTATTAAATAAATGCAGAAACTTTATTATAAATAATATACATCTTATCATGCGGTTACACCTTAAGTAGCAGGGCATATAACACTTAAAATAAATTAATAGAGATTATTAGTCACACAATAATTAATTAACCAATATAGTATTAATTAATCCATTTTCTTATTAAATCACTACTTGATAATTAAAACAAGAAATCACTTTATCACATTACTACCAAAAAGGACATATCACGTATACTCATGTTCGAATAAATATTCAACTTGATAGGAAAGTCAATATTAATATTATCTAAAATTCTCGGGTATTACAATAAAGGTAAAGGCTGTGACGCCCACAAAATCTATACACGCCTTGTAGCAGATTTGGTGCTCACGTGAAACTATATAACTATAAATATTCAATAATATATGACTTCTATCTATCCAAGGTTCACAGTATCCCATAATAGGTACTAGCTCTTGCCAGAACGTTATCTCTGTTTGGATACCCTCACTTGGATGTATATATTCATATCTCATGAATACCTCTTTTATATCGATATTCCCTATCTATCTGGCATTCACAGTATTAACGATAAGATTGTCCATAGATCTTAGGGGCGTATTCTGATAGTTTATATAGCTACTGTATTTACTTAGTACAACTATGCTAAATAATTTAAAGATCAGAGTATAACACATTCTATATAATAAAGGATGATAATATATTTCATATCATTAAGTTCGGTTACATTGTTCTCAGTATTAAGTTATTACAACAAAGCCTATAAAAGACTTGAATTATTCAAAACAGTAATTAAAACTAATTAACATGGCCTTTTTCTTTGTCTATCCCAGAAGTGCTGGGATTATCATTTAAAATTGCAAAAGAAGATATATGCAAGAATGAGCTACAAATGCTCAGCAAGTTCATTTGAAAACGTAAACACAATGTGTTTAATTTGAAAGATGTCAACGATGTATAACTGAGGGTTTTGTACATGAACCACGTGTTTTAATCAGTTCTATCAGTCTTCAATGAATTAGAAAAGCTTGATTTCGGATATCTGATAGGGGATCAGCCTAACCAATATCCTAGGAGTATGCATATCATCCTACAATTTGTGTCGATATATAATCAACATTAACCACCTTACATTAAGGTGTTTCAGTTCACCTTACACCAAGGTGTTCCATTTCTCAGTATAAGATGTCGTACCAAAATAATTTGGTTTGACACAACAATTTAAGCTTTATCAAGCAATATATGAATAATGATTCATTTTTTAAGTTATGCTGAACAAGAAGCAATAAGTTCACGATAAATGATAGCAAGATGTAATATACTTGCTTAAATGTAACAAGGTTAGAAGACTTGCCTTAGCGTAGTACGTTAAGTTCACGCTGTTTATCAACGTTGGGTAGTTTATTTATGTCTATTCATATCAATAATAAACATTAAAATCTATAATAATACTTATCCAATTAATTTAGACAAGTTTCACGAAGGTTCATCGTCGATTCGGTATCTCGGTCGCGTTATTAGAGAGCTAAACACATATGTTGTTCAATAAAATTTCATTTGGAAGCTTAATTATTAGTCTAGATAATTTAATTATTATTTATAACACTTTTAGAAGCTTAATATTATTTTTAAATAATTTTTATAAGCTTAGAAATATTTTTAAATAAGTTTACAAGCTTAGAAATATTTTTAAATGATTTCACTATCATTTAGATTATTTTTCAAATATTAATATGTTATTTAAATGATTTATTTATCATTTAGAATAATTTTAGATACTTAAAATATTATTTAAATGATTTATTTATCATTTATAATATTTTTAGAAAGATAGAATATTATTTAAATGATTTATTTTATCATTAATAATATTTTTAGAATTTATTTTATCATTTAAATGATGTTAAAACTATTATTTATAATAATTTTTAAAACTTAGTTTAATATTTAAATGATTTAATTATCATTTATAATATTTTTAAATACGTAGTATATTATTTAAAATAATTTATTTATTATTTATAATAATTTTAGAAAGTTAGTAATATTTTTTAAATGATTTAATTATCATTTAAACTAATTTAAATACATTAATATCATTTTTAAAATCATTTATTTAATATATTTATTAAATAATCTAATATTAAATTAAATTAAATAAGTATTAAAAATTTTATCAGAATATTAAAAATTATTAATTATAATTAAAAATGAATTTTAATATTTATTTATTAATTATTATCAATTATTTAATAATTATTTATAATTTATTAATTAATTTTTATTTAAAACCGTCGCAAAAGGGCTTTAGCGATGGACTGCATATAAACTTAGTTTCTGGGAATGAGGATGAAGACTGTCGCTAAAGGTATTCTTCATTGAAGAACAACCGGTCAATGTCGGGCAGTGACTTTTGATCATAAATTTCTCTTTGATGCTTTGATGTTTGTGTTTAATTATTGTTTGTAGTTATACCTAGCATGACAGTGTACAACGACATATGAAATTTAAGCTTAAACAACATCAATTGAACCTCTAATAATCGGGTCAAACTAGTAGGATTGCAACTGTTCTTGAGTTTCAAGGTAACCCAGAAACTCATCCAACCTTAACAGTCAACGCCTTTTGACCAAGGTTTTCGGCTTAATTGGTTATTGATTATGGGTCTTGATGTTACTAGATTATTCTCTATATAGCATGCAACAAGTCTAAGCAATTACTTGACACAAAACATATCAGTTAAGCAAGATCTAGGCTGTTTAAAATCCTGTCAGACCTTGTCAGGACCTTCAAACGATTTCTGGATTACCCAGAAGTCAGTTTGCATGGTCGGTCAATGGGTTTTTACCATCAATATCTTCCCACTAAGGAATTTATTTAGTGTTCTACCAATTCTAATCTATAACCTACATGGCATACTACAAGTTCATGCATTAAAACACATCAAACATACAGTTTAGGTCGATCAATGACAAAGTAGGTTGTCAAACTATTCTTGACTGTCAAGAACAGTTTGGGTTTTTCACCAAATTCGACCCTTTAAATGTTATGGATACTTGTTTAACCAACCCAGATCATCATATAACATGTTTACACATAATCCTAAACATCTAAAACATAAAATTATTACAGGCTTGAAGATCTAGCATAAAAATTAGGGTTTTGCACCTTTTTCTCAAGTTTTTGATTCTGGCTTTTGATTCTGATCTTACACTTGCAGAGGCTTAATATGGTATGATTATAAGTGTTTAGGCTTTGTAAATTCGTAGGTATAATGGTCAGTTTGATGTTTTATTTATAGCATTTGTAAATTAGGGTTTTTAAGGTCTTTTGTCCAAATTTTGCCTCCACAAATATCTTGCCTTGATACATGTGCTGCTATGGTCTGGTCCAATTGACCTCCTTATGCTGGAGAGTTAGAAAAATATCTGATCTTACATTGCGATCTTGTTCTCATTGGTTAATGCTTTTATTTTTGATTTATTTCTTTACTAATTAAAATTAGATTTTTGCTAATCATGTTTAAGATGTTAATTATGTTTAGTAATACCTTAATTAAGGTTATATATCATAATTAAGGTTTTACATTTCATAAATTAAAGTTTAGATAACCTAATTAGGACTAGGGTTTAAGGTTTCTTAATACATGAATTAGGGTTTAAGTCTTCAATTAGGGTTTTAATATAAGTTCAATGATTCATAATTGATATTATGATTCATTACTTAGAATCTAATTATATCAATTAAGATTCTTGTGTAGTAATTTGGGTTTTAATTTACCAATTCGGACAACTTTTACCAATTAGGGTTTTCAAATTAGGGTTTCTGATTCAGTTTACCATTTTAAACCCTAGTTAACTTATTTTAGATTTTTATCAGTTAATATAATATTATATTAATTCCGAAGCACGACAAATCATTTCATCATTTACTAGCACGACACAGCAGCTTACCAAAATAATTTGCCGAGACGCTTCTCGGTGAAATCATCGGAAGCACGACAAATCATTTTGTCCGTGTAAGCACGACTAAGCAGCTTCAGAAAAATTTTTATTTGACCTAATTCTTTAATAAAATATACAATCACATAACACAAAGTCGGAACAAGAAATTTCATTTAATAAACACATAATTTACATATACAAATCTTATTAGGGTTCAGAATATTACAGAGGCAAAGCTACTGATTAGCTTTGTACCGTTAAGATTACCATTTTGATTATGTATTAAGACTCGTTGACTTTTATGATGTATTAAGACTTAATTACCCTTATGTATTAAGTTATGTTTTGTAGTAGTTTTGGTTTCGAGACTTGGGACAGGATTATTTATGTTATATTAATGTAAATATTCCTTTATTTCTGCTATAAATTATCGATATTATGATGCATGTATTAGATAGTGATGAACCAGGTCTGCGGTTCAGGTGACCCGGATTTGGGGGTGTCACAATTGACTAATGCACTATATCTCTATGTGAATTACAATCAAAGAGGGTTGAAGCTCAAGTTCTCAATATACTACATGCAGTGCCTTGGTATATCTCTATCCTAGGCACGAATCATAAACTCAATCGCTATGTGGAAGTCATGAACACATGCTAACATGATCAGATCTCAACCTGTAATCCATCTCTCAATTTCATGTAGGTTATCACGGTAGTTGGTGATCAAGCAATTAAACCTTTAAAACAAATCACATTAGACAATCCATATTTAATCAACTAGAATGAACAAGGAAGCAAAACAACTTCAGCTATGCAAACAGGTCCATTATAATCCCAAAATTAGGTTTAGTTCATGTTGAAACAAAAACCATCATCCACAATTGATTATACATTATAACCAAATATAGAAGTGAACAAAATATAAGAATAGAGAATAGCAAAACTAAGCTTCTTCTCTTGCTTCAAATCTGGACTCCAATGATCTTTAGAAGTAGAATAGAATAATTTTTCAATTCTTCCATTTTTCTCCATTCTCTATTAGTCAAAAACCCTCGTTCCAATTCCTCATTGGCTTCAATTTCCATCTCAGCAGCAGCAAATTCCACCATTAGACAAGCTGGAGCGTCTAGGCGCTCAAATTAACACTGGACCAAGCGCCTAGGCGCTTGACTAGGACACCAAATTTACAAAAATGCTACTCAGCTCATTTTTAATACTTTTTAATTCCTTTCTTCACCAAAATGACTTCTATGCCTGATAGACTCCACGGCACGCTTGCGTGAGGTGGTCGTCGACTGGATCGTTTCTAGCAAGTTATGAAGGTGGAACGCTCACAACACCTCAACCCTTCGACTATATTGAGATGAGAACCTTGGTACAATTGCTCTGCGCTAGGAAGCTTGCGTTGAATGGAACTCCATCGACACCTTGACCCATTGTCTATAAAGAGACAAGAACCAAAAGTACAATCGACGCCGGATGTATGATAGAATGACGCCACAAACAACTATGAATTGTTGTATGATAAGTCGATAATTGAATCTCAAGAAAACTAAGAAAATAATCTAGGAATTCTTAAAGAACCAAAAGATGAGAAGAATCTCACAATAATTTTTATTAATCTGAATTGTTGTCTCCCTATTACATAAGCCATGCATTCTATTTATACTAATACATAGAAACCCTAATTCTATAAAGAAATAAGAATTTGAATGGAAATAGAAATCATAACTAATAAACAATAAGAAAATCAATCCCTATTCTAAGAAATATCCTAGTTACAATAGGAATATAGAAATATACTGAAATCCCTAAACTTAAGGAAGAAATCCGCGTCCCAAACTGTCAAAACGCATCTACCTCAAAAAATACGCCAGCAAAATTTGAGAGTTCTCGCCAGGGCGAGAAATTTATATTAGGAATTCTCGCCAGGGCGAAGATGGGCAGAGAAGACTTGGCTAGGGCGGCTTCAGCTTTGGCCGGGGCGAAAATATCCAGAGAAGTTCTCGCTGGGGCAAGCTTTCTGGGCATGAAATTCTCGCCAGGGCTAGAATCCTGCTGCTCAAGAATTTTGTCTTCTTTCGAATTTGTTTTTCACGCAATCCAACCTCGTGTTGTCCCATGATATAACATAACATCTTCAGCTTTCTTGGCCATCCATAACGTCGTATGAACTGTAACGAATGCAATTTTTGTGATTGAATAAAAATATTTATTGAATTATATAAATATTTTTATTAATTTATTGAGCTAAATAAATAATTTATTAAGTTTTGTGGAATGGGTATATGTTAAGTTTAATAATGTTAAATGTTATTTGAATGTGATTTGTTATGTTTATTCTAATTTAATTTAATAATTAAATTAGATGATGAAAAGTTTTATTTGAATAAATAATTTATTTGAATAATATAATTCATTTGGTGTTATTGTTATTGGTTAAATAAATTTATTATTTAAGTTAGTAAGGTTTAATTGAATTTATTTAATAATAAGTTCAATTAAATTAGAAGTGTGACATTTAAAACTATATGTTATAATGATTTATTAAAATAAATGGAAGGAGTTTTAATTTAGTTTTTCCAAACAAGGCCTTGTGACCTTTGGTTGGAAATAATGGATTATTCTATTTTAATTTAACCAAACAAGCCTTAGAGGCTTTTGAAATTTTTTTTAACTGATGGATTAAATTTAGATTATACGTTATTATTTGTTTATTAAGTTATCAGTTTATATTTTAAAGATACGTCAGTTGTAAAAAAAAAGAAGAAGAAGAAACACCGAGCTTGAGAGAAAAAGGTGAGAGCAGAGTCTTGAAAGAAGAAGAGAGAGATTGAGAGAAGAGTTTGGAATTGGAGAGAAGATTTCTAACATCAAAGGAGACTAATAAATTTTTCTAAACAATTGAAGGTATAATCCTTTTTAAGTTCTTTCCTATATTTCATTATTTTAGTTCTCTGTATAAAATTTATTAACTTAATATATGAATTTCTTGGTGTAATTGGAAGTAAATATGTTTTAGATGATTATATGATGATTATAAGTTAAATTGAAGGTGTTAATTTATGAATGTATGTTTAGAATTGAGTTTTTGGTTTTCACAGAGTTTTATTTCATGTATGGTATATATATATATAAAATTGATGTTTAATTTGGTATTAATTGGTTAATTGATAATTGTTTATGATTATATTATGAAAAACAAGAATAATGCAAGAAGAATGGTTTTAATTAGTTGAAAGATGAAGTTACAAAGTTTAATTTCATGAAAATGGCCAAAACTTGAATAAATTGTTTAACAGTGAAATTCTTGGGTTTAAATTGGTTGTTTATGTGTTAGAATGATTAAAATGTTTAGTAAACATGATGGGTAAATGTTTTGTATTTTATATGTTGTCTGGGTATATTTAATTTTTGTGTATTGGATGGTAGAATTCGGAAAATTTGGCCAAATTTGGCCTAAGTTTTCACTAGTTCGCGACTGTAGGAGACGACTGCCGAGTCTCTCGCCCCGGCGAGAGAAATGAGCTGTAAATCCTCGCCCCGGCGAGAGCTCGCCCTGGCGAGAAAATTATAAAGGAAATCTTCGCCCCGGCGAAGCCTCGCCCCGACGAGCTTTTTGTTAAGAAAATTCTCGCCCCGACGAGGGAACAGTAACCGGAATTTTAAATTTTTATTTTCTTTCTGATACTGCTATGATGCTATAAACAAGTTTAAAACTTAATTAAGTGACTACTGAATTGCCAAGATGGTTGTTAAACTAGTATTTGTTGTTTGTGGTATGCTAAATGAGATATTATAATAAAATGAGATAAAGAGCAAGCTTAATACGCTTTTAATCTTGTGACTAATTATGTTATCATTTTATAATTAAATGTATAGGTTGTTTAAGGATCGTGAGATATTTAATTTGTAATCTACGTTTCAGGCAAGTTGTTCTTCCCTTTTAACTTGTTAATTTATTCAAAGCAAGTTTATTTATATTGAGCAAACTTATTGACCTTAGCTTATTGATATTCAAGCAAGGTTACTATCATGTTAATACTTAAGCTTTATTCCAATCATAGTTTGTTATTCAAATTTCGAGTATAGTTTCTATTGAACAAACTTTATTGTTGAATCGAATGTATTAAAGACTAGCAAACCCTTATTGATTCAGCTAGTCCTTAGTTGATGAGCGATTCAAAGCCTTAGAATATTTTCTATACTTGTTCCAAGCCAAGTTCCTTTTGGTATGGATTCAGACGATAAACTGAGATGAACAACCCTAATATAGGGGATTACTTACGCGACAACGTTAAAATGTTTATGCACAATACATTGTACAAAGGGCTGATCCCCCTGAGTACGAGATGAAGGTCCATAGTCTATATGACTGTTAAAGGTTACAGTAGAAATACTTGTTAGCCTAGGACATAGTTGGAGGTCTTGTGACCCTCAGATATAATTTCTAAATCTTGAAATCTATTTTTCCTTGAATCGAGCATTCTAACGAGCTTTTAGACTTTGATCATTTATTGACTGAGATTCAGAAAACTATTATTCCTCAGTTGAAATTCATTTCATTTAAATATTATTGTTATCGTTCTTATGAGCAATTGTTTGCTCACTCTTGCACTAATCATTGCAGCTAAGTCATAAAAGCAGGACGAGCCGTCCACGAGTAAAGGAAAGGGCAAATTGCAGAAGTAGCTTAAGACTTGTTGTCTATTTGATGTTTTATGTAACAAGACTTGTTTAAATTATGTTCTATTCCGCATTAATGTATTAAGGTTAAGATAACTTGGGATTTGATTGTTTAACAGTTTGGTGATGTAACCCATTTTGGGAAGATGTTTACTTAAGTTTATTTAATTGTTCTTAATTATGGGTAGTTAGATGTGAATGTTTGAGATAGTGAACACCGAATCAGTGGAAATTAAGTACCCGGATTTGGGGGTGTCACAGGTTGGTATCAGAGCCGTAAGTTATGAACCTTTAGGTGGGGAAAACCTTAGGGTAGTAGCCTTTTAGAAGATAGAGAATATAGAGGTGATAAACTCTTATCGAGTTCTAAGGAATGGATTATGGAAATTCATAAAAGATAATAAAATGATTATGTGCTATGTGCTTATTTGATAACAAACTTATGTGCTCGCGAGTATTATCGATTAGTAATTAAAACTTAAAATTTTGTTGTTAGGATGACTGATAGAGGAGAGCCCAGCCAGGCTAGGGAGGAGGAGCCTCGAGATATTCACGTAGTTCATGAGCAATTAGTGCAGAGGGAGCCATCCCCATTGGTCACAGTTGCAGGTCCCGAGTACGAGCCTGAGACTGATCCTGAGGAGGATCCGGAGGAGGTTGAGGAGGAGGAGGAGGACCCTGAGGAGATATCACTAACCTCCTTAGGTGTTCAGATGTATGAGCAGGTGTATGATCGCAACATTGAGTTGCAGGATAGAGTGGAGGAGTTAGAGAGGCAGCTGGCCGAGCGACAAACTATCTTGGAGCAGAAGAACAGTGAGATAGAGGAGCTAGATATACGTCTTGGAGACGTGGAGTGGAAGCTGGTTCATGTAGAGAGTGGAAAGGAGGAGTTAGAGGAACAGGTTGCGGAACGTCAAGCCACTTTAGAGTAGAAGGATGATGAGATCCAAGACCTTTCATCACGTCTTGCAGAGGCTGAGCAGAGGCTAGCATGGTCTGAGTATCGACGAGGACAGTCGATAGCCAGGAATGAAATTATACGAGATGAGTTGAAAAAGGAGTCAGCCGAGCGGGCGAGAGCTGAAACTGCTTGGTTGAGAGAGGCTAACCGCGCAGATAGTGTTGAATGTGAGGTGCGGTCAAAGAAGGCCAAGATTGACGAGATGGAGCATATTTTTCACACCACAATGGATAGAGCTCAGGATCGAGTTCATCGTCATCCAGATGAAATGGGTCAAAGGATGGTGACTCGTATTATGGAGCAGGAATGCCAGGAAGCTGTGCGTCGTGGGTTATCATCGTAGATTATGATTAGATTTGTTAGTATGAAATTTATGAGTTAATAAGTTGTAAATCCCAGTTTTATATAATGGGATAGAATAATGATGTAATCCTGGAACTTTATGATGTCAGGATAGATGATGTAAATAACTACGATGCTATTTTTATTATGTTTTGAAGCAGTAAATGAATAAAAATGCGAAAGTTTATCAGATGTGCTATGTGTTAAATGTGTTTATAAATGTTTAAGTTAAGACTTAAATGTTTAAGTTAAGACTTAAATGTTTAAGTAATTGAATAATAATCTAATAGCGCGAATTCTTAACAGTAAGATGCCGCTAAGAAGACAAACCCGTCAACAAACTCCTGAGGGATCCACCAATAACAACGAAGAAGTCAACGTTAATCCAATGCAGCAGTTGGTAAATTTGTTAACGGGAGCCTTTGGGAATCAACCCCAAGCTCAGGCTACGACTTTTAAAGACTTCAAGGCTGTCGGACCTCCGGAATATCACGGCTCTATGAATCCAATTGAAGCCCAAACTTGGGTCATGGAGATGGAGAAGGTGTTTGATGTCGCTAGGGTCAATGAGGACCAAAAGACGGCATTTACAACGTTCATGCTCAAATCAGAAGGAAGTTACTGGTGGCAAGCAAATAAGACTCGAGGTGGCCAAGGGATTATTCCGTGGGAGCGATTTAAGGTGATTTTTTTCGAGACCTACTTTTCGGCAAGCGCGCAAAATCAAATGGAGGTGCAGTTTCTGGAATTGAAGCAAGGTACCATGACGGTACCTGAATATGCTGCAAAATTCAATGAGCTGGCGAGGTTTGCGCCATATCAGGTCAACACGGATGAGCGAAAGGCTAAAAGATTTGAGCAGGGATTGAAGCCCTGGTTATATAGTCGAGTTTCGTTGTTTCAACTGAACTCATTTGCGGCGGTGTTAGAAAAGGCAATTATCGCTGAAGGAGGCAGTGATGCTCTGTCCAAGTACAATCAGGAGCAGAAGAAAAAGAAGAATGAGAATGAAAACAAAGCAAGTGGTAGCCATGGGGGCAGTAATCAGAAGAGAAAGTGGAGTGATAGTAACTCTGCGGGAAGTCAGCAGGGTAATCAGAAGAAGAAGATAGAGGTGTGCAACAACTGCGGAAAGAGCCATATGGGTGTGCGCTTAAAAGGTAAGAGGGTGTGCTTCAACTGCGGACAGGAGGGTCATATCGCACCAAGTTGTCCTAATCCGAAGAAGGGATCATGTTTTATTTGCGGGTCAAAGGATCACTTTGCCCAAGACTGCCCTAAGAAAGCAACTACAACAGGTGGAGCTAATGCAGGTAAGGGGAATAGCGGTGGTGGCAATCTGACTATCACAGGACCGACATAGCCCAATCGACCTACTGCTCGAACATTCAATATGACGGTGCAGGATGCTGTGCAGTCAAAGGATGTAGTGTCAGGTATCATTCCAGTCTATAATGTTAATGCTTATGTATTGTTTGACTCGGGTGCTACTTGCTCATTTATATCCGATGATTTTGCTAGAAAATTAGAGTTACCTCAGGAAGAGTTAGATTATCCCATGAATATAGAAATTGCTAATAGGGAATTGATTCCTGTTAAGTTTGTCCATAAGAACTGTCAGGTAGATATCAAGGGTCATGTGATGACGATCAACTTAATTCTAATTCGTCTTGGGGAGTTTGACGTTATTTTGGGTATGGATTGGTTGTTCAACTATGGGGCAGTTATTGACTGTCAAAAGAAGTGTGTGAACCTTAAGACTCCGTTGAAGGTTGTATTTTATGGCAGCAAGTCGCCTAGACAAAAGAGTTGTCTTACGATGATGCAGGCCAGAAAGATGTTGAGACAAGGATGTGTATGATATCTAGCCTACATAGTTGATACCCGAAAAGTGGGTGCAAAACTGGAGGAGATACCAGTAGTTAGGGATTTTGCGGACGTGTTTCCTGATGATTTGCCAGGATTACCGCCAGATAGGGAAATCGAGTTTGTGATTGATCTAGAACCGGGTACAACCCCTATATCAAAAGCCCCATATAGAATGGCTCCGGTAGAAACGAAGGAGTTGATGGTGCAATTACAGGAGTTGCTAGATAAAAAGTATATTCAACCGAGCGTTTCGCCATGGGGAGCGCCGATGTTATTTGTCAAGAAGAAGGACGGATCAATGCGTCTTTGCATTGATTATAGGGAGTTAAACAAGGTCACGATTAAAAATAAGTATCCGTTGCCAAGGATCGATGACCTGTTTGACCAGCTGAAGGGAGCGAGATATTTTTCAAAGATAGATCTGCAAAGTGGATACCATTAACTAAAGGTGAGGAAGGAAGACATACCAAAGACGGCATTTCGAACTAGATATGGTCACTATTAGTTTTTGGTTATGTCATTTGGTTTAACAAACGCGCCTGCAGCGTTTATGGACTTAATGAATAGGGTGTTCAAACCATTTCTGGATAAATTTGTGGTGGTATTCATAGACGACATTCTGGTCTACTCCAAGACTCAGGAAGAACATGTGGAACATTTGAGGGTGACATTGGAGGCGTTAAGGAAGGATAAATTGTATGCAAAATTTTTGAAGTGCGAATTTTGGTTGGAGCGTGTTCAATTTCTTGGACATGTAATTGATAAAAACGGGATTTCAGTGGATCCAGCGAAAGTGGAAGCTGTGATGAACTGGGATCAGCCGAAGACACCGTCAGAAGTGAGGAGTTTCCTAGGTATGGCAGGATCGCCACTCCGTTAAGGAATTTAACAAGAAAATCCGTGAAGTTTGTTTGGACGGAGAAGTGCGAAGAGAGTTTCCAAGAACTAAAGAAGAGACTAAGTTTGGCGCCTGTGTTGTCTTTGCCAGATGATACAGGAAATTTTTTGGTGTATAGCGACGCATCGCATAAAGGACTTGGTTGTGTGTTGATGCAGAATGGTAAGGTTATTGCATATGCATCGCGCCAACTAAAAGACTATGAAATCCGACCCATGATTTGGAATTAGCAGCTGTAGTGTTTGCTCTGAAAATCTGGAGGCACTAACTCTATGGGGAGAAGTGTGAAATATATACAGACCATAAAAGTATGAAGTATATTTTTACACAGAAAGATTTGAATATGCGGCAGAGGAGATGGATAGAATTCATCAAAGACTATGACTGTGAAATTCTATACCATCTAGGGAAGGCTAACGTGGTTGCTGACGCTTTGAGTAGAAAGGGTCGGGAGAAACTACTTTTGTTAACTGATCAGGAGAAGCTCGTAGCAGAAATGGTTAAATTAGAGCTAGAGGTGAAGTGTCTGCCAGAGTCTAATGAAAAATTGTTCCAGATGGAAACCCAACCAACTTTGGTAGAAAAGGTGAAGGAAGCGCAACTTCACGATGAGGAATGTGATAAAATACGGCAAAGAGTGCTTAAGGGAGAAGAGCTTAAATACAAAATCGACAACGAAAGAATGCTGAGATTTGAGGGTAGAATTTGGGTTCCGTCAGTGCCAGAGATAAGAGAAGAGATTTTGAACGAAGCTCACAGTTCAAGATTTTCGATTCACCCGGGTAGCACAAAAATGTACCAGGATCTTCGACAACATTTTTGGTGGCCAAACATGAAAAGAGAGGTTGTTGAGTGTGTTGCGAAGTGTCTCACTTGTCAGAGAGTTAAAGCGGAGCATCAACGACCAAGTGGTTTGCTACAGCCCTTGGAGATACCAGAATGGAAGTGGGAGCATATCACAATGGATTTTGTGGTAGGGCTTCCAACTACTCAGAAGGGGTATGACGCAATATGGGTCATAGTTGACTGATTGACGAAATCAGCACATTTCTTGCCTATCAAAATTAGATTCACTTTGGACCAGCTGGCAAAATTATACGAAAAGGAGATTATCTCAAGGCACGGTGTTCCAGTGTCAATAGTGTCAGACAGAGATCCACGTTTCACCTCAAAATTTTGGAGGAGTCTGCAAGCTTGTTTGGGAACGCAGTTGAGAATGAGTACAGCCTACCATCCTCAAACCGATGGCCAGAGCGAAAGAACAATTCAAACATTGGAGGATATGCTTCGGGCGTGTGTTATGGATTTTAAAGGCAACTGGGAGGATCATTTACCTCTGGTCGAGTTTGCTTACAACAATAGTCATCACGCTAGTATCGGCATGCCGCCTTATGAAGCATTGTACGGAAGAAAATGCAGAACTCCGTTATGCTGGGATGAGGTTGGTGAGCGACACTATTGGGACCCGAGCTGGTACAACAAACTGCTAAAATTGTCAAGGTAATAAGAGCCAGACTGATAGCCGCTTAAGACAGACAAAAGAAGTATGCTGATCAACATCGACAAAATTGCGAATTTGAAGTCGGGAGCTTTGTGTTCCTCAAAATATCTCCTTGGAAGGGAAAAATCAGATTTGGTAAAAAGGGTAAACTCAGTCCGCGATTTATTGGACCCTTCGAGGTGCTTAAACGGGTGGGTGAGGTAGCTTATGCGGTAGCTCTACCTCCTGAGTTAGGCCACATTCACAACGTTTTCCACATATCAGTGCTACGACCGTACAAGCCAGATTATAAGCATGTAATAGAACATGAACCGATACAATTTGAACAAGATTTATCCTATGAAGAGGTTCCTGTACAGATAATAGACAGGAAAGAACAAGTACTTAGAAATAAAGTGATACCTTCTGTTAAGGTAATCTAGAGAAACCACAGTGCTGAAGAAGCAACGTGGGAACCCGAAGAGCAAATGATGCAAAATTTTCCTCAATTATTTGTTTAATCTTTATATTACGATTCTGGGGACAGAATCTTTGTAAGGAGGGGAGAATGTAACGGACGATTTAATTGCATTGTGATTATGGGGACATAATCCTTTTAAGGGGAGAAAGATGTAACGAATGCAATTTTTGTGATTGAATAAAAATATTTATTGAATTATATAAATATTTTTATTAATTTATTGAGCTAAATAAATAATTTATTAAGTTTTGTGGAATGGATATATGTTAAGTTTAATAATGTTAAATGTTATTTGAATGTGATTTGTTATGTTTATTCTAATTTAATTTAATAATTAAATTAAATGATGAAAAGTTTTATTTGAATAAATAATTTATTTGAATAATATAATTCATTTGGTGTTATTGTTATTGGTTAAATAAATTTATTATTTAAGTTAGTAAGGTTTAATTGAATTTATTTAATAATAAGTTCAATTAAATTAGAAGTGCGACATTTAAAAATATATGTTATAATGATTTATTAAAATAAATGGAAGGAGTTTTAATTTAGTTTTTCCAAACAAGGCCTTGTGACCTTTGGTTGGAAATAATGGATTATTTTATTTTAATTTAACCAAACAAGCCTTAGAGGCTTTTGAAATTTTTTTTAACTGATGGATTAAATTTAGATTATACGTTATTATTTGTTTATTAAGTTATCAGTTTATATTTTAAAGATACGTCAGTTGTAGAAAAAAAGAAGAAGAAACACCGAGCTTGAGAGAAAAAGGTGAGAGTAGAGTCTTGAAAGAAGAAGAGAGAGATAGAGAGAAGAGTTTGGAATTGGAGAGAAGATTTCTAACATCAAAGGAGACTAATCAATTTTTCTAAACAATTGAAGGTATAATCCTTTTTAAGTTCTTTCCTGTATTTCATTATTTTAGTTCTCTGTATAAAATTTATTAGCTTAATATATGAATTTCTTGGTGTAATTGGAAGTAAATATGTTTTAGATGATTATATGATGATTATAAGTTAAATTGAAGGTGTTAATTTATGAATGTATGTTTAGAATTGAGTTTTTGGTTTTCATAGAGTTTTATTTCATGTATGGTATATATATATAAAATTGATGTTTAATTTGGTTATTAATTGGTTAATTGATAATTGTTTATGATTATATGATGAAAAACAAGAATAATGCAAGAAGAATGGTTTTAATTAGTTGAAAGATGAAGTTACAAAGCTTAATTTCATGAAAATAGCCAAAACTTGAATAAATTGTTTAACAGTGAAATTCTTGGGTTTAAATTGGTTGTTTATGTGTTAGAATGATTAAAATGTTTAGTAAACATGATGGGTAAATGTTTTGTATTTTATATGATGTCTGGGTATATTTAATTTGTGTATTGGATGGTAGAATTCAGAAAATTTGGCCAAATTTGGCCTAAGTTTTCACTGGTTCGCGACTGTAGGAGACGACTGCCGAGTCTCTCGCCCCGGCGAGAGAAATGAGCTGTAAATCCTCGCCCCGGCGAGAGCTCGCCCTGGCGAGAAAATTATAAAGGAAATCTTCGCCCCGGCGAAGTCTCGCCCCGACGAGCTTTTTGTTAAGAAAATCTCGCCCCGACGAGGGAACAGTAACCCGAATTTTAAAATTTTATTTTCTTTCTGATACTGCTATGATGCTATAAACAAGTTTAAAACTTAATTAAGTGACTACTGAATTGCCAAGATGGGTGTTAAACTAGTATTTGTTGTTTGTGGTATGCTAAATGAGATATTATAATAAAATGAGATAAAGAGCAAGCTTAATACGCTTTTAATCTTGTGACTAATTATGTTATCATTTTATAATTAAATGTATAGGTTGTTTAAGGATCGTGAGATATTTAATTTGTAATCTACGCTTGAGGCAAGTTGTTCTTCCCTTTTAACTTGTTAATTTATTCAAAGCAAGTTTATTTATATTGAGCAAGCTTATTGACCTTAGCTTATTGATATTCAAGCAAGGTTACTATCATGTTAATACTTAAGCTTTATTCCAATCATAGTTTGTTATTCAAATTTCGAGTATAGTTTCTATTGAACAAACTTTATTGTTGAATCGAATGTATTAAAGACTAGCAAACCCTTATTGATTCAGTTAGTCCTTAGTTGATGAGCGATTCAAAGACTTAGAATATTTTCTATACTTGTTCCAAGCCAAGTTCCTTTTGGTATGGATTCAGACGATAAACTGAGATGAACAACCCTAATATAGGGGATTACTTACGCGACAACGTTAAAATGTTTGTGCACAATACATTGTACAAAGGGCTGATCCCCCTGAGTACGAGATGAAGGTCCATAGTCTATATGACTGTTAAAGGTTACAGTAGAAATACTTGTTAACCTAGGACATAGTTCGAGGTCTTGTGACCCTCAGATATAATTTCTATATCTTGAAATCTATTTTTCCTTGAATCGAGCATTCTAACGAGCTTTTAGACTTTGATCATTTATTGACTGAGATTCAGAAAACTATTATTCCTCAGTTGAAATTCATTTCATTTAAATATTATTGTTATCGTTCTTGTGAGCAATTGTTTGCTCACTCTTGCACTAATCATTGCAGCTAAGTCATAAAAGCAGGACGAGCCGTCCACGAGTAAAGGAAAGGGCAAATTGTAGAAGTAGCTTAAGACTTGTTGTCTATTTGATGTTTTATGTAACAAGACTTGTTTAAATTATGTTCTATTCCGCATTGATGTATTAAGGTTAAGATAACCTGGGATTTGATTGTTTAACAGTTTGGTGATGTAACCCATTTTGGGAAGATGTTTACTTAAGTTTATTTAATTGTTCTTAATTATGGGTAGTTAGATGTGAATGTTTGAGATAGTGAACACCAAATCAGTGGAAATTAAGTACCCGGATTTGGGGGTGTCACATGAACGGTAATCCTTCCATTAATTGACACATATCTTCATTAATGATTAGACGATAAAACGAACATGACGAACACTATCTCGAACGCTTAACTTGCATTGATTAGGTCTGACTACATTGATCGTATCTAGCAATTCCAAATCACATGAATGACCCTCTCCTCGATGTTCATAAGAATTGAGCTCCAATGTAAGCATCCTTGAGTAGATTCTAGCCCAATTACTTGAATTCGTTTGTTGAACCCTCGAAGCTTGAGTTGAGTCGATGACGCTTGATGCGTGCCTGGTCAGGATCTCATCAATTCTTTTCTCTTTTCATGTGACAATCGAGCTCCTAAAAATCCTCCCAAAAAATTCCACTATCTGCAGAACAAGACAAAGCCAACCACTGAAATTCTCGACGAGCTCATCGCGGCGCGGAAATGGCCTGGGGAGCACGCCCCGACGTTGAGCTCGCCCTGGCGCCAGAAATAGCTTGGGAGCAAGTTTATGTAAAATTACAAAAATGCCACTAAAGCCGATTTTTCCACAAATGTCCAACCGAAGCCGCCTCCTACAAAACCAATGCAATAACAAGTAAAATAAAACAAAAAATACTTAAAGATAGCATATAATCGAGCCTAAAAGATATCCAATTCGTAGGTATAAAACTCACTCATCAAATACCCCCAAACTAAAGACTTTGCTTCTCCTCAATCAAAACAAGAGAAATAAAAATACACAAAGTAACCTAACTACATGAATGCACATGCATGATCTATAAACCTAAAGCAGCAGACAAAAATAGGAAATTGATATCAGGCCTCAATAAAACAGAAATAGCATTTCAGCAAAACATCAAATTCATGCCCGTCAGAAGTGTAACAACACACTAATCTCATCAAATATATAACCCTTACGTGAGTGTGTGTAGTCAACAGATCAAACCAATCAAGATCTTATTCCAATCCATGAATCACAAGTATATACAAGCCTCTCTCGATGGTCAAATAAATATTTCCTATTGCGGTGTATAGATATATCTATATTCTACACACTAACAAAAATCTAATATCAAGAGTAATTAACAAGATACATGTCACATAAAATCTCATTAACTACTCTATCAATTATCAACTTTCACAATAGAAATCATTAAGCATAGATTCTCAAATGGATACATGTGGTATTTAGGTATATGTCTATCCCAAATACAATCAAATTATCTATTCTTGAGGATAATAAATAAAACACACGTCACATAATCTCATAAATTGCCCATAAGAATGTCTAACTTTCACATAAATTCATAACTTGGTCTTAACAGTATATTCTATTTCTCAATTTCATATAAGTTACCAAGGTAATTACAGGCCAAACAATTAATCCATAAGCATAGGTTATGAAATTCAATTCACAAGAGACTACCTAATATTCAAAGAGAGAGCATTTAATACAAACTATGAGTTAGGTTGCATTGGAATCTTAGAATGAAAAGATTAGTTCATGATAGCTCTAAATAACACCATTTTCAATTTACTTAACATGGTTTTGGAATTACAAAATAAGAATGAAATGCTAGAAATTAGAATGATAAAACCCCTTTGTGATTGATTCCTGAATTGATCCTTTGTTGTATCTTCCTTTCTAGCTTTCCTTCCCCAAATTGGTAATCTCGAGCTCCTTGGTGGTGCTATGGTGGTTCTTCCTTCTCTCTAGTTCTTCTCCATATTTTGCATTCTAGGGCTAATAATTTCTCTAATTGATTCAATAATTCCTTTGCACTCCCTGGATGCCCAATAATCTGATCATTCTTCTCTCTCTTCATGTCACAATCGGGCTCCTGAAAATCCTCCCAAGAAATCCCACTATTTGCAGAACAAGACAAAGGTAGCCGCTGAAATTCCCGACGAGCTCGCCCCGGCGTGGAAATGGCTTGGGGAGCGTGCCCCGGTGCCAGAAATGACCTGGGAGCTCGCCCCGGCGCAGAACCAATTTCTCCAAAATTACAAAAATGCCACTAAAGCCCGATTTTCCACAAATGTCCAACCGAAGCTGCCTCCTACAAAACCAATGCAATAACAAGTAAAATAAAACTAAAAATACTTAAAGATGGCAAAGAATCGAGCCTAAAAGATATCCAATTCGTAGGTATAAAACCCACTAATCAAATACCCCCAAACTTAAAACTTTGTTTACCCTCAAGCAAAAACAAGAGAGATAAAAAAATGCACAAAGCAACCTAACTATATGAATGCAAATGTATGATTTATAAACCTATAACAGCATACCAATATAGGAAATCGTTATCAGGCCTCAATAAAATAGAAATAACATTTCAGCAACACATCAAATTCATGCCTGTTAGAAGTGTAACAACACACTAGTCTCATCAAATATATAACCCTTACGTGAGTGTGTGCAGTCAATAGATAAAACTAATCAAGATCTCATTCTAATTCATGCAAACCCTCCAACCGGTTATTATTTTTGTCGGTATCAACTCATTATTTTCATTTGCTATTACAATCATACCCCCATTCTTTGGTACACATTGAACTGGACTCACCGAAGAACTTTCATAAATGGGATACACAATCTCAACATCCAGCCATTTTAATATCTCTTTCTTGACTGCCTCTTTCATAATTGGATTGAGTCTCCTCTGCTGTTCTACTGTAGGTTTGCTATCATCCTCCATCAAAATTTTGTACATACAGAATGATGGGCTTATTCCTTTGATGTCAGCAATGGTCCATCCCATTGCAGTTTTGTACTCTCGAAGAACTCGCAACAACTTACTTTCCTGAAATTCGTTAAGTACAGAAGCAATAATAACAGGTAAAGTAGATGATTCACCCAAATAAGCATATATGAGATGATTAGGTAATGGTTTGAGCTCAAGTGAAGGAGGTATCTCAAGAGATGGTCTCAAACGATCTGCAGAATTGTCTGCACATTCCAAAGATTCAAATGGGATCTTAAACTTGCTTCCCTATGGTATTGTATCCAAAATCTTTAAGTATTCAATTAATTCTGGATCATCCATGTCAAATTCTCCCAAGAGTGTGGTCTCCAATGGATCATTGTTCAAAACATTCAACAGTTCATCATTCACAACCTGCTCAATAACATGCACCTGAAAGCATTCTTCATCATCCGAAAGAAATTTCATAGCCTTAAACATATTGAATATGACATCTTGGTCCTGAACCCGCATAGTAAGCTCTCCCTTTTGCACATCTATCAGAGTTCTCCTAGTGGCTAGAAAAGGTCTCCCAAGAATAATGGGAATGTTTTTATCTTCCTCATAGTCTAGGATGATAAAATCAGCTGGAAAGATGAACTTATCCACCTTTACAAGAATATCCTCCACAATCCCTCTTGGATAAGTAACTGACCTGTCTGCAAGCTGAAGAGATATGTTTCTTGGCTTTGGTGCATGAAGTCCCTACTGAGTATATACTGATAAAGACATGAGATTTATGCTAGCACCCAAGTCACACAAACATTTGCTAAATGATAGGCTACCAATAGTGCATGGTATAGTAAAACTGCCGGGATCCTTCAACTTAGGAGGTAGTTTTCTTTGTAACACTGCGCTGCAATCCTCAGTTAAAGCCACTGTTTCAAAATCATTTAATCTCTTCTTTCTAGACAGAATACCCTTCATGAATTTAGCATAGCATGGCATCTGTTCTAAAGCCTCTGCACATGGTATATTAATCTGTAGCTTTTTGAAGACCTCTAGGAATTTGGCAAACTGTTTGTCTAATTTCTGTTTTTGTAGTCCTTGAGGGAATGGAACTGGTGGAAACACTTTTGGTGTAGGAACAACATTGGTTTTATTAGTGTTATCTCTCTGTTTTGTTTTAAGTTGCACATTACTGTCCTTTTCCTTAGAAAAATCTGCAGAATTCAAGTCTGAAGAAGGGCATGAATGGGCTGCCTCCTTTTGTACCTCAGGTGCGTGTAAGGTTTGTTTTCCACTTCTAAGTGTTACTGCTTGACATTCCTATTTCCTTTCTCTCCTTGGGTTAGTTTCTATGTTACTAGGAAGAGATCCTTGAGGTCTATTTGACAACATATTGGCCATTTGCCCAACTTGATTTTCCAAATTTTTAATTATCGCAACTTGGGTTTTTAACATCACATCATTGTTGGCCATGTATTCAATCATGAGCTCTTCTAAGTCTGACTTTCTTTCTGGTTGTGAAGTTTGTGCTGCAGGATGTTGTTGTTGATTTTGGAACCCCGGGGGATAGTGTGGTCTTGGGGCTTGTTGATGGTTTTGATTGTTGCTCCATGAAAACTTGGGGTGATTTCTATTTTCAGCATTGTAGGTGTTTTGGTATGGTTTTGGTGGTGTTTGGTAGCTACCCACAAACTGAACTGCCTCATGATTAATGGGACAATGGTCGGTGGCATGTGTCCCTGCACATAGCTGACAAACAAGGGCTACCTGCTGCACTTTTGAATCAACTATGGAATCAATCTTCTTTGACATAGCTGCCATCTGAGCTGCTAAAGCCATGATGGCATCCACTTCTAATACCCCTGCCACTTTTTACTGATTCACTCTAGAAGTTGGCCATTGGTAGTTATTTGCAGCCATGGTTTCTAACAACTCATATGCCTCTCCATAATTCTTAGCCATGAATGATCCTCCCGCAGCTGCATCAATGCAAGTCCGAGTGTGAGATCCCAACCCACTGTAAAAGGTATTTGATTGCATCCATTGAGGTAATCCATGATGAGGGCATCTTCGAAGTAATTCTTTGAATCTCTCCCATGTCTCACACAACGATTCTCCATGATGTTGTTCAAAGGTTGTAACATCATTTCTCAACTTAGCAGACTTTGCAGGAGGGAAGAATTTTGCCAAAATTTTTTGTGCTAAGTCTGCCCATGTAGTGATGGAACCTGGCGGTAATAAGTAAAGCCAACTCTTAGCTTTGTCTCTCAATGTGAATGGAAAAAGTCTAAGCCTCAAAGTGTCATCCGTCACTCCATTAAATTTGAAAGTATCACATATCTCAATGAAGCTCAACAAATGCCCATTAGGGTCATCATTAGCCATACCCCCAAACTGTACTGAGTTTTGCACCATTTGTATTCTTCCCGATTTAATTTCAAAGGTATTTGCAACTATTGCTGGCCTTGTGATACTAGATTGAAAATCATTTATCCGCGGCGTTGCATAGTCTCTCAAAGCTTTATTCTCCTCTGCCGCCATAGTCTTTTGATTGTTAGGACCCCTAACTCTATCACTTCTTAGTCTTCGAATATTTCTCTCGATCTCGGGATCGTAAGGAAATAACTCTAGACTTTGTGCTTGGGGCATACAAATCAAGAGTACCTACACAATAAATTAAAATATTATACACAAGTCTAAATTAAGATCAATTCGACTATAATCAATATTGGTAAAATTATTGTAAAACAATTCCCTGGCAACGGCGCCAAAAACTTGTTGACCGATTTCACAATCAATTAAACACGCGTAAGTATACGCGGTCTACAAGTAATATAAAGTAAGTAGAGTGTCGAACCCACGAGGAATTATGTCAAATAGCTACTAATTACCAATCGCATGATAAGTTGATCCTATTTAAACAATGATAATATGATTTGATTTTGTTGATAATTAAAACTAAGTAAAAACAATTAAGAAAGCAAGAATTAAATGAAACACGGATAGAATTCAAGATAGAAAGATCTAAGATTACAACTTCCCCCAACTCTTTATTTGAATATCACAACTCTCTCTTTTTCAACTAGTTAAAACACAAGAATTGTTATCCGAGAAATCACAATTATATACAAGCCTCTCTCGATGGTCAAATACGTATTTCCTATTACCGTGTATAGATATATCTCTATTCTACACACTAACAAGAATCTAATATCAAGAATAATTAACAAGATACATGTCACGTAAAATCTCATTAACTACTCTATCAATTACCAACTTTCACAAAAGAAATCATTAAGCATAGATTCTCAAATGGATACATGTGGTATTCAGGTATATGTCTATCCCAAATACAATCAAATTATCTATACTTGAGGATAATAAATAAAACACACGCCACTCAATTTCATAAATTACCCATAGGAATATCCAATTTTCACATGAATTCATAACTAGGTCTCAACACTATACTCCATTTCTCAATTTCATATAGGTTACCAAGGTAATTACGGGCCAAGCAATTAATCCATAAGCATAGGTTATGAAATTCAATTCACAAGAGACTAACTAATATTCAAAGAGAGAGAGCATTCAATACAAACTATGAGTTGTGTTCCATTGGAATCTTAGAAGTAAAAGATTAGTTCATGGTAGCTCTAAATAGCACCATTTTCAATTTACTTAACATGGTTTTGGAATTACAAAATAAGAATGAAATGCTATAAATTAGAATGATAAAACCCTTTTGTGATTGATTCCCGAATTGATGCTTGGTTGTATCTTCCTTTCAAGCTTTCCTTCCCCAAATTGGTAATCCCGAGCTCCTTGGTGGTGCTATGGTGGTTCTTCCTTCTCTCTAGTTATTCTCCATATTTTTGCATTCTAGGGCTAATAATTTCTCTAATTCATTGAAAAATTGATTTGCACTCCCTGGATGCCCAATAATATGACCATTCTTCTCTCTCTTTATGTCACAATCGGGCTCCTGAAAATCCTCCAAACAAATCCCACTATCTGTAGAACAAGACAAAGGTAGCTGCTGAAATTCCCGAGGAGCTCGCCCCGACGTGAAAATGGCCTGGGGAGCGTGCCTCGGCGCTGAGCTCGCATCGGCGCCAGAAATGGCCTAGGAGCTCACCCCGGCGTGGAACCAGTTTTTGCAAAATTATAAAAATGCCATTAAACCCCAATTTTCCACAAATGTCCAACCGAAGTCGCCTCCTACAAAACCAATGCAATAACATGTAAAAAAAACTAAAAATACTTAAAGATAACAAAGAATCGAGCCTAAAAGATATCCAATTCGTAGGTATAAAACCCACTCATCAGAGCCCTGTACAATGCGTGCCCAAGAAAGGAGGGATGACAGTGGTGAAAAATGAGAACAACGAATTGATACCAACACAGACATTAACAGGTTGGAGAGTGTGCATGGACTACAGAAAGCTCAATAAAGCAACTAGAAAGGATCATTTTCCATTACATTCATTGACCAGATGTTGGACAGACTTGCGGGACACCAGTACTACTATTTGCTAGATGGATACACAGGGTACAACCAAATTGTAATCGCTCTAGAGGACTAGGAGAAAACAACATTTACTTGTCCCTATAGTACCTTTGCGTTCAGACGGATGTCCTTTGGGCTTTGTAATGCTCCGGCTACGTTTCAAAGATACATGATGGCTATTTTCTCAGACATGGTTGAGAAAAATGTTGAAGTCTTCATGGACGACTTCTCTGTGTTTGGGAACTCTTTTGATAGCTATCTTGAGAATCTGATCATGGTGCTAAGGCGCTGTGTGGAAACCAACTTGTACTAAACTGGGAAAAGTGCCATTTCATGGTCCAGGAGGGAATCATACTAGGACACAAAGTTTTAACAAAGGGATTGGAAGTTGATAAAGGAAAATTGGAGACCATAGAGAATTTGCCATCGCCTACATCAGAAAAAGGGGGTTCGTAGTTTTTTGGGACATGCGAGGTTTTATCGAAGATTCATTAAGGATTTCTCAAAGATTACAAAACCTTTGTGCAATTTATTAGAGAAGGATGTCCCGTTCAGGTTTGATGAGGATTGCTTGATAGCCTTTAATCTACTAAAGAAGAAGCTAATATCAGCACCAGTAATTATGGCACCTGATTGGTCCTTACAATTCGAGTTGATGTACGATGCCAGCGACTATGCAGTCGGGGCTGTGTTGGGTCAGCGCAAGGAAAAGATTTTTCATGTCATTTATTATGCCAGCAAGACTCTATCAGATGCTTAGTTAAACTATACTACCACTGAGAAGGAGCTATTAGCTGTTGTATACGCTTTTGACAAGTTCAGGTCCTATCTCATTGGGACAAGAGTAGTGGTTTACATGGATCATGCTGCTATTAGGTACCTGATATCCAAGAAAGATGCAAAGCCTAGATTAATCAGATGGATTCTTCTTCTCCAGGAGTTTAATTTGGAAATTCGGGACAAGAAGGGTACATAAAATCAAGTGGCTGACCATCTTTCTAAATTAGCGAGTCCAAGGCAAGATAAGAGGGACAAGGCAGAGATCAATGAGTACTTCCCCGATGAACAGTTGTTTATAGTGACTTCAAAAATTCCATGGTTTGTTGACTTCGTCAATTATCTAGTAAGCAAAATACTCCCACCAGACTTAACTCGTCAGCAGAAGAGGAAGTTTTTGCATGAATTGAAGAGATACATGTTGGATGAGTCATTCTTGTTTATGCAGTGTGCAGATCGTATGATTCGTAGATGCATCCCATATAGTGAAACAACTAGTATTTTGCATGTATGCCATTCTTCGCTATTTGGAGGTCACTATGGGACTAGGAGGATTGCAGCTAAAGTGCTTCAAGAAGGTTCTATTTGCCTACATTATTCAGAAGTGCCCATCAGTTTGTCAAAAATTGTGATAGATGCCAAAGAGTAGGCAACATTTCCAAACGCAATGAGATGCCTCAAAACTCAATTTTGGAAGTGGAAATCTTTGATGTATGAGGGATGACTTTATGGGGCCATTTCCATCTTCTTTCAGCAACCTCTACATTTTGTTGGCAGTCGACTATGTGTTAAAATGGGTGGAAGCCAGTGCTTTACCAACCAACGATGCCAAGGTCGTCTTGAAATTCCTCCAAAAAAATATCTTCACTCGATTCGGCACTCCAAGGGCAATAATCAGTGATGAAGGTTGCATGAAATCTAATTTCATGTATAAAATAACTCTTTATTTTAATTATAAAACCATGTAAAATAACTCTTTATTTTAGTTCTTAAAAAATTGCAAAAAAAAAAAATCAAAATCAGACAATCTGCCAGACCGGCGCAGCTGCGCCAACTTTGTGAAGAAAAGCGGCGCTGCTGCGCCAGATTTATGAAGGGATACGGCGCTGCTGCACCGCGTCATGTCTAGGCAGGGATACGGTGCTGTTACGCTATGTCCAACAAAGGGACACGACGCAACTGCGTCAGATTCGTTTTTAAATTTTTTCTACAGTTGCGAATTTGATCAGTTTTCATCCAAAACTCGATTTTCTGCAATTGTTTTCAAAACCCATGATTTTATACAACATATTATGCCCAATAAATTGTTCCAAACACATACCCATACATATACGAAATCAAAACAACTAATCATTTACATAAAGTTTGACTCTTGATACCACTGTTAGGTTTGTATATAACGCGAACATGTAATCAAATTACATAAATATAACGGAAGCAAGATAAATTAGATTTTAAAATTTTATACAAACTATCACCATGACCTTTCTTTATGCACAATTATTAATTAAACGAAAGAGATGGAGAATAAGAATTATACCCTTGTAGAATTCTAGATTCCTCAGGTACAAGTTCAACTCTAATTCCTTCGCGTTCTCCTTGAATCCACCGATTAAATTTCTTCTTTTGATCAACGTTAGCCACCCAAGTGTTTGGCCTCTAGAGGTGATCCACCAAAGGATAATACTTGTTCAAGAAGATAGGTGTTGGCAAAACCTAGTTCTATCTTTATAGAAATTGTAAGTACTCTCCACAATTTTTATACAAGAGTGTGTAACCCTAATCTATGATAAAACTTCTCTTATTTATAGATGTAGGAAAACCCTTCCCTAAACTATTTAGGATTACGGTTTTTATTCTAATTTAACTCATTTAATTAATTATACTCCTAATCCATTTAGGGATTCATGAGAGAGTACTTCTGCTAATTAATTCCCGATCCTTATTATGAATTAAATAATAGTAATAGTAATAATAATAATAAGACTCCTCTTATTAATTTATATTTAATATTTCTAAAATATTAAATAATAAATATTAACCTACCTAATTTATTCTATCTCCATACATTAAATTAAATACACTTAACTTATTATTACAATTATGTCATTTACTTCTTAAATAAATATTTTTCTTTTGCGGTGTGACCCTTTTGGTTCTCCATATTAAACCGGTTGTGAATAAATTAGTTAGAACAATTCTAATCTTATTTAAATAAATAAATTAAACTATTTAATTAATTTAAATAAATAACATTTATTCTACAATAAGGGTAAGCCCCCTTAGCGATCAACGACTTTCCAGATAATATAGATTTCAACATTAATCACAAAAGAACCTTTCAGTGAATAGTTACCGTACAATTCAATCCTTCTACCATACAATGTCCCAATTAAATATAACACATGTAATTACTATCAAGTCTTATTTTATTTAATTTTATGCATTTCGATTCTCCAATGCACAACTCTAAATAATGCAAATTAGAAATTCCTTTCTAATTTCATTCTACCTTGGCCAAGGACTACTGAGTTGTCATTTATCGAGTCATATAGGACATTCACATCTTTTACTTGATGTGGTAGATTCTTTGTTACTCATTCACATATCTCCATGTACACCTTATTATACACAATCATACTCTTTGATCGTAAATGTCTTAAGGGACACATCAAAGTATAACTCATCATACAAAAGATACTATGATTTACCCTTCTAGCAGACCGAACCCAAGCTTCCTCAACGCGGATCTTATCTACTATCTCCCAATTGAATTTGGCCTTCATGGCCTCATGCTCTACCTTCAGTCCGGCCAATTCTAGCTATGCCTGCTCCTTCTTTTCCCTTATACTGATCCTCCGTACTCTGATGGGTCACATTCTGTTCCTCTAGGTCTCTGACTCTTTCTTCTAATTCCAGGTTCCTATCGGCTAGTTGGTCTAATAAATAGTTCTCAGCTGGCCACTCTTCGGGCGAAGTATAATACTCCACCTCTTCCATCACTTTGACTATAACTCCTTCTACATAGGTTGGCCCTTCGGCCTCCACGACCTCCGCCACCCTTCGGCCTCATCTGTACTGTGGTCCTCCTCGGACTCACCCTCGACATCTTGCCTACCCGATCTCATCACCCTACCCCTGACGGGTTCCTCTGACTCAGCTATATAGTCCTCGTCCTCCTCAGGCTTGGACTTTACTGGTGCAACTGGCTCCACTGGCCCATCTCCTATCAACTGCTCGGTGTCCACAGGTATATCTGTGAACTCCTCCTCCATAACTACCCGACTCGGCTCTCCTATCTCAGCCATCCTATAACGCACCAAAAGACATCAGTACAACAATAAAATATATTCATTGATGAAATGAAATAATATTTTATTATGCACTACATGGGCTTAATAAAATCTCCTCGACCTATGCCTTAACGTACTCTATATGAGTTTAATACTAAGGTTATAACCTAGGTTTCGCATTCCTTACGTTATAACCTAAAGCTTTGATACCAACCTGTGACACCCCCAAATTCAGGTACCAATACCTCGAATTTGGTGTTCACGATAAGCAACATCCAAATACCTTTAATCAACATATGATAACTAATACGGAAAGAATAATCATATATTGATCATTAAAAAAGGTCCACTATGGTCCCAAGGACTATAACATTAAATAAATACATCACGAAGTTCCAAAATAACTATTAGGACTCGTGTTACATAACTGTTATCTAAATAAAACATTAAGACAGATAATCATATCTATCCGAAGTCTAGAACTTCATCTTCTCCTTGCCCTTATCTCTACTCGAGCACTCGGGCTTAGCTGTAAAATTTTCATAATATAGCAAGGGTGAGCAACGAGTTTGCTCAACAAGTTTTAAAATAAACAAGAAAGGTATATCGTAAATGAAAGGAATAACTGAAATTGATTCAATCGATATGAATAACTATAACTTATTCAACATTGTGAATAACTGAAATAAGATAATCAATGCTCAATGAATGATGAAGATTGATTATGAACATGCCAAACAATCAAATACACTATGAACATACGTTAAGGCATCGAACGCTTGACTAACCCTTATTAGGTTACTAACTCTAGAGTGTTGTACTCAGAGGGATCAGCCTCTCGTACACCATGTATATGCATAACATTTAATTCAGCTTTGTATCGTATTTCAAATACTTAGGAAACTCCCCTCCATTGGGTTGTTCGTCTCAGTCCAAGAATCCGTGTCGACTACTGGTTTGGATAGCTTTTAATAAACATGCACAAGTCTAACCGAACAAATGTCTTAGACTTCTCTTGAATAGTTCTTGAATGACAGAACCTTAAATGGTAATACAGCCCAACAATAGAACCGAATTCGAATGCACTATGTGTGAATGCTAATAATATCGATGTGGAATAATTTTAAAACAATTAAACCACTTAGCACATGCTTAAGGAGTAGAACTCGAGCTTAATTTGAGAAACTTGCATTATGTAAGAAATTTCAGAACTTGCTCAATATAACGATTGAATAAAACAAAATTTTAACATCGTATACAGGGTGTGTAAGATAGTGATCTTATAGAGATATACACAATAGTATAACAAGTAGTATAAAAGCTTGAAGCGAGGGAAACTTGTCTGATCTACTGTTTAATGATTACTCCACATTTCTATTCGGCAAGTATCCTAGAAGAATTATAATTTTACTCTCTGATCAAACATAGTTATGCGTTAATAATATACTAGAGAAATTACACGAGTGACTCATACGGTCTGCTCTATAGTCCACTCCAATACTCTACAGTTTGCTAGAACGGCTCTACGACTAATAGGGCTCTAACACTGTCGATAGAGTCACTCTACGATCAGTGGGGTGACTCTACGATCACCAACTAAGTTCCATGACTTGCTTATGAAGCTCTACGATCGTCTACGATCCCTTTGGAGATCGACCAAAATTACTCTATGACATGTGAGAGAAACTTCACGATTGCCGAGTGGTCCGGCTGACCCATTCTGCGATTGTCCAGTGGAGCTCTACGATTGGTAGAGTCCACTCTACGATTTGCGAGTGAAGCTCTACGATTAGAGTGAGCCCACTCTACGATCGTAGAGTTCACCTTACGATCGATTGGGATCTAGAAGTACTTTAAATTTCAACTCAAGGAACATCCTTTGGCTGATTAATCTAAGGTTAAACATGTCTAGTAATATAGTTTTGGGTTTGGCCGACCCTCTACCGACAAGATTGGGACTTCGGCTCTAGGTCTGAACCTTTCGTAGTTCGAGAATCCCTTCGGGCTCGGATGTACTTTGCGTTTGGCTTTGGGAAGCCAAAGGTTTGGGTCTCACCGTCATATTAGGACTTCGACTTTGGAGTAGTGACTACGAAAGTCAGGTCCGAACCTTACTGGTATAAGAGGTTCTTGGCTTCGGGTCCAGCATTGAACCAGACGCATAGAAGCTATAAAAACATTCGGATTCATCTACTGATTTCTCTTCGGAAACCACTTTATAGTTTGGGGTCGGGTAACCACCAATGTCCAACCTCATTACTTAAGTCCAGGGGTTCATCGGAACAGCTTCGGTCTTTTCGATATTAACTAGGTAACATGGATAGGGTCATTAATATGATTCTGTTTTAAAGTCACTATAAAGTCCGGTATATATATATATATATATATATATATATATATATATATATATATATATATATATATATATATATATATATATATAGCGTGTGGTTCCTGTACAGCTACTTTATGACTGCAGAGTTTGACATTACTCTTAACATTACAACTAATCATGCTTGACTCAACTTCTACTGACTCAAGCAGTAGGGAAATCTAATTGAACAAGAAAAGACTAATGCTTGAAATAAAAGGGGTTTCACCTCTCCAGAACTTCGTTTACTATCTCTCTAGCTTTCAGATTCTGTTCGTCTCTCCGAACGGCAAGAACTCCTCCTTAAGGTTACCCTTACCTCACAATATATCTCTTGTATCATAACTAATAAACTCAACAGGCTCTACAAGAGAAATCAGGGTCTCTATTTATAGAGAATCCTTTATCCAATCATTGGTCAATACCTCGACCTTCAGACTGGTTCTAACCGAATAAAACTAATAATCTTAGTAGGATCTACAAGAGAAATCAAGGTCTCTATTTATAGAGAATCATTTATCCAATCATTGGTCATTACCTCGACCTTCAGACTGGTTCTAACCGAATTAACCATTGGACAAGAGAGGTTTGGTGGAAAGTTTTACCAACCCATCTTCCAGCCATACCCAGTAATCATCATATTAGACTTTAATCAGCGAAGTAGGGGAATAGGCCATTGGCCTGATGCGGTGGATTGTACTCTTACGCAAAGATAAATATTTGATTAGCCTTAACAGTAAGGACCACATGGTCGGGTCACTTCTGATTTGGGCCTATTTAATAGCTTAACTACCTAGCTTACAAACCCACACACAATTAGCTTGGATCGGGCTTGTTTAATGAAATAAAATGGACAAGTCCACTATTAAGAATTTCTTAGTGGAACTATTTAAGATTAATAATACTAACTATCTACAAGACCATTACGCAAGTAACTACTTGGGCTTGTTTAAACTAATCTACAAGGCTAGTCCATTTTATTTGGACTATAAAATCAATTCACATATAACCACACATAGTCACCCCAATGGTGACGAACGAGAATTTTGCAATTAATTTAAATATTTATTGAATTAAATAAATAATTTTCGATGATTTAATTATTGAATTAATTGATTAATTGATGAATTTGTGGTCGATTAATTTAATTATATGTGTTACATTAATTAAATTGATGTGGAGAAATTTTATATTCAAAGTATGTGTTTAATTGAATTTATTTGATTAAATGCATTATTTAAATAAGCATAATGTAATTTCTAATTAATTAGAGATTTAATAATTTGTTATTATTAATAAGGAGAATTTTATTTATTTGATTATGTGATTTATTGTAGAATTATTCTATTTTATTTAATTGATTTAAATGAGATTATTTAATTGATTAATTATGTAACATTAAACTATATTATAAGCAAGTTATTAAAATAAACTAGAAAGGAGGAATAAAGGAGTAGCCAAACAAGGCCTTAGGGGAGGTTGGAGTTAGTTAACCCATTATGGGATTAACTGACACCCATGAGTACAGTTCTACATTATTACGTATTATCAGTCATTCAATTTCATTCCTAATAGCTAAACACAGAGAGAGATATAGAAAGAGTTTTAAGAGAATTGGAGAATTGAGACGAAATCATTCATCTACTTACATAATTTAAAGCATCTAATTGAAGGTAATTCTTCTAATTAAGTTTAATTTACGTTTTAAATTCTTCCATGATAGTATTTTGTACGTTTTCTGATAATGTAGCTTCATATATAATTGATTGTAAGTTGTTTATCATTGTTTAAATGCATGTATAATTTACTGTATGATGTTTATAAATTTTTTATTTGGATTAATTTATGAGATTACGCCTCTAATTGGAAGTTTTGAAAGTTACAGAGTAGTTACATATGAATATGAACTATATGTATGAAATTGATGTTTGTGTTGCAAGTTAATCGGTTAAATTGACAATTGATTATGTTTATGCATGTAAAAACGAAGAAAACAAAAGTTAAACGGATTAATTTGGTTAAGAAACGAGTTCACAATGATTGATTACGCTATATGTGTTAAGATACGAAAATAATGCATGAACAGTGAATTTTGGCCTTTAAATTTGTTGTTTAGATTGTTTATGTTGTTAAAATCGCTATATACATGTTAGCTTTTAGTTTTACAATATGTATGATGTTTGGGTATGCGTAATTTGCCTATTGGGTGAAGTAATTGGGAGAAATTGGTCTGTCTTTCGTTGTTCGTAAAGAACAGAGAAGCTGAGTCTGATGTTCAGTGCGGCCGCGCTGGACAATAGCTTAATTTGGGCACGGCCGCACAGGTTCCTAATGTAAAAGTGGCGCGGCCGCGCCGGTCTGCAGAATCACCCAGAAAAATTTATTTAAATGTTCAAGCCCAGAGAATGTAATTGTAACCTAATCTAATGAATATGAAAATGTAATAATTATACATTTTGATGTTAAATGATGTTTTTATGAGATTAATGAGTAAGTTGATTGCGTTTTAAACTCCTTATTTGTAAGGTTTACTAATGTGCTTAAGAGTTGATGTTGTAAATGTCATTATTATAATCAGACTTAGAGTTAAGTTAAGATAAAAGAAAATATACTCATGATACTAATTATGTTATAATTAATTGGTATCGTGACTTGAAATGATATGTAGGATTAAGTGAGGAACGTGAATAGTAAACGTATAATCTACGCACGAGGCAAGTTTCCATACTCTAACTTGATTTCAATTACGCAAATTATACATCCTACCTTTATATTGAAAGCAAGTATCTTATCCTTATTTAATTATTTTTACGCAAGTTCCTGAACTTCATCCTTTTATCATGCAAGCTTTACAATGCTATTACTTACTTGAGTAAGTTCTTAATTCTATTTCATTCAATTGTATCTTTTGTGAGATTCAGTCTTTGATTCTCGAATATCAATTACATTTTTATTGAACCTCGATTGACTAGCGAACCCTTATTGATTCGACTAGTCCATAGTTGATGAGCATTCTAAATTTTAGAAACGTTATTGAAGTAAATCCAAGTACGAGAAGTAAGGTCCATATAGTCTTATGACTGTTAAAGGTTTAAAGTAGAAATACTTAATAACCTGGGACATAGTTCGTGGTCTTAAGACCCTCAGATGTTCTTTTGAATCTTCTCTTATAATCTTGACTCAAAAGCTGAATCTTCGATTATTTAATATCCGTTGATTGTTTCGCATGTTATTATTATTGTTGTTGTTGTACTTGCTGGGTGATGAGTGTGTTTTATACACACAAATTGGGTACTTTTAGCCTTGATAATTTGTAAGTCTTTAGTTATTCCGTTTGATTTTATGTGTTTTCATCTTATTATTGTGTAATGTAGTTTTGTATTACTTTTATATGTTTTTGTATGTTTTTATGTATTTTTACTTTGTTTTCTAGGAATTGAAATAAAGGCTCATTGGATCGATGCGTTTTTGGTTGAATCTAGCATTTCTGCTGCTTGTTTGTCAATTTCACCCATGATCCAATCCGAATCTCTCAAAACGCAAAGAACGAAAATTGTAGATTTTGATCTTAGCTTTCCAGAACATCCGGAATCATCCAATTTGAAGTTCGTATGAGAGAGTTATGGTCATTTTACCATCGGATTTTGCATGACTTTTACACAGCAGTTGCTTCGGGCTCAATTTGAACCTTGCTCCAGCCATTATCTCGTTAAGCTCCAGTTATAAACGTTGTAGAGCTATATCTTAGCTTTCCATATCCCACTTAATCGCCTTAATCCGAGTTCGAACGAAGAAGTTATGGCCATTTTACCTGAGCTCGCCGGGGCGGGAATTTCCTACACAAATTCCTCGTCGCGGCGAGAGCTTGCCGCGGCGAGAATTCTTAGGCCAAAAAGCTCGCCGGGGCGAGCTTGTCGCGGACAGCAGCTGAGTTTTTGCGATTTTTGGTCCAAAACTCGGGAAATAGCTAGGTTTTTGATGACCCAACTCTTATAACATCCAGGGGGTAACAAAAACACATCATTCTTCATTTCTACTTGCAACCTAGAGTGAGAAAGAAAGAGAGAGGCGGCATGGAGAGGGAGGCCATGGCTCTTGGCCATGGTTCTTCAAGAGCTTCAAGGAGCAACAATGGTGGCAGCTTCAACAAACAATTAAGGGAAGTCATCCTTTCTTTTCTTTTTCCTCTAGGGCTAGAACTCATTATTGGGGATCTAGTGCTACCAATTGTAACACCAATGGAGACAAGGAATTGAATTAAACTTCTAGTTTTTTATTTGATACTTGTATTATCCATGGATGAATACCCAATATTTGGAATAGTTTGATTTATTTGCTATGAATTAAACTTTTATCTTGCTTTCCTTTTGATACCATATGAATTGGTTCTTTATATTTTGTGCTTAATGTTTAATTGTTAAGGAATTGGTGATTAGCTTGGTTATCTATATGAAATTTGAAAATAGATTATAGATTCATACCATGAATATAATGACATGTGATTGTGTTATACATAATTTGTATTTTGTCAATTCATTGTGACCACCATGATCAAAAGAAGAGTTAAGAGATTTGAACAAAGTGATGCACACCAAGTGTTTGACAAAATGCTTGAGTGTGGATATTTTGTTCTTAGCTCTTTACCTATCTATTTTTGCTTTAATAAATTTGTTTAATTAAGATCGGGATGCTTTGAAATTGTTATTGAGCTATATTAGAGATAATTTCTCGTGGGATCGATACTTTACTTACTCTTTATTACTTGTTGACCGCGTATACTTGCGCGTTATTTGTTCATATACAAATCGGACAACAAGTTTTTGGCGCCGTTGTCGGGGAATTAGTTTTCTAATGTTTTCCAATGGTGATTTCAATCGATTTGATCATGGGTTAAGCTTTAATTCATGTATATATTTTATGATTACACGTGTTCACCAATTATGATAAATAGGTTGACAGGACAATGGGTAAATGCATTGCTCGTGTGCGAGACTTGGCGTAAGTTGGGGCCTCACAGTTCTATTTATTGTTATTGTTTGCGAATTGGATTGGCAAGACTTGGCATAAGCTGGGGCCTTTCCCGAGACTTGGCGTAAGCTGGGGCCTCAAGGTTCAATTTTGCAAGACATGCTTTTTTTTTATAAAAAAAAAAAGAAAAACAAAGAGCTATAATTTAAACTTGTATTTCTGTTTTAATTAAAGTCAAGCCGAGGACTATAAACCAAGCGCTTGATGGGAGGCAACCCATTATCTCGATTAGTATCCTTTATGTTTAGTTGTTATACCTCAATTTCGCAAGTTTAATATTTTTAAATTTCGAAGTTTTAAATGTATGTGTTTTCGTTATTCTAGCTTGTGACTCTGATTTGCTATTTAGGACCATTCCTCGCTCAAATTGTCAAATGTATGCTTGGTATGTTGCATTGTATCAGGTTGGGTGTGTTGAGGATGGTCATTGCTTTGAATTGTGAAAAAGCAAGTTTTTGGATACAGGGGGTTGGCGCCGCGGCGAGCTCCTGAAGAACAAAATTCTCGCCCCGGTGAGCTCACAAGGCATGATTTTCTCGCCCCGGCGAGCCGATCTAAAAAAAATTAAAAAATTCTTCCCAAGCCGGATTGTATTGTCATTCACACTTCCAAACTCATTCTTCCCCTCTCCCATATGGATTCATCACAACCCACTGAGCATTCAAAAATATTCATCTCCAAATTGAAGGTAACATCAAACAACTTCTTTTGCCAACACAAAACAAGGTACTCACTCCAATTTTTGCATACAAGTAAAATAAATTTATCAATTGTGATGGGTATTCTTGGTTAGTTAAACTGTTGTAGTTGGATTTGTATTGGGTAATCATGCATTGTCAAATTTGCATAAATTTAGATTGGTTGCCCAATTGAGTTTGTGTTGGCTCAATTGGAGGATTTTGGGTTATTCATTGCTATGATTTGATTGAATATTACAATAACTTAGCAATTTTTGTTGAAACTGAGTTTGGGGGAGGTATTTGATGAAGAATTTCAGTTAGTGCACATCACGTAGTGAACAAATTGTCTAAAAGAAAGTTGGCCTGATTGAGCATTGTTTGGTAAGGCATTGCTTGGTTATTATCCGAATGTTACCCCAATCCATGTTTCTGAGCCATAACCGTTACCAGTTTATCCACCCATCAGACTCAAATGTTTAGAAGGCTATGGTCGAGCATGACGCTTGGCTAATCAGGGAAGTTCTCAGTTTTCATTTCTTTATCTTATAAACAATGAGGACATTGTTCACTTTGAGTTTGGGGGTGGATCAATAACATTGGCATCATAGCTACATAGCATGTGTTAGTTATTTGTGTAATTTTAATGTTTGTTTATTATGAAAAAAAAAATTATTTTTAGGATGTGTCTCTTGAGCATTGTTTTAATTTGATTTGAACTACAATCCATGGTCTATGATAAGAACTTGATTGAATTGATTCTAACTCATGGAAAATGGATAATGTTACTTAGTCTTTGTGCTTAATCGTTATTGTTGGTTATTGTTTTGCTTATGCATCCTTTCACTCTTTTGCACCTACCCATGAGTATTGAGCTAGTTGTGTGCTTAGAGAAGGCTTTTATAACCGAATGCTTGTGGGAAATATCTATAAACTCTAGAACTCGTTTAAACATCACTCGAAGCAAGGTGTCCAAATTTGTTGTGTTTGAATTGTTGGTCATGTGGTGAGTTGAGATGGAGCGTAAAACGCACTCACTCATGGACACATGCGTAGGAGAGATAGAGCGTAAAACGCACTCTCTTATAATTTTGATAAAAGTAAGACATTTATGTTTATCAAATCTTGTGTTGGGTTGAGATGGAGCGTAAAACGCACTCAGCCACAACAGTAGACTTAGGATAAGATGGAGCATAAAATGCACTTACCTAGAGTCCTTTGATTTCATATTTTTGAAAATTGTGGTTTGTATACCTTTGTAGTGAGTGATGTGTTAAGCATGTAGTTTTTGTGGTTTATTTTGATTATTTCATAAGGTAATGTAGTTACATAGCTTCATCCGAGCTTGATTAGTTTAGTGTTATTGGGTACACACACACACATGGAAGGGACCTAAAGCAAGCTATGACTAGTTCATTGTAAATCTAGACTTGCAACGTTTTGAAAGTTTCCTTGAGTTTTCATGTTGTTATACTTTGAGACCATTGGTTAGCTTTTTAATTCATTGCTCAAGATAGGTTTTATTAGAAGTATTTAATTTTTATAGTTTATCTGTTTTGCTTGAGAACAAGCAAATGTTTAAGTTTGGGGGTATTTGATGAGTGTGTTTTATACACACAAATTGGGTACTTTTAGCCTTGAAAATTTGTAAGTCTTTAGCTATTTCGTTTGATTTTATGTGTTTTCATCTTATTATTGTGTAATGTAGTTTTGTATTACTTTTATATGTTTTTGTATGCTTTTATGTGTTTTTACTTTGTTTTGTAGGAATTGAAATAAAGGCTCCTTGGATCGATGCGTTTTTGGCTTGAATCTAGCATTTCCGCTGCTTGTTTGTCAATTTCACCCATGATCCAATCCGAATCTCTCAAAACGCAAAGAACGAAGATTGTAGATTTTGATCTTAGCTTTCCAGAACATCCGGAATCATCCAATTTGAAGTTCGTATGAGAGAGTTACGGTCATTTTACCATCGGATTTTGCATGACTTTTACACAGCAGTTGCTTCGGGCTCAATTTGAACCTTGCTCCAGCCATTATCTCGTTAAGCTCCAGTTATAAAAGTTGTAGAGCTACATCTTAGCTTTCCATAGCCTACTTAATCGCCTTAATCTGAGTACGGACGAAAAAGTTATGGCCATTTTACCTGAGCTCGCCGGGGTGGGAATTTCCTACACAAATTCCTCGCCGCGGCGAGAGCTCGCCGGAGCGAGAATTCTTAGGCCAAAAAGCTCGCCGGGGCGAGCTTGTCGCGGACAAAAGCTGAGTTTTTGCGATTTTTGGTCCAAAACTCAGGAAATAGCTAGGTTTTTGATGACCCAACTCTTATAACATCCAGGGGTTAACAAAAACACATCATTCTTCATTTCTACTTGCAACCTAGAGTGAGAAAGAAAGAGAGAGGCGGCTTGGAGAGGGAGGCCATGGCTCTTGGCCATGGTTCTTCAAGAGCTTCAAGGAGCAACAATGGTGGGAACTTCAACAAACAATTAAGGGAAGTCATCCTTTCTTTTCTTTTTCCTCTAGGGCTAGAACTCATTATTGGGGATCTAGTGCTACCAATTGTAACACCAATGGAGACAAGGAATTGAATTAAACTTCTAGTTTTTTATTTGATACTTGTATTATCCATGGATGATTACCCAATATTTGAAATAGTTTGATTTATTTGCTATGAATTAAACTTTTATCTTGCTTTCCTTTTGATACCATATGAATTGGTTCTTTATATTTTGTGCTTAATGTTTAATTGCTAAGGAATTGGTGATTAGCTTGGTTATCTATATGAAATTGGAAAATAGATTATAGATTCATACCATGAATATAATGACATGTGATTGTGTTATACATAATTTGTATTTTGTCAATTCATTGTGACCACCATGATCAAAAGGAGAGTTAAGAGATTTGAACAAAGTGATGCACACCAAGTGTTTGACAAAATGCTTGAGTGTGGATATTTTGTTCTTAGCTCTTTACCTATCTATTTTTGCTTTAATAAATTTGTTTAATTAAGATCGGGATGCTTTGAAATTGTTATTGGGCTACATTAGAGATAATTCCTCGTGGGATCGATACTTTACTTACTCTTTATTACTTGTTGACCGCGTATACTTGCGCGTTAATTGTTCATATACAAATCGGACAATAAGTTTTTGGCGCCGTTGCCGGGGAATTAGTTTTCTAATGTTTTCCAATGGTGATTTCAATCGATTTGATCATGGGTTAAGCTTTAATTCATGTATTTATTTTATGATTACACGTGTTCACCAATTATGATAAATAGGCTGACAGGACAATGGGTAAATGCATTGCTCGTGTGCGAGACTTGGCGTAAGTTGGGGCCTCACAGTTCTATTTATTGTTATTGTTTGCGAATTGGATTGGCAAGACTTGGCATAAGCTGGGGCCTTGCCCGAGACTTGGCGTAAGCTGGGGCCTCAAGGTTCAATTTTGCAAGACATGCTTTTTTTTATAAAAAAAAAAAAAAAAAAATAAGAGCTATAATTTAAACTTGTATTTCTGTTTTAATTAAAGTCAAGTCGAGGACTATAAACCAAGCGCTTGATGGGAGGCAACCCATTATCTCGATTAGTATCCTTTATGTTTAGTTGTTATACCTCAATTTCGCAAGTTTAATATTTTTAAGTTTCTAAGTTTTAAATGTATGTGTTTTCGTTATTCTAGCTTGTGACTCTGATTTGCTATTTAGGACCATTCCTCGCTCAAATTGTCTAATGTATGCTTGGTATGTTGCATTGTATCAGGTTGGGTGTGTTGAGGATGGTCATTGCTTTGAATTGTGAAAAAGCAAGTTTTTGGATACAGGGGGTTGGCGCCGCGGCGAGCTCCTGAAGAACAAAATTCTCGCCCCGGCGAGCTCACAAGGCATGATTTTCTCGCCCCGACGAGCCGATCTAAAAAAAAATAAAAAATTCTTCCCAAGCCGGATTGTATTGTCATTCACACTTCCAAACTCATTCTTCCCCTCTCCCATATGGATTCATCACAACCCACTGAGCATTCAAAAGTATTCATCTCCAAATTGAAGGTAACATCAAACAACTTCTTTTGCCAACACAAAACAAGGTACTCACTCCAATTTTTGCATACAAGTAAAATAAATTTATCAATTGTGATGGGTATTCTTGGTTAGTTAAACTGTTGTAGTTGGATTTGTATTGGGTAATCATGCATTGTCAAATTTGCATAAATTTAGATTGGTTGCCCAATTGAGTTTGTGTTGGCTCAATTGGAGGATTTTGGGTTATTCATTGCTATGATTTGATTGAATATTACAATAACTTAGCAATTTTTGTTGAAACTGAGTTTGGGGGAGGTATTTGATGAAGAATTTCAGTTAGTGCACATCACGTAGTGAACGAATTGTCTAAAAGAAAGTTGGCCTGATTGAGCATTGTTTGGTAAGGAATTGCTTGGTTATTATCCGAATGTTGCCCCAATCCATGTTTCTGAGCCATAACCGTTACCAGTTTATCCACCCATCAGACTCAAATGTTTAGAAGGCTATGGTCGAGCATGACGCTTGGCTAATCAGGGAAGTTCTCAGTTTTCATTTCTTTATCTTATAAACAATGAGGACATTATTCACTTTGAGTTTGGGGGTGGATCAATAACATTGGCATCATAGCTACATAACACGTGTTAGTTATTTGTGTAATTTTAAAGTTTGTTTATTATGAAAAAAAATTATTTTTAGGATGTGTCTCTTAAGCATTGTTTTAATTTGATTTGAACTACAATCCATGGTCTATGATAAGAACTTGATTGAATTGATTCTAACTCATGGAAAATGGATAATGTTACTTAGTCTTTGTGCTTAATCGTTATTGTTGGTTATTGTTTTGCTTATGCATCCTTTCACTCTTTTGCACCTACCCATGAGTATTGAGCTAGTTGTGTGCTTAGAGAAGGCTTTTATAACCGAATGCTTGTGGGAAATATCTATAAACTCTAGAACTCGTTTAAACATCACTCGAAGCAAGGTGTCCAAATTTGTTGTGTTTGAATTGTTGGTCATGTGGTGAGTTGAGATGGAGCGCAAAACGCACTCACTCATGGACACATGCGTAGGAGAGAGAGAGCGTAAAACACACTCTCTTATAATTTTGATAAAAGTAAGACATTTATGTTTATCAAATCTTGTGTTGGGTTGAGATGGAGCGTAAAACGCACTCAACCACAACAGTAGACTTAGGATAAGATGGAGCATAAAATGCACTTAACTAAAGTCCTTTTATTTCATATTTTTGAAAATTGTGGTTTGTATACCTTTGTAGTGAGTGATGTGTTAAGCATGTAGTTTTTGTGGTTTATTTTGATTATTTCATAAGGTAATGTAGTTACATAGCTTCATCCGAGCTTGATTAGTTTAGTGTTATTGGGTACACACACACACATGGAAGGGACCTAAAGCAAGCTATGACTAGTTCATTGTAAATCTAGACTTGCAACGTTTTGAAAGTTTCCTTGAGTTTTCATGTTGTTATACTTTGAGACCATTGGTTAGCTTTTTAATTCATTGCTCAAGATAGGTTTTATTAGAAGTATTTAATTTTTATAGTTTATCTGTTTTGCTTGAGGACAAGCTAATGTTTAAGTTTGGGGGTATTTGATGAGTGTGTTTTATACACACAAATTGGGTACTTTTAGCCTTGATAATTTGTAAGTCTTTAGCTATTTCGTTTGATTTTATGTGTGTAGACACCCAAATTTTGCGTTTCCTTCTACTAACCATGACAGGAGGGCAAAATCGTCAATTGAACCGGTTTGCGGGAGCAAATGAGCGGGCACAAGGGCGAGCGCCCGGCACCGCCGCAATGTTTTGGGCAACCCAAGTTTACGTGACAATAAAGCCGTCCGAGGCAGGCATTTCCGAATGAGGTGGCACGTCTCCCGGAAATTCCCGGACTGCAGAATACGAGCCTGTCAGCGAAAACCGACGTTGCGGCACGAAAATCGAGGCGTGGCACGAAAATCGAGAAAGTCAAGCCCGCCAGCCGCGGGTAGATCTGCGGCCAAGTGGGTGCGCCAGCACGGAAACCAGGAAATCAGCACTACCAGCTGAGTGCGATGGGAGGCGTGCCAGCTGGCCAGCCGCAGATCCATCTGCGGCCAGCCGCAGATAGATCTGCGGCTGGCTTTGGCCAGCCTATTTAAGCCCAGCTTCAGGCAGCATACAGGAGGTTGGAAGAAAATTGAAAGAAAGAGAATTCCAGCAGAAAACAGCAGCAAAGAATCGGAAATAGAGAGGAAAAACACCATAATTTTGGCAACAAAATAGGAGAGAAAGGAAGGAAAAAGTGAGGATTAATATCTTTTGAGTTGATTGTATCACATATATTTCTCCTTCTATTCAAATACATCAAGTTCACATCCATTTGGATATCAATTGCAAGGTGAAATCTCTTTTATTATATCAATTTCTATCATATCATTTGATTGAATTAAATGTAGATTTCACGTAAATTATTGTGGAACAATGGATTAGGAATTATTAGAGAGGGTTCCATCGGAACAAAATTCTTCCTAATAATCCGATGATATTCATTGGGTGAGGTTTTGCTAGTTTATGACGATAAATACATTAGGTGGAATTGATCTATTTAGACTGTTAATTTTGAATCATTGTGGGGCGTTAAGCAACCCGTTGTTAGTTATGTTGTTGTATCTACTTGATGTTTGTGAGAAATTATGGTTGTGAGCCTAGGAGAGCGACCCCGTGGTCCAAATCCGATGATGGACGTTTTGATGTATGTGATAGATTCAAGATGCTCGTTTTGTAACATGTAACCATTGGGCCTTAAAACGACGCTAAGGCGAGGATCGGGTTTAAGGCCCCGAAATAGTGAAATTTGTGATCGTAGGCGTTTGGGGTTATTTTGATGGCTTACATGCCCATGAATAGCCCCAACGCATTTTAATGCTTGATTTGATTTATGAGACGAAATTGATTTCAAGGCTAAAAGATTAAGATTTTCATAAAATCAATCAAAGTAGGATATTAGAATCACGAGGTTAAAATTTGAGAAATGTTAATGAATGTCGATTCCTATCTAACGAGAAAGCTAAAGAAAATCGTTTTCAAACGTCACCAAATTTGATTTTATGAAAATAAGTAATGTTTTATTAAACCGTTGTACATAGGGTTAAAGAGATCCTAGAAATTGCCCATCATTTTATGAAAGCAACGTATAGATCTCGATTCCTATTTTGACGAAGGTTTAAAACTTGTGTTTTGCCAAAACGACACCTAATGAAAATCTCATAGTGTTGACAAATAAAAATCAAATCTCTCTTACAACGAACCAAGCTTTCTCGTATAAATTAAAAGACATTCCGAAGCGTTCTCAAATTAAAACACGGTTTTCCCTAAAAATCCAAATGATTCTTTCATACAAGCCCACCACGACATTCACATAGGCACACACACACACACACACACCCACACGCACATTCATGAGTTAAAGGATAGGAAAGCATCAAGATTGCGGTAACCGTGTTTCACGGAAGTCGAGGGGTGCCTAACACCTTCCCCTCACTTAAGCAAGCCCCCGAACTCTATGAATCTCGATTCGCAGACCAATTAATTCGGAGTCACACATGAGCCAGCGATTTATAAAAAACGAAAACTCAGATGAGTTGGTACATCCATTTCAAACATACCAACTGGCGACTCTGGTTAATTGGCTCATCATAAAAAGCGATCTTTCAAAACCCCGTCGACCTCAATGCCGACCTTTTCCAAAAATCATCTAAACCAAAAGGCTAAAAATCGGAAAAGGACAAACAGTCGCAAGACTAGAAAGCGAGAAAACCCGGCGTCGACAATGTGTTTTCATCTTATTATTGTGTAATGTAGTTTTGTATTACTTTTATATGTTTTTGTATGCTTTTATGTGTTTTTACTTTGTTTTGTAGGAATTGAAATAAAGGCTCCTTGGATCGATGCGTTTTTGGCTTGAATCTAGCATTTCCGCTGCTTGTTTGTCAATTTCACCCATGATCCAATCCGAATCTCTCAAAACGCAAAGAACGAAAATTGTAGATTTTGATCTTAGCTTTCCAGAACATCCGGAATCATCCAATTTGAAGTTCGTTTGAGAGAGTTATGGTCATTTTACCATCAGATTTTGCATGACTTTTACACAGCAGTTGCTTCGGGCTCAATTTGAACCTTGCTCCAACCATTATCTCGTTAAGCTCTAGTTATAAAAGTTGTAGAGCTACATCTTAGCTTTCCATAGCCTACTTAATGGCCTTAATCCGAGTTTGGACGAAGAAATTATGGCCATTTTACCTGAGCTCGCCGGGGTGGGAATTTCCTACACAAATTCCTCGCCGCGGCGAGAGCTCGCCGGGGCGAGAATTCTTAGGCCAAAAAGCTCGCCGGGGCGAGCTTGTCGCGGACAGCAGCTGAGTTTTTGCGATTTTTGGTCCAAAACTCGGGAAATAGCTAGGTTTTTGATGACCCAACTCTTATAACATCCAGGGGTTAACAAAAACACATCATTCTTCATTTCTACTTGCAACCTAGAGTGAGAAAGAAAGAGAGAGGCGGCTTGGAGAGGGAGGCCATGGCTCTTGGCCATGGTTCTTCAAGAGCTTCAAGGAGCAACAATGGTGGGAGCTTCAACAAACAATTAAGGGAAGTCATCCTTTCTTTTCTTTTTCCTCTAGGGCTAGAACTCATTATTGGGGATCTAGTGCTACCAATTGTAACACCAATGGAGACAAGGAATTGAATTAAACTTCTAGTTTTTTATTTGATACTTGTATTATCCATGGATGATTACCCAATATTTGGAATAGTTTGATTTATTTGCTATGAATTAAACTTTTATCTTGCTTTCCTTTTGATACCATATGAATTGGTTCTTTATATTTTGTGCTTAATGCTTAATTGCTAAGGAATTGGTGATTAGCTTGGTTATCTATATGAAATTGGAAAATAGATTATAAATTCATACCATGAATATAATGACATGTGATTGTGTTATACATAATTTGTATTTTGTCAATTCATTGTGACCACCATGATCAAAAGGAGAGTTAAGAGATTTGAACAAAGTGATGCACACCAAGTGTTTGACAAAATGCTTGAGTGTGGATATTTTGTTCTTAGCTCTTTACCTATCTATTTTTGCTTTAATAAATTTGTTTAATTAAGATCGGGATGCTTTGAAATTGTTATTGGGCTACATTAGAGATAATTCCTCGTGAGATCGATACTTTACTTACTCTTTATTACTTGTTGACCGCGTATACTTGCGCGTTAATTGTTCATATACAAATCGGACAACACTGGGCAATCATTGGTCACTCTTGCATAATATCATTGCAACTAAAGTTGAAAGAGTTGATGAGTCATCCACTAGTAAGGGCAAAGAAAAGGCAAACAAGTGATGAAGACTTGTTTTATTTGTTTAAACAATGTTTATGTAATAGACTTGATTATGTTTCTGCATTTGATGTTTTATTAATGTTAGATGACCTGGGATTTATTTACTAATGATGTTGTAACCATTTAATGGGAGATTTCTACTTTATTTAAGAAGTTTCATTTATATTAAATGGGTAGTTAGACGTGATGTGATGTATATTCGGATAGTGAACACCAAATCTTGTGGAAACGAAGTACCCGGATTTGGGGGTGTCACACCAATCATTTAAGGGTTTAAAATAATATGCAAAAGAATTTCATAACAAAGATTAAATTATTGACTTTAATAATATTGTTTTGAAAATCGTGGTCATTACAGCTACAGAACCTCGAACTATGGGCCTCTTGTAAAATTTCCTCTCATAACTTTGGTAGTAGTGGTACCTAAATTATTCCTTCAAATCTCAGCACTCCCTCACTATCGAGTTTAAACTTATCCTCTTCCCCTTTTGCTAATTTCTTCCTTATTTTCTCACATTTCTCATCCTGGAGCTGTGCTTCCTTTACTCTGTCCAATAAGATTGGACGAGTATCCATCGCAAATAACTTCTCTCCTGACTCCTTTGTAAACCTCACTTCTAATTCCGTTTTAGCCATCTCCGTTATTAGCTCATTTCGAGCCGTTAACATTGATAGCTTCTCCCGACCCTTCCTATATGGGATCTGACTATGTGCACTGATTTCATAATTTAGAACTATTTATTTGCTTATTTTGTTTACAGGACCATGTGAAAAAGAAAAGGAAAGAAGGAAAAAAAGAAAATTTTGAGAACAATTGAAGAAAGATTGAATAAGAAAAAACGTGCAAATTCATGTGGTGGGTTGAGATAGAACGTAAAATGCACTCTCCCATAAACACATGCAAATAAGTGAGAAGGAGTGTAAAACGCACTCACTTGCAAAAGAGAAGAATGTGTATAGTATGAGATGGAGCATAAAATGCACTCACTTATAAAAAATTGAGTTTAAGGTTATGTTTGGTGAAAAAGAGTAGCAGAAAAATATGTTCTGGGTTATGAATCGGTTGTGCACAATTGTTATTCCATATGAACTTAGTTGGGTATGTATATTGATCATAGTAGAGATACTTATGTGGATGCATTTTAATTTAATGATGCTTAGTGGTGAATGGCCAGGTTGTTGTTATGAGTTGATTGATGAAGTGTTGTTCAAATTTTTGTTAGTTAGTATTGATATTCATGGATTGGAATTGAGTTAAAACCTTTAAAAGTTTGGTTGAATAGAATTTAGATTATCTTTAACGTGACCTTTGTTTTAGCTTACACGAGGATGTGTAAAGGCTAAGTGTGGGGAAATTTGATGAGTGCATGATATTCTATGATTTTGATTCCTTTATGTTTAGTTTATTGCATGTTTTATGTGTATATAAACTTATTAAGGTGTTTATTGATTTTAGGTTGAATTGGAGCTGAAAAGAAGAAAAGAGGAAAAAATTTGCTTGTTAGAGGTTCGGCGCCGCCAGAAATGACTTGGAGTTGGCGCAGGGCGCACTAGAGGTCCAACAGCTTCGGATGGTCCGGTACGGGGCGCGCTAGTAGCAATTCAAAAGCGGTGCTGGGCGCGCCGGGTCGCGAACAAGGAAAATTTCCAGCTTTGTAATTTTTAAGGAATTTTATGGCAACTTGGATTATAATTCTTATAGCTTTAGGATTTTGTTCTAGGACTATAAATAGATGTTTATAGTTAGGTTTTAGATCCATCTATCACACATTTGAGAACCCTAGTTTTGGAGATTGAAGATTGAAGGTGTTAGGTTTGTATATTACGTGAGCATGCAATCAAATTACACAAATATAGCGGAAGTGCGATAAAATCATATTTTAAAATTTTTACAAAACATAACCAAAATCTATCTTTATGCGCAATTATTAATTAAACGAAAGAGATAGAAAATTAGAATTATACCCTCGTAGATCAAAGCTTCCTCGGGTACAAGTTCAACTCCAAATCCTTCGCGTTCTCCTTGAATTCCACTGATTAGAAGTCACCCAAGTGTTTGGCCTCTAGAGGTGATCCACCAAGGAATAATACGTATTCAAGAAGATGGGTGTTGGCAAAATCCTAGTTTCTATCTCTATGAAAATTCTCAGTACTCTCCAACTATTGGAAGTGTGTCTAACTGACTAACCCTTTTACATAATAAGTCTTCTCTTATTTATAGAGGTAGGCAACCCTCATATACTATTTAGGAATAGAGTTTTATTTAATTAATTAAACTCTTTTAATTAATTAGTCTCCTAATCCAATTAGAAACTTATGAGAGTTCTTATATTAATTAATTCCTAAACTATTTAGAAATTAAATAATAGTAATAGTAATAATAATAATAATAAGACTCCTCTTATTAATTTATATTTAATATTTTCAAAATATTAAGTATTAAATATTAAGCTATTTAATTTATTATAATTATGCCATTTACTTCTTAAATAAATATTTTTTTTGCAGTGTGACCCTTTAGGTTCTCTATATTAAACCGGTTGTGAATAAATCAATTAGAACAATTCTAATATTATTTAATTAAATAAATTAAACTATTTAATTCATTTAAATAAATAACATTTATTCTACAATAAAGGTAAGCCCCCTTAGCGATCAACGACTTTCCAAATAATATAGATTTCAACATTAATCACAAAAGAACCTTTCAGTGAATAGTTACCGTACAATTCAATCCTTTTACCATACAATGTCCCAATTAAATATAAGACATGGAATTATCGTCAAGTCTTATTTTATTTAATTATATGCATTTCGATTCTTAAATGCACAACTCTAATTAATGCAAATTAGAAACACCTTTCTAATTTCATACTGCTTTGGCCAAAGGCTTCTGAGTTTTCATTTATTGAATCACATAGGACATTATCTCCTTTTACTAGAAGTGGTAGATTATTTGTTGACCGTTCACCTATCCCCATGTAAAACTTATTATACCCGATCATACCCTTTGATATACCCTAAAGGTCTTAAGGGACATGTCAAAGTATAACTCATCATACACAAGATACTATGATGATCTCAAGTTTAAGGATCACTTGTACTAGTATGACTTAAGGAATTCCTATTGACAGTCAAGTAAAACTCCATTTGGTATTTCTTTAGCGAGCCACGTTCAGTGAACTTATTCTCTAATAAGCACCTACACACTTGCTTTAGTGTCTCCGCACAAATGATTATGAGATCAATCATCCTCTTCCTAAGAGCAAACAAAGTATATACTAATCTATCTGGATTCAGTAATCCCCTTTTAGTAATCCAACGATTAGGAACGATTTTAGTTTTAAGCTATCTAGAATTTAGATCTCATTAGCATGATCATCATTGATGAGTGGGTTTCATACCTACGAATCTAGTACTTTTGAGCTTAATTTATTGTTATTCTTGAGTATTTTTATTATCTTTTTATTCGTTTTTGTGTTTATTTTATGTAGGATGGAATTGGAGGAGTATCAAAGTCATTTCGGGTGAAGAATAATGCATAATAAAGATTAATGGGAATTGAACTTGAAGCTGAGGGCATTTTTGTGATTCTGGTTTCTGGACCGAGCGCCGGGGCGCTGAAATTGCTCTAGGATGAGCGCCGGGGCGCTGGAGGCAGAAGATTGAAAGCTTTGTGCGGCTGTGACATAAAAAAAGAAGCCAATTAGGAATGGGAGAAGGGTTTTCAACTGATATAAATAGGGTAACAATTGAGGATAGGAGACACAGAGAATTTTTGCTGAAGTTTAGAAGAACACTTGAAGGGATTGCAACTGGTGATTGAAGATTGAAGATTGGAGGCTTTTATTGAGATTATCGGGATCCTCTAGGTGAATTCGGGAGATGAAATCTTGGGTTAGATCGTGATATGATAGCATGTATTCTTAATTATTTGCATGAGATGAATAATTAGGGGTGTGAAGTGAATAGGAATATCTCTTCGCTGCATGTAACTTTTGGGAATTGGTACTTAATGAATTTGATTCTTTTGTTTTGCATAGGAATATCGCAGAATAAATTGAGTTAGATAATTTTATTTGATCACTTGGAAAAGGGCTTATAAATAAAGTTGAATTCCTGTTAACAGCTTGGATGATTGAGATAATTGGATAAATTGGATATAATAATTCATATGACATAATCGGGGATATTGTGGTCTTCAGTCTTAATCATTTGAAATTCAACCTTTGTGTTAGATAATTTTCTTAGTTAACTTTATTAGTCAAATCATTATTGAAATTCTGATCGTTTAAATAGAAACTGAATTAGTATAAAACTAGTAGTTGGAGTTTATTTAACTGGATTCCTTGTGGGTTCGACACTCATTACTTATTCTATATTACTTGTTGATCGTGTGCACTTGTACGTAATTGATTGTATCTAAAATCGACAACAAGTTTTTGGCGCCGTTGCCGGGGATTCTTTGTTTAAATATTAATTCCATATTAGTTACAATTGATTCGGTTTTAATTTAAACACTTTCTTTTTATTTTAATTCTTCTTATTTTGTTTCTTCTTTCCGCAGGTAGCTCATTTGTGTATGCACACTAGACCTAAGGGTAAAAAGGAGCTTTTTCTATACACCGAGGATATTGAGAAGAAGTTATGAAAATTAAGATTGACTAGTGAGGTAGTATATACGGAAGAAAAACCGGCAGGGGAAGAAGAAATTCCTGAAAACATGGCTGGGGAAGAGCAAAGGTCAATTAGGGATTACGCAATGCCTACAGTTGCAGATATTCAGTCTAGCATTCAGAGACCTGCGATCAACGCGAACAACTATGAGATAAAACCGGGTACGATTCAAATGTTACAAAATTCGGAATAGTTTGGGGGTAGTCCGAATGATGACCCGAGAAAACACATCAAAATGTTTTTAGAAATCTGTGACACATTCAAGTACAACAACGTTACAGAAGAAGCTATAAGGTTAAGACTTTTCCCATTCACACTGAGAGATAAAGCAAAGAGTTGGCTACATTCTTTGCCACCAGGTTCAATCACGGCTTGGGACGACTTAGCTCAAAATTTTTGGCTAAGTTCTTTCCACCAGCAAAGACGACAAGACTAAGGAATGAAATTCACACTTTCACCCAGTTTGCCTCAGAAACATTGAATGAGGCATGGGAACAGTTTAAGGATTTACTTCGGAAGTGTCCACACCATGGGATCCAGAAATGGTTGCAGGTACAAACGTTTTGTGATGGGTTGGATGGTCCTACGAGGGCTAGTGTTGATGCAGCTACTGGAGGTGCCATCATGGGTAAGAATATTGATGAAGCTTTCCAATTGTTGGAAACCATGGCAACCAATAACTATCAGTGGCCTACGGCGAGGTTAAATCAGTCAAAAACAGCAGGGAAGGTTGAAGTAGATGCAGTTATAGCCTTAGCAGCCCAGATGTCCGCTCTAACGAGGAAGATAGATTCATGGGGACCGCGATCAGTGCACAAGTGGCGATAATTTGTGAACAGTGTGCAGGAGAGCACTCCACAGATCAGTGTCCCATAAATGCAGAGTCATCTCAGTTTATAGGAAGCTATAATAGACTGCCGGCACCATATCAGAACGCTTATAATCCGGGTTGGAGGAATCATCCGGGTTTCTCTTGGAGTAACAAACAAGCTCAAACTCAGGCTCCACGACCACAGAATCCACCCGGTTTTTAGAATCAAGGTCCACAACAGGCAGAAAGGAAGCCGAACTTAGAAGATGCGTTGGCAAAGTTCATTGTAGCTACCGATAAGAGGATGATAGAGCAAGATAAGTTGTTGAATCAGGTAGATTTAAATGTGAAGAGCCAAGCGGTATAAATCAGAAATTTGGAGAATCAGTTAGGTCAGATAGCTCAAGCATTGAACACTCATCCTCATGGAGCACTACCGAGTGATACTGAAGTTAATCCGAGTGGGAAAGAGCATTGCAAAGCTGTAACTTTGAGAAGCGGAAAAGAGCTAACTGAGGTGGTGAAGGGAAGTGAAAAGCAAAAATCTGCTGAAAATAATGAGGTAGTCACCGAGAAAAAGGTGAGCGATGATACCGAGTCAGAAAAGAGTCCAGAAGTGGAGGTAAAACTTAATGGAAGAAGTGTAGTGCCTCCGCTTCCATTCCCCCAGAGATTTCAGAAGTCCAAATTAGACAAATAGTTCTCAAAATTTTTAGAGGTTTTCAAAAAGCTTCATATCAACATTCCGTTTGTAGAAGCTTTGGAACAAATGCCAGTTATGCCAAATTTATGAAGGAAATCTTGTCTAAGAAGAGGAAGTTGGGTGAGTTTGAGACAGGGGCCCTAACCGAAGAGTGCAGTGCAATTTTGCAAAAGAAATTACCACCGAAGTTGAAGGATCCGAGTAGTTTCACTATTCCGTGCGTAATAGGTAATCAGTTCTCTGAGAGGGCATTGTGCGATTTGGGAGCGAGTATCAATTTAATGTCGTTGTCAGTTTACACTCAACTTAGGTTGAAAGCACCAAAACTGACAAATATCAGCTTGCAGTTAGCAGATCGGTCAGTAACCTATACGAGGGGAATAATGGAAGACATTTTGGTTAAGGTTGACAAGTTCATCTTCCCGGCTGATTTCATCATTCTAGATTACGAGGAGGACAAAAAAATTCCAATTATATTGGGTCAGCCATTCCTAGCTATTGGGAGGACATTAATAGATGTGCAAAAGAGGGAATTGACAATGAGAGTTCAAGATCAGGAAGTTACTTTCAATGTGTTCAAGTCAATGAAGTTCCCTAAAGAAACCGAGGAGTGTTCGTGGATTGATATAGTGGACGAGGTGGTGATCGAGGTATTCAACAAAACTTATTTAGCAGATTCACTTGAAGCGGCATTAACTAGATGTGATGCTAATGATGACTTGGATCGTAAGGATTACGTGAAGATACTGGATGCGATTCCGATTTCTCGAGAATTTAACAACCGATTTGATAGTCTTGATCGTCCCAAAGGAATAGGGAAGCTTTCTAAAACTTCAATGGAGGAACCACCGGTATTAGAACTCAAACCCCTTCCAAATCATTTGAGGTATGCTTACTTAGGCGATTCAAACACCTTACCTATAATAGCTTCTGCTCATTTAACTGAAGTTCAAGAAGAAAAACTGTTAAGGGTGTTGCGCGAGTATAACACATCAATTGGGTGGACCATAGCCGATACAAAGGGAATTAGCCCATCATTTTACATGCATAAAATCTTGCTCGAGGAAGGGGCAAAACCAGTGATTGAGTGGTTGGATGCAGGAATAATTTATCCGATTTCAGATAGCTCATGGGTTAGTCCCGTGCACTGTGTACCAAAGAAAGGCGGAATAACTATGGTGGAAAACGAACATAACGAGCTCATTCCTACGAGGACTGTAACAGGGTGGAGAATGTGCATTGATTACCGAAAATTGAACAAGGTAACTCGCAAGGATCACTTCCCCTTGCCATTCATTGATCAGATGTTGGATAGGTTAGCGGGTCATCAGTTTTACTGTTTGTTGGACGAATATTCGGGCTATAATCAGATTGCAATTGCTCGGGATGACCAAGAGAAGACTACGTTTACCTGTCCGTATGGAACCTTCGCATTCTGGAGGATGTCCTTTGGTCTTTGCAACGCACCAGCCACATTCCAGAGATGCATGATGGCGATTTTCTCTGATATGGTCGAGCAGAATGTGGAAGTGTTTATGGATGATTTTTCGGTATTTGGTGATAGTTTTGATTTGTGCCTCAACAATTTGATCCTAGTGCTGACACGATGCGTGGAAACAAACTTGGTGCTCGACTGGGAAAAGTGTCACTTCATGGTCAAAGAAGGAATTATATTGGGTCACAAGGTTTCCGCAACTGGCCTAGAGGTAGATAAAGTAAAAATTGAAACAATTGAAAAGCTACATCCGCCAACATCTGTGAAGGGTATAAGGAGTTTTTTGGGACATGCAGGCTTTTACAGACGTTTCGTCAAAGATTTTTCAAAAATTTCAAAGCCACTATGTTCACTCCTTGAGAACGATGTACCGTTTAAAATCGATCAGTCTTGTATTGATGCATTTGAAGTGTTGAAACATAAATTAATATTCGCTCCGATAATGGTTTCTCCAGATTGGTCTCTACCATGTGAACTGACGTGTGATGCGAGTGACTTTGATGTGGGTGCGGTGTTGGGACAACGCAGAGAGAAGATTTTTCACACCATCTATTACTCAAGGAAAACGCTTACGGGAGCACAATCAAATTACACCACCACCGAAAAGGAATTGCTTGCGGTTGTGTTTGCCTTTGATAAGTTCCGGGCATATCTAGTTGGGACCAAGGTGATAGTGTATACAGATCATTCAGGTATAAAATACCTGATTGAGAAGAAGGATGCAAAACCTAGGTTGATTCGATGGGTTCTTCTTTTACAAGAATTCGACTTAGAGATCCGAGATAGGAAATGAACAGAAAATCAGGTTGTAGATCATCTTTCAAGATTAGAAAACTCTGATGTGAGAACGGATGAATTAGTGATCAACGAATCATTTTCGGATGAGCAATTGTTGCGGATCACGACGACAGTGCCTTGGTATGTGGATTTTGTCAATTATCTGGTAAGCAACGTACTCCCTCCAGATTTGAATTTTCAACAACGCAAGAAATTTCTTCATGATGTCAAGCAATATTTCTGGGATGAGCCATTCTTGTTCAAAACTTGTGCGGACCAAATGATCAGGCTGAAAGTAGTATGCACACAAAGCAATCATATTTGATATGATGTAGCATATACTTTGTAATCTTATTCGGTTATTAAAGGCATTTTATATTATCTACATGGTGATGTTATATTAAATGTGATAAACCCATAGTTTTGAGCAATACTTTTAGAATCATGATGGGGATCATGCTAATGAGATCTAAATTAAAGATAGCTCACAAACAAAAATCGTTCCTAATCGATGGATTACTAAAAAGGGGATTAGTGAATCCGGATAGATTAGTACATACGTTGCTTACTCTTATGAAGAGGATGATTGTAACGACCGCGAATTTTGCATGGCTTTGTAATATACGCTTACGATCATTATTTAATGAATGAATTTTTATTAATATTATTTTGTGTGATGTGCTTAAAGGTTATGTAATAATCTAGATTATGTATTTGCAATGATATTAAGTGTTGTTATTTGATAGGACTTATTAAAATGTTTTCGGAGAAATACCGCTAAAATTCTATTCGCGGGTTACTATTCGCGTGGGCACTATTCGCCCCAAAAACGTCTTTTTCGTTTATTTCGACTTTTCTAATTTTCTCATGGTGTTAATGTAATTGATTAATAATCCAAGTGTTGGATTTTATTTTAGCCAAATTGGGAGTTAATTAGAAGCCCCAAATTGCTTAAGGGTGGCCCAAACCCATGATCCATGACCCACGACCCGACCCACGGCCCAACCCATGACCCATGAGGGAAATGGGTTAAACCATCAGCTGAGCAATTGAATGAAGAAGAAGAACACGGATGAGAGGAGAAGGAACAAAGGAATGAGAACATTTTGGGTAGAGCAAATTCTTGCATTTGGGAGAGCAAAAGGGAGGAAGAACAATTGGGAGAATGGGAGGGGAGTTTCCCACACATGGGAGAGGCCAACTTCAGCTTCCCATACATGGGGAGCTGATCACACCAAGAATGCTTAACCCTTCCCTCCTCCAAGGAAGCTCAGTTCATCCCTCTATATATACTACCCCTTGCTTGCATTCCATTCCTTTGCTCATTGTTGCTAAGTTAGAATCCAGAAATTTAGAGAGAGTTGTGAGAGTTGGTGCACGGGTGGTTTGAAGGAAGAAGAAGAAGGGGTATAGCAGCTGGTTATCAATCCTATTTTCATCCTAGAAGTTGCTTCAAGAGGTTAGTGTTTTGGAACCAAACTCATTTCCATGGTTGCTTCAGTTTTGAGTTTCATATTGCTTGTTTATGAGAGTATATGTTGCTGAAATTGTTTGGTTAGTTCATGAGTTGATATGAATGTGGTTAAACTCTTTAAAAGCCTTAATAATGATCAAGGAAAGTGGAACAATGTTTGATAATCAAAACCTTTGCATAAGGAATCAAGAATGGACATTAATGGACTGTTGGACAATTATGGACTGATTTGGACAATTTATGTACTTTGTTGTAAATATAGCTTTTGGTTGGTTATTTTGGTTGTGTTAGATGGTAGAGAATTGTTGCCATGTTCTTAGAGGCATGTGGGTAATGATTTCATTTGGAAATCTGGACTAGAACATAATTAAACTCTACCCCAATGTGAGTTTGTAAGCCATGCCCACCAACTATTTGATTTATTGTCTAAGAGAATGATTTCTCTAAAGGTCATGAGAATTAATTTTGATTAATTGTTGAAATGGTGTTATATTGCTTAGTTTGGTAATGAAAGCATGTCATAAGTCATACAATCTTGTTATATGATAGCTAAGAAGCAAAGAGGAAGAATGTATTAGCCTAACTCTGAGTTTCGCTGAAATATAGTCGGATTAATCTCTTTGGAGCCATTATTTCGATTTATTAAAGTGTCTGTAAGATTATGAATCCATGGGGGTTTGGTAGTTCATGTTTTAAGCTTTCCGTAGCCTCCGAAACGGCCTAATTTCGACTTAAAATGAAGAAGTTATGAGGTTTTTTGTAAAATAGCAAAAACAGAGCATGCTGGCAATTGGCACCTAGAGCACGCTGCCGGTTAGCGCGTCCCGCGCCCACCATAAGGCTAAATGGGCGCTTCCCGCGCTAGAGCAACAGTTGGCTGGACAGCTTCGACCTACTTTAGTAAAACATACATAACTTTCTCATACGAACTCCAAATTGGATGATTCAAGATGATCCGGAAAGCTAAGAAGTAGAACTACAACCTCCAATATTTAGAACTGTAATTTAATGTCTTGACAAATTTCTAAATTGGCCATTTTTAGGACTATTGTGCATTAGGAAGCAAAAAGAGGGCGTCGTACATGCACGTATGTAACGTGTAACGTTTCCAACGCTAAAAATTATTGTTGTAAGTTCTAGAACTTGTACATTATGGTTTATAATGACCTTTAGCTTTAATCAATAATGAACTAGACAAGTGTATGCACATGCTAAACTTATGTAAATGAGGCGTATCGGGCGTGCGTTGTACAAACGCCGAAACATCGTATCAAGTGTGTGTAACCTTGTTTGATATTATGTTTCTAATTAGAATGTAATACTATAGAGTAATGTAGACTAATATTTGACATCAATTATGTGGCTAATTGGTATGTGGATATGTACTTAAATGTGTAGGACTTTTGAAGGACGATTAACGTCGAGTTATTAGCAAGCGCTTAAGGCAAGTTCTTCTTTAACTCTTGTCTAACCCTTGTGTTGGGCAAGTTCTCTAAACCCCATTCATTTACTATATTGAATGCAAGTTCCTTATCTTATACAAAAGACGTATATTGTGCAGATTTTCTAATTCTTGTTTAAGTTGATATTGCACAAATATTCTATATTTTCCTAAATCACACCAATGTGGTGTATTGAGCAAGTTTTCTAATCCTTGTCTAGTCCTCGTTCTAGGCGAGCTTATCAACTTCATTCGATTATATTCTTACGAATGCTATTTAATGTTCAAAGTTCATATTTACGCAATACATACATTATTGTGTGAATTCCATACTTATGCCAATCTTTCATATTTGCACAAGCGTTCAAGATATGTTATTGACATAAACTGTTAAAGCTTTTAAGTTCACCTTATGCATGAACTGTTTACGAAGAGTGTCAATGCCATTTGATTCGGCTAGACTAACGTCCATGACTTAGAAAGCTATCCAAACCAATTGTTTTGGTACGGACTCTTTGCAGAGATGAACAACCCTCATAGTAGGGAAAAATATATTTTTAGTCGGGGAACCGACACGCGCGTAAGTAGAACGTTTGAGGCTTATGCATAACGCCGGGTATTTTAGGCTGATCACCTATTGTACCTGTAACTGTTGTTTTGGAGTTAATAGTGTAATACTGTTAATTCTAAAAAAAAAGGTAAGTGCCATGGTGGCCACTCAGTGATTCCTGCAATTGACACAATTTGAAATCCTTGAATTCATTTGATATTCATCTAGTCCATAGTGACTCCTCAGTGATAGTAGAGATTTGTATTAAAACTTGAGAAATCTTACTTTTGATTATGTATTATCCTTATTGTTATACTTGCTGGGCAAACTTGTTGCTCACCCTTGCTTTCCTTAAAACATTTCAGTGGTTACCCATAGAGGCGAGAGCTCAGGAAAGGATAAAGGCAAAGGCAAAGCCACGAATTAGCTTTGTCACACTATGTTATGATTATGCTATGTTTTAAGACTCGTTTAGAAATTATGTATTAAGTTATGTCATGTATTCAGACTTATGTATTAGACCTTTTGTATTATGTTATGTCAGGAATTTGTATTGGTATCGAGACTTGGGACGAGAGTATTTATGTTATATCAATGTAAATATTTCTATTATTCCGCAAATAGTTATTAATAGTATGTGTATGAGTTGCATAGTGATGCACTAAATTCGAGGTTAAAGTAACCCGGATTTGGGGGCGTCACAGGTTGGTATCAGAGCTATAGGTTATAAACCTTAGGAAATGGAGAGTCCTTAGGCTATAACCTTGGAGAACATAGAGAAATAGAAAGCAATAAAACTCATGTAGAGTTTACGAGATATAGACTTCGATTAGAAAGTTAGTAGTGTCGTGAAATGTATTTTCATTCCATGTAATGGATTTATATTTTGTTAAGAGATACTGATAGGTTTTTGTTTGTTTTGCCTTGTGTTTGTAGTATGCCAGAGATGGGCGAGCCAAGCAGAATTATGGAGGAAGAGCCACGTGACATCCATGTGGTGTTCGAGTCACCCCTTATAGTTGAGCCTATTACGGCAGTATCCCCAGCCGAAGCGGATTATGTGATGGAGTCTGATCCGGAGGAAGACCCGGAGGAGGACTTCGAGGAAGACCCCATAGGCAGTGATTCCTTAGATGAGCCAGGAGAGGTGCCCCATGATGGTACCACATATGAAGATGATCTGTTAGGGGAGTATGCTGATCGCATCATCGAGCTAGAGGATACAGTCCGAGAGTTGGAACAGGAAGCTCAGGGACGACATGAGGTCTCTGTGCAGTTAGGGGCTATGGTCTACCGTCTCATGGCAAGGAATGTAGAACTGGTAGGAAATCTAGAGCAGTCCGAGCAGCGGGCGGGAAGCCTACAGGTGGAGAAGGAGGCTTTGCGAGCCCAACTAGAGGTAGAAGTAACTGACCGCATCCAAATTGAGGAACAGCGGGATGACGCCTTAGAGCGAGCTGATGACTTAGAAGGTGAAGTGAGAAGGAAGAGGAGGAAGATGAACCGGATGGGCTATGCATTCAGCACGGCTATCGGTAGGTGGATAGATGGTGTCTGGCATTATCCGGCCGAGGAGGGGCAGACTCGCCACACTCTGAGCCGAGATCTGATGGTCCGTATGGGACATTTGGAGTATAACCGCGCCGTGGAGCGCGGTATGCTTGGATAGACTAGTTAGTTATGTGTCTAGCAGTACATGATTTTGTTAATTTTATCCCGACCTTTTGTATTATGTATGGGATAAGTTTTGTATACCCCAAGTCTTTATGCTTGACAGAGGGTACTATGTTTGTAAATTCCCATCTTTTGTGTATTAGGGGGTGAATGGTGACGTTCATAGCGGTGTGCTATAGGACAATCACGTATGATGTACTGGCTATTAACTTATCAATGAAACGTCCTTATTAAATGTGTTGTTTAATTGTTAAATTACTTGGTAAACATTTGCATGGTATGGTGAGATAGTAACATTTAGTTTCATTCCATTAAACAGAAGATGCCACCACGTAGAATACCCGTTCAACGAACCCCTCAAGGGTCAGTGAATAATGAAGGAGGCCAAGCAGACCCCATGCAACGACTAGCTGACCTACTTGAGGGAGTGTTCCAAGGCAGGAATGCAGGACCCGGAAACCCAATTCCCCCAGTTGTCCCGATAGCAAATTTTAAAGACTTCAAAAGTGTGGGACCCCCAGAGTTCAAAGGGACGACTGACCCGATAGAGGCCCAGTCTTGGGTTAAAGAAACCGAGAAGGCTTTTACCATTGCACGCGTGGGAGAGGACCAGAAGACTGCATTCGCCACCTATATGATGAAGGGAGAGGCGAACTATTGGTGGGAAGCCAATCAACAACGGGCCGGAGAAGGTGTAGTACCGTGGGAAAAATTCAAGGAACTGTTCTTCGAGAATTACTTCCCGAAGAGCATGAAGAGTCGGATGGAAGTGAAATTCCTGGAACTTAAGCAAGGGGATATGACAGTGGCACAGTACGCCGCCAAATTTAATGAACTCGCACGCTTTGCGCCACACCAAGTGGATACAGAGGAGCGGAAGGCGCAACGGTTCGAACAAGGGCTGAAGCCATGGGTGTACAGTAAGGTGTCAGTGCTCCAAATCGAGACCTTTAATGCACTCTTAGAGAAAGCCATCATAGCTGAGGGTGGAAGTGAGGCCTTGAGTCAATATAACAGGGAAAGGAAGAATAAGAAAAATGGAGGCGACCATCGTGGAGGAAGTAGTAGCGGAGGAAGCAACCTGGGGAAGAGAAAGTGGGATAACAACAACAATAGTACCAACAATAATCCGACCGGAAGCAATCAGGGAGGATTCAAAAAGAGAATCGAGGCATGTTCAAAATGCGGGAAAAACCACTTGGGAGAATGCTGGAAGGGACGCAGTGTCTGCTATAACTGCGGCAAGGAGGGACATATGGCACCAAAATGCCCAAATCCGAAGAAAATCCGTGGATGTTTCGCTTGTGGATCGGCCGAGCACCAGATCAAGGACTGCCCCCAAAGAGGAAGCAGCGGGGGGAGTGGCTACAAAGGGGGAAGCAATAAGCCGGTGACTAGTGGGCCTGTTCAGCCTAGTCGACCAACTGCCAGGACATTCAACATGACGGCCCAGGATGCCATAGCTTCGAGGGACGTGGTGTCAGGTATTATCCCGGTCAATGATATAAATGCTTATGTATTATTTGATTCGGGTGCTACCTATTCATTTGTATCTGAGGAATTTGCTAGTCGATTGAATTTACCCCAAGAGCGACTCGATAATCCCTTGAGCGTAGAAATTGCTAATGAGGAGATAATTCTCGTAGAGTTCATATACCGTGATTGTGATGCTGAAATTAGGGGTCATAACCTAAAGGCAGATTTGATCCCGATTAAATTAGGAGAGTTTGATGTAATACTGGGAATGGATTGGTTGTATAACCATGCAGCAATAATTGACTGTCAGAAGAAAAGTGTGAACCTTCGGACCTCGAACCGGTCGAGGGTAGTATTTAATGGTAGCACATCGCTTAGACGATCGTGTTGTCTTACGATGATGCAGGCCAAGAAATTACTAAGAAAAGGGTGTGTAGGCTATTTAGCCTATATTGTAGACTCAAAAAAAGAGGGAGTAGAAATAACAGATATACCGATAGTGAAGGACTTTCCAGACGTGTTTCCAAGCGAATTACCCGGTCTACCGCCAGACAGGGAAATTGAGTTTGCAATAGATTTAGCGCCAGGGACAGCACCAATTTCGAAAGCCCCGTATCGCATGGCGCCAGTGGAAATGAAGGAATTGTTGATCCAACTTCAAGAATTGTTGGACAATGGGTATATTCAACCAAGTGTGTCTCCATGGGGAGCACCGGTCTTGTTTGTCAAGAAGAAAGACGGAACGATGAGGCTTTGTATCGACTACCGAGAGTTGAATAAGGCAACAATCAAGAATAAGTATCCGTTGCCAAGGATCGACGATCTTTTTGATCAACTTCAAGGAGCGAGGCATTTCTCAAAGATAGATTTGAGGACTGGATATCACCAGTTAAAGGTGAGGAGGGAGGACGTGCCAAAGACCGCGTTTCGAACGAGGTATGGGCACTATGAATTTTTGGTGATGTCTTTCGGTCTGACGAACGCGCCAGCAGCATTTATGGATTTGATGAATCGAATTCTCAAGCCATACTTAGACAAGTTTGTGGTAGTTTTCATTGACGACATCCTAATCTATTCAAAGACCGAAGAGGAGCACGCCGACCATCTGAAGGCGATACTAGAAACGCTGAGGAAAGAGAAGTTGTACGCAAAATTTTCTAAATGTGAATTTTGGATGGAAAGGGTACAATTTCTGGGGCATGTGATAGACAAAGATGGGATCTCAGTGGATCCTGCGAAAGTGGAAGCAGTGAGTAACTGGGATCAACCGAGGACGCCAACGGAGGTGCGAAGTTTCTTAGGGTTAGCCGGGTACTATCGACGATTTATCCAGGACTTTTCTAAGATAGCGACCCCGTTAACTAATCTAACGAGGAAGACGGTGAAGTTTGTGTGGACGGAGAAGTGTGAGGAAAGCTTTACAGAGTTGAAGAAGAGATTGAGCGAGGCGCCTGTGTTATCCCTAGCGGATGATACAGGAGGTTTTGTAGTGTATAGTGATGCGTCACACCGAGGTCTTGGTTGTGTTCTAATGCAGCATGGCAAGGTCATTGCGTATGCGTCACGTCAATTGAAGGACTATGAAAAGCGATACCCTACCCACGACTTGGAGTTAGCCGCGGTAGTTTTTGCCCTAAAGATTTGGAGGCACTATCTTTATGGGGAGAAATGTGAGATATATACGGACCACAAAAGTCTGAAGTATATCTTCACACAGAAAGAGCTCAATATGCGACAAAGGAGGTGGTTGGAATTAATCAAAGATTACGACTGCGAGATTCTTTATCACCCGGGGAAGGCAAACGTAGTAGCAGATGCGTTGAGTAGAAAGGGAAGGGAGAGCTTGTTCAGGCTGACAACACAGGAGGAGCTAGTGAAGGAAATGACGCGACTAGAGATAGAAGTGAAAAGTCCAAGAAGGGCAGCAGAGCGCTTATTCATAATGGAAGCTCGTCCGACGTTGCTAGATAAAGTAGAGGAGGCACAGAGAAATGATGAGGAATGTGAGAAGATAAAGGAAAGAGTAGCAGAAAACGATGAAGAAAAGTTTAGATTGGATAAAGATGGTATCTTGCGATTTGAAGAACGTGTGTGGGTGCCAGCCGTGACCGAACTAAGAGAGGCAATCTTGCATGAGGCACATAACTCACCATATTCTGTTCACCCAGGAAGCACAAAAATGTACAGGGATCTTCGTCAACATTTTTGGTGGCCAAATTTGAAGCGAGAGGTGGCAGAGTGCGTCAGTAAGTGTCTTACCTGTCAACGGGTCAAGGCAGAGCATCAGAGACCGAGTGGACTACTTCAACCACTTAAGATACCAGAATGGAAATGGGAACACATTACGATGGATTTCGTAGTGGGGCTTCCAAGCACCCAGAAAGGTTATGATGCAATTTGGGTTATTGTGGACCGATTGACGAAGTCAGCGCACTTTCTACCGATAAGGATACGATTCAATTTAAATCAGTTAGCAAAGTTGTATATAAAGGAAGTTGTTTCAAGGCATGGAGTGCCGGTGTCAATCGTTTCTGACCGAGACCCGCGCTTCACATCAAATTTTTGGAAGAGCTTGCAAGAAAGAATGGGAACACAACTGAGGCTAAGTACTGCTTATCATCCTCAAACTGACGGACAGAGTGAGCGAACAATACAGACGCTGGAAGACATGCTTAGAGCTTGTGTGATGGATTTCAAGGGAAGTTGGGATGACCACTTACCCCTCGTGGAATTCGCTTATAATAATAGTTATCACGCAAGTATCGGTATGCCGCCGTACGAAGCTCTCTACGGAAGAAAATGCAGAACACCGTTATGTTGGGATGAAGTCGGAGAGAGACGACTATTGGGACCAGAACTAGTTCAGCAAACGGCAGATATTGTTGGCACAATAAGAGCCAGATTGGTAGCAGCCCAAGATCGGCAGAAGAAATACGCAGATTTGCACCGTCAAAGCCGAGAGTTCGAAAGTGGAAGTTTTGTGTTTTTGAAGGTATCTCCCTAGAAGGGGAAGATTCGATTCGGCAAGAAAGGGAAGCTGAGTCCGAGGTTCGTAGGACCGTTTGAGGTCTTGAGAAGGGTAGGCGAAGTGGCGTACGAGGTAGCTTTACCTCCCGAGCTGGAGCACATCCACAATGTGTTCCATGTCTCAGTGCTACGACCATATAAACCCGATTACAAGCACGTTATATCCTATGAGCCCGTCCAGATCGAGAAGGATCTCACGTACGAGGAAATTCCTATTCAGATAACTGATAGGAAGGAGCAAGTGTTAAGGAATAAAGTCATACCTTCTGTGAAGGTAGTTTGGCGAAACCACGATGTCGAGGAGGCTACGTGGGAGTTAGAGGATAAAATGAAGAAGAATTACCCCCATCTTTTTGCTTAGTTGTAATTCTGGGGACAGAATTCTTATAAGGAGGGGAGGATGTAACGACCCGCGAATTTTGCATGGCTTTGTAATATACGCTTACGATCATTATTTAATGAATGAATTTTTATTAATATTATTTTGTGTGATGTGCTTAAAGGTTATGTAATAATCTAGATTATGTATTTGCAATGATATTAAGTGTTGTTATTTGATAGGACTTATTAAAATGTTTTCGGAGAAATACCGCTAAAATTCTATTCGCGGGTTACTATTCGCGTGGGGCACTATTCGCCCCAAAAACGTCTTTTTCGTTTATTTCGACTTTTCTAATTTTCTCATGGTGTTAATGTAATTGATTAATAATCCAAGTGTTGGATTTTATTTTAGCCAAATTGGGAGTTAATTAGAAGCCCCAAATTGCTTAAGGGTGGCCCAAACCCATGATCCATGACCCACGACCCGACCCACGGCCCAACCCATGACCCATGAGGGAAATGGGTTAAACCATCAGCTGAGCAATTGAATGAAGAAGAAGAACACGGATGAGAGGAGAAGGAACAAAGGAATGAGAACATTTTGGGTAGAGCAAATTCTTGCATTTGGGAGAGCAAAAGGGAGGAAGAACAATTGGGAGAATGGGAGAGGGGAGTTTCCCACACATGGGAGAGGCCAACTTCAGCTTCCCATACATGGGGAGCTGATCACACCAAGAATGCTTAACCCTTCCCTCCTCCAAGGAAGCTCAGTTCATCCCTCTATATATACTACCCCTTGCTTGCCTTCCATTCCTTTGCTCATTGTTGCTAAGTTAGAATCCAGAAATTTAGAGAGAGTTGTGAGAGTTGGTGCACGGGTGGTTTGAAGGAAGAAGAAGAAGGGGTATAGCAGCTGGTTATCAATCCTATTTTCATCCTAGAAGTTGCTTCAAGAGGTTAGTGTTTTGGAACCAAAACTCATTTCCATGGTTGCTTCAGTTTTGAGTTTCATATTGCTTGTTTATGAGAGTATATGTTGCTGAAATTGTTTGGTTAGTTCATGAGTTGATATGAATGTGGTTAAACTCTTTAAAAGCCTTAATAATGATCAAGGAAAGTGGAACAATGTTTGATAATCAAAACCTTTGCATAAGGAATCAAGAATGGACATTAATGGACTGTTGGACAATTATGGACTGATTTGGACAATTTATGTACTTTGTTGTAAATATAGCTTTTTGGTTGGTTATTTTGGTTGTGTTAGATGTAGAGAATTGTTGCCATGTTTTTAGAGGCATGTGGGTAATGATTTCAGTTGGAAATCTGGACTAGAACATTATTAAACTCTACTCCAATGTGAGTTTGTAAGCCATGCCCACCAACTATTTGGTTTATTGTCCAAGAGAACGATTTCTCTAAAGGTCATGAGAATTAATTTTGATTAATTGTTGAAATGGTGTTATATTGCTTAGTTTGGTAATGAAAGCATGTCATAAGTCATACAATCTTGTTTATATGATAGCTAAGAAGCAAAGAGGAAGAATGTATTAGCCTAACTCTGAGTTTCGCTGAAATATAGTCGGATAGATTAATCTCTTTGGAGCCATTATTTCGATTTATTAAAGTGTCTGTAAGATTATGAATCCATGGGGGTTTGGTAGTTCATGTTTTAAGCTTTCCGTAGCCTCCGAAACGGCCTAATTTCGACTTAAAATGAAGAAGTTATGAGGTTTTTTGTAAAATAGCAAAAACAGAGCATGCTGGCAATTGGCACCTAGAGCACGCTGCCGGTTAGCGCGTCCCGCGCCCACCATAAGGCTAAATGGGCGCTTCCCGCGCTAGAGCAACAGTTGGCTGGACAGCTTCGACCTACTTTAGTAAAACATACATAACTTTCTCATACGAACTCCAAATTGGATGATTCAAGATGATCCGGAAAGCTAAGAAGTAGAACTACAACCTCCAATATTTAGAACTGTAATTTAATGTCTTGACAAATTTCTAAATTGGCCATTTTTAGGACTATTGTGCATTAGGAAGCAAAAAGAGGGCGTCGTACATGCACGTATGTAACGTGTAACGTTTCCAACGCTAAAAATTATTGTTGTAAGTTCTAGAACTTGTACATTATGGTTTATAATGACCTTTAGCTTTAATCAATGATGAACTAGACAAGTGTATGCACATGCTAAACTTATGTAAATGAGGCGTATCGGGCGTGCGTTGTACAAACGCCGAAACATCGTATCAAGTGTGTGTAACCTTGTTTGATATTATGTTTCTAATTAGAATGTAATACTATAGAGTAATGTAGACTAATATTTGACATCAATTATGTGGCTAATTGGTATGTGGATATGTACTTAAATGTGTAGGACTTTTGAAGGACGATTAACGTCGAGTTATTAGCAAGCGCTTAAGGCAAGTTCTTCTTTAACTCTTGTCTAACCCTTGTGTTGGGCAAGTTCTCTAACCCCATTCATTTACTATATTGAATGCAAGTTCCTTATCTTATACAAAAGACGTATATTGTGCAGATTTTCTAATTCTTGTTTAAGTTGATATTGCACAAATATTCTATATTTTCCTAAATCACACCAATGTGGTGTATTGAGCAAGTTTTCTAATCCTTGTCTAGTCCTCGTTCTAGGCGAGCTTATCAACTTCATTCGATTATATTCTTACGAATGCTATTTAATGTTCAAAGTTCATATTTACGCAATACATACATTATTGTGTGAATTCCATACTTATGCCAATCTTTCATATTTGCACAAGCGTTCAAGATATGTTATTGACATAAACTGTTAAAGCTTTTAAGTTCACCTTATGCATGAACTGTTTACGAAAGAGTGTCAATGCCATTTGATTCGGCTAGACTAACGTCCATGACTTAGAAAGCTATCCAAACCAATTGTTTTGGTACGGACTCTTTGCAGAGATGAACAACCCTCATAGTAGGGAAAAATATATTTTTAGTCGGGGAACCGACACGCGCGTAAGTAGAACGTTTGAGGCTTATGCATAACGCCGGGTATTTTAGGCTGATCACCTATTGTACCTGTAACTGTTGTTTTGGAGTTAATAGTGTAATACTGTTAATTCTAAAAAAAAAGGTAAGTGCCATGGTGGCCACTCAGTGATTCCTGCAATTGACACAATTTGAAATCCTTGAATTCATTTGATATTCATCTAGTCCATAGTGACTCCTCAGTGATAGTAGAGATTTGTATTAAAACTTGAGAAATCTTACTTTTGATTATGTATTATCCTTATTGTTATACTTGCTGGGCAAACTTGTTGCTCACCCTTGCTTTCCTTAAAACATTTCAGTGGTTACCCATAGAGGCGAGAGCTCAGGAAAGGATAAAGGCAAAGGCAAAGCCACGAATTAGCTTTGTCACACTATGTTATGATTATGCTATGTTTTAAGACTCGTTTAGAAATTATGTATTAAGTTATGTCATGTATTCAGACTTATGTATTAGACCTTTTGTATTATGTTATGTCAGGAATTTGTATTGGTATCGAGACTTGGGACGAGAGTATTTATGTTATATCAATGTAAATATTTCTATTATTCCGCAAATAGTTATTAATAGTATGTGTATGAGTTGCATAGTGATGCACTAAATTCGAGGTTAAAGTTTAAGGTTATTTAAGGTTGTGTAAACCTGGGATTTTATTCAAATACTATTGTAAATATTACTATTATTTATGAAGCTTGTTTAGTTAGATGATGGTGTTTGACGTATCGTGAGCACCATATCCTGTGTTTGATGTTACACGGATTTGGGGGTGTCACAGGTTGGTATTAGAGCCGTAGGTTATAAACCTTAGGTGGGAGAACCTTAGATTATAGCCGTAAAAAAAATTAGTGGAGATAGAAAGAGATGAACTCACATAGAGTTTAAAGTGTTGAGTCTAGTTACTTCTACTAAAAAAAATGTTTATTTTTGATATACTAATCTAGATGTTTGTTTTGATTGTAGGATGTTAGGAGAAGAGGAGATTAGAGATATCCATGTGGTTAGTGAGCAGTTAGTAGCAGCTGTACCTCCGCCCATAACTGAGGCAGCAGCTGATTCAGACCCAGATGAGGACCCTGAGGAGGATTCGGAGGAGGATCCCGAGGAAGAGGAGCCCGTGGAGGACTCTGAGGAAGCATCGGAGGATAAGCTACTAGATGAGTTGATGGACAGGAACACGGAGTTGGACGATCGAGTCCATGAGTTAGAGGAACGGTATCAGGAAGAGAAGGGGGCAGTGGTACTGTTCGGGGCATTGATGCATCATCTGATGGTTAGGAACGCAGATCTGGCTGACAAGCTGCGTGCATCAGACCAGAAGGCAGATAGGTTGAGGGTAGAAAAGGAGGCCATCCGGTCCCACTTGGGAAATACGATAAACGGATTGGAGGCGAGAGTTCAGGGTCTTCAAACAGACAAACAGTTGATTACCACCTACTGGAGGGATGAGATGAAAGGTCGTGTTAGGGCTTAAGATCAGAGGGATGAGTTAGAGCATGAGGTAAGGAATAAGAAGGTTAGGATAGACAGGATGCAGTACGCATTTAGCTCAGCACATGGCAGGTTCCAGCATAGGGTGTACCATTTTCCGCGTGAGGAGCACCGGTCTAGACACGCTATAAGTCGAGGGCTAGTTCTGGACATGGCAGACGAGGAGTATGAAGATGCTATGAGGAGGGGTCTTTGAGTTTATATTGCTATGAACTTTTTATTAGTGTCGTATTGAACACTTATCTATTGATGTAAATATTTAAATTTCAGTTCTAAGTTAAAGGATGTAAATGGCATTTAGCCATAAGATGTTAAGTACCTTGGTTTCATGGTTTTTTTTTTCATATTAATAAAATGTGTTTATTTATATGTGTGATGTGATGATTAAACTTATATAAGCTTTAAAAGTTACAAGATTAAGTTGTGGGATGATAACATGTAAATTTTATTCATCAGAAAATGCCAAGGGGAAGACGTCGTTAACAGACACCTGAAGAGTCAATTAGTAATGCTGGGGATCCACCGAACCCTATGCAAAAATTTGTAGACCTATTAGTTGGGGCACTACAGAATCGGACCCCGAATAATAATAATAATAACCCTCCGACGGCCCAAGTGGAAACCTTTAAGGACTTCAAAAGTGTGGGACCCCCTGAATTCAAAGGGACCACCGAACCTATCGAAGCCCAGTCATGGATCAAAGAAATTGAAAAGGCGTTTGCAATCGCCCGAGTAGGAGATGAGCAGAAAACGATCTTCGCCATGTACATGTTGAAAGGTGAAGCGAACTTCTGGTGGGAGGCAAACCAGAACAGGGCTGGAGAAGGTGTGATATCTTGGGAGAGGTTTAAAGAAGTTTTTTTCGAAAATTATTTTCCTGTGAGTATGCAGAGTCGCATGGAGATGCGATTTTTGGAGCTGAAGCAAGATAACATGACGGTACCCCAGTACACCGCAAAGTTTAACGAGCTGGCAAGGTTTGCACCTCATCAGGTAGACACTGAGGAAAGAAAGACAAGGTGGTTCGAGCAGGGCCTCAAGCCATGGTTGTATAGCAGACTTTCGGTGTTACAGACGAACAGCTTCGCTACTCTTCTAGAGAAGGCCATAATTACTGAGGGCAGAAGTGAAGCCCTGATGAAATTCAACAAGGAAAAGAAGAAGAAGATTGAAGGAGGAAATAGAGGGGAAGGTAGTAGCAGTGGTAGCAAAAGAAAGTGGAACAACAACAACAACAATAGCAACAGTAACCCAGCAAGTTTTGGGGGTAAATCTGGTGATTCGAAGAAATGAGTGGAGGCTTGCAAGGAGTCTGTAAAGAGTCACTCGGGTGCTTGCCTAAAGGGAAAGAATGTATGCTTCAATTGCGGACAGGAGGGGCATATCTCTCCCAACTGCCCCGCACCAAAGAGGAATGGATGCTTCAATTGCGGAGCATTGGATCATCAGGCTAGGAATTGCCTAAAGAAGAACTCAAGTGGAGGAAATGGAGGAAGGGGAAATAACGGTGGAAATCTTACAATTTCTGGACCACCAACTCAGAATCGACCAATAGCAAGGACTTTCAACATGACAGTTCAAGACGCGGTCGCATCTAAGGACGTGGTTTCAGGTATCATTTCGGTCAATGATATATCTGCATACATATTATTTGATTCGGGTGCTACTTGTTCCTTCGTATCACATGAATTCTCCCAACGATTAAATTTACCTCAGGAAGAATTAGAACATCCTATGAACATAGAAGTGGCGAATAAGGAAATGATTCCCGTCAGCCATATTCATAGGAATTGTCTTGTAGATATAAAGGGGTATAAGTTACCTGTGGATCTAATTCCAATTCAACTAGGAGAATTTGATGTAATTCTAGGTATGGACTGGTTATTTAACCATGGGGCAATGATAGATTGCCAAAAGAAGTGTATAAACCTTCAGACTCCAAATCAGTCTAAGGTAGTGTTCTATGGTAGTAAATCGCCTAGGCACTCGAGTTGTCTGACGATGATGCAAGCTATGAAATTGTTTAGAAAAGGCTGTATAGGTTATTTGGCCCATATTGTTTTTGGCCCATATTGTTGATACCCAGAAAGCAGAGACAGAGATGGGACAAATACCTGTTGTAAGTGAGTTTCCCGATGTGTTTCCGAAGGATTTGCTAGGTCTACCACCAGATAGGGAGATCGAATTCGTTATAGATCTAGTACCTGGAACGGCACCGATTTCGAAAGCCCCATACATAATGGCACCGGTGGAGATGAAGGAGCTGATGGTGCAGTTGCAGGAATTGTTAGATAAGAAGTATATCCAACCTAGTGTGTCTCCTTGGGGAGCACTAGTTTTATTTGTGAAAAAGAAGGACGGATCGATGAGACTTTGTATCGACTATCGGGAGTTGAATAAAGTGACGATCAAAAACAAATACCCACTATCTAGGATAGATGATTTGTTTGATCGGTTGAAGGGAGCGAAATATTTTTCCAAAATCGACTTAAGGACAGGTTATCACCAGTTGAAGGTGAAGAAAGAAGATGTACCTAAGACAGTATTCAGGACTCGCTATGGCCATTACGAGTTCCTGGTGATGTCATTCGGGTTAACGAACGCGCCAACAGCATTTATGGACATGATGAACCGAGTATTCAAGCAATACTTAGATACATTCGTAGTTGTGTTCATAGATGATATTCTGATCTATTCTAAGACTCAGGAAGATCATGCTGAACATTTAAGAATGGTGTTGGAAGCATTGAGAAAGGAGAAATTATACGCAAAATTCTCGAAGTGTGAATTCTGGTTGGAAAGAGTTCAATTCCTTGGTCATGTGATTGACAAAGATGGAATCTCTGTGGATCCAGCCAAGGTGGAAGTAGTGATTAATTGGGAGCAACCAAAGACGCCAACAGAAGTAAGAAGTTTCTTGGGATTGGCAGGCTATTACAGAAGGTTCATTCAGGATTTTTCGAAAATAGCAGGAACTCTGACTAATTTTACGAGGAAGTCGGTAAAATTTATTTGGATGGAGAAGTGTGAAGAAAGTTTTCAGGAGCTGAAGAAAAGGTTGAGTGAAGCACCAGTGTTGACTTTACCAGATGATTCGGGGGACTTCGTAGTTTACAGTGATGCGTCACATAAAGGACTTGGCTGCGTGCTAATGCAACATAGTAAAGTTATTGCATACGCATCACGACAGCTGAAAGATTACGAAAGGGATATCCTACCCACTGTTGGTCGATTTAGCTATCGATAAACACACACGTGCAAGTATACACGGTCAACAAGTAATATATGATAAGATATGAGTCGAACCCACAGGGAATTGTGACAAATAATAACCAAGTACCAATCGTCTATCAAATTGATCTAATTTAAACAATGAAGATTTGATAATTTGTTGATTGGTTGAGTTCACAATCAACAAATTGACAACCGAGAAGTCAAAGCTACATAAGAGCCTCTGTCGATGGTCAATCACGAATCTTCCTAAGCGGTGTATAGGTATATGTCTATCCTATACACTATCAAGAGACTAATTTCAGGAATGATTACTAGACACGTGTCACCAAATCTAAATAATCCTCCCTTCAATTACCAACTTTCACGTCGGAAGTCATTAAGATTAGAATCTCAATAGGTTGTATGCGGTAATTAGGTATATATCTATCCCAACTACTATCAAGATACCTATTATTGCAGATAATTAATAAGACACACGTCACTTAATCCAATTAATCACCCACAACAATCTATACTTTCGCATGTTATCATAACTAGGTCTTAACCTATAATCCGTTCGTCAAGTTCATATAGGTTCCCACGGTAATTACGGGCCAAGCAATTAATCTAGAAGCAAAGGTTATGACAATCAATTCACACATGCATAACTAAAATCAATAGAGAGAGAATTCAATTCAAATTAAGTGTTGGGTTCCATTGCAATCTTAGAATAGAAGGTTAGTTCATGATAGCTACAATAAACATCATTTTCAATTGATACATTGTCAAATTCGCATTACATAGGAGATGGAAATCTAGAAATGAAACCACTTTTGAAGCTATTCAGCTGGTGTTCCTTTGGTTGCTGATGGTTTCTAGCTCTCCACCTTGGCCTTGCAATTCTTCTTGACTGAGTTCCTTGGCTTTTGGCTTGATTCAGCTTGATTTCCAGCCTTGAGCTCTGTTGGTTGATGTATTTTGTAGCCTCCCTCTCTCTAGATGTCTGATATGTAGCTTGGAAGAGAATATATATAGTCTTCATGAAGAAACCCTAGCCAAAATCGGACAAAATGGAGCTCAGATCGCACTATGGCTGTGTCAGATCGCACTCAGCAAGGCGGCGTGCGCCCGCACGCCCAGGCGTGCGCCCGCGCCCAAGCGCCTGCATGCCGCCCATGACGCTGCCGAGGCTGCCGAGCCATGCGCGCGCGCCCGCGCGCCCCAGGCGTGCGCCCGCACGCTGGTGCCTGCATGCCGCCGCACCTGCCTGCCGAGCCAATTGCTGCCGAGGCTGCCGAGCCATGCGCGCGCGCCCCAGCCGTGTGCCCGCACGCTGGCGCCTGGATGCTGCCGAGCCATGTCGCCCATGCCGCCCGCGCGCGCGCGCGCGCCCAACGCCGAGGCTACCGAGCGCCCAGTGCCCAGCGCCCAACGCACGCCGTGCCCGCGGCTTGGTCGACGCCGCACGCCGTGCACGCACTCCGACGCCGTGCACGCCCAACTTCCAAACGTCATCAAATTAAGTCCCGAGCATCGCCAAACATAATTTCTCACCGTGTTATTATTCGGGCACGGACATCCAAGCACGTGCATGCCCACGTGGCTTGGCCGACGCCGAACGCCGTGCACGCAATCCAACGCCGTGCACGCCCAACTGCCAAATATTGTTAAATTAAGCACCGGGCGCCGCCAATCACCACAATCCATCATATTACCATTCGGGCACCGATGTCCAGGCACGGACAATGAGTCAATCCAAACAACGATCCGGTCGGTCTTTATTTCAATTCCTACAAACGTAATAAAAATGCATCAAAGCAACATAAAACACGTAAAAGTAACTAAAAACTAATTTATGTAAAAATAAGATAAAAATACATAAAAACTATATAAACTACCTATAGACTTGCAAATTATCAAGGCGAAAAGTACCCAAATTGTGTGTATAAAACACGCTCATCACCCACGACCTGGAATTGGCAGCGGTAGTATTTGCCCTAAAGATATGGAGGCACTATTTATATGGTGTAAAGTGTGAAATATACACGGACCATAAATGTCTGAAGTATATCTTCACGCAGAAAGAGCTAAATATGCGACAGAGGAGATGGTTGGAGCTGATAAAGTACTACGACTGCGAGATTTTGTATCACCCGGGGAAAGCTAACGTGGTAGCAGATGCGCTAAGCAGGAAGGGTATTGATAAATTGGCAATGATAATAGCTCAAGAAGAGTTAATTAAGGATATGGCAAGATTGGAGCTCGAGGTAAAGTTTCAAAAGGAATCTGGTGAGAAATTGTTCGCGATGGAGGCTCGTCCGACTCTGTTGGACAAAATAAAGGAAGCACAAGGCAGCGATGAGGAATGTGAAAAGGTGAGGAAAAGAATTGTTGATGGGGAGGAGCTTAAGTTCAGGGTGGATGGTGATGGACTGTTGAGGTTTGAGGAGAGAATTTGGGTGCCAGCGGTATCCGAGTTAAAAGAAGAAATCTTCCATGAAGCTCATAGTTCGAGTTACTTGGTTCATCCGGGGAGCACAAAGATGTATCGGGATCTTCATCAATATTATTGGTTGCCTAACATGAAGAGAGAGGTCGCAGAGTGCATCCACAGATGCTTAACATGCCAAAGAGTCAAGGCAGAACATCAGAAACCGAGCGGGTTACTTCAACCTCTGGAAATACCGGAGTGGAAGTGGGAGCATATCACGATGGACTTCATGGTAGGGCTTCCAACTACACAAAAGGGTTATGTTGCAGTATGGGTGTTTGTTGATCGATTAACTAAGTCAGTGCACTTTTTATCGATCAAGATCAAATTCAACTTGGATCAGTTGGTAAAACTATACATCAAAGAGATTGTCTCCAGACATGGAGTACCGGTATCCATTGTGTCAGATCGCGACCCGCGATTCACAGCAAATTTCTGAAAAAGTTTTCAAGAGCGCATGGGAACGCAACTGAGGTTGAGCACTGCATATCATCCTTAGACAGATGGGCAAAGTGAGAGGACAATTCAAACCCTAGAAGACATGCTGAGAGCGTGTGTTATGGATTTCAAAGGAAGTTGGGATGACCATCTACCATTGGTGGAGTTTGCGTACAACAACAGTTACCACGCAAGCATCGGTATACCACCCTATGAGGCTCTGTATGGAAGAAAGTGCAGAACCCCACTGTGCCGGGATGAAGTAGGGGAATGACGGCTGCTAGGGCCAGAATTGGTACAACAGACTGCAGATATCGTCAAAATAATACGAGCAAGATTAGTGTTGGCTCAAGATCGACAGAAGAAATATGCTGATCAACACAGGCAGCAGCGAGACCTTGACGTTGGTTCTTATGTCTTTCTGAAAGTATCTCCCTGGAAAGGGAAAATGAGATTTGGAAAGAAAGGAAAACTAAGCCCGAGGTTTATAGGACCCTTTGAAGTATTAGGTCGAGTAGGTGAAGTAGCTTATGAAATAGCTTTACCTCCGGAGTTGGAGCATGTACACAACGTGTTCCATGTGTCAGTTTTACGACCATACAAGCAGGATTACAAGCATGTGATAGCATATGAACCCATTCAGTTGGAGAAAGATTTAACCTACGAGGAAATTCCTGTTCAAATTATTGATAGGAAAGAGCAAGTTTTACGAAATAAAGTAATACCTTCTGTTAAGGTGATATGGAGGAACCACAATGCTGATGAAGCTACCTGGGAACTCGAGAAAAAGATGATGAAAAATTACCCTAATCTTTTTGTATAGCTTTGTGGTGATTCCGGGGACGGAATCCTAATAAGGGAGGGTGAATGTAATACCCGAGATCATTATGTAATTTAATGAAATTAATAAATTGAATTTATGTGAATCTATTGAGTGATTTTAATAAATATATATTGTATTGAGTTATATGATGAGATGTATATAGATAGTTGGTTTGGTTTAATTTAGTTATTTGAAATTAACTATGTAGTTAACAATTGTATTAAACACAAGAATGAAGCTAAAACTCAAATTGATTTCGGAGTGGAATCTGGTGAAGCGGACAACGAATTTGAATTTGGAACATCGAAATTAGTAAGAATGGACTATAAACACAAAATGTGTCGGGGTTGACTTTTTGGTCAAAGTCAACCGGTTGACTTTTTCGGGTACAAAGTCAAACTAGAATTTCGGGAGCTAAATTGACAAAACTAATATTCTCACGACGTTCGGAATGTTGATTTTAGTAGGAATCGACTATAGTATCGAAAATGTGGATTTCGGAGAGCAAATTTGTCAAACGGCTTATTAATTGATTAATAGATTAGAATAATATTTTTATTTATCAAAATTTCATCAGCTGAATTTGGAGAAGTGACTATCAAAGTGGGACAAGTGAGAGATGAGAGCACGGTTATTGCAGAATTGAAGAAGAAGGGAGTTATATTTTCCAAAACCTTACATTTCCATAACCCCTCCCTCACTAATTCATTTGGTTCATGGAGATTAATGGGTTGCAACTGATGATTGAAGATAAAGGATTGGAGAATTCAGTCACCAAAGATATATATATTCTCTACTAAAAACACTTCTCCTTTTGCTAAATATTTTCTACCCGAGAGAAAGAAATTGTGAATGGGTGTGTAAGAACGAGAGCTTGAAGGATTTCTTGAGTTTCAAAGGGTTAATCAAGCTAGAAGAGAAGCATCCTCAGTGTTAATCCAAGAAGGGAATTCATCCAAGAGGTAATATTAACAATTGTTAGTTTTTATATAAGAAATGATGAGAAAAATGTTTATTCTTTGAGTTAGATGTTCTGATTGGGTTATGTGTTGCTATGTTATTGATAATTGACGATTGTAGAGTATTAAAGAATGAAAATTCTAAGTTTAATCATGCTATGTATGCTCTGAATTCGGTCAAAAAATGCGAAACATGTTCTTATTGGTCAAATTGCTTAAATGGGATTACATTGTAAGAAATTTGATTTTAGAGGCTCTAAATTTGCTACTAAAGTTGTTGGTGCTATTAGAATAGTTAATTATGTAGGTCATGTGGTTTCTAGTTGAGTTATAATATTGGGTTGTGTTTAAAATTATCATTGTGTAAGTTTTTGAAAGGTTTGGTTCGCAACAGCAGAAGCCTGCATCACTTGTGTCTGAGTACCAGCGTGGCCGCGCTGGTACCAAAGCTAAACAGGGCGCGGTCGCGCTGCACCAGAACCAAACACTGATGTTTTCTTTTAATTTCTTAGCCGTTAGTACTCAACTTAACCTAGTATTATGAGCATGAAGAAGCCTTAAATATATATTAAGATGTATCATGAGTATGTTATCACAAAGTGATAGGTAAACTATGATTTCGCTAAATATTATGTTTAGGAAAGATTATTTAGAATTGAAGAAACGTCATAAATATGTTTTATTAACATTTGAGCGTGTGTATATTTGTTAGTTGTTGAATACTAAGACCCTAACATGCTAGAAAGAGAGATGTGCATTGAAGAGCTCAATTCTGGGCCTGAATGGGAGTAGCGTGGCCGCGCCACTCCAAGGCATAAAAGCAGCGCGGCCGCGCCGCGCTGCAGAGTGGTCAAGATGTTCTGTTTGTAATCTAAAGCTTGATACATGTGTGTTAAATTCTTATAAGCTTTGTTATGTGACCATTAGAATGTTTGTATTATCTAAGTATGTAATAGCTATGTTGAACCAAGGTTTAAAAAGGTTTAAACAGGTTTTATAAATGAAACTTTTGGAGTAAAAACAAAAAAAACAATTTGTGACATATGATGAAATGTTTTAAAGGTATATTTGGTTAAATGTTTGTTGGCAATACACATCTATAATCATGAAATAGTTGCATTTGATATGTATTGAGTGAGTAGAATATGAGAATTGGTTATTGTGAATGAGTGACTAATGAATATCTGTATATGAATATATATAGGATATTTGTAGTAAAGATTAACAATAATCGTAAACTACGCGAAAGGCAAGTATTCTATCTCAATTCATTTTGTCTCTATGAAAACAAGTTTCATAATTTGGGAAATTTGTTTACAAAGTTCTCATTTGCAAGTTATATCTCATTCGAGTTCATATCTTGTTCAAGTTTAATCATTGATGACTCAGTTCAAATTGCATATAAGTTTTATCTGATTATGAACTATTACTTTGGAAAGCCTTCTGACCTTTTGTTCCGGCTAGATACTAACAATGCGAAACGATAATCATTTGAATGATTCAAGTTCATTGTAGCTACTTAAAGTTTACCAATCCAAATTGTTTTGGTGCGGTCCCGCATGAACACTAAGATGAACAACCCGAATAACGGGGTAAAACTGATGTCGGGCATATAGTCCCATTTACGCTTACGCATTTAAATTTCATACTTATGCACAATGTAGGGTACGAAAGGCTGATCACCTGGAGTACTTGCGGAGAATGTTTTACAGCCTATTTGATTGTCAAAACTTCTGATGATTTTCGAAGAATTAAAAACAATGTTCACGGTTCTTATACCCCTTAGTATGCCATTGGAAATTCTTGAACTCTTATCTTTGACATCCGACACTACTTTTTGATTATTCTTTCGATTATGGAGATATCAAAACAGATGATTTTAATCTTGATATTCATTATCATATTATTTTACATACTTGCTGGGCAACTTGTGCTCATTCTTGTTTAACATTTCAGTAAAGGGTGAGAAAGTAGAGGGTTCGGGCAAGGACAAGGGAAAAACTAAGATGAAGAATTGAAAAGTTTATTTTTGTAATAGTTTTAGATTTCGGCATTGATGTATCGTAGCGATAAACGCTAAGTTAAGTTTAAGGTTATTTAAGGTTGTGTAAACCTGGGATTTTATTCAAATACTATTGTAAATATTACTATTATTTATGAAGCTTGTTTAATTAGATGATGGTGTTTGACATATCGGGAGCACCATATCTTGTGTTTGATGTTACACGGATTTGGGGGCATCACAATTATTCCTTGGTGGATCACCTCTAGAGGCCAAACACTTGAATGGCTAACGTTGATCAAAGGAAGGAATTTAATCGGTGGAATTCAAGGAGAACGCGAAGGATTTGGAGGTTAACTCGTACCTGTGGAAGCATGGTTCTACAAGAGTATGATTCTCATACTTTATCTCTTTCGTTTAATTGATAATTGAGCACATGGATGATCATGGTGATGGTTGGTATGAAAAATTTTAAAATCCGTTTTATTGCGCTTCCGCACTATTTATGTAATTTGATTGCATGTTCGCGTTATATACAAACCTAACAGTGGTATCAAAGCCTAACCTTGTGCTAATTATCGATTATTATGATTCCATGTATGTATGGGTATGCGATTGGATCGATTTTCTGGGCAAAGAAAAAAATTTCGAAGTCTGCTACGCGGCGCGGCCGCGCCGCTTCCAGTTCATTCTGGAGCGCGGCCGCGCCCGAACCCAGAAATCGTTTCTGGGGGTGCAGCGCAGCCGCGCCGCTCCTAGTTCATTTTGGAGCGCGGCCGCGCCGGTCTGCAGATTTTGAAAAATTTTTGTTTTGATTTTATTTATTTTCAATTAAGATAAAAGGTTTATTTTGAATTGGAATATAATTAAAATTAAAAGTTTTATTTGGACTTGGAATTGGATTCTATGTTAACTAGAATAAAAGAGTTTATTCACATATGGAATAGGATTCCATGTTTTCTAGAATAAAGGAGTTTATTCACATATGGAATAGGATTCCATGTTTCCTTAAAAATAAAGATGTTTATTTTGATAAGAAATAGGATTTAACATATTTTATTTTTCCAAGCAATTTTAAGTTAAAATAAGGGAGTTTATTTTGAACTTAAAATTGGTTTTCATGTTAATTAAAATAAAAGAGTTTATTTTGATTTGGAATTTGATTAAAAATAAAGGAGTTTATTTTTATTCAAAATTGCATAAAATAAGATAAATAAGTTTATTATGATTTAAATTTTGATTAAAATAAAGAAGTTTATTTTGTTTCAAAATTAGATTTCTAGTAAACTTTTAATTGCCCATTAAATGATATCAATGCATATATGGAATGGTTTTATTATTCATGAGATGAATGTTATTTATTGATATATATGGAGATATGTATGATAATAAATAGGGATTGATTATGGACTACTGACCAATGTGTGATTGGATTTATTTTAGTGGATGCTTGAATGAATGGGTTTTTATAAATGGGGTCTGCGTACCTCGTCTTCTCTAGTTTTTCTTGATGTAAATTCTATCTTCCTCCTATGTACCTCCCCTTGATTGCTGATCAAGGTTTCTATTTATTGTAAATAGTTTATGTAATAGGTTTAGTTAGAATTACTTGAAGAATTGGAGACAAAGGAGTAAGGAGCGCTTGAAGACCCGTTTATAATGGAGCCCGGGTTTAAATGTAGTAGTTATATTTAAATTTTGTTCTTGCACCCTAGGTTTGACCTTTTGGTTCACTTGGTGGCTATAGTGAACCAAACTAGAATAAAAGTCCATAATCAATCCGGGTAGAATATAGTATTCTATATGTGCATGCTTACTATGTATATATATTATATATTATACAACATGCTTCGCATGTTAAATAATATGACGCGTATTTTATATATATATGTGCATGCGCGCTAAACAAGATGAGACAAATAATAACAAACCCCTCAAAGAAATTATATTAAGTCCTAAGCGTTCAAAGATATTTGGAATATCGAACGTCGCCTTCTAGCATGGTAAAGCAATAGAGTATTAAATATTTAATATGAGTTTGTTGTGTCACCACAAGGCAAGTATTAAATATTTAGGATGTTGCATTATCACATTTGATGCTTATTAAGGAATTGAACATTACTATTTTGTTGTGTCACCAAAAGGACGGTATTTTTCTCTTCACATATATGGAAGTGCTGGGTTGGACTTAACTTGGATAATTTTGATTCGGATGTGTCACCACTTGATCAAAATAATCTAAGAGGCAAACTAGAAAGGAGTTGCATAGTGATGTAATTGACAATAGTTGTCTACCTATTTATTTATATATCGTTTGTTGTGTCACCACAAGGCTATATACATTTGAAATGGGATCCTTATTCTCACTAGCAAATTCTTAATTAGAATTGTCGAACCATATATATTGAGGGTAATATAGTTTGATGAAAATAGTGAGGTACCAATTTAAAATAAAGACCTAATTTATTTTGGTAATTAATTAAGAAATGAATGTATGCTAAAATGTTGTTAAATTACAAATTCATTTACAGAATTTTACAATGTCTAATTTACTATCACTGCGGAGTATATTAGATGCTAATTAACCGGACCAAATTAAAAGGACTGGTTAAAGAATTTGAGAATAGTTCTCAAGGCTGAAAAACTATCTTATGTCCTTAATATACCTATCCCTGCAATGGTTGCAGACAATGCCTCTGAGGAAGAGATTGCTACTTTTAGAAAGTAGCGAGATGATGCACAGTTGGCTCAATGCATCATGCTCGCATCCATGACTAACGAGCTTCAGCGTCAGCATGAAACTATGGATGCTCCTACTGTACTCCTGCACCTTCAAGGAGTTGAATGGTGAGGAAAGTAGGACTATTAGATATCAGATATCTAAGGAGCTTTTCTAATCTAGAATGACCGATGGCACTACAGCACAGACATATGTCCTTGTGACACCCCCAAATCTGGGTACTTCGTTTCCCCAGGATTTGGTGTTCACTATCCAAAAACATCACATCACATATAACTACCCATTTAAATATAATTGAAAACTCTTAATAAAAATAGAAATCTCCCATTAAAGGGTTACAACATTATTCATAAACAAATCCCAGGTTATCTAACCTTAAATAAACATCAGTGTGGAAATATAAATTAAGTCTATTACATAAACATTATTTAATCAAATAAAACAAGTCTCCATCACTTGTTTGCTTTTTCTTTGCCTTTACTAGTGGATGGCTCATCAGTTCTTTCAACTTTAGCTGCAATGTTATTATGCAAGGGTGAGTAATGATTGCCCATCAAGTATAACAACAACAGTAATAATAACATGCGAATTAATTAATGGATATTGAATAATCGAAGATTTAGCTTTTGAGTCAAGAATGTAAGACAAGATTCAAAAGAACATCTGAGGGTCTTAAGACCACGAACTATGTCCCAGGTTTTCATGTATTTCTACTTTAAACCTTTAACAGTCATAAGACTATATTGACCTTGCTTCTCGTACTCAGGGGGATCAGCCCTTTGTACCATGTATGTGCACAACATCTTAACGCTAACGCGTAGATAAATCCCCTATATAAGGGTTGTTCATCTCAGTTTGACATCGAATTCCGCACCAAAGGAAGTTTGGTTTGGATTGTGACGCCCCCAAATCCGGGTACCTCAAACCCGAATCCGGTGCTACACGGTACATCCCATTCCATACAACAAAATAGACATGAATGTAATTACTATATTATTACAACACGTCTTACTCTCAATCCCAGGTTCTATTACCATAACATCATCCAAATACATAATAAGTCTTAGTATTACAACATTACTAATACAAATAACTATGACGCCATCTAGACGTTCATCTTGCCCTTTCCCTTGTCCTTACCGGAACCTTCGGCCCGCTCGGACTTAGCTGCAATGTTTAATATAAAGCAAGAATGAGCATTCAATTGCCCAGCAAGTATAACAGTTGAATAACAACAATATCATCAATCACATCATCTCTCTTCGACAACTGAACAATAGTTGTGAAATATTCTGAATAAACAGGAATAATACTTTGCTTTCGTTTAAAAAAAATATATTTTTGAAACGACATTGAGTGGTCATAAGACCTTGAACTTTCTTTTGCTTTCTTGAAAAGGTACACAGCAATATAACAACAAACCGTCTTACTTACGAGCACTTCTAGGTGATCAGCCTATTGTACTCTATGTTGATCAACACTCTAGCTGGAAACGACTATATGCGTTTGTTTAGGCGCTCGATGCCTTGTCAGAATAACTGACTAAAAACTGCCCCTAATATTAGGGTTGTTCATCTCATTCATGTCTCGGAATCCTAACCAAAGCAATTCGGTTGGATAGCTCTACTTAATCATCAATAACATTTCAAGGATTTATTATCAAATCAATAAAACATTTCAATATCTGTCTAGCCGAAACAAATGGCATCGACGTTCTCTATAACAGTTCATATATATGTGAACTTGAAAGCTTCAACAATTTATGTCATAATATAGCTCGAATACTTGTGCAAATACTGAAAAATTTACATAAGTAAGGAATTCACACAACCATATATGTATTGCGTAAATCGAAACTTCAAACATCGCATGAGAGTCATGAGAATATAATCAAATGAATCAAATAAACTTGCCCAACACAAGGGTTAGACAAGCGTTAGAAAACTTGCCTTAAGCGCTTGCTACTACTTGACGTTAATCGTCCTTCAAAAGTGCTACACATTTAAGTACGTATCCACATACCAATTAGCCACATAATTGATGCCAAATATTGGTTTACATTACACTATAATGTTTCATTCTAATTAGAAACATAATATCAAACAAGGTTACACACACTCTCTACGACGTTTCGACGTTCGCACAACGCACGCCCGATTCGCCTCATATGCATAAGTTTAACATGCTCATACACTTGTCTAATCCATTATTGATTAATGCTAAGAGTCATTATAAACCATAATCTACAAGTTTTAGAACTTAAAACAATAACTTATAGCGGTGGAAACATTACACGTTACATACATGCATGTACGACGCCCTCCTTTTGCTTCCTAATGCACAATAATCCTAAAAATGGCCAATTTAGAAATTGATCACAGCATTAAATTACAGTTCTAATTATTGGAAGTTGTAGTACTACTTCTTAGCTTTCCGAATCATCTTGAATCATCCAATTTGGAGTTCGTATGAGAAAGTTATGGCCATTTTAGTAAAAGAGGTCAGAGCTGTCAAGCCCATGCGCCCAGCGCGCGCGCCCGCTTGCGCCCAGCACGCCCAACATGCCTAGCGCGCCCGCGCGGCGCCCCACCGCGCCCGCGCCCATGGCCTGGCCCCAAGGCTTGGTTTCCTACACGTTTTGGCATTTTGACATACAAACTTCAAACCTTCATAACTCCTTCGTTATAAGTCGGAATTAGGCCGTTCCGGAGGCTATAGAAAGCTTGCAACATGAACTACAAAACCATCATGGATTCATAATTTCTTGGACTCTCTAATCAAGTCGGAAACTTAGCCCCAAAAAGCCTACTCAACTAATTTTTAGCGAAACTAAGAGTTAGGCCAATTCATCCTTCCTCTTTATGTCTTAGCTATTATACAACAAGTCAATATGACTTAAGACATGTTTTTATTACTGAGATATGCATCAAAACATTCTTTTCATCAATTAATAACACTTAGTTCTCAAGTTCTTAGAGAAATTCCTCTCTTAGACATTTTATCAAATGGTTGGTGGGCATAGCCTTAGAATTCAGAACTCATAGCTTTGCCAATATATGGGTGCCCCAGATTTCACTTTGAAATCATTTCTCATAACTTCTGGACATATCCCAACAATACACAACCAATGCACATAACCAAACCAAGATGATTACAACTTCATTATTAACAAAACATGAATAACAGTCCACTAATGTTCATTTCAGTCCATTTCTTGATTCCTTATGCATAGGTTCTAATTCTCATTCATTGTTCCACTTTCATACATTATTAACAAGGTTTTAATAGAGCTAATAACATATACACATGTTCATGAACTAACTAACGAAATTCAGCAACATTACCAACAAAGCATAGCAAAACTAAAAGCTTGAAGCTATCATGGAATGGGCTAAGATATCATTGTGTGTACCTCTTGAAGCTTCTTATAGGATGCTAGAGGAATTAATCACAGCTGCTACACACTCCTTCTGCCTTCTCAAATCACCCAAACTCACTCAACTCTTACACTCTCTCAATATTCAGTTTCAACACTTAGCAACAAGAAAGGGGTTGAAGGCTTGCAATGGCATGAGTATTTATAGAGATGAAGAACTGAGCTTCAAGGAGGTGATGGAGCTGGGCGTGCTCTGCCAAGGCAGCTCCCCATGACTGGGGGAGTGAGCTTTGGCTCCTCCAAGACTCGGGTACTTCCCATCCCTTCTCCCCATGGCTTTATTCCCTCCTTGCTTCACCAAATGCAGACTTTCCTCCTCCCCAAAAGCACCACGTTCTTCCTCCTCTTCTCCTCTCTTCTTCACTCTTCTCCCGTACTCTTCTCCTTCAAATGATCAGCTACAAACTTATTACCCATTTCCCTTCATGGGTCATGGGTTTGGGTCATGGATGGTGGGTTTGGTTCATGGACTAAGTCCATGGGTTTTGGGCTTCCAATAATAATCTATTGGGCTTCTAATTTAATACCAATTGGGCTCAATTAAAATCCCACACTTGGATTATTAATCCCTCTCATTAACGCTTTGGCGAAATTATGAAAAGTCATAAAATCGAAAAAGGCGTCCCTTGCATAAATAACGCTTTAGCGCTATTTCTCTAATGATTTAATCAATATCAATAAAAATAATATCAATCAAAAATTATCACCTACACATCATATGTAGTAATAAAATATTCACACACATAACACAGAATAATATTAATAAAAGTTCAATTTATTCAATAAAATTCATAGGCTCACATTACAAAGCTACCCACGATCCGCGATCGTTACATCCTCCCCCCTTATAAGAATTCTGTCCCCAGAATTACGACATAAGGTTAAACAAAAAGATGGGGATAATTTTTCTTCATCTTATCTTCGAGTTCCCACGTCGCTTCTTCGGCGTTGTGGTTCCTCCATACTACCTTCACAGAATATATGGTCTTACTTCGTAGGACTTGCTCTTTCCTATCAATTATCTGAATAGGAATTTCTTCATACGTTAAGTCTTTCTCAACCTGAATAGGTTCATACTCTATCACATGCCTATAGTCTTGCTTATAGGGTCGTAGTACCGACACGTGAAACACGTTATGGATATGTTCCAACTTAAGAGGTAAGGCTACCTCATAAGCCACTTCTCCTACCCTTCTCAATACTTCAAACGGTCCTATAAACCCTGGACTCAGCTTCCCTTTCTTCCCGAACCGTATCTTCCCCTTCCAGGGAGACACCTTCAAAAATACATAGCTACCGACGTCAAAGTCTCTCTTCTGGCGATGCTTGTCTGCATATTTCTTCTGCCTATCTTGGGCCGCGACTAGTCTCGCTCTTATTACCTTGACGATCTCCGTAGTTTGCTGTACCAATTCCGGTCCCAACAATTTGCGTTCCCCTACCTCATCCCAACACAATGGCGTTCTGCATTTCCTTCCATATAACGCTTCGTAAGGCGGCATGCCTATACTAGCGTGATAACTATTATTATAAGCGAACTCAACTAAAGGTAGGTGGTCGTCCCAATTCCCTTTAAAGTCCATCACACATGCCCGTAGCATATCTTCTAAAGTCTGTATCGTTCGCTCGCTCTTCCCGTCTGTTTGAGGATGATACGCCGTGCTCAACCTCAGTTGTATTCCCAATTGCTCTTGCAGGCTCTTCCAAAAATTTGACGTGAAATGCGGATCCCGATCCGACACAATCGAAATTGGCACTCCATGTCTAGAAACAATTTCCTTCACATAGAGTTTAGCTAGTTGGTCTAATTTGAACCTAATTATGATTGGCAAGAAATGCGCCGATTTCGTCAAACGATCCACTATGACCCATATAGCGTCGTATCCCTTCTGCGTTGTCGGGAGTCCTACCACGAAATCCATCGTGATATGCTCCCACTTCCACTCTGGAATCTCTAAGGGTTGAAGCAACCCACTTGGTCTCTGATGCTCGGCCTTGACTCTCTGACAAGTCAGGCACCTACTAACGCACTCTGCGACTTCTCTCTTCATGTTCGGCCACCAAAAATGTAGTCGGAGGTCTTGATACATCTTTGTACTTCCCGGATGGATCGAGTACCTCGAACTATGGGCCTCTTGCAAAATCTCTTCTCGTAACTCGGGTACTGGCGGTACCCAAATTCTTTCTTCAAATCTCATCACTCCATCATTATCGAGTTTATACTTAATTTCCTCTCCTTGGGAAATTCTCTGCTTTATTCCCTCGCACTCCTCATCGCTAAGTTGTGCTTCTTTTACTCGGTCCAATAAGATTGGACGAGTCTCTATTGCAAACAACTTCTCTCCCAATTCTGTTGGGAACCTCACTTCTATCTCCAGTTTAGCCATCTCTGTTATTAGCTCATCTTGAGCCGTTAACATTGACAACTTCCCCCGACCCTTCCTACTTAAGGCGTCGGCCACTACATTCGCCTTCCCCGGGTGATATAGAATCTCACAATCATAGTCTTTGATCAATTCTAACCACCTCCTCTGCCTCATATTCAACTCCTTCTGTGTGAAGATATACTTTAGACTTTTGTGGTCCGTGTATATCTCACATTTCTCGCCATATAAGTAATGCCTCCAAATCTTCAGGGCAAACACAACTGCTGCCAATTCGAGATCATGAGTAGGGTATCCCCTCTCATAATCTTTCAATTGTCGTGACGCATACGCAATGACTTTACCATGCTGCATAAGCACGCATCCAAGTCCCTTGTGTGACGCGTCACTATAAACTACAAAATCACCTGTATCATCCGGTAAGGATAATACTGGCGCCTCACTCAACCTTTTCTTGAGCTCTCGGAAGCTCTCCTCACACTTCTCCGTCCAAACATACTTTACCGCCTTCCTTGTCAATTGGGTTAATGGGGTTGCTATCTTCGAAAAATCCTGAATAAATCTTCGATAGTAGCCCGCTAACCCTAAGAAACTACGCACTTCTGTCGGCGTCTTCGGTTGTTCCCAGTTAATAACTGCCTCCACCTTCGCTGGATCTACAGATATACCGTCTTTGTCGATCACGTGTCCCAAAAAGTGGACTCTTTCTAGCCAAAATTCACATTTCGAGAATTTCGCATACAACTTCTCCCTCCTTAAGGTTTCCATCACTATTCTTAGATGTTCAGCATGATCCTCTCGTGTCAAGGAGTAGACTAGAATATCATCTATGAACACCACTACAAATTTGTCTAGATGCTGCTTGAACACTCTATTCATTAAATCCATAAATGCGGCTGGCGCATTCGTCAACCCGAATGACATCACTAGGAACTCATAATGGCCGTAACGAGTCCTAAATGCTGTCTTAGGTACGTCCTCTCCCCTCACTTTCAACTGGTGATATCCCGTTCTCAAATCTATTTTAGAAAAGTATTTTGCCCCCTTCAACTGATCAAACAAATCATCGATCCTGGGCAACGGATACCTATTTTTGATCGTTACTTTGTTCAACTCCCGATAGTCGATACAAAGCCTCAGCGATCCATCCTTCTTCTTAACGAATAACACTGGCGCTCCCCATGGAGACAAACTCGGTTGGATATACTTTTTATCTAACAATTCTTGCAGTTGAACCATCAACTCTTTCATCTCTACTGGCGCCATTCTATATGGTGCCCTTGAAACGGGTGTCGTTCCAGGCACTACGTCTATTACAAACTCGATCTCCCTATCTGGTGGAAGTCCTGGCAATTCATCTGGAAATACGTCAGCGAATTCATTCACGATAGGTATCTGCCCCATTTCGGCCCCCTCTCGTTGGGTATCAATAATGTGGCACAGATAACCTACACACCCTTTTCTTAACAGCTTACTGGCTTGCATCGTCGATAGCAAACTTGAACGTCTAGGAGATTTACTACCGTAGAACACCACCTTAGACTGCTTCGAAGTCTGAAGGTTTACGCTTTTCTTCTGGCAATCGATTACTGCCCCGTGGTTAAACAACCAATCCATTCCCAATATTACGTCAAATTCTCCTAGTCTAATCGGAATTAAATCTACCGATAACTTACTCCCTCTAATTTCAACGCAACAATTCCTATGAACATGTTCAACAGGGATTACTTCCTTATTCGCAACTTCTATGTTCAAGGGAGACTCTAGTTTCTCTAGAGGTAAGCTTAAACGTTGAGCAAATTCACATGATACAAAAGAACAGGTCGCACCCGAATCAAACAACACGTATGCATTAATATTATTGATCGGAATGATACCTGAGACTACGTCTCCTGATGTCACTGCATCTTGGACCGTCATATTGAAGGTCCGGGCTGATGGTCTACTCGGTGGAGCTGGACTAGTCATAGTCAGCTTGCCACTGCTATTCCCATTGCCTCCCCCGTCTGTCCCCTTCTTAGGGCAATTCCTTGCCATGTGGCCTGGTGCTTCGCAAACGAAACACCCACCGATCTTCTTCGGGTTAGGGCAACTAGGAGAGATGTGTCCCTCCTGCCCACAGTTATAGCATGTCGTCCTTCAATTCAAGCAGCCCCCATGTGATTCTTCCCGCAGGTCTTACACGGCTCTACCCTCTTCTTTGGGTCTCCTTATTTGTTCCCGGTATTCCCGGAATTGTTCCATTTCCTCTTCTGGTTACTTCCACTTCCACTGGCTACATCAGTCTTATTTCCTCCTTCGTTCCTACCCTTATTCTTCTTCTCCCTATTGTAGAGGCTCAGTGCCTCACTCCCTCCTTCGGCTATGATAGCCTTTTCCAAGATTGATCCAAAGGTATCGATCTGTAACACGCTCACCTTGCTGTAGAGCCAGGGTTTCTGTAACGAATGCAATTTTTATGATTGAATAAAAATATTTATTGAGTTATATAAATATTTTTATTAATTTATTGAGTTAAATGTGGGTATTTGTTGAATTTAATAATGTTAAATATTATTTAAATGTGATTTGTTATGTTTATTCTAATTTAATTTAATGATTAAATTAGATGATGAAAAGGTTTATTTGAATAAATAATTTATTTGAATAAGAGAATTTATTTGGTATTATTGTTATTTGTTAAATGAAATTATTATTTGAGTTAATTATATTTAATTGAATTTATTTAATAATAAGTTCAATTGAATTAAATGTGTGACATTTTAAACTATATGTTATATTGGTTTATTAAAATAAATGAAAGGAGTTTTAATTTAGTTTTACCAAACAAGGTCTTATGATCTTTGTTTGGAAATAATGGGTTATTTTAATTGTGTTTTACCAAACAAGACATAAGAATAATAGGTTATCCTTAATTGTAATTGCCAAACATAGCCTTATGGCTTTTGAATTTTATAACTGATGAATTAAATTAGATTTTTACGTTATTATTTGATTTAATTGTCAGTTTTTATTTTCTTAATTCTATCAGTTTATTTTTTTAAGTTGCGTCTGTTGTAAAAGAAAAGAGAAGAACAGAGAGAAAAAGAAAAGAGAGAAGAACATCAGAGTTTGAGAGAAAAGAGAGAGCAGAGTTTGAGAATTTGAGAATTGAGAAGAAAGAATTGAGAAAGAACTTGTAATTTTAAAAGAATTCATCAAGTTCCTAAAGTAATTGAAGGTATAATTTCTTTTCCTTTTGGTTTTATTCTTCTGTATATAGTTTTAGTTATTGTATGTAAATTCAATTGTTTAGAATATATGAACTATTTGATTATAGTTGTTGTAATTGGTAATAATCATGTGTTAGATGATTATATGATGATTAACAATTAATTTAGAGGTATTAATCCATGAAAACATGCTTTAGAATTGAGTTTTTAGTTTTTACAGAGTTTACTTTATGAATTGTATATATGTATGAAAATTGATGCTCTAATTGGTTATTAATCGGTAAATTAATAATTGTTTATGATTATTTGATGAAAAACATGAATAATGCAAGAAGAATGGGTTCAATTGATTGAAAAATGAATTTACAGAGTTTTGTTTTATGAAAATGGCAAAAACATGGTTATTTTATAAAACAGTGAATTTTTGGTTTTAAATTGATTGATTATGTGTTTTTATAATGCTTAGATTAGTTAGAAACATGTTGGGTAAATGTTTTATATCATATATGGTGTTTGGGTATATCTAATTTGTTTTCTGGATGGTAGAATTCGGAAAATTTTGGCCAAATTTGGCCTAAGTTTTCACTGGTTTCGCGAGCTGGGGAAGACGACAGTCAAGTCTATCGCCCCGGCGATAGAAATGAACTGGTTTCTTCGCCCCAGCGACAGAGTCGCCCCGGCGACGAAATTGTTAAGCTTTTTCTCGCCCCGGCGAGAAACGCTACTGTTTAAAAAAAAAAAAAATTTAATTTATTATTTTCTTTTCTGGGAAATTATGATGCATAATTAAACTTATATTAATGTGACTAAAGTACTACCAAGATGGTTGCTACTTAGCATTTGTTGTCTAAAGTATGCTAAATGAGATACTATAATTAGGTAAAAGGAACCTAAAGTGATTATAAATTTTGTAACTAATTTATGTTACCATCTTATAATTAATTGTATAGGTTGATTTAAGGATCGTGAATTATTTAATTTGTAATCTACGCTTGAGGCAAGTTTCCTTATCTCAACTTATTACTTTTACGTTGAGCAAGTTTTCTTTCTTTAAACTTGTTAAATTATTATAGCAAGTTTTCTATTTTTTTTAAGCTTGTTATTATTTCAACAAGTTTACTTCCTTTGAGTGAATTAATTAACCTTAGCTTATTGTTATTCAAGCAAGGCTGATATCATGTTGAGTAATTATATTTTGTTTCAGATATTATTTATTCAGTCTTTGATTATCATTCAAACTTCGAATACAAACTTTACTAAAGAACTAGACTAGCAAACCATTATTGATTCAGCTAGTCCTTAGTTGATGAGCGTTTCAAAAACTTAGATTATCTAAACTTGTTCCAAGCCAAGTTCTTTTTGGTACGGACTCTTATTATAAACTGAGATGAACAACCCTAACATAGGGGATTATTACGCTTAGCGTTAAAATGTTTGTGCACAATACATTGTACAAAGGGCTGATCCCCCTGAGTACGAGATGAAGGTCCATTTATAGTCTTTAAGACTGTTAAAGGTTACGGTAAAAAAAAATATACTTGTTAACCTAGGACATAGTTCGAGGTCTTGAGACCCTCAGATATATTCAAACTTTGATTACTTATTGATTAACTTCAAAAAAATCATTGCTTCTCATTTGAACTCTATTTCGATTAAAAGTTATTGTTATCATTCTTGTGGGCAATTGTTTGCTCACTCTTGCATTAAATATTTCAGCTAAGCCCGAGAGAAGCAGGACGAGCCGTCCACCAGTAAGGGCAAGGGCAAGATGCAGAAATAGTTCTAGATTTATTAATTAATTGATGAACGTTTGTACCAGACTTGTTTTAGATTTTTTTTTTTATATTCCGCATTTGATGTATTAAGGTTGTGGTGACCTGGGATTTTAATTATTGATGTAACCCGGTTTGGGAGATGATTAATTAAATTTATTTTAATTGCTTAATTATGGGTAGTTAGATGTGAATGAATGGGATAGTGAACACCAAATCAAGGGAAAATTAAGTACCCAGATTTGGGGGTGTCACAGGTTGGTATCAGAGCTGTAGGTTATGAACCTTTAGGAGGGGAAAACCTTAGGGTAGTAGCCTTTTAGAAGATAGAGAATATAGTGGTGATAAACTCTTATCGAGTTCTAAGGAATGAATTACGGAAATTCATAAAAGACAACAAAATGATTATGTGCTATGTGCTTATTTGATAATAAACTTATGTGCTCGCGAGTACTATCGAGTATTGTCAATTAGTAATTAAAACTTAAAACTTTGTTGTCAGGATGACTGATAGAGTAAAGCCCAGCCAGACTAGGGAGGAGGAGCCCCGAGATATTCACGTGGTTCATGAGCATCTAGTGCAGAGGGAGCTATCTCCATTGTTTACAGTTACAGGTCACGAGTATGAGCCTGAGACTGATCCTGAGGAGGACCCTGAGGAGGATCCTGAGGAGGACCCTGAAGAGGTTGAGGAGGAGGAGGAGGAAGACCCTGAGGGGATATCATTATCTACTTTGGGTGTTCAGATGTACGAGCAGGTGTATGATCGCAACATAGAGTTGCAGGACAGAGTGGAGGAGTTAGAGAGGTAGCTGGCGGAGCGACAGTCTGATTTGGAGCAGAAGAGCAGTGAGATTGTGGAGCTAGACATACGTCTTGGAGACGTGGAGTGGAAGTTGGTTCATGTAGAGAGTGATAAGGAGGAGTTAGAGGAACAGGCTGCAGAACGTCAAACCACTCTAGAGCAGAAGGATGCTGAGATCCAAGACCTTTCTTCACGTCTTGCAGAGGCTGAGCAGAGGCTAGCACAGTCTGAGTATCGACGCGGACAGTTGATAGCCAGGAATGAGATTGTACGAGATGAGTTGAAAGAGGAGTCGGCTAAGCGGGCGAGAGCGGAGACAGCTTGGCTGAGGGAGGCTGATCGTGCAGATCGTGTTGAGTGTGAAATGCGGTCAAAGAAGGCCAAGATTGATGAGATGGAATATATTTTTCATACTGTCGACGCCGGGTTTTTCGTCTTTAATGCGATTGTTGCCCTTTTCCGATTTTAGCCTTCATTAGATGATTTTTGGAAAAGGGTCGGCTTTGATGTCGACGGGGTTTTGAAAGATCATTTTTTATGATGAGCCAATTAACCAGAGTCGCCAGTTGGTATATTTGAAATGGATGTACCAACTCATCCGAGTTTTTGTTTTTTTATAAATCGCTGGCTCATGTGTGACTCCGAATTAATTGGTCTGCGAATCGAGATTCATAGAGTTCGGGGGCTTGCTTAAGTGAGGGGAAGGTGTTAGGCACCCCTCGACTTCCGTGAAACACGGTTACCGCAATCTTGATGCTTTCCTTATCCTTTAATTAATGTGTGTGTGTGCGCGCGTGTGTGTGTGTGCCTATGTGAATGTTGTGGTGAGTTTATATGAAAGAATCATTTGGATTTTTAGGGAAAGTCGTGCTTTAATTTGAAAACGCTTCGGAATGTCTTTTCGGTATACACGAGAAAGCTTTATTCTTTATGAGAAAGGTTTGATTTTAATTGTCCAAAACTATGAGATTTTCATTAAGTGTCGTTTTGGCAAAACAAGAGTTTTAAACCTTCGTCTAAATAGGAATCGAGATCTATACGTTGCTTTCATAAAATGATGGGCAATTTCTAGAATCTCTTTAACCCTATATACAATGGTTTAATAAAACGTCATTTATTTATAAAATCATTTTGTGTGATATTTGAAAACGATTTTCTTTAGCTTTTTCGTTAGATAGGAATCGACATTCATTAGCACTTCTCAAATTTTAACCTCGTGATTCTAATATCCTACTTTGATTGATTTTATGAAAGTCTTCATTGTTTTAGTTTTGAAATCAATTTTTCGTGTCACAAATCAAATAAAGCAATAAAAATGCGTTGGGGCTATTCATGGGCATGTAAGCCATCAAAATGTCCCCGAACGCCAACAATCACAAATTTCACTATTTCAGGGCCTTAAGCACGATTCTCGCCTTAGCGTCGTTTTAAGGCCCAACGGTTACACGTTTACAACGAAGGATTACATTGTTCCTAAATACATACGTCAAAATTTGTCCATCATCGGATTCGGACCATGGCGTCACGCTCCTAGGCTCACATCCACAATTTATCACAAACATCAAATAGATACAATAACATAACTAACAACGGATTATTTAACGCCCCACAATGGTCCAAAATTAACAATCTAAATAGATCAATTCCACCTAATGTATATATCGTTATGAACGAGCAAAAACCTCACCCAATGGATATCATCGGATTATTAGGGAGAAATTTGTTCCGATGGAAACCTCTCTAATAATTCCTAATCCATTGTTCCACAATAATTTTCATGAAATCTACATTTAATTCAATCAAATCATATAATAGAAATTGATATAACAAAAGAGATTTCACCTTGCGATTGATATCCAAATGAATGTAAATTTGATGTATTCGAATAGAAGGAGAAATATATGTGATACAATCAACTCAAGAGATATTAATCCTCACTTTTTCCTTCCTTTCTCTCCTATTTTGTTGCAAAATTATGGTGTTTTTTCCTCTCTATTTCCGATTTTTTGCTGCTGTTTTCCGCTGGAACTCTTCCTCTTTCAAATTTTGCTGAACCTCCTGTATGCTGCCTGAAGCTGGCTTAAATAGGCTGGCCAGAGCCAGCCGCAGATCTATCTGCGGCTGGCCAGCTGGCACGCCTCCCATCGCACTCAACTGGTAGTGCTGATTTCCTGGTTTCCGTGCTGGCGCACCCACTTGGCCGCAGATCTATCCGCGGCTGGCGGGCTCGACTTTCTCGATTTTCGTGCCACGCCTCGATTTTCGTGCCGCAACGTCGGTTTTCGCTGACAGGCTCGTATTCTGCAGTCCGGGAATTTCCGGGAGACGTGCCACCTCATTCGGAAATGCCTGCCTCGGACGGCTTTATTGTCACGTAAACTTGGGTTGCCTAAAACATTGTGGCGGTGCCGGGCGCTCGCCCTTGTGCCCGTTCCTTTGCTCCCGCAAGCCGGTTCAATTGACGGATTCGCCCTCCTGTCATGGTTAGTAGAAGGAAACGCAAAATTTGGGTGTCTACAGCTGCCCCTCTTTATCATGTTTATGAAATGATAAATGAAATGAACAGGATAAAGAATAGACACTCGATGCATGAATGACAGTGCGTAAGAATGACAGTACATACATGATGCCACACATATAACTTATGATGCAACATAAGATGCAATGCATGCAAGACATTCGTAAGAGTGTCAATGTATCAACCCCTTGACCGTGTTTGTTAGTCTTTGGGTTCACTCCTTCAATCTATCGTCTCGTTCGGGGCCGGGTATCGTCGCCGGTCACCCATCGCGTAACCCCCGGTTATCGTCGCCGGTTGGTTATCTGTCGGAGCCGGTTATCGTCGCCGGTCATCCATCTCGTGATCGCCGGTTATCGTCGCCGGTCGATCGTCATGTCGGGGCCGGGTATCGTCGCCGGTCACCCATCTCGTAACCCCCGGGTATCGTCGCCGGTTGGTTATCTGTCGGAGCCGGTTATCGTCGCCGGTCATCCATCTCGTGATCGCCGGTTATCGTCGCCGGTCGATCGTCATGTCGGGGCCGGGTATCGTCGCCGGTCACCCATCTCGTAACCCCCGGTTATCGTCGCCGGTTGGTTATCTGTCGGAGCCGGTTATCGTCGCCGGTCATCCATCTCGTGATCGCCGGTTATCGTCGCCGGTCGATCGTCATGTCGGGGCCGGGTATCGTCGCCGGTCACCCATCTCGTAACCCCCGGTTATCGTCGCCGGTTGGTTATCTGTCGGAGCCGGTTATCGTCGCCGGACATCCATCTCGTGATCGCCGGTTATCGTCGTCGGTCGATCGTCATGTCGGGGCCGGGTATCGTCGCCGGTCACCCATCTCGTAACCCCCGGTTATCGTCGCCGGTTGGTTATCTGTCAGAGCCGGTTATCGTCGCCGGTCATCCATCTCGTGATCGCCGGTTATCGTCGCCGGTCGATCGTCATGTCGGGGCCGGGTATCGTCGCCGGTCACCCATCTCGTAACCCCCGGTTATCGTCGCCGGTTGGTTATCTGTCGGAGCCGGTTATCGTCGCCGGACATCCATCTCGTGATCGCCGGTTATCGTCGCCGGTCGATCGTCATGTCGGGGCCGGGTATCGTCGCCGGTCACCCATCTCGTAACCCCCGGTTATCGTCGCCGGTTGGTTATCTGTCGGAGCCGGTTATCGTCGCCGGTCATCCATCTCGTGATCGCCGGTTATCGTCGCCGGTCGATCGTCTCGTTGGGGCCGGGTATCGTCGCCGGTCACCCATCTCGTAACCCCCGGTTATCGTCGCCGGTTGGTTATCTTGTCGGAGCCGGTTATCGTCGCCGGTCATCCATCTCGTGATCGCCGGTTATCGTCGCCGGTCGATCGTCTCGTCGGGGCCGGGTATCGTCGCCGGTCACCCCTCGCGTAAACTTTTCACTTCAACACGTCAAATGGCTTCAAGGGGGCAAGGTGGGGCCCACCAAGGCCAGCCGCAGATGGATCTGCGGCCAGCCGCAGATACATCTGCGGCCATGATCGGGCCTTAAATCCAACGCGGCTCCTCCAGATCTGTCACTTTCAACTTGTAATCCAAAGAGATTCTCTCGATTTTTCTCGTTCGCAAGGGCTTTTTGTCGATTTTTTCAACTTTCCTGCAAAAACTGTTCCGGTAGGATTGATCTACACGCTACAGGTAACACTTTGACCGGTCACTTTTTAATCTCGTCAATGTTTTGCTATACATTTGACTATTTGCATGTTTAGAGATAAAATGTATGCTTTACAATGCTATGTAATGTACCATCATATATACATGCTATGTATCAACTATGTGAGTCCTATTTTATGTTCATGATGCGGTCCCACATATTGTTACTCCTTTTCTGCAAGAGAAATATGCATTACATGATGTAATTTACACATATGAATGCAATTTAAATCTGTTTGAGGCTTTGATTGATGGAAAACACGTTTGGCTTATGCCTGGGATGTTCAATTTACAAACGGAACTCTGCCGATTTTTTTTTTTTTTTTTTTTTTTTTTTTTAACATGCATCATGTTGCATTAATCATATGATGAGGCTAGAAATTTAGAATGTTCATTACATAAATTTTAAAAGGAAACTTACCTTCTTTCTCGCCCGTTCTATTCCAGCTATGGATCGTGATGCGCCCAGTAGCTCCTCCGCCTCTCGGACTTCGGGTGTTCGCCGTCGTAGGGCTGCACCTGCTCCTGTTCCTCCTCGGACCCGTCAGGCTCGTCGTTTGACGGAGGCTGTCATTCGTCCTGGTCATCCGGACGTTGAGGAGGCTGTCCCTCCGGAGGTCGCGGTAGAGGGGCCATCCTCCAGCACACCGGCTCCACCTACTCATCAGGCTCCTTCTGGCGCCTCTGTGCAGATACCCGATCTTCTGGGTTGGGATCTCAGTCGTCACCCTTCAGCATCTCTCGTGGCTAACGAGGTATATTCAGCTCTATTCTGATTTTACTCTCAATTTCTCCATTCTCCTTTTATCCGGATTGACCCCTTGGTGATTGCCCCAGGTACCCGAGTTTACCCAGCCGAGGGGTAACTGGTTCAACATCTACTCCCTTTACGCGGCCCTGCACAGTGATTATCGGGCGATGGTGGACTCTTGGGGCTTCCGACATTTCTTCACTATCATCCCCCGCCAGTGCCCCTGGGGTTACATGAGGGCTTTATCCGAGCGATGGTTCCACCAGACGCAGTCTCTTCATCTCCTCGACTGCGAGGTCGTGTTGACCCCATGGGACTGGAGGTACATTACCGGCATTGAGTTTATCGGGTCCCGCGTCCCCTTGGATCTTGATATCACTCCTGTGGAGGTTCGAGCTTTGCTGGGCTTCGCTGCTGAGGACCGGGTCTTTAAGGCCCGCAGTATCCGATCTGGTGCCTTGGCTGTCGATGTAGTCGGGGGTCTCTATGCGATGCCCATTCCCGCGGATCAGGGCGCCAGGGACATTCTGCTACGACGCCTGTTCCTGACCATCATGAGGGGTTGTTTTCTAGGGAACAACTCCTCCACCATTCATTTCAGCGTCGTGGGAGCGGTCAGAGATGTGGATCGCATCAGTGACTATGACTGGGGGTCATTCACTTTTGCCTATTTCCTCCACGGTATGCGCCTACGCTCGGAGGGACAGACTGATGCCTGGCTCGGTTTCTACCACTTTCTCCTGGTGAGTCCCCTCCTCCTCTCTCTTACTGTATTTCTTTTCCTTTCATCTCTTTTCTGTATTCGATAGTGACTCATGCCTTGCCTTATCTCTATTCACAGTTCTGGGCTTACGAGCGGCTGCCATGTCTGAGGCCTATCACTACTCTGGGCCCGGACACTTATCCTCGGGGTCGGCGATGGCATCACAGCACTCTGGAGGAGGTCCCCGTGTCGGGCAGCTTTGCACATTGTCGTATTCAGCTGGAGTTGATCACGGCTGCCGACGTCGTCTGGATTCCCTACCTCTCCGATCATCTGACCGTGGGGTTTGCTGACGGGCATCCTTCCGGCCCGGAGTTCGTGCTTTCCACCCGTCGCCTCACTTTGCAGAGTGTTGGAGGCTGGGTGATGTATCTGGGAGAGCGCGCATTCAGATGCGTCACTGGGGAGATCCGCATCCCGCACTCCCTTTCTTTCACTACTTTCTGGCCGCTGGATTCTCAGCCCTCGGAGATCATGCTCGCCGGGGAGGATGGTCGGATGCTTTCCACAGGCCCCAGTACGAGTGAGGCTTTCAGGACTTGGTGGGTACCTCGTACCATCGGTCCCCAGACTCGGGCCACTTTCTTTCTTGGAGACATGGTTTCAAGCTCGGTTACGATGACCGATTGGGCTGCCTGTGTTCGGACCCCTACCCATGCTGAGCAGATTGCCACATTGACCCGTCAGGTGGACCAGTTGTCGCTGTTTATTCGGGGGTTGGGCCGGACCCCGGAGGAGGCTTACACCTACGATCCTGATGGTGCAGGTTATGATGCAGGCCCGAGTTCATCTGATGCCACAGCGCATCCCTACATCCCTGATATGAACTTTGGTCCTCCGAGCTCGACGACTCCAGGGGATCAGTTCGAGGATCCTGCTTTCATAGATGATACTGATTTTATTTAGACCAGGATAGGATAGGGCCTTTTGTATCGTCACCTGCTTAGATTTCTTTTTCATTTATGCACTATGTACTGAACTCATTTATTTATTTATGCACAGTTTTCTTTTCATCTTTATGGGATTCACCTGCTTTATTACTAACTGTATGATGCATGCTTTTTATTTATGGGTAGAGAATGACCCCTGTACAGTCTTTTTTGATACTATTTTTTCACAGATGTCGTCCTCAGATGCCGTGGTTCGTTTGGATTCCACTCCTTCCACAGGGTTGGTTGGCAGCCTCTTCCGCTGGTTGGACAGTCTACTGCCAGCAGATAGGGTTATCGTAGATGGTCTTCTGGGACATTCTTGGTCCTTATTAACCTTCCGGGTGCCAGTGGGCTTTGTGGATGGTCTTCTGAGCTATTGGGCCCCTGCCCGTCAGGTGTTTAGGTTTGGGACAGTAGAGCTGACCCCCACCCTTGAGGAGTATGCTCGCTTCACCGACTTGCCGTTGGATGGTCCCTGTGCTAGGGTTACCGTTGGTTCCATGCGCCGTCAATTCTTGACTTTCACCGGTTTGCGGAGGGCCGTCTTATTACCGGTAATCACATCAGACCATATGGTTCCCCTTCAATTCTTGATTGACCGATTTGGCTCACCTGACAGTTTCCGTCTATTTTTCGGTGATTTTTCCGTGTCCGAGGAGCGCTGGGACGCCTTGAGAGTGGACGTTCTGATGGCCTGTGTCATCTCAGTTTTGTATTTGCCTGCAGGATCCGATCATTTGGACATGCGGATTGTTGCGGCCGTTAGGGCCCTTCAGGAGGATCACACCATTCTCCCCATGGTATTGGCGGATACCTACATGTCGGCCACGTATTGCCAGTCCTTCCGAGGGAGATTCTTCAGAGGGAGTTCGACCTTGTTGTACATATGGTTCATGAGTCATCTTAGTCCCATCGGCCATTTCCGCCGCCAAGGGTTTTGCTTCAGTCACAACATAGCCGCGCAGTTTCCGTTTCGTCCCGTGAGCTGTACGGATGCGGTCTCCTGGACAGCATTTATGTCGGTCATCGAGGATCCCTTTCATCTATTGGTCTACTCGGGCTATTGCTCCTTCATGCGTTTCTTGACCCATGTGCCTGACCTGGATTTCATCCCCATTGCTGGGTTGAGGGGCGTGACGACCTATCATCCCCTGGCAGTTATGGGGCAGTTTGATCAGATACAGGATTTACACCCCTTCGCGGGTGCAGCCGCATACCGATTCCTTATATCATCCTGTACAGAGAGGGATCTATTGCAGGTATACGAGCTTTGGGACCGCAGGATCTTTGCCGAACATAGTGCGAGCTGTCACATCCAGACATTTGCCTACGCACAGTGGTTGCGAGGAGACTTGGATTCGGCTAGTTTGAGTCGGACTGGGGCCTTTGATGACTCTGGAGTGATTTTCACAGAAGATACCACAGACCACTCCATTTCAGCCGATTCTGCCCCGAGTCGGGTCGCTGAGGATTCCCGACTCCGCCTGGCGCTGATTACTACTGAAACCGAGAGGGATGCCGCCCTTGCCGAGAGAGATGAGGCCATTCGGGCTAGAGATGCTGCCATTGCTGATAGAGAGGCCATTGTATTTCAGACCAGGGCAGTGGTAGATGCTCATTTTGGGACTGTCAGCCGAGCTACTGCTTTACTGGATCGTATTGATATGATGGGGCAGCAGATTGCAGGAGATGCTGATGCTTCAGATCTATCCACCACCCTGTCCATCCTGCTTTGGCTAGTTTCAGATTTGTAGATTATTTTATTTCCTGCATAGACTATGTTGGTTTCATCAGTTATTGAAAGAGAAATCTTGTAATAAAACGACTTATATATATAGACATGCATTTAAATTTAGTCATTTTCCCCTTTTGTCGTATCATTGCCATCCATTGGATCATCATTTTATCCAACTGACCATGATTTTGACATTTCGCCTTCTTTCTTTCCTCAAGACTTGATGGAGATTTGATAGATATTGCCGCACACCTTTTGATTTCGTCGGATTGAATCTCAGATTTTGGATAACTGTTTGGGTTGGATCAGGGTATGTATTCTGGGATGAAACTGGTTAGGCAGTTGGTTTCGGGAAGGTTTTGAGGGTGTAGGAAGGTTTTATCTGGCTATCGAAAATTGGTTTTGGTTAGGGAAAGGATTATTTTTTTGAAGGATCGGACCGCGCCATGATGGCTGCCTACGTACCCCCACAAGTTGGGAGATCAGGTCCTACGTAGTTCGCTCTCAAAGGAAAAACAGAACTGATGATTTAAGCGTAGAACCGCTTCACCGAGTCAGCATTGAGGGGTTGTGGAAATACCTCACCATCCATTTCCTGCAATATGAGGGCTCCTCCGGATAGCACTTTCTTAATCACGAATGGTCCTTCCCAATTCGGGGCAAACTTCCCCTTGGCTTCGTCCTGACAAGACATGACTCTCTTTAGCACCAGGTCATTCTCCTTGAATTTCCGAGGCCTGATCCTTTTGTCGTATGATCGAGAGATCCTCTGTTGATACAGTTGACCATGCCAAACGGCAGCCACCCTCCTTTCATCAATTAGGGCCAAATGGTCGTATCGACTTTGCATCCAATCCTCTTCGCTTATCTGAGCGTCAATCACTATTCTGAGAGACGCCATCTCAACCTCAACTGGTAGAACAGCCTCCATTCCATACACCAAAGCGTAAGGGGTTGCCCCTGTAGAAGTACGCGTTGATGTTCGGTATGCCATCAGGGTGAGGGGTAACAGATCCGGCCATCCCCGATGATTAGCAGACATTTTCGCCATGATCTTCTTGATGTTCTTATTGGCAGCCTCCACTGCCCCATTCATTTTGGGACGGTAAATAACAGAATTGAGGTGTTTGATCTTAAACTGGTCGCACAACCCCTTCATGAGGGCGTTATTCAAATTCTTGGCATTGTCGGAGACCAAAACCTCAGGTTGCCCATATCGACAAATGACATTATTCCTGATGAACCCAACGATAACCTCCTGAGTGACTTTGGGGAAAGAGGCTGCTTCTACCCACTTGGTGAAATAATCGATCATTGACGAAGATGAATCGATGCCCGTTGCTTGCTTTGGGCTCTATTGGTCCGATTACATCCATTCCCCACATCGAAAATGGCCACGGGGAGGTCATACAGTGCAGTTCATTGGGAGGTGTATGGATCACATTACCGTGCGCCTGACATTGATAACACCGTTTGACATGATCATCGCAGTCAGCTTTTAAGGTCAACCAATAATGCCCTGTTCTCAAAATCTTCCTGGCCAGCATCGGTCCACTCATGTGTGGCCCACACACTCCGCCATGGATTTCATTCATAATCTTTTGGGCCTACGTTTCATCCACGCACTGCAACAGTCCCAACCCAGCATCCCTTTTGTAAAGTGAATCCCCACTCAGGTAAAATTTCATCGCCATCTTTTGAATTCTCATCCTTTCAGTCCGATTTGCCTGATCGGGAAGGGATCTGTCCCTCAGATATTCCCTGATGTCGTGATACCAGGGCCGCCTTGTCAACACCACCTCGTTTGACAACACTGCCACATTTTCCTCATATGCCGGGGCATTCTGTACGGTGATCTCAATCTGTGGACTGTCCCTACTCTTGATCACGTGGATTAAGGAAGCCAAAGTCGCCAATGCATCGGCAAAATCATTTCGTCCCCGAGGAATATGGCGGAAGGCGATATCTTCGAACTCTTGCATAAGCTGGGTGACACAACGATGGTATGGAAGTAACCGAAGCTCCTTAGTGTTGTATACCCCGCTTGCTTGTCTGATTACCAATTCTGAATCCCCGAACACCGCTAGTCTTTTTACTCCCATGTCACGGGCCAATCGGAGTCCCAAGATACACCCCTCGTATTCAGCGGTGTTGTTCGAATTGCTGAAACGAAGTTTAATGGCCACGGGGTATTGTTCTCCGGTGATAGAGACTAGGACCGCTCCGGCTCCTGCCCCTTCGGCATTCATGGCACCATCAAAATACAGCTTCCAAAATTGTCCCTCGTCATCACATTTTTCGCGCGATACCCAAAATATATCCTCGCCCGGGAGAGGAGTTTCTAACGGCTCCATCCCTCCTGCCGGGGCTTCTGCCAACTGATCTGCAATTCCCTGCCCTTTCATGGCCTTCTGGGTCACGTACACCATGTCAAACTGTTGTAAGATTAACTGCCATCTTGATAATCGACAATTCAGCATGGGCCTTTAAAAAATATATTTTAGGGGATCCATTCTTGATATCAGGTACGTCGTATGCCCATGGAGGTAGTGCTGTAATCTCCCTGCAGCCCAGGCCAGAGCACAACAGGTCTTCTCAATGGGAGTGTAATTCTGTTCACATTGGCTAAATCTTTTGCTGAGGTAATAGATGGCCTGCTCTTTTCCCGCCTCATTTTTCTGTCCCAACATACATCCCATCGCGATGGCATTTACCGATATATACATAAACAGAGGGATCCCATCCTTCGGGGGTACCAGCACTGGTGCCTCCGTCAATTGTTTCTTAATGGTCTGAAACGCCCTCTGACATTGCTCATTCCATTCTTGGGACACCCCTTTTCTTAACAGTTTAAAAATCGGCTCACATGTAGTCGTCAAGTGGGATATAAAACGGCTGATGAAGTTTATTCTCCCCAGGAATCCTCTTATCTCCTTCTCTGTGTGGGGTGCCGACATATCCACAATGGCCTTAATCTTTGCTGGGTCCAACTCAATGCCCCGATCACTAACCAGGAAACCCAAAAGCTTGCCCGATTGTACTCCGAAAGCACACTTGGCTGGATTGAGTTTCAGATTATACTTTCTGAGCCGATCGAATAGCTTTTTGAGATGAGTTATATGATCGGACTCTACCTTCGATTTCACAATAATGTCATCCACGTAGACCTCTATCTCCTTGTTCATCATATCGTGGAACAAGGCCATCATGGCTCTCTGATAAGTAGCCCCTGCATTTGTGAGACCGAAAGCCAGTCGTCTATAGCAGAAAGTGCCCCAGGGGGTGATGAATGCGGTCTTTTCCCGGTCTTCTTCCGCCACCATGATCTGATGATATCCCGCAAAGCAATCCACAAAAGAATACATTTCGTACTGGGCTGTGTTATCTACCAGGATGTGTATGAAAGGCACCGGGAAGTTATCCTTGAGACTGGCCTTGTTTAGATCTCTGTAGTCTACGCATACCCTCACCTTTCCTCCAGGTTTAGCCACTGGGACCACATTGGATAGCCATTCCGGGTAAGTGGACACCATAATGATTCCCGCCCTGAACTGTTTGATGATCTCTTCCTTCACTTTTAAGCTCCACTCAGGTTTCAACTTTCTTAGTTTCTGCTTGACAGGTCTGAAACCCTCCTTGATGGGTAACCGGTGCACCACAATGTCGGTGGACAATCCGATCATATCCTCGTGCGACCAGGCAAAGACATCCTCATATTGGCTTAGTAACTCAATTATTTCTGCTTTTTGGCTGGGGGTAAGGTCTGTCCCTATCTTGAGTTCTTTTGGATTGTCAGGGGTTCCGATATCTATAGTGATGGTTTGGTCCAAATTGGGGTTTTTTGGGTTTATCTTCGACCCATCCTTTGATCTCATCAGGTGCGTCGTCGTAATCTGTCTCGTCTTGCTCAATGCCCATTAAATCGAAATCCAGCTCAATGTCAAAATCATAATCGTCATTCAAATTTGAAAGACCATTTGTTAGGCAGGGATTACTCAAATGGGTACACCTGACATGAAACAAAATACTTGTCATATATAAATCATTTTTCACGACGATCGCAATTTCAAATAACACGAAGAAACGACACAATTATGCAGAAATAAAACAACAACAAAATAAAACTTCTTCATTCCCCCATCCTCTAGGGTTAACCACCCTGACGTCGAGCTTTACCCTTGTTTGGATATCACTGGTTTCTGGGTCCAATTATCGGTGGTCAGGTCAGATGAAATGCGCTGGATAAAGGAGGGCCTCACATCAGACACCTCCCCGATGATTACGGATACGTTGCCTGAATCCTTCTCTATATCCTCTCCAGGAATAATCAGCCCCGCCCAATCGATGATAGGCACAACTCGTTGGGCTCCCGGTGGTGTGATAACATTCGTCCCCTCCTTACTGCTTGTTGATTGTCCGGGGATATAACATTTGGTTTCAAACTCCTTTGCGACCTCCTGCAGGAAACTTTCCCTCCGGGCCGACTCATTACGTGTGGGGGTTAACTCTTCATTCCCTGCCCCAATCACAGGTCCGCTGATCCCCTGCTCATTGTGGACTTTGGTCACTGGGCTGCCAACTAGTCGAATCGGAGTCGCACCCTGACGGTGTCCCCGTACTGCGCCCACATGGTATCCCAATCCTGCCTTGCCTATCTGCTGTGGTAGGTGGATGGGCTTGGTGATTCCCTGACTGCTTTTCCCTAGTCCCTCAATTTTCTGCACATAGTTCAACCTTGGCGGCCCCCCAGCCTCACTTGCCTCCGTCACATTGACTTCCCCCCCATCATGTCTTGGCAGGGGATTTGCCTTAACATTCGGGGAGTCCGGTTGCTCCACCACAATTTCCCCGTTGTCGATCATGTTCTGAATTATATGTTTCAATGTCCAACAATCTTGTGTATCATGACCCGGGGAACCCGAGTGATAGGCGCACCGCTTGCTTGGATCAAATCTCCTCCCCTTCGGGTCACTTGGGGGAGCCAAATTGATTATCTTCTTTTGGGCTACCAATACCGCTAATACTCGTTCAAGCGGCTCCCCGAGCGGGGTGAACACTCGGTTTAGCGAGGCCTCATATCTTCTTCGCCCCTCTGTCCTTTGATCTGTGAAGTTTGGCTGACGGGATGGCCCTCCCCTCTGCACCTGCACCGGAGGATGACCTTCTGCTTTTCTGGATGACCCCTGTAGGATGAGGGAGACATCCTCCTCCTTTTTCTTTTGGACCCTCCGGGAAGTGCTACCGTAGTTTCCATTCTGTATTTGCTCGGCAGCAGTTTCTAAAGCAGTAAGATCCCGGATTTTACCCGATTTCAACCCCATGTCAACCATCTCTCCATGTTTAATCATTTCAGCAAAGGGTCTTCCAATCCCCGAGATGACCCGCTCATAATACGGTGCCTCCTGAATGTCTACAAAGGTCATTACCATCTCTGATTCGCTCATCGGGGGGGTTACCTGTGCGGCCATGCCCCTCCATCGTTGCGCATATTCCCTGAAGGATTCCCTAGGCTGCTTTTTAACCTTTGTCATTTGGTACCTGTCAAGAGCCATCTGGGCCTGAAAGCTGTATTGGGTTAAGAAGGTATGGGCCAATTCCTCCCAGTTGTGGATTCGGGCGTTGTCGAGGCGGGCATACCAGATTCTTGCCTCCCCTGTTAAGCTTTTCTGGAATAGTTGCATTCTTAACCCCTCGTCTTCGGCATAAGACCCGAGTTCTCCAATGTAAATTTTCAAGTGTGTATAGGGGTCTCCCTTTCCATTGTACTTTTCAAACTCGGGAACTTTGAACTTTTCTGGATATCTGGCTCCGGGGAAAACACATAGATCCGAATAATTAACCCTGCCCAGGGAGCCTATGCCCCTTAGAGATTGGATGGTCTCCTCCATGTGTTTCATTTTTCTCCGAAGGTCGTCATTGTCCCCTTCTTCTGGGATAGTAATCACTGTCCGGCTAGGTATGGGAACGGCCCTTGTAATGACTGGCTCGTCCTTGAGTTGGGGTTGGTCATCCTTACCCAGGTTTACAATATTTTTAGGAGGATTCTGGTCACCCCCTGGTGGTGGAATATTATGTGGTCCTTGGCTTGGCGGATCCTGTCTGAGTAGGAACTGCTCTTTTAGCATCGTGGCCATTTCCATCATCTGTTTTTTGAAGTCATCAAACTCTTCCCGAGATATGGAACTATGATTAGGAATATCCGCCATTTCAGATGTAGAATTTTGGGCTTTCTTAGACTGCGAACGGGTTTGAGGAGCAATCCTACAGAGACAACGGTTCGAAGTTTAGTCCCGGGAAAATGAAAACATGGATGCATGCTAAAACTGTAACCTTTTGTGTGTTTTTGGGTTTTTTAATCTTTTTCTGAAAAACAACTCGTTAGCGGTTCTTTATTGAAATAATACATGCTAGATATGATTTATGCTTCCCGTGTCGTTCCCTGCAAAACACAGAGGTTAGTATTTTCTTTTGACATAAAGGGGAAGCATATATGAATATGTTGCAATGGAATTATGGCATTTATACGCAGAAACGTAAAAGGGCATGAAGAGACTTATCCTGCGTTGGGTTAATCTGGGGCTGACCTATCCTAGGGTTACTCTCACGGGCTTTTCGGCGTGAAGGTTCCCAAATCTTCGCAATCTACTCGTTTGAGCCCTTTCGATTGGAGCGGATTTGAGTGGTGCGTTTCCTGAGCCATCTCCGGGGAGCAGCCCCATCGAGTCCAGTAATAAGCAACCGACGGGTTCGCCTCAGGGGGAGGTACTCTCTCAACATACATTCACATTCATCGTCCTCACCGTATGCAAATGATTACTTTAAAGTAAAGCAATTCCATTCAATCATTCATTCATTGGACAAAAGCACACATTCACACAACAATAAGTAAAATAGGTCAAAATGTTGCACGCACATACATATTCATAAATTTTTTAAGGATAGGATAGCATCAAGATTTGACGCGGCTTAAGCCCTCTAATGTCCCCAGCGGAGTCGCCAGCTGTCGACGCCGGGTTTTTCGTCTTTAATGCGATTGTTGCCCTTTTCCGATTTTAGCCTTCATTAGATGATTTTTGGAAAAGGGTCGGCTTTGATGTCGACGGGGTTTTGAAAGATCGTTTTTTATGATGAGCCAATTAACCAGAGTCGCCAGTTGGTATATTTGAAATGGATGTACCAACTCATCCGAGTTTTCGTTTTTTTATAAATCGCTGGCTCATGTGTGACTCCGAATTAATTGGTCTGCGAATCGAGATTCATAGAGTTCGGGGGCTTGCTTAAGTGAGGGGAAGGTGTTAGGCACCCCTCGACTTCCGTGAAACACGGTTACCGCAATCTTGATGCTTTCCTTATCCTTTAATTAATGTGTGTGTGTGCGCGCGTGTGTGTGTGTGCCTATGTGAATGTTGTGGTGAGTTTATATGAAAGAATCATTTGGATTTTTAGGGAAAGTCGTGCTTTAATTTGAAAACGCTTCGGAATGTCTTTTCGGTATACACGAGAAAGCTTTATTCTTTATGAGAAAGGTTTGATTTTAATTGTCCAAAACTATGAGATTTTCATTAAGTGTCGTTTTGGCAAAACAAGAGTTTTAAACCTTCGTCTAAATAGGAATCGAGATCTATACGTTGCTTTCATAAAATGATGGGCAATTTCTAGAATCTCTTTAACCCTATATACAATGGTTTAATAAAACGTCATTTATTTATAAAATCATTTTGTGTGATATTTGAAAACGATTTTCTTTAGCTTTTTCGTTAGATAGGAATCGACATTCATTAGCACTTCTCAAATTTTAACCTCGTGATTCTAATATCCTACTTTGATTGATTTTATGAAAGTCTTCATTGTTTTAGTTTTGAAATCAATTTTTGGTGTCACAAATCAAATAAAGCAATAAAAATGCGTTGGGGCTATTCATGGGCATGTAAGCCATCAAAATGTCCCCGAACGCCAACAATCACAAATTTCACTATTTCAGGGCCTTAAGCACGATTCTCGCCTTAGCGTCGTTTTAAGGCCCAACGGTTACACGTTTACAACGAAGGATTACATTGTTCCTAAATACATACGTCAAAATTTGTCCATCATCGGATTCGGACCATGGCGTCACGCTCCTAGGCTCACATCCACAATTTATCACAAACATCAAATAGATACAATAACATAACTAACAACGGATTATTTAACGCCCCACAATGGTCCAAAATTAACAATCTAAATAGATCAATTCCACCTAATGTATATATCGTTATGAACGAGCAAAAACCTCACCCAATGGATATCATCGGATTATTAGGGAGAAATTTGTTCCGATGGAAACCTCTCTAATAATTCCTAATCCATTGTTCCACAATAATTTTCATGAAATCTACATTTAATTCAATCAAATCATATAATAGAAATTGATATAACAAAAGAGATTTCACCTTGCGATTGATATCCAAATGAATGTAAATTTGATGTATTCGAATAGAAGGAGAAATATATGTGATACAATCAACTCAAGAGATATTAATCCTCACTTTTTCCTTCCTTTCTCTCCTATTTTGTTGCAAAATTATGGTGTTTTTTCCTCTCTATTTCCGATTTTTTGCTGCTGTTTTCCGCTGGAACTCTTCCTCTTTCAAATTTTGCTGAACCTCCTGTATGCTGCCTGAAGCTGGCTTAAATAGGCTGGCCAGAGCCAGCCGCAGATCTATCTGCGGCTGGCCGCAGATGGATCTGCGGCTGGCCAGCTGGCACGCCTCCCATCGCACTCAGCTGGTAGTGCTGATTTCCTGGTTTCCGTGCTGGCGCACCCACTTGGCCGCAGATCTATCCGCGGCTGGCGGGCTCGACTTTCTCGATTTTCGTGCCACGCCTCGATTTTCGTGCCGCAACGTCGGTTTTCGCTGACAGGCTCGTATTCTGCAGTCCGGGAATTTCCGGGAGACGTGCCACCTCATTCGGAAATGCCTGCCTCGGACGGCTTTATTGTCACGTAAACTTGGGTTGCCCAAAACATTGTGGCGGTGCCGGGCGCTCGCCCTTGTGCCCGTTCCTTTGCTCCCGCAAGCCGGTTCAATTGACGGATTCGCCCTCCTGTCATGGTTAGTAGAAGGAAACGCAAAATTTGGGTGTCTACACATACTACCATAGACAGAGCTCAAGATCGAGCTAATCGTCATCCAGATATGATGGATCGTATGATGATGACACGCATTATGGAGCAGGAACGCCAGGAAGCTGTGCGTCGTGGGATGTCATCATAGATTATGATTAGTTATGTTATTATGAAATTTATGAGTTAATAAGTTGATTAATCCCAGTTTATTTAATGGGATAGAATAATGATGTAGTCCTGGAACTTTGTGATTTCAGGATAGATGATTTGATGTAAATAACTACGATGTTATCTATATTATGTTTTGAAGCAATTCATGAATAAAATGTGGAAGTTTATCAGATGTGTTATGTGTTTAAGTGTTGTTTATAAATGTTTAAGTTAAGACTTAAATGTTTGAGTAATTGAGCAATAGTTTAATAACGAGAATTCTTAACAGTAAAATGCCTCCAAGAAGACAACCAACACGTCAACAGACCCCCGAGGGATCTACTAACAACGAAGAAGCCAACGCTAATCCCATGCAGCAGTTGGTAAATTTGTTAACGGGAGCCTTTGCGAACCAACCCCAAGCGCAGGCCACGACCTTCAAAGACTTCAAGGCTGTCGGACCTCCAGAATTTCAGGGCTCCATGAATCCGATTGAAGCTCAAACATGGATCATGGAGATGGAGAAAGTGTTCGATGTCGCCAGAGTCGGTGAAGACCAGAAAACGGCATTTGCGACATTCATGCTGAAATCAGAAGCCAGCTACTGGTGGCAGGCAAACAAAACCCGTGGTGGTCAGGGTATAATACCGTGGGAGCGGTTTAAAGAAATATTTTTCGAGACATACTTCCCAGTAAGCGCGCAGAACCAGATGGAAGTGCAGTTCCTAGAGCTGAAGCAAGGTACTATGACGGTACCTGAATATGCTGCAAAGTTCAATGAGCTGGCAAGGTTTGCGCCATATCAGGTTAACACGGATGAGCGGAAGGCTAGGAGATTTGAGCAGGGACTGAAACCCTGGTTATATAGTAGAGTTTCGTTGTTTCAACTAAGTTCATTTGCGGCAGTGCTAGAAAAGGCAATTATCGCTGAAGGAGGCAGTGATGCTCTGTCAAAGTACAACCAGGAGCAAAAGAAAAAGAAGAATGAGAATGAAAACAAAGCAAGTGGTAGCCATGGGGGCAGTAATCAGAAAAGGAAGTGGAATGATAGTAACTCTGTGGGAAGTCAGTAGGGTAATCAGAAGAAGAAGATAGAGGTGTGCAGCAACTGTGGGAAGAGCCATATGGGTGCTTGTTTGAAGGGTAAGCGGGTGTGCTTCAACTGTGGACAAGAGGGCCATATTTCACCAAATTGCCCTAATCCGAAGAAAGGAGCATGTTTCATTTGCGGGTCGAAGGATCACTTTGCCAGAGAGTGCCCTAAAAAAACAGCTACAGGAGGAGCTGGTGCAGGAAAAGGGAGCAGCGGTGGAGGTAATCTGACTATCACCGGACCGACACAGCCCAACCGACCTACCGCTCGAATGTTCAACATGACGGTGCAGGACGCTGTGCAGTCAAAGGATGTGGTGTCAGGTATCATTCCAGTCAATAAAATTAATGCTTATGTATTGTTTGACTCGGGTGCTACTTGCTCATTTATATCCGATGATTTTGCTAAGAACTTAGAATTACCCCAGGAAGAACTAGATTACCCTATGAACATAGAGATTGCGAATAGGGAAATAATTCATGTTAAACTTATCCACAAGGATTGTCAAATAGATATTAAGGGTCAGATAACGACGGTAAACTTGATCCCAATTCGACTTGGGGAGTTTGACGTTATATTGGGTATGGATTGGTTGACTAATCATGGGGCAGTCATTGACTGTCAAAAGAAGTGTATAAACCTTATGACTCCGTCAAAGGTTGTATTTTATGGTAGCAAATCGCCTAGACAAGCGAGTTGTCTGACGATGATGCAGGCCAGAAAGATGTTGAGGCAAGGCTGTGTAGGGTATCTAGCCTACATAGTTGATATGCGAAAGGAAGGTGCAAAGTTGGAAGAGATACCAGTGGTTAGAGATTTCGTGGACGTGTTTCCTGAAGATTTACCAGGATTACCGCCAGATAGGGAAATCGAGTTTGTGATTGATTTAGCACCGGGAACGGCCCCTATATCGAAGGCCCCGTATCGAATGGCTCCAGTAGAATTAAAGGAATTGATGGCGCAACTACAGGAGTTGCTAGATAAAAAGTATATTCAACCAAGCGTTTCGCCGTGGGGAGCGCCGGTATTATTTGTTAAGAAGAAGGATGGATCAATGCGTCTTTGCATTGATTATAGAGAATTGAACAAGGTCACGATCAAAAACAAGTATCCGTTGCCAAGGATCGATGACCTGTTTGATCAACTAAAGGGGGCAAGGTACTTTTCAAAGATATATTTACGAAGTGGGTACCATCAGTTGAAGGTGAGACAGGAGGATATACCAAAGACGGCATTTCGAACTAGATATGGTCACTATGAGTTTTTGGTTATGTCATTTGGTTTAACGAATGCGCCTGCAGCATTCATGGACTTAATGAATAAGGTGTTCAAACCATTTCTGGATAAATTCGTAGTGGTGTTTATAGACGACATCCTCGTATATTCCAAAACTCAGGAAGAACACGTCGAGCATTTGAGGGTGACATTAGAGGCGTTAAGGAAAGAGAAATTGTATGCAAAATTTTCGAAGTGCGAATTTTGGTTGGAACGTGTGCAATTTCTTGGGCATGTGATTGATAAGGACGGAATATCGGTAGACCCATCAAAAGTCGAAGCTGTGATAAACTGGGATCAGCCGAAAACACCGTCAGAAGTGAGGAGTTTCCTAGGTTTGGCAGGATATTATAGGCGTTTTATTCAAGATTTCTCGAGAATCGCCACTCCGTTAACGAATTTAACAAGAAAATCAGTGAAGTTTGTTTGGACGGAGAAGTGCGAAGAGAGTTTCCAAGAACTAAAGAAGAGACTAAGTTCGGCACCTGTATTGTCTTTGCCAGATGATACAGGAAATTTTGTGGTGTATAGCGACGCATCGCATAAGGGACTTGGTTGTGTGTTGATGCATAATGGAAAGGTTATTGCATATGCATCGCGCCAACTAAAAGACTATGAAAAAGGGTATCCGACCCATGACTTAGAGTTAGCAGCTGTGGTGTTTGCTCTGAAAATCTGGCGACACTATCTCTATGGGGAGAAGTGTGAAATATACACAGACCATAAAAGTCTGAAGTATATTTTTACACAGAAAGATTTGAATATGCGGCAAAGGAGATGGATAGAGTTAATCAAGGACTATGATTGTGAAATCCTATACCATCCGGGAAAAGCCAATGTGGTTGCAGACGCTTTGAGCAGAAAGGGTCGGGAGAAATTGTTTTTGTTAACCGCTCAGGAGAAACTCGTGGAGGAAATGTCTAAGTTGGAACTAGAAGTAAAGAATCAGATGACGTCGACCGAAAAATTATTTCAGATAGAAACCCAACCAACTCTGGTGGAAAAAGTGAAGGAAGCGCAACTCAAAGATGAGGAATGTGCTGAGATACGGAAAAGATTGCTTGAGGGCGAAAAGCTTAAATACAAAGTTGACACTGAAGGACTGCTTAGATTCGAAGGCCGAATTTGGGTTCCGGCAGAACTAAAGATCAGAGAAGAGATTTTGACCGAAGCCCATAGTTCAAGATTTTCGGTTCACCCAGGAAGTACGAAGATGTACCAAGATCTTCGCCAACATTTCTGGTGGCCAAACATGAAAAGAGAGGTTGCTGAGTGTGTTGCGAAGTGCCTAACCTGTCAGCGAGTAAAAGCAGAACATCAACGACCAAGTGGTTTACTACAGCCTTTGGAGATACCAGAATGGAAATGGGAGCATATCACGATGGATTTCGTGGTAGGTCTTCCAGCTACTCAGAAGGGATATGACGCGATATGGGTCATCGTGGATCGACTGACGAAATCAGCGCACTTTTTACCAATCAAAGTCAGATTCACTTTAGATCAGCTGGCGAAGTTATATATCAAAGAAATTATCTCGAGGCACGGTGTTCCAGTATCAATAGTGTCAGACAGGGATCCGCGGTTCACATCAAAGTTTTGGAGGAGTCTGCAAACTTGTTTGGGGACACAGTTGCGAATGAGTACAGCCTATCATCCTCAAACCGATGGCCAGAGTGAAAGAACAATTCAAACGTTGGAGGACATGCTGAGAGCGTGTGTCATGGATTTCAAGGGCAACTGGGATGATCATTTACCTTTGGTCGAATTTTCTTACAACAACAGTCATCACGCCAGTATCGGCATGCCACCCTACGAAGCGTTGTACGGAAGGAAATGCAGAACTCCGTTATGCTGGGATGAGGTTGGTGAACGTCGACTATTAGGACCCGAGCTGGTGCAACAAACTGCTGAGATTGTTCAAATAATAAGAGCCAGACTGATAGCCGCTCAAGACAGGCAGAAAAAGTATGCTGACCAACACCGACAAAATCGCGAATTTGAGGTCGGCAGCTTCGTGTTTCTCAAAGTATCTCCCTGGAAAGGGAAAATCAGATTTGGAAAAAAGGGTAAACTAAGTCCGCGATTCATTGGACCCTTTGAAGTGCTGAAACGGGTGGGTGAGGTAGCTTATGCGGTAGCTTTACCTCCTGAGTTAGGCCACATTCACAATGTTTTCCACATATCGGTGCTACGACCGTATAAGTCTGATTATAAACATGTCATAGAGTATGAACCGATACAGTTTGAGCAAGATTTGTCTTATAAAGAGGTTCCTGTACAAATAGTGGACAGGAAAGAACAAGTCCTTAGAAGTAAAGTGATACCTTCTGTAAAGGTAATATGGAGGAACCACAATGCTGAAGAAGCAACGTGGGAACTCGAAGAGCAAATGATGCAGAATTACCCTCAATTGTTTGTTTAATTATATATATTGCGATTCTGGGGACAGAATCTTTGTAAGGGGGGGAGAATGTAACGGACGATTTAATTGCGTTGTGATTCTGGGGACAGAATCCTTTTAAGGAGGGAAAGATGTAACGAATGCAATTTTTATGATTGAATAAAAATATTTATTGAGTTATATAAATATTTTTATTAATTTATTGAGTTAAATGTGGGTATTTGTTGAATTTAATAATGTTAAATATTATTTAAATGTGATTTTGTTATGTTTATTGTTATTTTATTTTATGATTAAATTTGATTATGAAAAGGTTTATTTGAATAAATAATTTATTTGAATAAGAGAATTTATTTGGTATTATTGTTATTTGTTAAATGAAATTATTATTTGAGTTAATTATATTTAATTGAATTTATTTAATAATAAGTTCAATTGAATTAAATGTGTGACATTTTAAACTATATGTTATATTGGTTTATTAAAATAAATGAAAGGAGTTTTAATTTAGTTTTACCAAACAAGGTCTTATGATCTTTGTTTGGAAATAATGGGTTATTTTAATTGTGTTTTACCAAACAAGACATAAGAATAATAGGTTATCCTTAATTGTAATTGCCAAACATAGCCTTATGGCTTTTGAATTTTATAACTGATGAATTAAATTAGATTTTTACGTTATTATTTGATTTAATTGTCAGTTTTTATTTTCTTAATTCTATCAGTTTATTTTTTTAAGTTGCGTCTGTTGTAAAAGAAAAGAGAAGAACAGAGAGAAAAAGAAAAGAGAGAAGAACATCAGAGTTTGAGAGAAAAGAGAGAGCAGAGTTTGAGAATTTGAGAATTGAGAAGAAAGAATTGAGAAAGAACTTGTAATTTTAAAAGAATTCATCAAGTTCCTAAAGTAATTGAAGGTATAATTTCTTTTCCTTTTGGTTTTATTCTTCTGTATATAGTTTTAGTTATTGTATGTAAATTCAATTGTTAGAATATATGAACTATTTGATTATAGTTGTTGTAATTGGTAATAATCATGTGTTAGATGATTATATGATGATTAACAATTAATTTAGAGGTATTAATCCATGAAAACATGCTTTAGAATTGAGTTTTTAGTTTTTACAGAGTTTACTTTATGAATTGTATATATGTATGAAAATTGATGCTCTAATTGGTTATTAATCGGTAAATTAATAATTGTTTATGATTATTTGATGAAAAACATGAATAATGCAAGAAGAATGGGTTCAATTGATTGAAAAATGAATTTACAGAGTTTTGTTTTATGAAAATGGCAAAAACATGGTTATTTTATAAAACAGTGAATTTTTGGTTTTAAATTGATTGATTATGTGTTTTATAATGCTTAGATTAGTTAGAAACATGTTGGGTAAATGTTTTATATCATATATGGTGTTTGGGTATATCTAATTTGTTTTCTGGATGGTAGAATTCGGAAAATTTTGGCCAAATTTGGCCTAAGTTTTCACTGGTTCGCGAGCTGGGGAAGACGACAGTCAAGTCTATCGCCCCGGCGATAGAAATGAACTGGTTTCTTCGCCCCAGCGACAGAGTCGCCCCGGCGACGAAATTGTTAAGCTTTTTCTCGCCCCGGCGAGAAACGCTACTGTTTAAAAAAAAAAAATTTAATTTATTATTTTCTTTTCTGGGAAATTATGATGCATAATTAAACTTATATTAATGTGACTAAAGTACTACCAAGATGGTTGCTACTTAGCATTTGTTGTCTAAAGTATGCTAAATGAGATACTATAATTAGGTAAAAGGAACCTAAAGTGATTATAAATTTTGTAACTAATTTATGTTACCATCTTATAATTAATTGTATAGGTTGATTTAAGGATCGTGAATTATTTAATTTGTAATCTACGCTTGAGGCAAGTTTCCTTATCTCAACTTATTACTTTTACGTTGAGCAAGTTTTCTTTCTTTAAACTTGTTAAATTATTATAGCAAGTTTTCTATTTTTTTTAAGCTTGTTATTATTTAAACAAGTTTACTTCCTTTGAGTGAATTAATTAACCTTAGCTTATTGTTATTCAAGCAAGGCTGATATCATGTTGAGTAATTATATTTTGTTTCAGATATTATTTATTCAGTCTTTGATTATCATTCAAACTTCGAATACAAACTTTACTAAAGAACTAGACTAGCAAACCATTATTGATTCAGCTAGTCCTTAGTTGATGAGCGTTTCAAAAACTTAGATTATCTAAACTTGTTCCAAGCCAAGTTCTTTTTGGTACGGACTCTTATTATAAACTGAGATGAACAACCCTAACATAGGGGATTATTACGCTTAGCGTTAAAATGTTTGTGCACAATACATTGTACAAAGGGCTGATCCCCCTGAGTACGAGATGAAGGTCCATTTATAGTCTTTAAGACTGTTAAAGGTTACGGTAAAAAAAAATATACTTGTTAACCTAGGACATAGTTCGAGGTCTTGAGACCCTCAGATATATTCAAACTTTGATTACTTATTGATTAACTTCAAAAAAATCATTGCTTCTCATTTGAACTCTATTTCGATTAAAAGTTATTGTTATCATTCTTGTGGGCAATTGTTTGCTCACTCTTGCATTAAATATTTCAGCTAAGCCCGAGAAGCAGGACGAGCCGTCCACCAGTAAGGGCAAGGGCAAGATGCAGAAATAGTTCTAGATTTATTAATTAATTGATGAACGTTTGTACCAGACTTGTTTTAGATTTTTTTTTTATATTCCGCATTTGATGTATTAAGGTTGTGGTGACCTGGGATTTTAATTATTGATGTAACCCGGTTTGGGAGATGATTAATTAAGTTTATTTTAATTGCTTAATTATGGGTAGTTAGATGTGAATGAATGGGATAGTGAACACCAAATCAAGGGAAAATTAAGTACCCAGATTTGGGGGTGTCACAGTTTCAGGCCCTGCTCAAACCTCCTCGTCTTCCTTTCCTCGGTGTCCACTTGGTGTGGAGCAAACCGAGTCAGCTCGTTGAACTTGGCAGCATATTGGGGTACTGTCAGGTTATCTTGCTTCAGTTCTAAGAATCTCATCTCCATGCGACTCTGCATGCTTTTGGGAAAGTAGTTCTCGAAGTACAACTCTTTGAACCGTTCCCAAGCAATGACTCCTTCCCCAGCCCTATTCTGGTTTGCTTCCCACCAGAAGTTGGCCTCGCCCATCAGTAGGTAGGTAGCAAAAGTGGTCTTCTGCTCCTTCCCAATTCCAGCAATGATGAATGCTTTCTCCACCTCCTTAACCCATGATTGAGCCTCTATAGGCTCGGTGGTCCCCTTAAATTCGGGCGGTCCCACACTCTTAAAGTCTTTAAAGTTGGCAACACGCGCAACTGGAGGAACGACAGGTGGTACGGTTGGAACTCTGTTCAAAGCTCCTACCAGTAAGTCTATGAATTGCTACATAGGGTTTGCTGTTTCCCTAGTATCACTCTCATTATCGGATTCTCTATTCTCATTCCTCTGCGTTCCCTGTCTTCCTCTTCCTCTCCATCTCGGCGGCATTTTCTGTTAAACAAATTATGCCACTATTAATCCACTATTTATCCTTGTGCACTATGGTAAATACTAATACGTACACATACTAATCGCAAGGCACATTAGAATAAACATACTCATAACAAAGCACATCAAAATAAACATACTTATATTAATATGCTTCATATTTCATACATCTTGTTACACATAGCTTCTGCTATTCGCATACAATATATCCCTCTATTACTAAAAAGATGGGATTTACACCAGATAATCTATTACATATACAAAATTTAGGATTTACATCCTTACAAGGTACACATCTAGACCTCGTCTAATCACTGAACTAGACCACGCCTAATGGCGTCTGCATACTTGTCATCTGCTATGGCCATCACCAGATCCCTACTAATGGTGTGCCTGGTCTGGCCCTCCTCTACTGGGTAATGGGTCACCCTACGCTGAAATCGCCCATGTGACGACCTGAACGCATAGTTAGACCTATCGGTCCTCACCTTCTTGATCCTCGCCTCTTCTTCCAGGTCATCGGCCCGATCTTCGGCCCTGATCCTATCATCGATCTCTGCCTCCCAGTAGGCCTCTAACTCATGTCTCTCTTGCAAGAGTTCTTGAACCCTCGCCTCTAAGGCTTGAACTCTACCTCTTAGTGCTACATTCCTGTCAAGTACCACTTCAAACAGATTATTCATGTCTGATGGTGCTACCTCCTCCTCTTCAGAAGGCACAACATCCGATAATATATCATCTGCTTCCTCCTCATGCTCGGACGGATCCTCATCAAGTGAAAGGTCCATCTCCGGTTCCTCCTCCGGATCTTCTTCCGGGTCACTATCTACTTGAGCCTCAACCTCTGCTAGCGGCTCGGGTGTTGGCTCGGGTGTTGGCTCGGGTGGAGCGATCAGCTCCTCGCTCACTACATGGATATCTCTATACTCGGGTTCTTCTCCAGACATCTACAAACCAATATACTAACTCGATTAGTACATAACAATAACAAATAATATTATAACATATAACAAATATAGTTTATTTTAAGTATACTTTTAGTTCTTTTGATGAATTTCCTCAATCCACCCTTAACAACTCTATTTGAGTTCATTTACTAACTCTACTATTCTCTCTACAGTCATATTCCTAAGGTTTTCCCCCAACCTAAGGTTTAAAAACTATCAGCTCTGATACCAACCTGTGACGCCCCCAAATCCGGGTACCTCAAACCCGAATCCGGTGCTACACGGTACATCCCATTCCATACAACAAAATAGACATGAATGTAATTACTATATTATTACAACATGTCTTACTCTCAATCCCAGGTTCTATTACCATAACATCATCCAAATACATAATAAGTCTTAGTATTACAACATTACTAATACAAATAACTATGACGCCATCTAGACGTTCATCTTGCCCTTTCCCTTGTCCTTACCGGAACCTTCGGCCCGCTCGGACTTAGCTGCAATGTTTAATATAAAGCAAGAATGAGCATTCAATTGCCCAGCAAGTATAACAGTTGAATAACAACAATATCATCAATCACATCATCTCTCTTCGACAACTGAACAATAGTTGTGAAATATTCTGAATAAACAGGAATAATACTTTGCTTTCGTTTAAAAAAAATATATTTTTGAAACGACATTGAGTGGTCATAAGACCTTGAACTTTCTTTTGCTTTCTTGAAAAGGTACACAGCAATATAACTGCAAACCGTCTTACTTACGAGCACTTCTAGGTGATCAGCCTATTGTACTCTATGTTGATCAACACTCTAGCTGGAAACGACTATATGCTTTTGTTTAGGCGCTCGATGCCTTGTCAGAATAACTGACTAAAAACTGCCCCTAATATTAGGGTTGTTCATCTCATTCATGTCTCGGAATCCTAACCAAAGCAATTCGGTTGGATAGCTCTACTTAATCATCAATAACATTTCAAGGATTTATTATCAAATCAATAAAACATTTCAATATCTGTCTAGCCGAAACAAATGGCATCGACGTTCTCTATAACAGTTCATATATATGTGAACTTGAAAGCTTCAACAATTTATGTCATAATATAGCTCGAATACTTGTGCAAATACTGAAAAATTTACATAAGTAAGGAATTCACACAACCATATATGTATTGCGTAAATCGAAACTTCAAACATCGCATGAGAGTCATGAGAATATAATCAAATGAATCAAATAAACTTGCCCAACACAAGGGTTAGACAAGCGTTAGAAAACTTGCCTTAAGCGCTTGCTACTACTTGACGTTAATCGTCCTTCAAAAGTCCTACACATTTAAGTACGTATCCACATACCAATTAGCCACATAATTGATGCCAAATATTAGTTTACATTACACTATAATGTTTCATTCTAATTAGAAACATAATATCAAACAAGGTTACACACACTCTCTACGACGTTTCGACGTTCGCACAACGCACGCCCGATTCGCCTCATATGCATAAGTTTAACATGCTCATACACTTGTCTAATCCATCATTGATTAATGCTAAGAGTCATTATAAACCATAATCTACAAGTTTTAGAACTTAAAACAATAACTTATAGCGGTGGAAACATTACACGTTACATACATGCATGTACGACGCCCTCCTTTTGCTTCCTAATGCACAATAATCCTAAAAATGGCCAATTTAGAAATTGATCACAGCATTAAATTACAGTTCTAATTATTGGAAGTTGTAGTACTACTTCTTAGCTTTCCGAATCATCTTGAATCATCCAATTTGGAGTTCGTATGAGAAAGTTATGGCCATTTTAGTAAAAGAGGTCAGAGCTGTCAAGCCCATGCGCCCAGCGCGCGCGCCCGCTTGCGCCCAGCACGCCCAACATGCCTAGCGCGCCCGCGCGGCGCCCCACCGCGCCCGCGCCCATGGCCTGGCCCCAAGGCTTGGTTTCCTACACGTTTTGGCATTTTGACATACAAACTTCAAACCTTCATAACTCCTTCGTTATAAGTCGGAATTAGGCCGTTCCGGAGGCTATAGAAAGCTTGCAACATGAACTACAAAACAATCATGGATTCATAATTTCTTGGACTCTCTAATCAAGTCCGAAACTTAGCCCCAAAAAGCCTACTCAACTAATTTTTAGCGAAACTAAGAGTTAGGCCAATTCATCCTTCCTCTTTATGTCTTAGCTATTATACAACAAGTCAATATGACTTAAGACATGTTTTTATTACTGAGATATGCATCAAAACATTCTTTTCATCAATTAATAACACTTAGTTCTCAAGTTCTTAGAGAAATTCCTCTCTTAGACATTTTATCAAATGGTTGGTGGGCATAGCCTTAGAATTCAGAACTCATAGCTTTGCCAATATATGGGTGCCCCAGATTTCACTTTGAAATCATTTCTCATAACTTCTGGACATATCCCAACAATACACAACCAATGCACATAACCAAACCAAGATGATTACAACTTCATTATTAACAAAACATGAATAACAGTCCACTAATGTTCATTTCAGTCCATTTCTTGATTCCTTATGCATAGGTTCTAATTCTCATTCATTGTTCCACTTTCATACATTATTAACAAGGTTTTAATAGAGCTAATAACATATACACATGTTCATGAACTAACTAACGAAATTCAGCAACATTACCAACAAAGCATAGCAAAACTAAAAGCTTGAAGCTATCATGGAATGGGCTAAGATATCATTGTGTGTACCTCTTGAAGCTTCTTATAGGATGCTAGAGGAATTAATCACAGCTGCTACACACTCCTTCTGCCTTCTCAAATCACCCAAACTCACTCAACTCTTACACTCTCTCAATATTCAGTTTCAACACTTAGCAACAAGAAAGGGGTTGAAGGCTTGCAATGGCATGAGTATTTATAGAGATGAAGAACTGAGCTTCAAGGAGGTGATGGAGCTGGGCGTGCTCTGCCAAGGCAGCTCCCCATGACTGGGGGAGTGAGCTTTGGCTCCTCCAAGACTCGGGTACTTCCCATCCCTTCTCCCCATGGCTTTATTCCCTCCTTGCTTCACCAAATGCAGACTTTCCTCCTCCCCAAAAGCACCACGTTCTTCCTCCTCTTCTCCTCTCTTCTTCACTCTTCTCCCGTACTCTTCTCCTTCAAATGATCAGCTACAAACTTATTACCCATTTCCCTTCATGGGTCATGGGTTTGGGTCATGTATGGTGGGTTTGGTTCATGGACTAAGTCCATGGGTTTTGGGCTTCCAATAATAATCTATTGGGCTTCTAATTTAATACCAATTGGGCTCAATTAAAATCCCACACTTGGATTATTAATCCCTCTCATTAACGCTTTGGCGAAATTATGAAAAGTCATAAAATCGAAAAAGGCGTCCCTTGCATAAATAACGCTTTAGCGCTATTTCTCTAATGATTTAATCAATATCAATAAAAATAATATCAATCAAAAATTATCACCTACACATCATATGTAGTAATAAAATATTCACACACATAACACAGAATAATATTAATAAAAGTTCAATTTATTCAATAAAATTCATAGGCTCACATTACAAAGCTACCCACGATCCGCGATCGTTACATGGATATACTTCAATAATGTTTCTAGATTTTAGAACGCTAATCAACTATGGACTAGACGAATCAATAAGGGTTTGCTAGTCAATCAAGGTCCAAAAGGTGTAATTCGAGAATCAAAACTAAATCTCATAAGAGGTACAATTGAATAAGTTCTATATAACTGAAGCATTACAAAGAGGAAATTAAAAAACATCTCATTGAATCTATGAAATTGAATGGAATAGAAACAATAACTTGCTCAAGAAGTAATAGCATTATGAAGCTTGTATTCTATGATAATGAAATTTAGAAACTTGCGTAAACGTAAAAGTAAGGATAAGATACTTGCCTCGTGCGTAGACTATAAATTTAAGACTCACGTTCTCTAATCAACTTATACATTCCGTTTATAAAACAGTAACAATAATTAGTTACAGTATTATAAACACATCAGGATTCATTCTCATCGAATTTCATTTTAATAGCTCAGTTGACACCGAACAATCAATGGGTTTATGCTTACCACCCTTCACAGTACCTTAACATTCATTTTAAACCTTAGCCTAAGCTTTAGGCATATCTACGATATCATAACATGATCTCAAAGAAAGAAGAAAATTTTTACTCTCGTCTTTTTACTCTTTTTTTTTTAAAATTCTTCGCCCGGGCGAGGAATTCCTTCACAAAATTCTCGCCGGGGCGAGCTCCCGCCGGGGCGAGGAATTTCTTCACAAAATTCTCGCCGGGGCGAGGAATTTCTTCACAAAATTCTCGCCGTGGCGAGGAATTCCTTTACAAAATTCTCGTCGGGGCGAGAATCACGAATTCCAGTTTCTGCAGTTCGTGAAGAACGCAGAAACAGGCCAAAATTTCCAATCTTGTTATTCTAATCGTCAAATTAAACATACCCAGACATTATAATTCATCTATAATTGTTACCCAAGCCTTATAGCATAATTCTAACAACTTAAATTGCATAAATCATGAATCTAAGAATCAAATTTGAGGTTTCTTATCAGTTTATCAAAGTTTCTACAATTTCCATAAAATTACACATAACAGGTTCGTTATACAACCAAATTGAACCATTTAAATCTTGTTTTCTACATTTATACATGCATAAACAAAATAAGTTATCAATTTAACCAATTAACATGCAAAACAGGTATTAATTTTATACATTCAAACCATGTTCGTACACTGTACTACTCTGTAACTTTCTGAATTCTCATATAAACGTAATTTCACCGATTAAATTACTCTAAATCATATTTAAATCATATGAAACACATAAATACATGCTTACTAACATCTAACATCAAATTATTTAGAGATTTAGCCATATAATTTGGTTTATAGAGAACTCAGAACATGCATTCATGAAGAAAATTAAGAAAACATAAATTAAAGGTTAAAGTCTAAGAATTACCTTTGATTTGGTGGTAGATTATGCAACTAGATGAATGATTTCCTTCTTCAATTCTTTAATTCCTCACAATTCACTCTCTTTTCTCTCTGTATGAATTTTTGAAAACTGATAATGGAATGCATGAATAATAATACGTGAAAACCACATGACAGAACATGGTGTCAGTTTAATAACTGGCACCAACTCCCACTAAGGCCATGTTTGCCTACTCGATTATTCCTGTCTTCTAATTTATTTTAATAAACTACTTATTATATAGTTTCATGTCACACTTTAATCAACTAAATAATTTTACTAAAATCAAATAAATACAATAGAATAATTCTACATTAAATCACATAGTCATATAAATAAAATTCTCATTTATTAATAATGACAAATTATTAAATCTCTAATTAATAATTAAATTAATTAGAAATAACATTATACTTATTTAAATAATGTATTTAATCAAATAATTTAATTAAACACATACTTTAAATATAAAAATTCTTCACATTAATATAATTAATGTAACACATATAATTAAATTAATCTACCACAATTTCATCAATTAATCAATTAACTCAACAATCAAATCCTCGAAAAATATTTATTCAATCAATAAATATTCAAATTAAGTTACAAGATACTCGTTTGTCACATCTTTCCCCCCTTAAAAGGATTCTGTTCCCAGGATCACGACTCAATTAACTTGTCACGTTACATTTTCCCCCTTTACAAAGATTCTGTCCCCAGAATCGCTACACATAGATTAAGCAAATAGCTGTGGATAATTTCTCATCATCTGATCTTCGAGTTCCCACGTAGCTTCTTTAGCGTTGTGGTTCCTCCAGATCACCTTGACAGAAGGTATAATTTTATTTCTTAGTACTTGCTCTTTCCTGCCAACTATCTGAACATGCTCTTCTTCGTAAGACAAATCTTTCTCCACTTGCAGGGGTTCATACTTTATGACATGCTTGTAGTCGGGCTTGTATGGTCATAACACCGAGACATGAAAGATATTGTGGATGTGTTCTAGTGTTGGAGGTAAAGCTACCTCATATGCGACCTCACCAACTCGTCTTAACACTTCAAAGGATCCAATGAACCTCGGGCTCAGTTTTCCCTTTTTACCAAAACGAATCTTCCCTTTCCAGGGAGATACTTTCAAGAAAACATAGCTACCAGACTTAAATTCTCGATCCTTACGATGTTGATTGGCATATTTCTTCTGTCTATCCTAAGCTATTATCAATCTTGATCTGATCACTTTGACGATTTCTGCGGTCTGTTGTACCAGTTCTGGTCTGAGCAATTGACGTTCGCCAACTTCATCCCAACATAATGGAGTTCTGCACTTTCTGCCGTACAACGCTTCGTAAGGCGGCATGCCAATACTTGCGTGGTAACTGTTGTTGTAAGCAAATTCCACCAATGGTAGATGATCGTCCCAATTTCCTTTGAAGTCCATAATGCAAGCTCGTAACATATCTTCCAATGTCTGAATCGTTCTTTCGCTCTGTCCGTCGGTCTGTGGATGATATGCCGTACTCATACGTAACTGCGTTCCCAAGTATTCCTGTAGTCATTTCCAAAAGTTCGATGTGAAGCGCGGATCCCTATCTGAGACAATAGATATTGGAACACCGTGCCTCGAAACAATCTCCTTGACATACAACTTCGCCAACTGATCTAGGTTGAATCTGATTTTGATCGGTAGAAAATGTGATGATTTTGTCAGTCAATCCACGATAACCCATACTACGTCGAAACATTTCTGAGTCGTCGGAAGACCTACTACGAAATCCATGGTGATGTGCTCCCATTTCCATTCTGGGATTTCTAACGGTTGTAATAGCCCACTTGGTCTCTGATGTTATGCTTTAACTTTCTGACATGTCAAACACTTGGCTACACAATCGGCAACGTCTCTCTTCAAATTCGGCCACCAAAAATGCTGTCGGAGATTTTGGTACATCTTCGTATTACCTGGATGAATCGAATATCTTGAATTATAAGCCTCGCTCAAAATTTCCTCCTTAACCTCTTGTACTGGCGGAACCCAAATCCTTCCCTCGAATCTCAATACTCCTTCATTATCCACTTTGAATTTCACTTCATCACCTCCAGATATTCTTTTCCTGATTTTCTCACATTCTTCGTCTTGCAATTGTGCTTCCTTAACCTTATCCACCAAAGTTGTACCGATTCTCAATTGAAAGAATTTTTCGTCACACTCCCCCCGATATTTCACCTCCAATTCCAATTTTGCCATTGCTGTAACTAACTCCTCCTGAGCGGTTAAAACAAATAGTTTCTCCCGTCCCTTTCTGCTTAAGGCGTCGGCCACCACATTCGCTTTACCCGGATGGTATAAAATTTCGCAGTCGTAATCCTTTATCAATTCCAACCATCTCCTCTGACGCATATTCAGATCCTTCTGTGTAAAAATATATTTCAGACTTTTGTGGTCTGTATATATTTCACACTTCTCCCCGTAAAGATAGTGCCTCCATATCTTTAAAGCAAACACTACCGCGGCCAACTCCAAATCATGGGTAGGATACCCCTTTTCATAATCCTTTAATTGTCGTGACGCATACGCAATGACCTTACCGTTCTGCATAAGCACACAGCCTAGTCCTTTATGTGACGCATCACTGTACACCACAAAATTTCATGTGCTATCCGGTAGAGACAACATAGGCGCCGTACTCAACCTCGTCTTTAATTTTTGAAAACTTTCCTCACACTTCTCCGTCCAAACGAACTTCACCGTCTTTCTAGTCAAATTCGTTAACGGAGTCGCGATTTTGGAAAAATCCTGAATGAATCTCCTGTAGTAACCCGCTAATCTGAGGAAACTCCTCACGTCCGATGGCGTTCTCGGTTGATCCCAGTTAAGCACTGCTTCAACCTTTGACGGATCCACCGAAATCCCATCCTTGTCAATCACATGTCCAATAAATTGCACTCGTTCTATCCAGAATTCACACTTTGAAAACTTTGCATACAACTTCTCTCTTCTTAACGCTTCCAATGTCAACTTCAAATGTCCCGCATGTTCTTCCTTGGTTTTGGAATAAATTAGAATATCGTCAATGAATACTACTACAAACTTGTCCAAAAATGGCTTAAACACCCTGTTCATTAAGTCCATGAACGTTGCAAGAGCATTCGTTAGACCAAATGACATCACCAGAAACTCGTAATGACCATAACGAGTTTTGAACGCTGTCTTCGGTACATCTTCCTTCCTTACCTTCAACTGATGATACCCACTCCTTAAATCTATCTTCGAGAAATATCGTGCTCCTTTCAACTGATCAAACAAGTCGTCAATTCTTGGCAACGGGTATTTATTCTTAATTGTGACCTTGTTCAACTCTTTGTAATCAATGCAAAGTCGCATCGATCCGTCTTTCTTTTTAACAAACAATACCGGCGCTCCCCACGGCGATACGCTCAGCTTAATATATTTCTTATCTAAAAGTTCTTATAATTGTACCATCAATTCTTTCCTCTCTACTAGGGCCATACGGTATGGAGCTTTCGATATCGGGGCAGTTCCTGGTGCCAAATCGATTACAAACTCAACTTCCCTGTCTGGCGGAATTCCTGGCAAATCGTCGGGAAAGATGTCTACAAAGTCCCTTACAACAGGTATTTCTTCTAATTTCGGACTCTCTTTTCGAGTATCAACTATGCAGGCTAAGTATCCCACACAGCCTTGTTTTAATAACTTGTTGGCTGCATCATCGTTAGACAACTCGCTTGTCTAGGCGATTTGCTACCGTATAATACTACCTTTGACGGAGTCATAAGGTTAATACATTTTTTTTGGCAATCAATTATCGCTCCATAATTGAATAACCAATCCATACCCAGAATAACGTCAAATTCCCCAAGTTTGATTGGGATCAGATCTACTGTCATCACATTTCCCTTAATGTTCACTCTACAGTTCTTGTGTACGTACCTAACAGGAATTACCTCCCTATTCGCAATTTCTATGTTCAAAGGGTAATCTAATTCCTCCTTAGGCAAATCTAAGTTCTTAGCAAAGTCATCGGATATAAATGAACAAGTAGCACCCGAATCAAACAATACATAAGCATCTATATTATTGATCGGAATGATACCTGACACCACATCGCGAGAATGCACGGCATCTTGCACGATCATGTTGAAAGTCCTTGCAGCAGGTCGGTTTGTTGGTGCTGGTCCAGTTATAGCCAATGTACTACCACCACTGTTTCCCTTATTTCCTCAGATTCTGTTCCTGTTGCTGCTTTCTTGGGGCAATCCCTAGCCAAATGATCCTTCGATCCACATATGAAACAAGCGCCCTTCTTCGGATTTGGACAATTCGGTGCTATGTGGCCCTCCTGGTTGCAATTGTAGCACACCCGCTTCCCATTCAGGCAAATCCCTATGTGATTCTTCCCACATGTAACACACACTTCTATCTTCTTCTTGTGACCTCCCTGTTGATTTCCAGCAAATCCATTATCATTCCACTTCCTCTTCTGGTTGTGACCCCCACTGCTAGTACCACTTGCCTTATTATTCTCATTTTCACCCTTTTTCTTCTTCTGTTCTTGGTTATACTTGGTTAGGGCATCACTCCCACCTTCTGCGATGATCGCTTTTTCTAATACTCCAGCAAAAGTGTTCAATTGGAACATTAACACCTTGATATACAACCACGACTTCAACCCTTGTTCAAACCTCCTTGCCTTCCTCTCATCCGTATTTACTTGGTATGTTGCAAACCTAGCCAACTCATTGAACTTCACCGTGTACTCCGGTACAGTCATGGTACCCTATTTCAGCTCTAGAAATTGAATCTCCGTTTGGTTATGCGAGCTCGTCGGAAAGTACATCTCGAAGAACATTTCCTTAAATCTATCCCATGCGATTATACCCTGACCTCCTCGAACCTTATTCGCCTGCCACCAATAACTAGCCTCCGATTTAAGCATGAACGTTGCAAAGGCAGTCTTTTGGTCATCACTAACCTTGGCAACGTCGAATACTTTCTCCATCTCCATCACCCAAGTTTGGGCTTCGATCGGGTTCAGGGAACCCTTAAATTCTGGCGGTCCTACCGCTTTAAAATCCTTAAATGACGTCACAGGTGGAGCTTGCGACTGATTCGCAAGTGCTCCAGCCAAAAGGTCCACCAACTGCTGAACGGGATTAGCATTGGCGTCGTTGTTATTGGTAGAGCTCTCCTGAGCTTGTTGACGTGGTGGGCGTCTCGGCGACATTTTCTGTTCAAGAATATGTGCTTATTAGATCATCACTCAAGTTCTTAAGTGTTCAATATTTAACTCAAACAATTCATGTTAAAGATTTAACACATAACTTCTTCAAATAAAACTGATATTCAATTAATTCAAAGGTCTTAAACATAAAAAGATAGCATCACTGCTATTAACATCAACTATCCCAAGATCAAACAATCTTTAGGATTAAATAGTCATATTCCATTGTGTAAAATCACGCTGGAATTTACATCATAAAACATCATAAATATTTACACATAATTCAAAAACTTCTCCTATCATGTCCTACTAAGGCGTCGAACTGCCTGTCTATGTTCTTCTTCCATGATACGGCACATCGTCCTGCGATCTAACATGTACCATGGCAAGTCCTCGAACTGAAGTGGATAGTGGAGAACTCGATCCTGAGCCCTATCAATCGCTGTCTGGAAGGTATAGTCTGTCTCCCCAATCTTGGCCTTCTTTGCCCGTTCCCCTTCTTCGTAGATTTCTGCATGTCGAGCGTTATTCATCCAAGCATCCTCTGTTCTCGCACGTTCTGCTGACTCCTCACTCAGGTCATTGATGAGTGTGTTTTATACACACAATTTGGGTATTGTTGGCCTTGATAGTTTGCAAGTCTTTAGGTATTTTATATGGTTTTTATGTATTTTTATCTTATTTCTACATAAATTAGTTTTTAGTTATTTTTACATGTTTTATGTTGCTTTGATGCATTTTTATTATGTTTGTAGGAACTGAAATAAAGACCACTCGGATCGTTGTTTGGATTGACTCGTTGTCCGTGCCTGGACGTCTGTGCCCGAATGGTAGTATGATGGAAATTTGCGCTTGGCGACGCTCGGTGCTTAATTTGACAACATTTGGTAGTTGGGCGTGCACGGCGTCGGAAGGCGTGCACGGCGTGCGGCGTTGGCCAAGCCATGTGGGCAAGCCCGTGCTTAGATATCCGTGCCCGAATGATAACATGGTGAAAATTTATGTTTTGTGATGCTTGGGGCTTAATTTGATGACATGTGGAAGTTGGGCGTGCACGGCGTAGGGCGGCGTGTCGCACGACGTTGGCACTGGGCGCTGACGCTCGGCAGGTGCCAGCGTGCGGGCGCGCGCTAACACTCGGCGGCATGCGTGTGGGCGGACTCGGCAGGCGTCAGCGGCATGGCTCGGCAGATGCAGGCGCACGGGGCGGCACTCGATAGACAGCTCGGCAGGCGGTGCGGCATGCAGGCGCATGGGCGCGGGTGCACGCCTGGGCGCGCGGGCGCGCGCGCGGGTGCAGCAGCCACTCGGCAGCCAGCGTGCGCCAGGCAGGGCCCTGGGCGCGCGCGCACCAAGCGTCGTGCGGGCACACAACGCCGTGCTGAGTGCGATCTGACACAGCCCATAGTGCGATCTGAGCTCCATTTTGTCCGATTTTAGCTAGGGTTTCTTGATGAAGACTATATATAATCTCTTCTAAGCCTCATATCAGATATCTAGAGAGAGGGAGGCTACAAAATACATCAACCAACAGTGCTCAAGGCTGCAAATCAAGCTGAATCAAGCCAAAAGCCAAGGAACTCAGTCAAGAAGAATTGCAAGGCCAAGGAGGAAAGCTAGAAACCAACAGCAACTAAAGGAACACCAGCTGAATAGCTTCAAAAGTGGTTTCATTTCTAGATTTTCATCTCCTTTGTAATTCGAATTTGACAATGTATCAATTGAAAATGATGTTTATTGTAGCTATCATGAACTAACCTTCTATTCTAAGATTGCAATGGAACCCAACACTTAATGTGAATTAAATTTTCTCTTTATTGATTTTAGTTATGCATGTGTGAATTGATTATCATAACCTTTGCTTCTTGATTAATTGCTTGGCCCGTAATTACCTTGGGAACCTATATGAACTTGATAAACGGATTATAGGTTAAGACCTAGTTGTGATAACATGCGAGAGTATAGATTGTTGTGGGTTATTAATCGGATTAAGTGACGTGTGTCTTATTAATTATCTACAATAATAGGCATCTTGATAGTAGTTGGGATAGAAATATACCTAATTACCGCATGCAACCAATTGAGAATCTAGTCTTAATGACTTTCGATGTGAAGGTTGGTAATTGAAGGGAGGATTAATTAGATTTGGTGACACGTGTCTATTAATCATTCCTGAAATTAGTCTCTTGATAGTGCATAGGATAGACATATACCTATGCACCGCTTAGGAAGATTCATGATTAACCATCGACAGAGGCTCTTATGTAGTTTTGATTTCTCGGTTGTCAATTCGTATGCTATAACTGATTGAAAAGAGAGAGTTAGGAGATTCAAACGATGTGTTAGGGGATATTGTAATCTTAGACCGTTCTATCTTGATATTTTACCGCGTTTTATTTATTACTCGACTTGTGAACTCAACAATCAACAAACAATCAAACCTTCATCGTTTAAATTAGATCAAATTAATATACGATTGATATTTGGTTACTATTTGTCACAATTCCCTGTGGGTTCGACTCATATCTTATCATATATTACTTGTGGACCGTGTATACTTGCACGTGTGTGTTTATCGATTGCGAAATCGACCAACAGTCATCCTTCAATTTCTGAATCTCAAGTTTCATCTTTTCATTCTCAGCCAACAAGTCTTCTTTTTGACTCTCTGCCTGAACTAACTTCCATTCTACGTCCCCAAGACGTATCTCAAGATCCTCAATTTTCTCATCCTTCTGTTCTATAAAAGTTTGGCGTATATTTGCCAGTCTCTCCCAATCTCTGACTTTGTCCTGCAACTCTATGGTACGATCATACAAGGCATCGTACATCTCAACATCAACAGAGGTAAGGGGTAACTCCTCGGAATCCTCGTCATCCTCCTAAGCCTCTACCTCCTCAGGATCCTCCTCTGGATCACACTCAGGCTCATACTCCTGACCCACAACAGTGATCAATGGAGATGGCTCTCTCTGTATTAACTGCTCCCGGATAACATGGATATCATGGGGCTCCTCCTCTCTAGCCACTCGGGGCTCAATCTCCCTAGGTTGACTGGATCCTCCAACATCTGACATCCTGACAACAAAGTTTAAGTTTTAATTAATACTCGGCACTAGTCGCAGCATATAGGTTGTTAACACATAAGCACATAGTACATAAAGTCTTTTATTATCTTTAATGAATTTCCTTAATTCATTCCTTAGAACTCGATGAGAGTTTATCACCACTATATTTTCTGACTCTTAAAAGGCTACTACCCTAAGGTTTCCCCACCTAAGGTTCATAACCTACAGCTCTGATACCAACCTGTGACACCCCCAAAATCGGGTACTTCGTTTCCCTAGGATTTGGTGTTCACTATCCAAAAACATCACATCACATCTAACTACCCATTCAAATATAATTGAAAACTCTTAATAAAAATAGAAATCTCCCATTAAAGGGTTACAACATCATTCATAAACAAATCCCAGGTTATCTAACCTTAAATAAACATCAGTGCGGAAATATAAATTAAGTCTATTACATAAACATCATTTAATCAAATAAAACAAGTCTTCATCACTTGTTTGCTTTTCCTTTGCCTTTACTAGTGGATGGCTCATCAATTTTTTCAACTTTAGGTGCAACGTTATTATGCAAGGGTAAGCAATGATTGCCCAGCAAGTATAACAACAACAGTAATAATAACATGCGAATTAATTAATGGATATTGAATAATGGAATATTTAGCTTCTGAGTCAAGAATGTAAGACAAGATTCAAAAGAACGTCTGAGGGTCTTAAGACCACAAACTATGTCCCAGGTTATCAAGTATTTCTACTTTAAACCTTTAACAGTCGTAAGACTATATTGACCTTGCTTCTCGTACTCAGGGGGATCAGCCCTTTGTACCATGTATGTGCACAACATCTTAACGCTAACGCGTAGATAAATCCCCTATATAAGGGTTGTTCATCTCAGTTTGACATCGGATTCCGCACCAAAGGAAGTTTGGTTTGGATTTACTTCAATAATGTTTCTAGATTTTAGAACGCTAATCAACTATGGACTAGTCGAATCAATAAGGGTTCGCTAGTCAATCAAGGTCCAAAAGGTGTAATTCGAGAATCAAAACTAAATCTCATAAGAGGTACAATTGAATAAGTTCTACATAACTGAAGCATTACAAAGAGGAAATTAAAAAACGTCTCATTGAATCTATGAAATTGAATGGAATAGAAACAATAACTTGCTCAAGAAGTAATAGCATTATGAAGCTTGTATTCTATGATAATGAAATTTAGAAACTTGCGTAAACGTAAAAGTAAGGATAAGATACTTGCCTCGTGCGTAGACTATAAATTTAAGACTCACGTTCTCTAATCAACTTATACATTCCGTTTATAAAACAGTAACAATAATTAGTTACAGTATTATAAACACATCAGGATTCATTCTCATCTAATTTCATTTTAATAGCTCAGTTGACACCGAACAATCAATGGGTTTATGCTTACCACCCTTCACAGTACCTTAACATTCATTTTAAACCTTAGCCTAAGCTTTAGGCATATCTACGATATCATAACATGATCTCAAAGAAAGAAGAAAATTTTTACTCTTTTTTTTTTTAAATTCTTCGCCCGGGCGAGGAATTCCTTCACAAAATTCTCGCCGGGGCGAGGAATTTCTTCACAAAATTCTCGCCGGGGCGAGGAATTTCTGCACAAAATTCTCGCCGTGGCGAGGAATTCCTTTACAAAATTCTCGCCGCGGCGAGAATCACGAATTCCAGTTTCTGTAGTTCGTGAAGAACGCAGAAACATGCCAAAATTTCCAATCTTGTTATTCTAATCGTCAAATTAAACATACCCAGACATTATAATTTATCTATAATTGTTACCCAAGCATTATAGCATAATTCTAACAACTTAAATTGCATAAATCATGAATCTAAGAATCAAATTTGAGGTTTCTTATCAGTTTATCAAAGTTTCTACAATTTCCATAAAATTACACATAACAGGTTCGTTATACAACCAAATTGAACCATTTAAATCTTGTTTTCTACATTTATACATGCATAAACAAAATAAGTTATCAATTTAACCAATTAACATGCAAAACAGGTATTAATTTTATACATTCAAACCATGTTCGTACACTGTACTACTCTGTAACTTTCTGAATTCTCATATAAACGTAATTTCACCGATTAAATTACTCTAAATCATATTTAAATCATATGAAACACATAAATACATGCTTAATAACATCTAACATCAAATTATTTAGAGATTTAGCCATATAATTTGGTTTATAGAGAACTCAGAACATGCATTCATGAAGAGAATTAAGAAAACATAAATTAAAGGTTAAAGTCTAAGAATTACCTTTGATTTGGTGGTAGATTATGCAACTAGATGAATGATTTCCTTCTTCAATTCTTTAATTCCTCACAATTCACTCTCTTTTCTCTCTGTATGAATTTTTGAAAACTGATAATGGAATGCATGAATAATAATACGTGAAAACTACATGACAGAACATGGTGTCAGTTTAATAACTGGCACCAACTCCCACTAAGGCCATGTTTGCCTACTCGATTATTCCTCCCTTCTAATTTATTTTAATAAACTACTTATTATATAGTTTCATGTCACACTTTAATCAACTAAATACTTTTACTAAAATCAAATAAATACAATAGAATAATTCTACATTAAATCACATAGTCATATAAATAAAATTCTCATTTATTAATAATGACAAATTATTAAATCTCTAATTAATAATTAAATTAATTAGAAATAACATTATACTTATTTAAATAATGTATTTAATCAAATAATTTAATTAAACACATACTTTAAATATAAAAATTCTTCACATTAATATAATTAATGTAACACATATAATTAAATTAATCTACCACAATTTCATCAATTAATCAATTAACTCAATAATCAAATCATCGAAAAATATTTATTCAATCAATAAATATTCAAATTAAGTTACAAGATTCTCGTTTGTCACAGTCCTAAAATGATCAATCTGATTGAACAATTGGGACAACTGGGTTTTAATGGATGGAGATTTGATCCAAGATTTGATCTTGCAATCACTTCCGGACTCTTTCTCACAAATTGTTGTGAATTTCCACATGAACAAGCTATATGTCAGCCTGCCTGAGTTGCTTAAACATGTTGAAAACTGTAAAGACTCACTTTTTAACCAAGAAAGACCAAATCTTACTGGTAGATGATTCTTCCAGGAAGCGGAAGAGGGCCAAAGGATCTTCTTAAAAGAAGAAGAATTCAAAGAAGGTAAATGGAAAGGTAAAAACAAAGGACAATAAGAACAAGACTAATGCAGATAGCAAAGGAGTTTGCTTCCACTGCAATAAGCCTGGATACTAGAAAGGAAACTGTAAGGAGAATCTTACAGAAGCTAACCAGAAGAAGCTTAGTGAAGCTTCGGTTACAGATATAAGTTTGTTCATGATTAAAAATAAATATTTCTGTAAGTCAAGGTTCTACTTGGGTATTGGATACCGGCTGTAGTTCTCACGTATGCAATCTAATGTAGAGACTGAGCAGAAGTAAAAAGCTAAACAAAGAGTAAGTAATCTTACGTGTGGAGAATGGAGCAATGGTTGCTACATTAGCCGTAGGAACTTATAGTTTAGCATTGCCTACAGGCAAGTCTATTAAGTTAATAAGTTGTTATTATATTTCAGTTCTCTTTAGAAACATTATTACTTCCTTTGTTGGACAAGGAATGTTCTGGTATTATATTTAAGAACAATTGTTGTTCTATTTATAATGATAATGTTTTGTTTGAAACTGGAAGAATACTTGATAGATTTTGTATACTTGACTTACATGAAAAACATTTTGCATATTGAATAAACTAATAAAAGAAAAAGGAGATGGTCATTCAAAGAGTTGAATATGTGTATTTGATGAAATACAGGTCTGAATCATTTGAAAGGTTCAAAGAATTTAGAAGTGAAACATATTGACAAAGTATTAAGATTCTTTGATCAGATTGAGGAAAGAATACTTGTGCAATGTGTTTCTAGATCATCTCAAAATGGTATTTTCTCATAATGGACACCTCCTGATACGCAATAATTGATTGGTGTATCTAAAAGGAGAAATTGTACCTTGTTGGACATGGTGCAGTCCATAATGATTTTTACCGACATTCTAGTATCCATCTGGGGTTATGCCCTAGAAACGGCTGCATATCTACAAAATAAGGTAACCTCAAAAAAAAAAATCTGAGCCCCAAGACTCCATAAAGGTTATGGATAGGAATGATTCATAATCTTAAGTATGTTAAGATAAGGGGTTGTCCAGCTTATGTGAAAAGGTTTCAAAGATAAGTTTGGGACAAAAAACTGACAAGTGCAAACTTGTTGGATATCCTAAAGAAAGTTTAGGGTATTATTACTATAATCCTACACGCTGCCTTCTTAGATAAAGGTGTTTATCGTTGAAGGAGCTAGTGGGAGGGTAATAGATCTTGAAGGAGTTCAAGAACCACAAAGCACTTTAAGTCGAACCGAGGAACCTGTAGATAGACCTATTATACCACAACCGAATCGCAAATTTGAAAGAGTACCGAAGATACCTGGGAGGTATGGATTCATCATAGAGGATGATGATGAGGTACGCATCATAGAGGATGATGATCTAGTTTTATATGATGAGGCTATGAGTAGTAGACACTCAGAGAAATGGCAGATGGTCATGAAATCTAAAATGGACTCCATGTATGAGAACCAAGTATAGACTCTGGTTACTCCACAAAAGGGCATAGTGCCTAGAGTGTGAATATGGGTCTTTAAGAGAATGACTGGGTAAATGGCAAGGTAGAGACCTATAAGACCAGACCTATTTAAAAGGTTTTTCAAGTCAAGGAGTTGACTGTGATAAAACCTGCTCAAGTTCATTTGGATTTTGTTTGTGATTGTAGCTTATTACGAAATCTGGCAAAATGGATGTGGAGACGTCCTTCCTCAATGAAGACTTGAGGAGAATGTATGTATGATACAGCTAGAGGAATTTGTTTCAAAGGTTGAAACAAATCGTGTTTTTAAGCTACAATGATCCATTGATGGATTAAAGCAAGCTTTTCAAAGATGGAACATTCGTTTTGATGAGACAATCAAAAGAGTTTGATTTTATCAAAAACGAGAATGAACCTAGTGTGTACAAAAGGGTCAGTGGGAGCATTGTGACATTCCTAGTATTATATGTTGATATACTACTGATAAGGAATAACACACCAATGCTACAATCAGTAAAGATAAAATTGTCTAAACATTCCTCCATGAATGACTTGGGAGGAGCATCCTATAAATTGGGGATATAAATCTATATAGATAGATTTAAAAGGATGTTCGGCTTGACCTAAGGAACGTATATTCATTTGATGCTAAAGGCGTTTAGCATGGCAAACTCCAAGAGAGGTCTCATGATGATGAGCCATGGAGTGTATCTCTCTAAAATTGTCCCCAATTGAAAAAGAGATCGCATGAGTTACTATCATGTATGCAATGAATATACTAGGCTTGATGTTGATCAGTCATATTCTGGAGATGATCACTGTAAGACAGTGATAAACAGCTTTAGGTACTTAACCGGTACTGAAGATGTGATCATGATTCATGGTAGGTCTGAATTAAAACTAGAGGGCTAAACAGACTCAAGTTTTTCAGACTGACCAAGACTATAACAAATCCACTTTAGGGTAAATAGTTACCTCAAAAGGTGGTGCAGTGAATTGGAAAGGTCCCAAACAACAAAGAGTTGCTGATTTAGTGACAAAGACAAAGTATATAGCTGTAAATGAAGCTGCAAGTTGATTGTTTGGATGAAAAGTTCATTACAGAACTAGGAAAAGTTCCCAAGTCTCATCTTTGATTCAAACAAGTGTTGTGGCACTTTCATTTGATTAGTGGAATCATTGAAAGAGGATAAGTCACCATAGAGATAGTGGACTCTCGAGAACAACATTGCATATCCATCTACTTCAGCTTTATCCAAACAGTAGGATGATCGTCACTTAGAAAAGAAGTGTATTAGATACCATGACGATTGGCTTTAGTGCAAGTGGGAGATTGAAAGTAGTATGCACACAAGCCAATCATATTTGATATGATGTAGCATATACTTTGTAATCTTATTCTGTTATTAAAGGCATTTTATATTATCTACATGGTGTTGTTATATTAAATGTGACAAACCCATAGTTTTGAGCAATGCTTTTAGAATCATGATGGGGATAATGCTAATGAGATCTAAATTCAAGATAGCTCATAAACTAAAATCGTTCCTAATCGATGGATTACTAAAAAGGGGATTAGTGAATCCGGATAGATTAGTACATACGTTGCTTGTTCTTATGAAGAGGATGATTGATCTCATAATCATTTGTGTGGAAACACTAAAGCAAGTATATAAGTGATTATTAGAGAATAAGTTCACTGAACGTGGCTCGCTAAGGAATACTTAATGGAGTTTTAGTCGCCTGTCAATAGGAATTCCTCTAGTGATAGTAGTACAAGTGATCCTTGGACTTGAGATCATCATAGTATCTTGTGTATGATGAGTTATACTTTGACATGTCCCTTAAGACCTTTAGGGTATATCAAAAGGTATGATTGGGTATAATAAGTTGTACATGGAGATAGGTGAATGATCAACAAAGAATCTACCACTTCTAGTAAAAGGAGAGAATGTCATATGTGATTCGATAAATGACGACTCAGAAGTCTTTGGCCAAAGCAGAATGAAATTAGAAAGGAGTTTCTAATTTGCATTAATCAGAGTTGTGCATTTCAGAATCGAAATACATATAATTAAATAAAATAAGACTTGACAGTAATTCCATGTCTTATATTTTATTGGGACATTGTTTGGCAGAAGGATTGAATTGTATGGTAACTATTCACTGAAAGGTTATTTTGTGATTAATGTTGAAATCTATATTATCTGGAAAATCATTGATCGCTAAGGGGGCTTACCCTTATTGTAGAATAAATATTATTTATTTAAATGAATTAAATAGTTTAATTTATTTATTTAAATAAGATTAGAATTGTTCTAATTGATTTATTCACAACCGGTTTAATATGGAGAACCTAAAGGGTCACACCGCAAAAGAAAAATATTTATTTAAGAAGTAAATGACATAATTGTAATAATAAGTTAAATGTATTTAATTTAATCTATGGAGATAGAATAAATTAAATAGCTTAATATTTATTATTTAATATTTTAGAAATATTAAATATAAATTAATAAGAGGAGTCTTATTATTATTATTACTATTACTATTGTCGACGCCGGGTTTTCGCTTCGTGGGTCTTTTTTGTCTTTTCCAATTTTTAGCCTTTTGATTAAATGATTTTTTGGAAAAGATCAGCATTAATGTCGACGGGGTTTTGAAAGATCGTTTTTTATGATGAGCCAATTAACCAGAGTCGCCAGTTGGTATATTTGAAATGGATGTACCAACTCATCCGAGTTTTCGTTTTTTATAAATCGCTGGCTCATATGTGACTCCGAATTAATTGGTCTGCGAATCGAGATTCATAGAGTTCGGGGGCTTGCTTAAGTGAGGGGAAGGTGTTAGGCACCCCTCGACTTCCGTGAAATACGGTTACCGCAATCTTGATGCTGTCCTATCTTTTAATTCATGAAATGTGTATATGTGCAGGCGTGTGTGTGTGTGTGCTTATGTGAATGTTGTGGTGAGTTTGTATGAAAGAATCATTTGAATTTTTGGGAAAGTCGTGCTTTAATTTGGGAATGTTTCAGAACGTCGTTTCTATTAATACGAGAAAGTTCCCTCTATTCATGCGAAAGGTTTGATTTTTACTTATCAAAACTATGAGGTCTTTATTAGGCGTCGTCTTGATAAAACGTGAGTTTTTTCTTAAACCTTAACCAAAATAGGAATCGAGATTTATACATTGCTTTCATAAATGATGGGCAATTTCTATGATCTCTTTCGCCCTATACATCAAGGTTTAATAAAACGTTTAATTTCTTTTATAAAACCCATTTTTTGTCACATTTGAAAATAACTTCTTTTTAGCTTTCTCGTAGAATAGGAATCAACCTTCATTAGCATCCCCAATTTTTAGCCTTGTGATGCTAATATCCTACTTTGATTGATTTTAGAAAAATCTTTATCATTTAATCTTTTGGAATCATTTTTGGTGTCACGAAATCTAATCAAGCATAAACACGCGTCGGGGCTATTCACGGGCATGTAAGCCATCAAAATATCCCCGAACGCCAACAATCACATATTTCACTACTACGGGCCTTAAACCCGATTCTCGCCTTGGCGTCGTTTTAAGGCCCGACGATTACATGTTACAAAACGAGCACCTTGAATCTATTACATACATCAAAACGTCCATCATCGGATTTGAACCACGGGGTCGCGTTCTTAGGCTCACACGAGATTACAACATACCCACGAAATGAATGCTACATAACTAACCAACCCGGATTTATCTAATACACCATGATATCCGAAAATGACAATCTAAATAAATTACACCCAATAAATTATCACAAACAAGCTAGAAATTTCATGAATTGGATATCCTCGGGTTATTAGGAAGAATTTTGTTCCGATGGAACCCTCACCAATAATCCCTAATCCATGATTGTTCAACAAGATCCATGAAAGTTATATCTAATTTACCCAATCAATATGACATGAATTACTAGAACAAATAGAAATTTTCACCTTGCAATTGATCTCAAATGGGTGTGAACTTGTGTATTTGAATAGGATGAAAAGTGTATTTGATACAATCAAAATCAAAAGAATTAAATTCTCTCTTCTTTCTCTCTTTTCTTCCTATTTGATTGCAATTTTTTGCTCTTTTTTCTCTCTATTTTCGTGCTTCTTCTTGTTGCTGGAATTCTTCTCCTTCCAAAACCTTCAACTCCTTCCACCCCTGTATGCTGAGCGAAAATGAGCTGAAATAGGCTGGCCAGAGCCAGCAGCAGATTGATCTGTGGCTGGACGCAGATCAATCTGCGGCTGGCTGGCCGCCTACCTTCCACTCACCCAGATTTCGAGTTCCGTATTTTCAAAAGGCGCACTATTTGGCCGCAGATCAATCCGTGGCTGGACGGTTTGACTTTCTCGTTTTTCGTGCCACGCCTCGATTTTCATGCCGTAACGTCAGTTTTCGCTGACAGGCTCGTATTCGGCAGTCCGGGAAATTCCGGGAGACGTGCCACCTCATTCGGGGACGTCTGCTCTGGATGGCCTTATTGTCACGTCAGCTTTGGCCGCCAAACATTGCGGTGGTGTCGGGCGCTCGCACTTGTGCCCCCCCTTCGCTCCCGCAAGCCGGTTCAATTGCCGATTTTGCCCTCCTGTCATGGTTAGTACAAGGAACGCAAAATTTGGGTGTCTACAGCTGCCCCTCTTTATCATGTTCATGCAATGTTTAATGAAATGAACAGGATAAAGAATAGACACTCGATGCATGAATGACAATGTATAAGGATGACAATGGATACGTGATGCAACACATATGATTTATGATGCAACGTAAGATGCCATTGATGCAAAACATTCAAAAAAAGGGTGTCGAGGTTGATGATCGTCTCGTCGGGGCCAGTTATCGTCACCGGTCACCCATCTCGTAACCCCCGGTTATCGTCGCCGGTTGGTTACCTTGTCGGAGCCGGTTTTCGTCGCCGGACATCCATCTCGTAATCGCCGGTTATCGTCGCCGGACGATTATCTTGTCGGGGCCGGGTATCGTCGCCGGTCACCCATCTCGTAACCCCCGGTTATCGTCGTCGGTTGGTTATCTCGTAGGAGCCGGTTTTCGTCGCCGGACATCCATCTCGTAATCGCCGGTTATCGTCGCCGGTCGATTGTCTTGTCGGAGCCGGTTTTCGTCGCCAGACATCCATCTCGTAATCGCCGGTTATCGTCGCCGGTCGATTGTCTTGTCGGGGCCAGGTATCGTCGCCGGTCACCCATCTCGTAACCCCCGGTTATCGTCGCCGGTTGGTTATCTTGTCGGAGCCGGTTTTCGTCGCCGGACATCCATCTCGTAATCGCCGGTTATCGTCGCCGGTCGATTGTCTTGTCGGAGCCGATTTTCGTCGCCGGACATCCATCTTGTAATCGCCGGTTATCGTCGCCGGTCGATTGTCTTGTCGGGGCCAGGTATCGTCGCCGGTCACCCATCTCGTAACCCCCGGTTATCGTCGCCGGTTGGTTATCTTGTCGGAGCCGGTTTTCGTCGCCGGACATCCATCTCGTAATCGCCGGTTATCGTCGCCGGACGATTGTCTTGTCGGGGCCAGGTATCGTCGCCGGTCACCCATCTCGTAACCCCCGGTTATCGTCGCCGGTTGGTTATCTTGTCGGAGCCGGTTTTCGTCGCCGGACATCCATCTCGTAATCGCCGGTTATCGTCGCCGGTCGATTGTCTTGTCGGAGCCGGTTTTCGTCGCCGGACATCCATCTCGTAATCGCCGGTTATCGTCGCCGGTCGATTGTCTTGTCGGGGCCGGGTATCGTCGCCGGTCACCCATCTCGTAACCCCCGGTTATCGTCGCCGGTTGGTTATCTTGTCGAAGCCGGTTTTTGTCGCTGGACATCCATCTCGTAATCTCCGGTTATCGTCGCCGGACGATTGTCTTGTCGGAGCCGGTTTTCGTCGCCGGACATCCATCTCGTAATCGCCGGTTATCGTCGCCGGTCGATTGTCTTGTCGGGGCCGGGTATCGTCGCCGGTCACCCATCTCGTAATCGCCGGTTATCGTCGCCGGTCGATTGTCTTGTCGGGGCCGGGTATCGTCGCCGGTCACCCATCTCGTAACCCCCGATTATCGTCGCCGGTTGGTTATCTTCGATTGCAGGCCTTGTATCCGGTCACTTGGTCGAAACGAGAAGCCGTGCTCGACACCTGATTCATCAAAATCTCGTATTTTATCATCACACTCTGAGTCCAATAGGCTTTAGAATCGATTCATCTTGCAATGGACCAATGGGGGAGCACTGGGCCCAACCGCAGATGGATCTGCGGCCAGCCGCAGATTGATCTGCGGCTAAGATCGGGATTCATAAGCGGCTCGCCGCTTCCAGATCTGTCACTTTCAACTTCGTACCCCACATAGATTCCTGCGATTTTGCTCGTTTGCAAGGACCTTTTGTCGAGTTTCCCAACTTTTCTGCAAAAACCGCTCCGGTAGGATCGTTCTACGCGCTACCGGTAACACTTTGACCGTTCACTTTTCAATTTCGTCAATATTTTGCTATACATTTGGCTATTTACATGCTATAGATAGAGGATGTATGCTTTACAATGCTATATTACGTATGATCATATATACATGCTATGTATCAACTGTGTGAGTCCTATTTTATGCTCATGATGCGGTCCCACATGCTGTTATTCCTTTTCTGCAAGAAAATCATGCATTACATGCTGTAATTACACTTATGAATGCAATTTTGATCTGTTTGAGGCTTGGATTGATGGAAAACATGTTTGGCTTATGCCTGGGATGTCCATTTTACAAACGGAACTCTGCCGATTTTTTTTTTTTTTTTTTGTTTTTTTTTGCGCATACCATAAACATGCATCACGTTGCATTAATTATATGATGAGGGTAGGAATTTAGAATATTCGTGACATAATTCAAAAGGGAACTTACCTTCCTCCTTGCTTGTTCTGTTCCAGCTATGGATCCCGATGCTCATAGTAGCTCTTCCGTGTCACGGACCTCGGGTGTTCGCCGTCGTAGGCATGCACCTGCCCCTGTTCCTCCTCGGACCCGTCAGGCTCGCCGCTTGGCGGAGGCTGTCATTCGTCCCGATCATCCGAACGTTGAGGAGGTTGTTCCTCTGGAGGTCGCGGCAGAGGGGCCATCCTCCAGCACACCGGCTCCATCTACTCATCAGGCTTCTTCTAGCGCCCCTGTGCAGATACCCGATCTTTTGGGTCGGGATCTCAGTCGTCACCCCTCAGCATCTCTCGTGGCTAACGAGGTATATTCAGTTCTATTCTGCTTTTATTCTCCATTTCTCAATTCTCCTTTTATCCGGACTGGCCCATTGGTGATTGTCCCAGGTGCCCGAGTTTACTCAGCCGAGGGGCAACTGGTTCAACATCTACTCTCTCTACACGGCTCTGCACAGCGACTACCGGGAGATGGTGGATTCTTGGGGCTTCCGTCACTTCTTCACTATCATCCCCCGGTAGTGCCCCTGGGGTTACATGAGGGCTTTGTCCGAGAGATGGTTTCACCAGACCCAGTCCCTTCACCTTCTGGACTGTGAGGTTGTGTTGACCCCCTGGGACTGGAGGTACATTACGGGCATAGAGTTTACCGGGTCCCGCGTTCCTCTTGATCTCGACATTACTCCTGCGGAGGTCCGGGCTTTATTGGGCTTCGCTGCTGAGGACCGGGTCTTTAAGGCCCGTAGTATTCGGTCTGGTGCCTTGGCTGTTGACGCTGTCGGGGGTCTCTACGCGCTGCCCATTCCAGCGGATCAGGGTACTCAGGACATTCTGCTCCGACGCCTGTTCCTGACCATCATGAGGGGTTGTTTCCTAGGGAACAACTCCTCCACCATTCATTTTAGCGTCGTGGGAGCGGTCAGAGACGTGGATCGCATCAGTGACTATGACTGGGGGTCATTCACCTTTGCCTATTTCCTCCACAGTATGCGTCTACGCTCGGAGGGCCAGACAGATGCTTGGCTCGGATTTTATCACTTCCTGCTGGTGAGGTTTCTCTTTCCCTCTTCTTATTGGACTTTCCTTCATTTATTTCCCCTTTTCTGCATTTATAGGTTACTCATGCTTTTCACTGTTTCTGTTCGCAGTTCTGGGCCTACGAGCGTCTCCCATGTCTGAGGCCTGTCACCACTCTTGGCTTGGATACCTATCCCCGGGGTCGACGATGGCATCATAGCACCCTGGAGGAGGTCCCGGTATCTGGCAGTTTTGCACACTGCCGCATCCAGCTGGAGCTGATCACGGCTGCAAGGGTCGTCTGGAGGCCTTATCTTTCTGAGCATCTGGATGTGGGGTTTATAGATGGGCATCCTACCGGCCCGGAGTTTGCACTTTCCACCCGTCGCCTCACTTTGCAGAGTGTTGGAGGATGGGTTATGTACTTGGGGGAGCGCGCCTTCAGATGCGTTACAGGAGAGATCCGCATCCCGCACTCCCTTCCTTTCACTACTTCCTGGCCGCTGGATTCTCAGCCTTCAGTGATCATGCTTGCAGGGGAGGATGCTTTTGACGGGTCCCAGTACCAGTGATGCCTTCCGTACTTGGTGGGTGCCCCGCACCATCGGTCCTCAGACCCGGGCCACATTCTTCCTCGGGGATATGGTCCCCGGCTCGGTGATGATGACTGACTAGGCAGCTTGCGTTCGGACTCCCACTCATGCCGAGCAGATCGCCACCCTGACCCGTCAGGTAGACCAGCTATCTCTATATCTTCGGGTGCTGGGCCGGACTCCAGAGGATGCTTATGCCTACGATCCCGATGGTGCAGGTTATGATGCGGGCCCGAGCTCATCTGATGCCACAGCGCAGCCATATATCCCTGACATGAACTTTGGGCCTCCGACCTCGACGACCCCAGGGGATCAGTTCGAGGATCCCGCTTTCATAGACGAGATTGATTTTATTTAGACCAGGATAGGATAGGGCTTTTGTACCTGTACCTGTTCAGTTTTATTTTTCATTTTATGCACTATGTACCTGAACTCATTTTCATTTATGCACAGTCTTTTTCTTTTATGTCTATGAAATTCATTCATCTTATCATTATTTGTACGATGCATGCTTTTATTTATGGATAGAAAATGACCCCTGTACAGTCTTTTTTATACTATTTTTCCACAGATGTCGTCCTCAGATGTCGTGGTACGTTTGGATTTCATTCCTTCCACAGGGTTGGTTGGCAGTCTCCTCCGCTGGTTGGACAGTTTATTGCCGGCCGACAGGGTCATCGCAGATGGTCTTTGTAGACACCCAATTTTTGCTTTTCCTATACTAACCTTGGCAGGAGGGGCAAAATCATCAATTAACCCAACCTACGAGACGGAAGGTGGACATAAGTGCGAACGCTCAAAACCACCACGATGACTTATAATCAAGGTTGACACGACGACGGGCGAAGCAAGCACCCATGAATGATGTGGCACTTTTCCCAGCGGTTCCCGGACTGCAAAATGCAAGCCTTTCAGCAGAAACCGATGATCTGACACGAGAATCGAGGTGCGGTCCAAAAAATGAGAAAATCAGCCCACCCAGCCGCGGATTGATCTGCGGCCAAACGATTAAAATAATGGTAGTGCGCGAGATGGCTGAAGTGCGCGGCGGGCGCGGGGAAACCGAGGCCAGCCGCAGATTGATCTGCGGCCAGCCGCAGATCAATCTGCGGCTGCCTATGGCAGCCCCTTATCAGGCCATCAGCATACAGAAACAGCAGGGATTCAGTGGCGGCAGCAGCTCGGGAAGAACAGCAAAATCAGCAACAATTAAGAGAGAAAAGAGAGAAAATAGTGAGGAATTGTATCCATTTTGTGAGACTATATATCATATATTTCTACTCTATTCAATACACAAATTCACATATATTGTGTGGATTATTTGCAAAGTGAAAAATCCTTTGTTTTAGCATTTTGTTTTACCATTTTTGTTGAAGCTTTTTGTCATCCAAATTATATTAAATGTAGTTGTTCTTGTATATTGTTGTGAATCCATGGATTGAGGGCTATTAGTGAGGGTTCCAAATGGAACGAAATTCCTCCTAATGGCCCGATGATATCCATTTGGTGAATTTTTAGCTCGTTGTAATGATGTATTGTGCATAGATTGTTTAGATTGCTATTTTTAGGATCTTGTGGGTGTGTAGCGATTTTGGATGTGAGCCTAGGAGCGCGACCCCGTGGTCCAAATCCGATGATGGACATCTATTGATATATGTAATAAATTCGATGTATCTTTCATTGTAAATATGTAATCGTCAGGCCTTAAAACGACGCCAAGGCGAGAATCGTCTTTAAGGCCTCGAAATAGTGAAACTTGTGATCGTAGGCGTTTGGGGTTATTTTGATGGCTTACATGCCCATGAATAGCCCCAACGCATTTTAATGCTTGATTTAATTTATGAGACGAAATTGATTTCAAAGCTAAACGATAAGATTTTCGTAAAATCAATCGAACTAGGTTATTAGAATCACGAGGTTAATAAATGGGAAGTGCTAACGAATGTCGATTTCTATTTCAACGAGAAAGCTAAAGAAAATCGTTTTCAAACATCACAAGAAATGGTTTTGTGAAATAAATGACGTTTTATTAAACCGTTGTGCATAGGGTTAAAGAGATTCTAGAAGTTGCCCATCATGGTATTTACGAAAGCAACATATAGATCTCGATTCCTATTTTGACGAAGGTTTAGAAAACTCTTGTTTTTGCCAAAACGACACCTAATGAAAATCTCATAGTTTTGATAAAATCAAACCTTTCTCATAAAGCTTTCTCGTATAAGCCGAAGGACATTCTAAAGCACTCCCAAAGCACGATTTTCCCTAAAAAATCCAAATGATTCTTTCATACAAACTCACCACAACATTCACATAGGCACACACACACACACGCGCATACACACACATTTCATGAATTAAAGGATAGGAAAGCATCGAGATTGCGGTAACCGTGTTTCACGGAAGTCGGGGGGTGCCTAACACCTTCCCCTCGCTTAAGCAAGACCCCGAACTCTATGAATCTCGGTTTGCAGACCAATTAATTCGGAGTCACATATGAGCTAGCGATTTATAAAAAAACGAAAATTCGGATGAGTTGGTACATCATTTCAAATATACCAACTGGCGACTCTGGTTAATTGGCTCATCATAAAAAATGATCTTTCAAAAATCCCGTCGACATTAATGCCGATCTTTTCCCAAAAATCATTAAATCAAAAGGATAAAATCGGAAAAGACATTAACGACGAGAAACCCGGCGTCGACAGCTGGTGACTCTGCTGGGGACATTAGAGGGCTTAAGCCGCGTTCAAATCTTGATGCTATCCTATCCTTTAAAAAAATTCATGAATATGTGTGTGCATGCGATATTTTGATCATTTTTACTTTTGTTGTGTGAATGTGTGTTTTGTCCAATAAGTGAATGATTAAATGGGATTGCTTTAATTTAAAGTAAAATCATTTGCATACGGTGAGGACGATGAATGTGAATGTATGTTGAGAGAGTACCTCCTCCTGAGGCGAACCTGTCGGTTGCTTATTACTGGACTCGAAGGGGCTGCTCCCCGGAGATGGCTCAGGAAACGCACCACCCAAATCCGCTCCAATCGAAAGGATTCAGACGAGTAGATTGCGAAGATTTGGGGACCTTCATGCCGAAAAGCCCGCGAGAGTAACCCTAGGGTAGGTCAGCCTCTGATAAACCTAACGAAAGGGAAGCTTCTTCATGCCCTTTTATCATTCAGTCGAATAAATAAATGTCATATAAATGGCATATAACTGTAATACCAGCATCATCGTAATAAATATGTCCTGTATCATGTGATTACATCACCTGCACATATAAAGAGAATACTGACATGGTTTTGCAGGAAGGCTATTCGTGCCACGTACCAAGGTTTTCTAAAAACTTCTAAATACTGTCCTGTCATCAAACACTGACCTTGTTTTGCAGGATAAGATTAAGAGAACTGTGAAAGCGTGGCATAACGATCACAAAGAACCCGGAGTAGGGGCATATTCAACCACAAAAAAAGGGGGAAAAAGAAAAAGAAAAAGAAGAAAAAGAAAAAGAAATTGCCCATACGACCCAACTAAAAGGCCGTAAAATCCATACTCCATTCATCCAAATGACAGAGGCCGATAGCCATGAAATTACAGTTCTGCCACTCCAACAATACGACCGAATACGAGGGATTCATCCTAGGACTGAGATTAGCCCTGGGAATGAAAAAAAAATGATAGTAGTTAGAGACTCGAATTGGTCATCCGGCAGGCCATGGGAATATACAGCACCAATGGGCATAAATGGGACCTAGCTACGGGACTGCTGAGATATCTGGAGGCCGAAGAAGCCCACAGACAAATGAAAGAAGTACATGGCGATGTATGCGGAGCCCATATGAGCAGAACATTTTTGGCAAAGAAAATCATGTGAACGGGTCACTACTGGCTAACCATGAAAACTGACTGCGATACTCATGTCAGGAAATGCCATCAATGCCAGATCCATGCTAATGCGATCCATGCACCTCCTAATGAGCTCCATTGCTTGACCTCACCGTGGCCAGTTGGACCGTGCAGCAGGTGATATCCCGGAAGGGGTAAATCCAGGAGTATGGCAGTGAATCCCGGCCAGTAGAAGATCAATGGGTTTTAAAATTCTGAGTTTTATTTCAAATCCCTGCACGCTCATGTCATTTTGTCATGTTATCCAAAAGAAGATCATGTGCTGAAATGTTTTATATATATGACAAGCATATTTGTTTTATGTCAGGTACCCCGATTTGAGGCACTCTAGCCTGACAAGCAATAGGCCAAATTTGAAGGAGGATCACGATGTTGGTTTAGAGCTAGATTTCGATCTGATGGGGATTGAGCAGGACGAGACAGATATCGACAACACGCCTGACGAGATCGAGGGAGGGGTCGAGGATAAACCCAAACCCGACTTAGACCAAACCATCGCCATCAAACATCAGAACCCCTATCGATCACAAAGAACCCGGAGTAGGGGCAAATTCGACATTAAAAAATTAAAAAAAAAAAAAAAAAAAAAGGCCGAGTTGTTGAGCCTGTATGGAGATATGTTCGCTTGGTCCCGTGGCGACGTGAGTGGATTGTCCACAAACGTTATAGGACATCGACCGCCCATCAAGGGGGGTTCCGACCCATAAGCAAAAGTTGAGAACGTTGAAGCCTGAATGGAGGATGAAAATAAAGGACGAGATTGTCAAGCGGTTTAAAGTAGGAATCATCACGGTGTCTATTTACCGTGAATGGCTTTCCGACAGAATCCCAGTACCACAGCCTGGAGGAGAAGTGAGGGGCCGCAAAATCTGAACGATGCCCTCAAGGAGGAGATATATGACAAATTCAAGATCAAACATTTTGATTCAGTCATTTACCAGCCCAAAATGAGTGGGGCAGTGGGGGGTGCAAATAAAACACAAAGACGATCATGGGAAGAATGCCCGCCAATCATCGGGGATGGCCGGATTTATTGTCGCTCACCCTGTATGCCTATCGAACCTCAGTTCGCACCTTTGGAGGGGCAGCCCCTTACGCATCTCCCGGGCATGCGACAAGAGGGTGCGATCCCGAAAATTCAAAATAAACGATTTAGTCCTCAAAAGGATCGCGCCCTGCCAAGACGAAGCTATGGGGAATTTCGCTCTAAATTAAAGGGAGCCGTCACGGGAAAAAAAAATCAAAAATCAAAAATCAAAAATCAAAAATCACCCAAACCTTTCAACAAGTCAAAGGACCGGATCTTTTGTCAGCCCAGCGAGATACCGATGCGACCGGTACGTGGGAGATCACAAGAAAAGCAACTGGGGCACTTGTCACTACCCAAGAAATGATGAAGTGCAAATTGGCACCCATGCAAGAATCCCATCAACATGCACCTTCATCATCAAATGCTACCTCATGTCAATTCAATCTTCAACGGTACGATCATCTGGCATTTGTCAAGCATAGTTTTCCCGGGATACGATGATCCGCGTGAAAGGGGATTTTATTTGGCTTGATAGGAATCGGATTAATTCTGACAAGCAACCGTGGAGCACGATCGTGAGAATGATTAGACGAAGAAAGCTATTCAACCTTTTGATCGGGTACAAAGCCTTAATTCAAAGCAACGTTTGCGACAGAATCGACCTCATGTGACAGCCTTCACTTTGCATTTGCACAAATTTTCAGTTGTGGGGTATAAAACTATGACGACGTTGATGGCGATTAACACGTAGTCAGACAGTCAATAATTATCAAGCTAAAATTAAGAAGTCAGACGATAAATGATCATCAAGCTAATGTCTCGAATCGTGGCATGGGTTATTCGAGTAATTAAGCCCGAGGGGTGTCTCTACACCTGGTGCCCTAAAGCCATCTGGTTCGGGAGTCGCTGGCCCAACACTCGTTACATGGGTAACTCAAAGCCTAAGAAAACGAGCATTACAGTAGAGGAGGCCCGAGCAGATTCGAATCGTGGCATGGGCTACTCGAGTAATTAAGCCTAAGGGGTGTCTCTACATCTGGTGCCCTAAAGCCGTCTGGTTTGGCAGTCACCGGCCTAACACTCGCTACATGGGTAACTCAAGCCTAAGAAAACGAATCTTGCGCAAGGTCAAGCAAAGAATGAATGGTGCAGACCACCAGCTTGTCTCGAACCGTGGCCTTTGTTACTCGAGTAAATAAACCGAAGGGGTGTTTGTACACCTAATGCCCCAAAATCATCTGGTTTGGGAGTCATTGGTCCAAAACTCGTTAAATGGGTAACTTTGAATAGCCTAAGAAAACGAGACAAGTGAAGTGGGCTAATAAAGAGAAAAGATAATACGAAAAACTCTCGGCCTTAAACAAGAAGTCATGGAAGAGAAACCCCTACTGAATGCTGCATCTCACAGTGCATTTGTCATATGACGTCAATTCTGCTAAGGACGTTGTCGAGAATGGAGACAGGATACCTTTGACAAGGAAAGGTAGTTCTTTTGAATTTGACCTTACTCACGTACAATGACCATGAATGCTTGAAGGTGTTCTTACGATTTCATAACTCGTTAAATAGAAAATCATCAACTCACGAGGGATTGAAAAAAAAATAAAAATAAAAAAAAATAAAAAAAAACAAAACTTCCAATCTAGTACATTCACGGTTCACAACTTGCTAGATTGTGCGATCAATAGATATTCAATTTCATGTGCTTTAACTGCATTTTTGTCGAGATTATAATATCTTTGTGTTGAACTAACACTAACGGCCCGAGCCTTCAAGTTTTGGCATTTGTTAGTCATCTGATATGCAGGATCTTGCAGAGCTGTGGATAACTCAGCACGGTCGACATCGCGAGTTTTCGATAGAAATCCTTGGTAACAACACGTGCCAAGGCTGGGGCAGTTAAGAATCGTGAAATGGAAGGAAGCTGAGGCTGCACAGAACTTCTCGTCATTGGGCTTCTCCCCAATCCTGACTATCACTGCCTCGACATCCAAATGATCCACGTGCATGAGCATATACAAGGATGATATAATGCGGGACAACAGCATATCGGCCAGCAGAAATGATCAAAAGGCCAAGGAGCTAACATAGCTGTCGATCATCACAGAGAGCGAAACAGACTGCCTCAACTCGATGAAATGAAGACGACCAAGAACAGGCAGATTACCAAACCAATGTTGAAGTCTAGAAACTACACTTCACGACGAGGCGTGATCCGATCAAATGTTGGCAAATAATGGCGACAGTCGAATCGTATCATTTGACTGAACAAGGGTCATTTCTATCTAGAACATATGTTGTGCACATGCATCTGTCCATAACATATCTGCCAGATCATGCATAACACCTTTTTCATGCATGCAGGTTCGATCAAAATGAAAATCTTCAGGAAAGTACAAGCACGTCGCTTTCAACCTCATAAATGATCATAGTGATGGCTTTTGCGGCATGGTACGTGGACGATATTGGTGGGAGATCCAGGACAAAAGCTGATCAACAATCCCATCCAAAAAAAAAAGAAAAAGAAAAAGAAAAAAAACAACAAACCCTGGGAAGGGCTGAGATCCACGCGAACCACAACAAGATGGTGAGCAACCCTGGGAAGGGCTGATATCCACAAAAAAGAAAAAAAGATAAAAAATAACAAACCCTGGGAAGGGCTGAGATCCACGCGAACCACAACAAGATGGTGAGCAACCCTAGGAAGGGCTGATATCCACAAAAAAGAAAAAAGACAAAAAACAACAAACCCTGGGAAGGGCTGAGATCCACGCGAACCACAACAAGATGGTGAGCAACCCTGGGAAGGGCTGATATCCACAAAAAAGAAAAAAAGACAAAAAACAACAAACCCTAGGAAGGGCTGAGATCCACGCGAACCACAACAAGATGGTGAGCAACCCTGGGAAGGACTGATATCCACAAAAAAGAAAAAAGACGAAAAACAACAAACCCTGGAAGGGCTGAGATCCACGCGAACCACAACAAGATGGTGAGCAACCTTGGGAAGGGCTGATATCCACAAAAAGAAAAAAGACAAAAAATAACACACCCTGGGAAGGGCTGATATCCACGCGAACCACAACAAGATGGTGAGCAACCCTGGGAAGGGCTGATATCCACAAAAAAGAAAAAAGACAAAAAACAATAAACCCTGGGAAGGGCTGAGATCCACGCGAACCACAACAAGATGGTGAGCAACCCTGAGAAGGGCAGATATCCACAAAAAAGAAAAAAAGACAAAAAATAACAAACCCTGGGAAGGACTGAGATCCACGCGAACCACAACAAGATGGTGAGCAACCCTGGGAAGGGCTGATATCCACAAAAAAGAAAAAAGACAAAAAACAACAAACCCTGGGAAGGGCTGAGATCCACGCGAACCACAACAAGATGGTGAGCAACCCTGGGAAGGGCTGATATCCACAAAAAAGAAAAAAGACGAAAAACAAGAAACCCTGGGAAGGGCTGAGATCCACGCGAACCACAATAAGATGGTGAGCAACCCTGGGAAGGGCTGATATCCACAAAAAGAAAAAAGACAAAAAACAACAAACCCTGGGAAGGGCTGAGATCCACGCGAACCACAACAAGATGGTGAGCAACCCTGGGAAGGGCTGATATCCACAAAAAAAAAGACAAAAAACAACAAACCCTGGGAAGGGCTGATATACACAAAAAGAAAAAAAGACAAAAAACAACAAACCCTAGGAAGGGCTGATATCCACGCGAACCACAACAAGATGGTAAGCAACCTCGGGAAGGGCTGATATCCACAAAAAGGAAAAAGACAAAAAACAACAAACCCTGGGAAGAGCAGAGATCCACGCGAACCACAACAAGATGGTGAACAACCCTGGGAAGGGCTGATATCCACAAAAAAGAAAATAAGACAAAAAACAACAAACCCTGGGAAGGGCTGAGATCCACGCGAACCACAACAAGATTGTGAGCAACCCTGGGAAGGGCTGATATCCACAAAAAAGAAAAAAGACAAAAAACAACAAACCCTGCGAAGTGTTGAGATCCACGCGAACCACAACAAGATGGTGAGCAACCCTGGGAAGGGCTGATATCCACAAAAAAGAAAAAAAGACAAAAAACAGCAAACCCTGGGAAGGGCTGAGATCCACGCGAACCACAACAAGATGGTGAGCAACCTTGGGAAGGGTTGATATCCACAAAAAAGAAAAAAGACGAAAAACAACAAACCCTGGGAAGGGCTGAGATCCACGCGAACCACAACAAGATGGTGAGCAACCCTGGGAAGGGCTGATATCCACAAAAAGAAAAAAGACAAAAAACAACAAACCCTGGGAAGGGCTGAGATCCACAAAAAGAAAAAAAGACAAAAAATAACAAACCCTGGGAAGGGCTGATATCCACGCGAACCACAACAAGATGATAAGCAACCCTGGGAAGGGCTGATATCCACAAAAAAGAAAAAAGACAAAAAACAACAAACCCTGGGAAGGGCTGAGATCCACGCGAACCACAACAAGATGGTGAGCAACCCTGGGAAGGGCTGATATCCACAAAAAAGAAAAAAGACAAAAAACAACAAACCCTGGGAAGGGCTGAGATCCACGCGAACCACAACAAGATGGTATGCAACCCTGGGAAGGGCTGATATCCACAAAAAGGGAAAAGACAAAAAACAACAAACCCTGGGAAGGGCTGAGATCCACGCGAACCACAACAAGATGGTGAGCAACCCTGGGAAGGGCTGATATCCACAAAAAAGAAAAAAAGACAAAAAACAACAAACCCTGGGAAGGGCTGAGATCCACGCGAACCACAACAAGATGGTGAGCAACCCTGGGAAGGGCTGATATCCACAAAAAAGAAAAAAAGACAAAAAACAACAAACCCTGGGAAGGGCTGAGATCCACGCGAACCACAACAAGATGGTGAGCAACCGTGGGAAGGGCTGATATCCACAAAAAAGAAAAAAAGACAAAAAACAACAAACCCTGGGAAGGGCTGAGATCCATGCGAACCACAACAAGATGGTGAGCAACCCTGGGAAGGGCTGATATCCACAAAAAAGAAAAAAGACAAAAAACAACAAACCCTAGGAAGGGCTGAGATCCACGCGAACCACAACAAGATGGTGAGCAACCCTGGGAAGGGCTGATATCCACAAAAAAGAAAAAAGACGAAAAACAACAAACCCTGGGAAGGGCTGAGATCCACGCGAACCACAACAAGATGGTGAGCAACCCTGGGAAGGGCTGATATCCACAAAAAGAAAAAAGACAAAAAACAACAAACCCTGGGAAGGGCTGAGATCCACGCGAACCACAACAAGATGGTAAGCAACCCTGGGAAGGGCTGATATCCACAAAAAGGAAAAAAGACAAAAAACAACAAACCCTGGGAAGGGCTGATATCCACAAAAAGAAAAAAAGACAAAAAACAACAAACCCTGGGAAAGGCTGATATCCACGCGAACCACAACAAGATGGTAAGCAACCCTGGGAAGGGCTGATATCCACAAAAAGGAAAAAAGACAAAAAACAACAAATCCTGGGAAGGGCTGAGATCCACGCGAACCACAACAAGATGGTGAGCAACCCTGGGAAGGGCTGATATCCACAAAAAGAAAAAAAGACAAAAAACAACAAACCCTGGGAAGGGCTGAGATCCAAGATAACCAACCGGCGACGATAACCGGCGGTTACGAGATGGGTGACCGGCGACGATACCCGGCCCCGACGAGACAATCGACCGGCGACGATAACCGGCGATTACGAGATGGATGTCCGGCGACGAAAACCAGCTCCGACGAGATAACCAACCGGCGACGATAACCGGGGGTTACGAGATGGGTGACCGGCGACGATACCCGGCCCCGACGAGACAATCGACCGGCGACGATAACCGGCGATTACGAGATGGATGACCGGCGAAGAAAACCGGCTCCGACAAGATAACCAACCGGCGACAATAAACGGGGGTTACGAGATGGGTGACCGGCGACGATACCCGGCCCCGACGAGATAATCGACCGGCGACGATAACCGGCGATTACGAGATGGATGTCCGGCGACGAAAACCGGCTCCGACGAGATAACCAACCGGCGACGATAACCGGGGGTTACGAGATGGGTGACCGGCGACGATACCCGGCCCCAACGAGACATTCGACCGGCGACGATAACCGGCGATTACGAGATGGATGTCCGGCGACGAAAACCGGCTCCGACAAGATAACCAACCGGCGACGATAACCGGGGGTTACAAGATGGGTGACCGGCGACGATACCCGGCTCCGACAAGATAACTAACCGGCGATGATAATCGGGGGTTACGAGATGGGTGACCAGCGACGATACCCGGCCCCGACAAGACAATCGACCGGCGACGATAACCGGCGATTACGAGATGGATGTCCGGCCACGAAAACCGGCTCCGACAAGACAACCAACCGGCGACGATACCCGGTGGTTACGAGATGGGTGACCGGCGACGATACCCGGCCACGACAAGACAATCAACCGGCGACGATATCCGGTGATTACGAGACGAGCGACCGGATACGAAACCCGGCGCGGACAAGACGATTGTGTGAGGCATTGACACCCTTACGAATGTTTTGCATGCTTTGCATCTTGTGTTGCATCATAAGCTATATGTGTTGCATCACGTATGTATTGTCATTCTTCTGCACTGTCATTCATGCATCGGGTGTCTATTTCTTTATCCTGTTCATTTCATTTAACATTTCATAAACATGATAAAGAGGGGCAGCTGTAGACACCCAATTTTTGCGTTTCCTATACTAACCTTGGCAGGAGGGGAAAAATCATCAATTAACCCAACCTACGAGACGGAAGGTGGACATAAGTGCGAACGCTCAAAACCACCACGACGACTTATAATCAAGGTTGACACGACGACGGGCGAAGCAAGCACCCATGAATGATGTGGCACTTTTCCCAGCGGTTCCCGGACTGCAAAATGCAAGCCTTTCAGCAGAAACCGATGATCCGACACGAGAATCGAGGTGCGGTCTGGAAAATGAGAAAATCAGCCCACACAGCCGCGGATTGATCTGCGGCCAAACGATTAAAATAATGGTAGTGCGCGAGACGGCTGAAGTGCGCGGCGGGTGCGGGGAAACCGAGGCCAGCCGCAGATTGATCTGCGGCTGCCTATGGCAGCCCCTTATCAGGCCATCAGCATACAGAAACAGCGGGGATTCAACGGCGGCAGCAGCTCGGGAAGAACAACAAAATCAGCAACAATTAAGAGAGAAAAGAGAGAAAATAGTGAGGAATTGTATCCATTTTGTGAGACTATATATCATATATTTCTACTCTATTCAATACACAAATTCACATATATTGTGTGGATTATTTGCAAAGTGAAAAATTCTTTGTTTTAGCATTTTGTTTTACCATTTTTGTTGAAGCTTTTTGTCATCCAAATTATATTAAATGTAGTTGTTCTTGTATATTGTTATGAATCCATGGATTGAGGGCTATTAGTGAGGGTTCCAAATGGAACGAAATTCCTCCTAATGGCCCGATGATATCCATTTGGTGAATTTTTAGCTCGTTGTAATGATGTATTGTGCATAGATTGTTTAGATTGCTATTTTTAGGATCTTGTGGGTGAGTAGCGATTTTGGATGCGAGCCTAGGAGCGCGACCCCGTGGTCCAAATCCGATGATGGACATCTATTGATATATGTAATAAATTCGATGTATCTTTCATTGTAAATATGTAATCGTCGGGCCTTAAAACGACGCCAAGGCGAGAATCGTGTTTAAGGCCCCGAAATAGTGAAACTTGTGATCGTAGGCGTTTGGGGTTATTTTGATGGCTTACATGCCCATGAATAGCCCCAACGCATTTTAATGCTTGATTTGATTTATGAGACGAAATTGATTTCAAAGCTAAACGATAAGATTTTCGTAAAATCAATCGAACTAGGTTATTAGAATCACGAGGTTAATAAATGGGAAGTGCTAACGAATGTCGATTTCTATTTCAACGAGAAAGCTAAAGAAAATCGTTTTCAAACATCACAAGAAATGGTTTTGTGAAATAAATGACGTTTTATTAAACCGTTGTGCATAGGGTTAAAGAGATTCTAGAAGTTGCCCATCATGGTATTTACGAAAGCAACATATAGATCTCGATTCCTATTTTGACGAAGGTTTAGAAAACTCTTGTTTTTGCCAAAACGACACCTAATGAAAATCTCATAGTTTTGATAAAATCAAACCTTTCTCATAAAGCTTTCTCGTATAAGCCGAAGGACATTCTAAAGCACTCCCAAAGCACGATTTTCCCTAAAAAATCCAAATGATTCTTTCATACAAACTCACCACAACATTCACATAGGCACACACACACACACGCGCATACACACACATTTCATGAATTCAAGGATAGGAAAGCATCGAGATTGCGGTAACCGTGTATCACGGAAGTCGGGGGGTGCCTAACACCTTCCCCTCGCTTAAGCAAGACCCCGAACTCTATGAATCTCTGTTTGCAGACCAATTAATTCAGAGTCACATATGAGCCAGCGATTTATAAAAAAACGAAAATTCGGATGAGTTGGTACATCCATTTCAAATATACCAACTGGCGACTCTGGTTAATTGGCTCATCATAAAAAACGATCTTTCAAAAATCCCGTCGACATTAATGCCGATCTTTTCCCAAAAATCATTAAATCAAAAGGATAAAATCGGAAAAGACATTAACGACGAGAAACCCGGCGTCGACAGTCTTTTGGGCCATTCTTGGTCCTTATTAACCTTTCAGGTGCCCATGGGCTTTGTGGAGGGTATTCTGAGCTATTGGGCGCCTGCCCGTCAGGTGTTCAGGTTAGGGATGGTAGAGCTGACCCCCACCCTCGAGGAGTATGCTCGTTTCACCGGCTTGCCTTTGGATAGACCTTGTGCCAGGGTCACGGCTGGTTCCATGCGCCGTCAGTTCTTGACCTTTATCGGTTTGCGGAGGGCTGTCTTGTTACCGGTGATCACATCAGACCATATGGTTCCCCTTCAGTTCTTGATTGACCGATTTGGTTCACCTGACAGTTTTCGTCTTTTCTTCGTCGATTTTTCTGTATCTGAGGAGCGCTGGGGCGCTTCAAGAGTAGACATTCTGATGGCCTGTGTCGTCTCAGTTTTGTACTTGCCCGCAGGACCTGATCAGTTGGACATGCGAGTTGTTGCGGCTGTTCGAGCCCTTCAGGAGGATTACACCATTCTTCCCATGATATTGGCGGATACCTATATGTCAGCTTCATGCTGTCAATCCTTCCGTGGCAGGGTATTCAGAGGGAGTTCGACCTTATTGTATATGTGGTTCATGAGTCATCTTAGTCCCATCGGCCATTTCCGTCGCCAAGGGTTTTGCTTCAGCCATGACATAACCACGCAATTTTCGTTTCGTCCCGTGAGCTGTACTGATGTGGCCTCCTGGACATCATTTTTGTCTGTCATTGAGGATCCCTTTCATCTATTGGTCTACTTGGGCTATTGCTCCTTTATGAGCTTCTTGACTCACGTGCCCACCCTGGATTTCATCCCTATCGCTGGCTTGAGGGGTGTGACGACTTATCATCCCCTGGCGGTTATGGGGCAGTTTGATCAGACACAAGATTTACACCCTTTCGCGGGTGCAGCCGCCTACCGATTCCTTATATCATCCCGTTCAGAGAGGGATCTACTGCGGGTATACGATCTTTGGTCTAGCAGGATCTTTGTTGAATACAGTGAGAGTTGTCACATCCAGACATTTGCTTACGTGCAGTGGTTGCGCGGAGACTTGGATCCGGCTGGTTTGAGTCAGACTGGGGCCTTTGATGACTCTGGAGTGATTTTCCCAGAGGATACCACAGACCACCCTGTCTCAGCTGATTCTGCCCCAAGTTGGGCTACTGAGGATACCCGACTCCGCCTGGCCTTGATTACTGCTGAGGCCGAGAGGGATGCCGCTCTTGTCGAGAGAGATGATGCCATTCGGGCTAGAGACGCTGCCATTGCTGACAGAGAGGCCATTGTATTTCAGACCAGGGCAGTTGTAGATGGTCATTTTGGGACTGTCAGCCGAGCTACTGCTTTACTGGATCGTATTAATATGGTGGGGCAGCAGATTGCAGGAGATGCTGATGCTTCAGATCTATCCATCACCTTGTCCATCCTGCTTCAGCTAGTTTCAGATTTGTAGATTATTTTATTTCCTGCATAGACTATGTTAGTTTCATCAGTTATCGAAAGAGAAATCTTGTAATAAAATGACTTATATATATAGACATGCATTTAAATTTAGTCATTTTCCCTTTTGTCGTATCATTGCTTTTCATTGGATCCTCATTTTATCCAGTTGACCACGATTTTGACATTTCGCCTTCTTTCTCTTCTCAAGTCTTGATGGAGATTTGACGGATATTGTCGTGCACCTTTTGATTTCATCGGATTGAATCTCAGATTTTGGATAACTGTTTGGTTGGGTCAGGGTTATGTCCTTTAGGGTGAAGCTGGTTAGGCAGCTGGCTTCGGGAAGGTTTTGAGGGCGTAGGAAGGTTTTATCTAGCTATTGAAAAATGGTTTTGGTTAGGGAAAGGATTATTTTTATTTTTTTTGGATCGGACCGCGCCATGATGGCTGCCTACGTACCCCACAAGTTGGGAGATCAGGTCCTACGTAGTTCGCTCTCAAAGGAAAAAGGAAACTGATGGTTCAAACGTAGAATCGCTTCACCGAGTCAGAATTGAGGGGTTGTGGAAATATCTCACCATCCACTTCTTGCAATATGAGGGCCCCTCCGGATAACACTTTCTTAATCACGAACGGCCCTTCCCAATTCGGGGCAAACTTCCCCTTGGCTTCGTCTTGACAAGGCATGACTCTTTTCAGCACCAAATCATTTTCTTTGAATTTCCGAGGTCTTATCCTTTTGTCATATGATCGAGAGATCCTTTGTTGATATAACTGACCGTGCCAAACAGCAGCCACCCTTCTTTCATCAATTAGGGCCAATTGGTCGTATCGACTTTGCATCCAATCCTCCTCGCTTATCTGAGCATCGATCACTATTCTGAGGGACGCCATCTCAACCTCAATTGGTAGAACAGCCTCCATTCCATACACCAAAGCGTAAGGGGTTGCCCCTGTAGACGTACGCGTTGACGTTCGATATGCCAGCAGGGTGAGGGGTAACAAATCCGGCCATCCCCGATGATTAGCAGACATTTTGGCCATGATCTTCTTGATGTTTTTGTTTGCAGCCTCCACCGCCCCATTCATCTTAGGACGGTAAATGACGGAATTGAGGTGCTTGATCTTGAACTGGTCACACAGTCCCTTCATGAGGGCGTTGTTTAAATTCTTGGCATTGTCGGAGACCAAAACCTCAGGTTGCCCGTATCGACAAATGACATTATTCCTGATGAAACCGATGATGACCTCCTGAGTTACTTTGGGGAAAGAAGCTGCCTCTACCCATTTGGTGAAATAATCGATCATGACGAAAATAAATCGGTGCCCGTTGCTTGCTTTGGGCTCTATTGGTCCGATTACATCCATTCCCCACATTGAAAATGGCCACGGGGAGGTCATACAGTGCAGTTCATTGGGAGGCGTATGGATCACATTACCGTGCGCCTGGCATTGGTAACACCGTTTGACATGATCATCGCAATCGGCTTTCAGCGTTAACCAATAATGCCCTGTCCTCAAGATCTTTTTGGCCAGCATCGGTCCACTCATATGTGGCCCACACACTCCACCATGTATTTCATTCATAATCCTTCGGGCTTGTGTTTCATCTACGCATTGCAACAGTCCCAACCCAGCATCCCTTTTGTAGAGTGAATCCCCACTCAGGTAAAATTTCATCCCCATCTTCTGAATTCTCATCCTCTCAGTTCGACTCGCCAGGTCGGGAATGGATCTATCTCTCAGATATTCCCTTATGTCGTGATACCAGGGCTGCCTTGTCAACACCACCTCGTCTGATAACACTGCCACATGTTCCTCATATGCTGGGGCATTCTGTATGGCGATCTCAATCTGTGGACTGTCCCTATTCTTGATTACGTGGATCAAGGAAGCCAGAGTTGCCAATGCATCAGCAAAGTCATTTCGTCCCCGGGGAATATGGCGAAAAGCGATATCTTCGAACTCTTGCATCAGCTGGGTAACACAACGATGGTATGGAAGTAACCGAAGCTCCTTAGTGTTGTATGCCCCGATCGCTTGTCTGATTACCAGTTCTGAATCCCCAAACACTGCTAGCCTCTTCACTCCCATGTCGCGGGCCAAGCGGAGTCCCAAGATACATCCCTCGTATTCAGCGGTGTTGTTCGAATTGCTGAAACGCAGTTTAGTGGCCACGGGGTATTGTTCTCCGGTGATAGAGACTAAGACCGCTCCGGCTCCTGCCCCCTCGGCATTCATGGCACCATCAAAATACAGCTTCCAGAACTGTCCCTCGTCATCACATTTCTCGCGTGATACCCAAAATATATCTTCGCCCGGAAGAGGAGTTTCCAAGGGCTCCATCCCTCCTGACGGGGTTTCTGCCAACTGATCTGCAATTCCCTGCCCTTTCATGGCCTTCTGATTCACGTACACCATGTCGAACTGTTGTAAGATCAACTGCCATCTTGACAACCGACAATTCAGCATGGGCCTTTTAAAAATATATTTCAGGGGATCCATTCTTGATATCAGGTACGTCGTATGCCCATGGAGGTAGTGCTGTAATCTCCCTGCGGCCCAGGCCAGAGCACAACAAGTCTTTTCGATGGGAGTGTAATTTTGTTCACATTGGCTAAATCTTTTGCTGAGGTAATAGATGGCCTGCTCTTTACCTGCCTCATTCTTTTGTCCCAGCATACATCCCATCGCGATGACATTGACCGATATATACATAAACAGAGGGATCCCATCCTTCGGGGGTACCAGCACTGGTGCCTCCGCCAGCTGCTTTTTAATGGTTTGAAAAGCCTTCTGACATTGCCCATTCCACTCCTGGGAAGCCCCCTTTCTTAACAGTTTGAAAATAGGCTCACATGTAGTCGTCAAGTGGGATATAAAATGGCTGATAAAGTTTATCCTCCCGAGGAATCCTCTTATCTCTTTCTCTCTGTGAGGTGCCGGCATATCCACAATGGCCTTAATCTTTGCTGGGTCCAACTCAATGCCTCGATCACTAACCAGGAATCCCAAGAGCTTACCCGACTGCACTCCGAAAGCACACTTGGCTGGATTGAGTTTCAAATTATACTTTCTGAGCCGATCGAATAACTTTTTGAGATGGGTTACATGATCAGATTCTTTCCTCGATTTCACAATAATGTCATCCACATAGACCTCTATCTCCTTATGCATCATATCGTGGAATAAGGCCATCATGGCTCTCTGATAAGTAGCCCCCGCGTTCGTGAGGCCAAAAGCCAATCGCCTATAGCAAAAAGTGCCCCAGGGGGTGATGAATGCGGTCTTTTCCCGATCTTCTTCCGCCACCATTATCTGATGATATCCCGCGAAACAATCCACAAAAGAGTACATTTCGTATTGGGTTGTGTTATCTACCAGGATGTGTATGAAAGGCACCGGGAAGTTATCCTTGAGACTGGCTTTGTTTAGATCTCTGTAGTCTACACATACCCTCACCTTTCCTCCAGGCTTAGCCACTGGGACTACATTGGACAGCCATTCCGGGTAAGTGGACACCATAATGATTCCCGCCCTGAACTGCTTGATGATCTCTTCTTTTACTTTTAAGCTCCATTCCGGTTTCAACTTTCTTAATTTTTGCTTGACAGGCCTGAAACCCTCCTTGATGGGTAATCGGTGCACCACAATATCGGTAGACAATCCGATCATATCCTCATGAGACCAGGCAAAGACATCCTCATATTGTTTTAGCAACTCAGTCATTTCAGCCTTTTGGCTGGGGGTAAGGTCCGTCCCTATCTTGAATTCTTTTGGCTTGTCATGGGTTCCAATGTCAATGGTGACGGTTTGGTCCAAGTTGGGTTTGGGTTTATCCTCGACCCATCCTTTGATCTCGTCAGGCGCGTCGTCGTAATCTGTCTCGTCTTGTTCAATGCCCATTAAATCGAAATCCAGCTCAATGTCAAAATCATAATCATCATTCAAATTTGAAAGACCGCTTGTTAGGCAAGGATTACTCAAATTGGTACACCTAACATAAAACAAAATACTTGTCATATATAAATCATTTTCCACGATGATCACATTTTCAAATAACACGAAGAAACGACATAATTATGCAAAAATAAAACAACAACAAAAATAAACTTCTTCATTCCCCCATTTTCTGGGGTCTACCACCCTGACGTCGGGTTTTACCCTTGTCTGGATATCACTGGTTTCATGTTCCAGTTGTCGACGGTCAGGTCAGAAGAAATGCGCTGGATAAAAGGGGGCCTCACACCGGACACTTCCCCGATGATTACGGATACGTTGCCTGAGTCCTCCTTTCTATCTTCTCCAGGAATAATTAGCCCCGCCCAATCGATGACGGGCACAACTTGTTGGGCTCCTGGTGGTGTGATAATATTCGTCCCCTCCCTACTGCTTGTTGATTGTCCGGGGATATAGCACTTGGTTTCAAACTCCTTCGCGACCTCTTGCAGGAAACTTTCCCTCCGAGCCGACTCCTTACGTGCGGGGGTTAACTCTTCATTCCCTGCCCCAATCACAGGCCCGTTGATCCCCTGTTCATCGTCGACTTTCGTCCCTGGACTGCCAGCTAGTCGAATCAGAGCCGCACCCCGACGGTGTCTCCGTGCTACGCCCTCAGGGTATCCCAACCCTGCTTTGCCTATCTGCTGTGGTAGGTGGATGGGCTCGGTGATTCCCTGACTGCTCCTCCCCAACCCCTGTCCAGGCTGGAAGTTCATTTTTATCATTTCCTTTGCCACAAAGGTAAGTTCGGGAGAGACCCTAGGTTTCACAGCTGGAGCTCCCAGGCATCTATAATGGGGAGTGCTAATCTCCAGTGCTTGAAAGCTGGCAGGTGCCGCCGACTCATCCACATTGATCACTGGTAGGCCACTCTTGGGAGGAGAAGGGTCATCACATTCGGCCGAGATTGTTACCAGATTCCCATCGATGATTAGCTTGATTTGTTGGTGGAGCGTGGAAGGAACTGCCCCGACCATGTGTATCCACGGCCTCCCCAATAATAGGTTATAACTGGCCGCGATGTCAAGGACTTGGAAAGAGATGTCAAAAGTACAAGGTCCTATCTCCACCGGTAATTCAATCTCTCCAATTGTATCCCTCCGGGAACCATCGAAAGCTCGTACCACCACATGACTGGTTCGTAGGCGCTTGGGGTTGATGTTCATCTTCTGCAAGGTATTGAGGGGACAGATATTCAATGCCGATCCTCCATCAATCAGCACCCCATTCATTATATAACCCGAGGAGATTACCGCAATATGTAGCGGTTTCCGGTGTCCCCTTCCCTCCTTGGGTATGTCCTCATCCGTAAAGGATATTACATCGTTCTCCAGTAGGTGGCTCATCAGCTGGCCGAAACCCTCCTCACTAATTTCCTTGGGCACGTATGCCTCCTCCAGAACCTTCGTCAGGGTTTTGCAATGTTCACTGGATGACAACACCAAGTCCATGACTGATGTTAGGGTTGACTCCTCATTTAAAATCTGGATCCCCCTTGTTTCCGGATGATCCATCCTTCTCAAGAATTCTATGGCCCTTTCTTCGGAAATCTCTTCATTTTTCCTCCTTTGGCTATCCAGGACTCGTCCGGGAAGATATAAGGGGTTCCCCTTTGTCGTCACAGAAGCACAATTGGCCGCTTCCTCTGGCATTCCCCCATAATTCCAGGGTACAGTCTTTAGACTACTGATAGGGATTTGCGGCCTTGCCGCAAGGATGATGGGCCTCGGATGGCCTTATCAACCTGATGGGCGCTACCCTTGCACTCCCATGATCATGTATCACGTTGATCATTTCCTCAATTTTCTGCACATAGTTCAACCTTGGCGGCGCTCCAGCTTCACTCGCCTCCGTCGCATTGACTCCCCCTCCATCATGTCTTGGCAGGGGATTTGCTTTAACATTCGGGGAGTCTGGCTGTTCCACCACAATTTCCCCATTGTCAATCAGGTTTTGGATTCGATGCTTCAACGTCCAACAGTCTTGTGTATCATGGCCAGGGGAACTGGAGTGGTATGCACATCGCTTGCTCGGGTCAAACCTTCTACCCTTTGGGTCACTCGGGGGTGCCAAACCAATTATCTTCTTTTGGGCTACTAATACCGCTAATACCCGTTCAAGCGGTTCCCCGAGCGGGGTGAATACTCGATTTTGCGAGGCCTCATATCTTCTTCGCCCCTCTGCCCTTTGATCTGTGAAGTTTGGCTGTCGGGATGGCCCTACCCTCTGCACCTGTACCGGAAGATGGCTTTCTGTTTTTCTGGATGACCCCTGTAGGATGAGGGAGACATCCTCTTCCTTCTTCTTTTGGACCCTCCGGGAAGTGCTGCCATAGTTTCCATTCTGTATTTGCTCGGCAGCAGTTTCTAAAGCAGTAAAATCCCGGATTTTACCCGACTTCAACCCCATATCTACCATCTCTCCATGTTTAATCATTTCAGCAAAGGGTCTTCCAATCCCCGAAATGACTCGTTCATAATACGGTGCCTCCTGAATGTCTACAAAAGTCATCACCATCTCCGATTCGCTCATCGGGGGGTTCACCTGTGCGGCCATGCCCCTCCACCGTTGCGCATATTCCCTGAAGGATTCCCTAGGTTGTTTCTTTACTTTTGTCATTTGGTACCTGTCAGGGGCCATCTGGGCCTGAAAGCTGTATTGGGTTAAGAAGGTATGGGCCAGTTCCTCCCAGTTGTGGATTCGGGCGTTGTCAAGGCGGGCATACCAAATTCTTGCCTCCCCCGTTAAGCTTTTCTGGAACAACTGCATTCTCAACCCCTCGTCCTCAGCATAAGACCCTAGCTCTCCAATGTATATTTTCAAGTGGGTGTAGGGATCCCCCTTCCCGTTGTATTTTTCAAACTCGGGGATTTTAAATTTCTCCGGGTATCTGGCTCCGGGGAAGACACATAAATCTGAATAATTAACCCTGCCGAGGGACCCTATGCCCTTCATAGATTGGATGGTTTCCTACATTTGTCTCATTTTCTTCCGCAGGTCATCTGTATTTCCCTCCTCCGGGATAGTAATCACTGTCCTGTTGGGTATAAGAACGGCCCTTGGGATGACTGGTTCGTCCTTGAGTTGGGATTGGTCTTCCTTAAACAGGTTTGTACCATTTTTAAGAGGACTCGGGTCACCCCCCGGCGGTGGAATATTGTGCGGTCCTTGGTTTGGCGGATCCTGTCTGATTAGGAACTGCTCTCTTAGCATTGTGGCCATTTCCATCATCTGCTTTTTAAAGTCATCAAACTCTTCTTGAGATATGGAACTATGATTTGGAAGATCAGCCATTTCAGAGGTAGAGACCTGGGCTTTCTTAGACTGCGAACGGGTTTGAGGAGCAATCCTACAGAAACCAAGGTTTGAAGTTTAGTCTTGGGGAGTAAAAAAAATGTGGATGCATGTTGAAGCTGTAATTCTTGGTGTTTAGGGGTTTTTTAATTTTTCCCTGCAAAACAGAAAGTTAGTAGTCCTTTAATGCAATGACAAATGCTAAACATGGCTTTATTATGCTCCTCAGCCGTTCCTTGTAAAAGATAGAGGTTAGTAATTTCTTCTTGGCGAACAGGGAGGCATATATGAATGAGATCATGACATTTACGCGTGCAATGTAAAAAAGGCATGAAGAAACTTTTCCTGCGTAGGGTTAATCTGAGGGTAACCTATCCTAGGGTTACTCTCACAGGCTTTTCGGCATGAAGGTCCCCAAATCTTCGCAATCTACTCGTCTGAGCCCTTTCGATTGGAGCGGATTTGGGTGGTGCGTTTCCTGAGCCATCTCCGGGGAGCAGCCCCTTCGAGTCCAGTAATAAGCAACCGACAGGTTCGCCTTAGGAGAAGGTACTCTCTCAACATACATTCACATTCATCGTCCTCACCGTATGCAAATGATTACTCAAAAGAAAAGCAATTCCATTCAATCATTCATTCATTGGGCAAAAACACACATTTACACAACAAAAATAAAAATCAAAATATCGCACGCACACACATTTCATGAATTTTAAAAGGATAGGATAGCATCAAGACTTGTGCGCGGCTTAAGCCCTCTAATGTCCCCAGCAGAGTTGCCAGCTGTCGACGCCGGGTTTTCGCTTCGTGGGTCTTTTTTGTCTTTTCCAATTTTTAGCCTTTTGATTAAATGATTTTTTGGAAAAGATCGGCATTAATGTCGACGGGGTTTTGAAAGATCGTTTTTTATGATGAGCCAATTAACCAGAGTCGCCAGTTGGTATATTTGAAATGGATGTACCAACTCATCCGAGTTTTCGTTTTTTATAAATCGCTGGCTCATATGTGACTCCGAATTAATTGGTCTGCGAATCGAGATTCATAGAGTTCGGGGGCTTGCTTAAGTGAGGGGAAGGTGTTAGGCACCCCTCGACTTCCGTGAAATACGGTTACCGCAATCTTGATGCTGTCCTATCTTTTAATTCATGAAATGTGTATATGTGCAGGCGTGTGTGTGTGTGTGCTTATGTGAATGTTGTGGTGAGTTTGTATGAAAGAATCATTTGGATTTTTGGGAAAGTCGTGCTTTAATTTGGGAATGTTTCAGAACGTCGTTTCTATTAATACGAGAAAGCTCCCTCTATTCATGCGAAAGGTTTGAGTTTTACTTATCAAAACTATGAGGTCTTTATTAGGCGTCGTCTTGATAAAACGTGAGTTTTTTCTTAAACCTTAACCAAAATAGGAATCGAGATTTATACGTTGCTTTCATAAATGATGGGCAATTTCTATGATCTCTTTCGCCCTATACATCAAGGTTTAATAAAACGTTTAATTTCTTTTATAAAACCCATTTTTTATGACATTTGAAAATAACTTCTTTTTAGCTTTCTCGTAGAATAGGAATCAACCTTCATTAGCATCCCCAATTTTTAGCCTTGTGATGCTAATATCCTACTTTGATTGATTTTAGAAAAATCTTTATCATTTAATCTTTTGGAATCATTTTTGGTGTCACGAAATCTAATCAAGCATAAACACGCGTCGGGGCTATTCACGGGCATGTAAGCCATCAAAATATCCCCGAACGCCAACAATCACATATTTCACTACTACGGGGCCTTAAACCCGATTCTCGCCTTGGCGTCGTTTTAAGGCCCGACGATTACATGTTACAAAACGAGCACCTTGAATCTATTACATACATCAAAACGTCCATCATCGGATTTGAACCACGGGGTCGCGTTCCTAGGCTCACACGAGATTACGACATACCCACGAAATGAATGCTACATAACTAACCAACCCAGATTTATCTAATACACCATGATATCCGAAAATGACAATCTAAATAAATTACACCCAATAAATTATCACAAACAAGCTAGAAATTTCATCAATTGGATATCCTCGGGTTATTAGGAAGAATTTTGTTCCGATGGAACCCTCACCAATAATCCCTAATCCATGATTGTTCAACAAGATCCATGAAAGTTATATCTAATTTACCCAATCAATATGACATGAATTACTAGAACAAATAGAAATTTTCACCTTGCAATTGATCTCAAATGGGTGTGAACTTGTGTATTTGAATAGGATGAAGAGTGTATTTGATACAATCAAAATCAAAAGAATTAAATTCTCTCTTCTTTCTCTCTTTTCTTCCTATTTGATTGCAATTTTTTGCTCTTTTTTCTCTCTATTTCCGTGCTTCTTCTTGTTGCTGGAATTCTTCTCCTTCCAAAACCTTCAACTCCTTCCACCCCTGTATGCTGAGCGAAAATGAGCTGAAATAGGCTGGCCAGAGCCAGCCGCCTGCCTTCCACTCACCCCGATTTCGAGTTCCGTGTTTCGAGTTCCGTGTTTTCAAAAGGCGCACTATTTGGCTGCAGATCAATCCGCGGCTGGACGATTTGACTTTCTCATTTTTCGTGCCACGCCTCGATTTTCGTGTCGTAACGTCGGTTTTCGCTGACAGGCTCGTATTCGGCAGTCCGGGAAATTCCGAGAGACGTGCCACCTCATTCGGGGACGTCTGCTCTGGATGGCCTTATTGTCACGTCAGCTTTGGCCGCCAAACATTGCGGTGGTATCGGGCGCTCGCCCTTGTGCCTCCCCCCCCACCCTTGGCTCCCGCAAGCCGGTTCAATTGCCGATTTTGCCCTCCTGTCATGGTTAGTACAAGGAATGCAAAATTTGGGTGTCTACAACTATTATTTAATCCTAATAGGGATTGAGAATTAATTAATAGAAGTACTCTCTCATAAATTCCTAATTAGATTAGGAGTTTAATTAATTAAAGGAGTTTAATTAAAATAAAAACCCTAATCCTAAATAGTTTAGGAGGGTTCCCTATATCTATAAATAAGAGGAGTCTTATCATGATTTAGGGTTAGACAGTTACACACACTTCCATACGAATTGGAGAGAGAGAGAGAGTACTTGCAATTTTTATAGAGATAGAAACTAGGGTTTTGCCAACACCCATCTTCTTGAACAACTATTATTCCTTGGTGGATCACCTCTAGAGGCCAAACACTTGGGTGGCTAACGTTGATCAAAGGAAGGAATTTAATCGGTGGAATTCAAGGAGAACACGAAGGATTTGGAGGTGAACTCGTACCTGTGGAAGCATGGTTGTACAAGGGTATGATTCTCATACTTTATCTCTTTCGTTTAATTGATAATTGAGCACATGGATGATCATGGTGATGGTTTGTATGAAAAAATTTAAAATTCGTTTTATTGCGCTTCCGCACTATTTATGTAATTTGATTGCATGTTCGCGCTATATACAAACCTAACACAGGCGATGTGTGCCCGACGAAGAGATGGATAGCATCTTAACTCATTGTCATTCTTTAGAGTATGGTGGGCACTATGAAGGAGAACGGACAGCGGCAAAAGTGCTCCAATCAGGGTTTTTTTGGCCCTCGTTGTTCAAAGACGCTCATCTTTTTGTCCTAAAGTGCGACCGATGCCAACGGGTTGGAAATATCTCAAAGTGGAACGAAATGCCTCTCAACAACATACTTGAAGTTGAACTTTTTGATGTATGGGGCATCGACTTTATGGGGCCATTTTCTTCATCATTTACCAATCAATACATATTATTGGCAGTTGACTATGTGTCCAAATGGGTTGAGGCAGCCGCATTACCCACCAACGATGCCAAGGTTGTTTTGCGATTCTTACAGAAGAACATTTTCACCCGATTCGGAACACCACGAGCCCTAATTAGTGATGAAGGCACCCATTTCTGCAACAAACACTTTACCAAGCTTCTTGCTACGTATGGGGTTAAACACAAAATAGCTACAGCTTACCATCCCCAAACAAATGGTCAAGCCGAAGTGTCGAATCGTGAGATTAAGAGCATCTTGGAGAAAGTCGTGAATCCGTCACGTAAGGATTGGGCGATGAAGTTAGATGATGCTTTATGGGCTTATCGCACAGCATACAAGAACCCCATCGGAATGTCACCGTATCAAATGGTTTATGGAAAAGCGTGTCATTTACCGGTGGAGCTGGAACATAATGCGTATTGGGCTATTCGTAAGTTAAACTTTGATCTCCAAGCATAAGATGAGAAAAGGCTTCTTCAATTGAACGAGATGGAGGAATTTCGACATCACGCGTGTGAGAATGCTAAACTCTATAAGAAGAAAGTAAAGAAATGGCATGACGCATTCTTGATCGGAAGTTCGAGCCGGGCCAGACGGTATTGCTATTCAATTCTAGGTTGCGTCTTTTTTCCGGAAAATTGAAGTCAAGATGGTCGGGACCATTTGTGGTTACTTCAGTCACGCCGCATGGAGCCATTGAGGTTGAAGAACCAAGCTCGAAGCGTACGTTCAAGATCAATGGTCAACGACTGAAACACTACTGGGGGGGAGACGTCGATCGTAACCCGGCATCGATCTATTTGATAGACGCACCTGATTCTTGAGCACAGTAGCAAAGTCGGGCTGAGGACTTTAAACTAAGTGCTATTGGGAGGCAACCCAACGTTTAATTTTACTCCAACAATTTCTATTTCCAATTTATAAAATAGCCATTTATTTTTATTTTTCTATTTCCACTACTGTGTTTTAATCTCTGCAGTTGCATGAAGTAAGGATATTAAGAAGCCAAGTGTACAAGAATGAGAAGAATGTTTGACGAAGCATTGACAAAGTGTAACAGGGAAGCTTCAAGCTGCTCCAAGCGCCCCGATGCTGTACCTAATAGCATTCGATCGCCCCAGCGCTCAAGGCAGTACGTCCCAAACAGATCTAGCACCACCGCGCTTAAAGAGCAAACAGATACAGCGCCCCGGCGCTGAACCCATCCTCTAGTTTCTATTTACAGCGCCCCAGCGCTGCAGGTAGGTAAAATCCCAGCGCCCCGGCGCTACGAGCAGGTAAAAGAAAAAAAATAGGGCTTTTCGCCCTAATCTGGTAATATAGCAGCCACACTTCTTCTCCCATCTCTTGTTCCTCTCCTCCTCCCTCACAATACCACCCTCCTTCCCCATTTCCGTTTCATATTGGCTCTTCGGAGCAGTGCTACTTATTATCAAGGATTAGGCGCATCAATTAATAACTCTACCTACAGTTTTTTTCTCTCTCTCTTTCAAAGATATATCAAGGTGAGTTTAATTTTTTTTTATTATAAATTGAGTTAGGTCTGCAAGGTATGGTGCAATAACTATCCTTTATTTGCTATGATGCCTTGATTGGGTGTGCGTATGTTATGTTCTGGGTTTATTCTTTCATTCATATAGGCATAGCATATTGAAATTATCTGTCGCCCGCCAAGTGTTTGATAACCTGTTTGTGAGAACTTTCTTTGAGAAAATGTGCAACTGAATGCTTATTGGCTCATGACATACAATAAACACTCACTGATATTTCACAATGACACCATTTTGGCTTAATTAACCATGTGATTGCACTAAACCTTAAGTTTGGGGGTATAGGCTATGAAGTCGTTTCAAGTTGTTTGTGTTCATTCACTCTTAGCTTAAATATATTGTTTGTGCAAATTATCATGGTGTAATGGACTGATTTTCGCTATCTCTTGATTTTAGGTCAAACATGGCATCCAAAAGGCATAGAGGTGAAGGTTCTTCTTCTGCCCCAACCAAGTCATTCGACAAAAAGTGATTCGTCAGTGCCGCGGCTCAAGAAAGATATACTAAAATGGCACAGCGGTCACTAGTCCCGGAGAGGGGTTTAATGCCAGACACGCAGGACGGAGAGATGACTGTCATGATCGCTAAGCGTAGATGGGGTACTTTCACTGCACAACCCAAACCAGCGATTATTGTGGTGGTGAAGGAGTTTTACGCAAATGTTAAGCAGCATGTCCAGTTTGGAGTATATGTGCGGGGGAAGAACGTGGACTTTAATTGCAAGGATATTAACGACATCTATGACCTGGAAGATGTGGGTGACCATAGCGAATACACGAGTTTTGTGCATGACGGACCTAATTATGATCAAATCATTCAAGAATTGTGCCAGCCAAATACAACATGGAAAACTCGTGAGCGTGATGGTATGACTTTTTCGCAGTCGAGGCTCAGTAAGTATGGAAAAGCTTGGTATGCTTTCTTATACGCGAAATTAATGTCGTGTCCTCATGTTAGCGATGTGACAAAGGAGAGGGTCGTGCTTCTATATTGTTTCTGGATAGGAAAGTTGATGAATGTCGGCCTCATCATTAGGAATTCCATCCTTCGTGCAGCAGAGGGCGGAACCACTGGTGGGTTGCCACATCCCTCTCTTATTTGTGCTCTCTGTGCACGGGCGGGGGTAAAATGGAAGGATGATGAGATGATTCAGCCACCCCTGCCAGTTCTAGACCATAAGATGATAATGCGCTACACGGTAAAATGGACAGGAGGTGCAAATCATCCACGTGGATTAGGATTTATAGTTTCACAGCCAGACCCTCAGCAAGTACCTAACCCTACGTCGTCAAGTTCTTATGCTGCGAGGCCTCGCTTTGAAGTTCCTTGTGAGGTCCAGCGTGAAATTGATGGATGGTTTTATAATATCGAGGCACAAAATGTTCGTTTGGCTGAGCGACAAGATATCATGTATGCGTACAATGTCTCGTTCAATACTTCCATGGTAAATATGTTTGCTCAGCTGAACCCTTCAGTTGATTCAAGTCAGTTTTCAGTTGCGCCCGTTTTTCCTGTTTTTCCCCATCTGATCTGGAGCGAAGCGATGATGAGGAGGTTCCTCCCAACGAGTGACCTAATCAGGGAAGTCCTCAATTCTTCATTTATTTATGCTTACACAATGAGGACATTGCGTTACTTAAGTTTGGGGGTGCTTTATGTTTTATTGTTGATAGTTAGTGCATATAGAGTAGGAGGATGTGGTTTAGTTATGCATTTATGCATGTTTCATTATAGTATAGGTTGCATGACATTGGTAGATTAGGATTGCATTTTAGGTTGTGTTTTGCATCTAGTTGCATGAATCAAGCAATAAATGATGTAGTGGTTTAATTTTGGCCAATGATAAGAATTGATTGATAGTGTGAGACTAGAATAGGATTAAAAACTAGTGTGGGGTGATGGCTGAAACAGTGAAGTTAATTATGCTTGTCTGAAACTCATGTTAGCGAGGAGAGCACAAAATTTACGGTTTGGTCAATCTGATTCAAATCTTTTCATGCTCTGTTTCTGGTAAGAAATTTGGGATAAAATTTGATGAAATTGGTGAATCATTTATGAAAGCAAACGTAAGCAAGAAATTAAGTTTGGGGGTGTATCATCATTTCGAAAAAAATAATAAAAAAAATAATAAAAAAAAATTCAGAAAAATATGAATTAATAATCTAACTTGACTAGTTTAGTTTTGTGGCCTTTGCTACTCGGGTTATTAGATCTGTAGGGGTGTTTTAATACCTAGTGCCCTAAAACCATCTAGTTTGGGAGTCATTAATTGAAAACTCGATACATGGGTAGCTCTGTAAGCCTAAGGAGACTAGACATTGCACGAGTCGAGTTTAGAAGCGAGATGGAACGTAAAACGCACTCGTTAAAGAATAAAGTATGTCTTTAATAGACCTTGGTGATACCCCTGTGCTTAGTAATTTCTTGTAGTAGTCGGATTGGTTGTGTTCACTGGTAGAATTAAGTAAAACTGGAGTTCTTTCTAAGAAATTGAGTATGTTAGTGATTTGAGTTATGATTGATTAAAGTTGTTGATTCACACACACACATGACATGGGTGATGACAAGTGTAATTTGGCTAATTGGTTCGCGTTGGAAATTTTTGCATTAGTTGGATATTCTGTTTGAATAATTGTACTATCTTTGAGGCCGGAGTTGGATACTAAGTTATTTGGTTGCTTGATTAGTAGTCATATAGTTATGGTGCTTTGTATATTGCATTGCTTGAGGACAAGCAATTGGTTAAGTTTGGGGGTATTTGATGAGTGGGTTTCATACCTATGAATCTAGTACTTTTGAGCTTAATTTATTATTACTCTTGAGTATTTTTATTATCATTTTATTCGTTTTTGTGTTTATTTTATGTAGGATGGAATTGGAGGGGTATTAAAGTCATTTCGGGTGAAGAATAATGCATAATAAAGATTAATGGGAATTGAACTTGAAGTTGAGGGCATTTTTGTGATTCTGGTTTCTAGACCGAGCGTCAGGGCGCTGGAATTGCTGTAGGATGAGCGTGGAGGCAGAAGATTGAAAGCTTTGTGCGGCTGTGACATAAAAAAAGAAGCCAATTAGGAATGGGAGAAGGGTTTTTAACTGATATAAATAGGGTAACAATTGAGGATAGGAGACACAGAGAATTTTTGCTGAAGTCTAGAAGAGCACTTGAAGAGATTACAACTGGAGATTGAAGATTGAAGATTGGAGGCTTTTATTGAGATTTTATTCTTCTCCTCTATTTGTAATTTGATTTAAGATGTTTTTAATGGGATATTTGGTTTTAATTTTCAGCATGAACTAACTTTTCAATTAAGGCTACAATTGAACCATTATTGATTATGGATTAATTATTTATTTGATTCTAATTATTATTTCATTATTAAATTGTCTATCATATCTGTATTAATTAATTATTTGTCTGGTCAACAATTAGCGGGATACTCTAGGTGAATTCGGGAGATGAAATCTGGGGTTAGATCATGATATGATAGCATGTATTCTTAATTATTTGCATGAGATGAATAATTAGGGGTGTGAAGTGAATAGGAATATCTCTTCGCTGCATGTAACTTTTGGGAATTGGTACTTAATGAATTTGATTCTTTTGTTTTGTATAGGAATATCGCAGAATAAATTGAGTTAGATAATTTTATTTGATCACTTGGAAAAGGGCTTATAAATAAAGTTGAATTCCTGTTAACAGCTTGGATGAATGAGATAATTGGATAAATTGGATATAATAATTCATATAACATAATCGGGGATATTGTGGTCTTAAGTCTTAATCATTTGAAATTCAACCTTTGTGATAGATAATTTTCTTAGTTAACTTTATTAGTCAAATCAATATTGAAATTGTGATCGTTTAAATAGAAACTGAATTAGTATAAAACTAGTAGTTGGAGTTTATTTAACTGGATTCCTTGTGGGTTCGACACTCATTACTTATTCTATATTACTTGTTGATCGTGTGCACTTGCGCGTAATTGATTGTATCTAAAATCGACAACAATCATCATCATTCTAAAAGCATTGCTCAAAACTATGGTTTATCACACTTAATATAACATCATGTAGATAATGAAAGTGCCTTTAATAAATTAATTCTTTTATTAATAACCAAATAAGATTACAATGTATATGCTACATCATATTAAATATGATTGACTTGTGTGCATACTACTTTCAGAAGGCATGTTAGGCTAAGTACTTTATTTCAGTTCTAAGGGATGTTGAATTTTATTTACAGTTTATGATTTAATTAAGTTGCATTATTTATTCCTTCTCATATGAAATTCATTCTTGATAATCTAAATTAATGTTTGAATGCTATTAGTTTAGATTGATTTAATAGGGCCAATTAAATTTATCTGACTCATATCATCTGATAGATTAAGGGATATTATTACTTGTGAAAGTAGTATGCACGCAAGCCAATCATATTTGATATGATGTAGCATATACTTTGTAATCTTATTCGGTTATTAAAGGCATTTTACTTTATCTACATTGTGTTGTTATATTAAATGTGATAAACCCATAGTTTTGAGCAATACTTTTAGAATCATGACGGTGATCATGCTAATGAGATCTAAATTCTAGATAGCTCACAAACTAAAATCGTTCCTAATCGTTGGATTACTAAAAAGGGGATTAGTGAATCCCGATAGATTAGTACATACGTTGCTTGCCCTTAGGAAGAGGATGATTGATCTCATAATCATTTGTGTGGAGACACTGAAGCAAGTATGTAGGTGCTTATTGGAGAATAAGTTCACTGAACGTGGCTCGTTAAGGAATACCTAATGGAGTTTTACTCGTCTTTCAATAAGAATTCCTCTTGTGATAGTAGTACAAGTGATCCTTGGGCTTGAGATCATCATAGTATCTTGTGTATGATGAGTTATACTTTGACATGTCCCTTAAGACCTTTAAGGTATATCAAAGAACATGATTGGATATAATAAGTTGTACATGGAGATAGGTGAATGATCAACAAAGAATCTACCACGTCTAGTAAAAGATGTGAATGTCCTATGTGATTTGATAAATGACAACTCAGTAGTCCTTAGCCAAGGCTGAATGAAATTAGAAAAGAGTTTCTAATTTGCATTATTTAGAGTTGTGCATTTGGGAATCGAAATACATATAATTAAATAAAATAAGACCTGACAGAAATTCCATGTCTTGTATTTAATTGGGACATTGTATGGTAGAAGGATTTGAAAGTAGTATGCACACAAGCCAATCATATTTGATATGATGTAGCATATACTTTGTAATCTTATGCATTTGTTAATGGCATTTTACTTTATCTACATGGTGCTGTTATATTAAATGTGATAAACCCATAGTTTTGAGCAATGTTTTTAGAATCATGATGGTGATCATGTTAATGAGATCTAAATTCTAGATAGCTCACAAACTAAAATTGTTCCTAATCGTTGGATTACTAAAAAGGGGATTAGTGACTCCGGATAGATTAGTACATACGTTGCTTGCTCTTATGAAGAGGATGATTGATCTCATAATCATTTGTGTGGAGACACTAAAGCATGTATGTAGGTGCTTATTAGAGAATAAGTTCACTGAACGTGGCTCGCTAAGGAATACCTAATGGAGTTTTACTCGCTTGTCAATAGGAATTCCTCTAGTGATAGTAGTATAAGTGATCCTTGGACTTGAGATCATCATAGTATCTTGTGTATGATGAGTTATACTTTGACATGTCCCTTAAGACCTTTAGGGTATGTCAAAGGGTATGATTGGGTATAATAAGTTATACATGGAGATAGGTGAATGATCAATAAAGAATCTACCACTTCTAGTAAAAGGAGAGAATGTCCTATGTGATTCGATAAATGACGACTCAGAAGTCTTTGGCCAAAGCAGAATGAAATTAGACAGGAGTTTCTAATTTGCATTATCAGAGTTGTGCATTTTAGAATCGAAATACATATAATTAAATAAAATAAGACTTGACAGTAATTCCATGTCTTATATTTAATTGGGACATTGTATGGTAGAAGGATTGAATTGTACAGTAACTATGCACTGAAAGGTTCTTTTATGATTAATGTTGAAATCTATATTATCTGGAAAGTCGTTGATCGCTAAGGGGGCTTACCCTTATTGTAGAATAAATATTATTTATTTAAATGAATTAAATAGTTTAATTTATTTATTTAAATAAGATTAGAATTATTCTAATTGATTTATTCACAACCGGTTTAATATGGAGAACCTAAAGGGTCACACCGCAAAAGGAAAATATTTATTTAAGAAGTAAATGGCATAATTGTAATAATAAGTTAAGTGTATTTAATTTAGTCTATGGAGATAAAATAAATTAAATAGCTTAATATTTATTATTTAATATTTTAGAAATATTAAATATAAATTAATAAGAGGAGTCTTATTATTATTATTACTATTACTATTATTTAATTCCTAATAGGGATTGAGAATTAATTAATAGAAGTACTCTCACATGAATTCCTAATTGGATTAGGAGTTTAATTTAATTAAAGGAGTTTAATTAGAATAGAAACTGTAACGCCCCCGAAACTCGAGTCTTACCTTGAACCCGATTCCGGCGCGTCACGGTACTACCCATACAACATAGGTTTACTAAAAATATGTAATAACAATAATATAACAACATATCCTCATCTAATCCCAGACACGAAGACCTTAAATAAAACACTTATGACCAAGGTTGAATAAATACCATGATCCTTTACAATATCTCATATGTGAACGCAAGGTTCAGATTCTGACTTTATCCAATCCCTGAATATTCGCAAGGTTATTCAATAACCAATACATTCGTTATAAAAATGTCCTTTATATAACATCGACATCCTTGTAGTTTACTATAACAAGTAACTAACATAATCACATCATAAATACTATAATGGATAACCTTCATTTCTAACTCAGGGTTTACATAGTCAAATTCACGTACATCATATACCGTCATCATAGCTAAATAATTACAGTAAAGGGACATTTAGCAACCTTCCTGTTTCCATGCGCCTCTAATCCTTATCATCACGATATCAAGATAATGCATTGCATCGTAAATCTGCAAAAGTTTTATTTTTGCAAGAATGAGCACGACGGCTCAGCAAGAACTGACAGTTTTCACATTTCATGCTTCACGTAACACATAAGTTTGCATTTTATCCATGCATCATGATTCTCATACTATGCATCTTACTCATGCATTATAAATCTTATGCAATTCATCCATATATATGCATCATGTATCTCATAGCATACTTCATGCATCTCACATTGTATATTTGCAATAATTCAAGTTCCACATAGAACAATATAGTCACATAATTGCATGTTATGCACACTTTAATCATGCTCTCATATAATCCACATAATAGTGAAAGATTTAGTAATCAAGTTATGTACTTCAATACATTTAAACAAGTTAACAAGTTACTGAAAGAACTTGCCTTTAAGCGTTCCTTGCCAAATTATGATGGCTCGTCCTTCAAATATCCTACACAATTTATTTAACAATAAAATACCAATTAGCCACTAAAAAGGCTTCATATAATGGTTTATATTATAAACCCACTTCATATCTTATAATGTTCGTTTTGTTTAACTCGAAATACTATTTAAGTTCTTTAAAACTTTACGCGGCGTTTCGACGTTTACACGTCACACACCTAATTCGCCTCCTTTGCATGTGCTTAGCATGCTCATACATTGGTTTATAACACACTATCATGTTTCATTATTATTAGAAACACAATATTAAATAAGATTATACACACTAGTTACGGCGTTACGACGCTTGCACGTCTATACGCCAAACTTGATTATTCGAACGCCCAGGCGACATGCATTTGCGTACGCCTAACATGCCCATTCAAATTGTCTAATACCTAAAGTTTAATGTTAAGTATCATTATAATTCATAATAATCATGTTTTAGAACTTAGAACATCATTTAACAATGTCGGGAGCATTATACTATGCACACACGCATGCCCGACGCCTACCGTTTGCACAATAGCCCTATAAACGGTTAATTTCAAAATTGTTCCAGGTAATAAATTTTAATTCTAATTAATGGATGTTGTAGGTCTATCTCTAAGCTTTCCGGATCATCTTGAATCGCCTAAATCCGAGTCCGTATGAGAAAGTTATGGCCATTTTTCCAACGGACGTCGAAGCTGAGTCGGGCAGCGCACACGCGGGCGGGCGGCACCAGGCGCACGGCGTGCGGCAGCGCGCGCGCGCGGGCGCGCGGGGCCTTGGTGCGGGCTTGCGGCTGGCCTGGTGGCCCTTGTCAGACAACGCGATTTTGACCCTCCTTCACTCCAAACCTCATAACTTCTTCTCTAGACCTTCAAATTGGTCCGTTCCGGACTCTATGGACTCCTAAGACATAGAGCTACAACATATCAAAAATTCAGAGCTACCCACTAACATTAACATGGCCAAATCTTAGGCCAAAGTATCAACTCATGCTCTGTTTTGAATGTTCTATGTGTTCTTCACTAAAATCATCACCAAATCTTTGTTTTAACACCTTTTTACTCGATTCCAGTTGGGTTAACTTGGTAATCCATGGAACTACAATACCATACCAACAAATAAATTAAACCAACACGAAATATTAGCTACAGATTGTCCAAAACAGTCCATAGGTCCAAGATTTGTCCAAAATGTCCATTGTTCTTCATGTTCTTCACGTTCTTCATCCTCCTTAAGCATAGGTACGAATTTCTTCCATTTTTGTTCCACTTTGATGTTATTAATAGCTTATATAATCTCTTAACAACATTTACAAATATCCAACACAAACAAAACCAACAAAAATCGCAAGAAAACCAACCCATGAGCATAAAAGCTCTAAAACCATGAAAATCTTGAAAACCTTAACCAAATCAAATGAAAATGGTTTCAAGTTAATGATTTACCTCTGTAAATCCCTCCTAGATGATATGAAGCTTTGCTAGGGCTTGGCTTGAGTCTCCTTCTTCCTTTTTTGGTTCACCCGAACCTCTACTTCTCTTCCTTTCTTCTTCTTCTTTTTCCGGCGACTCTTCTTCCTTTTCCGGTGACTTTTCCGGCGACTTCTTCCTCCTTTATTCTTCCTCTTGGCTGCAGATTTTCCCTCTCTCTCTCTCTAATTGCTGATGGTTTGGTTTGAATGAGGTGCAAGAGAGAAATCAAATGGTTTGAATGGGATTAAGTGTGGAGGAGTAAATTTGGGAAATGGGTTAGGAGCTCTATGAGCTTGCCGGCAATCTCCTCCCCATGCTCTCATTTGATTGGTCCAAAATGAGGGATTGGTTCCCTCTTGGGGTGACAAGCCAAAATAAATACCCAAAAACACCAAAATTATATCCGAAAACTCTCACTTTTGTACCAAAATTGGTAAATAACTCTACCCAAAATTAAAATGGGCATTACCATAAATATTGGAACACATAAAAATAATTATTACGGGGTTTGTCCATTTATTCGGAACAGTCTTATTATACATTTCGGATACGGATAAAATCACGTATCTGCTCGACTAAATTTTCTGACGCTTGGAAAAATTATTCCTTCGCATACACGTCTTAATGAAATTTATAGAAACCGAAAAAGACGAAAAAATATTCGGGGCCGTGTGAATAGTACCTCGGGAAACGTGCCCCGTGAATAGTGATTTTGTGATCTTTCGCAAAATCAATTATTCGCTCATACGGTTCAACAACGCATAAAAATTCATACATTGACCTCATCCAGGTTATAAAATAACCTTAAAACACGTCGCATAAAAATAATATTTAATCCGTTAATACTATTAATAAACCCAAATTACAAGGGTATTCACGATTCGCGATCGCTACTCTTTCCGATTAACTCCCCATAATCATATACATCAACGTACATATATCTCACCCATATTTTGGGTTAGCGTCTTTACAATAAATAACTCGTCCAATAATATTATCCTTCAACTATTTATTTAATCCAATAAATAGTACTATAGCGATATTTCTCGAATCACCCAAATTAGCTAATACGAAAACTTTCATACTCACTAATCATCGTCTACATATAATCTAGGTTATAATATAACCTTTAAACACTTACCACATAATATTATCATTAAAAATCTATTTTATTCAATAATATTCATAAGCTCGAATTATCAAGCTACCCATGACTCGCGATCGTTGCAATAATTAACTATTAACTCATTCATTTTGAATCTATGTATATATTTCACATTTATATATATACATATTAAGCTCATCAATTTAATCACATAAATATATATAACACATATATATATTCAAACGCGACTCATAATAAGAATTATTCTATATTAAATTCTTATTATAATTATTCTCGAAAATCCGGGTTGTCACATCCTTCCCTCCTTATAAGGATTCCGTCCTCGGAATCACAAATATCAAACCTCTTACTCGATTTTCGTCTAATTTCTTCCGAAATTTTATCGTTGAATAAATTTTAACGTATTACTATAACATAGGTTTCATATTACCTATTTAATCTCTGAGTATTATCCTATGTTTAACCCATCAATTTCCTTTTCTAAGGATCATTGTATGCCACAATCATCATCATAATTTAATATCATGATTTGCTAACTCATAAACATTCGGGATATTACATTCACCCATTCTTCTAAGAATTTCGTCCTCGAAATTTCAATGCATTCCTCTTTGCTTATTCTACCCATCAAAACTAGGTTTTCAGTCTAACCTTTACACTGTCCTCTTTCAAGGATTCACTTAAAATTGTCGCATTCTACGACTACTTCTCCTTGGGATAATCACCCTTCCTAAAATCAGTTTCCCGAATAATAGGAACCTTCAACAATTGTTTAATAATTGTGAAGTAACTTGAACAAATAGGAAATAAAATATTCCTTAAAAACTTTTCATATTATGCTGAGGGGCCATAAAGACCATGACCATAGAGGTTTACGGGTATTACTACCCCTACCGATTTCAATTAAGAAAAAGGTAATCTACCCCATAAAGACCATGAACATAGAGGTTTACGGGTATTACTACCCCCTACCGATTTCAATTAAGAAAAAGGTAATCTACCTCCGTACGCCAGGTGATCAACCTTTTGTACTCTGACGTTGTGCACAACTTTCTAGCTAAACGACTATATGCGTTTGCTTGACCACCATAGGGTCAGTCGGGATTTTTTTCGACATCAAATACCCCAATAATAGGGTTGTTCACCTCAGCTTACTACAAAATTTCGCACCAAAATAATTTGGTTTAGGCATAAATTATCAAATAATGCTTGAATTTCATAAACACATTGCAACATTTGTCTAGCCGAATCAAATAGCTTAGACTTTTATTAACAATTTGGACATCAATCGAATTATTTTAGCCAACTCAATTGGCATACTTTTTCATACTTTAAAGAAAACAAAAATCATTTTATGACGTCATGATACCACACTGTTTCTACAGTCCGTTGAGGATTCCGTCATTTCGTGATTTTGTCATACTACATCATACCATAGTGGGTTGACGATACTATGATCACATCCAACACTAGGTTAATCTGCATTGATGACTCCATCATCTGTCATTCTACACCAGGTTTTATGATGCATTGATGACAATTTAAAAATACATTTTGATATTTTCAAATCAACTTTGTCTAGCCGAAATTATTAGCATAGACATATGAATAATAGTACATTTAAAATCCTTGGTCCAGAAATCTGGCTCCATACATTTTTCGAAGAGCAAAAAGTGCAAATTTCAGCACGAAGTCAATAAATTTCGAAGTCTAACATAGCTAGAAGATTTGGAATATCCATGTCTCCTCATCAACTTCAATTTCTCCCATTTCTCCACTATTTAATAATCCTATCTATTTCTAACTCCATCAATGTTCATCATTTTGAGAATTCACAGTTCTCAATCCATCACCTTTCCATACCCCAATATAGTTCATCAAACTTACCACACATTATGAGTTCAGAAACTTACCACAATCATATGAGTTTAGGAACTTATCCTAGTCAGACCAACATCGTCCATTCGCTGAGGGGTTCCACCATACCATATGATTATGAGTCACGAACTTACCATACGTGTGAGTTTAAAGAACTCGCACCTAATCTTAATATTCTCTAACTATCAAATATAAATATGAGAAAAGAATCACCTTCTCGTCATACGTATAGCGATAGCGCGATACCAGGTTCCAATGATTATCAATATAGGAAGCTAAGTGATTGTCGAACCTATCACAATCCCCTGCCCATACAAGGAATTGGTCAACTCGGCCACTAATCAATATAGGAAGCTAAGCGGTTGTTACACCAAGCACAAATTCCCCGCCCATACAAGGAATTGTTCAACTCAACCACTATACCGATATAGGAAGCTAAGTGGTTCTCGAACCAAGCACGAATCCCCCGCCCATACAAGGAATTGTACAACTCAGCCACTAACATGAGTCCTCAATTGAAATCACCCCCAATCCTAGCTTACTCGTTGCTTAACAAGAATTTAATGCGTGTTTCATCACCCATAACTCTTTCCGAGTTTTACTCGTACTATCTCATAGTACCATCTGTCTATAGCATTCAGCTAAAATTTTCAATCATTCAATTGATCATCTGTCATTCTATGACTTAATCCAATCACATCGTGATCTTACTCTACAATCGTTTTACATTACGATCTTCCTTATCCTACGATCGTTTCATCCTACGACCTTCTCTACTCTTCTCTTTAATCATAATATATGATTTTATGCCTTTACGCCTTATAGACCTCGTCTATTGATCAATACTTATCATCTATATCACTGGAGTCAGGTAACTCCCAATTCTCATCTTTTATAACGCATCGAGATTCTTCTTTGAATCGTCTTATATATATCTCAACTCTTACTATGAATTTTCTAAATTCATTTACTATCAATTAAACTCTATTTGAGTTTTATTCCTTCACTATCTTCATCATTATTATCTTTCTTCACTACAGTTATAGCCTAAGGTACTCTTACCTAAGGTTTATAACCTATCAGCTCTGATACCAACTGTGACGCCCCCGAAACTCGGGTCTTGCCTTGAACCCGATTCCGGCGCGTCACGGTACTACCCATACAACATAGGTTTACTAAAAATATGTAATAACAATAATATAACAACATATCCTCATCTAATCCCAGACACGAAAACCTTAAATAAAACACTTATGACCAAGGTTGAATAAATACCATGATCCTTTACAATATCTCATATGTGAACGCAAGGTTCAGATTCTGACTTTATCCAATCCCTGAATATTCGCAAGGTTATTCAATAACCAATACATTCGTTATAAAAATGTCCTTTATATAACATCGACATCCTTGTAGTTTACTATAACAAGTAACTAACATAATCACATCATAAATACTATAATGGATAACCTTCATTTCTAACTCAGGGTTTACATAGTCAAATTCACGTACATCATATACCGTCATCATAGCTAAATAATTACAGTAAAGGGACATTTAGCAACCTTCCTGTTTCCATGCGCCTCTAATCCTTATCATCACGATATCAAGATAATGCATTGCATCGTAAATCTGCAAAAGTTTTATTTTTGCAAGAATGAGCACGACGGCTCAGCAAGAACTGACAGTTTTCACATTTCATGCTTCACGTAACACATAAGTTTGCATTTTATCCATGCATCATGATTCTCATACTATGCATCTTACTCATGCATTATAAATCTTATGCAATTCATCCATATATATGCATCATGTATCTCATAGCATACTTCATGCATCTCACATTGTATATTTGCAATAATTCAAGTTCCACATAGAACAATATAGTCACATAATTGCATGTTATGCACACTTTAATCATGCTCTCATATAATCCACATAATAGTGAAAGATTTAGTAATCAAGTCATGTACTTCAATACATTTTAAACAAGTTAACAAGTTACTGAAAGAACTTGCCTTTAAGCGTTCCTTGCCAAATTATGATGGCTCGTCCTTCAAATATCCTACACAATTTATTTAACAATAAAATACCAATTAGCCACTAAAAAGGCTTCATATAATGGTTTATATTATAAACCCACTTCATATCTTATAATGTTCGTTTTGTTTAACTCGAAATACTATTTAAGTTCTTTAAAACTTTACGCGGCGTTTCGACGTTTACACGTCACACACCTAATTCGCCTCCTTTGCATGTGCTTAGCATGCTCATACATTGGTTTATAACACACTATCATGTTTCATTATTATTAGAAACACAATATTAAATAAGATTATACACACTAGTTACGGCGTTACGACGCTTGCACGTCTATACGCCAAACTTGATTATTCGAACGCCCAGGCGACATGCATTTGCGTACGCCTAACATGCCCATTCAAATTGTTTAATACCTAAAGTTTAATGTTAAGTATCATTATAATTCATAATAATCATGTTTTAGAACTTAGAACATCATTTAACAATGTCGAGAGCATTATACTATGCACACACGCATGCCCGACGCCTACCGTTTGCACAATAGCCCTATAAACGGTTAATTTCAAAATTGTTCCAAGTAATAAATTTTAATTCTAATTAATGGATGTTGTAGGTCTATCTCTAAGCTTTCCGGATCATCTTGAATCGCCTAAATCCGAGTCCGTATGAGAAAGTTATGGCCATTTTTCCAACGGACGTCGAAGCTGAGTCGGGCAGCGCACACGCGGGCGGGCGGCACCAGGCGCACGGCGTGCGGCAGCGCGCGCGCGCGGGCGCGCGGGGCCTTGGTGCGGGCTTGCGGCTGGCCTGGTGGCCCTTGTCAGACAACGCGATTTTGACCCTCCTTCACTCCAAACCTCATAACTTCTTCTCTAGACCTTCAAATTGGTCCGTTCCGGACTCTATGGACTCCTAAGACATAGAGCTACAACATATCAAAAATTCAGAGCTACCCACTAACATTAACATGGCCAAATCTTAGGCCAAAGTATCAACTCATGCTCTGTTTTGAATGTTCTATGTGTTCTTCACTAAAATCATCACCAAATCTTTGTTTTAACACCTTTTTACTCGATTCCAGTTGGGTTAACTTGGTAATCCATGGAACTACAATACCATACCAACAAATAAATTAAACCAACACGAAATATTAGCTACAGATTGTCCAAAACAGTCCATAGGTCCAAGATTTGTCCAAAATGTCCATTGTTCTTCATGTTCTTCACGTTCTTCATCCTCCTTAAGCATAGGTACGAATTTCTTCCATTTTTGTTCCACTTTGATGTTATTAATAGCTTATATAACCTCTTAACAACATTTACAAATATCCAACACAAACAAAACCAACAAAAATCGCAAGAAAACCAACCCATGAGCATAAAAGCTCTAAAACCATGAAAATCTTGAAAACCTTAACCAAATCAAATGAAAATGGTTTCAAGTTAATGATTTACCTCTGTAAATCCCTCCTAGATGATATGAAGCTTTGCTAGGGCTTGGCTTGAGTCTCCTTCTTCCTTTTTTGGTTCACCCGAACCTCTACTTCTCTTCCTTTCTTCTTCTTCTTTTTCCGGCGACTCTTCTTCCTTTTCCGGTGACTTTTCCGGCGACTTCTTCCTCCTTTATTCTTCCTCTTGGCTGCAGATTTTCCCTCTCTCTCTCTCTAATTGCTGATGGTTTGGTTTGAATGAGGTGCAAGAGAGAAATCAAATGGTTTGAATGGGATTAAGTGTGGAGGAGTAAATTTGGGAAATGGGTTAGGAGCTCTATGAGCTTGCCGGCAATCTCCTCCCCATGCTCTCATTTGATTGGTCCAAAATGAGGGATTGGTTCCCTCTTGGGGTGACAAGCCAAAATAAATACCCAAAAACACCAAAATTATATCCGAAAACTCTCACTTTTGTACCAAAATTGGTAAATAACTCTACCCAAAATTAAAATGGGCATTACCATAAATATTGGAACACATAAAAATAATTATTACGGGGTTTGTCCATTTATTCGGAACAGTCTTATTATACATTTCGGATACGGATAAAATCACGTATCTGCTCGACTAAATTTTCTGACGCTTGGAAAAATTATTCCTTCGCATACACGTCTTAATGAAATTTATAGAAACCGAAAAAGACGAAAAAATTTTCGGGCGTGAATAGTACCTCGGGAAACGTTCCCCGTGAATAGTGATTTTGTGATCTTTCGCAAAATCAATTATTCGCTCATACGGTTCAACAACGCATAAAAATTCATACATTGACCTCATCCAGGTTATAAAATAACCTTAAAACACGTCGCATAAAAATAATATTTAATCCGTTAATACTATTAATAAACCCAAATTACAAGGGTATTCACGATTCGCGATCGCTACTCTTTCCGATTAACTCCCCATAATCATATACATCAACGTACATATATCTCACCCATATTTTGGGTTAGCGTCTTTACAATAAATAACTCGTCCAATAATATTATCCTTCAACTATTTATTTAATCCAATAAATAGTACTATAGCGATATTTCTCGAATCACCCAAATTAGCTAATACGAAAACTTTCATACTCACTAATCATCGTCTACATATAATCTAGGTTATAATATAACCTTTAAACACTTACCACATAATATTATCAATAAAAATCTATTTTATTCAATAATATTCATAAGCTCGAATTATCAAGCTACCCATGACTCGCGATCGTTGCAATAATTAACTATTAACTCATTCATTTTGAATCTATGTATATATTTCACATTTATATATATACATATTAAGCTCATCAATTTAATCACATAAATATATATAACACATATATATATTCAAACGCGACTCATAATAAGAATTATTCTATATTAAATTCTTATTATAATTATTCTCGAAAATCCGGGTTGTCACATCCTTCCCTCCTTATAAGGATTCCGTCCTCGGAATCACAAATATCAAACCTCTTACTCGGTTTTCGTCTAATTTCTTCCGAAATTTTATCGTTGAATAAATTTTAACGTATTACTATAACATAGGTTTCATATTACCTATTTAATCTCTGAGTATTATCCTATGTTTAACCCATCAATTTCCTTTTCTAAGGATCATTGTATGCCACAATCATCATCATAATTTAATATCATGATTTGCTAACTCATAAACATTCGGGATATTACTGAAAACCCTAATCCTAAATAGTTTAGGGAAGGGTTTTCCTACATCTATAAATAAGAGAAGTCTTATCATAGATTAGGGTTACACACTCTTGCATAAGAATTGTAGAGAGTATTTACAATTTCTATAGAGATAGAAACTAGGGTTTTGCCAACCATCTTCTTGAACAAGTATTATTCCTTGGTGGATCACCTCTAGAGGCCAAACACTTGGGTGGCTAACGTTGATCAAAGGAAGGAATTTAATCGGTGGAATTCAAGGAGAACGCGAAGGAATTGGAGGTGAACTTGTACCTGAGGAAGCTAGAATTCTACAAGGGTATAATTCTTATTCTCCATCTCTTTCGTTTAATTAATAATTGTGCATAAAGAAAGATCATGGTGATGGTTTGTATAAAATTTTAAAATCTGATTTTATCGCGCTTCCGCTTTATTAATGTAATTTGATTGCATGTTCGCGTTATACAAACCTAACAGTGGTATCAAGAGCCAAACTTTATGCGAATTATTAATTGTTTTGATTCTGTATATACATTGATATGTGTTAAGAACAATTTAATTGGGCATAATTGTTTGTGTAAAATTATTTTATTTATTTTTTTATTTATTTTGATTTTATTTATTTTCAATTAAGATAAAAGGTTTATTTTGAATTGGAATATAATTAAAATTAAAAGTTTTATTTGAACTTGGAATTGGATTCTACGTTAACTAGAATAAAGGAGTTTATTCATATATGGAATAAGATTCCATGTTTCCTAGAATAAAAGAGTTTATTCACATATGGAATATGATTCCATGTTTCCTAGAATAAAGGAGTTTATTCACATATGGACCTAGAATAAAGGAGTTTATTCACATATGGAATAGGATTCCATGTTTCCTTTAAAAATAAAGATGTTTATTTTGATAAGGAATAGGATTCAACATATTTTATTTTCCAACAATTTTAAGTTAAAAATAAAGGAGTTTATTTTAAACTTGAAATTGGTTTCCATATTAATTAAAATAAAGGAGTTTATTTTGATTTGGAATTTGATTAAAAATAAAGGAGTTTATTTTTATTCAAAAAATTGGATAAATTAAAATAAAAGAGTTTATTTTGATTTGGAATATGATTAAAATAAAGAAGTTTATTTTAATTAAAATTGGATTTCATGATAACTAATTAGAGTTGGAATTGGATTCCATGATAACTAATTGGAGTTGAAATTGAATTTTATACTAACTAATATTGCCCATTAAATGATATCAATGCATATATGGAATGATTTTATTATTCATGGGATGAATGTTATTTATTGATACATATAGAGATATGTATGATAATAAATAGGGATTGATTATGGATAATTGACCAATGTGTGATTGGATTTATTTTAGTGGATGCTTGAATGTATGGGTTTTTATAAATGGGGTCTGCGTACCTCGTCTTCTCTAATTTTTCTTAATGTAAATTCTATCTCCCTCCTATGTATTTCCCCTTGACTGCTGATCAAGGTTTCTATTTATTGTAAATAGTTTTTGTAATAGGACTAGTTAGAATTAATTTTGAAGAATTGAAGACAAAGAAGCAAGGAGCGCTTGAAGACCCATTTGTAATGGAGCCCGGGTTTAAATGTAATAGTTATATTTAAATTTAATTCTTACACCCTAGGTTTGACCTTTTGGTTCACTTGGTGGCTCTAGTGAACCAAACTAGAATAAAAGTCCATAATCAATCCGGGTAGAATATAGTATTCTATATGTGCATGCTTACTATATATATATATTATATATTATCCAACATGTTTCACATGTAAAATAATATGACGCGTATTTTATATATATATGTGCATGCGCGCTAAACAAGATGAGACAAATAATAACAAACCCCTCAAAGAAATTATATTAAGTCCTAAGCGTTCAAAGATATTTGGAATATCGAACGTTGCCTTCTAGCATGGTAAAACGATAGAGTATTAAATATTTAATATGAGTTTGTTGTGTCACACAAGGCAAGTATTAAATATTTAAGATGTTGCTTTATCACATTTGATGCTTATACATAGACTGAACGATGCTGTTTTGTTGTGTCACACAAGGACAGTGTTTTTCTTTCGAATATATGGAAGTGCTAGGTTGGACTTAACTTGGATAATTTTGATTCGGAAGTGTCACACTTGATCAAAATAATCTAAGAGGCAAATTGAAAGGAGTTACATAGTGATGTAATTGACAATAGTTGTCTACCTATTTATTTATATATCGTTTGTTTTGTCACACAAGGCTATATACATTTGAAATGGGATCCTTATTCTCACTAGCAAATCTTTAATTAGATTTGCCGAACTGTATATTGAGGGTAATATAGTTTGATGAAAATAGTGGGAGATACCAATTTAAAATAAAGGCCTAATTTATTTTGGTAATTAATTAAAATGAATGTATGCTGAAATGTTGTTAAATTACAAATTCATTTATATAATTTTACGATGTCTAATTCACTATCACTGCATAGTATATTAGATGCTAATTAACCGGACCGAATTACACAGATTGGTTAAGAAATTTGAGAATAGTTCTCAAGGCTGAAAAGCTATCTTATATCCTTAATATGCCTATCCCTGCAATGGTTGCAGACAATGCCTCTGAGGAAGAGATTGCTACTTTTAGAAAGTGGCAAGATGATGCACAGTTGGCTCAATGCATCATGCTCGCATCCATGAGTAACGAGCTTCAGCGTCAACATGAAACTATGGATGCTCCTACTATACTCTTGCACCTTCAAGGAGTTGAAGGGTGAGGAAGCCAAAAACTTGTTGGTCGATTTCGCAATCGATAACACACACGTGCAAGTATACACGACCCACAAGTAATATATGATAAGATAAGAGTCGAACCCACAGGGAATTGTGACAAATAATAACCAAGTACCAATCGTATATCAATTTGATATAATTTAAACGATGAAGGTTTGATTGTTTGTTGATTGTTGAGTTCACAAGTTAAGTAATGAGTAAAATACGGTGAAATATCAAGATAGAAAGGTCTAAGATTACAATTTCCCCCAACACGTCATTTGAATCTCCTAACTCTCTCTTTTCAGTCAATTATAGCATACGAATTGACAACCGAGAAATCAAAACTACATAAGAGCCTCTGTCGATGGTCAATCACGAATCTTCCTAAGCGGTGCATAGGTATATGTCTATCCTATACACTATCAAGAGACTAATTTTAGGAATGATTTATAGACACGTGTCACCAAATCTAATTAATCCTCCCTTCCATTACCAACTTTCACCGCGGAAGTCATTAAGACAAGATTCTCAATATGTTGCATGCGGTAATTAGGTATATATCTATCCCAACTACTATCAAGATACCTATTATTGCAGATAATTAATAAGACACATGTCACTTAATCCAATTAATCACCCACAACAATCTATACTCTCGCATGTTATCATAACTAGGTCTTAACCTATAATCCGTTCGTCAAGTTCATATAGGTTCCCACGGTAATTACGGGCCAAGCAATTAATCTAGAAGCAAAGGTTATGACAATCAATTCACAAATGCATAACTAAAATCAATAGAGAGAGAATTCAATCCAAATTAAGTGTTGGGTTCCATTGCAATCTTAGAACAAAAGGTTAGTTCATGATAGCTACAATAAACATCATTTTCAATTGATACATTGTCAAATTCGAATTACAAAGGAGATGGAAATCTAGAAATGAAACCACTTTTGAAGCTATTCAGCTGGTGTTCCTTTGGTTGCTGATGGTTTCTAGCTCTCCACCTTGGCCTTGCAATTCTTCTTGACTGAGTTCCTTGGCTTTTGACTTGATTCAACTTGATTTGCAGCCTTGAGCTCTGTTGGTTGATGTATTTTGTAGCCTCCCTCTCTCTAGATATCTGATATGAGGCTTAGAAGAGATTATATATAGTTTTCATCAAGAAACCCTAGCCAAAATCGGACAAAATGGAGCTCAGATCGCACTATGGGCTGTGTCAGATCGCACTCAGCACGGCGGCGTGCGTCCGCACGCCCAGGCGTGCGCCCGCTCGCCCGTGCCTGCATGTCGCCCAACTGCCGAGGCCCCGCGCCCAGCTTGCTGCACGCCAACGCCGAGTCCACCCGCGCGCGCCCGCACGCCCAGGCGTGCGCCCGCACGCCCGCGCCTGCATGCCGCCCAACTACCGAGTGCCAACGCCGAGTCCGCCCGCGCGCGCCCGCACGCCCAGGCGTGCGCCCGCACGCCCGCGCCTGCATGCCGCCTAGCTGCTGAGGCCCCGCGCCCAACTTGCCGCACGCCGCGCCCAGCGCCTGTCGAGTGCCGCCCGTGCGCCTGCACGCCTAGGCCTGCATGCCGCACGCCGCGCCCAGCGCCTGTCGAGTGCCAACGCCGAGTCCGCCCGCCCGCGCCCGCGCGCGCCCGCACGCCGCGCCCAGCGCCTGATGCCAACGCCGTACGACACGCCGCCCAACGCCGTGCACGCAATCCAACGCCGTGCACGCCCAACTTCCACATGTCATCAAATTAAGCCCCGAGCATCGCCAAACATAAATTTTCACCGTGTTATCATTCGGGCACGGATATCTAAGCACGGGCTTGCCCTCGTGGCTTGGCCGACGCCGCACGCCGTGCACGCTTTCCGACGCCGTGCACGCCCAACTACCGAATGTTATCAAATTAAGCATCGAGCGTCGCCAAGCACATATTTCCATCATACTACCATTCGGGCACAGACGTCCAGGCACGGACATTGAGTCAATACAAACAACTATCCGAGCGGTCTTTATTTCAATTCCTACAAACATAATGAAAATGCATCAAAGCAACATAAAACATGTAAAAATAACTAAAAACTAATTTATGTAGAAATAAGATAAAAATACAAAAAAACACATAAAATACCTAAAGACTTGCAAATTATCAATACCAAAAGTATCCAAATTGTGTGTATAAAATACACTCATCAAATACCCCCAAACTTAAATCTTTGCTTGTCCTCAAGCAAAACAAACCTAAATTAAACAATTCAAAAACTTCTAATATAACCTAACTTGAGCAATGAATTAATAAGCCGACAATGGTCTCAAAGGCATCAACACAAAGAACTCAAGAGAACAAACAAGGGGTTGCAAGTCTAAACTTTTAGTTAGCTAGTCATATTTTTGCTTAAGGCCCCTTCTGTGTGTGTGTGAGTACCCAATAGCACTAAACCAACCAAGCTCGGATGAACTAAGCAACCACATTACCTTATGAAATAATCAAAATAAACCCCAAAACAACATGCTTAACACATCACTCAATACAAAGGTGTACAAATCACAATTCCAAAAATTTTGAGAACCAAGGGCTCTAGGTGAGTGCATTTTATGCTCCATCTCAATCCTTAAGCACGCTTATATGGGCGAGTGCGTTTTACGCTCAACCTCAACCCCATGCAAAATTTGCAATAAACAATTTTTTTTTATCACAATTATAAGAGAGTGCGTTTTACGCTCTATCTCTCCTACGCATGTGTCCATGAGTGAGTGCGTTTTACGCTCCATCTCAACTCACCACATGACCATCAATTCAAACATAACAATTTTGGACACCTTGGTTCGAGTGATGTTTAAACGAGTTCTAGAGTTTATAGATATTTTTCACAAGCATTCGGTTATAAAAGCCTTCTCTAAGCATACAACTAGCTTAATACTCATGGGTAAGTGCATGAAAGTGAAAGGAAGCATAAGCAAAATAATAACCAATAAACGTTAAGCACAAAGACTAAGCAACAATTGTCTACGTCTCATGAGTTAGATTCTCTTCAAACAAGCCATTATCATAGACCATGGATTATAGTTCAAATCAAATTAAAACAATGCTCAAGGGACACATCCTAAAAAAAAATTTTTATTTTTTTTTTGAATAAAAAGAAAAACATACTTAAATCACACAAAACTAAATTAAACACACAAATATGCAAATACGAAGTACTACCCCCAAACTTAAATGTGACATTGTCCTCAATGTTTATAATAAACAGAATTAAAATAGAGAACTTCACTGAGGGTAATCAAGCAACATCATTATAGTGTGGTGTCGCTTGGACGCTTCCGGACTAACAAAATCTTGTCATGGTCTTTGGTTGGCTTGGACGATGAAGCTTCACTCCATATGTTGCTTGGAAGCCATACCAGATCAATGCCTCATGAAGAACAGCCCATATTAGCTAAGAAACTCTCTCAGGCCAAATATCAAACACGTGGCATGCACCTCCCAAAATCTCAGTTGTCAATGCATTGGGAAGCAGGGATAGCCCTCCACAAAGTCTTGCAATGGGAGAATTGGAGTGTTCCTGCAATAAAACTCAACCCAAGCACAGTCCCAAGAAAGTAAAATTTGAAATTAACAGACCTTGTTACCTTTTCTTGGAAAACTAATGAAAAGCCATGGGAATTCTTCAAAATCTGCTAAATCCTTGTTGAATTTCAAGTTAGAAGATGACAATGCTGACGGATTATAGAGATTGGATGCCCAATTAGAGTGATGGGGCACGAATTTGAGTTTGGGAAAAATGCATGTAAGTTGGCTTTGGAGTGGGAGGAGAGAGATATAAGTTGGACTATAGAAATGAGCTGATGGGTGCATATAAGCTGTTGGTGGCTGTCATGGCTAGCATGCACGCTGCTGAGTGTGAAGAGCAAAACCTTGCAAAACTAGCCAAATCCATGAAACCCTTGGTGAATTGAAGGCTAAGATGGTGAATTTGATGATGAATTGCAAGCCTTGTATGCTAATTTGGACAATGGGTGGTGGATTTTAACTTTGTTATGATGTGCAAAATGTTGGCTCTTGGCTTTGGAGGAGAGAGACAAAAGAGTGGAATGCCAAAAATTTGCATATGGGCTGCTATTAAGGACAAGCATCAGCTGGCTGGTGCTATGCTGCTGTTATGATTTTCAATGTTGGATATCTGCAACAAGCAATATTACACACATTAATCACACTTAATCTTAAAATCGAAAATAAACTACACCAAACTTTTTTTTTTATAAATAAATTAAAAAAATAAAAAAAATAAAATAATAAAAAAAAAACAAAATAGCTCAAAAAATAAAATAGAGATTTGGGTTGCCTCCCAAATAGCGCTTGAGTTAAAGTCCTCAGCCTGACTAACTTCCTATTTCCTTTTAGTCTGGCTCGATTGCAAAAATGACCTTAGCATGCCTTCGTGCTGTCATTTCCTTAATTTGCATGGCATGCATGCATACTAGGCGACTCCCAAACTCAGTTTCTTCTATCAGCAAAAAGAAACTTTCTTCATTCGCTTCATCTTTTAGTAGGGGTGAAACATCTGAGGGCATTACTTCGGTGAGGTCCAATGTCTCAAGCTCACCTAGCTTATTGTTCTTATATAAATCCTCCTGTATGAGCTGACAGTGGCTAGGGGTCTGCTCTATTGTGTCTATGAATGACATAGTGACATTAAGTTTCTCAAGCACAAGTGGATCCTCAACGATCTTTTCATGAACCTCAACTTCATCATGCCATGGCTCTAACTGTAAACTAGCTCCCATGTCACCTAGAGCTTTGCCCACGACATGACTACTCAATGGGCACGGGACTGCAAAACCACCCAGATCCTTGAGCTTTGGAGGAGAAGGTATATGGGATACACTCGAAATTAGCTCATCATCATCATTGGGGCTCAAGGCTAGATCCTCGACCTCCTTTTCTTGTTTCCCACATATCTCTTCCATATCAGAATCATCATCAATTAGCATGTTTGGTTGCAGCTTTGGCACGTGAAATCCATCAGTCTCGGGAACCATGTCATTGGGCCATTCGCCTTGATATCTATCGTTGAAGGCGATAATAAGCTGTCCCATCTGGTTCTCAAGATTTTGAATCGACATATGCTGACTTTTCACAATCTCCTCAATCGAAGCTATGGTCAGGGACTCAAGTTCCTTCACATTTGAATTTTCTTCTAGCGACAATGAAGGTGGACATGAGAATTCTGGTGCATATGCAGGACTCGGAGCATAGTATTGATCTTCATAATTGTAGCTCCATGTAGAATCTGGGTGATACCCCCAATCTTGGTGATAAGCATCGGAACAGTCATAACTGTTGGAGTAATCGCCGACGTTGCTACCATACCATGCCGCCTCGAAATTAATGGTGCATATATGACTCGGATGGTTTCCATCACAATAATCACAATTCACCGCAACACTTTGAGTACGTTGGGCCACTAGAGCGTTAACATTCCTTGACAGTTCCTCTAAATGAGCCACCACCTCATCAAATCCATCCATCCATGCCGCTCCTGATTGGGTCATTCCCGTGTGAGGCCATTGATAATTATAGTTGGCCATGGTGTACCTCGTAACGAATAAGGCATTAAATAGAAAAAAAAATGTTAAAAAAAATGTATTTACAAGTTTAAATCAAGATCAAATCGATTGAAATTAATATTGGTAAAATTATTAGAACAATTCCCCGGCAACGGCGCCAAAAACTTGTTGGTCGATTTCGCAATCGATAACACACACGTGCAAGTATACACGGCCCACAAGTAATATATGATAAGATAAGAGTCGAACCCACAGGGAATTGTGACAAATAATAACCAAGTACCAATCGTATATCAATTTGATCTAATTTAAACGATGAAGGTTTGATTGTTTGTTGATTGTTGAGTTCACAAGTTAAGTAATGAGTAAAATACGGTGAAATATCAAGATAGAAAGGTCTAAGATTACAATTTCCCCCAACACGTCATTTGAATCTCCTAACTCTCTCTTTTCAGTCAATTATAGCATACGAATTGACAACCGAGAAATCAAAAACTACATAAGAGCCTCTGTCGATGGTCAATCACGAATCTTCCTAAGCGGTGCATAGGTATATGTCTATCCTATACACTATCAAGAGACTAATTTCAGGAATGATTTATAGACAACGTGTCACCAAAATCTAATTAATCCTCCCTTCCATTACCAACTTTCACCGCGGGAAGTCATTAAGACAAGATTCTCAATATGTTGCATGCGGTAATTAGGTATTATATCTATCCCAACTACTATCAAGATACCTATTATTAGCAGATAATTAATAAGACACATGTCACTTAATCCAATTAATCACCCACAACAATCTATACTCTCGCATGTTATCATAACTAGGTCTTAACCTATAATCCGTTCGTCAAGTTCATATAGGTTCCCACGGTAATTACGGGCCAAGCAATTAATCTAGAAGCAAAGGTTATGACAATCAATTCACAAATGCATAACTAAAATCAATAGAGAGAGAATTCAATCCAAATTAAGTGTTGGGTTCCATTGCAATCTTAGAACAGAAGGTTAGTTCATGATAGCTACAATAAACATCATTTTCAATTGATACATTGTCAAATTCGAATTACAAAGGAGATGGAAATCTAGAAATGAAACCACTTTTGAAGCTATTCAGCTGGTGTTCCTTTGGTTGCTGATGGTTTCTAGCTCTCCACCTTGGCCTTGCAATTCTTCTTGACTGAGTTCCTTGGCTTTTGACTTGATTCAGCTTGATTTGCAGCCTTGAGCTCTGTTGGTTGATGTATTTTGTAGCCTCCCTCTCTCTAGATATCTGATATGAGGCTTAGAAGAGATTATATATAGTCTTCATCAAGAAACCCTAGCCAAAATCGGACAAAATGGAGCTCAGATCGCACTATGGGCTGTGTCAGATCGCACTCAGCACGGCGGCGTGCGCCCGCACGCCCGCGCCTGCATGTCGCCCAACTGCCGAGGCCCCGCGCCCAGCTTGCTGCACGCCAACGCCGAGTCCGCCCGCGCGCGCCCGCACGCCCAGGCGTGCGCCCGCACGCCCGCGCCTGCATGCCGCCCAACTGCCGAGTGCCAACGCCGAGCCCCGCGCGCGCGCCCGCACGCCCAGGCGTGCGCCCGCACGCCCGCGCCTGCAATGCCGCCCTAGCTGCTGAGGGCCCCGCGCCCAACTTGCCGCACGCCGCGCCCAGCGCCTGTCGAGTGCCGCCCGTGCGGCCCGCACGCCTAGGCCTACATGCCGCACGCCGCGCCCAGCGCCTGTCGAGTGCCAACGCAGAGTCCGCCCGCGCGCGCCCGCACGCCGCGCCCAGCGCCTGATGCCAACGCCGTACGACACGCCGCCCGACGCCGTGCACGCAATCCAACGCCGTGCACGCCCAACTTCCACATGTCATCAAATTAAGCCCCGAGCATCGCCAAACATAAATTTTCACCGTGTTATCATTCGGGCACGGATATCTAAGCACGGGCTTGCCCTCGTGGCTTGGCCGACGCCGCACGCCGTGCACGCTTTCCGACGCCGTGCACGCCCAACTACCAAATGTTATCAAATTAAGCACCGAGCGTCGCCAAGCACATATTTCCATCATACTACCATTCGGGCACAGACGTCCAGGCACGGACATTGAGTGAATACAAACAACTATCCGAGCGGTCTTTATTTCAATTCCTACAAACATAATGAAAATGCATCAAAGCAACATAAAACATGTAAAAATAACTAAAAACTAATTTATGTAGAAATAAGATAAAAATACATAAAAACCACATAAAATACCTAAAGACTTGCAAATTATCAAGGCCAAAAGTATCCAAATTGTGTGTATAAAATACACTCATCAGTAAGACTATTAGATATCAGATATCTAAGGAGCTCTTCCGATCTAGAATAACCGATGGCACTACAGTATAGACAAATGTCCTCAAAATGATCAATTTGATTGAACAATTGGGACAACTGGTTTTAATGGATGGAGAGTTGATCCAAGATTTGATCTTGATGGACTCTTTCTCACAAATTGTTGTGAATTTCACATGAACAAGCTATATGTCAGCCTGCCTGAGTTGCTTAAACATGTTGAAAACTGTTAAGAGTCACTTTCCAACCAAGAAAGACCAAGTCTTACTGGTAGATGATTCTTCCAGGGAGCGGAAGAGGGCCAAAGGATCTTCTTAAAAGAAGAACAATTCAAAGAAGGTAAATGAAAAGGCAAAAACAAAGGACACTAAGAACAAAACTGATGTAAATAGCAAAGGAGTTTGCTTCTAATGCAATAAGCCTGGACACTGGAAAGGAAACTGTAAGGAGAATCTTACAGAGGCTAACCAGAAGAAGCTTAGTGAAGCTTCGGTTACAAAATATGGGTTTGTTCATGATTGAAATAAAAGTTTTCTATAAGTCAAGGTTCGACTTGGGTATTGGATACCGGCTGTAGTTCTCACGTATGCAATCCAAATGCAGAGACTAAGCAAAAGTAGAAAGCTAAAACAAAGTAGTAATCTTATGGTTGGGAATGGAGCAAAAGGTTGCTACATTAACCATGGGAACTTATAGTTTAGCATTGCCTACGGGCAAGTCTATTAAGTTAATAAGTTGTTATTATGTTTCAGTTCTCTTTAGAAACATTATTACTTCCGTTGTTGGACAAGGAAGGTTTTTGGTATTATATTTAAGAACAATTGTTGTTCTATTTATAATGATAATGTTTTGTTTGAAACTGGAAAGATTACTTGATAGACTTTGTATACTTGACTTACATGAAAAAATAATTTTACACAAATTGAAACAAACTAGTAAAAGAAAAGGGGATGGTCATTCAAAGAGTTGAATGTGTGTATTTGGTGAAATACAAAGTCTGAATCATTTGAAAGGTTCAAAGAATTCAGAAGTGAAACATATTTGACAAAGTATTAAGATTTTTTTGATCAGATCGAAGAAAGAATACTTGTGCAATGAGTTTCTAGATCATCTCAAAATGGTATTTTCTCATAATGGACACCTCCTGATACACAATAATTGATTGGTGTATCTAAAAGGAGAAAAATGTACCTTGTTGGACATAGTGCAGTCTATGATGATTTTTACCGACATTCTAGTATCCATCTGGGGTTTTGCCCTAGAAACGGCTGCATATCTACAAAATAAGGTAACCTCAAAATCCGGCCCTAAGACTCCATAAAAGTTATGGATAGGGAGGATTCCTAATCTTAAGTATGTTAAGATAAGGGGTTGTCCAACTTATGTGAAAAGGTTTCAAAGATAAGTTTGGGACAAAATTGACAAGTGCAGATTTGTGGGATATATCCTAAAGAAAGTTTAGGATATTATTACTATAATCCTACACGCTGCCTTCTTAGATAAAGGTGTTTATCATTGAAGGAGCTAGTGGGAGGGTAATAGATCTTGAAGGAGTTCAAGAACCACAAAGCACTTTAAGTCGAACCGAGGAACCTGTAGATAGACCTATTGTACCACAACCGAATCGTAAATCTGGAAGAGTACCGAAGATACTTGGGAGGTATGGATTCATTATAGAGGATGATGATGAGGTACGCATCATAAATGATGATGATCCAGTTATATACGATGAGGCTATGAATAGAAGACACTCAGAGAAATGGCAGATGGCCATGAAATCCGAAATGGACTCCATGTATGAGAACCAAGTATAAACTCTGGTTACTCCAGAAAAGGGCATAATGCCTAGATTGTGAATATGGGTCTTTAAGAGAAAGACTAGGGCAAATGGCAAGGTGGAGACCTATAAGACCAGACCTGTTTAAAAGGTTTTTCAAGTCAAGGGGTTGACTGTGATAAAACCTTATTACCGGGTAATGCTCAAGTCCATTTGGATTTTACTTGCAATTGCAGCTTATTACGAAATCTGGCAAAATGGATGTGGAGACGTCCTTCCTCAATGGAGACTTGAGGAGAATGTGTGTATGATACAGCCAGAGGAATTTGTTTCAAAGGTTGAAGAACCTAGTGTGTACAAAAGGTCAGTGGGAGCATTGTGACATTCCTAGTATTATATGTTGATATATTACGGATAAGGAATGACGCACCAATGCTACAATCAGTAAAGATAAAATTGTCTAAACATTCCTCCATGAATGACTTGGGAGGAGCATCCTATAAATTGGGGATATAAATCTATATAGATAGATTTAAAAGGATGTTCGGCTTGACCCAAGGAACGTATATTCATTTGATGCTAAAGGCGTTTAGCATGGCAAACTCCAAGAGAGGTCTCATGATGATGAGCCATGGAGTGTATCTCTCTAAAATTGTCTCCAATTAAAAGAGAGATCGCATGAGTTACTATCATGTATGCAGTAAATATACAAGGCCTGATGTTGATCAGTCATATTCTGGAGATGATCACTGTAAGACAGTGATAAACATCTTTAAGTACTTAACCGGTACTGAAGATGTGATCATGATTCATGGTAGGTCTGAATTAAAACTAGAGGACTAAACAGACTCTAGTTTTTCAGACTGACCAAGACGATAACAAATCCACTTTAAGGTAAATCGTTACCTTGAAAGGTGGTGCAGGGAATTGGAAAGGTTCCAAACAGCAAAGAGTTGCTGGTTTAGTGACAAAGACAAAGTATATAGCTATAAATGAAGCTGCAAGTTGATTGTTTGGATGAAAAGTTCATCACAGAACTAGGAATAGTTCCTAAGTCTCATCTTGGATTCAAACATGTGTTGCGGCACTTTCATTTGATTAGTGGAATCATTGAAAGAGAAGAAGTCACTATAGAGATAGTGGACTCTCAAGACAACATTGCATATCTATTTGTTGAAGCTTTATCCAAACAGCAGGATGATCGTCACTTAGAGAAGAAGGGTATTAGATACCATGACGATTGGCTTTAGTGCAAGTGGGAGATTGAAAGTAGTATGCACACAAGCCAATCATATTTGATATGATGTAGCATATACTTTGTAATCTTATTCATTTGTTAATGGCATTTTACTTTATCTACATGGTGCTGTTATATTAAATGTGATAAACCCATAGTTTTGAGCAATATTTTTAGAATCATGATGGTGATCATGTTAATGAGATCTAAATTCTAGATAGCTCACAAACTAAAATTGTTCCTAATCGTTGGATTACGAAAAAGGGGATTAGTGAATCCGGATAGATTAGTACATACGTTGCTTGCTCTTATGAAGAGGATGATTGATCTCATAATCATTTGTGTGGAGACACTAAAGCATGTATGTAGGTGCTTATTAGAGAATAAGTTCACTGAACGTGGCTCGCTAAGGAATACCTAATGGAGTTTTACTCGCTTGTCAATAGGAATTCCTCTAGTGATAGTAGTATAAGTGATCCTTGGACTTGAGATCATCATAGTATCTTGTGTATGATGAGTTATATTTTGACATGTCCCTTAAGACCTTTAGGGTATGTCAAAGGGTATGATTGGGTATAATAAGTTATACATAGAGATAGGTGAATGATCAATAAAGAATCTACCACTTCTAGTAAAAGGAGAGAATGTCCTATGTGATTCGATAAATGACGACTCAGAAGTCTTTGGCCAAAGCAGAATGAAATTAAAAAGGAGTTTCTAATTTGCATTATCAGAGTTGTGCATTTTAGAATCGAAATACATATAATTAAATAAAATAAGACTTGACAGTAATTCCATGTCTTATATTTAATTGGGACATTGTATGGTAGAAGGATTGAATTGTACGGTAACTATGCACTGAAAGGTTCTTTTATGATTAATGTTGAAATCTATATTATCTAGAAAGTCGTTGATCGCTAAGGGGGCTTACCCTTATTGTAGAATAAATATTATTTATTTAAATGAATTAAATAGTTTAATTTATTTATTTAAATAAGATTAGAATTGTTCTAATTGATTTATTCACAACCGGTTTAATATGGAGAACCTAAAGGGTCACACCGCAACAGAAAAATATTTATTTAAGAAGTAAATGACATAATTGTAATAATAAGTTAAGTGTATTTAATTTAGTCTATGGAGATAGAATAAATTAAATAGCTTAATATTTATTATTTAATATTTTAGAAATATTAAATATAAATTAATAAGAGGAGTCTTATTATTATTATTACTATTACTATTATTTAATTCCTAATAGGGATTGGGAATTAATTAATAGAAGTACTCTCACATGAATTCCTAATTAGATTAGGAGTTTAATTTAATTAAAGGAGTTTAATTAGAATAGAAACCCTAATCCTAAATAGTTTAGGGAAGGGTTTTCCTACATCTATAAATAAGAGAAGTCTTATCATAGATTAGGGTTACACACTCTTGCATAAGAATTGTAGAGAGTACTTACAATTTCTATAGAGATAGAAACTAGGATTTTGCCAACAACCATCTTCTTGAACAAGTATTATTCCTTGGTGGATCACCTCTAGAGGCCAAACACTTGGGTGGCTAACGTTGATCAAAGGAAGGAATTTAATCGGTGGAATTCAAGGAGAACGCGAAGGAATTGGAGGTGAACTTGTACCTGAGGAAGCTAGAATTCTACAAGGGTATAATTCTTATTCTCCATCTCTTTCGTTTAATTAATAATTGTGCATAAAGAAAGATCATGGTGATGGTTTGTATAAAATTTTAAAATCTGATTTTATCGCGCTTCCGCTTTATTAATGTAATTTGATTGCATGTTCGCGTTATACAAACCTAACAGGATTGAATTGTACGGTAACTATGCACTGAAAAGTTCTTTTGTGATTAATGTTGAAATCTATATTATCTGGAAAGTCCTTAATCGCTAAGTGGGCTTACCCTTATTGTATAATAAATATTATTTATTTAAATAAATTAAATAGTTTAATTTATTTATTTAAATATAATTAGAATTGTTCTAATTGATTTATTCACGACCGGATTAATATAGAGAACCTAAAGGGTCACACCGCAAAAGGAAAAATATTTATTTAAGAAGTAAATGACATAATTTTAATAATAAGTTAAGTGTATTTAATTTAGTCTATGGAGAAAGAATAAATTAAATAGCTTAATAATTATTATTTAATATTTTGGAAATATTAAATATAAATTAATAAGAGGAGTCTTATTATTATTATTATTATTATTATTATTATTACTATTACTATTATTATTATTATTACTATTACTATTATTTAATTCCTAATAGGGATTGGGAATTAATTAATAGAAGTACTCTCACATGAATTCCTAATTAGATTAGGAGCATAATTAATTAAAGGAATTTAATTATAATAGAAACCCTAATCCTAAATAGTTTAAGGAAGGGTTATTATTACATCTATAAATAAGAGGAGTCTTATCATAGATTAGGGTTACACACTCTTGCATTAGATTGTGGAGAGTACTTGCAATTTCTATAGAGATAGAAACTAGGGTTTTGCCAACACCCAACTTCTTGAATACCTATTCTTCCTTGGTGGATCACCTCTAGAGGCCAAACACTTGGGTGGCTAACGTTGATCAAAGGAAGAAATCTCATCGATGGAATTCAAGGAGAACACGAAGGACTAGGAGTTAAACTTTTACCCGAGGAAGCTTTGATCTACGAGAGTATAATTATTATTCTTTTTCTCTTTCGTTTAATTGATAATTGAACACAATGATGGATCATGGTGATGGTTTGTATTAAAATTTTAAAATCTGTTTTATCACGCTTCCGCCCTATTTATGTAATTTGATTGCATGCTTACGTTATATACAAACCTAACAGTGGTATCAGAGCCTAACCTTGTGTTAATTATCGATTATTATGATTCCATGTATGTATGGGTAGGCGATTGGATCGATTTTCTGGGCAAAGAAAAAAAATTTCGAACTCTGTTACGCGGCGCGGCCACGCAGCTTCTAGTTCATTCTGGAGTGCGGCCGCGCCCGAACCCAGAAACTGTTTTTGAGGGTGCAGTGCGGCCGCGCCGCTTGTAGTTCAATTTGGAGCGCGGCCGCGCCGATCTGCAGAATTTGAAATTTTTTTATTTTGATTTTATTTATATTCAATTAAGATAAAAGGTTTATTTTGAATTGGAATATGATTAAAATTAAAAATTTTATTTTAACTTGGAATTGGATTCTATGTTAACTAGAATAAAAAAGTTTATTCTATTTTAGAATAGGATTCCATGTTTCCTAGAATAAAGGAGTTTATTCACATATGGAATAAGATTCCATGTTTCCTTAAAATAAAGATGTTTATTTTGATAAGGAATAAGATTCAACATATTTTATTTTTTAGTAATTTTAAGTTAAAATAAAGGAGTTTATTTTGAACTTTAAATTGAATTCCATGTTAATTAAAATAAAGGAGTTTATTTTGATTTGGAATTTGATTAAAAATAAAGGAGTTTATTTTTATTCAAAATTGGATAAAAAAATAAAGAAGTTTATTATAATTTAAATTTTGATTAAAATAAAGGATTTTATTTTTGTTTCAAAATTGGATTTCTAGTAAACTTTTAATTGGCCATTAAATGATATCAATGCATATATGGAATGGTTTTATTATTCATGAGATGAATGTTATTTATTGATGCATATGGAGATATGTATGATAATAAATAGGGATTGATTAAGGACTATTGACCAATGTGTGATTGGAATTATTTTAGCGGATGCTTGAATGTATGAGTTTTTATAAATGGGGTATGCGTACCTCGTCTTCTCTAATTTTTATTAATATAAATTCTATCTCCCTCATATGTACTTCTCCTTGATTGCTGATCAAGGTTTCTATCTATTGTAAATAGTTTATGTAATAGGACTAGTTAGAATTATATTTTGAAGAATTGGAGACAAAGGAGCAAGGAGTGCTTGAAGACCTGTTTGTAATGGAGCTCGAGTTTAAATGTAAGAGTTATATTTAAATTTAATTCTTGCACCCTAGGTTTGACTTTTTGGTTCACTTGGTGGCTCTAGTGAACCAAAGTAGAATAGAAGTCCATAATCAATCCAGGTAGAATATAGTATTCTATATGTGCATGCTTACTATATATATATATATATATATATATATATATATATATATATTATATTATCCAACATGCTTCGCATGTCAAATAATATGAAGCGTATTTTATATATATATATATATATATATATATATATATATATATATATATATATATATATATATCTGTGTGTGTGTGTGTGCATGCGAGCTAAACAAGATGAGACTATTAATAATAAATCCCTCAAAGAAAATCATATTAAGTCCTAAGCGTTCGAAGATATTCGGAATATCGAACGTCGCCTTCTAGCATGGTAAAGCAATAGAGTATTAAATATTTAATATGAGTTTGTTGTGCACACACAAGGCGAGTATTAAATATTTAAGATGTTGTTTTATCACATTTGATGCTTATTAAGGAATTGAACATTACTGCTTTGTTGTGCACACACAAGGGCAGTCGTTTTCTCTTCACATATATGAAAGTGCTAGGTTGGACTTAACTTAGATTATTTTGGTTCGGATGTGCACACACTTGACCATTATAATCTAAGAGGCAAAATACAAGGAGTTACATAGTGATGTAATTGACAATAGTTGTCTACCTATTTATTTATATGTAGTTTGTTGTGCACACACAAGGCTATATACATTTGAAATAGGATCCTTATTCTCACTAGCAAATCTTTAATTAGATTTGCCGAACTATATATTGAGGGTAATATAGTTTGATGAAAAAGTGAGACATACCAATTTAAAATAAAGACCTAATTTATTTTGGTAATTAATAAAATGAATATATGCTAAAATCTTGTTTATTTCACATGCAAAATTTTAAAAAAATGTCTAATTCACTATCACTGCGTAGCATATTAGATGCTAATTAACCGGACCGAATTACACAGACTGGTTAAGGAATCTGATAATAGTTCTCAAGGCTGAAAAGCTATCTTATATCCTTAATACGCCTATCCCTACAATGATTGCAGATAATGCCTCTGAGAAAGAGATTGCTACTTTTAGAAAGTGGCAAGATGATGCACAGTTGGCTCAATGCATCATGCTCGGATCCATAAGTACCGAGCTTCAGCGTCAGCATGAAACTATGGATGCTCCTACTATACTCCTGCACCTTCAAGGAGTTGAACGGTGAGGAAAATAGGACTGCTAGATATTAGATATCTAAGGAGCTCTTCCAATCTAGAATAACCGATGACACTACAGTATAGACAAATATCCTCAAAAATGATCAATCTGATTGAACAATTAGGACAACAAGGTTTTGTCATGGATGGAGAGTTGATCCAAGATTTGATCTTGCAATCAATTCTGGTCTCTTTCTCACACTTTGTTGTGAATTTCCACGTGAGCAAGCTATTGTCAGCCTGCCTGAGTTGCTTAAACACGTTAAAAAACTTCAAAGAGTCAGTTTCCAACCAAGAAAGACCAAGTCTTACTGGTAGATGATTCCTCCAGGAAGCGGAAGAGGCCCAAAGGATCTTCTTAAAAGAAGAACAATTCAAAGAAGGTATAAGGAAAGGCAATAACTAAGGACACTAAGAACAAAACTGATGCAGATAGCAAAGGAGTTTGCTTCCACTGCAATAAGCCTGGACACTATAAATGAAACTGTAAGGAGCATCTTGCAAAGGCTAACTAGAAGAAGTTTAGTGAAGCTTCGGTTACAGATATAGGTTTGTTCATGATTGAAATAAATCTTTCTGTAAGTCAAGGTTCTACTTGGGTATTGGATACCGGCTATAGTTCTCACATATGCAATCCAATGCAGAGACTAAGCAGAAGTAGAAAGCTAAACAAAGAGTAAGTAATCCTACGTGTGGAGAATGGAGCAATGGTTGCTACATTAGTCGTAGGAACTTATAGTTTAGCGTTGCCTACGGGCAAGTCTATTAAGTTAATAAGTAGTTATTATGTTCCAGTTCTCTTTAGAAACATTATAACTTCCGTTGTTTGATAAGGAAGGTTCTGGTATTATATTTAAGAACAATTGTTGTTCTATTTATTATGATAATGTTTTGTTTAAAACTGGAAGATTACTTGATGGACTTTGTATACTTGACTTACATGAGAAATAATTTTACAAATTGAACAAACTAGTAAAAGAAAAGGAGATGATCATTCAAAGAGTTGAATATGTGTATTTGATGAAATACAAGTCTGAATCATTTGAAAGGTTCAAAGAATTTAGAAATGAAACAAATTGGCAAAGTATTAAGATTTTTTTATCAGATCGAGGAAGGAATACTTGTGCAATAAGTTTCTAGATCATCTCAAAATGGTATTTTCTTATAATAGACACCTCCTGATATGTAATAATTGATTGGTGTATTTAAAAAGGAGAAATTGTACCTTATTGGACATGGTGCGGTCCATAATGATTTTTACCGACATTCTAGTATCCATCTGGGGTTATGCCCTAGAAACGACTGCATATCTACAAAATAAGGTAACCTCAAAATCCTGCCCCAGGACTCCATAAAAGTTATGGATAGGGAGGATTCCTAATCTTAAGTATGTTAAGATAAGGGGTTGTCCAACTTATATGAAAAGGTTTCAAAAGATACGTTTGGGACAAAATCTAAGAAGTGCAGAGTTGTGGGATATCCTAAAGAAAGTTTAGGGTATTATTACTATAATCCTACAAGCTGCCTTCTTGGATAAAGGTGTTTATCATTGAAGGAGCTAGTGGAAGGGTAATAGATCTTGAAGGAGTTCAAGAACCACAAAGTACTACAAGTCAAACTGAGGAACCTGTAGATAGACCTATTGTACCACACCGAATCATAAATCTGGAAGAGTACCGAAGATACCTTGGGGGTATGGATTCATTATAGAGGATGATGATGAGGTACGCATCATAGAGGATGATGATCCAGTTATATATGATAAGGCTATGAGTAGTAGATACTCAGAGAAATGACATATGGCCATGAAATCTGAAATGGACTCCATGTATGAGAACCAAGTATAGACTCTGCTTACTCCACCGAAAGGCATAGTGCCTAAAGGGTGTATATGGGTCTTTAAGAGAAAGACTGGGGCAAATGGCAAGGTAGAGACCTATAAGACCAAACCTATTTAAAAGGTTTCAAATAAAGTCAAGGAGTTGACTGTGATAAAAACTTATTACCGGGTAATGCTCAAGTCCATTTGGATTTTGCTTGTGATTACAGCTTATTACGAAATCTGGCAAAATGGATGTGGAGACGTCCTTCCTCAATGAAGACTTGAGGATAATGTATGTATGATATAGCCAGAGGAATTTGTTTCAAAGGTTGAAGCAAATCGTGTATATAAGCTACAATGATCCATTTATGGATTGAAGCAAGCTTTTCAAAGATGGAACATTCGTTTTGATGAGACAATCAAAAGAGTTTGATTTTATCAAAAATGAGAATGAACCTAGTGTGTACAAAAAGGGTCAATGGGAGCACTATGACATTCCTAGTATTATATGTTGATATACTACTTATAAAGAATGACACACCAATGCTACAATCAATAAAGATAAAATTGTCTAAACATTCCTCCATGAATAACTTCGGAGGAGCATCCTATAAATTGGGGATATAAATCTATATAGATAGATTTAAAAGGATGTTCGGCTTCACCCAATGAATGTATATTCATTCGATGCGAAAGGCGTTTAGCATGGCAAAGATGGAGTTTATCTCTTTAAATTATCCTCAATGAAAAGAGATCGCATGAGTTACTATCATGTATGCAATGAATATACAAGGCCTGATGTTGATCAGTCATATTCTAGAGAAGATCACTGTAAGACAGTGAAAAATATCTTTAAGTACTTAACCAGTACTAAGGATGTGATCATGATTAATGGTGGGTCTGAATTAAAACTAGAGGGTTAAACAAACTCAATTTTTTTCAGACTGACCAAAACGATAACAAATCTACTTTAAGGTAAATCGTTACCTTAAATGATGGTGCAGTGAATTGAAAAAGTTCCAAACAGCAAAGAGTTGCTGATTTAGTGACAAAGACAAAGTATATAACTGTAAGTGAAGCTGCAAGTTGATTGTTTGGATGAAAAGTTCATCACAGAACTAGGAATAGTTCCTAAGTCTCATCTTGGATTCAAACATGTGTTGCAGCACTTTCATTTGATTAGAAGAATCATTGAAAGAGAAGAAGTCATTATAGAGATAGTGGACTCTCAAGAACAACATTGCATATCCATTTACTGAAGCCTTATCCAAACAGCAGGATGATCGTCACTTAGAGAAGATGGGTATTAGATACCATGACGATTGGCTTTAGTGCAAGTGGGAGATTGAAAGTAGTATGCACGCAAGCCAATCATATTTGATATGATGTAGCATATACTTTGTAATCGTATTCGGTTATTAAAGGCATTTTACTTTATCTACGTTGTGTTGTTATATTAAATGTGATAAACCAATAGTTTTGAGCAATGCTTTTAGATGAGTGCTGGTGATCATGCTAATGAGATCTAAATTCTAGATAGCTCATAAACTAAAATCGTTCTTAATTGTTGGATTACTAAAAAGGGGATTAGTGAATCCGGATAGATTAGTACATACGTTGCTTGCTCTTAGGAAGAGGATGATTGATTTCATAATCATTTGTATGCAGGTGCTTATTGGAGAATAAGTTCACTGAACATGACTCGCTAAGGAATACCTAATGGAGTTTTACTCGCCTGTCAATAGGAATTCCTCTAGTGATAGTAGTACAAGTGATCCTTGGACTTGAGATCATCATAGTATCTTGTGTATGATGAATTATACTTTGACATGTCCCTTAAGACCTGTAGGGTATATCAAAGGATATGATTGGGTATAATAAGTTGTACATAGAGATAGGTGAATGATCAATAAAGAATCTACCACGTCTAGTAAAAAATGTGAATGTCCTATGTGATTCGATAAATGACAACTCAGTAGTCCTTGGCCAAGGCATAATGAAATTATAAAGGAGTTTCTAATTTGCATTATTTAGAGTTGTGAATTTGGGAATCGAAATACATATAATTAAATAAAATAAGACTTGACAAAAATTTCATGTCTTATATTTAATTGAGACATTATATGGTAGAAGCATTAAATTGTACGGTAACTATGCACTGAAAAGTTCTTTTGTGATTAATGTTGAAATCTATATTATTTGGAAAGTCGTTGATCGTTAAGGGAGCTTACCCTTATTGTAGAATAAATATTATTTATTTAAATGAATTAAATAGTTTAATTTATTTATTTAAATATAATTAGAATTATTCTAATTGATTTATTCACAACCGGTTTAATATGGAGAACCTAAAGGGTCACACCACAAAAGGAAAAATATTTATTTCAGAAGTAAATGGCATAATTGTAATAATAAGTTAAGTGTATTTCATTTAGTCTATGGAGATAGAATAAATTAAATAGCTTAATATTTATTATTTAATATTTTGGAAATATTAAATATAAATTAATAAGAAGAGTTTTATTATTATTATTACTATTACTATTATTTAATTCCTAATAGGGATTGGAAATTAATTAATAGAAGTACTCTCACATGAATTCCTAATTGGATTAGGAGCATAATTAATTAAAGGAGTTTAATTGTAATTGAAACCCTAATCCTAAATAGTTTAGGGAAGGGTTATTCCTACATCTATAAATAAGAGGAGTCTTATCATATATTAGGGTTACACACTCTTGCATTAGATTGTGGAGAGTACTTGCAATTTCTATAGAGATAGAAACTAGGGTTTTGCCAACACCCAACTTCTAGAATACATATTCTTCCTTGGTGGATCACCTTTAGAGGCCAAACACTTGGGTGGCTAACGTTGATCAAAAGAAGGAATCTCATCGGTGGAATTCGAGGAGAACACGAAGGACTAAGAGTTGAACTTGTACCCGAGAAAGCTTTGATCTACGAGGGTATAACTCTTATTCTCTTTCTCTTTCGTTTAATTGATTATTGAACACAAGGATAGATCATGGTGATGGTTTGTATTAAAATTTTAAAATCCATTTTATCACGTTTCTGTCATATTTATATAATTTGATTGCATGCTTGCGTTATATACAAACCTAACAACTTGTACTTGATATTGTTCCTAATCATAAGTAGCGATTAGTAATATTGATTGTAGTCAAGCTTTTATATATTGCTATGATTATCAGAAGACGGGTTAAATAATTTGAGCTTGTGTAATTGTTGCTTGGAATAGTCTAATTCCCTAGTTTTTAATGTTGTTGTTATATTAAATCTAGAGATCTTGCTTTAGGTTATATAATGGTTAGAATATTATGAAGAGCTTGTTTCATTAAGTGATAATCTAAAGGGAATTTCAGATAACAGAGCTTATTATTATCTAGGACTATTAATTTTTTTGAAGGATAAATATTGACATAATTGGTTTTTTTATTATTGTGAAAAGGCGATACTGAACTGAAGAGCTGAAGTTTTAATTCATTGATTATTCTTATTAATTTACTCTTATCATCCTAGTGAATTAAATTTAATTCAAAACCCCCTAACTTTTGCTTATTGTTTAGGAGACATTAGAATAGATTAAAACAATATCACTCTCTGTGAGTTCCACCCTTACTTATAGCTTTACTGAATTTTGTGTTCATAGAGTAGTAGTAAGGTATTAATTTTGGAATGTTGACGACAACTACCAAATTTTGACGCCATTGCCGGGGAGTGTTATTTGCTTTTATTTATTCTTTGTTTTTTTTATTTTTTAGTTTTTGATTCGATCCTGTCACTCTCTGGAATTAAAATTTAATCCAGAGATAGAGAAAACTGTACGCAGGCTAAGGAAAAAGACTCGTCAAGTCCGAAATACCACTGCAGATGTAACGAAAGCAAATTTAATGCAATTTTGTGAATAAATAAAAATATTTATTGAGTTATATAAATATTTTTATTAATTTATTGAGTTAATTGTGTTAAATGTTATTTGATGTGTTTAATTTAATAATTAAGATGATAAAATGATTCATGTGAATAAATGTTTTATTTGAATAAATGATTTATTTGAGTAAGATAATTTATTTGGTGCTATTGTTTGGATAAATAAAATTATTATTTAAGTTAGTAAGGTTTAATTCAATTTATTTAATAATAAGTTCAATTAAATTAAAAGTGTGACAATTAAAACTATATAGTATAATGGATTATTAAAATAAATAAAAAGAGTTTTATTTTAGTTTAACCAAACAAGGTCTTGTGACCTTTGGTTGGTAATAATGGATTATTTAGTATTTGGGTTTGTCAAACAAGGCCTAACCCTTTGTTTTTCTTTAACTGTCAAATTGAAAGCTGAGTACGTTAAAAACTAAAAAGGTTATCAGCTATTATCTAAGTTTAAGAAGAAGAGAGAAAATATATACAGAGAAGAAGAGAGTGTTAGAAGAGAGAGTTTGAGAAGAAGAATTTGGGAATTGGAAGTAAGAATTCAAGCAAGGAGATTAATCAAGTTTGTCTAAGCAAGAGAAGGTATAATGTTCTTCACTGTATTTCTTTTTACTTTTACTTTACTGTATATGAAGCTAGTAGTTCAAAGCATGAATTATTTGATTATAATTGATTCTAAGCATGTATTAGAGATTATGTGATGATTATAGATTAATTTGAATGATTAATCCATGAAAAGTATGCTTTAGAATAGAGTTTTTGGTTTTACAAAGTTTTACTTTCATGTATGGTATATATGAATGAAAATTGATGTTTAAATTGGTTATTAATCGGTTAATTGATATTTCGTTGTGATAATATGATGAAAAATGAAAAGAATGCAAGTAGAATCGATTAAAATGATTGAAAGATGAGTTTACAGTAGTTAATTTTATTAAAATGGCTAAAAAATGAATATTTGGTTTAAATAGAGGATTTTTGGTTCAATTTGGTTGGTTATGTGTATTATAATGGTTAGAATGTGTAGAAACATGATGGGTAATTGTTTTGTATCATATTTGATGTCTGGTAAGTTTAAATTGTGTATTGGATGGTAGAATTCGGAAAATTTGGCCAAATTTGGCCAAGTTTTCACTGGTTCGCGAACTGTAGGAGGTGACTGCCGAGTCTCTCGCCCCGGCGAGAAAATTGTAAGGGAAATCCTCACCCCAGCTGAGTCTCTCCCCGGCGAACTTTTTGTTAAATAAATTCCCGCCCCAGCGAGAATTTTGTTCAGTATATCCTCGCCCCGGCGAAGGAACAATACTGATTTTTTTAAAATTTTTTATTTTTCTTTGTGCTTTTACTATGATGCTATAAACAAGTTTAAAACTTAAGTTAAGGTATAAAATGACTAATAAGATACCACGTTGGTTGTTAAACAAGTACGTGATGATTGTCGAATGACAATCGAGATGTTATAATAAAATAGGATAAGAACGAGACTTAAACATATATTATTCTGTAACTAATTATTGTTACAATTTTATAATCAGAATGTATAGGTTGATTAAAGAACGTGAATTTAAATCCGTAATCTACGCAGTTTTCCTCCCTTAAACTTGATATTTCCTTTAAAGCAAGTTTATTTTCATTGAGTAAGCTTATTAACCTTAGCTTATTATTATTCAAGCAAGGTTGTTATCATGACAAGTATTTATATTTACTTCAGTCATTTATTGTTCGATCATTGATCAATATTCAAACTTCGAATAGAATTTCTATTGTACAAACTTTATTGATGAATCAAATGCTTTAGTGACTAGCAAACCCTTATTGATTCAGCTAGTCCTTAGTTGATGAGCGTTCTAAAGACTTAGAATATTTTAATAATTGTTCCGAACCAAGTTCCTTTTGGTATGGATTCTGATACTAGACTGAGATGAACAACCCTAATATAGGGAATTAATTACGCGACAACGTTAAAATATTTGTGCACAATACATTGTACAAAGGGCTGATCCCCCTGAGTACGAGATGGATGGTCCATAGTCTATAAGACTGTTAAAAGCTATGGTAGAAATACTTGTTAACCTAGGACATAGTTCGAGGTCTTGTGACCCTCAGATACACTTTTATCCTTGAATCTATATTCAGTTCTTGAGCTAAGCATTCTATTGAGCTTTCAGATATTTGATTTGTCATTGATTGACTTCAGAAAAAAAAACTATTACTCCTGAGTAAGATTTATTTCAATGAACATATAAATGTTATTGTTTTTGTACTTGTGGGCAATTGTTTGCTCACTCTTGCACTAAAACATTGCAGCTAAGACTGAGAAGTCGGACGAGCCGTCCACGAGCAAAGGCAAGGGCAAGATGTCGAAGTAGCAAAAGATCTGTTATTCTTTTGATGTTTTCTTGTAGCAAGACTTATCTAATTTTATGTTTTATTCCGCATTGATGTAATAGAGGTTAGATAACTTGGGATTTTGTTTGATTAATAGATTGGAGATGAAGCCCCTTTTGTGGGAAGATGTTTTATTCAGTTTAATTATATTATCTTAATCATAGGTAGTTAGTAATGAATGTATGCTATAGTGAACACCAAATCTGTGGAGTTGAAGTACTCGGATTTGGGAGTGTCACAGGTTGGTATCAGAGCTGATAGGTTATGAACCTTTAGGTGGGGAAAACCTTAGGGTAGTAGCCTTTTAGAAGAAAGAGAATATAGTGGTGATAAACTCTTATCGAGTTTTAAGGAATGAATTACGGAAATTCATAAAAGATAATAAAATGATTATGTGTTATGTGCTTATTTGTTAACAAACTTAGGTGCTCGCGAGTATTATCGAGTTGTAATTAAAACTTAAAATTTTGGTGGCAGGATGACTGATAGAGGAGAACCCAGCCAGGCTAGGGAGGAGGAGTCCCGAGATATTCATACGGTCTGGGAGCAGCTAGTTCCGAGAGAACCAACCCCACTGACCACTGCTGAAGAACCTGAGTACGAGCCTGAGACAGATCCTGAAGAGGTTGAGGAAAAGGAGGAAGACCCTGAGAGGATATCACTATCTTCCTTAGGTGTTCAGATGTACGAGCAGGTATATGATCGCAACATAGAGTTGCAAGATAGAGTGGAGGAGTTAGAGAGGCAGCTGGCGGAGCGACAGACTGTCTTGGAGCAGAAGAACAGTGAGATTGAGGAGATAGATATACATCTTGGAGACATGGAGTGGAAGCTGGTTCATGTTGAGAGCGAAAAGGAGGAGTTAGGAGAACAGATTGTGGAACATCAAGCCGCTTTAGAGCAGAGGGATGTCGGGATCAAGGACTTATCATCACGTCTTGCAGAGGTCGAGCAGAGACTAGCTCAGTCTAAGTATAAACGAGGACAGTTATTGGCCAGAAATGAGATTGTACGAGATGAACTGAAGGAGGAGTCAGCTAAGCGGGTTAGAGCTGAAAACGCTTGGTTGAGAGAGGATAATCGCGCAGATCGTGTTGAATGTGAGGTACGATCAAAGAAGGCCAAGATTGATGAGATGGAGTATATTTTTCACACCATAGTTGATAGAGCTCTGGATCGAGTTCATCGTCATCCAGATATGGCGGATCGAAGGATGGTGACTCGTATTATGGAGCAGGAACGCAAGGAAGCTGTGCGCCGTGGGATGTCATCGTAGATAATGATTAGATATGTTAGCATGAAAATTTATGAAGTTAATAAGCTGTAAATCCCAGTTTTATATAATGGGATAGAATAATGATGTAATCCTGGAACTTTATGATGTCAGGATAGATGATTTGATGTAAATAACTATGACGTTATTTTTATTATGTTTTGAGTAGTAAATGAATAAAAATGTGGAAGTTTATCAGATGTGTTATGTGTTAAGTGTTGTTTATAAATGTTTAAGTTAAGACTTAAATGCTTAAGTAATTGAGCAATAATCTAATAACGCGAATTCTTAATAGTAAAATGCCGCCAAGAAGACAAACCCGTCAACAGACCCCTGAGGGATCTACCAACAACAACGAAGAAGCCAACGTTAATCCAATGCAGCAGCTGGTAAATTTACTAACGGGCGCATTTGCGAATCAACCCCAAGCCCAAGCCACAACTTTCAAAGATTTCAAGGCTGTTGGACCCCCAGAATTTCAAGGGTCTATGAATCCGATCGAGGCACAAACCTGGGTCATGGAGATGGAAAAGGTTTTCGACGTCGCCAGGGTCAGCGAGGACCAGAAGACTACATTCGCGATATTTATGCTGAAATCAGAAGCTAGTTACTGGTGGCAGGCTAATAAAACTCGAGGTGGGCAAGGGATAATACCGTGGGAGCAATTTAAGGAAATATTTTTCGAGACCTATTTTCTAGCAAGCGCGCAGAATCAAATGGAGGTACAGTTTCTAGAGTTGAAGCAAGGTACCATGACAGTATCTGAGTGTGCTGCAAGATTCAACGAGTTGGCCAGGTTTGCGCCATATCAGGTCAACACGGATGAGCGAAAGGCTAGAATGTTTGAGCAAGGACTGAAGCCCTGACTGTATAGCTGAGTATCGATTTTCAACTGAATTCATTCGCGGTAGTATTAGAAAAGGCGATTATCGCTGAAGGAGGAAGTGATGCTTTATCTAAATACAATCAAGAGCATAAGAAAAAGAAGAGTGAGAATGATAATAAAGCATGTGCTAGCCATGGTGGCAGCAATCAAAAGAGAAAGTGGAGTGATAGTAACTCTGGTGGCAGCCAGCAAGGAAGTCAGAAAAATAAGGTGGAGGCATGCAGTACCTGTGGAAAGAACCATGTGGGTGTTTGCTTGAAGGGTAAAAGAGTATGCTTTAACTGCGGTCAAGAGGGTCATATCGCACCAAATTGCCCTAGTCCGAAGAAGGGCGCATGTTTTATTTGCGGGTCGAAGGATCACTTTGCTCGGGATTGCCCCAAGAAAGCTACAGGTGGAGCTAGTGCAGGAAAATGGAACAGTAATGGTGGCAATCTGACTATCACAGGACCGACGCAGCCCAATCGACCTACCGCTCGAACATTCAGCATGACGGTAAAGGATGCTGTGCAGTCAAAGGATGTAGTGTCAAGTATCATTCCGATCAATAGTATAAATGCTTACGTATTATTTGACTCGGGTGCTACTTGCTCATTTATATCCGATGATTTTGCTAGAAAATTAGAGTTACCTCACGAAGAGTTAGATTACCCTATGAATATAGAAATTACGAATAGGGAAGTGATTCCTGTTAAGTTCGTCCACAACAACTGTCAGATAGATATTAAGGGTCATGTAATGACAGTAAATTTAATCCCAATTCGTCTTGGGGAGTTTGACGTTATTTTAGGAATGGATTGGTTGTTCAATCATGGGACAGTTATTGATTGTCAAAGGAAGTGTGTAAACCTTATGACTCCGTCAAAAGTAGTGTTTTATGGCAGTAAGTCGCCTAGACAAACAAGTTGTTTGACGATGATGCAGGCCAGAAAGATGTTGAGACAAGGATGTGTAGGATATCTAGCCTACATAGTCGATACCCGAAAGGTGGGCATAAAACTGGAGGAGATACTGGTAGTTAGAGATTTGCAGACGTGTTTCCTGATGATTTGTCGAGATTACCGCCAGATAGGGAAATTGAGTTTGTAATTGATTTAGCACCGCGTACAGCCCCTATATCAAAAGCCCCGTACCGAATGGCTCCAGTAGAAATGAAAGAGTTAATGGTGCAATTGCAAGAATTGCTGGATAAAAAGTATATCCAACCGAGCGTTTCGTCGTGGGGAGCGCTGGTGTTATTCGTCAAGAAAAAGGACGGATCAATGCGTCTTTGCATTGATTATAGAGAGTTGAATAAGGTCACGATTAAAAACAAGTATCCGTTACCAAGAATCGATGACCTGTTTGATCAACTGAAGGGAGCAAGATATTTTTCAAAGATAGATCTGTGAAGTGGGTATCATCAGTTAAAGGTGAGAAAGGAAGACATACCAAAGACGGCATTTCGAACTATATATGGTCACTATGAGTTTTTGGTTATGTCATTTGGTTTAACAAACGCACCTGCAGCGTTTATGGATTTATTGAATAGAGTGTTTAAACCATTTTTGGATAAATTCGTAGTGGTATTTATAGACGACATTTTGGTCTACTCCAAAACTCAGGAAGAACACGTGGAGCACTTGAAGGTGACATTGGAGGCGTTAAGGAAAGAGAAATTGTATGCAAAATTTTCAAAGTGCGAATTTTGGTTGGAGCGTGTTTAATTTCTTGGGCATGTGATTGATAAAGACGGGATTTCGGTAGATCCAGCTAAAGTGGAAGTTGTGATGAACTGGAATCAGCCAAAGACACCGTCAGAAGTGAGGAGTTTCCTAGGTTTGGCAGGTTATTACAGGCGTTTTATTCAAGATTTCTCCAGGATCGCCACTCCATTAACGAATTTAACAAGGAAATCAGTGAAGTTCGTTTGGACGGAGAAGTGCGAAGAGAGTTTCTAAGAATTGAAGAAGAGATTAAGTTCGGCACCTGTATTGTCTTTGCCAGATGATACAGGAAATTTTGTGGTATATAGCGACGCATCGCATAAGGGACTTGGTTGTGTGCTTATACAGAATGGTAAGGTTATTGTATATGCATCGCGCCAACTAAAGGATTATGAAAAAGGGTATCCGACCCATGATTTGGAGTTAGCAGCCGTAGTGTTTGCTTTGAAAATCTGGAGGCACTATCTCTATGGGGAGAAGTGTGAAATATATACAGACCATAAAAGTCTGAAGTAAATTTTCACACAGAAAGATTTGAATATGCGGCAGAGGAGATGGATTCAATTGATCAAAGACTATGATTGTGAAATTATATACCATCCGGGAAAGGCTAATGTGGTTGCCGACGCTTTGAGTAGAAAAGGTTGGGAGAAATTATTTTTATTAACTGCTCAGAAGAAACTCGTAGCGGAAATGGCTAAATTGGAGTTAGAGGTGAAGGGTCTGGCAGAGCCCAATGAAAAATTATTCCAGATGGAAACCCAACAAACTTTGGTGGAAAAAGGGAAGGAAGCGCAACTTCAGGATGAGGAATGTGTTAAGATACGGAAAAGAGTGCTTGAGGAAGAAGAGCTTAAATACAAAATTGACACCGAAGGGTTGCTGAGATTTGAAGGCAGAATCTGGGTTCCGTTAGTGCTAGAGATCAGAGAAGAGATTTTAAACGAAGCTCAGAGTTCAAGATTTTTAATACACCCGGGAAGTACAAAGATGTACCAGGATCTACGCCAATATTTCTGGTGGCCAAATATGAAAAGGGGAGTGGCTGAGTGTGTTGCCAAGTGCTTAACTTGCCAGAAAATTAAAGCAGAGCATCAACGACCAAGTGGGTTGTTACAGCCTTTGGAGATACCCGAATGGAAGTGGTAACATATCACAATGGACTTTGTGGTAGGGCTTCCAACTACTCAAAGAGGTTATGACACAATATGGGTCATAGTTGACAGACTGACGAAATCAGCGCATTTCTTGCCAATCAAAATCAGATTCACTTTGGATCAGCTGGCGAAGTTATATGTCAAAGAGATTATCTTAAGGCACGAAGTTCTAGTATCAATAGTGTTAGATAGAGATCCACGATTCACATCAAAATTTTGGAAGAGTTTGCAAGCTTGTTTGGGGACGCAGTTGAAAATGAGTACAACCTACCATCCTCAAACCGATGGCCAGAGCGAAAGAACAATTCAAACACTGGAGGATATGCTTCGAGCGTGCGTCATGGATTTTAAAGGCAACTGGGATGATCATTTACCGCTGGTCGAATTTGCCTATAATACATTCATCACGCGAGTATTGGGATGCCGCCATATGAAGCGTTATATGGGAGAAAGTGCAGAACTCCGTTATGTTGGGACGAGGTTGGTGAACGTCGCCTATTGGGACCTAATCTGGTACAACAAACTGCTGAAATTGTCAAGGTGATAAGAGCCAGATTGTTAGCTGCTCAAGACAGGCAGAAGAAATATGCGGATCAGCATCGTCAAAATCGCGAATTTGAAGTTGGGAGTTTTGTGTTTGTCAAAGTATCTCCCTGGTGATGAGTGAGTTTTATACCTACGAATCAGGTATTGTTAGGCTTAATTATTGTGGTCTTTAAGTATTTTTAGTATTATTTTATTTGTTTTTGTGTTTATTTATTGTAGGTTGGAGCTGGAGGGGCAAAAGGGTAAATTTGGAATTTAAAATACACCTAGTGGCATTTTTGTAAATTCCTGGGCAAGGGCTAGCGCCAGCAGTGCTAGGGCTAGCGCCAGCGGCGCTAGTTCACGTTTTTGGGTGCTAAAGTTCAGCTGAAGGAGGAAAAAGAAGCCAATTCTGAAGAGGATTCTAGTCTATATTGATCAGATAGTGAGAAGGAAACCCTAAGAATAAAACTTGGAGACTTTTAGTAATTTTATTATTCTACTTTTCTAGAGAGAGAGAGAGATATTCTGGGGATAATTTTTGTTCGAGCATTGGATTTTTGATGTGGTTTTAAGCTTACTTTGGAATTTTATTCACAATTGGGTTTGATCAATCTTCTTCTTCTTTATTCAATTGATTGTTTATTTTCCATGTGTAGTTTTGATCCCATAATGGCTTTTGGTTCAGACATGAACTAATCTCCATTATGGGATTCTAATGGATTTTAATATGTAGTTTAATTACAGTCTTGATTGTTAGCTTGTTTTATATATCATAAGGAATTTTTATCATGATTGTTTTGCATGTATGAATGCTTGATCACCATTCGATTTCAGTACTTATTTGGAATTGAAAAATAACATATAAGTATGGATTGTAATCATGATAGCTTGCGAATATGAGGCTTAATTGGATAGCTTAATATTTTGTGAATCAGATAGAAATATACTGTTTTACCGTAAGAGTCAAAATAAGGACTTGTGCTTAGAATCAATATAATTGCAATTTCACATAGAAATATAGTGATTTTGATTATAGTGGTGATTACATGGTGTCTATTGAGTATGGATATTATGTAAGTAGGTCATAATGCATTAACAAATGGTTAGGTCTATTTTTGTGTCCTTGGCTACTTTTCAGTGATATGTGAACTTACTAGCATGATAGTGGTATTTAGATGAATTATTAAATGAAGTTAGGATCCCATGAATTCCAGGCTTGATATATTTTGTTTGTATTTGCATAGTTAGTTATTAATTGATATAGGAATAATTTTGTCACCAAAAGTAAGTCATTAGTTTAAGCAAATAAGTATAGTGATAGAGCTGATGCATAGTGATTTAATTTAATCCTGTCTCTGTGGGACGATACGCTACTTCCTCTGTATTACTTGTTGACCGTGTATACTTGCACGAGTTGGAGCTCTTTTATTTAAGACTTAAAAAGAGGCAACAAGTTTTTGGCGCCGTTGCCGGGGACAGGCGTTAGATTTTTATTATTATCATCAGTTTTAAGCTATATTGTTTGACTTAGACAAATCTAATCTTTTCTCATTTCTATTTTTATTTTTGTTTTGGTTTCAGGTACTTGTAGAATTTTTATGCACACACGATCATCCAACTCAGAATTAACACCAGCTCAGGATAATATTGACGGAAGACGTTGGAAAGCAAGAGTACGTAGGAATTTGCAAGCACAGTTAGAAAGAACTATTCCGAAGATGGCGGAGGAACAGAGAATTGAGCAAAGAGAGGAACATAAAGCTTTGAGGGACTATTCCATGCCAAACATCACGGGATTGCAGTCTAGCATAGTCAGACCGGCAATAGCAGCAAATACCTTTGAGATTAAACCAGGAACCATTCAAATGGTGCAGAATTCGGTCCAGTTTGGGGGTGCTGCTACAGACGATCCTAATGAGCATCTTTTGAGTTTCATTGAAATTTGTGATACATTCAGATACAACGGGGTGACAGAGGATGCCATTCGACTAAGACTGTTTCCATTTTCATTAAGGGATAGAGCAAGAAGTTGGCTCCATTCTTTGCCTGCAGGATCAATTACTACATGGGAGGACCTAGCACAAAATTTTTTTCCCAATGGCTAAAACTGCAAAACTAAGGACATCAATTTCTCAATTTGAGCAACAACAGGGTGAGTCCTTATACAAGGAAGTGTCCACACCATGGGATGCTAGATTGGATGGTGATCAACACATTTTATAATGGATTGGGATGGCAGTCTAGGCAGATGGTAGATGCAGCTGCGGGTGGAGCTTTAGGGGCAAAGAGCTATGACGAGGCTTATAACCTTATTGAGACTATGGCAGAAAATGATTTTCAAAATCCTACAGCCAGAACGTCACAGCCTAGAGTTGCAGGTTTGTTGGAAGTGGATGCTATTACCCAGTTGTCAGCACAGATGGCAGCTATGGCAAAGAAAATAGATTCGTTGTTGGAAAGCAAAGCCAAGTCAGTTGCTTTCGTATGTGAGATTTGCACGGGGTCGCACTCAACAGATTAATGTGCTATCAACTCGGAGTCGGTGCAGTATGTGAACACTTATAAGAAAGACCAAGATCAGTTTCAGAACACATACCACCCCAACAACCGCAATCATCCAAACTTTAGTTGGTCAAACAACCAAGGAAATCAGCAGCAGCAGTTTCAGCAGAACAATCAGTTTCAGCCGGCGCAGCAACAGTATGCTCCACGACCACCTTTTCCACCGGGATATTCTCAACAACAACATCCTACTCCATATGCACCTCCGCAGGAAAAGAAATCAGAAATGGAGGAGATGATGTTAAAGTACATGGCAAATACAGAGGTGATGATCAAAAGCCAGACAATGGCTATTAAAAATTTGGAAGCTCAGATGGGGCAAATGGCTACTATGCTTAAAAGCAGGCCCCAGGGTTCATTGCCAAGTAACACAGAGGCAAATCCACGGAGAGAAGGTAAGGAACAGTGTCAGGCCATTACACTCAGATCGGGAAAGCAATATTTAGGAAATGTATCAGACTCAGCAGCACCGAGTTTACAAGGGGATGACACTGGGGTAGAAACTGAGACAGAAATTGAAGCTGAAAAGAAAGAGAAGAAGGATGAGTCCGAGTTGCAACAAGTAGAAAAGGAGAAAGCTAGTTCAGATAAGAAGCCAGTGAATACAGCACCACAAGTTCACCCTCAGGTACCGTATCCGCAGAGATTGAACAAGCAGAGGGACGATAAACAGTTCAGAAAGTTTTTGGAGGTTTTTAAGAAACTGTAGATCAACATACCCTTCGCGGAGGCATTGGAACAAATACCAAGTTATGCAAAGTTTATGAAGGGTATACTGTCGAGGAAGAGAAGGTTAGACGAATTTGAGATAGTGGCCTTGACAGAGGAATGCAGTGCAGTGCTTCAACGTAAATTACCTCCAAAGCTGAAAGATCCGGGCAGTTTCGCAATTCCATGCACGATCAGAAAGATAAGCTTCGATAAATGTTTGTGTGATCTTGGGGCAAGTATCAACCTGATGTCGTTGTCAGTATTCAGTCAGTTGGGATTGCCGGAACCAAGACCAACAAATATCTCTTTGCAGTTAGCCGATAGATCTATCACATATCCACGGGGGATAGTGGAAGACGTACTGGTGAAAATGGACAAATTTATCTTTCCGGCGGACTTCATCATTCTGGATTATGAAGAGGACAAAAATATACCAATCATACTAGGGAGACCATTCCTAGCCACTGGGAGGACTTTGATAGACGTGCAGAAAGGGGAGCTTAAAATGCGTGTACATGACCAGGAGGTGACGTTTAACGTTTTCAAAGCAATGAAGCTCCCAACCGATGAAGAAGAATGCTTCAGAGTAGATTTGGTGGATAGTATAGTGCATGATGAAGTTGGAAGTTTGTTGGGCTATGAACCACTGCAGTGAGTGATTGCTGAAAATTCAGATTTGGAGGATGAAGAATGTGCTGAACTTGTGCAATATCTGGATACCACCCCCAAATTCGGAAAATTCAGAACACCTATCGAGCCACTTATGAAAGCGGGAGAGACATCGGTAAAGTTGAAACCATCTCTTGAGATACCTCCTGAACTTGAACTTAAACCACTTCCAGAACATCTCAGGTACGCATTTTTAAATAAAGATTCAAAGCTACCTGTGATTATTTCTTCTGCACTAACATCTTTTCAGGAGGAAAAACTGCTACGAGTGCTTAGAGAGTTTAAATCAGCTATTGGATGGACCATAGCCGATATCAAGGGGATAAGCCCGTCTTTTTGCAAGCATAAGATCTTACTGGAGGATGGTAGCAAGCCGACAGTTGAACAGCAAAGAAGGCTCAATCCTATAATGAAAGAAGTGGTTAAGAAGGAGATACTGAAATGGCTGGATGCGGGAATAATCTACCCTATCTCGGACAGTGCATGGGTGAGCCATGTGCAGTGCGTACCAAAGAAGGGTGGATGACCGTTGTCACCAATGAGAATAACGAGCTGATCCCAACGCGAACCATAACAGGGTGGAGAATTTGCATGGACTACCGCAAGCTTAACAAAGCTACAAGGAATGACCATTTTCCACTTCCGTTTATCGATCAGATGTTGGACCGACTGGCGGGTCATGAGTACTATTGCCTTCTGGATGGGTATTCAGGCTACAATCAGATTACGATAGCTCCAGAAGACCAGGAAAAGACTACGTTTACATGTCCATATGGCACTTTTTCCTTTAGAAGAATGTCTTTCGGGTTGTGCAATGCTCCAGCCACTTTTCAGAGATGTATGACAGCGATTTTTTCAGACATGGTCGAACAGAATGTTGAGGTATTTATGGATGACTTATCGGTATTTGGTGATTCTTTCGATCTATGTCTTGAAAATTTTGTAATGGTTTTAAAGAAATGTGTTGAGACAAATTTAGTATTGAATTGGGAGAAATGCCATTTTATGGTGCAAGAAGGAGTCATACTGGGACACAAAGTGTCGAAGAAAGGCATTGAGGTGGACATTGAAAAGCTGGAAACGATTGAGAATTTATCTCCACCCACGTCAGTAAGAGGTGTCCGCAGTTTTCTTGGTCATGCAGGTTTCTACCGCCGATTCATCAAGGACTTCTCCAAGATAACTAAACCATTGTGCAGTTTATTGGAGAAGGATGCACAGTTTAATTTTGATGAGGCTTGCATGAGGGCATTTGAGCATTTAAAGAATAAGTTAACAACAACACCAGTTATCACAACACCAGATTGGGCGTTGCCGTTTGAGCTGATGTGTGATGCCAGTGATTACGCAGTGGGGGCTGTTTTGGGGCAAAGGAAGGAGAAGATGTTTCATGTGATATACTATGCCAGCAAGAACCTTACAGATGCACAGTTAAACTACACCACCACAGAGAAAGAGTTATTGGCAGTGGTGTATGCCTTTGATAAATTTAGGGCATATCTGATAGGCACAAAGGTAATAGTGTATACGGATCACTCGGCAATTCGACACTTAGTCGCGAAGAAGGATGCAAAGCCCAGGTTGATCAGGTGGATATTGTTGTTGCAAGAATTTGATTTGGAGATCAAGGATAGGAAGGGTACCGAAAACCAAGTAGCAGACCACTTGTCTCGACTAGAGCAGCCGGAAAGGGAGATCGAAGACAAAGCTGAAATTAATGAATCTTTTCCGGATGAGCAGTTGTTTGTGGTGCAAGGGGAAGTGCCATGGTTTGCGGATTACGCAAATTATTTGGTGAGTAAGATGATACCTTCTGACTTGGTGGGGCACCAAAAGAAAAAGTTCTTGCACGATGTCAAATGGTATATATGGGATGAGCCATATTTGTTTAAACAATGTGCGGATCAAATGATAAGAAGGTATATCCCATATAGTGAGACCGAAGGGATTTTACAGGATTGCCATTCATCTGTTTATGGAGGACACTATGGACGAGAGAGAACAGCGGCTAGAGTACTTCAAGCAGGATTCTACTGGCCGACAATCTTTAAAGACGCTTATAGTTTTGTTCAGCTGTGTGATAGATGTCAGAGAGTTGGTAATATTTCAAAGAGGAATGAAATGCCTTTGAATACAATCCTTAAAGTTGAAGTTTTCGACGTTTGGGGGATTGATTTCATGGGGCCTTTTGTGTCTTCGTGCGGTAATCTCTACATATTATTAGCAGTTGACTATGTGTCTAAATGGGTAGAAGTGGCAGTACTCCCGACAAACGATGCCAAGGTAGTCCTAAAGTTTTTGCATCGCAGTATTTTCACTAGATTTGGGACTCCTAGGGCTATTATCAGTGATGAAGGTAGTCACTTCTGCAACAGGCAGTTCACAGCGTTGCTGGCTAAGTATGGGGTAAATCATCGTATTGCTACAGTTTATCACCCCCGGACAAACGGCCAAGCGGAAGTATCCAATCGAGAAGTAAAAAGAATCCTTGAAAAAATTGTGAATCCGACGAGGAAGGATTGGTCCTTAAAGCTAGATGACGTTGTGTGGGCATATAGGACTGCGTACAAAACTCCGTTGGGTATGTCACCGTTTCAGCTGGTATATGGAAAAGCTTGTCATCTTCCGATGGAGCTAGAACACAAAGCATATTGGGCAATTCGGAAGTTGAACTTTGATTCGACAGCTGCAGGGGAGAAGCGTTTACTCCAAATCAATGAGTTAGATGAATTTCGACTACGGGCTTATGAAAACTCGAAGCTGTATAAGGAGAAGGTGATCGTAAGATCATTGAGAGAACATTTGAACCGGGACAAAGGGTTTTACTTTTCAATTCCAGACTTAAACTTTTTCCCGGGAAGCTGAAATCGAGATGGTCAGGACCATTCACAGTGAAGACGGTTTTTCCACATGGCGCGATTGAAGTATACGATAAATTTCCGGATCAATCGTTCAAGGTGAATGGACAGAGGTTGAAGCATTACTTTGGGGATGAGGTGGATAGACAGAAAGTCACCTTAATCCTTTCTGCGACATGAAAATCAAAGACAGTCAAGCTAATTGACTATAACTTAGCGCTATCTGGGAGGCAACCCAGCATTTTAATCTTCTATTCATCTTTTGTTTCGTAATTTATTTTATTCAAAAAAAAGGGGGTTTGTTACTAACTTGAAGCTTTGGTTGATTGGTGTACAGATTGAAGCTAAAAATGGAAAAACAATTGGCCAAGTATGCACGTCAGCGCTAACAGCGCTCCACAAGTCGTTCAACAACGCTTAAATGAGCCCAAGACACTGCCTATCAGCGCTCTGGGCGCTTTTCTTTCTAAGCTCACAACGCTCTAAGCGCTAAGCAACCACACACACTACTACGATGTAGCGCCAGCAGTGCCTGATCAAGCACACACACAAACGCCAACAGCGCTACTCTAGTCCCATAGCTACTGCGATGTAGCGACAGCAGCGCCCGAACCAACATAACCATAGCGCCAGAAGCGCTACTCCAAAACCAACGGCTACTGCACCACAGCGCTAATAGCGCTCATGCCATAACAAAGTCAGCGCCAACAGCGCTCATCAAGCGAAAAAAAAACCCTAATCAGGCATAGCTAGTTCCTTTATTTCTTTTATCCTTAAACTCATTCTAGCAGCCTATGTTCCCCTTCTCCTTTTTCTATTGTGATTCAATCACCCCATCTCTCTTATGCAATCTACAAACTACTCGCTTGAACACAACTCCTCCAACAATCAAGTCCAACCTTATTTCCATATTCAACCAAATAGCGAAATTTCCACCACTCCAATTGGGTTGCAACGGGATACAGCTTTCTCTCCACTTGGGTATGAATGTTTGATACAAGTTTTATCTATTGGTAAGTTTAATTGTGTGCAATTGATTTGGATGGTATTTCCTTGCATTGAATTGATTCTATTTAAAAGGAATTCTTTGGTTGTGTTTGTAACCCAATTGAGTTTGTGTTGGCTCAATTGGGATTGGGTTTAAGTTTCAATTGTCTATCTTTATCTTGTAAGTTGTGGGAGATTTCATTGTGCTAAATTGGGTTATTCATAAGTTTGGGGGAAACATTATCTAAGGGTTTTTAAAGTGTGCATACCAAGTGTTCGACAGATTGCCCCAACGAAATTTTGAGTTCTTTTGGGTCTTGATTTGTGTTTAATTGGTTATTAATGGCTTCCAAAAGACATAGAGGGGAAAGTTCAGGTTCATCAGCTGTGGTCAAGTATGATAAGAAGAAATTTGTTAGCCCTGAAGCAAGTGATAGGTTTAAAAATTGGTCTTCCGGGAAATCTCTAATTCCTGAGCGGGGCTTGCTACCTATTGAGCGGGTAGATGGGGAGTTAGCTCAAATGATACGTAGCCGCAATTGGATGGTATTTACTGCACAACCCGAACCAGCTGCCGTGAATATTGTGAAGGAGTTTATGCTAATGCTAAAGAAGCTAATGGGAATCTGGTTATGGTTCGGGGTCAGGAAATAAATGTGGGCCATAAAAGTATTAATGCGTATTATGGGTTGCAGAAAATTCACAGGGATGGCTATACGAAATACTTGGAAGAAGATTTAGATTATTCTGAGATTATAGAAGCCCTCTGTGAACCAGGGACTGAATGGAAGCTGTCCGACCAACAAGAAGCTGTGCACTTTCCCTCAGCCAAATTGAGTAGATGTGGAAAAGCGTGGCATGCTTTTATCTGTGCTAAGTTGATGCTGTGCCGCCATATGAGCGATGTCATTAATCTGCGGGCGGCGTTATTGTTTTTCATTGCTCAAGGGAAGACAGTGGATATAGGGGAAATAATTCATGAATCTATCATACACACGCTTGAGGGTAGTACCACAGGTGGACTGCATCACCCTTCATTGATCACAGATTTGTGCCGTCGAGCTGGAGTCAAGTGGGATAAAGATGAAATTATGCAGGTCCCATTGCCTCCAATTGATCATGCTGCAATGGGACGGTACAGAGTATGGGGTGGAGGTGAGTCGCACCCGCGGGGTTTAGGTTTCATCCTACCACAGCAGCAGCCACAGGAGCAGGCACAGGAACAACAACCACCTGTTGAGGATCCCGTTCCATCCCCTACTATAGTTGAGACTATCCGATAGGATCTTCGGCATCATACTCGACGGATAGACTTAGTGGCCGGTTCGATTCAGAGGGGTTTTAATCGGATGACTCGACAGCAGAGTCGACTTGCTCAGCGCCAGGCGGAGATTTATGCCTATAATGTTAATTGTTCCACAGCCTTGGCGGATATGTTTGGGCGGTTGAATCCTGCGACAGGGCCTTTCCAGTTTCCACCAGCTCCTCCTTTATCTATTTACCCACCACCTGACTCGCCTCTTGATGTGGATGATGATGATGATGATGACGCTGCCGATGGCAGTGATGATAAGTAGTGTTCTTCATCAGGGGAGTCCTCTATTCTTACTGTTTTATTCTTTTTCAATGAGGGCATTATCTTGTTCAGTTTGGGGGGTAGTTTTTTTTGTTCGGTTTCATGCATTTAGTTTGTTTTGTTTTCTTGTGTTTATGCATGATGCATGGTAGTTGCATTGCGTTTTAGGTTATGTTATGCATGTAGTTTCATGAATTAAGCATAAATTGATATAGTATCTAATGTGGCCAATGATAAGACTGGTTTCATGGTTTAACTTGAGAAGAATTGAAAACTAGTGCTTAGTGATGACTTTGATTAGGAAGTGAAGTTTAACTTGTCTGAAACTTTTGTTAGCAAGGAAAGCACATAATCAATTGTTTTGATCAATTTAATTCAAATTGTTGCATAATTTTCTTCTGGTGGAAGATTTGGGTTAAAACTTGATAATATCGGTGAAACGTCCATTAATTAAAAAACAGGCACGAATCTAAGTTTGGGGGAATCTTGGGGGTGTGAAAAAAAATAAAAATTTTGAACCTTTCCCAATTAAAGAATGGATCATGTGGTGGGTTGAGATGGAGCGTAAAACGCACTCAATCATAAACACATGGAACGAGATGGAGCGTAAAACGCACTCGTTCAAAAGAAAGTGAGATGGAGCATAAAATGCACTCATTAAAAAAGAAAAAAAAACTGTTTGAATTCTTGGGGAAGGGTTTAAAAAGGATTTAAATGTGTTAAATAACCTTCGTGATACCCTTTTGCTTAGTGATTGCTTGAATCAGTTGAATTGGTTGTGTTCACGGGTTGAATTGGGTTGCAATTTAAAGTTTTCTTCTAAGAAGTCAATTATGTGACGGATTTGAATTGTAATTGATTGAAATGGTTGATATACACACACGCACAACATGGGTGATGACAGGTGTAACTTAACTAATTGGTTAAAGTTAAAAACTTTGCATTAGTTAGAGATTCTACTTAAGTATTTATGATATCTTTGAGGCCTGGTGTTGGATACTATGTTGGTTGATTGTTTGATTCGTAGGCATGATAGTTAGTTTGCATTTGCATCATTGCATTGCTTGAGGACAAGCAATTGGTTAAGTTTGGGGGTATTTGATGAGTGGGTTTTATACCTACGAATCAGGTATTGTTAGGCTTAATTATTGTGGTCTTTAAGTATTTTTAGTATTATTTTATTTGCTTTTGTGTTTATTTATTGTAGGTTGGAGCTGGAGGGGCAAAAGGGTAAATTTGGAGTTTAAAATACACCTAGTGGCATTTTTCTAAATTCCTGGGCAAGGGCTAGCGCCAGCAGCGCTAGGGCTAGCTCCAGCGGCGCTAGTTCACGTTTTTGGTTTCCAAAGTTCAGCTGAAGGAGGAAAAGGAAGCCAATTCGGAAGAGGATTCTAGTCTATATTGATCAGATAGTGAGAAGGAAACCCTAAGAATAAACTTGAAGACTTTTAGTAATTTTATTATTCTACTTTTCTAGAGAGAGAGAGATATTCTAGGGATAATTTTTGTTCGAGCATTGGATTTTTCATGTGGTTTTAAGCTTACTTTGGAATTTTATTCACAATTGGGTTTGATCAATCTTCTTCTTCTTTATTCAATTGATTGTTTATTTTCCATGTGTAGTTTTGATCCCATAATGGCTTTTGGTTCAGACATGAACTAATCTCCATTATGGGATTCTAACAGATTTTAATATGTAGTTTAATTACAGTCTTGATTGTTAGCTTGTTTTATATATCATAAGGAATTTTTATCATGATTGTTTTGCATGTATGAATGCTTGATCACCATTCGATTTCAGTACTTATTTGGAATTGAAAAATAACATATAAGTATGGATTGTAATCATGATAGCTTGCGAATATGAGGCTTAATTGGATAGCTTAGTATTTTGTGAATCAGATAGAAATATATTATTTTACCGTAAGAGTCAAAATAAGGACTTGTGCTTAGAATTATAATTGCAATTTCACATAGAAATATAGTGATTTTGATTATAGTGGTGATTACATGGTGTCTATTGAGTATGGATATTATGTAAGTAGGTCATAATGCATTGACAAATGGTTATGTCTATTTTTGTGTCCTTGGCTACTTTTCAGTGATATGTGAACTTACTAGCATAATAGTGGTATTTAGATGAATTATTAAATGAAGTTAGGATCCCATGAATTCCAGACTTGATATATTTTGTTAGTATTTGCATAGTTAGTTATTAATTGATATAGGAATAATTTTGTCACCAAAAGTAAGTCATTAGTTTAAGCAAATAAGTATAGTGATAGAGCTGATGCATAGTGATTTAATTTAATCCTATCTCTGTGGGACGATACTCTACTTCCTCTGTATTACTTGTTGACCGTGTATACTTGCACGAGTTAGAGCTCTTTTATTTAAGACTTAAAAAGAGGCAACACCTGGAAAGGCAAAATCAGATTTGGTAAAAAGGGTAAACTCAGTCCACGATTTATTGGACCCTTCGAAGTGCTCAAACGAGTGGGTGAGGTAGCTTATGAGGTAGCTCTACCTCCCGAGTTAGATCACATTCATAATGACTTTCACATATCGGTGCTACGACCGTATAAGTATGATTATAAACATGTAATAGAGTATGAACCAATACAGTTTGAGAAAGATTTATCCTATGAAGAGATACCTGTACAGATAGTAGACAGGAAAGAGCAGGTTCTCATAAATAAAGTAATACCTTCTGTTAAGGTAATTTGGAGGAACCACAGTGCTGAAGAAGCTACGTGGGAACTCGAAGAGAAAATGATGCAAAATTATCCTGAATTATTTGGTTAATCTTTGTATCGCGATTCTGGGACATAATCCTTGTAAGGAGGGGAGAATGTTACTGTCGAATTAGTTGCGTTGTGATTCTGGGGACAGAATCCTTTTAAGAAGGGAAAGATGTAACGAATGCAAATTTAATGCAATTTTGTGAATAAATAAAAATATTTATTGAGTTGAATAAATAAAAATATTTATTGAGTTATATAAATATTTTTATTAATTTATTGAGTTAATTGTGTTAAATGTTATTTGATGTGTTTAATTTAATAATTAAGATGATAAAATGATTCTTGTGAATAAATGTTTTATTTGAATAAATGATTTATTTGAGTAAGATAATTTATTTGGTGCTATTGTTTGGATAAATAAAATTATTATTTAAGTTAGTAAGGTTTAATTGAATTTATTTAATAATAAGTTCAATTAAATTAAAAGTGTGACAATTAAAACTATATAGTATAATGGATTATTAAAATAAATGGAAAAGAGTTTTATTTTAGTTTAACCAAACAAGGTCTTGTGACCTTTGGTTGGTAATAATGGATTATTTAGTATTTGGGTTTGCCAAACAAGGCCTAACCCTTTGTTTTTCTTTAACTGTCAAATTGAAAGCTGAGTACGTTAAAAACTAAAAAGGTTATCAGCTATTATCTAAGTTTAAGAAGAAGAGAGAAAATATATACAGAGAAGAAGAGAGTGTTAGAAGAGAGAGTTTGAGAAGAAGAATTTGGGAATTGGAAGTAAGAATTCAAGCAAGGAGATTAATCAAGTTTGTCTAAGCAAGAGAAGGTATAATGTTCTTCACTGTATTTCTTTTTACTTTTACTTTACTGTATATGAAGCTAGTAGTTCAAAGCATGAATTATTTGATTATAATTGATTCTACGCATTTATTAGAGATTATGTGATGATTATAGATTAATTTGAATGATTAATCCATGAAAAGTATGCTTTAGAATAGAGTTTTTGGTTTTACAAAGTTTTACTTTCATGTATGGTATATATGAATGAAAATTGATATTTAAATTGGTTATTAATCGGTTAATTGATATTTCGTTGTGATAATATGATGAAAAATGAAAAGAATGCAAGTAGAATGGATTAAAATGATTGAAAGATGAGTTTATAGTAGTTAATTTTATTAAAATGGCTAAAAAATGAATATTTGGTTTAAACAGAGGATTTTTGGTTCAATTTGGTTGGTTATGCATATTATAATGGTTAGAATGTGTAGAAACATGATGGGTAATTGTTTTGTATCATATTTGATGTCTGGTAAGTTTAAATTATGTATTGGATGGTAGAATTCGGAAAATTTGGCCAAATTTGGCCAAGTTTTCACTGGTTCGTGAACTGTAGGAGGTGACTGCCGGGTCTCTCGCCCCGGCGAGAAAATTGTAAGGGAAATCCTTGCCCCGGCGAAGTCTCGCCCTAGCGAAGTCTCGCCCCGACGAGGTTTTTGTTAAGTAAATTCCCGCCCCGGCGAGGTCTCGCCCCGACGAGAATTTTGTTCAGTAAATCCTCGCCCCGGCGAAGGAACAGTACTGATTTTTTTTAAAATTTTTATTTTTCTTTGTGCTTTTACTATGATGCTATAAACAAGTTTAAAACTTAAGTTAAGGTATAAAATGACTAATAAGATACCACGTTGGTTGTTAAACAAGTACGTGATGATTGTCGAATGACAATCGAGATGTTATAATAAAATAGGATAAGAACGAGACTTAAACATATATTATTCTGTAACTAATTATTGTTACAATTTTATAATCGGAATGTATAGGTTGATTAAAGAACGTGAATTTAAATCCGTAATCTACGCAGCTTTCCTCCCTTAAACTTGATATTTCCTTTAAAGCAAGTTTATTTTCATTGAGTAAGCTTATTAACCTTAGCTTATTATTATTCAAGCAAGGTTGTTATCATGACAAGTATTTATATTTACTTCAGTCATTTATTGTTCGATCATTGATCAATATTCAAACTTCGAATAGAATTTCTATTGTACAAACTTTATTGATGAATCAAATGCTTTAGTGACTAGCAAACCCTTATTGATTCAGCTAGTCCTTAGTTGATGAGCGTTCTAAAGACTTAGAATATTTTAATAATTGTTCCGAACCAAGTTCCTTTTGGTACGGATTCTGATACTAGACTGAGATGAACAACCCTAATATAGGGGATTAATTACGCGACAACGTTAAAATGTTTGTGCACAATACATTGTACAAAGAGCTGATCCCCCTGTAGACACCTAATTTTTGCGTTCGCTGTACTAACTATGACAGGAGGGCAAAATCGTCAAATGAACCGGCTTGCGGGAGCGAGGGAATGGGCACAAGTGCGAACGCCCAACACCACCGCAATGATTGGCGACCAAAGCTGACGTGACAATAAGGCCATTCGAAACGGGCATTCCCGAATAAGGTGGCACGTCTCCCGGAAATTCCCGGACTGCGGAGTACGAGCCTGTCAGCGAAAACCGACGTTACGGCATGAAAATCGAGGCGTGGCACGAAAATTGAAAAAGTCAAACCGTCCAGCCGCGGATTGATCTGCGGCCAAATAGTGCGCCTTTTGAAAACACGGAACTCGAAACACGGAACTCGAAATCAGGTGAGTGGAAGGCAGGCGGCCAGCCAGCCTATTTCAGCTCAGTTTCGTTGCAGCATACAGAGAGTTGAAGGTGGAAAGAATTTGAAGGAAGAAGAAGAGTCCAGCAGTAAAGAGCACGGAAATAGAGAGGAAAATATAGCAAGTTTTGCAACCAAATAGGAAGAAAAGAGAGAAAAAAGAGAGGATTGATATTCTTTTGATTTTGATTGTATCAAATACACTCCTTATCCTATTCAAATACACAAGTTCACCTCCATTTGAGATCATTTGCAAGGTGAAAATTCCTATTTGTTCTAGCAATTTATATCATATTGTTTGGTTAAATTAGATGTAATTTTCATGTATCTTGTTGAACAATCATGGATTAGGGATTATTAGTGAGGGTTCCATTGGAACGAAATTTCTTCCTAATAACTCGAGGATATCCAATTGGTGAAATTTCTAGTTTGTTTATGATGATTTATTGGGTGTAATTTATTTAGATTGTCATTTTCGATTATCATGGTGTGTTAGGCAAACCCGTATTGGTTGGTTTTGTAGTATTCATTTTGTGGGCATGTAGTAATATTGGGTGTGAGCCTAGGAATGCGACCCCGTGGTCCAAATCCAATGATGGACGTTTTGATGTATGAAATAGATTCAAGGTGCCCGTTTTTTTGTAACATGTAATCGTCGGGCCTTAAAACGACGCTAAGGCGAGAATCGGGTTTAAGGCCCCGTAGTAGTGGAACATGTGATTGTTGGCATTCGGGGATGTTTTGATGGCTTACATGCCCATGAATAGCCCCGACGCGTGTTTATGCTTGATTAGATTTTGTGACACAAAAATGATTTCAAGGATTGAACGATGAAGGTTTTTTTTTATTAAAATCAAGCAAGCTAGGTTATTAGAATCACGAGGCTAAAAATTGGAAGTGTTAATAAATGTCGATTCCTATTAAACGAGAAGGCCAAAGGAAATCATTTTCAACCATCACCAAAAAATGACTTTTATGAACGAACGAAACGTTTTATTAGATCTTTGTGGGGTTAAAGATATCCTAGAAATTGCCCATCATTTTATGAAAGCAATGTATAGATTTCGATTCCTATTTTGACAAAGGTTTAAAAGATTCTTGTTTTGCCAAAACAACGCCTAATAAAAATCGCATAGCTTTTGACAAGTAAAATCAAACCTTTCGCATGAATAAAGGAGCTCTCTCGTACTAACGGAAACGACGTTCTAAAACATTCCCAAAATAAAACACGATTTTTCATAAAGGCCAAATGTTTCACCTCACCACAATATTCACATAAGCACACACACTCACACACACACACACGCACGTATACACATTTCATGAATCAAAGGATAGGAAAGTATCAAGATTACGGTAACCGTGTTTCACGGAAGTCGGGGGGTGCCTAACACCTTCCCCTCGCTTAAACAAGCCCCCGAACTCTATGAATCTCGATTCGCAGACCAATTAATTCGGAGTCACATATGAGCCAGCGATTTATAAAAAACGAGAACTCGGATGAGTTGGTGCATCCATTTCAAACATACCAACTGGCGACTCTGGTTAATTGGCTCATCATAAAAAACGATCTTTCCAAAACCCCGTCGACATCAATGCCGACCGTTTCCCAAACTCATATAATAAAGAAGGCTAAAAATCGGGAAAGGCGAGAAACCGGCGTCGACAGTTGGCGACTCTGCTGGGGACATTAGAGGGCTTAAGCCGCGTTCAAATCTTGATGCTATCCTATCCTTTGATCATTCATAAAATGTGTGTGTGTGCGATATTTTGATTTTTTACTTTTGTTGTGTGAATGTGTGTTTTTGCCCAATAAATGAATGATTGAATGGAATTGCTTTACTTTTAAGTAATCATTTGCATACGGTGAGGGCGATGAATGTGAATGTATGTTGAGAGAGTACCTCCTCCTGAGGCGAACCTGTCGGTTGCTTATTACTGGACTCGAAGGGGCTGCTCCCTGGAGATGGCTCAGGAAACGCACCACCCAAATCCGCTCCAATCGAAAGGGCTCAGACGAGTAGATTGCGAAGATTTGGGGACCTTCATGCCGAAAAGCCCGTGAGAGTAACCCTAGGATAGGTCAGCCTCAGATTAACCCAACGCAGGAAAAGTTTCTTCATGCCCTTTTACGTTCACGCGTATAAAATGTGATGATCCCATTCATATATGCCTCCCCTTTTGTCAAAAGAAATTACTAACCTCTATGTTTTGCAAGGAACAACTGGGCAAGCATAATAAAGTCAGGTTTAGCATTTGTTATTGCAGTAAAGGACTACTAACATGCTGTTTTGCAGAAAAAGATTAAAAAACCCAAAACCCAAAAGTTACAACTTTAGCATGCATCCGTATCCTTTCATTGCCCAGGATCTAAACTTCGAACCGTTGTTTCTGTAGGATTGCTTTTCAAACCCGTTCGCAGTCTAAGAAAGCCCAGGTCTCTACCTCTTAAATGGTTGATCTTCCCAATCATAGTTCCATATCTCGGGAGGAGTTTGATGATTTTAAGAAGCAGATGATGGAAATGGCCACAATGTTAAAAGAACAGTTCCTAATCAGACAGGATCCGCCAAACCAGGGACCGCACAATATTCCACCACCAGGGGGTGACTAGAATCCTCCTAAAAATGTTGCAAACCTGTTTAAAGATGACCAACCCCAACTCAAGGACGAGCCAGTCATCCCAAGGGCCGTTCCCATGCCTAACAGGACAGTGATTACTATCCCAGAGGAAGGGGACACTGACGACCTTCGGAAAAAAATGAAACACATGGAGGAGACCATCCAATCTCTAAGAGGCATAGGCTCCCTGGGTAGGGTTAATTATGCAGATCTATGTGTCTTCCCCGGAACCAGATATCTAGAAAAGTTCAAAGTCCCCGAGTTTGAGAAATACAATGGAAGGGGAGACCCCTATACACACTTGAAAATATACATTGGAGAACTCGGGTCTTATGCCGAGGACGAAGGGTTGAGGATGCAGCTATTCCAGAAAAGCGTAACAGGGGAGGCAAGGATCTGGTATGCCCGCCTTGACAATGCCCGAGTCCACAACTGGGAGGAATTGGCCCATACCTTCTTAACCCAATACAACTTTCAGGCCCAGATGGCCCCTGACAGGTACCAAATGACAAAAGTTAAGAAGCAACCCAGGGAATCCTTCAGGGATTATGCAGAACGATGGAGGGGTATGGCCGCACAGGTGAATCCCCCGATGAGCGAGTCAGAGATGGTGATGACTTTCGTAGATATTCAGTAGGCCCCGTATTACGAGCGGGTTATTTCAGGGATTGGTAGGCCTTTCGCTGAGATGATTTAAACACGGGGAAATGGTGGATATGGGTCTAAAGTCTGGTAAGATTCGGGATTTCACGGCTCTAGAAACGGCTGCAGAGCAAATACAAAATGGAAATTATGGCAGCACTTCCCGTAGGGTGCAAAAGAAAAAGGAGGAGGATGTTTCCCTCATCCTTTAGGGCTCATCTAGAAAGGCAGAAAACCATCTTCCAGTACAGGTGTAGCGAGTAGGGCCATCCCGACAGCCTAACTTTGCTGATCAGAGGGCGGAAGGGCGAAGGAGATATGAGGCCTCGCAAAATCGGGTATTCACCTTGCTCGGGGAGCCTCTTGAACGGGTTTTGGCGGTATTGATGGCCCAAAAGAAGATAGTTGGTTTGGCACCCCCGAGTGACCCAAGGGGAAGAAGGTTTGACCCAAGCAAGTGATGCGCATACCATTCAAATTCCCCTGGTCATGATACACAAGACTGTTGGACATTGAAGCACAGAATCCAAAACCTGATTGATAGTGGGGAAATTGTGGTGGAACAGCCGGACTCCCCAAATGTTAAGGCCAATCCCCTGCCAAGGCATGATGGAGGGGGGTCAATGCGACGGAGGCCAATGAAGCTGAGGGGCCGTCAAGGTTGAACTATGTGCAGAAAATTGAGGAAATGATCAACGTGATACATGATCATGGGAATGCATGGGGAGTGCCCATCAGGTTGATAGGTGTAAGTACGAATATCACGGAGGGACCTGTCAAGTTGACGGCTCCGAGGCCCCTCATCCTTGCGGCAAGGCCGCAAATCCCTATCAGTAGTCTAAAGACGGTACCATGGAATTATGGGGGGGTGCCAGAGGAAGCGGCCAGTTGTGCTTCCGTGACGACAAAAGGGAACCCCTTATATCTTCCCGGGCGAGTCCTTGAGAACCAAAAGAAGAAAAATGAAGAGATTCCCGAGGAAAAGGCCATAGAATTCTTGAAAAGGATGGATCACCCGGAAACAAGAGGGATCCATATTTTAAGTGAGGAGTCAACCCTAACATCAGTCATGGACTTGGTATTGTCGTCCAATGATCACTACAAAAGCCTGGCGAAAGTCCTGGAGGAGGCATACGTACCCAAGGAAATTAGTGAGGAAGGTTTCGGCCATCTGGTGGGATATCTGTTGGAGAGTGATATAATATCCTTTGCAGATGAGGACATCCCTAAGGAGGGAAGGGGGCACCGAAAACCGCTACATATTGCGGTAATCTCCTCGGGTTATATCATGAATGGGGTGCTGATTGATGGAGGGTCGGCATTGAATATCTGTCCCCTCAGTACATTGCAGAAGATGAACATCAATCCCAAGCGCCTACGGGCCAGTCATGTAGTGGTGCGAGCCTTCGATGGTTCCCGGAGGGATACAATTGGAGAGATAGAATTGCCGGTGGAAATCGGACCTTGTACTTTTGATATCTCTTTCCAGGTCCTAGACATTGCAGCCAGTTATAACCTGCTATTGGGGAGGCCGTGGATACACATGGCCGGGGTAGTTCCTTCCACGCTACACCAACAAATCAAATTAATCATCGATGGGAATCTAATAACGATCTCGGCAGAATGTGATGACCCTTCTCCTCCCAGGAGTGGCATGCCAGTGATTAATGTGGACGAGTGAGCGGCACCTGCCAGTTTTCAGGCGTTGGAAATTAGCACTCCCCACTACAAATGCCTGGGAACCCCAGCCGTGAAACCTAAGATCTCTCCAGAACTTACCTTTGTTGCAAAGGAAATGATGAAAATGGAATTCCAACCTGAGCAGGGGTTAGGAAAGAGTAGCCAAGGAATCACTGAGCCCATTCAGCTACCCCATCAGATAGGTAAAACAGGGTTGGGATATCGTGAAGGCGTAGCACGAAGACAACGTCGGGGTGCGGATCCGATTCGACTAGCTGGCAGTCCGGTCAACAATGAACAGGGGACTAGCGAGCTTGTGATTGGGGCAGGGAATGAAGAGTTAACCCCCGCAAGTGATGAATCGGCCAAGAGGGAAAGTTTCCTACAAGAGGTCGCGAAGGAGTTTGAAACCAAGTGTTATATCCCTGGATAATTAACAGGCAATGGAGAGGGGACGGATGTTGTCATGCCACGGGAAGCCCGACAGGGTGTGCCTATCATCGATTGGGCGGGGCTAATTATTCCTGGAGAGGATAGGAAGAGGGATTCAGGCGACGTAGCCGTAATCATCGGGGAAGTGTCCGACGTAAGGCCCCCTTTTATCCAGCGCATTTCATCTGACCTGACCGTCGACAACTGGACCATGAAACCCGTGATATCCAAACAAGGGTAAAACCTGACATCAGGGTGGTAGACCCAGAGGATGGGAGGATGAAGAAGTTTATTTTTGTTGTTGTTTTATATTTTGCATAATTATGTCGTTTCTTCATGTTATCTGAAAATGTGATCGTCGTGGAAAATAACTTATATATGACAAGTATTTTGTTTCATGTCAGGTGTACCAATTTGAGTAATCCTTGCCTAACAAACGGTCTTTCAAATTTGAATGATGATTATGATTTTGACATTGAGCTCGATTTCGATTTGATGGGCATTAAGCAAGATGAGACAGATTACGACGACGCGCCTGACGAGATCAAAGGATGGGTCGAAGATAAACCCAAACCCAACTTAGACCAAACCATCACTATAGATATCGGAACCCCTGACAAGCCAAAAGAACTCAAGATAGGGACGGACTTTACCCCCAGCCAAAAAGCCGAAATGACTGAGTTGCTAAACCAATATGAGGATGTCTTTGCCTGGTCTCATGAGGGTATGATCGGATTGTCCACCGACATTGTGGTACACCGATTGCCCATCAAGGATGGTTTCAGGCCTGTCAAGCAAAAATTAAGAAAGTTGAAACTGGAGTGGAGCTTAAAAGTGAAGGAAGAGATCATCAAGCAGTTCAGGGCGGGAATCATTATGGTATCCACTTACCCAGAGTGGTTGTCCAATGTAGTCCCAGTGGCTAAGCCCGGAGGGAAGGTGAGGGTATGTGTAGACTATAGAGATCTAAATAAGGCCAGTCTCAAGGATAATTTTCCAGTGCCTTTCATACACATCCTGGTGGATAACACAGCCCAGTACGAAATGTACTCTTTTGTGGATTGCTTTGCGGGGTATCATCAGATAATGGTTGCGGAGGAAGATCGAGAAAAGACCGCATTCATCACCCCTTGGGGCACCTTCTGCTATAGACGATTGGCTTTTGGTCTCACAAACGCAGGGGCTACTTATCAGAGAGCCATGATGGCCCTGTTCCACGATATGATGCATAAGGAGATAGAGGTCTACGTGGATGACATCATCGTGAAGTCTAGGGTATAGTCTGACCATATAACCCACCTTAAAAAGCTATTCGATCGGCTCAGAAAGTATAATTTGAAGCTCAATCCAGCAAAGTGTGCTTTCGGAGTGCAGTCGGGTAAGCTCTTGGGATTCCTGGTTAGTGATCGGGGCATTGAATTGGATCCGGCAAAGATTAAGGCCATTGTGGATATGCCAGCACCTCACACAGAGAAAGAGATAAGAGGGTTCCTGGGAAGAATAAATTTCATCAGCCGTTTCATATCCCACTTGACGACTACGTGCGAGCCAATTTTCAAGCTGTTAAGGAAGGGTGCTTCCCAAGAATGGAATGAGCAATGTCAGAAGGCTTTTTAGACCATTAAAAAGCAGCTTACTGAGGCACCAGTGCTGGTACCCCCGAAGGACAGGATCCCTCTGTTTATGTATATATCGGTCAATGTCATCGCGATGGGATGTATGCTGGGACAGAAAAATGAAGCAGGTAAAGAGCAGGCCATCTATTACCTCAGCAAGAGATTCAGCCAATGTGAACAGAACTACACTCCCATCGAGAAGACCTGTTGCGCTCTGGCCTGGGCTGCAGGAAGATTACAGCACTACCTCCATGGGCATACGACGTACCTGATATCAAGAATGGATCCCGTGAAATATATTTTTGAAAGGCCCATGCTAAACTGTCGGTTGTCAAGATGGAAGTTAATCTTACAGCAGTTCGACATGGTGTACGTAACTCAGAAAGCCATGAAAGGGCAGGGAATTACAGATCAGTTGGCAGAAACCCCGTCAGGAGGGATGGAGCCGTTAGAAACTCCTCTCCCGGGCGAAGATATATTTTGGGTATCACACGCGAAATGTGATGACGAGGGACAGTTCTAGAAGCTGTATTTTGATGGTGCCATGAATGCCGAGGGGGCAGGAGCCGGAGCGGTCCTGGTCTCTATCACCGGAGAGCAATACCATGTGGCCACTAAACTGAAATTCAGCAATTCGAACAACACCGCTGAATACGAGGGATGTATCTTGGGACTCCGCTTTGCCTGCGACATGGGAGTGAAGAGACTAGCGGTGTTCGGGGATTCGGAATTGGTAATCAGACAAGCGATCGGGGTATACAACACAAAGGAGCTCCGTTTACTTCCATACCATCGTTGTGTTATCCAGCTGATGCAAGAGTTCGAAGATATCGCTTTCCGTCATATTCCCCGGGGACGGAATGATTTTGCCGATGCATTGGCAACTCTAGCTTCCTTAATCCACGTAATCAGGAACAGGGACGTTCCACATATTGAGATAGCAGTACAGAATGCCCCGGCATATGAGGAACATGTGGCAGTATTGTCAGACGAGGTGGTGTTGCCAAAGCAGCCCTGGTATCACGACATAAGGGAATATCTGAGAGATAGATCCATTCTCGACCAGGCGAGTCGAACTGAAAGGATGAGAATTCAAAATATGGCAATGAAATTTTATCTGAGTGGGGATTCACTCTACAGGAGGGATGCTGGGTTGGGACTGTTACAATGCGTAGATGAAATGCAGGCCCAAAGGATTATGAATGAAATACATGGTGGAGTGTGTGGGCCCCATATGAGCGGACCGATGCTGGCCAAAAAGATCTTGAGGACAGGGCATTATTGGTTAACGCTGAAAGCCGACTGCGATGATCATGTCAAACGGTGTTACCAATGCCAGGCGCACAGTAATGTGATCCATACGCCTCCAATGAACTGCACTGTATGACCTCCCCGTGGCCATTTTCAATGTGGGGAATGGATGTAATCGGACCAATAGAGCCCAAAGCAAGCAACGGGCACCGATTCATTTTCGTCATGATCGATTACTTCACCAAATGGGTAGAAGCAGCTTCTTTCCCCAAAGTAACTCAGGAGGTCATCGTTGGTTTCATCAGAAATAATGTCATTTGTCGATTCGGGCAACCTGAGGTTTTGGTCTCCGACAATGCCAAGAATTTAAACAACGCCCTCATGAAAGAATTGTGCGACCAGTTTAAGATCAAACACCTCAATTCTGTCATTTACCGTCCTAAGATGAATGGGGCAGTGGAGGCTGCAAACAAGAACATCAAGAAGATCATGGCAAAGATGTCTGCTAATCATCGGGGATGGCCGGATTTGTTACCCCTCACACTGCTGGCATACCGAACGTCAACGCGTACTTCTACAGGGGCAACCCCTTATGCTTTGGTGTATGGAATGGAGGCCGTTCTGCCAATTGAGGTTGAAATGGCGTCCCTCAGAATAGTGATCGATGCTCAGATAAGCGAGGAGGATTGGATGCAAAGTCGATACGACCAATTGGCCCTAATTGATGAAAGTAGGGTGGCTGCTGTTTGGCACGGTCAGTTATATCAACAAAGGATCTCTCGATCATACGACAAAAGGATAAGACCTCGGAAGTTCAAGGAAAATGATTTGGTACTAAAAAGAGTCATGCCTTGTCAAGACGAAGCCAAGGGGACCATTTGTAATTAAGAAAGTGCTATCCGGAGGAGCCCTCATGTTGCAAGAAATGGATGGTGAAGTATTTCCACAACCCCTCAATTCCGACTCGGTGAAGCGGTTCTACGCTTGAATAATCAATTTCTCCTTTTTCTTTGAGAACGAACTACGTAGGACCTGATCTCCCAACTTGTGGGGGTACGTAGGCAGCCATCATGGCGCGGTCCGATCCTTCAAAAAATAATAATCCTTTCCTTAAACAGAACCATTTCCCAACAGCCAGATAAAACTTCATAAACCCTCAAAACCGTCCTGAAACCAGCCGCCTAATCAGCTTCATCCCAAATGACATAACCCTGATCCAACCAGACAGTTATCCAAGATCTAAGACCTAATCTGATGAAATCAACAGGGGTACGGCAATATCTGTCAGATCTACATCGAGACTTGAGAAGAGAAAGAAAGCGAAATGTCAAAATCGTGGTCAACGGGAAAAAATGAGGGTCCAATGGAAGGCAATGATACGACGAAAAGGGAAAATGACTAAATTTAAATGCATGTTTATATATATAAGTCATTTTATTACAAGATTCCTCTTTCAATAACCGATGAAACTAACATAGTCTATGCAGGAAATAAAAATAATCTACAAATCTGAAACTAGCTGAAGCAGGATGGATAAAGTGGTGGATAGATCTGAAGCATCAGCATCCCCTGCAATCTGCTGCCCCATCATATCAATATGATCCAATAAAGCGGTGGCTCGGTTGACAGTCCCAAAATGAGCATCTATAACTACCCTGTCTGAAGTACAATGACATCTCTGTCAGCAATGGCAGCATCTCTAGCCAGAATGGCATCATCTCTCTCGACAAGAGCGGCATCCCTCTCAGCCTCAGTAGTAATCAAGGCCAGGCGGAGTCGGGTATCCTCAGTAACCCAACTTGGGGCAAAATCGGCTGAGATGGGGTGGTATGTAGTATCATCTAGAGAAATCATTCCAAAGTCATCAAAGGCCCCAGTCCGACTCAAACCCCCGGATCCAAGTCTTCGCGCAACCACTGCACGTAAGCAAATGTCTGGAAGTGGCAACCCTCACTATATTCGGCGGAGATCCTGCGAGACCAAAGATCATATACCCGCAGTAGGTCCCTCTCTGTCTGGGATGATATAAGGAATCGATAGGCGGCTGCACCCGTGAAGGGGTGAAAATCCTGTGTCTAATCAAACTGCCCTGTAACAGCCAAGGGATGATAAGTCGTCACGCCCCTCAAGCCAGCAATGGGAATAAAGTCCAAGTCAGGCACATGAGTCAAGAAGCTCATAAAGGAGCAATAACCCGAATAGACCAGTAGATGAAAGGGATCCTCAATGACCAACAAAAATGATGTCCAGGAGGCCGCATCAGTACAACACACGGGACGAAACGAAAACTGCGTGGCTATGTCATGGCTGAAGCAAAACCCTTGGCGACGGAAATGGCCGATGGGACTGAGATGACTCATGAACCACACGTACAACAAAGTCGAGCTCCCTCTGAATACTCTGCCGCGGAAAGACTGGCAATATGAGGCTGACATGTAGGTATCCGCCAATATCATGGGAAGAATGGTGTGATCCTCCTGAAGGGCTCGAACGGCCGCGACAACCCGCATGTCCAACTGATCAGGTCCGGCGGGCAAGTACAAAACTGAGACGACACAGGCCATTAGAACACCCCAGCGCTCCTCGGACACGGAAAAATTACCGAAGAAAAGACGAAAACTGTCGGGTGAACCAAATCAGTCAATCAAGAACTGAAGGGGAACCATATGGTCTGAGGTGATCACCGATAACAAAACTGTCCTCTGCAAACCGGTGAAAGTCAAGAATTGACGACGCATGGAACCAGCTGTGATCCTGGCACAAGGACCGTCCAAAGGCAGGCCGGTGAAGCGAGCATACTCCTCGAGGGTGGGGGTCAGCTCTACTGTCCCTAACCTAAACACTTGACGGGCAGGGGCCCAATAGCCCAGAATACCCTCCACAAAGCCCGCTGGCACCTGAAAGGATAATAAGGACCAAGAATGGCCCAAAAGACCATCTGCGATGACCCTGTCAGCCGACAATAAACTGTCCAACCAGCGGAGGAGACTGCCAACCAACCCTGTGGGAGGAATAAAGTCCAAACATACCACGACATCTGAGGACGACATCTGTGAAAGAATAGTATCAAAAAGACTGTACAGGGGTCGTTCTCTATCCATAAATAAAAAGCATGCATCATACAGTTAATAATAGAACAAATGAATTTCATAGATATAAAAGATAAAAAACTGTGCATAAAAAAAAAATGAGTTCAGTACATAGTGCATAAAATGAAAAATAAATCTAAACAGGTGCAGGTACAAAAGCCCTATCCTATCCTGATCTAAATAAAATCAATCTCATCTATGAAGGCGGGATCCTGAAACTGATCCCCCGGAGTCGCCGAAGTCGAAGGCCCAAAGTTCATGTCGGGGATGTATGGCTGCGCTGTGGCATCAGATGAGCTCGGGCCCGCATCATAACCCGCATCGTGAGGATCGTAGGCATAAGCATCCTCTGGAGTCTGGCCCAATACCCGAAGATATAGAGACAACTGGTCTACCTGACGGGTCAGGCTGGCGATCTGCTCAGCATGGGTAGGGCTCCGAACGCAGGCTGCCCAGTCAGTCATCATCACCGAGCCGGGGACCATATCCCCGAGGATAATTGTGGCCCGGGTCTGAGGACCGATAGTGCGGGGCACCCACTAAGTACGGAAAGCATCACTCGTACTGGGACCCGTCGAAAGCATCCGGCCATCCTCCCCTGCGAGCATGATCTCCGAAGGCTAAGAATCCAGCGGCCAGGAGGTAGTGAAAGGAAGGGAATGCGGGATGCGGATCTCTCCAGTAACGCATCTGAATGCGCGCTCCCCCAGGTACATCACCCATCCTCCAACACTCTGCAAAGTGAGACGATGGGTGGAAAGCTCGAACTCCGGGCCAGAATGATGCCCATCAGCAAACCCCACAGTCAGATGCTCGGAGAGGTAGGGAACCCAGACGACATCAGCAGCCATGATCAGCTCCAGCTGGATGCGGCAGTGTGCAAAGCTGCCAGATACCGGGACCTCCTCCAAGGTGTTATGATGCCATCGCCGGCCCCGGGGATAAGTGTCCAGGCCAAGAGTAGTGACGGGCCTCAGGCATGGAAGACGCTCGTAGGCCCAGAACTGCGAACAGAAACAGTGAAAAGCATGAGCAACCGACAAATGCAGAAAGGAGAAATAAATGAAAGAAAGTCCAGTAAGAAAAGAGGAGGAGAAGCCTCACCAGCAAGAAGTGATAGAATCCGAGCCAAGCGTCTGTCTGGCCCTCCGAACGTAGACGCAGACCGTGGAGGAAATAAGCAAAGGTGAATGACCCCCAATCATAGTCACTGATCCGGTCCACGTCCCTGACAGCTCCTACGACGCTGAAATGAATGGTGGAAGAGTTGTTCCCTAGGAAACAACCCCTCATAATGGTCAGGAACAAGCGTCGTAGCAGAATGTCCCGAGTGCCCTGATCCGCTGGAATAGGCAGTGCGTACAGACCCCCGACGGCATCGACAGCCAAAGCACCGAACCGAATGCTACGGGCCTTAAAGACCCGGTCCTCAGCGGCGAAACCCAATAAAGCCCGGACCTGTTTAGAGTAATGTCAAGATCCAGAGGGACACGGGACCTGGTGAACTCTATACCTGTGATATACCTCCAATCCCAGGGGGTCAGCACAACCTCGCAGTCAAGAAGGTGAAGAGACTGCGTCTGGTGGAACCAGCGCTCGGATAAGGCCCTCATGTAACCCTAGGGGCACTGACGGGGGATGATAGTGAAAAAGTGACGGAAGCCCCAAGAATCCACCACCGCCCGGTAGTCGCTGTGCAAAGCCGTGTAGAGGGAGTAGATGTTGAACCAGTTGCCCCTGGGTTGAGTAAACTCTGGTACCTGTGGCAATCACCAATGGGTCAGTCCAGGTAGAACGGGAATTGAGAAATTGAAAATGAAATGAGAATAGAATTGAATATACCTCATTAGCTACAAGAGATGCCGAGGGGTGACGACTGAGATCCCGACCCAAAAGATCGGGTATCTACACAGGGGCGCCAGAAGGAGCATGATGAGGAGATGGAGCCGGTGTGCTGGAGGATGGCCCCTCTGCCACAACCTCCGGAGGAGTAGCCTCCTCAATGTCCGGATGATCGGGACGGATGACAGCCTCCGCCAAGCGGCGAGCCTGACGGGTCCGAGGAAGAACAGGGGCAGGTGTAGCCCTACGACGGCGAACACCCGAGGTCCGAGACGCGGAAGAGCTACTAGGAGCGTCGGGATCCAAAGCTGGAACAGAACAGGCAAGGAGGAAGGTAAGTTCCCTTTTTTAATTTATGCCACAAATATTCCAATATTTATCGTAGAATTAATGCAACATGATGCATGTATATTATATGTCCAAAAAAAAAAAATTCGGCATAGTTCCGTTTGTAAAATGGACATCCCAGGCATAAGCCAAACATGTTTTCCATCAATCCAAGCCTCAAACAGATCAAAGTTGCATCCATATGTGTAATTACAGCATGTAAAGGACCATAATGCATGATTTTCTTTCAAAAAAGGGAACAACAGATATGTGGAACCGCATCATGAGCATAAAGTAAGACTCACACAGTTGATACATAGCATGTATATATGATAATACATAGCATAGCATTGTAAAGCATACATTTCTATCTCTAACCATGCAAATAGCCAAATGTATAGCAAAACATTGACGAAATTGAAAAGTGAACGGTTAAAGTGTTACCTGTAGCGCGTAGATCGATCCTACCGGAGCAGTTTTTGCAGAAAGGTTGGAAAACTCGGCAAAAGGCCCTTGCAAACGAGCAAAATCGCAAGAATCTATGTGGGGTACGAAGTTGAAAGTGACGGATCTGGAAGTGGCGAGCCGCTTATGAATCCCGATCTTGGCCGCAGATCCATCTGCGGCTGGCCCTGGTGGATCCCCCTGGTTCCCTTGCAGCCGTTTGATGTGTTTAGTGAAAATGAATTACGAGATGGGTGACCGGCGACGATACCCGGCCCCGACAAGACAATCGACCGGCGACGATAACCGGCGATTACGAGATGGATGTCCGGCGACGAAAACCGGCTCCGACAAGATAACCAACCGGCGACGATAACTGGGGGTTACGAGATGGGCGACCGGCGACGATACCCGGCCCCGACGAGACAATCGACCGGCGACGATAACTGGCGATTACGAGATGGATGTCCGGCGACGAAAACCGGCTCTGACAAGATAACCAACCAGTGATGATAACGGGGGGTTACGAGATGGGTGACCGGCGACGATACCCGGCCCCGATAAGACAATCACCGGCGACGATAACCGGCGATTACGAGATGGATGTCCGGCGACGAAAACCGGCTCCGACAAGATAACCAACTGGTGACGATAACCGGGGGTTACGAGATGGGTGACCGGCGACGATACTCGGCCCCGACAAGACAATCGACCGGCGATTACGAGATGGATGTCCGGCGACGAAAACCGGCTCTGACAAGATAACCAACTGGCGACAATAACCGGGGGTTACGAGATGGGTGACCGGCGACGATACCCGGCCCCGACTAGACAATCGACCGGCGACGATAACCGGCGATTACGAGATGGATGTCTGGCGACGAAAACCGGCTCAGACAAGATAACCAACCGGCGACGATAACTGGGGGTTACGAGATGGGCGACCGACGACGATACCCGGCCCCGACGAGACAATCGACCGGCGATGATAACCGGCGATTACGAGATGGATGTCCGGCGACGAAAACTGGCTCCGACAAGATAACCAACCGGCGACGATAACCGGGGGTTACGAGATGGGTGACCGGCGACGATACCCGGCCCCGACAAGATAATCGACCGGCGACGATAACCGGCGATTACGAGATGGATGACCGGCGACGAAAACCGGCTCCGACAAGATAACCAACCGGCGACGATACCCGGGGGTTATGAGATGGGTGACCGACGACGATACCCGGCCCCGACGAGATAATCGATCGGCGACGATAACCGGCGATTACGAGATGGGTGACCGGCGACGAAGCCCGGCCCTGACAAGACGATCATCCGCATTGACACCCTTTTATGAATGTCTTGCATCCATTGCATCTTACGTTGCACCATAAGTCATATGTGTTGCATCACGTATGTATTGTCATCCTGGTGCACTGTCATTCATGCATCGAGTGTCTTTTCTTTATCCTGTTCATTTCATTAAACATTGTATAAAGATGATAAAGAGGGGCAGCTGTAGACACCCAATTTTTGCGTTCCCTGTACTACCTATGACAGGAGGGCAAAATCGTCAAATGAACCGGCTTACGGGAGCGAGGGAATGGGCACAAGTGCGAACGCCTAACACCACCGCAATGAATGGCGACCAAAGCTGACGTGACAATAAGGCCATTCGAAACGGGCATTCCCGAATAAGGTGGCACGTCTCCGGGAAATTCCCGGACTGCGGAGTACGAGCTTGTCAGTGAAAACCGACGTTACGACACGAAAATCGAGTCATGGCACGAAAATTTAGAAAGTCAAACCGTCCAGCCGCGGATTGATCTGCGGCCAAATAGTGCGCCTTTTGAAAACACGAAACTCGAAACACGGAACACGAAATCAGGTGAGTGAAAGGCAGGCGGCCAGCCAGCCTATTTCAGCTCAGTTTCTTTGTAGCATACAGAGAGTTGAAGGTGGAAAGAATTTGAAGGAAGAAGAAGAGTCCAGCAGCAAAGAGCACGGAAATAGAGAGGAAAATATAGCAAGTTTTGCAACCAAATAGGAAGAAAAGAGAGAAAAAAGAGAGGATTGATATTCTTTTGATTTTGATTGTATCAAATACACTCCTTATCCTATTCAAATACACAAGTTCACCTCCATTTGAGATCATTTGCAAGGTGAAAATTCCTATTTATTCTAGCAATTTATATCATATTGTTTGGTTAAATTAGATGTAATTTTCATATATCTTGTTGAACAATCATGGATTAGGGATTATTAATGAGGGTTCCATTGGAACAAAATTTCTTCCTAATAACCCGAGGATATCCAATTGGTGAAATTTCTAGTTTGTTTATGATGATTTATTGGGTGTAATTTATTTAGATTGCCATTTTTGATTATCATGGTGTGTTAGGCAAACCCGTATTGGTTGGTTTTGTAGTATTCATTTTGTGGGCATGGAGTAATATTGGGTGTGAGCCTAGGAATGCGACCCCGTGGTCCAAATCCAATGATGGACGTTTTGATGTATGTAATAGATTCAAGGTGCCCGTTTTTTTGTAACATGTAATCGTCGGGCCTTAAAACGACGCTAAGGCGAGAATCGGGTTTAAGGCCCCTGTAGACACCCAAATTTTGCGTTTCCTTGTACTAACCATGACAGGAGGGCGAAATCGTCAATTGAACCGGCTTGCGGGAGCAAAGGAGCGGGCACAGGGGCGAGCGCCCAACACCGCCGCAATGTTTTGGCAACCCAAGCTTACATGACAATAAAGCCGTCCAAGGCAGGCATTTCCGAATGAGGTGGCACGTCTCCCGGAAATTCCCGGACTGCAGAACACGAGCCTGTCAGCGAAAACCGACGTTGCGGCACGAAAATCGAGGCGGGGCACGAAAATCGAGACAGTCAAGCCCGCCAGCCGCGGATAGATCTGCGGCCAAGTGAGTGCGCCAGCACGGAAACCAGGAAATCAGCTGAGTGCGATGGGAGGCGAGCCAGCTGGCCAGCCGCAGATCCATCTGCGGCCAGCCGCAGATAGATCTGCGGCTGGCTTTGGCCATCCTATTTAAGCTCGGCAGCAGGCAGCATACAGGAGGTTGGGCAGTTTGCGGAAGAAGAAGAAATCAGCAGCAGTTTTAGCTCGGAAATAGAGAGAAATAGCAAAAAATTCTTGCAACAATTGAGAGAAAAAGAGAGAAATTTCCTTTGTTGTTAGATTATATCATATACATCTCATATTTCCCTCAATACACAAGTTTCTACACAATTTTGGTATCATTTGCAAGGTGAAAATCTCATTATTTTTGCAACTTCTATCATGTTATTTGGCTAAATTTAATTGAAATTTTCAAGAATATTATTGAGCAATCATGGATTAGGCATTATTGGTGAGGGTTCCATTGGAACAAAATTCTTCCTAATAATCCGATGATATCTAATTGGTGAAATTTCTAGTTTGTTTATGGATGTATATTAGGCGTAATTTAATTGAGTGTATTTGTAGGATGTGTTAGGCAATCTACGTTGTTATAATTGAGTATTCAATTTGAGAGTGTGTAGCAATCGTGGTTGTGAGCCTAGGAAAGCGACCCCGTGGTTCAAATCCGATGATGGACGTTTGGTGTATGTAATAGATTCAAGATGCTCGTTTTTGTAACATGTAATCTTTGGGCCTTAAAACGACGCTAAGGCGACGAATCGGGTTTAAGGCCCCGAAATAGTGAAATTTGTGATTGTTGGCGTTCGGGGATATTTTGATGGCTTACATGCCCATCAAAAGCCCCCACGAGTGATTATCCTCGATTCGATTTATGACGCGAAATTGATTTCAAAGCTAAATGATAAGATTTTCATAAAAAATCAAGCAAAGTAGGATATTAGAATCACGAGGTTAAAATTTGAGAAATGTTAATGAATGTCGATTCCTATATAACGAGGAAGCTAAAGAAAAATCGTTTTCCAAAACATCACAAAATTTGATTTTAGAAATAAGTAACGTTTTATTAAATCTTTGTGCATAGGGTGAAAGAGATTCTAGAAATTGCCCATCATTTTATGAAAGCAACGTATAGATCTCGATTCCTATTCAGACGGAGGTTTAAAACTCTTATTTTGCCAAAACGACACTTAATGAAAATCTCATAATTTTGGACAATTAAAATCAAACCTTTCTCATAAAGAATAAAGCTTTCTCGTGTATACCGAAAAGACATTCCGAAGCGTTCTCAAATTAAAGCACGATTTTCCCTAAAATCCAAATGACTCTTTCATACAAACTCACCACAACATTCACATGGGCACACATACACACACACACACGCGCACCTACACACACACATTCATGAATTAAAGGATAGGAAAGCATCAAGATTGCGGTAACCGTGCTTCACGGAAGTCGAGGGGTGCCTAACACCTTCCCCTCACTTAAGCAAGCCCCCGAACTCTATGAATCTCAATGCGCAGACCAAATTAATTCGGAGTCACATATGAGCCAGCGATTTACAAAAGAACGAAAACTCGGATGAGTTGGTACATCCATTTCAAATATACCAACTGGCGACTCTGGTTAATTGGCTCATCATAAAAACGATTTTTCAAAACCCCGTCGACATCAATGCCGACCTTTTCCAAAAATCATCTAAACCAAAAGGCTAAAATTGGAAAAGGAATAGAGAAAGCGAAAACCCGGCGTCGACAGCTGGCGACTCTGCTGGGGATATTAGAGGGCTTAAGCCGCTTTCATGTCTTGATGCTATCCTATCCTTTAAAATTTACGAATATGTGTGTGCATGCGATATTTTGATCATTTCTGCTTTTGTTGTGTGAATGCGTGTTTTGTCCAATGAATGAATGATTGAATGTGATTGTTTTACTTTAAAGAAATCATTTGCATACGGTGAGGACGATGAATGTGAATGTATGTTGAGATTGTACCTCCTCCTGAGGCGAACCCGTCGGTTGCTTATTACTGGACTCGATGGGGCTGCTCCCCGGAGATGGCTCAGGAAACGCACCACTCAAATCCGCTCCAATCGAAAGGGCTCAAACGAGTAGATTGCGAAGATTTGGGAACCTTCATGCCGAAAAGCCCGTGAGAGTAACCCTAGGATAGGTCATCCTCAGAATAACCCAACGCAGGAAAAGTCTCTTCATGCCTTTTTACGTTTATATGTCTAAATGTCATGATCTCATTCAATATTCATACATCCCTTTTCTATGTCGAAAGAGATTACTAACCGCTGTGAATTGCAGGGAATAGTTGGGGGAGCATAATAAAGCATGTTTAGCATTGGTTATGGCACTAAAGGACTACTAACTTTCTCTTTTGCAGGGAAAGATTAAAGAACCCCAAAACACAAAAAAGGTTATAGCTTTAGCATGCATCCATGTTTTCATTTCCCCAGGACTAAACTTCGAACCATTTGTCTCTGTAGGATTGCTCCTCAAACTCGTTCGCAGTCTAAGAAAGCCCAGGTCTCTACATCTGAAATGGCTGATCTTCCTAATCATAGTTCCATATCTCGGGAAGAGTTTGATGACTTCAAAAAGCAGATGATGGAAATGGCCACGATGCTAAAAGAGCAATTCTTAATCAGACAAGATCCGGCAAACCAGGGATCGTATAATATTCCACCGCCAGGGGATGATCAGAATCCTCCTAAAAATGGTACAAACTTGCTTAAAGAGGACCAACCCCGACTCAAGGACGAGCCAGTCATCCCAAAGGCCGTTCCCATACCTAGCAGGACAGTGATTACTATCCCAGAGGAAGGGGACCATGACGACCTTCGGAGAAAAATGAAATACATGGAGGAAACCATCCAATCTCTAAAGGGCATAGGCTCCCTGGGCAGGGTTAATTACTCAGATCTATGTGTTTTCCCCGGAGCCAGATATCCAGAAAAGTTCAAAGTTCCCGAGTTTGAAAAGTACAATGGAAAGGGAGACCCCTATACACACTTGAAAATATACATTGGAGAACTCGGGTCTTATGCCGAAGACGAGGGGTTAAGAATGCAACTATTCCAGAAAAGCTTAACAGGGGAGGCAAGAATCTGGTATGCCCGCCTCGACAACGCCCGAATCCACAACTGGGAGGAATTGGCCCATACCTTCTTAACCCAATACAGCTTTCAGGCCCAGATGGCTCTTGACAGGTACCAAATGACAAAGGTTAAAAAACAGCCTAGGGAGTCCTTCAGGGAATATGCGCAAAGATGGAGGGGCATGGCCGCACAGGTAACCCCCCCGATGAGCGAATCAGAGATGGTAATGACCTTTGTAGACATTCAGGAGGCACCGTATTATGAGAGGGTCATCTCGGGGATTGGAAAGACCTTTTGCTGAAATGATTAAACATGGAGAGATGGTAGACATGGGTTTGAAGTCGGGTAAAATCCGGGATCTTACTGCTTTAGAAACTGCTGCCGAGCAAATACAGAATGGAAACTATGGCAGCACTTCCCGGAGGGTCCAAAAGAAGAAGGAAGAGGATGTCTCCCTCATCCTACAAGGGTCATCCAGAAAAGCAGAAAGCCATCTTCCGGTACAGGTACAGAGGGGAGGGCCATCCCGACAGCCAAATTTCACAGATCAAAGGGCAGAGGGGCGAAGAAGATATGAGGCCTCGCAGAATCGAGTATTCACCCCGCTCGGGGAGCCGCTTGAACGGGTACTAGCGGTATTAGTAGCCCAAAAGAAAATAGTTGGTCTGGCACCACCAAGTGACCCAAAGGGTAGAAGGTTTGACCCGAGCAAACGATGTGCATACCACTCCAGTTCCCCTGGCCATGATACACAAGATTGCTGGACGTTGAAGCATCGAATCCAAAACATGATAGACAGTGGGGAAATTGTGGTGGAACAACCGGACTCCCCGAATGTTAAAGCAAATCCCCTGCCAAGACATGATGGAGGGGGAGTTAATGCGACGGAGGCAAGTGAGGCTGGGGGGCCGCCAAGGTTGAACTATGTGCAGGAAATTGAGGAGATGATCAACGTGATACATGATCATGGGGATGCACGGGTAGCGCCCATCAGGTTGATAGGGGTAAGTACGAATAACATAGAGGGACCTGTCAAGCTGACAGCCCCGAGGCCCATCATCCTTGCAGCAAGGTCCCAACTCCCTATCAGTAGTCTGAAGACTGTACCCTGGAATTACGGGGGAATACCAGAGGAAGCGGCCAGTTGTGCTTCCGTGACGACCAAGGGGAATCCCTTATATCTTCCCGGGCGAGTTCTTGAGAGCCAAAAGAGGAAAAATGAAGAGGTTTCCGAGGAAAGGGCCATAGAGTTTTTGAAAAGGATGGATCACCCAGAAACGAGGGGGATCCAGATTTTAAATGAGGAATCAACCCTAACATCAGTCATGGACTTGGTGTTGTCATCCAGTGAGCATTGCAAAACCCTGATGAAGGTTCTGGAGGAGGCATTTGTGCCCAAAGAAATTAGTGAGGAGGGTTTCGGCCAGCTGATAGGCCACTTATTGGAAACCGATGCAATATCCTTTACGGATGAAGACATTCCCAAAGAGGGAAGGGGGCACCGAAAACCGCTACACATCGCGGTAATCTCCTCAGGATATGTCATGAATGGGGTGCTGATCGACGGGGGATCGGCATTGAATATATGTCCTCTCAGCACGCTGAAGAAAATGAACATCAGTCCCAAGCGCCTACGGGCCAGTCATGTGGTGGTTCGGGCTTTTGACGGATCCCGGAGGGATACCATCGGAGAGATAGAATTGCCAGTGGAGATAGGGCCCTGTACTTTTGATATATCCTTCCAAGTCCTAGATATTACGGCGAGCTACAATCTGCTGTTAGGGAGGCCGTGGATACACATGGCCGGGGCAGTTCCTTCCACGCTCCACCAACAAATCAAGTTGATCATCGATGGGAATCTGGTAACAATCTCGGCCGAATGTGATGACCCTTCTCCTCCCAGGAATGGCCTACCAGTAATCAATGTGGATGAGTCAGCGGCGCCTGCCAGCTTTCAAGCACTAGAGATTAGCACTCCCCATTATAGATGCCTGGGAGCTCCAGCTGTGAAACCAAGGGTCTCTCCGGAACTCACCTTTGTGGCAAAGGAAATGATTAAAATGAACTTCCAACCTGGACAAGGACTAGGGAAAAGCAGTCAGGGAATCACCGAGCCCATCCACCTACCACAGCAGATAGGCAAAGCAGGATTGGGATACCATGTGGGCGCAGTACGGGGACACCGTCAGGGTGCAACTCCGACTCGACTAGTTGGCAGTCCAGTGACCAAAGTCGACAATAAGCAGGGGATCAGCGGACCTGTGATTGGGGCAGGGAATGAAGAGTCAACCCCCACATGTAATGAGTCGGCCCGGAGGGAAAGTTTCCTGCGGGAGGTCGCAAAAGAGTTTGAAACCAAATGCTATATCCCCGGACAATCAACAAGCAGTAAGGAGGGGACGAATGTTGTCACACCACCGGGAGCCCAACAAGTTGTACCTGTCATCGATTGGGCAGGGCTGATTATTCCTGGAGAAGATATGGAGAAGGACTCGGGTGACGTATCCGTAATCATCGGGGAGGTGTCCGATGTGAGGCCCTCCTTTATCCAGCGCATTTCATCTGACCTGACTATCGATAAAAGTGAAGGAAGAGATCATCAAGCAGTTCAGGGCGGGAATCATTATGGTGTCCACTTACCCGGAATGGCTATCCAATGTGGTCCCAGTGGCTAAACCTGGAGGAAAGGTGAGGGTATGCGTGGACTACAGAGATCTAAACAGGGCCAGTCTCAAGGACAACTTCCCGGTGCCTTTCATACACATCCTGGTGGATAACACAGCCCAATACGAAATGTACTCTTTTGTGGATTGCTTCGCAGGATATCATCAGATAATGGTGGCGGAGGAAGATCGGGAAAAGACCGCATTCATCACCCCCTGGGCACTTTCTGCTACAGACGACTGGCTTTCGGGCTCACAAATGCAGGGGCTACTTATCAGAGAGCCATGATGGCCTTGTTCCACGATATGATGCACAAGGAGATAGAAGTCTACGTGGATGACATTATTGTGAAATCGAAGGTAGAATCTGATCATATAACCCATCTCAAAAAGCTATTCGATCGGCTCAGAAAGTATAATTTGAAACTCAATCCAGCCAAGTGCGCTTTCGGAGTACAGTCGGGCAAGCTCTTGGGTTTCCTGGTTAGTGATCGGGGCATTGAGTTGGATCCAGCAAAGATTAAGGCCATTGTGGATATGCCAGCACCTCGCACAGAGAAGGAGATAAGGGGATTCCTCGGAAGGATAAACTTTATCAGCCGTTTTATATCCCACTTGACGACTACATGTGAACCTATTTTTAAACTGTTAAGAAAAGGGGTGTCCCAATAATGGAATGAGCAATGTCAGAGGGCGTTTCAGACCATTAAGAAACAATTGACGGAGGCACCAGTGCTGGTACCCCCGAAGGATGGGATCCCTCTGTTTATGTATATATCGGTAAATGCCATCGCGATGGGATGTATGTTGGGACAGAAAAAATGAGGCGGGTAAAGAGCAGGCCATCTATTACCTCAGCAAAAGATTTAGCCAATGTGAGCAGAATTACACTCCCATCGAGAAGACTTGTTGTGCTCTGGCCTGGGCCGCAGGGAGATTACAGCACTACCTCCATGGGCATACAACGTACCTGATATCAAGAATGGATCCCCTAAAATATATTTTTGAAAGGCCTATGCTGAATTGTCGACTCTCAAGATGGCAGTTGATTTTACAACAGTTTGACATGGTGTACGTGACCCAGAAGGCCATGAAAGGGCAGGGAATTGCAGATCAGTTGGCAGAAGCCCCGGCAGGAGGGATGGAGCCGTTAGAAACTCCTCTCCCGGGCGAGGATATATTTTGGGTATCGCGCGAAAAATGTGATGACGAGGGACAATTCTGGAAGCTGTATTTTGATGGTGCCATGAATGCCGAGGGGGCAGGAGCCGGAGCGGTCTTAGTCTCTATCACCGGAGAACAATACCCCGTGGCCACTAAACTTCGTTTCAGCAATTCGAACAACACCGCTGAATACGAGGGGTGTATCTTGGGACTCCGATTGGCCCGTGACATGGGAGTAAAAAGACTAGCGGTGTTCGGGGATTCAGAATTGGTAATCAGACAAGCAATCGGGGTATACAACACTAAGGAGCTTCGGTTACTTCCATACCATCGTTGTGTCACCCAGCTTATGCAAGAGTTCGAAGATATCGCCTTCCGCCATATTCCTCGGGGACGAAATGATTTTGCCGATGCATTGGCGACTTTGGCTTCCTTAATCCACGTGATCAAGAGCAGGGACAGTCCACAGATTGAGATCACCGTACAGAATGCCCCGGCATATGAGGAAAATGTGGCAGTGTTATCAGACGAGGTGGTGTTGACAAGGCAGCCCTGGTATCACGACATAAGGGAATATCTGAGAGACAGATCCCTTCCCGATCAGGCAAATCGGACTGAAAGGATGAGAATTCAAAAGATGGCGATGAAGTTTTACCTGAGTGGCGATTCACTTTACAAAAGGGATGTCGGGTTGGGACTGTTGCAATGCGTAGACGAAATGCAATCCCAAAGGATTATGAATGAAATCCATGGCGGGGTGTGTGGGCCACATATGAGTGGACCGATGTTGGCCAAAAAGATCTTGAGGACAGGGTATTATTGGTTAACGCTGAAGGCCGATTGCGATGATCATGTCAAACGGTGTTATCAATGCCAGGCGCACGGTAATGTGATCCATACACCTCCCAATGAACTGCACTGTATGACCTCCCCATGGCCATTTTCAATGTGGGGAATGGATGTAATCGGACCAATAGAGCCCAAAGCAAGCAACGGGCACCGATTCATCTTCGTCATGATCGATTATTTCACCAAATGGGTAGAAGCAGCCTCTTTCCCCAAAGTCACTCAGGAGGTCATCGTCAACTTCATCAGGAATAATGTCATTTGCCGATATGGGCAACCTGAGGTTGTGGTCTCCGACAATGCCAAGAATTTAAACAACGCCCTCATGAAGGAATTGTGTGACCAGTTCAAGATCAGGCATCTCAATTCCGTCATTTACCGTCCTAAGATGAATGGGGCAGTGGAGGCTGCAAATAAAAACATCAAGAAGATCATGGCAAAAATGTCTGCTAATCATCGGGGATGGCCGGATTTGTTACCCCTCACCTTGTTAGCCTACCGAACGTCAACGCGTACTTCCACAGGGGCAACCCCATACGCCTTGGTATATGGAATGGAGGCTGTCCTGCCAGTTGAAGTTGAGATGGCGTCCCTCAGAATAGTGATCGATGCTCAGATAAGCGAGGAGGATTGGATGCAAAGTCGATACGACCAATTGGCCCTGATTGATGAAAGGAGAGTGGCTGCCGTTTGGCATGGTCAACTATATCAACAGAGGATCTCTCGATCGTACGATAAAAAGATAAGACTTCGGAAGTTCAAGGAAAATGATTTGGTGTTGAAAAGAGTCATGCCTTGTCAAGACGAGGCCAAGGGGAAGTTTGCCCCGAACTGGGAAGGGCCATTTGTGATCAAGAAAGTGCTATCCGGAGGAGCCCTCATATTGCAAGAAATGGATGGTGAGGTATTTCCACAACCCCTCAATTCTGACTCGGTAAAGCGGTTCTACGCTTAAATCATCAGTTCTGTTTTTCCTTTGAGAGCGAACTACGTAGGACCTGATCTCCCAACTTGAGGGGGTACGTAGGCAGCCATCATGGCGCGGTCCGATCCTTTAAAAAAAAAAAACAATCCTTTCCTAACCAAAACCAATTTTCGATAGCCAGATAAAACCTTCCTACACCCTCAAAACCTTCCCGAAACCAACTGCCTAACCAGTTTCATCCCAGAATACATACCCTGATCCAACCCAAACAGTTATCCAAAATCCGAGATTCAATCCGACGAAATCAAAAGGTGTGCGGCAATATCTGTCAAATCTCCATCAAGTCTTGAGGAAAGAAAGAAGGCGAAATGTCAAAATCATGGTCAGTTGGATAAAATGATGATCCAATGGAGGGCAATGATACGACAAAAGGGGAAAATGGCTAAATTTAAATGCATGTCTATATATATAAGTCGTTTTATTACAAGATTTCTCTTTCAATAACTGATGAAACCAACATAGTCTATGCAGGAAATAAAATAATCTACAAATCTGAAACTAGCCGAAGCAGGATGGACAAGGTGGTGGATAGATCTGAAGCATCAGCATCTCCTGCAATCTGCTGCCCCATCATATCAATACGATCCAGTAAAGCAGTAGCTCGGCTGACAGTCCCAAAATGAGCATCTACCACTGCCCTGGTCTGAAATACAATGGCCTCTCTATCAGCAATGGCAACATCTCTAGCCCGAATGGCCTCATCTCTCTCGGCAAGGGCGGCATCCCTCTCGGTTTCAGTAGTAATCAGGGCCAGGCGGAGTCGGGAATCCTCAGCGACCCGACTCGGGGCAGAATCGGCTGAAATGGAATGGTCTGTGGTATTTTCTGTGAAAATCACTCCAGAGTCATCAAAGGCCCCAGTCCGACTCAAACTAGCCGAATCCAGGTCTCCACGCAACCACTGTACGTAGGCAAATGTCTGGATGTGACAGCTCGCACTATACTCGGCAAAGATCCTGCAATCCCAAAGCTCGTATACCTGCAGTAGATCCCTCTCTGTACAGGATGATATAAGGAATCGGTATGCGGTTGCACCCGCGAAGGGGTGTAAATCCTGTGTCTGATCAAACTGCCCCATAACCGCCAGGGGATGATAGGTCGTCACGCCCCTCAAACCAGCAATGGGGATGAAATCCAGGTTATGCACATGAGTCAAGAAGCTCATGAAGGAGCAATAGCCCGAGTAGACCAATAGATGAAAGGGGTCCTCAATGACAGACAAAAAGGATACCCAGGAGGTCACATCAGTACAGCTCACGGGACGAAACGAAAACTGCGCGGCTATGTTATGACTGAAGCAAAACCCTTGGCGGCGGAAGTGGCCGATGGGGCTGAGATGGCTCATGAACCACACATACAATAAGGTCGAACTCCCTCTGAGGAATCTCCCTCGGAAGGGCTGACAATATGTGGCCGACATATAGGTATCCGCCAATATCATGGGGAGAATGGTGTGATCCTCCCGAAGGGCCCTAACGGCCGCAACAATCCGCATGTCCAAATGATCGGATCCTGCAGGAAAATACAAAACTGAGATGACACAGGCCATCAGAACATCCACTCTCAAGGCATCCCAGCGCTCCTCGGACACGGAAAAATCACCGAGGAAAAGACGGAAACTATCAGATGATCCAAATCGGTCAATCAAGAATTTGAAGAGGAACCATATGGTCTGATGTGATTACCGGTAATAGGACAGCCCTCCGCAAACCGGTGAAAGTCAAGAATTGACGGCGCATGGAACCAACTGTGACCCTAGCACAAGGTCCGTCCAACGACAAGCCGGTAAAGCGAGCATACTCCTCAAGGGTGGGGGTCAGCTCTACTGTCCCTAACCTAAACACCTGACGGGCAGGGGCCCAATAGCTCAGAAGACCATCCACAAAGCCCGCTGGCACCTGAAAGGTCAGTAAGGACCAAGAATGTCCCAAAAGACCATCTGCGATAATCCTGTCTGCCGTGGCAGTAAACTGTCCAACCAGCGAAAGAGACTGCCAACCAACCCTGTGGGAGGAATGGAATCCAAACGAGCCACGGCATCTTCCGGAGGACGACATCTGTGGGAAAATAGTATCAAAAAGACTGTACAGGGGTCATTCTCTATCCATAAATAAAAGAGCATGCATCATACAGTTAATAATAAAGCAGGTGAATCCCATAAAGATGAAAAAGAAAGCTGTGCATAAATAAATAAATGAGTTCATGTACATAGTGCATAAATCTAAGCAGGTGCTGATACAAAAGACCCTATCCTATCCTGGTCTAAATAAAATCAGTATCATCTATGAAAGCAGGATCCTCGAACTGATCCCCTGGAGTCGTCGAGCTCGGAGGACCAAAGTTCATATCAGGGATGTAGGGATGCGCTGTGGCATCAGATGAACTCGGGCCTGCATCATAACCTGCACCGTCAGGATCGTAGGTGTAAGCCTCCTCCGGGGCCCGGCCCAACCCCCGAATAAACAGCGATAACTGATCTACCTGACGGGTCAATGAGGCGATCTGCTCAGCGTGGGTAGGGGTCCGAACACAGGCAGCCCAATCGGTCATCGTCACCGAGCCTGGAACCATGTCTCCAAGGAAGAAAGTGGCCCGAGTCTGAGGACCGATGGTACGGGGCACCCACCATGTACGGAATGCATCACTCGTAAGTGGGACCTGTGGAAAGCATCCGACCATCCTCCCCGGCAAGCATGATCTCTGAGGGCTGAGAATCCAGCGGCCAGAAAGTAGTGAAAGAAAGGGAGTGCGGGATGCGGATCTCTCCAGTGACGCATCTGAATGCGCGCTCTCCCAGATACATCACCCAGCCTCCAACACTCTGCAAAGTGAGGCGACGGGTGGAAAGCTCGAACTCCGGGCCGGAAGGATGCCCGTCAGCAAACCCCACAGTCAGATGATCGGAGAGGTAGGGAATCCAGACGACGTCGGCAGCCGTGATCAACTCCAACTGAATACGACAATGGGCAAAGCTGCCCGACACGGGGACCTCCTCCAGAGTACTGTGATGCCATCGCCGACCTCGAGGATAAGTGTCCGGGCCCAGAGTAGTGATAGGCCTCAGACATGGCAGCCGCTCGTAAGCCCAGAACTGTGAATAGAAACAAGGCAAGGCATGAGTCACTATCAAATACAGAAAAGAGATGAAAGGAAAAGAAATACAGTAAGAGAGAGGAGGAGGGGACTCACCAACAGAAAATGGTAGAAGTCGAGCCAGGCATCAGTCTGTCCCTCTGAGCGTAGACGCATGCCATGGAGGAAATAGGCAAAGGTGAATGAACCCCAGTCATAATCACCGATGCGGTCCACGTCTCTGACCGCTCCTACGACGCTGAAATGAATGGTGGAGGAGTTGTTCCCCAGAAAACAACCCCTCATGATGGTCAGGAACAGGCGTCGTAGCAGAATGTCCCTGGTGCCCTGATCTGCTGGAATAGGCAGCGCATAGAGACCCCCGACTGCATCGACAGCCAAAGCACCAGATCGGATACTGCGGGCCTTAAAGACCCGGTCCTCAGCAGCGAAGCCCAGCAAAGCTCGAACCTCCACAGGAGTGATATCAAGATCCAAGGGGACGCGGGACCCGGTAAACTCAATGCCGGTAGGTAATGTACCTCCAGTCCCATGGGGTCAACACGACCTCGCAGTCGAGGAGATGAAGAGACTGCGTCTGGTGGAACCATCGCTCGGATAAAGCCCTCATGTAACCCCAGGGGCACTGGCGGGGGATGATAGTGAAGAAATGTCGAAAGCCCCAAGAGTCCACCATCGCCCGATAATCACTGTGCAGGGCCGCGTAAAGGGAGTAGATGTTGAACCAGTTGCCCCTCGGCTGGGTAAACTCGGGTACCTGGGGCAATCACCAAGGGGTCAATCCGGATAAAAGGAGAATGGAGAAATTGAGAGTGAAATCAGAATAGAGCTGAAATATACCTCGTTAGCCACGAGAGATGCTGAGGGGTGACGACTGAGATCCCGACCCAAAAGATCGGGTATCTGCACAGAGGCGCCAGAAGGAGCCTGATGAGTAGATGGAGCCGGTGTGCTGGAGGATGGCCCCTCTGCCGCGACCTCCGGAGGGACAGCCTCCTCAACGTCCGGATGACCAGGACGAATAACAGCCTCCGTCAAACGACGAGCCTGACGGGTCCGAGGAGGAACAGGAGTGGGTGCAGCCCTACGACGGCGAACACCCGAAGTCCGAGAGGCGGAGGAGCTGCTGGGCGCATCACGATCCATAACTGGAATAGAACGGGCGAGAAAGAAGGTAAGTTCCCTTTTAAAATTATGTAATGAACATTCTAAATTTCTAGCCTCATCATATGATTAATGCAACATGATGCATGTAAAAAAAAAAAAAAAAAAAAAAAAAAAAAAAAAATCGGCAGAGTTCCGTTTGTAAATTGAACATCCCAGGCATAAGCCAAACGTGTTTTCCATCAACCAAAGTCTCAAACAGGTCTAAATCGCATTCATATGCGTAATTACAGCATGTAATGCATGATTTCATGGCAGAAAAGGAATAACAATATGTGGGACCGCCTCATGAACATAAAATAGGACTCACATAGTTGATACATAGCATGTATATATGATGGTACATTACATAGCATTGTAAAGCATACATTTTATCTCTAAACATGCAAATAGTCAAATGTATAGCAAAACATTGACGAAATTGAAAAGTGACCGGTCAAAGTGTTACCTGTAGCGTGTAGATCAATCCTACCGGAACAGTTTTTGCAGGAAAGTTGAAAAATCGACAAAAAGCCCTTGCGAACAAGCAAAAATCGCGAGGAATATGTGTGAATTGAAAGTTGAAAGTGACAGATCTGGAAGCGGGACGCGGCATATAAGCCCGATCTTGGCCGCAGATGTATCTGCGGCTGGCCGCAGATCCATCTGCGGCTGGCCTTGGTGGGCTCCACCTTGCTCCCTTGAAGCCATTTGACGTGTTGAAGTGAAAAGTTTACGCGATGGGTGACCGGCGACGATACCCGGCCCCGACATGACGATCGACCGGCGACGATAACCGGCGATCACGAGATGGATGACCGGCGACGATAACCGGCTCCGACGAGATAACCAACCGGCGACGATAACCGGGGGTTACGCGATGGGTGACCGGCGACGATACCCGGCCCCGACATGACGATCGACCGGCGACGATAACCGGCGATCACGAGATGGATGACCGGCGACGATAACCGGCTCCGACAAGATAACCAACCGGCGACGATAACCGGGGGTTACGCGATGGGTGACCGGCGACGATACCCGGCCCCGACATGACGATCGACCGGCGACGATAACCGGCGATCACGAGATGGATGACCGGCGACGATAACCGGCTCCGACGAGATAACCAACCGGCGACGATAACCGGGGGTTACGCGATGGGTGACCGGCGACGATACCCGGCCCCGACATGACGATCGACCGGCGACGATAACCGGCGATCACGAGATGGATGACCGGCGACGATAACCGGCTCCGACAAGATAACCAACCGGCGACGATAACCGGGGGTTACGAGATGGGTGACCGGCGACGATACCCGGCCCCGACATGACGATCGACCGGCGACGAGAACCGGCGATCACGAGATGGATGACCGGCGACGATAACCGGCTCCGACAAGATAACCAACCGGCGACGATAACCGGGGGTTACGCGATGGGTGACCGGCGACGATACCCGGCCCCGACATGACGATCGACCGACGACGATAATCGGCGATCACGAGATGGAGGACCGGCGACGATAACCGGCTCCGACGAGATAACCAACCGGCGACGATAACCGGGGGTTACGCGATGGGTGTCCGGCGACGATACCCGGCCCCGACATGACGATCGACCGGCGACGATAACCGGCGATCACGAGATGGATGACCGGCGACGATAACCGGCTCCGACAAGATAGCCAACCGGCGACGATAACCGGGGGTTACGAGATGGGTGACCGGCGACGATACCCGGCCCCGACATGACGATCGACCGACGACGATAATCGGCGATCACGAGATGGATGACCGGCGACGATAACCGGCTCCGACAGATAACGAACCGGCGACGATAACCGGGGGTTACGAGATGGGTGACCGGCGACGATACCCGGCCCGACATGACGATCGACCGGCGACGATAACCGGCGATCACGAGAGATGAGATGGATGACCGGCGACGATAACCGGCTCTGACAAGATAACCAACCGGCGACGATAACCGGGGGTTACGCGATGGGTGACCGGCGACGGATACCCGGCCCGAACGAGACGATAGATTGAAAGAGTGAACCCAAAGACTAACAAACACGGTCAAGGGGTTGATACATTGACACTCTTACGAATGTCTTGCATGCATTACATCTTGTGTTGCATCATAAATCATATATGTTGCATCATGTATGTATTGTCAATTCTTATGCACTGTCATTCATGCATCGAGTGTCTATTCTTTATCCTGTTCATTTCACTTATCATTTCATAAACATGATAAAGAGGGGCAGCTGTAGACACCCAAATTTTGCGTTTCCTTGTACTAACCATGACAGGAGGGCGAAATCGTCAATTGAACCGGCTTGCGGGAGCAAAGGAGCGGGCACAGGGGCGAGCGCCCAACACCGCCGCAATGTTTTGGCAACCCAAGCTTACATGACAATAAAGCCGTCCAAGGCAGGCATTTCCGAATGAGGTGGCACGTCTCCCGGAAATTCCCGGACTGCAGAACACGAGCCTGTCAGCGAAAACCGACGTTGCGGCACGAAAATCGAGGCGGGGCACGAAAATCGAGACAGTCAAGCCCGCCAGCCGCGGATAGATCTGCGGCCAAGTGAGTGCGCCAGCACGGAAACCAGGAAATCAGCTGAGTGCGATGGGAGGCGAGCCAGCTGGCCAGCCGCAGATCCATCTGCGGCCAGCCGCAGATAGATCTGCGGCTGGCTTTGGCCATCCTATTTAAGCTCGGCAGCAGGCAGCATACAGGAGGTTGGGCAGTTTGCGGAAGAAGAAGAAGAAATCAGCAGCAGTTTTAGCTCGGAAATAGAGAGAAATAGCAAAAAATTCTTGCAACAATTGAGAGAAAAAGAGAGAAATTTCCTTTGTTGTTAGATTATATCATATACATCTCATATTTCCCTCAATACACAAGTTTCTACACAATTTTGGTATCATTTGCAAGGTGAAAATCTCATTATTTTTGCAACTTCTATCATGTTATTTGGCTAAATTTAATTGAAATTTTCAAGAATATTATTGAGCAATCATGGATTAGGCATTATTGGTGAGGGTTCCATTGGAACAAAATTCTTCCTAATAATCCGATGATATCTAATTGGTGAAATTTCTAGTTTGTTTATGGATGTATATTAGGCGTAATTTAATTGAGTGTATTTGTAGGATGTGTTAGGCAATCTACGTTGTTATAATTGAGTATTCAATTTGAGAGTGTGTAGCAATCGTGGTTGTGAGCCTAGGAAAGCGACCCCGTGGTTCAAATCCGATGATGGACGTTTGGTGTATGTAATAGATTCAAGATGCTCGTTTTGTAACATGTAATCTTTGGGCCTTAAAACGACGCTAAGGCGAGAATCGGGTTTAAGGCCCCGAAATAGTGAAATTTGTGATTGTTGGCGTTCGGGGATATTTTGATGGCTTACATGCCCATGAATAGCCCCGACGCGTGTTTATGCTCGATTCGATTTATGACGCGAAATTGATTTCAAAGCTAAATGATAAGATTTTCATAAAAATCAAGCAAAGTAGGATATTAGAATCACGAGGTTAAAATTTGAGAAATGTTAATGAATGTCGATTCCTATATAACGAGGAAGCTAAAGAAAAATCGTTTTTCCCAAAACATCACAAAATTTGATTTTAGAAATAAGTAACGTTTTATTAAATCTTTGTGCATAGGGTGAAAGAGATTCTAGAAATTGCCCATCATTTTATGAAAGCAACGTATAGATCTCGATTCCTATTCAGACGGAGGTTTAAAACTCTTGTTTTGCCAAAACGACACTTAATGAAAAATCTCATAATTTTGGACAATTAAAATCAAACCTTTCTCATAAAGAATAAAGCTTTCTCGTGTATACCGAAAAGACATTCCGAAGCGTTCTCAAATTAAAGCACGATTTTCCCTAAAATCCAAATGACTCTTTCATACAAACTCACCACAACATTCACATGGGCACACATACACACACACACACACGCGCACCTACACACACACATTCATGAATTAAAGGATAGGAAAGCATCAAGATTGCGGTAACCGTGCTTCACGGAAGTCGAGGGGTGCCTAACACCTTCCCCTCACTTAAGCAAGCCCCCGAACTCTATGAATCTCAATGCGCAGACCAAATTAATTCGGAGTCACATATGAGCCAGCGATTTACAAAAGAACGAAAACTCGGATGAGTTGGTACATCCATTTCAAATATACCAACTGGCGACTCTGGTTAATTGGCTCATCATAAAAACGATTTTTCAAAACCCCGTCGACATCAATGCCGACCTTTTCCAAAAATCATCTAAACCAAAAGGCTAAAATTGGAAAAGGAATAGAGAAAGCGAAAACCCGGCGTCGACAGCCCCGTAGTAGTGGAACATGTGATTGTTGGCGTTCGGGGATGTTTTGATGGCTTACATGCCCATGAATAGCCCCGACGCGTGTTTATGCTTGATTAGATTTTGTGACACAAAAATGATTTCAAGGATTGAACGATGAAGGTTTTTTTTTATTAAAATCAAGCAAGCTAGGTTATTAGAATCACGAGGCTAAAAATTGGAAGTGTTAATAAATGTCGATTCCTATTAAACGAGAAGGCCAAAGGAAATCATTTTCAACCATCACCAAAAAATGACTTTTATGAACGAACGAAACGTTTTATTAGATCTTTGTGCATAGGGTTAAAGATATCCTAGAAATTGCCCATCATTTTATGAAAGCAATGTATAGATTTCGATTCCTATTTTGACAAAGGTTTAAAAGATTCTTGTTTTGCCAAAACAACGCCTAATAAAAATCGCATAGCTTTTGACAAGTAAAATCAAACCTTTCGCATGAATAAAGGAGCTCTCTCGTACTAACGGAAACGACGTTCTAAAACATTCCCGAAATAAAACACGATTTTTCATAAAGGCCAAATATTTCACCTCACCACAATATTCACATAAGCACACACACTCACACACACACGCACGTATACACATTTCATGAATCAAAGGATAGGAAAGTATCAAGATTACGGTAACCGTGTTTCACGGAAGTCGGGGGGTTCCTAACACCTTCCCCTCGCTTAAACAAGCCCCCGAACTCTATGAATCTCGATTCGCAGACCAATTAATTCGGAGTCACATATGAGCCAGCGATTTATAAAAAACGAGAACTCGGATGAGTTGGTACATCCATTTCAAACATACCAACTGGCGACTCTGGTTAATTGGCTCATCATAAAAAACGATCTTTCCAAAACCCCATCGACATCAATGCCGACCGTTTCCCAAACTCATATAATAAAGAAGGCTAAAAATCGGGAAAGGCGAGAAACCGGCGTCGACACCCCCTGAGTACGAGATGGATGGTCCATAGTCTATAAGACTGTTAAAGGTTACGGTAGAAATACTTGTTAACCTAGGACATAGTTCGAGGTCTTGTGACCCTCAGATACACTTTTATCCTTGAATCTATATTCAGTTCTTGAGCTAAGCATTCTATTGAGCTTTCAGATATTTGATTTGTCATTGATTGACTTCAGGAAAAAAAAACTATTACTCCTCAGTAAGATTTATTTCAATGAACATATAAATGTTATTGTTTTCGTACTTGTGGGCAATTGTTTGCTCACTCTTGCACTAAAACATTGTAGCTAAGACTGAGAAGTCGGACGAGTCGTCCACGAGCAAAGGCAAGGGCAAGATGCTGAAGTAGCAAAAGATCTGTTATTCTTTTGATGTTTTCTTATAGCAAGACTTATCTAATTTTATGTTTTATTCCGCATTGATGTAATAGAGGTTAGATAACCTGGGATTTTGTTTGATTAAGAGATTAGAGATGAAGCCCCTTTTGTGGGAAGATGTTTTATTCAGTTTAATTATATTATCTTAATCATGGGTAGTTAGTAATGAATGTGTGCTATAGTGAACACCAAATCTGTGGAGTTGAAGTACCCGGATTTGGGAGTGTCACAGCAGATCCAGACGAAGCTTTTGTACCATCACCAGGACTCAACATAGCACTTGAATTACTATCAAGCAATTCATCTAGTGTTTTAGAGGAAGAGATGGCTGCTCCCAACAGTAATAATAGGACTTTGAAGGAGTTGGTTACTCCTAATCTAAACTAGCAACCTTTGTGTATCGAATATCCTACTTTAGATGCTGCTTTTGAATTAAAATCAAGACTAATTCATCTTTTCCCTACTTTTTGTGGTCTTACAGGTGAAGATCCATACAAGCATCTAAAGGAGTTCCATGTAGTGTGTTCCACTATGAAGCCACAAGGAATAACGTAAGAGCAGATCAAGCTAAGGGCTTTTCCCTTTTCATTGGCAGATTTAGCGAAGCGAAGGACTGGTTATATTATTTACCTTTAGGATTAATTCAGTCATGGAATGATATGAAAAGGTTGTTCTTAGAGAAGTACTTTCCTATTTCAAGAGTTGCTAACAAAAGGAAAGAGATATGTGGAATCCGACAGTTCAATGAAGAGACTATCTACGAGTATTGGGAAAGATTCAAGAAATTATGCTCTAGTTGTCCACCACATCAAATCGATGACCAGAACCTAATCCAATACTTTTACGAGGGACTGTTGCCAATTGATAGGAGCATGTGTGACGCTCCTAAATTCGGATACTTAAAACCCGTACCTGGTACTACACGATACCATTCATTTAAACTACTCATTATTAAATAACAGTAATTATTACATCAGAGGTATCTATCCCAGATACGAAGACCTTTAAATTCTTTATTATATGATAGTTACTGCATTTACAACATAAAAGCCTATACTATCTCCACTTAATCATTTAACTTGCCCTTACCTTTGTCCTTTCTGGACCCTTCTACTCGATCCTGCTTAGTTGAAAACATTTATACTCAAAGCAAGAATGAGCATTCAATTGCTCAGCAAGTAATAGCAGTTAATAATAACATACACAAGAAATAAATGTTTTCTTTAAGATATGCTTTAACAGTAAAACAAAACTATAAAGCAATTGAAACATATGTTGTTTGCATTTTTAAAACAACATACTGACTTTTAACATGCTAAGTGGTCACAAGACCATGAACTTTTCTTCTTCATTTTTTTAAAAAGGTTATAAGAGAAATTCATCTGTGAACCGTCTAGCGTACGGGCACGGTGGGTGATCAGCCCGTTATGCCCTGTATTAGTCAATACTATCTATGGGAACGACATTTGCATTCAACGTCCTTTTTCATGCAATATAAAAATTTCCCAGTTCTGGGATGTTTATACTCAGTCTGGAGTTCAAATCAAAACTATATGATTGAACAGCTCTATCTACTCAATAATATTTTAAAGACTTAATATAAAAGTAATGAAATACTATAAACTTTGTCCAGCTGGAACAAATGGCTTAGACTATCTTTAAACTGCACATTTTGTTGTCAAAATATAGATAATCTTTCAATGTATATCTGAGCTGAGTTTTAAACATACTTTTCTCATATGAAGACCTATTGCATAAAACAAATGCAAAGGTTAGGAAACTTGTCTCTTGCATAAGCTACTATTTAACAATTTAACTTCTTCACCTATCCTACACAGTTATAATCATGTATAGGTACACATTAGTCACAAATACTCGTCCCAGCACCGCTATGCATTCGCACGGAAACTTGAATCATATATACGTATTGCATATAGACACCAATCAATGATGGTTACTAGGTGCACATATCTGAAAGTAGTATGCACACAAGCCAATCATATTTGATATGATGTAGCATATACTTTGTAATCTTATTCGGTTTTTAAAAGGCATTTTATATTATCTACATAGTGCTGTTATATTAAATGTGATAAACCCATAGTTTTGAGCAATGATTTTAGAATCATGATGGTGATCATGCTAATGAGATCTAAATTCTAGATAGCTCACAAACTAAAATTGTTCCTAATCGTTGGATTACTAAATTGGGGATTAGTGAATCCGGATAGATTAGTACATACGTTGCTTGCTCTTAGGAAGAGGATGATTGATCTCATAATCATTTGTGTGGAGACACTAAAGCAAGTATGTAGGTGCTTATTAGAGAATAAGTTCACTGAACGTGACTCGCTAAGGAATACCTAATGGAGTTTTAATCGCCTGTCAATAGGAATTCCTCTAGTGATAGTAGTACAAGTGATCCTTGGACTTGAGATCATCATAGTATCTTCTGTATGATGAATTATACTTGGACATGTCCCTTAAAACCTTTAGGGTATATCAAAGGGTATGATTGGGTATAATAAGTTGTACATGGAGATAGGTGAATGGTCAACAAAGAATCTACCACGTCTAGTAAAAGATGTGAATGTCCTATGTGATTCGATAAATGACAACTCAGTAGTCCTTGGCCAAGGCAGAATAAAATTAGAAAAGAGTTTCTAATTTGCATTATTTAGAGTTGTGCATTTGGGAATCGAAATGCATATAATTAAATAAAATAAGACTTGACAGTAAATCCATGTATTATATTTAATTGGGACATTGTATGGTAGAAGGATTAAATTGTACGGTAACTATTTACTCAAAGGTTCTTTTGTGATTAATGTTGAAATCTATATTATCTGGAAAGTCGTTGATCGCTAAGGGGGCTTACCCTTATTGTAGAATAAATATTATTTATTTAAATGAATTAAATAGTTTAATTTATTTATTTAAATAGGATTAGAATTGTTCTAATTTATTTATTCACAACCGGTTTAATATGGAGAACCTAAAGGGTCACACCGCAAAAGAAAAATATTTATTTAAGAACTAAATGGCATAACTGTAATAATAAGTTAAGTGTATTTAATTTAGTCTATGGAGATAGAATAAATTAAATAGCTTAATATTTATTATTTAATATTTTAGAAATATTAAATATAAATTAATATAAGAAGAGTCTTATTATTATTATTACTATTACTAATATTTAATTCCTAATAGGGATTGAGAATTAATTAATAGAAGTACTCTCACATGAATTCCTAATTGGATTAGGAGTTTAATTTAATTAAAGGAGTTTAATTAGAATAGAAACCCTAATCCTAAATAGTTTAGGGAAGGGTTTTCCTACATCTATAAATAAGAGAAGTCTTATCATAGATTAGGGTTACACACTCTTGCATAAGAATTGTAGAGAGTACTTACAATTTATATAGAGATAGAAACTAGGGTTTTGCCAACACCCATCTTCTTGAACAAGTATTATTCCTTGGTGGATCACCTCTAGAGGCCAAACACTTGGGTGACTAACGTTGATCAAAGGAAGGAATTTAATCGATGGAATTCAAGGAGAACGCGAAGGAATTGGAGGTGAACTTGTACCTGAGGAAGCTAGAATTCTACAAGGGTATAATTCTTATTCTCCATCTCTTTCGTTTAATTAATAATTGTGCATAAAGAAAGATCATGGTGATGGTTTGTATAAAATTTTAAAATCTGATTTTATCGCGCTTCCGCTTTATTTATGTAATTTGATTGCATGTTCGCGCTATACAAACCTAACAGTGGTATCAAGAGCCAAACTTTATGCGAATTATTAATTGTTTTGATTTTGTATATACATTGATATGTGTTTAGAATAATTTAATTGGGCATAATTGTTTGTGTAAAATTATTTTTTTTTATTTTGATTTTATTTATTTTCAATTAAGATAAAAGGTTTATTTTAATTGGAATATGATTAAAATTAAAAGCTTTATTTTAACTTGGAATTGGATTCTACGTTAACTAGAATAAAGGAGTTTATTCATATATGGAATAGGATTCCATGTTTCCTAGAATAAAGGAGTTTATTCACATATGGAATAGGATTCCATGTTTCCTAGAATAAAGGAGTTTATTCACATATGGAATAGGATTCCATGTTTCCTTAAAAATAAAGATGTTTATTTTGATAAGGAATAGGATTCAACATATTTTATTTTCCAACAATTGTAAGTTAAAAATAAAGGTGTTTATTTTAAACTTGAAATTGGTTTCCATATTGTAGACACCCAAATTTTGCACTTCGGATACTAACCCTGACAGGAGGGCAAAATCGGGAAATGAACCGGCCTGCGAGAGCAAAGGATGGACAAGTGCGAACATTCGACGCCACCGCAACGATTTACAACCGAAACCGACGTGACAATAAGGCTGTCTGAATTGGGAATTCCCGGAGGATGTGGCACGCCTACTAGTAATTCCCGGACTGCAAAATACGAGCTTGTCGGCGAAAACCGATGTCACGACACGAGAATCGAGGCGTAGCACGAAAATCGAGAAAGTCAAGCCAGCCAGCTGCGGATTGATCTGCGGCCACTTAGTGCGCCTTTTGAAAACACGGAGCTCGAAACAAGGAAACCGAAAATCAGGTGAGTGGAGGGTTGGCCGCCAGCCAGCCGCAGATCAATCTGCGGCCAGCCGCAGATCCATCTGCGGCTGGCTTTGGCCAGCCTATTTTAGCTCATTTCCTCATCAGCATACAGAAGGTTAGCAGCAGGCGGAGAGAGTAGAAGAAAACAACAGCAGCAAGCTCGGGAATTGAGGAAGAAATAGCATAAATGTGCAACAAAATAGGAGAGAAAGGAAGAAAAAAGAGAGGAATAATATTCTTTTGATTTGATTGTATCACATATACTTCTTCTTCTATTCAAATACACAAGTTTACATCCACTTTGATCTCATTTGCAAGGTGAAAATCTCCTTATTTTTGCAATTTCTATCATATCATTTGGTCAAATTAAATGTAGTTTTCATGTCATTTATGGTGGAACAATGAATTAGGGATTATTAGTGAGGGTTCCATCGGAACAAAATTCTTCCTAATAGCCCGATGATATTTATTTATTGATTTTTTGTTTGTTTTACGGTGCTATATTGGGCGTGGTTCCTTTAGATCGCTATTTTAGGATGTCTTGGTATTGTTAGATTATCCGTGTTGGTTATTTCTTGTAATATCCGGTTGTGGGTGTGTGGAAATTTGGGGTGTGAGCCTAGGAAAGCGACCCCGTGGTCCAAATCCGATGATGGACATCTTTTGATGTAAATAGTAGGAATGATGTAGTTTTTATTGTACATATGTAATCGTCGGGCCTTAAAACGACGCCAAGGCGAGAATCGTGGTTAAGGCCCCGTCATAGTGAAAGTATGCGATTGTGGGCGTTGGGGGTTATTTTGATGGCTTACATGCCCATGAATAGCCCCAACACATTTTAATGTTTGGTTTGATTTATGACACGAAATTGATTTCAAAGTTAAACGATGAAGATTTCTATAAAATCAATCAAAGTAGGTTATTAGCACCACGAGGCTAAAATTTGGAAATGCTAATAAATGTCGATTCCTATTTAACGAGAAGGTTAAAAAATCGTTTTCAAACATCACCAAAAATGGTTTTTATAAATAAACTAAACGTTTTATTAAACCGTTGTGCATAAGGTTAAAGAGATTCTAGAAGTTGCCCATTATTTGAGTTGCGAAAGCAACATATAGATGTCGATTCCTATTTTGACGAAGGTTTAGAAAACTCTTGTTTTTGCCAAAACGACACCTAATGAAAATCTCATAGTTTTGACAATTAAAATCAAACCTTTCTCATAAAGTTTTCTCGTATAAGCCGAGGGACATTCTAAAGCACTCCCAAAGCACGATTTTCCCTAAAAAATCCAAATGATTCTTTCATACAAACTCACCACAACATTCATATAGGCACACACACATACATGCGCGCATACACACACATTCCATGAATTAAAGGATAGGAAAACATCAAGATTGCGGTAACCGTGTTTCACGGAAGTCGGGGGGTGCCTAACACCTTCCCCTCGCTTAAGCAAGCCCCCGAACTCTATGAATCTCGGTTCGCAAACCAATTAATTCGGAGTCACATATGAGCCAGCGATTTACGAAAACGAAACTCGGATGAGTTAGTACATCCATTTCAAATATACCAACTGGCAACCCTGGTTAATTGGCTCATCGTAAAAAACGATCTTTCAAAACCCCGTCGACATTAATGCCGACCTTCTCCAAAAATCATCTAATCAAAAGGCTAAAATTGGAAAGGACTAAATATCGCCAAAGAAGCGATCCCTCCCGGCGTCGACAGCTGACGACTCTGCTGGGGACATTAGAGGGCTTAAGCCACGTTCAAGTCTTGATGTTGTCCTATCCTTTAAATTCATGAATGTGTGTGTGCGTGCGATATTTTGACCTGTTGTTGTGTGAATGTGTTTTACCAATGAATGCATGGTTGAATGGAATGACTTTACTTTAAAAGCAATCATTGCATGCGGTGAGGACGATGAATGTGAATGTATGTTGAGAGAGTACCTCCTCCTGAGGCGAACCTGTCGGTTGCTTATTACTGGACTCGAAGGGGCTGCTCCCCGGAGATGGCTCAGGAAACGCACCACCCAAATCCGCTCCAATCGAAAGGATTCAGACGAGTAGATTGTGAAGATTTTGGGACCTTCATGCCGAAAAGCCCGCGAGAGTAACCCTAGGGTAGGTCAGCCTCTGATAAACCTAACGAAAGGGAAGCTTCTTCATGCCCTTTTATCGTTCAGTCAAATAAATAAATGTCATGTAAATGGCATACAACTGTCATACCGTCATCATCGTAATAAATATGTCATGTATCATGTGATTACATCACCTGCACATATAAAGAGAATACTGACATGGTTTTTGCAGGAAGGCAATCCGTGCCACGTACCAAGGTTTTCTAAAACTTCTAAATACTATCATGTCATCAAACAGTGACCTTGTTTTACAGGATAAGATTAGAGAACCGTGAAGGCGTGGCATAACGATCACAAAGATCCCGGAGTAGGGGCATATTCGACCACCAAAAAAAAAAATAATAATAATAATCATGCATCAGTGTTGACATGCATCTCCCAACTTGTAACTGGCACAGTACTAAACTACAACCCTTGTTTGTTTTGTGAGATTGCCCCTACGACCCAACTAAGAGGCCGTAAAGTCCATACTCCATCCATCCAAATGGCAGAGGCCGATAGCCATGAAATTACAGTTCTGCCACTCCAACAATACGGCCGAATACGAGGGATTCATCCTAGGACTGAGATCAGCCCTGGGAAAGGGAATCAAAAAGATGATAGTAGTTGGAGACTCGAATTGGTCATCCGACAGGCCATGGGAATATACAGCACCAAAGGGCATAAATGGGACCTAGCTACGGGACTGCAGAGATATCTGGAAGCCGAAGAAGCCCACAGACAAATGAACGAAGTACATGGCGATGTGTGCGGAGCCCACATGAGCAGAACATTTTTGGCAAAAAAAATCATGTGAACGGATCACTACTGGCTAACCATGAAAACTGACTGCGATGCTCATGTCAGGAAATGCCATCAATGCCAGATCCATGCTAATGCGATCCATGCACCTCCTAATGAGCTCCATTGCTTGACCTCACCATGGCCGGTTGGACCATGCAGCAGGTGATATCCAGGAAGGGGTAAATCCAGGAGTACAACAGTGAATCCCAGCCAGTAGAAGATCCATGGGTTTTGAAATTCTGAGTTTTATTTCAAATCCCTGCACGCTCATGTCATTTTGTCATGTTATCGAAAAGAAAAAAAGATCATGTGCTGAAATGTTTTATATATATGACAAGCATTTTGTTTTATGTCAGGTACCCCGATTTGAGGCATTCTAGCCTCACAAGCGATAGGCCAAATTTGAAGGAGGATCACGATTTTGGTATAGAGCTAGATTTCGATCTGATGGGGATTGAGCAGGATGAGACAGATATCGACAATACGCTTGACGAGATCAAAGGAGGGGTCGAGGAATAAACCCGAACCCGACTTAGACCAAACCATCGCCATCAAACATCAGAACCCCTAACGATCACAAAGAACCTGGAGTAGGGGCAAATTCGAACGCAAAAAAAAAAAAAATATATATATATATATAGCCGAGTTGTTGAGCCTGTATGGAGATATGTTCACTTGGTCCCATGGCGACGTGATTGGATTGTCCACAGACGTTATAGGACATCGACTGCCCATCAAGGAGGGTTCCGACTAATTAAGCAAAAGTTGAGAACGTTGAAGCCTGAATGGAGGTTGAAAGTAAAGGACGAGATTATCAAGCGGTTTAAAGCAGGAATCATCACGGTGTCTATTTACCCTGAATGGCTTTCCGACAGAATCCCAGTACCACAGCCTGGAGGAGAAGTAAGGGGCCGCATCGACTATAGAAATCTGAACGATGCCCTCAAGGAGGAGATATATGACAAATTCAAGATCAAACATTTTGATTCAGTCATTTACCAGCCCAAAATGAATGGGGCAGTGGGGGCTGCAAATAAAACACAAAGACGATCATGGGAAGAATGTCCGCCAATCATCGAGGATGGCCGGATTTATTGTCACTCACCCTGTTTGCCTATCGAACCTCAGTTCGCACATTTGGAGGGGCAGCCCCTTACGCATCTCCCGGGCATACGACAAGAGGGTGCGATCCCGGAAATTCAAAATAAACGATTTAGTCCTCAAAAGGATCGCGCCCTGTCAAGACGAAGCTATGGGGAATTTCGCTCTAAATTAAAAGGAGCCGTCACGAAAAAAAAAATCAAAAATCCCCCAAACCTTTCAACAAGTCAAAGGACCGGATCTTTTGTCAGCCCAGCGAGATACCGATGCAACCAGTACGAGGGAGATCACAAGAAAAGCAACTTAACATTGGGGCATTTGTCACTACCCAGGAAATGATGACGTGCAAATTGGCACCCATGCAACAATCCCATCAACATGCACCATCATCATCAAATGCTACCTCATGTCAATTCAATCTTCAACGGTACGATCATCTGGCATTTGTCAAGGATAGTTTTCCCGGGATACGATGATCCGCATGAAAGGGGATTTTATTTGGCTTGATAGGAATCGGATTAACTCTCTCATTTGAATTAATTAACAACATAGAATTGCCAACCGAGAAATCAAAGCTACTTATAAGCCTCTGTCGATGGTCAAATTCGAATCTTCCTAATGCGGCATGTAGGTATATGTCTATCCGACACACTATCAAGAGACTAATTTCAAGAACAATAACAAGACACGTGTCACTAAATCTCATTTACCGTCCCTTCAATTACCAACTTTCACATAGGAAGTCATTAAGAGTAGATTCTCCATTGGTTGCACACGGTATCTAGGTATATATCTATCCTAAATACTATCAAGTTACCTATCATTGAGGATAATCAACAAGACACACGTCACTTAATCTCAATTAACAACCCACAACAATCTTTAACTTTCGCATGATATCATAACAAGGTCTAAACACTATAATCCGTTCGTCAAGTTCATATAGGTTCCCACGGTAATTACTAGCTAGGCAATTAATATATGAAGCATAATTTATGACATACAATTCACAAATGAGTAATTAATAGCAAAGAGAGAAATCAATTCAAACTATGTGTTGGGTTCCATTGAAATCTTAGAATAAGCTCTAGTTCATGGTAGCTAGGCAAAACATCAAACACATGGTGTACATCATGAAATAGAAATACAAATTCAAAGGAAAGCAAGAGATGATAAAACCCATTTAGAAGATATTCATATGTTGCTTGCTTGGTTGATGTCAATTTCTAGCTTTTCCTCTTCCTTTGGCATTCTTTTCTCCTTTTGCTCCTTGGCTTGTTGCTGAAAATCTCTTTGAATTGCATCCCTTAAGCTCTTCTTGGTGATGTATGTGCAGCCTCCCTATGTCAAGATGTCCATTTGACACTCCTTTCCTTCTTGGTTCTTTTGATTTTGCTGAATTTTCCTAGTGTTGCAGCACTTTTGGCTCTCTAATTGATGTGTTTGTGTGGCCTCCCAATTCCTAGATGTTGAAATATGAAGCCCCAATGAGATATTATATAGTGCCTCCATGAAAACCCTAGCAAAAATCAGATTATGGGTCAAAAATCCGCTCAGATAGCACCAAAAGGCCAGCTGGAATCGCACTCAGCACGGCGTTGGCGCGCCCGCACGCCAGCCCGCGCGCCCGCGCCCAGCGCCTGGGCCGCACGCTGGCCGCACGCCCAACGCCGCACGCCCACGCCGCGCGCCCGCACGCCAGCGCGCGCGCCCGCGCCCAGCGCCTGGGCCGCACGCTGGCCGCACACCCACGCCCACTGCCGAGGCCCCGCGCGCGCCCAACGCCGCACGCCCACGCCGCGCGCCCGCGCCCAGAGCCTGGGCCGCACGCTGGCCGCACGCCCACGCCCGCTGCCGAGGCCCCGCGCGTGCCAACATGCCGCACGCCCAGCGCGCCAACACGCCCAACGCGCGCCCGCACGCCGCGCCCAGCGCCTGGGCCGCACGCTGGCGCCCCGTCTGCCGCACGCCGTGCCCGCGGCTTGGTCGACGCCGCACGCCGTGCACGCTTTCCAACGCCGCACGCCGTGCACGCCCAACTTCCAAATGTCATCAAATTAAGCCCCGAGCATCGCCAAACATAATTTTTCACCGTGTTATCATTCGGGCACGAATATCTAGGCACGGGCTTGCCCTCGTGGCTTGGCCGACGCCGTACGCCGTGCACGCATTCCGACGCCGTGCACGCCCAACTACCAAATGTTGTCAAATTAAGCACCGAGCGTCGCCAAGCACAAATTTCCATCATACTACCATTCGGGCACAGACGTCCAGGCACGGACATTGAGTCAATACAAACAACGATCCGAGCGGTCTTTATTTCAATTCCTACAAACATAATGAAAATGCATCAAAGTAATATAAAAACATGTAAAAATAACTAAAAACTAATTTATGTAGAAATAAGATAAAAATACATAAAAACCACATAAAATACCTAAAGACTTGCAAATTATCAAGGCCAAAAGTACCGAAATTGTGTGTATAAAACACACTCATCAAATACCCCCAAACTTAAATCTTTGCTTGTCCTCAAGCAAAACAAATCTAAACTAAACAATTCAAAAACTTCTAATAGAACCTAACTTGAGCAATGAATTAATAAGCCGAAAATGGTCTCAAAGGCATTAACACATAGAACTCAAGAGAACAAACAAAGTGTTGCAAGTCTAAAATTTCAGTTAGCTAGTCATACTTTGCTTAAGGCCCCTTCCGTGTGTGTGTGAGTACCCAATAGCACTACACCAATCAAGCTCGAATGAAACTAAGCAACCACATTACCTTATGAAATAATCAAAATAAACCCCAAAACAACATGCTTAACACATCACTCAATACAAAGGTGTACAAATCACAATTCCAAAAATTTTGAGAACCAAGGGCTCTAGGTGAGTGTATTTTATGCTCCATCTCAATCCTTAAGCACGCTCATATGGGCGAGTGCGTTTTACGCTCAACCTCAACCCCATGCAAAATTTGCAATAAACAATTTTCTTTCTTTAATCACAATTATAAGAGAGTGCGTTTTACGCTCTATCTCTCCTACGCATGTGTCCATGAGTGAGTGCGTTTTACGCTCCATCTCAACTCACCACATGACCATCAATTCAAACATAACAAATTTGGACACCTTGGTTCGAGTGATGTTTAAACGAGTTCTAGAGTTTATAGATATTTATCACAAGCATTCGGTTATAAAAGCCTTCACTAAGCATACAACTAGCTTAATACTCATGGGTAAGTGCATGAAAGTGAAAGGACGCATAAGCAAAATAATAACCAATAAACGATAAGCACAAAGACTAAGCAACAATTGTCTACGTCTCATGAGTTAGATTCTCTTCAAACAAGCCATTATCATAGACCATGGATTATAGTTCAAATCAAATTAAAACAATGCTCAAAGGAGACATCCTAAAAATAATTTTTTTTTTTTGAATAAAAAGAAAAACATACTTAAATCACACAAAAACTAAATTAAACACACAAATACGAAGTACTACCCCCAAACTTAAACTTGACATTGTCCTCAATGTCTGATATAGGAAAAATTAAAATAGAAGACTTCCCTGAAACCGTGTCAAGCGCCATTGATATCATCTTTCAATACCTCTAAGTTGGGAGCGTACCTGAAAGCAAATGACTAAAGAAATTAAAATGCAATTAAACCACTAAAATGCAATCAAACAAAAATAAAAGCAAAACAGTAAACTTGGGTTGCCTCCCAAGAAGCGGTTGGTTTAAAGTCGTTAGCTCGACTCCTTTATTTCCCATCAATCCGGCTCAATAGCAAAATTGACCATTGCATGCCGCCTCGTTGTTCTTTCTTTGATTTGCATGGCATGCATGCCTGGTTGGTGACCTTCAAACTTCGTTTCAACCGATGGCAAGAAGAAGCTTTCCTCATCCGCATCATCAATTATTGCACTTGTGTCAAGATCGACATGAAGATCTTCTTCATGAACCAATGGGTGTTCGATGGGTTTGAAAACCTCGAATGTGACTTCTTGGTCTTCAATTTCCTTTTCACGATCCCCATTCATGCTCCTCGTCTCATCAACCTCAGAATCATCATCCACAAAAGGATGTTCACTCTCAAAATTTTCACTAATAGCTTCGTGCGACTCCGCGCCATTTCCTTGATCATCCACCAAGCACTCCTCTTTACCTTCCTCTATAGGGTTGATCTCTGTATCGCTAGATAAGGTGTTTTGCGGGTGAATAATGTAAGAATTGGAAACATAGTTCATGATGCTCTGCACTAAAGCTTGTATATTTGCCATCCTAACCTCATTTTGAGAGATATGAGCCATGAGCTCCTCCCTCCTTCTTTCCGCTTTGTCACAACTATGCGAATTCACCAAACATTGCTCTTCACCTTCCTCTATAGGGTTAATCTGTGTAATACAAGGTGAGGTGCTTTGCGGGTGAATAAGCACTGCCTCGAGAAGTTGTGCCATTTGGTTCTCGACGCTTCGTAACAATTCTTGTTTCTCAATGAATAAGGAAAGAATCTCCTCCACATTAGATGTATCCTCATGGTATGGTGGAGGTTGGAATGAAAATTCTGAATGGTATGAGAGACTTGGATCAAAGCATTGATCTTGACTGTTGTCCCAAGAAAAGCTTGGATGATCTTGCCAACCCGGTTGATAGTAGTTTGGGTAGTAGTCAGCTTGATTCTGACTGTAGGCATTTTGAGTGGACTGGCCTTTAAGAGTGTCAACAGCCCTTGAAAGCGTTACAACTTGTTCTTGCAATTGCTCAAGAAGTTTTGACGAACTTGGTTGCGTCGTCCCTTCATAATCCCATTGATAGTTATGCTCATCCATTTACTGAAAACACAATCAAAAATAAATAAATAATAGAAAAATTATTTACAAGTCTAAATTAAGACCAATTCGATTCTCATTAATATTGGAAAAACACTAGAAGAACAATTCCCCGACAACGGCGCCAAAAACTTGTAGGTCGATTTAGCAACCGATAAATACGCGCAAGTATACGCGGTCAACAAGTAATAAAGTGATAAGAGAGTTGTCGAACCCATAGGGAATTGTTCTAGTGTATCCCAAGTACCAACTATATATCGTCTTGATTTTATTTAGACAAATGATGAATTGAGTTTGTTTTGTTGTTTGGTAATAATTAAGATCTATGGGAAGCGTTAAAACAATGAAATCTAATGTTAACAAGTCTAAGATTGCAATTTCCCCCAACACTTCATTTGAATATCCTAACTCTCTCATTTGAATTAATTAACAACATAGAATTGCCAATCGAGAAATCAAAGCTACTTATAAGCCTCTGTCGATGGTCAAATTCGAATCTTCCTAATGCGACATGTAGGTATATGTCTATCCTACACACTATCAAGAGACTAATTTCAAGAACAATAACAAGACACGTGTCACTAAATCTCATTTACCGTCCCTTTAATTACCAACTTTCACATAGGAAATCATTAAGAGTAGATTCTCCATTGGTTGCACACGGTATCTAGGTATATATCTATCCTAAATACTATCAAGTTACCTATCATTGAGGATAATCAACAAGACACACGTCACTTAATCTCAATTAACAACCCACAACAATCTTTAACTTTCGCATGATATCATAACAAGGTCTAAACACTATAATCCGTTCGTCAAGTTCATATAGGTTCCCACGGTAATTACTAGCTAGGCAATTAATATATGAAGCATAAATTATGACATACAATTCACAAATGAGTAATTAATAGCAAAGAGAGAGAAATCAATTCAAACTATGTGTTGGGTTCCATTGAAATCTTAGAATAAGCTCTAGTTCATGGTAGCTAGGCAAAACATCAAACACATGGTGTACATCATGAAATAGAAATACAAATTCAAAGGAAAGCAAGAGATGATAAAACCCATTTAGAAGATATTCATATGTCGCTTGCTTGGTTGATGTCAATTTCTAGCTTTTCCTCTTCCTTTGGCATTCTTTTCTCCTTTTGCTCCTTGGCTTGTTGCTGAAAATCTCTTTGAATTGCATCCCTTAAGCTCTTCTTGGTGATGTATGTGCAGCCTCCCTATGTCAAGATGTCCATTTGACACTCCTTTCCTTCTTGGTTCTTTTGATTTTGCTGAATTTTCCTTGTGTTGCAGCACTTTTGGCTCTCTAATTGATGTGTTTGTGTGGCCTCCCAATTCCTAGATGTTGAAATATGAAGCCCCAATGAGATATTATATAGTGCCTCCATGAAAACCCTAGCACAAATCAGATTATGGGTCAAAAATCCGCTCAGATAGCACCAAAAGGCCAGCTGGAATCGCACTCAGCACGGCGTTGGCGCGCCCGCACGCTAACCCGCGCGCCCGCGCCCAGCGCCTGGGCCGCACGCTGGCCGCACGCCCAACGCCGCACGCCCACGCCCGCTACCGAGGCCCCGCGCGCGCCCAACGCCGCACGCCCACGCCGCGCGCCCGCACGCCAGCGCGCGCGCCTGCGCCCAGCGCCTGGGTCGCACGCTGGCCGCACGCCCACGCCCGCACGCCCACGCCCGCTGCCGAGGCCCCGCGCGCGCCAACATGCCGCACGCCCAGCGCGCCAACACGCCCAGCGCGCGCCCGCACGCCGCGCCCATGCGCCCGCGCCCAGCGCCTGGGCCGCACGCTGGCGCCCCGTCTGCCGCACGCCTTGCCCGCGGCTTGGTCGACGCCGCACGCCGTGCACGCTTTCCAACGCCGTGCACGCCCAACTTCCAAATGTCATCAAATTAAGCCCCGAGCATCGCCAAACATAATTTTTCACCGTGTTATCATTCGGGCACGAATATCTAGGCACGGGCTTGCCCTCGTGGCTTGGCCGACGCCGTACGCCGTGCACGCCCAACTACCAAATGTTGTCAAATTAAGCACCGAGCGTCGCCAAGCACAAATTTCATCATACTACCATTCGGGCACAGACGTCCAGGCACGGACATTGAGTCAATACAAACAACGATCCGAGCGGTCTTTATTTCAATTCCTACAAACATAATGAAAATGCATCAAAGTAATATAAAAACATGTAAAAATAACTAAAAACTAATTTATGTAGAAATAAGATAAAAATACATAAAAACCACATAAAATACCTAAAGACTTGCAAATTATCAAGGCCAAAAGTACCCAAATTGTGTGTATAAAACACACTCATCAAAGATCACTTGATAGACTTTGTAAACTTGACTTACATGAAAAATAATTTTGCAAATTGAACAAACTAGTAAAAGAAAAGGAGATGATCATTCAAAAAGTTGAATATGTGTATTTAATGAAATACAAGTCTGAATCATTTGAAAGGTTCAAAGAATTCAGAAGTGAAATAAATTGACAAAGTATTAAGATTCTTTGATCAGATCGAGGAAAGAATACTTGTGCAATAAGTTTCTAGATCATCTCAAAATGGTATTTTCTCATAATGGACACCTCCTCATATGCAATAATTGATTGGTGTATCTAGAAGGAGAAATTGTACCTTGTTGGACATGGTGCGGTCTATAATGATTTTTACCGACATTCCAGTATCCATTTGGCCCCAAGACTCTATAAAAGTTATGGATATGGAGGATTCCTACTCTTAAGTATGTTAAGATAAGGGGTTGTCCAACTTATGTGAAAATGTTTCAAAGATAAGTTTGGGACAAAATCTGACAAGTGCAGAGTTGTGGGATATCCTAAAGAAAGTTTAGGGTATTATTACTATAATCCTACACGCTGCCTTCTTAGATAAAGGTGTTTATCATTGAAGGAGCTAGTGGGAGGGTAATAGATCTTGAAAGAGTTCAAGAACCACAAAGCACTTTAAATCAAACCGAGGGACCTGTAGATAGACCTATTGTACCACAACCGAATCGTAAATCTGGAAGAGTACAGAAGATACCTAAGAGGTATGGATTCATCATAGAGGATGATGATGAGCTACGCATCATAGAGGATGATGATCCAGTTATATACAATGAGGCTATGAGTAGAAGACACTCAGAGAAATGGCAGATGACCATGAAATCCGAAATGGACTCCATGTATGAGAACCAAGTATAGACTCTGGTTACTCCACCGAAAGGCATAGTGTCTAGAGGGTTTAAATGGGTTTTTAAAGAGAAAGACTAGGGCAAATGGCAAGGTGGAGACCTATACGACCATACCTGTTTAAAAGGTTTCAAATAAAGTCAAGGAGTTGACTGTAATAAAACCTTATTAGCTGGTAATGCTCAAGTCCATTTGGATTTTGCTTGTGATTATAACTTATTACGAAATCTGGCAAAATGGATGTGAGGACGTCCTTCCTCAATAAAGACTTGAGGAGAATGTATGTATGATACAACCAGAGGAATTTGTTTCAAAGGTTGAAACAAATCGTGTTTTAAGCTACAATGATCCATTTATGGATTGAAACAAGCTTCTCAAAGGTGGAACATTCATTTTGATGAGACAATCAAAAGAGTTTGATTTTATCAAAAACGAGAACGAACCTAGTGTGTACAAAAAGGGTCAGTGGGAGCACTGTGACATTCCTAGTATTATATGTTGATATATTACTGATAAGAAATGACACACCAATGCTACAATCAGTAAAGATAAAATAGTCTAAACATTCCTCCATGAATAACTTGGGAGGAGCATCCTATAAATTGGAGAGATAAATATATATAGATAGATTTAAAAGGATGTTCGGCTTGACCCAATGAACGTATATTCATTCGATGCTAAAGGCATTTAGCATGGCAAACTCCAAGAGAGGTCTCATGATGATGAGCCATGGAATGAATCTCTATAAAATTGTCTCCAATTTAAAGAGAGATCGCATGAGTTACTATCATGTATGCAATGAATATACAAGGCCTGATGTTGATCAGTCATATTCTGGAGAAGATCACTATAAGACAGTGATAAACATCTTAAGTACTTAACCGGTATTGAAGATGTGATCATGATTCATGGTAGGTCTGAATTAAAACTAGAGGGCTAAACAGACTCAAGTTTTTCAGACTGACCAAGACGATAACAAATCCACTTTAGGGTAAATTGTTACCTTAAATGGTGGTGCAGTGAATTGGAAAGGTTCCAAAATAGCAAAGAGTTGCTGATTTACTGACAAAGACAAAGTATATAGCTGTAAGTGAAGCTGCAAGTTGATTGTTTGAATGAAAAGTTCATCACAGAACTAGGAATAGTTCCTAAATCTCATCTTGGATTCAAACATGTGTTGCAACACTTTCATTTGATTAGAGGAATCATTGAAAGAAGAAAATTCACTATAGAGATAGTGGACTCTCAAGAACAACCGGTTTAATATGGAGAACCTAAAGGGTCACACCGCAAAAGAAAAATATTTATTTAAGAAGTAAATGACATAATTGTAATAATAAGTTAAGTGTATATAATTTAGTCTATGGAGATAGAATAAATTAAATAACTTAATATTTATTGTTTAATATTTTAGAAATATTAAATATAAATTAATAAGAGGAGTCTTATTATTATTATTACTATTACTATTATTTAATTCTTAATATGGATTGAGAATTAATTAATAGAAGTACTCTCTCACGAATTCCTAATTGAATTAGGAGCATAATTAATTAAATGAGTTTAATTAGAATAGAAACCCTAATCCTAAATAGTTTAGGGAAGGGTTTTCCTACATCTATAAATAAGAGAAGTCTTATCATAGATTAGGGTTACACACTCTTACATTAGATTGTGGAGAGTACTTACAATTTCTATAGAGATAGAAACTAGGGTTTTGCTAAACACCCAACTTCTTGAATATTTGTTCTTCCTTGGTGGATCACCTCTAGAGGAATCACAAAAGAACGTAAAGAGGAATCATTGCGGTGTGACCCTTTAGATATTTTCCTTCCTTTGATCAACGTTAGCCACCCAAGTGTTTGGCCTCTAGAGGGTCACACCGCAAAAGAAAAATATTTATTCAAGAAGTAAATGGCATAATCGTAATAATAAGTTAAGTGTATTTAATTTAATCTATGGAGATAGAATAAATTAAATAGCTTAATATTTATTATTTAATATTCTGGAAATATTAAATATAAATTAATAAGAGGAGTCTTATTATTATTATTATTACTATTACTATTATTTAATTCCTAATAGGGATTGAGAATTAAATAATAGAAGTACTCTCTCATGAATTCCTAATTGGATTAGGAGTTCAATTAATTAAAGGAGTTTAATTAAAATAAAAACACTAATCCTAAATAGTTTAGGAGGGTTCCCTATATCTATAAATAAGAGGAGTCTTATCATGATTTGGGGTTAGACAGTTACACACTCTTCCATAAGAATTGGAGAGAGAGAGTACTTGCAATTTTTATAGAGATAGAAACTGTAACGATCGGGAATTTTGGACTTCCTTGTAACCCGAATTATGTATGAATAAAATAATATTTTATTTTTATTTATATTAATCTGTGTTACGTGCCTAGAATTGTGTTGCAACCTAGAAAATGTGCATGTGTTAAATTTTTGTATTGTTGTGTCATTGGAGTGAATAAATCGATTTTTTGCGAAAATTTGTAATATCACTATTCACATGGCACGCTTCCCGAGGCACTATTCACGTCCGAATATTTTTGCGTCTTTTTCGATTTCTTTTAATTTTGTTAAGACTTGTATGCGAAGAAATAATTTTTCCAAGCGGCGGGAATTTTATTCGAGCTGCTTCGCGATTTAATCCGTATCCGAAATGTATAGTATGGGTGTTCCGAATAAATGGACAAATCCCATAATAAATATTTTTACGTGTCCCAATAAATTATGGGAGTACTCATTTTAATTTTGGGTTGAGTTATTTATCAAATTTGGTACAAAAGTGGGAATATTCGGGTATATTTATCTGTGTATTCGAACTAATTGGTGAGACATTTAAGCCTCAAACCAATTGGGGGAGGCCACGTGTATATTGAGAGCCAATTGGGGGAAAGGAATAGACATGCACAGTACACCATACATGGGGTTGTTCACTACACAACACTTAGCTCGGGCATCCCATTTTCTGCATATCAAAACATTCCTCCCGAAGCCACCTTAACCCTCCCATTAGCTCATCCTCCTTCTCCTTCAAACCATCAGCATACATCCCATTTTCTGCAAGTAAGGAGAGAGTTATAGAGAGCTACATAGAGAGAGAGAGAGAGAGAGGGAAATATAGAAGAAGAATAAGCAAGCTACGGGAAGAAGAAGAAAAACAAGGAAGAAGAAGAAAAGCAAGGAAGGAGGAGAAAGGAGAGAAGGGCACCAAGAGGAAGGAGAGCAGCACTCTAGCAACCATTTCGCTCCACACGAAGCTAGCAACAAGAAGGTAACCACGAACCACAACCATTTCTTCTCCACTTGAAGCTTTCATGAGTTTTTATGCTTACATGCTTGAGGGTTGGATTTTGCTAAATTTTTTTTTGGTTGATTGGTTGTGTTGAATCTATCATGGAGGTTCTTAAGAAGCTATATAAACCATAAACACCCTCAAAGTGGAACAAAAACAAGTAAAGATCCGAACCTTGGCTTAAAGGATGAACTTTGGACATTTTTGGACTTTTGGACATTCGGACTGTTAGAGGACTATAAAGCCTGGATGGTGTAAATATTTTGATTGTTTGTTGTTGTAATATTGTACTTCTATCAGTTGTGAAGATAACCCAATTTGAATGAACCAAAATGATGCAAAAAATGAAGTCACAGTTGCCATTTGTGTGAGATATTTCATGACTGCGAAAAAACAGAGTATCAATATTGTGCTTTGGCTAAGGATTTGGCTGTGTTAGTGTTTATGGGTCAGTTTGCATTTTTTGATATGTTGTAGCCTCGTGTCTTAGGAATCCATAGAGTCCGTAACGGATCAAATTGATCGAGTATAGGAGGAGTTGTAGCAGCTGGAGCGAGGCAAGGTAGCTGTGTCGCGGTTCTGCAGGAACTGCAGTTCGCTACTGCAACTGCTACTGCTTGACGCCTGGTCCGGGTCGGGTCAGGCTGGACCGGGTCGGGTCAGGCTGGGCCGGGTCGGGCCGAATCGGGTCGGACCCAGTAAATTTTTTTTTTCGCGAGTCTAAAATTTATATTTTTGTACAAAATGATTAAAAACGCTTATAACTTGTTAGAGTCTTATGTGCTAAATTTTATACCAACGTCAACCGAAATGATGTTATTTTAAGGCGTAAATTGAACAAACGGATTGCAAATTACGCTTGGTTTTCCAGGTGGGGGCGCTGCCCCCCGACCCCGCCAGCTCACACGGCGAGCTGGGCAGAACCGCTCGCTCACCGGGGAGCGAGACCCCCGACTGGGCAGTCCGAAGTGGCAATCAATGTATTTTAAATGAAGTGATGACTGTATTGAACCTAGTCCTTACGTGGCTAATATTTATGATGATTTTAATGAATTGTAGGGTGTTAATTTTGAAGGACGATTAACGCCAAGGTTTTAACGCACGTGCAAGGCAAGTTCCTTACTCAACCCTTATTTAATTTTGCGAGTGTTCCTTACTCAAATTATTTATTGGACAAGTTTCGAATTATTGTTTAATTCATCTATCGAGCAAGTCTCATATCTTATTCAAATTATTATTGTGCAAGCTTACGTACCCTACTCAAAATTATATTCGAGCAAATATTATTTATTGAGCAAGCTTATTGAGTTTCTTGACTCCCGTTCAAATTACTTATCAATTATCAATTACTGTGCTAATATTCGTACTTTTATTCAAGTATTGCAATGAAAGCCCATTTCATGCAATGTTATATATTGTGTGATTCCAAAGATTATGAATTGTTATTCATTTAAGATATTATTGATGCTATTGTGCATGCTGTTGAACCTTAAAATTCCTTACTCCATAAACTGTCTGAAAGCTATGTCAAAGCTAATTGTTCCAGCTAGACACTTATTGATTTGTTTATTGAAGTGAGGTTACGTCCTCCAACTATAATCGTCGTTAAGTAAAACTGTCCGATCAAATTGTTTTGGCCCGGACTCCCGTGTAAAGCTGAGAAGAACAACCCTCATAGCAGGGGAAATGGTATAAACGTCGGGGAACCGACACGCGCGTAAATGGAAAATGTAAGGCTTATGCATAACGCCAGGTATTTTAGGCTGATCACCTATTGTACCAGTTTTGTGGATTATCGGATTAATTTCCAGTAATTCTAGATAGAGTTCTGTGCCTTGGGGCTCACTCAGTATCGATTAGTCCCTTTCTTTGGGAAACTTTGAAATCCGTGGATACTTCAAAAATCCTTCGGTCTATAGTAACCTATAACGGTGATAAAAGTAATGGTGTACGTCCTTGAGTTATCTAACATCATTAACTCCTATGATCTATAAAGTTATTCTTGTTATTATTCACTGTTATTATACTTGCGGGGCAAAATTGTTGCTCACCCTTGCTTTCACTCAAAACATTTCAGTTTAGTGCAGCACGCGGCGAGAGCTCGGGAAAGGACAAAGGGAAGGGCAAAGCTACTGACTAGTTTTGCGTTATCGTTTTGAATCATCTTTGTAATAAGACTTATTATCGACGTCGTGTATTAAGACATATGTACCCTATGTATTATGTTATGTTTTGTTGTAGCCTTGGTTTCGAGACTTGGGACAGGGTTATTTATGTTATATCAATGTAAATATTCCTTTATTCCGCTATAAAGTTTATCGATTGTATAATTCTTGTGTTAGATAGTGATGAACCAGGTCCGTGGCTCAGGTGACCCGGATTTGGGGGCGTCACAAGTTGGTATCAGAGCCTTAGGTTATAAACCTTTAGAGAGAAGTCTTTAGGCTATAACCTTAGGAAGTGTATAGAGAATAAGAGCAGACACAACTCCGGTAGAGTTGTATGTGATAAAGACTTGTCTTAGAGAGCCTGTAATGTTATAAGATATATCTTCATTCCATACAATGAACTTATATTTTGTTGAAAGACTAATAAGAGTTTGCTTATTTGTTGTTGTGCTTGTAGGATGTCAAACACCGGAGAACCTAGTAGAGTCACAGAAGAGGAGCCACGTTGACATCCATGTGGTGTCCGAGACACTGCTGATGGTTGAGCCTATTCTAGCTATTGCCCCTGCTGAGGAGGAACCCGAGTTGGAGTCTGACCCGGAGGAGGACCCAGAAGAGGACTGGGAGGAGGTGCCCCCTGTTGACAAACACCACATTTTTGATGGAGATGGTTTGGACGAAAGTACCGACCGTCCACCGCGTTCTCGATCAAGCAAATAGGATCCATGAGTTAGAGAGTGAAGCCCGAGAGCAACGGGCCAGGATTCAGGGACTAGAAGGAGAGGTCCAGGAGGGTAAGAACCGGATCCAGGAATTAGAGACAGATGTGCAAGGGCATCTAGGGGCCTCCACACAATTGGCAGTCATGCTGCATCACCTCTTGGCGAGGAATGCAGAATTGGCAGGAAAGCTGGAGCAGTCAGAACACCGGGGAGTTAATCTGCAGATGGATAATGATATCCTGAAGAACAAGTTAGGTAGGGAAGTAGCAAACCGTATCCGGATCAAAGAACAACGGGATGATGCCGTAGGACGAGTTGACGACCTGGAGGGTGAAGTGAGGAGGGGTAAGAGGAAAATGAACCGGATGGGATATGCTTTCCACTCGGCTATGGGCAGGTGGATAGATGGTGTATACCACTACCCAGCTGAAGAGGGACAGACTCGTCACACCTTGAGTCGGGACTTGATGATCCATATGGGTCATAGGGAGTATGGCAGCGCTGTGGAGCGCGGTATGCTCGGATAGGTTGCTTAACTTTTGTGCCTAGCTGTTTGTAATCTTGTTTATGTTAATCCCAAAATTTTGCTACATATGTGGGGATAGTATTGTAAGATGGTAACTTTTGTGTTTATTTAAGGGGAGTATGTTGGTGGACCCCTCACTGTTTTGTTGTATCAGGAACGTTTGATGACATCTATAGTAGTACGCTATAGCATAGTCATGTATGTTGTAATAGTTATTAGCACTGAATGCAATCGTTATTACTATATATGTTGTCTAATTGTAGTACTCATGATAGATATTCTCGTAGCATAATGAAATGATGACATTAAGCTTTCTTACGTTAAGCAGAGAATGCCGCCCAGGCGCAACATACCACCCCCACCAACACCTCAGGGATCGGTTAATAATGAAGGAGGTCAGGTGGACCCCATGCAACGGTTAGCGGATATACTGGAAAGAATGGCCCAAAGGAGGAATACGGGACCAGTGAATCCCCATCCCCCGGCAGCACCCCATAACAAATTTCAAAGACTTCAAGAGCGTAGGACCCCCAGAGTTCAAGGGAACGACTGATCCGATTGAAGCCCAGTCTTGGGTGAAGGAAATGGAGAAGGCTTTCATCATCGCACGCGTGGGGGATGACCAGAAGACAGTATTTGCCACATATATGATGAAAGGAGAAGCAAATTATTGGTGGGAGGCGAACCAACAACGAGCAGGCGAAGGAGTGATATCATGGGACAAGTTCAAGGAATTATTCTTCGAGAACTATTTCCCAAAAAGCATGGAAAGGCAAATGGTGGTGAAATTCCTAGAGCTCAAACAGGGAGACATGACGGTGGCTCAGTACGCCGCCAAATTCAATGAACTTGCGCGTTTTGCACCGCTTCACGTGAGTACTGAAGAGTTGAAGACGCAAAGGTTCGAACAAGGGCTAAAACCGTGGTTGTATAATAAGGTAGCTGTCCTTCAGATTGAGACTTTTAGTGCGCTGCTGGAAAAAAGCCATCATCGCCGAAGGAGGGATTGAGGCCCTGAATCAACACAAGAAAAATAAGAAGAGTGGAGGGGACTACCGTGGAGGTGGTAGTAGCGGTGGAAGCAATTCGGGAAAGAGAAAATGGGACGGTGGTAACAACAGCAACAACAGTACCAACACTAATCAGGCAGGGAATAGTCAGGGAGGATTTAAAAAGAAGATTGAAGCATGTTCAAAATGTGGAAAAAATCACAAGGGAGAGTGCTGGAAGGGACGTAATGTTTGCTACAACTGCAACCAAGAAGGGCATATAGCACCGCATTGCCCAAACCCAAAGAGGAACCGTGGATGCTATTCTTGTGGATCAATGGAGCATCAGTTCAGAGACTGTCCAAAGAAAGGAAGCAGCGGTGGAAGCGGCAACCGAGGAGGAGGCAGCAAATTGATGATTGGAGGACCGACTCCGCCGAACCGCACCCCTGCCCGAACATTCAACATGACCGTCCAGGATGCAGTGATTGCTAAGGACGTGGTGTCAGGTATTATCCCAATCAATAATATAAATGCTTGTGTATTATTCGATTCGGGTGCTACCTGTTCTTTTGTGTCTAAAAATTTTGTTAAGCGGTTAAATTTACCCCAAGAACGGTTAGAAAATCCTTTGAGCATAGAAATTGCGAATAATGAGGTAATTCCTGTACAGTTTATTCTTCGTAATTGTTACGCTGAGATTAGGGGATTTAATTTTCGCGTGGATTTGATCCCAATAAGGTTGGGAGAGTTCGATGTAATATTGGGAATGGACTGGTTGTACGATCATGCGGCAATCATTGACTGTCAGAAGAAAAGTGTGAACCTTCGGACCCCGAACCGGTCGAGGGTAACATTTTATGGTGGCACATCGCTAAGACGTTCATGTTGTCTTACGATGATGCAGGCCAGGAAATTGTTAAAGAAAGGTTGTGAAGGTTATTTAGCCTATATTCTAGATACGAAGAGAGAAGGTGTGGATATTAAAAATATACCAATAGTAAGAGAGTTCCCAGATGTGTTTCCAAGCAATTTGCCCGGTCTTCCGCCAGACAGGGAAATTGAATTTGCGATAGACTTAGTGCCGGGGACTGCACCAATTTCGAAGGCTCCGTATCGTATGGCGCCCGTAGAGATGAAGGAATTGTTGATACAACTTCAAGAACTGCTGGACAATGGGTATATTCAGCCAAGTGTGTCTCCATGGGGAGCACCAGTTTTGTTTGTCAAGAAGAAGGACGGATCAATGAGACTCTGTATCGACTACCGAGAGTTGAACAAATCAACGATCAAGAACAAGTACCCATTGCCAAGAATCGACGACTTGTTCGATCAACTGAAGGGAGCCAGACACTTCTCGAAGATAGATTTGAGGACCGGATATCATCAGCTAAAAGTAAGGAAGGAAGATGTACCAAAAACTGCGTTTCGGACAAGATATGGTCACTACGAGTTTTTGGTGATGTCTTTCGGTTTGACTAACGCGCCGGCAGCATTCATGGACTTGATGAACCGAATTTTGAAGCCGTACTTAGACAAGTTCGTAGTAGTTTTCATCGACGACATTTTGATTTATTCAAAGACCGAAGAGGAGCACGCCGACCATCTAGAAGCGGTGCTAGAAGAAACACTGAGAAGGGAGAAGTTATACGCGAAATTTTCCAAGTGCGAGTTCTGGATGGAAAAGGTACAATTTTTAGGGCATATGATCGACAAAGACGGCATCTCAGTGGACCCTCTGCGAAGGTGGAGGCAGTTAGTAACTGGGAGCAACCGAAGACGCCGACAGAAGTACGAAGTTTCTTAGGGTTAGCTGGGTACTATCGAAGGTTTTATCCAGGATTTTTTCGAAGATAGCAACCCCGTTGACCAATTTAACAAGGAAAACGGTGAAGTATGTGTGGTCTGAAAAGTGCGAAGACAGTTTTCAGGAGTTAAAAAAGCGGTTAAGCGAGGCACCTGTATTGTCCTTACCTGATGATACGGGAGGTTTTGTAGTGTATAGTGATGCATCACACAAGGGTCTTGGTTGTGTGTTAATGCAACACGGCAAGGTCATTGCGTATGCGTCACGACAACTGAAGGATTACGAGAAGCGATACCCTACCCATGACTTAGAGTTAGCGGCAGTCGTTTTTGCATTAAAGATTTGGAGACATTACCTTTATGGGGAGAAATGTGAGATATACACGGACCATAAGAGTCTGAAATATATTTTCACACAAAAGGAGCTAAACATGCGTCAAAGGAGGTGGTTGGAATTAATCGAAGATTACGACTGTGAAATTCTTTATCACCCAGGGAAGGCAAACGTAGTAGCAGATGCGTTGAGTAGAAAGGGGAACGAGAAATTGTGTATGTTGACAACTAACGAGGAGCTAATACGGGAAATGGCGAGACTGGAGATCGAAGTGAAAAGTCCGACAGAGGCAGCAGAGAAGTTATTTGTAATTGAGGCTCGTCCGACATTACTCGACAAAGTGAAAGAAGCACAGGAAAAGGATGAAGAATGTGAAAGGATACAGAAAGGGATCGTAGGAAATGAAGAAGAGAAATTTCGAATGGATAAGGATGGTATCTTAAGATACGAGGAACGAGTGTGGGTGCCAGCCGTGACTGAATTAAGAGATGAGATCTTACATGAAGCACATAATTCAGCATATTCTGTTCACCCAGGAAGCACAAAAATGTACCGGGATCTTCGTCAATATTTTTGGTGGCCCAACATGAAGCGGGATGTAGCAGAGTGCGTCAGCAAGTGTCTCACATGTCAACAAGTCAAAGCAGAACATCAGAGACCGAGTGGGTTACTTCAGCCACTATATATACCAGAATGGAAATGGGAGCATATCACCATGGATTTCGTGGTAGGACTTCCAGTTAACACAAAAAGGTTGTGATGCCATTTGGGTTATCGTAGACCGATTGACAAAATCAGCACACACTTTCTACCGATAAAAATTCGATTCAATTTGAACCAGTTAGCCAAGTTGTACATAAAGGAAATTGTTTCGCGACATGGAGTGCCAGTGTCAATTGTCTCAGATCGAGATCCACGTTTCACCTCAAATTTTTGGAAGAGCTTGCAAGAGAGAATGGGAACACAGTTGCGGCTAAGTACTGCTTACCATCCCCAAACTGACGGACAGAGCGAACGAACAATACAGACACTAGAAGATATGCTTAGAGCTTGTGTGATGGATTTCAAAGGCAATTGGGATGACCACTTACCACTCGTGGAATTCTCTTATAACAATAGTTATCATGCAAGTATCGGTATGCCGCCGTACGAGGCCCTCTACGGAAGGAAGTGCAGAACACCATTAAGTTGGGATGAGGTCGGCGAACGACGACTGCTAGGACCAGAGTTGGTGCAACAGACAGCTGAAGTGGTCAAGGTGATAAGGGCAAGACTAGTTACAGCCCAAGACCGACAAAAGAAGTATGCAGATCAACATCGCCAGACAAGAGACTTCGACGTTGGCAGTTACGTGTTTCTAAAGGTGTCCCCCTGGAAAGGGAAGATACGTTTTGGAAAGAAGGGAAAGTTGAGCCCGAGGTTCGTAGGACCATTCGAAGTATTGAGAAGAGTGGGGGAAGTGGCGTACGAGGTAGCCTTGCCTCCTGAACTGGAGCATGTCCACAATGTGTTCCACGTCTCAGTGTTACGACCATACAAGCCCGATTATAAGCACGTTATATCCTATGAGCCCGTCCAAATAGAGAAAGATCTAACGTACGAGGAAATTCCTATTCAGATAATTGATAGGAAAGAGCAAGTATTAAGAAACAAGGTTATACCTTCTGTGAAAGTAGTTTGGCGAAACCACAATGTCGAAGAGGCTACATGGGAATTGGAAGATAAGATGAAGGAGAATTACCCTCAACTTTTTGTTTGACCTTGTACGGTGATTCTGGGGACAGAATCCTTATAAGGGAGGGAGATTGTAACGATCGGGAATTTTGGACTTCCTTGTAACCCGAATTATGTATGAATAAAATAATATTTTATTTTTATTTATATTAATCTGTGTTACGTGCCTAGAATTGTGTTGCAACCTAGAAAATGTGCATGTGTTAAATTTTTGTATTGTTGTGTCATTGGAGTGAATAAATCGATTTTTTGCGAAAATTTGTAATATCACTATTCACATGGCACGCTTCCCGAGGCACTATTCACGTCCGAATATTTTTGCGTCTTTTTCGATTTCTTTTAATTTTGTTAAGACTTGTATGCGAAGAAATAATTTTTCCAAGCGGCGGGAATTTTATTCGAGCTGCTTCGCGATTTAATCCGTATCCGAAATGTATAGTATGGGTGTTCCGAATAAATGGACAAATCCCATAATAAATATTTTTACGTGTCCCAATAAATTATGGGAGTACTCATTTTAATTTTGGGTTGAGTTATTTATCAAATTTGGTACAAAAGTGGGAATATTCGGGTATATTTATCTGTGTATTCGAACTAATTGGTGAGACATTTAAGCCTCAAACCAATTGGGGGAGGCCACGTGTATATTGAGAGCCAATTGGGGGAAAGGAATAGACATGCACAGTACACCATACATGGGGTTGTTCACTACACAACACTTAGCTCGGGCATCCCATTTTCTGCATATCAAAACATTCCTCCCGAAGCCACCTTAACCCTCCCATTAGCTCATCCTCCTTCTCCTTCAAACCATCAGCATACATCCCATTTTCTGCAAGTAAGGCGAGAGTTATAGAGAGCTACATAGAGAGAGAGAGAGAGAGAGGAAATATAGAAGAAGAATAAGCAAGCTACGGGAAGAAGAAGAAAAACAAGGAAGAAGAAGAAAAGCAAGGAAGGAGGAGAAAGGAGAGAAGGGCACCAAGAGGAAGGAGAGCAGCACTCTAGCAACCATTTCGCTCCACACGAAGCTAGCAACAAGAAGGTAACCACGAACCACAACCATTTCTTCTCCACTTGAAGCTTTCATGAGTTTTTATGCTTACATGCTTGAGGGTTGGATTTTGCTAAATTTTTTTTTGGTTGATTGGTTGTGTTGAATCTATCATGGAGGTTCTTAAGAAGCTATATAAACCATAAACACCCTCAAAGTGGAACAAAAACAAGTAAAGATCCGAACCTTGGCTTAAAGGATGAACTTTGGACATTTTTGGACTTTTGGACATTCGGACTGTTAGAGGACTATAAAGCCTGGATGGTGTAAATATTTTGATTGTTTGTTGTTGTAATATTGTACTTCTATCAGTTGTGAAGATAACCCAATTTGAATGAACCAAAATGATGCAAAAATGAAGTCACAGTTGCCATTTGTGTGAGATATTTCATGACTGCGAAAAACAGAGTATCAATATTGTGCTTTGGCTAAGGATTTGGCTGTGTTAGTGTTTATGGGTCAGTTTGCATTTTTGATATGTTGTAGCCTCGTGTCTTAGGAATCCATAGAGTCCGTAACGGATCAAATTGATCGAGTATAGGAGGAGTTGTAGCAGCTGGAGCGAGGCAAGGTAGCTGTGTCGCGGTTCTGCAGGAACTGCAGTTCGCTACTGCAAACTGCTACTGATTGCTTGACGCCTGGTCCGGGTCGGGTCAGGCTGGACCGGGTCGGGTCAGGCTGGGCCGGGTCGGGCCGAATCGGGTCGGACCCAGTAAATTTTTTTTTTCGCGAGTCTAAAATTTATATTTTTGTACAAAATGATTAAAAACGCTTATAACTTGTTAGAGTCTTATGTGCTAAATTTTATACCAACGTCAACCGAAATGATGTTATTTTAAGGCGTAAATTGAACAAACGGATTGCAAATTACGCTTGGTTTCCAGGGGGCGCTGCCCCCCGACCCCCGCCAGCTCACCGGCGAGCTGGGCAGCCGCTCGCTCACCGGGGAGCGAGACCCCCGACTGGGCAGTCGAAGTGGCAATCAATGTATTTTAAATGAAGTGATGACTGTATTGAACCTAGTCCTTACGTGGCTAATATTTATGATGATTTTAATGAATTGTAGGGTTGTTAATTTTGAAGGACGATTAACGCCAAGGTTTTAACGCACGTGCAAGGCAAGTTCCTTACTCAACCCTTATTTAATTTTGCGAGTGTTCCTTACTCAAATTATTTATTGGACAAGTTTTCGAATTATTGTTTAATTCATCTATCGAGCAAGTCTCATATCTTATTCAAATTATTATTGTGCAAGCTTACGTACCCTACTCAAAATTATATTCGAGCAAATATTATTTATTGAGCAAGCTTATTGAGTTTCTTGACTCCCGTTCAAATTACTTATCAATTATCAATTACTGTGCTAATATTCGTACTTTTATTCAAGTATTGCAATGAAAGCCCATTTCATGCAATGTTATATATTGTGTGATTCCAAAGATTATGAATTGTTATTCATTTAAGATATTATTGATGCTATTGTGCATGCTGTTGAACCTTAAAATTCCTTACTCCATAAACTGTCTGAAAGCTATGTCAAAGCTAATTGTTCCAGCTAGACACTTATTGATTTGTTTATTGAAGTGAGGTTACGTCCTCCAACTATAATCGTCGTTAAGTAAAACTGTCCGATCAAATTGTTTTGGCCCGGACTCCCGTGTAAAGCTGAGAAGAACAACCCTCATAGCAGGGGAAATGGTATAAACGTCGGGGAACCGACACGCGCGTAAATGGAAAATGTAAGGCTTATGCATAACGCCAGGTATTTTAGGCTGGCTGATCACCTATTGTACCAGTTTTGTGGATTATCGGATTAATTTCCAGTAATTCTAGATAGAGTTCTGTGCCTTGGGGCTCACTCAGTATCGATTAGTCCCTTTCTTTGGGAAACTTTGAAATCCGTGGATACTTCAAAAATCCTTCGGTCTATAGTAACCTATAACGGTGATAAAAGTAATGGTGTACGTCCTTGAGTTATCTAACATCATTAACTCCTATGATCTATAAAGTTATTCTTGTTATTATTCACTGTTATTATACTTGCGGGGCAAAATTGTTGCTCACCCTTGCTTTCACTCAAAACATTTCAGTTAGTGCAGCACGCGGCGAGAGCTCGGGAAAGGACAAAGGGAAGGGCAAAGCTACTGACTAGTTTTGCGTTATCGTTTTGAATCATCTTTGTAATAAGACTTATTATCGACGTCGTGTATTAAGACATATGTACCCTATGTATTATGTTATGTTTTGTTGTAGCCTTGGTTTCGAGACTTGGGACAGGGTTATTTATGTTATATCAATGTAAATATTCCTTTATTCCGCTATAAGTTATCGATTGTATAATTCTTGTGTTAGATAGTGATGAACCAGGTCCGTGGCTCAGGTGACCCGGATTTGGGGGCGTCACAGAAACTAGGGTTTTGCCAACACCCATCTTCTTGAACAAGTATTATTCCTTGGTGGATCACCTCTAGAGGCCAAACACTTGGGTGGCTAACGTTGATCAAAGGAAGGAATTTAATTGGTGGAATTCAAGGAGAACGCGAAGGATGTGGAGGTGAACTTGTACCTGGGGATTAGTGAATCCGGATAGATTAGTACATACGTTGCTTGCTCTTAGGAAGAGGATGATTGATCTCATAATCATTTGTGTGGAGACACTAAAGCAAGTATGTAGGTGCTTATTAGAGAATAAGTTCACTGAATGTGACTAGCTAAGGAATACCTAATGGAGTTTTACTCGCCTGTCAATAGGAATTCCTCTAGTGATAGTAGTACAAGTGATCCTTGAACTTGAGATCATCATAGTATCTTGTGTATGATGAATTATACTTTGACATGTCCCTTAAGACCTTTGGGGTATATCAAAGGGTATGATTGGGTATAATAAGTTGTACATGGAGATAGGTGAATGATCAACAAAGAATCTACCACGTCTAGTAAAAGATGTGAATGTCCTATGTGATTCGATAAATGACAACTCAGTAGTCCTTGGCCAAGGCAAAATGAAATTAGAAAGGAGTTTCTAATTTGCATTATTTAGAGTTGTGCATTTGGGAATCGAAATGCATATAATTAAATAAAATAAGACTTGACAGTAAATCCATGTCTTATATTTAATTAGGTTTTCCCTTTACGTTCTTTTGTGATTAATGTTGAAATCTATATTATCTATAAAGTCCTTAATCGCTAAGGGGGCTTACCCTTATTGCAAAATAAATATTATTTGTTTAAATGAATTAAATAGTTTAATTTATTTAATTAAATAAGATTAGAATTGTTCTAATAAATTTATTCACAACTAGTTTAATATGGAGGACCTAAAGGTGAAAGTAGTATGCACGCAAGCCAATCATATTTGATATGATGTAGCATATACTTTGTAATCTTATTCGGTTAAAAAAAGGCATTTTATATTATCTACATAGTGCTGTTATATTAAATGTGATAAACCCATAGTTTTGAGCAATGTTTTTAGAATCATGATGGTGATCATGCTAATGAGATCTAAATTCTAGATAGCTCACAAACTAAAATCGTTCCTAATCGTTGGATTACTAAATAGGGGATTAGTGAATCCGGATAGATTAGTACATACGTTGCTTACTCTTAAGAAGAGGATGATTGATCTCATAATCATTTGTATGGAGACACTAAATCAAGTATGTAGGTGCTTATTGAAGAATAAGTTCACTGAACGTGGCTCGCTAAGGAATACCTAATGGAGTTTTACTCACCCGTCAATAGGAATTCCTCTAGTGATAGTAGTACAAGTGATCCTTGGACTTGAGATCATCATAGTATCTTGTGTATGATGAGTTATACTTTGACATGTCCCTTAAGACCTTTATGGTATAACAAAGGGTATGATTGGGTATAATAAGTTGTACATGGAGATAGGTGAATGATCAACAAAGAATCTACCACGTCTAGTAAAAGATGTGAATGTTCTATATGATTCGATAAATGACAACTCAATAGTCCTTGGCCAAGGCAGAATGAAATTAGAAAAGAGTTTCTAATTTGCATTATTTAGAGTTGTGCATTTGAGAATCGAAATACATATAATTAAATAAAATAAGACTTGACAGTAATTCCATGTCTTATATTTAATTGGGACATTGTATGGTAGAATGATTGAATTGTACGGTAACTATTCACTGAAAGGTTCTTTTGTGATTAATGTTGAAATCTATATTTTCTAGAAAGTCGTTGATCTCTAAGGGGGCTTACCCTTATTGTAGAATAAATATTATTTATTTAAATGAATTAAATAGTTTAATTTATTTATTTAAATAAGATTAGAATTGTTCTAATTGATTTATTCACAACCGGTTTAATATGGAGAACCTAAAGGGTCGCACCGCAAAAAGAAAATATATTTATTTAAAAAGTAAATGACATAATTGTAATAATAAGTTAAGTGTATTTAATTTAATCTATGGAGATAGAATAAATTAAATAGCTTAATATTTATTATTTAATATTTTGGAAATATTAAATATAAATTAATAAGAGGAGTCTTATTATTATTATTACTAATACTATTATTTAATTCCTAATAGGGATTGAGAATTAATTAATTTAAGTACTCTCCCATGAATTCCTAATTGGATTGGGAGCATGATTAATTAAAGGAGTTTAATTATAATAGAAACCCTAATCCTAAATAGTTTAGGGAAGGGTTATTCCTATATCTATAAATAAGAGGAGTCTTATCATAGATTAGGGTTACACACTCTTGCATTAGATTGTGGAGAGCACTTGCAATTTCTATAGAGATAGAAACTAGGGTTTTGCCAACACCTAACTTCTTGAATAACTATTCTTCCTTGGTGGATCACTTCTAGAGGCCAAACACTTGGGTGGCTAACGTTGATCAAGCAAAAGAATTTAGTCGGTGGAATTCAAGGAGAACGCGAAGGAATTGGAGGTGAACTTGTACCCGAGGAAGCACGGTTCTACGAGGGTATAATTTCTTAATCTCTATCTCTTTCGTTTATATCGTTAATTGAGCACAAAGATTGATCATGGTGATGGTTTGTATAAAATTTTAAAATCCGATTTTATCGCGCTTCCGCTTTATTTATGTAATTTGATTGCATGTTCGCGTAACCTAACAAAAGGGTCCACCGCAAAAGGAAAATATTTATTTAATAAGTAAATCGCATAATCGTAATAATAAGTTAAGTGTATTTAATTTAAACTACATTGATAGAATAAATTAAATAACTTAATATTTATTATTTAGTATTTTAGAAATACTAATTATAAATTAATAAGAGAAGTCTTATTATTATTACTATTACTATTATTTAATTTCTAAATGGGTTAGGAATTAATTAATAGGAATATTCTTATATTAGATCCTAATTAGATTAGGAATATAATTAATAAAACCCTAAACTTAAATAGTTTAGCAGGGTTGCCTACATCTATAAATAAGAGAAGTCTTATTATGATTTAGGATTACACACTCTTCCATAAGAATTGGGAGATAGAAACTAGGGTTTGTCATCACCCATCTTCTTGAGTAAGTATTATTCTTTGGTGGATCACCTTTAGAGGCCAAACATTTGGGTGGCTTGCGTTGATCAAAAGAAGGAATCTTTATGAAGGATTTTTGGAGTAGAACTCGTACCTGAGGAAGCTAGTTTCTACAAGGGTACAATTTCAAATTCTCTATCTTCCTATGTTAAGTAATAATTGTGCATAAAGATTGATCCTAGGTTTTGGTTTGTAAAATTTTAAATTCTGATTTACCATGCTTCCGCTCATTATATGCAACTTGATTGTATATTCACGTTATATACAAACCTAACAGTGGTATCAGAGCCAAACTTTATGCGGATTATTAATTGTTTTGATTCGATATATATGTTGATATGTGTTTAGAACAATTTAATTGGGCATTATTGTTAGTATAAAATCATGTTTTTGGGAGAAAACTGCAAAAATCGCGATATGAAAAAACTTGAAATGAATGGACAGGACTTGTGGGTCGCGACGCACGTTTGTGTGAGCCGTTACGCTGGGTGAGGGTCGCGACGCTTGAATCTTTGAGCCGCGGCGCATGAAGGTTGTAAGTCCATTTTGCAATTTTTTCAGAAATGTTAAATTATAAATAAAGGAGTTTATTTTGATTTGGAATTGGATTAAAATAAAGAGTTATTTTACATGGTTTTATAATTAAAATAAAGAGTTATTTTAAATTTAAAATTGGATTTCATTTAATTTTAAATTGCCCATTAAATGATATCAATATATATATATTGAATGTTTTAATGTCATGAGATGAATGTTATTTATTGATGCATATGGAAACATGTATAATAATAAATGGGTTTGATTATGGACAATTGAGTAATGTGTGATTGGATTTATTTTATGTGGATGCATGAATGAATGAGTTTTATAAATGACATCTGCGTACCTCGTCTTCTCTAACTTTTCTTATGTAAATTCTATCTCCCTCCTATGTAATTTCCCTTGACTGCTGATCAAGGTTTCTATTTATTGTAAATAATTTATGTAATAGGATTAGTTAGAATTATTTTGAAGAATTGGAGACGAAGGAGCAAGGAGCGCTTGAAGACCCATTTGTAATGAAGCCCGAGTTTAAATGTAATAGTTATATTTAAATTCAGTTCTTGCACCCTAGGTTTGACCTTGTGGTTCATTTGGTGGCTCTAGTGAATCAAACTAGAATAAAAATCCATAATCAATCCGGGTAGAATATAGTATTCTATATGTGCATACTTACTATACATATATTATATATTATCCAACATGATTCACATGTTTATCAATATGACGCATATTATATATATATATATATATATATGTGTGTGTGTGTGTGTGTGTGTGCGCGCGCGCGTGCATGCGTGCTAAACAAGATGAGACAATTAATAATAAACCTCTCAAAGTAAAAATATTAAGTTATAACGTTCAAAGATATTTGGAATATCGAACGTTGCCTTCTAGCACGGTAAAACGATAGAGTATTGAATATTTAATATAAGTTTGTTACACAAGGCGAATATTAAATATTTAAGATGTTATTTTATCATATTTGATGCTTATTAAGGAATTAAACATTACCGCTTTGTTGTGCACACACAAGGGCTGTATTTTTCTCTTCACATATATGGAAGTGCTAGGTTGGACTTAACTTAGATTATTTTAGTTCGGATGTGCACACACTTGACCATTATAATCTAAGAGGCAAAATACAAGGAGTTACATAGTGATGTAATTGACAATAGTTGTCTACCTATTTATTTGTATATCGTTTGTTGTGCACACACAAGGCTATATACTTTTGAAATGGGATCCTTATTCTCACCAGCAAATTAGATTTGTCGAACTATATATTGAGGGTAATATAGTTTGATGAAAATAGTGGGAGATACCAATTTGAATAAAGACCTGATTTATTTTAGTAATTAATATAATGAATGTATGCTAAAATGTTGTTTAATTTCACATGCAGAATTTTACAAATGTCAAGCTCACTATCACTGCGTAGCATACTTGATGCTAATAATCTTACCGGACCGAATTACACGGACTTGTTAAGGAATCTAAGAATTTTTCTCACTGCTGAAAAGATTTCTTATGTCCTAAATTCACCCGTCCACGCAACTGTTGTGGAAATAGCCTCTGAGGAAGAGATTGTCACTTTTAGACAGGGGCAAGTTGATGCAACGATGGCTCAATGCATCATGCTCGCATCCATGAGTAACGAGCTTCAGCGTCAGCGTGAGAAAATGGATGCTCCTACTATACTATTGCACCTCAAGGAGTTGTATGGTAAGCAAAGTAGGACTGCAAGATATCAAATATCTAAGGAGCTCTTCCGATCTCGGATGACCGAGGGCACTACTGTTGAGACACATGTCCTTAATATGATCAATCTAATTGCACAACTTGGACAGTTAGGTTTCATGATGGATGGCGAGTTAAGTCAATATCTGATCTTGCAGACACTCCCTGACGCCTTCTCACAATTTGTTGTGAATTTTCACATGAATAAGTTGGACGTTAGCTTGCCTGAGTTACTTAATATGTTGAAATCGGCCAATTTCCATCCAGCAAGAACCATGTCTTAATGTTGGATGATTCTTCCAAGAAGAGGCCCAAGGTTACTTCTAAAAAGAAGAAAACTAAGAAGGCTAAGGGAAAGGCGAAGGGAAAGGATAAGAAGAAAGCTGATCCTGACAACAAAGGAATATGCTTCCATTGCAACAAGCTGGGTCACTGGAAGAGGAACTGCGAGAAGTTTCTTACGGAACTAAAGTAAAAGAAGCTTGGAGAAGCTTCAACTTCCGATCAAGGTTTGTTCATGATTGAAATTATTTTTTTTGAAAGTCAAAATTCTACTTGAGTATTAGATACCGGCTGTGGTTATCACATATGTAATACTATAGAGGGACTAAGCAAACGTAAAAAGCTGAACAAGGATGAAGTCGTCCTATGAGTGGGGAATGGAGCAAAGGTTGCTGCATTAGCTGTAGGAACTTATCGTTTAGCACTGCCTACGGGCAAGTCCATTAGTTTAAATAATTGCTATTATGTTCCAACACTCATAAAGAACATTATTTCAATTTCTGTATTGGATATGGATTGTTTTGATATTATAATTAAAAATAATAATTGTTCTATTTATAATAATAATGTTTTACATGGTGTTGGCAATTTACTGAATGGACTTTACATACTTGACTTACATGAAAAGATACTTCAAATTGAACAAACTAAGAAAAGAAAAAGAGATGATGTTAATTATACCTTTAGGTGGCACTATAGACTCGGCCATATCAATAAAACAAGATTAACCAAGTTACATAAAGATGGGCTTTTAGAGCTATCTGATTTTGAATCATATCCAACTTGTGAATCTTGTCTCATAGATAAGATGACTAAATCTCCTTTTAGTGGAAAAGGAGATAGAGTTACAGAGTTGTTAGCATTGGTACACACAGACGTATGTGGACATATGACAACGAATGCACGAGGAGAGTATTCTTATTTTATTACTATCATTGATGATCATTCTAGATTTGGATATGTGTATTTGATGAAATACAAATCTAAATCGTTTGAAAAGTTCAAAGAATTCAGAAATGAAGTAGAGAAGCAAACTGGAAAGAGTATTAAGATTCTTCGATCGGATCGAGGAGGAGAATACTTGACCAATGAGTATTATTTTTAGGATGTGTCTCTTGAGCATTGTTTTAATTTGATTTGAACTATAATCCATGGTCTATGATAATGACTTGTTCGAAGAGATTCTAACTCATGAGAAGCAGACAATTGTTGCTTAGTCTTTGTGCTTATCGTTTATTGGTTATTATTTTGCTTATGCGTCTTTTCACTTTCATGCACTTACCCATGAGTATTAAGCTAGTTGTATGCTTAGAGAAGGCTTTTATAACCGAATGCTTGTGGAAAATATCTATAAACTCTAGAACTCGTTTAAACATCACTCGAACCAAGGTGTCCAAATTTTGTTATGTTTGAATTGATGGTCATGTGGTGAGTTGAGATGGAGCGTAAAACGCACTCACTCATGGACACATGCGTAGGAGAGATAGAGCGTAAAACGCACTCTCTTATAATTGTGATTAAAAAAAATAAAATAAAAATTGTTTATTGCAAATTTTGCATGGGGTTGAGGTTGAGCGTAAAACGCACTCGCCCATATGAGCGTGCTTAAGGATTGAGATGGAGCATAAAATGCACTCACCTAGAGCCCTTGGTTCTCAAAATTTTTGGAATTGTGATTTGTACACCTTTGTATTGAGTGTTGTGTTAAGCATGTTGTTTTGGGGTTTATTTTGATTATTTCACAAGGTAATGTGGTTGCATAGTTTCATTCGAGCTTGATTGGTTTAGTGCTATTGGGTACACACACACACATACGGAAGAGGCCTTAAGCAAAGTATGACTAACTAACTGAAATTTTAGACTTGCAACACTTTGTTTGTTCTCTTGAGTTCTATGTGTTGATGCCTTTGAGACCATTGTCGGCTTATTAATTCATTGCTCAAGATAGGTTATATTAGAATTTTTTTTGTGAATTGTTTAGTTTAGGTTTGTTTTGCTTGAGGACAAGCAAAGATTTAAGTTTGGGGGTATTTGATGAGTGTGTTTTGTACACACAATTTGGGTACTTTTGGCCTTGATAATTTGCAAGTCTTTAGGCATTTTATATGGTTTTTATGTATTTTTATCTTATTTCAACATAAATTAGTTTTTAGTTATTTTTACATGTTTTATGTTGCTTTGATGCATTTTTATTATGTTTGTAGGAATTGAGATAAAGACCGCTCGGATCGTTGTTTATATTCACTCAATGTCCGTGCTTGGACGCATGTGCCCGAATGGTAGTATGATGGAAATTTGTGCTTGGCGACGCTCGGTGCTTAATTTGATAACATTTGGTAGTTGGGCGTGCACGGCGTCGGGAAGCGTGCACGGCATGCGGCGTCGGCCAAGCCACGAGGGCAAGCCCGTGCTTAGATATCCGTGCCCGAATGATAACACGGTGAAAATTTATGTTTGGCGATGCTCGGGGCTTAATTTGATGACATTTGGAAGTTGGGCGTACACGGCGTTGGAAAGCGTGCACGGCGTGCGGCGTCGACCAAGCCGCGGGCACGGCGTGCGGCAGACGGGGCGCCAGCGTGCGGCCCAGGCGCTGGGCGCGGGCGCATGGGCGCGGCGTGCGGGCGCGCGCTGGGCGTGCGGGCGTGTTGGCGCGCTGGGCGTGCGGGCGTGTGCGGGCGTGTGCGGCGGGCGCTGGGCGCCAGGCGCATGGGCGCGGCGTGCGGGCGCGCGCTGGGCGTGCGGGCGTGTTGGCGCGCTGGGCGTGCGGGCGTGTGCGGGCGTGTGCGGCGGGCGCTGGGCGCCAGGCGCTGGGCGCGGGCGCATGGGCGCGGCGTGCGGGCGCGCGACGTGGGCGTGCGGCGTTGGGCGCGCGCGGGGGCCTCGGCAGCGGGCGTGGGCGTGCGGCCAGCGTGCGGCCCAGGCGTTGGGCGCGGGCGCGCGCGCTGGCGTGCGGGCGCGCGGCGCGGGCGTGCGGCGTTGGGCGTGCGGCCAGCGTGCGGCCCAGGCGCTGAGCGCGGGCGCGCGCGCCGGCGTGCGGGCGCGCCAACGCCGTGCTGAGTGCGATCTGACACAGTTTTAGTGCGATCTGAGCTCCATTTTGTCCGATTTTTGCTAGGGTTTCTTGATGGAGGCTATATATAATCTCTTCTAAGCTTCATATCAGACATCTAGGGATAGGGAGGCTAGACTAAAACATCAAAATAGAGAGCAAAAGTGCTGCAATACAAGGAAAACTCAGCAAAAGCCAAAGAACTAAGAAGGAAAGGCTTGTCAAAGGGAAATCTAGAGAGAGGGAGGCTACAAAATACATCAACCAACAGTGCCCAAGGCTGCAAATCAAGCTGAATCAAGCCCAAAGCCAAGGAACTCAGTCAAGAGGAATTGCAAAGCTAAGGAGGAGAGCTAGAAATCTACAGCAACCAAAGGAACACCAGCTGAATAGCTTCAAAAGTGGTTTCATTTCTAATTTTCCATCTCCTTTGTAATTCGAATTTGACAATGTATCAATTGAAAATGATGTTTATTGTAGCTATCATGAACTAACCTTCTATTCTAAGATTGCAATGGAACCCAACACTTAATTTGAATTGAATTCTCTCTCTATTGATTTTAGTTATGCATTTGTGAATTGATTGTCATAACCTTTGCTTCTAGATTAATTGCTTGGCCCGTAATTACCGTGGGAACCTATATGAACTTGACGAACGGATTATAGGTTGAGACCTAGTTATGATAACATGCGAGAGTATAGATTATTGTGGGTTATTAATCGGATTAAGTGACGTGTGTCTTATTAATTATCTGCAATAATAGGTATCTTGATAGTAGTTGGGATAGATATATACCTAATTACCGCATGCAACCTATTGAGAATCTAGTCTTAATGACTTCCGAGGTGAAAGTTGGTAATGGAAGGGAGGATTAATTAGATTTGGTGACACGTGTCTATAAATCATTCCTGAAATTAGTCTCTTGATAGTGTATAGGATAGACATATACCTATGCACCGCTTAGGAAGATTCGTGATTGACCATCGACAGAGGCTCTTATGTAGTTTTGATTTCTCGGTTGTCAATTCGTATGCTATAATTGACTGAAAAGAGAGAGTTAGGAGATTTAAATGACGTGTTGGGGGAAATTGTAATCTTAGACCTTTCTATCTTGTTATTTTTACCGCATTTTACTCATTACTTAACTTGTGAACTCAACCAATCAACAAACAATCAAACCTTCATCGTTTAAATTAGATCAAATTGATATACGATTGGTACTTGGTTATTATTTGTCACAATTCCCTGTGGGTTCGACTCTTATCTTATCATATATTACTTGTGGGCCGTGTATACTTGCACGTGTGTGTTATCGATTGCGAAATCGACCAACAAGTTTTTGGCGCCGTTGCCGGGGAATTGTTTCTAATAATTTTACCAATATTAATTTCAATCGAATTGATCTTGATTTAAACTTGTATATAAATTTATTTTTAACATTTTTTCTATTTTTCTGTTTAATGCTTTCTTCGTTACGAGGTACACCATGGACAACTATAATTATCAATGGCCTCACACGGGAATGACCCAATCAGGAGCGGCATGGATGGATGGATTTGATGAGGTGGTGGTACATTTAGAGGAGCTGTCTAGGAATGTTAACGCTCTAGTGGCCCAACGTACTCAAAGTGTTGCGTTGAATTGTGATTATTGTGATGGAAACCATCCGAGTCATCTTTGCACCATTAATTTCGAGTCGGCATGGTATGGTGGCAACATCGGCGATTACTCTAACAGTTATGACTGTTCCGCTGCTTATCACCAAGATTGGGGGTATCCCCCAGATTCTACATGGAGCTACAATTATGAAGATCAATACTATGCTCCGAGTCCTGCATATGCACCGGAATTCTCATGTCCACCGTCATTGCCACAAGAAGAAAATTCAAATGTGAAGGAATTTGAGTCCCAGAACATAACTTCGATTGAGGAGATTGTGAAAAGTCAGCATATGTCAATTCAAAATCTTGAGAACCAGATGGGACAGCTTATTATCGCCTTCAACGATAGATATCAAGGCGAATGGCCCAATGACATGGTTCCCGAAACTGATGGATTTCACGTGCCAAAGTTGCAACCAGACGTGCTAATTGATGATGATTCTGATATGGAAGAGACACGTGGGAAACAAGAAAAGGAGGTCGAGGATCTAGCCTTGAGCCCCAATGATGATGATGATGAGCTAATTTCGAGTGTATCCCATATACCTTCTCCTCCAAAGCTCAAGGATCTAGGTGGTTTTGCAGTCCCGTGCCCATTGAGTAGTCACGTCGTAGGCAAAGCTCTAGGTGACATGGGAGCTAGTTTACAGTGTGAGCCATGGCGTGATGAAGTTGAGGTTCATGAAAAGATCGATGAGGATCCAATTGTGTTTGAGAAACTTAATTTCACTATGTCATTCATAGACACAATTGAGCAAGCTCCTAGCTACTTTCGGTTCATACATGAGGATTTATATGAGAACAATAAGCTAGGTGAACTTGAGACTATGGACCTCACCGAAGCAATGCCCTCAGATGTTTCTCCCCTACTGAAAGATGAAGCGAATGAAGAAAGTTTCTTTTTGCTGATAGAAGAAACTGAGTTTGGGAGTCGTCTAGTATGCATGCATGCCATGCAAATTAAGGAAATGACATCACGAAGGCATGCTAAGGTCATTTTTGCAATCGAGCCGGACTAAAAGGAAACAGGAAGCTAGTCAGGCTGAGGACTTTAACTCAAGCGCTATTTGGGAGGCAACCCAAATCTCCATTTTATTTTTCGAGCTATTTTGTTTTTATTATTTTAATTTTTTTTTATTTTAATCTCCAAAAAAAAAAAAAAAAAAAAAAGTTTGGTGTGTTTTGTTTTTGATTTTATGTTAATTGTGTTTAATGTGTGTAATATTTCTTGCTGCAGTTTGATGCTTACGACCACCAGTGAAAACTATAGCAGAAGCACAGCATCAACACGTTGAGCAACATGCACCAGCACGCTCAGCAGCACACTCAGCAGCGCGCAAGCTAGCCATGACAGCCACCAACAGCTTATATGCACCCATCAGCTCATTTCTATAGTCCAACTCATATCTCTCTCCTCCCACTCCAAAGCCAACTTACATGCATTTTTCCCAAACTCAAATTCATGCTCCATCACTTTAATTGGGCATCCAATCTCTGCAATCCATCAGCATTGTCATCTTCTAACTTGAAATTCAACAAGGATTTAGCAGATTTTGAAGAATTCCCATGGCTTTCCATTAGTTTTCCAAGAAAAGGTAACAAGGTCTGTTAATTTCAAATTTTACTTGCTTGGGACTGTGCTTGGGTTGAGTTTTATTGCAGGAACACTCCAATTCTCCCATTGCAAGACTTTGTGGAGGGCTATCCCTGCTTCCCAATGCATTGACAACTGAGATTTTGGGAGGTGCACGCCACGTGTTTGATATTTGGCCTGAGAGAGTTTCTTAGCTATTATGGGCTGTTTTTCATGAGGCATTATTCTGGTATGGCTTCCAAGCAACAAGTGGGGCGAGGCTTCATCGTCCAAGCCAACCATAGACCATGACAAGAATTTTGTTAGTCCGAAAGCGTCAATGCGACACCACACTATAATGCTGTTGCTTGATTACCCTCAGTGAAGTTCTCTATTTTAATTCTGTCTATTATAAACATCGAGGACTATGTTTATTTTAAGTTTGGGGGTGTGGTAGTTTAATTGAGTTATCCTTGTCTGTCTAGTCGTGTTGTGCTGGGTGGTAGTCAAATTTAAGTTTGGGGGTAGCACTTCGTATTTGCGTATTTATGTGTTTAATTTAGTTTTTGTGTGATTTAAGCATGTTTTTCTTTTTATTCAAAAAAAAAAAAAAAATAATTATTTTTAGGATGTGTCTCTTGAGCATTGTTTTAATTTGATTTGAACTATAATCCATGGTCTATGATAATGACTTGTTCGAAGAGATTCTAACTCATGAGAAGCAGACAATTGTTGCTTAGTCTTTGTGCTTATCGTTTATTGGTTATTATTTTGCTTATGCGTCTTTTCACTTTCATGCACTTACCCATGAGTATTAAGCTAGTTGTATGCTTAGAGAAGGCTTTTATAACCGAATGCTTGTGGAAAATATCTATAAACTCTAGAACTCGTTTAAACATCACTCGAACCAAGGTGTCCAAATTTTGTTATGTTTGAATTGATGGTCATGTGGTGAGTTGAGATGGAGCGTAAAACGCACTCACTCATGGACACATGCGTAGGAGAGATAGAGCGTAAAACGCACTCTCTTATAATTGTGATTAAAAAAAATAAAATAAAAATTGTTTATTGCAAATTTTGCATGGGGTTGAGGTTGAGCGTAAAACGCACTCGCCCATATGAGCGTGCTTAAGGATTGAGATGGAGCATAAAATGCACTCACCTAGAGCCCTTGGTTCTCAAAATTTTTGGAATTGTGATTTGTACACCTTTGTATTGAGTGTTGTGTTAAGCATGTTGTTTTGGGGTTTATTTTGATTATTTCACAAGGTAATGTGGTTGCATAGTTTCATTCGAGCTTGATTGGTTTAGTGCTATTGGGTACACACACACACATACGGAAGAGGCCTTAAGCAAAGTATGACTAACTAACTGAAATTTTAGACTTGCAACACTTTGTTTGTTCTCTTGAGTTCTATGTGTTGATGCCTTTGAGACCATTGTCGGCTTATTAATTCATTGCTCAAGATAGGTTATATTAGAATTTTTTTTGTGAATTGTTTAGTTTAGGTTTGTTTTGCTTGAGGACAAGCAAAGATTTAAGTTTGGGGGTATTTGATGAGTGTGTTTTGTACACACAATTTGGGTACTTTTGGCCTTGATAATTTGCAAGTCTTTAGGCATTTTATATGGTTTTTATGTATTTTTATCTTATTTCAACATAAATTAGTTTTTAGTTATTTTTACATGTTTTATGTTGCTTTGATGCATTTTTATTATGTTTGTAGGAATTGAGATAAAGACCGCTCGGATCGTTGTTTATATTCACTCAATGTCCGTGCTTGGACGCATGTGCCCGAATGGTAGTATGATGGAAATTTGTGCTTGGCGACGCTCGGTGCTTAATTTGATAACATTTGGTAGTTGGGCGTGCACGGCGTCGGGAAGCGTGCACGGCATGCGGCGTCGGCCAAGCCACGAGGGCAAGCCCGTGCTTAGATATCCGTGCCCGAATGATAACACGGTGAAAATTTATGTTTGGCGATGCTCGGGGCTTAATTTGATGACATTTGGAAGTTGGGCGTACACGGCGTTGGAAAGCGTGCACGGCGTGCGGCGTCGACCAAGCCGCGGGCACGGCGTGCGGCAGACGGGGCGCCAGCGTGCGGCCCAGGCGCTGGGCGCGGGCGCATGGGCGCGGCGTGCGGGCGCGCGCCGGGCGTGCGGGCATGTTGGCGCGCTGGGCATGCGGGCGTGTGCGGGCGTGTGCGGCGGGCGCTGGGCGCCAGGCGCATGGGCGCGGCGTGCGGGGGCGCGCGCTGGGCGTGCGGGCGTGTTGGCGCGCTGGGCGTGCGGGCGTGTGCGGGCGTGTGCGGCGGGCGCTGGGCGCCAGGCGCTGGGCGCGGGCGCATGGGCGCGGCGTGCGGCGTTGGGCGCGCGCGGGGCCTCGGCAGCGGGCGTGGGCGTGCGGCCAGCGTGCGGCCCAGGCGTTGGGCGCGGGCGCGCGCGCTGGCGTGCGGGCGCGCGGCGCGGGCGTGCGGCGTTGGGCGTGCGGCCAGCGTGCGGGCCAGGCGCTGGGCGCGGGCGCGCGTGCCGGCGTGCGGGCGCGCCAACGCCGTGCTGAGTGCGATCTGACACAGTTTTTAGTGCGATCTGAGCTCCATTTTGTCCGATTTTTGCTAGGGTTTCTTGATGGAGGCTATATATAATCTCTTCTAAGCTTCATATCAGACATCTAGGGATAGGGAGGCTAGACTAAAACATCAAAATAGAGAGCAAAAGTGCTGCAATACAAGGAAAACTCAGCAAAAGCCAAAGAACTAAGAAGGAAAGGCTTGTCAAAGGGAAATCTAGAGAGAGGGAGGCTACAAAATACATCAACCAACAGTGCCCAAGGCTGCAAATCAAGCTGAATCAAGCCCAAAGCCAAGGAACTCAGTCAAGAGGAATTGCAAAGCTAAGGAGGAGAGCTAGAAATCTACAGCAACCAAAGGAACACCAGCTGAATAGCTTCAAAAGTGGTTTCATTTCTAATTTTCCATCTCCTTTGTAATTCGAATTTGACAATGTATCAATTGAAAATGATGTTTATTGTAGCTATCATGAACTAACCTTCTATTCTAAGATTGCAATGGAACCCAACACTTAATTTGAATTGAATTCTCTCTCTATTGATTTTAGTTATGCATTTGTGAATTGATTGTCATAACCTTTGCTTCTAGATTAATTGCTTGGCCCGTAATTACCGTGGGAACCTATATGAACTTGACGAACGGATTATAGGTTGAGACCTAGTTATGATAACATGCGAGAGTATAGATTATTGTGGGTTATTAATCGGATTAAGTGACGTGTGTCTTATTAATTATCTGCAATAATAGGTATCTTGATAGTAGTTGGGATAGATATATACCTAATTACCGCATGCAACCTATTGAGAATCTAGTCTTAATGACTTCCGAGGTGAAAGTTGGTAATGGAAGGGAGGATTAATTAGATTTGGTGACACGTGTCTATAAATCATTCCTGAAATTAGTCTCTTGATAGTGTATAGGATAGACATATACCTATGCACCGCTTAGGAAGATTCGTGATTGACCATCGACAGAGGCTCTTATGTAGTTTTGATTTCTCGGTTGTCAATTCGTATGCTATAATTGACTGAAAAGAGAGAGTTAGGAGATTTAAATGACGTGTTGGGGGAAATTGTAATCTTAGACCTTTCTATCTTGTTATTTTTACCGCATTTTACTCATTACTTAACTTGTGAACTCAACCAATCAACAAACAATCAAACCTTCATCGTTTAAATTAGATCAAATTGATATACGATTGGTACTTGGTTATTATTTGTCACAATTCCCTGTGGGTTCGACTCTTATCTTATCATATATTACTTGTGGGCCGTGTATACTTGCACGTGTGTGTTATCGATTGCGAAATCGACCAACAAGTTTCTCAATTGTCTCAAAGAAAATAGTATAATCTCACAATGGACTCCACCAGGAACGCCATAGTTGAATGGTGTATCTGAAAGGAGAAATCGAACATTGTTAGACATGGTTCGTACCATGATAAGTTTTACCGATCTTTTAGGTTCCTTCTGGGGTTATGCCCTAGAATCAGCTGCATACCTACTTAACAAGGTACCTACCAAATCCGTCCCAAAGACTCCATATAAGTTATGGATAGGGAGAAAACCTAGTCTTAAGCATGTTAAGACTTAGGGTTGTCCACCTTATGTCAAAAAGTTGGAGAATGATAAGCTGCAGACTAGATTCAACAAGTGTAGATTTATGGATACCCTAAAGAAACATTAGGGTATTATTTCTATCATCCTACTGATCAAAAGGTGTTTGTTGCAAAACATGCTACCTTATTGGAAAATGAGTTTATCCTTGGAGGGGTCAGTGGGAGTAAGATATATCTTGAAGAAATTCAAGAACCACAAAATACAACGGATCAAAGACAGGTACCTGGCCAAGTAGAAGAACCTACTGTACCACAACCTATTCGTAAATCTGGCAGAGTACTGAAGATACCTGAAAGGTATGGATTCATCATAGAGGATGATGATGAGCTATGCATCATAAAAGATGATGATCTAGTAACTTACGAAGAGGCTGTGAGTAGTAAAGACTCAGAGAAATGGCTAGAAGCCATGAAATCCGAGATGGACTCCATGTATGAAAACCAAGTATGGTCTTTGGTTTCATCACCTAAGGGCATTAAGCCTATTGGGTGAAAATGGGTCTTTAAAAGAAAGAATGGAGTAGACAGCAAGGTAGAAACCTATAAGGCCCGACTGGTCGCAAAAGGTTTCAAACAAAGACAAGGTGTTGACTATGATGAAACCTTCTCACCAGTAGCTATGCTCAAGTCCATTCAGATTTTGCTTGCAATTGCAGCTTATTATGACTATGAGATCTGGCAAATAGACGTGAAAATGGCCTTCCTTAATAGTAAACTTGAGGAAGATGTATATATTATACAACTAAAGGGTTTTGTTTCAATGGTTAGAACAAATCAAGTTTATAAGCTACAACAATCTATTTATGGATTGAAGCAAGCTTCTCGAAGGTGGAATATCCGTTTTGATGAGATAATTAAAAAGTTTGATTTTATCAAAAATAAGGATGAGCCTTGTGTGTACAAGAAGGTTAGCGGGAGCGCTGTATCATTCCTAGTATTATATGTTAATGATATATTACTGATCGGGAATGATATTCCTATGCTCAATCGATCAAAATTTGGTTATCTAAACACTTCTTCGTGAAGGACTTGGGAGAAGCATCCTATATTTTGGGGATAAAGATCTATAGAGCGACCTAAAAGGATGATCGGCTTGTCCCAAGGAACGTACATTGACTCGATGCTAAAGAAGTTTAGCATGGAAGATTCCAAGAGAGGTCTCATGCCGATGAGCCATGAAATATATCTCTCGAAAAAACCAGGCCCCAAAGATACCTGATAAGAGAAACCGTATGAGTAAGATTCCTTATGCTTTAGCAATAAGATCTATCATATATGGTATGATATGTACTAGACCAGATGTCGCTCATGCACTTAGTGTAACAAGCTGATATCAGTTGAATCATGGAGAAGAACACTGGAAGGCAGTAAAAAATATCCTAAAGTACTTAAGAAGAACTAAGGATGTATTTCTTATCGACGGTGGGTCTGAATTGAAACTAGAGGGCTACAGACTCAAGTTTTCAAATGGACCAAGATGACAGTAAATCCGTTTCAGCGTATATGTTTACCTTAAACGATGGCGTAGTGAGTTGGAAAAATTCCAAGCAGCAAACAGTTGTTGATTCAGTGACAGAGGCGGAGTACATAGCTGCAGGTGAAGTTGCAAAGGAAGTTGTTTGGATGATGAAGTTTATTTCAGAACTTGGAGTGGTTCCTAGCATTCAAGGACCAATACCTTTATTCTGTGATAACACTGGAGCTGTTGTGCAGGCTAAGGCACCCAGGTCTCATCAGAAATCTAAACACGTGTTGCGGTAGTTTCATTTGATTAGAAAATCATTGAAAGAGGAGACGTCACCCTAGAGCATGTGGACTCTCAAGACAACATTGCAGATTCATTTACTAAAAGCTTTAACCCAACAGCAGTTTTATCGTCACTTAGAGAAAATGGGTATTAGATATCATGGCAATTGGCTTTAGTGCAAGTGGGAGATTGAAAGTAGTATGCACATAAGCCAATCATATTTGATATGATAAAGCGTGTACTTTGTAATCTTATTCATTTATTAATAAAAGGAATTATTTATTAAAGACATTTTATATTATCTACATGGTGTTGTTATATTAAATGTGATAAATCCTTAGTTTAAGCAATGTTTTTAAAATAATGATGATGATCGTGCTAATGAGATCTAAATTCTTAGATAGCTTAAAACTAAAGTAGTTCCTAATCGATGGATTACTAAAAAGGGGATTAGTAAATCCGGATAGATTAGTACATACTTTGTTTGCTCTTAGGAAGAGAATGATTGATCTTATAATCGTTTGTGTGGAGACACTAAAGTAAGTATGTAGGTGCTTATTAGAGAATAATTTCACTGAACTTGGCTCGTTAAAGGAATACCTAATGGAGTTTTACTCGCCTGTCAATAGGAATTTTTCTAGTGATAGTAGTACAAGTGATCCTTGGACTTGGGATTATCATAGTATCTTGTGCATGATGAATTATGGTTGGACATATTCCTTAATACCTTTAGGGTATGACATAGGGTATGTTTGGTTATAATAAGTTATACATAGAGATAAGTAAATAATTAACAAAGAATCTACCACTTCGAGTAAAAGGAGAGAATGTCCTATGTGATTTGATAAATGATAATTCAGCAGTCCTTGTCCAAGGCAGAATGAAATTAGAAAGTTGTTTCTAATTTGCATTATTTAGAATTGTGCATTTGTGAATCGAAATACATATAATTAAATAAAATAAGACTTGACAGTAATTATATGTATTATATTTAATTGGGACATTATATGGTAAAAGGATTGAATTGTATGGTAACTATTCACTGAAAGGTTCTTTTGTGATTAATGTTGAAATCTATATTATCTGGAAAGTCGTTGATCGCTAAGGGGCTTACCCTTATTGTAGAATAAATATTATTTATTTAAATGAATTAAATAGTTTAATTTATTTAATTAAATAAGATTAGAATTGTTCTAATAAATTTATTCACAACCGGTTTAATATGGAGAACCTAAATGGTCCACCGCAAAAGGAAAATATTTATTTAATAAGTAAATCACATAATCGTAATAATAAGTTAAGTGTATTTAATTTAAACCACGTTAATAGAATAAATTAAATAACTTAATATTTAGTATTTTGGAAATACTAATTAAAATTAATAAGAGGAATCTTATTATTATTATTACTATTACTATTATTTAATTTCTAAATGGGTTAGGAATTAATTAATAGGAGTATTCTTATATTAGATCCTAATTAGATTAGGAATATAATTAATAAAACCTTAAAACTAAATAGTTGAGGAGGGTTGCCTACATCTATAAATAAGAGAAGTCTTATTATGATTTAGGATTACACACTCTTCCATAAGAATTGGGAGAATACTCATAATTCTATAGAGATAAAAACTACGGTTTGCCGTCATCCATCTTGTTGAGTAAGTATTATTCCTTGGCGGATTACCTCTAGAGGCCAAACACTTAGGTGGCTTGCGTTGATCAAAAGAAGGAATTTTCATGAAAGATTTTTGGAGTAGAACTCGTACCTGAGGAAGCTAGTTTTTACAAGGGTATAATTTCTAATTCTCTATCTTCCTATGTTAATTAATAATTGCACATAAAGATTGATCCTAGGTTTTGATTTGTAAAATTTTAAATTCTAATTTACCATGCTTCTGCTCATTATATGCAATTTGATTGTATATTCGCATTATATACATACCTAATAACGAAGACCTTTAAATTCTTTATTACATGATAGTTACCGCATTTACAACACAAAAGCCTATACTATCTCCACTTAATCATTTAACTTGCCCTTGCCTTTGTCCTTTCCGGACCCTTCTACTCGATCCTGTTTAGCTGAAAACATTTATATTCAAAGTAAGAATGACCATTCTGAAAGTAGTATGCACACAAGTCAATCATATTTGATATGATGTAGTATATACTTTGTAATCTTATTCACTTATTAAAAAAAGTGTTAAAGGCATTTTACTTTATCTACATGGTGCTGTTATTTAATATGTGATAAACCCATAGTTTTAAGCAATGCTTTTAGAATTATGATGATGATCATGCTAATGAGATCTAAATTCCTAGAAAGCTTAAAACTAAAATTGTTCCTAATCGTTGGATTACAAAAAAGGGGATTAGTGAATCCGGATAGATTAGTACATACGTTGCTTGCTCTTAGAAAAAGGATGATTGATCTCATAATTATTTGTGTGGAGACACTAAAGCAAGTACGTAGGTGCAATTTGGAGAATAAGTTCACTGAACGTGGCTCGCTAAGGAATACCTAATGGAGTTTTACTTGCCTGTCAATAAGAATTCCTCTAATGATAGTAGTACAAGTGATCCTTGGACTTGAGATCATCATAGTATCTTGTGTATGATGAGTTATACTTTGACATGTCCCTTAAGACCTTTAGGGTATATCAAAGGTTATGATTGGGTATAATAAGTTGTACATGGAGATAGGTGAATAATCAACAAAGAATCTACCTCGTCTAGTAAAAGATGTGAATGTCCTATGTGATTCGATAAATGACAACTCAGTAGTCCTTGGCCAAGGCAAAATGAAATTAGAAAGGAGTTTCTAATTTGTATTATTTAGAGTTGTGCATTTGAAAATCGAAATACATATAATTAAATAAAATAAGACTTGAAAGTAATTCCACGTCTTATATTTAATTGAGACATTGTATGGTAGAAGGATTGAATTGCACGGTAACTATGCACTGAAAGGTTCTTTTGTGATTAATGTTGAAATCTATATTATCTGAAAAGTCGTTGATCGCTAAGGGGGCTTACCCTTATTGTAGAATAAATATTATTTATTTAAATGAATTAAATAGTTTAATTTATTTATTTAAATAAGATTAGAATTGTTCTAATTGATTTATTCACAACTAGTTTAATATGGAGAACCTAAAGGGTCACACCGCAAAAGAAAAATATTTATTTAAGAAGTAAATGGCATAATCGTAATAATAAGTTAAGTGTATTTAATTTAATCTATGGAGATAGAATAAATTAAATAGATTAATATTTATTATTTAATATTTTGGAAATATTAAATATAAATTAATAAGAGGAGTCTTATTATTATTATTACTATTATTATTATTATTATTATTTAATTGCTAAAAGGGTTTGGGAATTAATTAATAAATATACTCTCACAAATTTCTAATTGGATTAGGAGTTTAATTAATTAAAAGAGTATAATTAAGACAATTAACCTAATCCTAAATAGTTTAGGAGGGTTACCTATATCTATAAATAAGAGGGGTCTTGTTATAGATTAGGGTTACACACTCTCGCATTAGAATTATGGAGAGTACTTGCAATTTCTATAGAGATAGAAAATAGGATTTTGCCAACACTCATCTTCTTGAACAAGTATTATTTCTTGGTGGATTACCTCTAGAGGCCAAACACTTGGGTGGTTAACGTTGATCGAAGGAAGGAATCTCGTCGCCGTTGAATTCGAGGAGAACGCGAAGGAATTGGAGGTGAACTTGTACCCGAGGAAGCTTTGATTCACGAAGGTATAATTCTCTATCTTTGTCTCTTTCGTTTAATTGATAATTGAACACAAGGAAACATGGTGATGGTTTGTATTAAAATTTTAAAATCCCTTTTATCGCGCTTCCGCTCTATTTATGTAATTTGATTGCATACTTGCGTTATATACAAACCTAACACATTCAATTGCTCAGCAAATAATAGCAGTTAATAATAACATACACAAGAAATAAATGTTTTCTTTAAGATATGCTTTAATAATGAAACAAAATTGTAAAGCAATTGAATTATGTCTTGTTTGCATTTTTGAAACAACATACTGACTTTTAACATGTTGAGTGGTCACAAGACCATAAACTTTTCTTTTACATTTTTTGAAAAGGTTCTAACAGAAATTCATCTGTGAACCGTCTAGCTTACGGGCACGGTGGGTGATCATCCTGTTATGCCCTGTAGTGATCAATACTATCTACGGGAACGACATTTGCGTTCAACGTCGCCGCCTTTTTGGCGCAATATAAAAATTTCCTAGTTCTGGGATGTTCATACTCAGTCTGGAGTTTAAATCAAAACAATATGATTGAACAGCTTTATCTACTCAATAATATTTCAAAGACTTAATATAAAAGTAGTGAAATACTATAAACTTTGTTTAGCTGGAATAAATGGCTTAGACTATCTTTAAACTACACATTTTATTATCAAAATATTGATAATCTTTCAATGTATATATGAACTGAGTTTTAAACATGCTTTTCTCATATGAAGACATATTGCATAAAATAAATGCAAAAGTTAGGAAACTTGCCTCTTGCGTAAGCTACTGTTTAACAATTTAACTTCTTCACGTATCCTACATAGTTATAATCATGTATAGGTACACATTAGTCACATATACTGGTCCCAGGACCGATATGCATTCGCAAGAAAACTTGAATCATATACACATATTGCACATAGATACCAATCAACGATAGTTACTAGGTGCACATATCTAGACAAGTGTTTGATGCACGTTCGGTTTACATTTCATTTTTAAAGTTCGTTTTCAAAACTTCTCGTTCATCGTTTATCGTTTTCATTTGAAAACATTTCGTTTTATTAGAAAATTCTCACTTTACCTAGCCAAATTGGATTTGGTCAGTCTATATACTCTTATTAGCATGCATTGGGACTTAAGACATCACATTACACACATCACATAATTCAGATCAGAGCAAAAACATCTTTTCAATTCTGCAGGTGCAGCGCGGCCGCGCTACATTTTGGCCTGTGAATGGCGCGATCGCGCTACACCTGATATGGCTTAGAACTAAGATGTTTTAGCTCTGTCCAATCCCCAAAATGCAAGGCACCTTCTGTACTTCATGTAACACACAACATAGGTTTTGAGAGCTTCAAACCAGTTTTAAGTGCTTTACATTTTTGTTTTTCAAAGTTTATTCAAGTTTTCATTCAAAAATATTTCCAACTCACGCTACGACAAGTCATTTCATATATAGGCACTTAGAACATCGTACCAGACATGTTTTCATGCATGTATGACTGGTGTGATGTCGTAGGCAACCAAAAATAAAACCTTACTGCGAAAAATATTTATGTAGTAGTGCAAGCAAGAGTCGATCCCATAGAGAATGATTAATCTATTTTTATATTTTGTATACCAGAAAAGGGGGTTTTGAATGTAATTATAAAAGTAAACTAAAAATAATGCAAAATAATTTATTAAAGTAAATCAGAGAAAACAAACCTTGGATTAAATCAACTTCCACCTCAGAAACTTACACTGATCATTGACTCAAGCATAATCAATTATTATTTTGAATATTCACCGTTAGAATCAATTCACCATTCTGAATTATTCTGTGTCTTTCCTTAATTTTAGTTAGATAGAAACAAGCGATCTAAATAACCCTAACTACTAAACAACTTCAGACAAGCGCTAAAAGTTTAATCTAGTAGATGCTTTAAGAATTATAAAAACCGATGAAGCTAAACAACACAAGCACAATCGGTTGCATTTAATTTAGTTGAGTATTCTTCCTAAGATATAATAATCTCGTGATCTGCAGTCAATTATTAACCTTAGTTGCTTCACAAATTAGAGTGACCAAACAATTACGGATTTGATATCTAATTTAGCAGTAGATTTTAACACTTAATAAACTAGTATGCATCCTAGCAATTAAATATATCAATCATAGAATTCAAGCACAGAAGAATAATCAATACTCAAAATAATAATTGAACAATTAAAATCAATTAGATCTCACAGTGTAATACTTCTGAGGCTTCCGTCACCTTAATCCAAGAATAAGAATTTAGTTACACATGACCTTGAAAACACCAAATAATTATAGAGAGAAAAGTTTGTAGACAAGTCCCTAAACTCTCTTGGTAATCCTCTATTTATAGGCATAAGACATTAATTCTTTTCCATGTAGGTTTCAACTTCCTAGTGGCAATCAACTTCCTTCAAAAAGATCTTCTAGTTAGATTTTCCTTTCCTTCAATGGATTTGACTTGCTCACCAAGATTGTTCCACTTCCTTCCTTATCCTTGTAGGATTCTTCTTGTTTCTTTCCTTCCATAAATATGAGCATTAAATATTACTTGATCACCAAGATATTGACTTTAAAATATTAAATCCTACAAAATAAAATAAAACATATTAATTAAATAAACTAATATAATTAAAAAGGAAAAATATTTAATTGCACCTTAAATAAAAATATAAGAATAATGAGTGTATTTAGGTATAAAATAAATACAAAAGATAAAGTATTAAGGGATAAAAATATAACATATTTTATTCTCATCAAATTCCCCCACACTTATCTTTTGCTCGTCCTCGGGCAAAACAAAAATTCAATTAACAATCTTGACAAACTTGACAAACCTGAGCCACAAATTAATATGAACTTCAACATTAACCTCAAAGATTCAAAACAATAACTCTTGAGAAATTTCAAAACAATGTATCATCAAAAATTCAGGCTTATTTATCAATCTTACTTTACTCTCAACCCATTGTGTGTGTGTGTGTGAATCCAAATGTATCAAACCAATCAAAACTCAGAAAAATTTATGAGATCAAAACCTTGAAGGAAAAAGAGAAACTCGAGCACATATTTTCACACAAATCTCAGTTAACACAAGTAATCAACACTAGAGGATCAAAAGGCTTTTCTTCTTTTTTTTTCTTTCGGTACGTGCATTTTATGCTCCATCTTACCAGCGAGTGCGTTTTATGCTCCGTCTCGCCATGTCACGCGTTTATGACTGAGTGTGTTTTACGCTCCATCTCAACCCACCACATGAACAATAATTTTTTTTTCGTTTTTCTCACTTTCGATTTTTTTTTTCATTCAAACTTGCAAAATTTGCCTAAATCATTTCCCCTTTCTCAAATAATATCTCATATTAACTTCAAATTATGATCAAATAAGTAATAGAGTTCCAAAATTTCTCCCTCAATTCATTCAATCAAATAAATTCCTTCCAAGTTAAAACTAGGTTGACCAAATGGACATGTGCTCAAAAATAAAGGGTCTCAAATAAAATAATAATCAACAAAGAAAATCAAATTCAAACTACCCAATGTCTATCAATCGTCCAAGAAGTTATCAAAAAGAAATCAAAATTTTATCATTGGTCAAAAATCAAAATCCAAATCAACTCATTGCTCAAGTGACATATTGTAAAAACTATCCCATGTTCGTAGGAAACACGATTGCACTTAGCATGTGCAGCAAGCCTTTAAACCCCAAGGTTACCCCAAGTGGACGAGTTTTGTCTCGTAAGGGTTTGCAGTGAATATACCCACAAAATTCAAAATCATCTAAAAATAAAAATAATCAACTTAAAATAATAAAAAAAAATAACAAATAATCAAACGAAATATAAAAAAAAATAACAAGTATCCTTAAATCCTCCCCCCACACTTAAAACTTACATTGTCCCCAATGTAAAGTAAAATGCATAGAAAAAAGGTAGAAAGATACTCCCCTATGCGTTGCCTCCCATGCAGCGCCTTTGTTTAAAGTCTTTGGCTCGACCTCATTCCTTTGTCTCAATCTGGTTCAAACACACAAATTGTCTTTTCATGTTGCCACTTGCTCTTTTCATTGAATTCCTCGGCATCATTATACGAGTGAAAATCCTCGAACTCATCTTCATCCATCAGTAGAAAATAACTGTCATCATTCGGTTTATCCTTTCTTATATCTTTGATCACATTAACCCGAAAACATCCCTCACAACCATTTAGAAGTTTGATTGCCTGTAATACAGATGATAGAGACTTCTCGTTAAAAAATGACAATTCAACATAAAAGGTATCACCTGCCTTCAGAGCATCATTCAACGCTGCAACAGATCCTTGTAATTTTGAACTTTCCTCATCAATGTTCGCAATTTCCAAAGCATCCTTTTCATCTAGTTCAAAAACTTCCTGTACTAAAGAGTCAGTCACATCAATAGAATAAATAGGTTTGTCATCACTAGGAGATTTCATGGTATCATCAATATTAAACTTAACAATTTCACCATCAAATTCCATTGAAAGTGTACCACTATGAACATCAATTTTAGTTTTGGATGTCTTTAAAAATGGTCTTCCTAACAAAATTGGTGCATTTTGGCCACCATTTTCCATATCAAGCACATAAAAATCAGCAGGAAAAATCAAACCATTGACTTGGACAAGAACGTCCTCAACTACACCTCTAGGATAAACATTAGACCCATCAGCCAATTGTATTACAGTACCAGTCTTACTCAAGGGTTCAAGTGATAAAGAAGCATATATAGAATATGACATGACATTAATAGATGCTCCTAAATCTAACATAGCTCTTTCAAATCTAGTGATACCTATTGTGCAAGGAATAGTGAACATACCCGAATCTTGACACTTAGTAGGGAGTTTTCTTTGAATAACAGCTGAGACATTTTTCCCTACTTTTACTTTCTTATATCTTTTAAGTTCCTGCTTCCTCTTATGGGTACATAATTCTTTCAAAAATTTAGCATAGCGAGGTACTTGTTTGATAGCATCTAATAATGGAATATTTACCTCGCATCTACAGAAAGTCTCATACAAATCTGAATACTTATCAATTTTCCTGTTTTAAGTTAAAGCATAAGGAAAAGGGGGGTACAGGTTTATATTCAGAGAGAGGGGGAAATTTACGCTTCGGTGCATCAATGTCACACATAACACCACTGTCTGCATTGTCCGTGTCTGTTTTGCTTTGCTTCCGCGATATAGGTGCTGACTTTTTCCGGATTCTTTACCTCTTTGTCACTTCTCAAAGTGATTGCACTTACATTCTCTTTTGGATTCACCACTGTTTGAGAGGGTAACTTTCCCGAACCTTGTGCCTCCAAACGACTGATTGCAGTTGCCATTTGTCCCACTTGCGTACCCAAATTCTGAATACTTGCCCTTGTTTCCTGTTGAAATTGCAAAGTGTTAGTGGCAAGAGATTTAACAATATCTTCTAAAGACATATAAGAGTTAGAAGATTAGCCCTGTTGTTGTCCATTGGGATATGGTTGTTTGTATTGCTGATAACTTAAGAAATTTTGATTAGCGGATTGATTTGCTTGTGGATTCCCGTAACTAAAGTTAGGATGATCCCTCCATCCAGGATTATACATGTTCGAATAGGGATCAAATTTTCGTTGTGGTTGTCCAGGGAAGCCACCTACTACATTCACTTGCTCAAAGGACTCCTCTTGAAGAGTTGGGCACATATCTGTTGGGTGTCCTACTACCGCACAAATTCCGCAAGCTTTTACTTCTTGTGTATTACCTGTAGCCATTTGACGAACAAGAGATGTTAGACTCGCAATTTGTTGTTCAATTGATGAAATTTTTACCTCATTAACATTCCTAGGTGCAAAATCAAGTCTAGTGCCAAATTGCTGAGAATTAGCCGCCATGTTCGCAATTAAGTTTCTAGCAGCCTCAGGAGTTTTATCTACCAAAGCTCCTCCACTAGCAGCGTCGATCATAGAAGTATTGGATAAGAAGCTGTTCACTGATTTGATGATGAGGGCAACTGGCGCACAATCTCTTGAAACGTTCCCAATACTCGTGTAGGGTTTCTCCGTTGTTCTGCCTCACACCACAAATTTCTTTCCGAATGTTGGCTGCTCTTGAAGCGGGGAAATATTTCTCTAAAAATAATCTTTTAATCTCTTCCCATGTGGTGGTACTTCTAGAGGGTAGATAGTAAGGCCAATCCTTAGCCAAATCCTTCAGAGAGAATGGAAAGACTCTCAATTTGATTTGCTCCTCGGTCACTCCAGTCGGTTTCATACTCGTGCATACCACATGAAATTCCTTCAAATGTTTGTGGGGATCTTCACCTGTCAAACCATGAAAAGTAGGTAAAAGATGTATTAGTCCAGATTTCAATTCAAATTCAGTATTAGTATCAAAATTAGGGAAGGTTATACATAAGGGTTGTTGGTTCAAATCGGGAGCCGCAAGCTCTTTCAGAGTTCGGTTTGCTGCCATGGCTTCCTTTTCTTTACAATTTATCCTAGCTTCCTTCCTTAATCTGCGAATAGTTCTCTCTATCTCTGGATCACACTTTAAATCACCTTGATTAGTAGATCGAGTTTCGGGCATAAACAATCAAGGAAATTCAAATTACTTATGAAAAATAATTAAAATAAGGATAACAAAAATATAAAAACAAACTAAAATCACTCCCCGGCAACGACGCCAAAATTTGGTGTGATGTCGCAGGCAACCAAAAATAAAACCTTAGTGCGAAAAATATTTATGTAGTAGTACAAGCAAGAGTCAATCCCACAGAGAATGATTAATCTATTTTTATATTTTGTATACCAGAAAAAGGGGTTTTGAATGTAATTATTAAAGTAAACTAAAAATAATGCAAAATAATTTATTAAAGTAAATCAGAGAAAATAAACCTTGGATTAAATCAACTTCCACCTCAGAAACTTACACTGATCATTGACTCAAGCATAATCAATTATTATTTTGAATATTCACCGTTAGAATCAATTCACCATTCTGAATTATTCTGTGTCTTTCCTTAATTTTAGTTAGATAGAAACAAGCGATCTAAATAACCCTAACTACTAAACAACTTCAGACAAGCGCTAAAAGTTTAATCTAGTAGATGCTTTAAGAATTATAAAAATCGATGAAGCTAAACAACACAAGCACAATCGGTTGCATTTAATTTAGTTGAGTATTCTTCCTAAGATATAATAATCTCGTGATCTGCAGTCAATTATTAACCTTAGTTGTTTCACAAATTAGAGTGACCAAACAATTACGGATTTGATAGCTAATTTAGTAGTAGATTTTAACACTTAATAAACTAGTATGCATCCTAGCAATTAAATATATCAATCATAGAATTCAAGCACAGAAGAATAATCAATACTCAAAATAATAATTGAACAATTAAAATCAATTATATCTCACAGTGTAATACTTCTGAGGCTTCCGTCACCTTAATCCAAGAATAAGAATTTAGTTACACATGACCTTGAAAACACCAAATAATTATAGAGAGAAAAGTTTGTAGACAAGTCCCTAAACTCTCTTGGTAATCTTCTATTTATAGGCATAAGACATTAATTCTTTTCCATGTAGGTTTCAACTTCCTAGTGACAATCAACTTCCTTCAAAAAGATCTTCTAGTTAGATTTTCCTTTCCTTCAATGGATTTGACTTGCTCACCAAGATTGTTCCACTTCCTTCCTTATCCTTGTAGGATTCTTCTTGTTTCTTTCCTTCCATAAATATGAGCATTAAATATTACTTGATCACCAAGATATTGACTTTAAAATATTAAATCCTACAAAATAAAATAAAACATATTAATTAAATAAACTAATATAATTAAAAAGGAAAAATATTTAATTGCACCTTAAATAAAAATATAAGAATAATGAGTGTATTTAGGCACAAAATAAATACAAAAGATAAAGTATTAAGGGATAAAAATATAACATATTTTATTCTCATCAATGACCTTAATTCACATGCCCAAATATTTAAAAACTATCAAAATTAACTTTTCATTTCTGCAGAGCAGTGCGGCCGTGTTGGTCTTTGACTTGGAAGTGGCGCGGCTGCGCCACTTCGACTTCAGCCCAGAATAGACTCTGTTCTTGCCGAATCCTTCTAATTCAATCCCAATTCCATCCAAACAGATTTCTAGATGCATTCTTATGATATTGTACCACTAGAAACATAGTTTCTAATTTAATTCACATAATCTAAATCAAACCCAAGCATTGAATTCATAAGTTCTAAGTTTTTGAAAAACTTTACACTGTAAAACCAAAATCTTCAATTCGTACATTATAATTCCAAAATGCAATCCAATCAGTTATATATCATCATTATAATCACATATAATTGAATCAATTAATTCAATTACCTCCAATTTCTCAGTTTCAGTTTATCAGTGATTGAGATTTTCAATATTAGTTTGATGAACGAGGAAAGCAGTGACTGATGGATTGTGTTGGCTATAAATAGGAATTGATTGTTTGGCTTGAACGAATTTTACTTGTCTTGCACGAATTTGTCTTGGGCTTCACTTAATTTTTCTTGGCGTGCACTGAACTTTTTCCTTACTTAGCTTATCAGAGTTTCTTTCCTTAACCGACTTAAATCTTATTAATGCTTGAAGGTTATCCAACTTGGTATTATTATCTGATATATATATATATATATATATATATATATATATATAGAATAAGAAGAGAGTAAGAATCAATGAGTGGTGTTTATCAGGATCATACAGCAACTTAGTAGGGTGCAGTAAAGTATGCAGTGATTTTTTAAAAATAATGGCCAACACAAACCATTTAATCCAGAATTTTACTAAATCGTGGAGATATCCATTAACATATTAATCGCTTGTAAGTATTAAAACTCACCAATATGTAGATATCATGCAGATGTAAAAGAAACAATTTTATAACTTGAAACTTGAGATTTTATTTATAATAAAATTATAACAACAGGTAGGGAGATGTACAAAACTACTATGTACAAGACTCAGAACATAACTTAGGCTTACAAGTTAAGGGTTCAGAGGGAGGAGAGAAGGAGAGAATAAGAGGTACTTAACCAATCTGACTGTAAATGAAAACTGAGCCTTCCTTTTATAGAATAAGGAGAGACTGTTACATTTTCTAACTATTATAACTTTTGAGTAAATTAACAGTAAAAGTATAGATTACTATGTGAATATCTGACACTGTCCTGTTGTAACTTTGCTTTCGGTGGAAAAGCTGAGTGACTTTTGACTTGAATGAGGCCTGCCTGTCTGGTAGTGCTAGCACGCCTGATTAACTGGATGACTCATTGCTTGGTGGGTCCTGCTCTATTGGGAGCATGCGGGTGACTCACGCGAACGGGTCCTGAGCATCTTGGAGGTTGACACTGAACTGTTCATATTCATCATTAACTGAGTTGGATGAACTATCTGAGGCTTTTTCTTGGAGTTTTTTTGTTCTCCGATGAAGAGCTTGAGCTATTAACTTGAGCTCTGCTGCCGAACATTTCTGGATATCTGAAATATCAAATAAACTTGATCCTGCTGTAACTTCTTTGGATTTACTTGACCCTTTAATTGAAGTGGATCGTACTGGAGTAACTGGGAATTCTTAAGAACGTAACCAACAATTTTACTGACGTCAATCTTGTCCCACCATTTGATGAAGAACAACCTGACAACTGTGGGGACTGAGCAAATACTGGTTGCTGCTGAGGATTGACCAATGTCTGACTTAAATTCAATTTCAATTGTAGGTGTATGAATTTCATACTGCCACTTAAGAATCCATGGAACTTTATATTTGCTGACAAATTGAAGTGTAATCGGAATACTATCAAATTGTGGATTATGAGGACATTTACAACTAAAATGAGTGACTGTATTTTCTAACTCTTTTGGGAAAATTTCTAAGTCTGATCCGTGTTTGGACCACCATCGGTTGAACCACAATGGGAAATGAGACTTAAATTTTTGATCAAATTGCACGAACCATGAGTGACCAAACGATTGGGTCTGGTATAGAAAAATATTATCCCATGCTTCAATGTAATCATAGTAGTTGAACTGAAGATCTTGATTATCTAACTGTTTAAGATCAGAGGGGTGGTTTCCCCAATCTGCCATTACAATTATTTGTTTAATGTATAGGGAATGGTAAATTGCTTTTGAACTATCATTCCTATCATAGATAGGTTTAATGAAAACTGACTCAGTTTGAACTAAAATATCTTTATAGTAAGCAAGGTTTTTGAAGGTGGCTTTTGGAAGGAAGTGCCAGCCAGGAGGAAAGAATTGGGCGGCAAGTCTAACTGGGTCTTCTTTAAATTTCATATGGGGCTCAATATGAAATAGTTTCTGTTGCGAAATAGGGATATAAGGGGAATTTTGACTAGTGTTGGGCCTTGGGTTATTGGTTTGAATACAACCAAACAGATCAACTGGTTTGGGTTGACTTGCAAGGACTGAGCTGTATGGTTTTGGGATTGTTCCTAAAACCTGAAATTTGCTAACTAATGGGGCCGTGGAACTTGGGTTAACTAGGAAAGGAACCATGGCTCCCTTTTGTTGACTTGAACTAGTTGGGCCAGTTTGGCCGGCCGTTTGTTTTCCACTATTTCTGACACTCATTTGGGCTGACCTGATTCAATAAATTCTCGAGTTAGAAAGTCGGGAATAGAATTGTCTTCACCTTTAATATATTCTATATCAAATTCAAAGATGCTGAGTAGAGATTGCCATCTGGCGAAAATATGTAACGACCCCAAAATTCATACAATTCAACTCTCAACATCGGTCGTTATCAATACATCGTCGTTCTAACTTTACAACAATATCCAATATTAAACTTAATAAAAATGCGGAATAATTTAAACTTTTCTATTACAAATTATTTTCGATCCCAAAATTCTCAACCTTTACATCTAAATATCTTAGAATCATGTTAATTTCATGATTCACCTTGTTAAACTTACTATAAAAATTTACACCTCAATATAAACTTTACAACTCAACATAAATACAATTTATACATCATTAAATACATTACTCAAAACCTTAATCATAGTTCAAAAAATATAAATTTTAAGGTAAACATTTGTTCCTCATGCATTATGTCTGATTCACGTCATTTAGGTAGCACATAACTTTACTTTGAATCCTTAACCTACAAAAATGGTTATTTGCAAGAATGAGCTCAATAGCTCAGCAAAATCTAACAGTTTGCATGCATCACGTAGCACATAATTATCATGCTTATCTAACATAATGTAAACATCTGGATAAATATAACTTACATGTTGTACGTCACATATCAAATGTTGATTGAATTCCATAATTCAATCAACATTCTTTACTCAATCAAGGAAGTCATATGTTGACTTTAACAATTCATACTTACAATACATGTAACATGTCATGCTCTTACAGTATAAAATTTAAAGCAATTAATCATCGAGTTCACAAAACAACTAGGAACGAAAGACTTGCCTGGTTCGTAGATTATCATTTATCGTAACCAGCTTATGTTTATCTGCACTTCATGTATCCTACACGATATATATAATCATGTACATGATTTGTTAGCCACATATCAACACTTAGAATTAATTCTACTTAACATTTCAAGATCCTTCACTTTATTCTCTTTACAATTCCTAAGCTAGGAATTAAGTTCCATTAGGGCTCCTTGTAAACCTTCATTTTATTGCGTCTCGCTTAAATCGATACTTAACCACTGGCTAAGTTTTAAACTTTTTTCTACATTAGATGTGTAATGGTTATAAGTAATTCTTGTTTAGGGTAACATATGATAACCAAAAAGAAAAGAATTAAAAAAAATAGGAAAAATTTTCCATTTCTGCAATTCTCGCCGGGGCGAGAAAATTATAACATGAAACTCTCGCCGGGGCGAGCTCTCGCCGGGGCGAGAAATTCCCTAACAAAAACCTCGCCGAGGCGAGACATCTGATTTCCAGATTCTGCAGTTCGCGAACTGCAGAATTTCAAAGCCAAAAATTCCCAATTCCTTCATCCAATAGGCAATTTACGCATACCCAGACTTCATACATAATGTAAAACTAAAACCTAACATGTGTACAGTGATTCTAACAACATAAATTGCTTAAATAACAAATTTTAAAGACCTAAAATCAAAGTTCATGCTAGTTTTTCATATTTGAACAAATTTAACGAATCAAACTCTCACGAATTCGTTTCTTCACCAATTTGATTGACTTAACTTGCAACGTTTTCGTTTCTCAGAATACTAACACAATCCATTATCAATTACAAACTTTATACATGAATTAACTATTAATTTTAGTCTCAAAATAGACTAAAATATACATATTACTACAAAACTCAATTTTCTTATTCTAATTCATTTTTTCATGAATTTGATAACTCCAAAATTATATATAAACACCAAATAACGGATTAAGCATGCTTATAAACATATATTACCAATACTTCATCAAATCCTTCAACTAAAAATCCATTTTAAAGAAACCTCAATGAATATGAAATTAACAACTCAAAGCTAGATTATTACCTTTGATTCTTGCTTAGGTTATCTAGATGATGACAAGAATTGCTTGCTAAATCTTCTTCCTTCTCTTGATTTCTCAAGTGCCTTCTCAATTTCACAGAGAATCCTTTTTCTCTCACTTTCTCTCTTCCTCCCTTCTTTGTGTTCTCTCTTCTCCAGACTTAGGAGAATAACGTAAAAAAATAAAACCTCTCCTTTAGTCAGTTACAAAAAAAAGGGTCTCTAGGCCATGTTTGGCTAGAACCCAATTAAACCTCCTTTCTTTATTTTAATATTTTTTTTAATATGATAAACCATGTCACACTTAAATATAATTTTATTTAATAAAATAATTTTGTTTAATAAAATCATCCTTCACTTAATAAATAATTTTATTGAGTAAAATTATTCATCCTCTCATTTAATAAATTACCAACATCTATGCATAATAAAACAAGCATCAAAAATATTAAAATATTTATCTTCACCTTACTTAATATTCTTATACAAATAAATTATCACACAATATACTCATCAAATATTTATTTTATTAAATAATCATTCCAATTAAAACATTTATTCTTCTCAATAAATATTTTATCCATTTACGACATTCACGATCGTAATACACTAGCATGTAACATATTATTTTCTCGTTTTATCAAAACAAATATTAATTCACTATTTCAATTAAGTGAATTATTCACATTATTATGAAATACAATCCATAACAATTTCATTACTAACAAGGCATAATAATTAAAATATATTATTTCATAATATAATTTCAATTTAATAACATTCAGTTATTATCCTTTTGTAACAATTTCATTTACTATCATCAATGGTTTAATTTACCATTAAACCTCATTTTTTTCCAATATAAGAATATATGTATTCCTCTTCTATATTCACACAAAATCACATATTTCACAGCATATAACACATATAAAAATATATATATTCGAACCCGACATATCTCATAATAAGAATTTTATTCGCTAAATTCTTATTTAATAATTCCTGAAAATTCGGGTTGTCACATCCTTCCCTCCTTATAAGGATTCCGTCCTCGGAATCAACGACACTGATGAGTGGGTTTTATACCTACGAATTAGTTATCTTTTGAACTCAATTCTTTGCTATCCTTAGGTGTTTATAGTATCTATTTACTTGTTTTATGCTTTTGTTGTGCAGAGAACAGTTGTGGACGATCGTGGCGGTTTTTAGCAAGTCCAGGGGCAAAAGAGTAATTTCCGCAGGACATGAGACCTCGCCGCGGCGAGCTCCCCAGGCCATTTTCCTCGTCGGGGTGAGCTCTCGTCGGGGCGAGCCTCCAAGGCTTAAAACTTCGCCGGGGCGAGCCCTCGCCGGGGCGGGCTCCCCATGCTGTTTTTCTAGCCGGGGCGAGAGTGCGTTTTGCTGGTGCGGCTTGCTTTGTATGTTCTGCATTTGTGGCGCACTAGAGGAGGAAATTCAGGAACGGGAAAATAAGGAGAGAGAGAGGAATTATCAGGCATCCAGGGAGTTGGTATTGCATCAATTAAAGCTTGGCTATACATATTGAAAAAGCTAGGGTTTGGAGCTAAAAAGAGAAGAAGAACTACACCACACCAATTCGGGATTCTTATCACAAAAAGGGTGTATCTTCATATGTTTTAGTTCTTCTTTCTTATTTTGTAACTTCAACCATGTACTATAATCAGATTATGATGTTATTGAGATTTAATATGAGCTAAACTCTTCATTCTAAGATTGCAATGGAACCCAACTTGTAGTTTAAATTGAATGCTTTCTCGTGAATGGTAATTAGGCATTTTGTGAATTGGAGTTTATAACCTTTGATTAAGGATTAATTGCTTGGCCCGTAATTACTTTGGTAACTTATATGGAATTGAGAGAGGAAGTATAAGTTGAGACCTAGTTATGAATTCATGTGAAAATTAGAGGTTCTTTATGGATAATGTATGAGATTATGTGACGTGAGTCTTATGTATTATTCTTGAGGGTTAATAATTTGATTGTATTTAGGATAAACATATACCTAAATACCACATGTATCCAATTGAGAATCCGTGTTTAATGATTTCTACTGTGAAAGTTGGTAATTGATAGAATGGTTAATGGGATTTTACGTGACATGTGTCTTATTAATTGTTCTTGATATGAGATTCTTGCTAGTGTGTAGAATAGAAATATATCTATACACCACAATAGAAAATACGTATTCGACCATCGAGAGAGGCTTATATATACTTGTGATTTCTCGGATAGCAATTCTTATGTTCTAATTTACCAAACAAGAGAGAGTATGATGTTTAAATGAAGAGTTGGGGGATATTGTAATCTTAGACCTTTTTATCTTGAACTTTATCCGTGTTAGTAAAACCTTGCTTTCTAAATTGTCTTTATTTTAGTTATAATCAACAACAAACACAAACCATATTGTTATTGTTTAAATTAGATTGATTTTACATGCGATTGATATTTGGCAATTATTTAACATAATTCCTCGTGGGTTCGACACTTTACTTATCTTATATTACTTGTGGACCGCGTATACTTGCGCGTGTTTTATTGATTGCGAAATCGAGCAACATACACCTCCCTTACTCAGTTTCCAATAATTCTCTTTAAGGATTCAGTCCTCGGAACCAACGAAACCTCCCTTACTCAGTTTCCAATAATTCTCTTTCATAACTATTATTGAATAACTTAACGCATTACCTTAGTCTAGGATTTATTTCATTCTCTTCACTTAAACTTGGAACACTTCGAGTGTTATATATTCTTTAACCTTCTAACGCATTCATTGCATATCATACTTGTAGACACCCAAATTTTGCACGTCGTATACTAACCCTGACAGGAGGGCAAATTCGGCAAATGAACCGGCCTACGAGAGCAAAGGATGGACAAGTACGGACATTCGACGCCACCGCGACGATTTACAACCGAAACCGACGTGACAACAAGGCTGTCCGAAATAAGCATTCCCGAATGATGTAGCACGTCTCCCAGTAATTCCCGAACTGCAAAATACGAGCCTGTCGGCGAAAACCGACGTCACGACACGAGAATCGAGGCGTAGCACGAAAATCGAGAAAGTCAAGCCAGCCAGCCGCGGATTGATCTGCGGCCAATGAGTGCGCCTTTTAAAAACACGGAACTCGAAACACGGAAACCGAAAATCAGCTGAGTGGATGGTGGGCGGCCAGCCAGCCGCAGATCAATCTGTGGCCAGCCGCAGATCAATCTGTGGCCAGCCGCAGATCAATCTGCGGCTGCCCTTGGCAGCCTATTTCAGCTCATTCCTTCATTCAGCGTCCAAGAGGTTGACAGGAGCAGTTTTGAAGAAGAAAGAAGGGAAAAACAGCAGCAAAAAGAGCTTGGGAAAGGAGAGATGATGAGTGTGTTTTATATACACAAATTGGGTACTTTTAGCCTTAATAATTTGTAAGTCTTTAGCTATTTCGTTTGGTTTTATGTGTTTTCATCTTATTGTTGTGCAATGTAGTTTTTTATTACTTTTATATGTATTTGTGTGCTTTTATGTGTTTTTACGTTGTTTTGTAGGTATTGAAATAAAGGCCTCTTGGATCGTTGTGTTTTTGACTCGAATTTGGCATTCTAGGTGCTTGTTTCTCAATTTGACCCATGATGCAATCCGAATCTCTCAAAACTCAAAGAACGAAAGTTGTAGATTTTGATCTTAGCTTTCCAGAACATCCAGAATCATCCAATTTGAAGTTCGTATGAGAGAGTTATGGTCATTTTACCATCGGATTTTGCATGAATTTTACACAGCAGCTGCTTCCAGACCATTTTGAGCCTTGTGCCGGCCATTATCTCGACGAGCTCTGGTTATGGAAGTTGTAGAGCTACTTCTTAGCTTTCCATAGCCTACTTAATCGCCTAAATTCGAGTTCGGACGAAGAAGTTATGACCATTTTACCAAAAGACGTCGAAGCTGAATCAGGATACAGGAAGCTGAAGCCAAGGAAGCTCGCCGGGGCGAGAATTTTAGGCTTATTTTGGCGCCGGGGCGAGCTCACCTGTAGCTATGCAGAAAGTGCGATTTTTGGTCCAAAACTCGGGAATAAGCTAGGTTTTTGGAGACCCATCTCTTATAACACCAAGGAGGCGGCTGAAACTTACATTCTAACACCATCTAACACTTCTAACATCAATTCTAGAGAGAGGGAGGCTTCCATAAACATCAAATTAAGAGGAAAAATCTGCAATACAAGGCAATTTTCAGCAAAGTCTAAGGAACAAGAAGAGCAAGGAGTATCAAATCTTGAAGGAAAGCTAGAGAACAAGAATCAACCCATCAAGCAACCATTGAATATCTTCCTAAGGGGTTTTATCATTCTATCTCTAGTATTCTCTTCTTAATTTGTAATTCTATCATGATGTATAGATCAAATTTGATGTTTATTGTAATTCCCATGAACTAGAACTAATTTTCTAAGATTTCAATGGAACCCAATACATAGTTTGAATTGAATGCTCTCTCTTTAATGTTGGTTAATTATTTGTGATTGGATATCATAATTTGTGCTTTATATATTAATTACCTAGCTAGTAATTACCTTGGGAACTTATATGGAATTGAGAGAGGAAGTATAGGTTGAGACCTTGTTATGATATCATGTGAAAATTAGATATTCCTATGGGTAATTTATGAAATTAAGTGACGTGTGTGTTTTATTTATTACCCTCATGAATGGATAATTTGATTGTATTTAGGATAGACATATACCTAAATACCACATGTATCCATTTGAGAATCATGCTTAATGATTTCCATTGCGAAAGTTGGTAATTGATAGGGTGATTAATGAGATTTGGTGACACGTGTCTTGTTGATTATTCTTGATATTGGATTCTTGCTAGTGTGTAGAATAGAGATATTTATACACCGCATTGGGAAATACGTATTTGACCATCGAGAGAGGCTTGTATATACTTGTAAATTCTCGGATAACAATCCTTGTGATTTAACTAGTTGAAAAGAGAGAGTTAGGATATTCAAGTGAAGTGTTGGGGGAAATTGTGATCTTAGACTTGTTAATATTTGATTTCATTATCTTAAAGCTTTCCATAGTTCTTTGATTATTTGTTATCGTTATTAATGCAAAACAACAAAAACAATTGTCATTTGTTTAAATAAGATTGAAATGATAAAAGATTAGTACTTGGAGAAGACTAGTAATAATTCCTCGTGGGATCGATACTTTACTTACTCTTTATTACTTGTTGACCGCGTATACTTGCGCGTAAATTGTCGTTATATAAATCGGACAACAAGAGAAAAGAGAGAAAAAAGAGAGGAATTAAACTCTTTTGATTAGAATGTATAACATACAACTCCTACACTATTCAATATACGAATTTTATACGCATCGTGGTGTCATTTGCAAGGTGAAATAACCTTCTTTTATAGCATTTTTGTTATATCATTTTGTTAATCTTCTTGTCAATTGGGTTATGTGAAATGTAGTTTTTTTTGTATATTGTTGTGGATCCATGGATTGAGGACTATTAGTGAGGGTTCCAAATGGAACGAAATTCTTCCTAATGGCCCGATGATATCCATTTGATGATTTTTAGCTCGTTATAGCGATGTAGCAATTTTGGATGTGAGCCTAGGAACGCGACCCCGTGGTCCAAATCCGATGATGGACATTTTTGGGTGTATGTAATAGGGCCGATCTACCCTCTATTGTAAATATGTAATTGTCGGGCCTTAAAGCGATACCAAGTCGAAAATCGGGTTTAAGGCCCCGTAATAGTGAAATATGTGATTGTGGGCGTTGGGGTTATTTGGATGGCTTACATGCCCATGAATAGCCCCTACGCGTGTTTATGCTTGATTTGATTTGCAACACAAAAAATTGATTTCAAGTTAAACGATGAAGATTTCTATAAAATCAATCAAAGTAGGTTATTAGCACCACGAGGTTAAAATTTGGAAATGCTAATGAATGTCGATTCCTATTTAACGAGAAGGCTAAAGAAAAAAATCGTTCTCAAACATCACAAAAATGATTTTATAAAAATAAGTAACGTTTTATTAAATCTTTGTGCATAGGGTTAAAGAGATCCTAGAAGTTGCCCATCATGTTATTTACGAAAGCAACGTATAGATCTCGATTCCTATTTCGACGAAGGTTTAGAAAACTCTTGTTTTTGCCAAAACGACACCTAATGAAAATCTCATGGTTTTTGACAATTAAAATCAAGCATTTCACATAAAGCTTTCTCGTATAAACCAAAAGACATTCTAAGGCATTCTCAAAAGAAAACACGACTTTTTCATAAAAAACCCAAATGGTTTCTTCATGCAAACTCACCACGACATTCACATAGGCACACACACACACGCGCGCACATACACACACATTCAAGAATTAAAGGATAGGAAAAGCATCAAGATTGCGGTAACCGTGTTTCACGGAAGTCAGGGGGTACCTAACACCTTCCCCTCGCTTAAGAAAGCCCCCGAACTCTATGAATCTCGGTTCGCAGACCAATTAATTCGGAGTCACATATGAGCCAGCGATTTATAAAAAACAAAAACTCGGATGAGTTGGTACATCCATTTCAAATATACCAACTGACGACTCTAGTTAATTGACTCATCATAAAAAACGATCTTTCAAAACCCCGTCGACATTAATGCCGACCTTTTCCCAAAATCATCTAATAAAAGGCTAAAATTGGAAAGGGTAAACATCGCAAAGGAAGCGATTCCTCCTGGCCTCGACAGCTGGCGACTCTGCTGGGGAACATTAGAGGGCTTAAGCCGCGTTCAAGTCTTGATGCTGTCCTATCTTTTAAAATTCATGAATGTGTGTGTGCATGCGATATTTTGACCTGTTGTTGTGTGAATGTGTTTTACCAATAAATGAATGGTTGAATGGAATTGCTTTACCTTAAAGTAATCATTTGCATACGGTGAGCACGATAAATGTGAATGTATGTTGAGAGTGTACCTCCTCTTGAGGCGAACCCGTCGGTTGCTTATTCTGGACTCGAAGGGGCTGCTCCCCGGAGATGGCTCAGGAAACGCACCACCCAGATCTGCTCCAATCGAAAGGATTCAGACGAGTAGATTGCGAAGATTTGGGGACCTTCATGCCGAAAAGCCCGCGAGAGTAACCCTAGGGTAGGTCAGCCTCTGATAAACCTAACGAAAGGGAAGCTTCTTCATGCCCTTTTATCGTTCAGTCAAATAAATAAATGTCATGTAAATGGCATACAACTGTCATACCGACATCATCATAATAAATATGTCCTATATCATGTGATTACATCACCTGCACATATAAAGAGAATACTGACATGGTTTTGCAGGAAGGCAATCCATACCACGTACCAAGGTTTTCTAAAAATACTATCCTGTCATCAAACACTGACCTTGTTTTGCAGGATAAGATTAGAGAACCTAAAAAAATAATAATAATAATAATAATAATAATCATGCATCAGTGTTGACATGCATCTGCCAACTTGTAACTGGCACAGTACTAAGAGGCCGTAAAGTCCATACTCCATCCATCCAAATGGCAGAGGCCGATAGCCATGAAATTACAGTTTTGCCACTCCAACAATACGGCCGAATACGAGGGATTCATCCTAGGACTGAGATTAGCCCCGGGAATGGGAATCAAAAGGATGATAGTAGTTGGAGACTCCGAATTGGTCATCCGGCAGGCCATGGGAATATACAGCACCAAAGGGCATAAACGGGACCTAGCTACGGGACTGCTGAGATATCTAGAAGCCGAAGAAGCCCACAGACAAATGAACGAAGTACATGGCGATGTGTGCGGAGCTCATATGAGCAGAACATTTTTGGCAAAGAAAATCATGTGAACGGGTCACTACTGGCTAACCATGAGAACTGATTGTGATGCTCATGTCAGGAAATGCCATCAATACCAGGTCCATGCCAATGCGATCCATGCACCTCCTAATGAGCTCCATTGCTTGACCTCACCGTGGCCAGTTGGACCGTGCAGCAGGTGATATCCAGGAAGGGGTAAATCCAGGAGTATGGCAGTGAATCCTGGCCAGTAGAAGATCAATGGGTTTTAAAATTCTGAGTTTTATTTCAAATCCCTGCACGCTCATGTCATTTTGTCATATTATCCAAAAAGAAGATCATGTGCTGAAATGTTTTATATATATGACAAGCATTTTTGTTTTATGTTAGGTACCCCGATTTGAGGCATTCTAGCCTGACAAGCGATAGGCCAAATTTGAAGGAGGATCACGATTTTGGTATAGAGCTAGATTTCGATCTGATGGGGATTGAGCAGGACGAGACAAATATCGACAATACGCCTGACGAGATCAAAGGAGGGGTCGAGGATAATCCCAAACCCGACTTAGACCAAACCATCGCCATCAAACATCAGAACCCCTAACGATCACAAAGAACCCGGAGTAGGGGCAAATTCGACCTTAAAAAAAATAGCCGAGTTGTTGAGCCTGTATGGAGATATGTTCGCTTGGTCCCGCGGCGACGTGATTGGATTGTCCACAGACGTTATAGGACATCGACTGCCCATCAAGGAGGGTTCGACCAATTAAGCACAAGTTGAGACCGTTGAAGCCTGAATGGAGGTTGAAAGTAAAGGACAAGATTATCAAGCGGTTTAAAGCAGGAATCATCACGGTGTCTATTTACCCTGAATTGCTTTCTGACAGAATCCCAGTACCACAGCCTGGAGGAGAAGTAGGGGGCCGCATCAACTATAGAAATCTGAACGATGCCCTCAAGGAGGAGATATACGACAAATTCAAGATCAAACATTTTGATTCAGTCATTTACCGGTCCAAAATGAATGGGGCAGTGGGGGCTGCAATTAAAACACAGAGATGATCATGGGAAGAATGTCCGCCAACCATCGGGGATGGCCGGATTTATTGTCGCTCACCCTGCTTGCCTATCGAACCTCAGTTCGCACATTTACAGGGGCAGCCCCTTACGCATCTCCCGGGCATGCGACAAGAGGGTACGATCCCGTAAATTCAAAATAAACGATTTAGTCCTCAAAAGGATCGCGCCCTGCCAAGACGAAGCTATGGGGAATTTCGCTCTAAATTAAAAGGAGCCGTCAGGATAAAAAAATCCTCTCTGGGGAGCCCTCATCTTACAAGGAATGGACGGGAAGGCGTTCCCTAGCCCGTTAATTCTGACTCTGTGAAACAACTATGTAATCTAAAAAAAAAATAAAAATCAAAAATAAAAAATCAAAAAATCAAAAAAATCAAAAAATCAAAAATCCCCCAAACCTTTCGACAAGTCAAAGGACCGGATCTTTTATCAGCCCAGCGAGATACCGATGCAACCAGTACGAGGGAGATCACAAGAAAAACAACTTAACACTGGGGCGTTTGTCAACTACCCAGGAAATGATGACGTGCAAATTGGCACCCATGCAACAATCCCATCGACATGTACCAACATCATCAAATGCTACCTCATGTCAATTCAATCTTCAACGGTACGATCATCTGACATTTGTCAAACATAGTTTTCCCGGGATACGATGACCCGCATGAAAGGGGATTTTATTTGACTTGATAGGAATCGGATTAATTCTGACAAGCAACCGTGGACCACGATCATGAGTATGATTAGACAAAGAAGGCTATTCAACCTTTTGATCGGGTATAAAGCCTTAATTCAAAGCAACGTTTGCGACAGAATCGACCTCATGTGACAGTCTTCACTTTGCATTTGCACGAACTTTCAGTTGTGGGGTATAAAACTATGACGACGTTGAGGGCAATTAACACGTAGTCAGACAGTTGATAATTATCAAGCTAATATCAAGAAGTCAGACGATAAATGATTATCAAGCTAATGTCTCGAATCGTGGCCTGGGTTATTCGAGTAATTAAGCCCGAGGGGTGTCTCTACACCTGGTGCCCTAAAGCCATCTGGTTTGGGAGTCGCTGGCCCAACACTTGTTACATGGGTAACTCAGAGCCTAAGAAAGCGAGCATTACAGTAGAGGAGGCCCGAGCAGATTCGAATCGTGGCATGGGCTACTCGAGTAATTAAGTCTAAGGGGTGTCTCTGCATTTGGTGCCCTAAAGCCGTCTGGTTTAGGAGTCACCGGCCTAACACTCGCTACATGGGTAACTCAAGCCTAAGAAAACGAATCTTGCTCAAGGTCAAGCAAAGAATGAATGGTGCAGACCACCAGCTTGTCTCGAACCGTGGCCTTTGTTACTCGAGTGAATAAACCCGAAGGGGTGTCTGTACACCTAATACCCCAAAACCGTCTGGTTTAGGAGTCATTGGTCCAAAACTCGTTAAATGGGTAACTTTGAATAGCCTAAGAAAACGAGACAAGTGAAGTGGGCTAATAAAGAGAAGATAATACGAAAAACTATCGGCCTTAAACAACAAGTCATGAAAGAAAAACCCTACTGAATGTTGCATCGCATAACGTATTTGTCATATGACGTCAATCCTGCCAAGGACGTTGTTGAGAATGGAGACATAATACCTTTGACGAGGGAAGGTAGTTCTTTTGAATTCGACCTTACTCACGTACAATGACCATGAATGCTTGAAGGTGTTCTTACGATTTCATGACTCGTTAAATAGAAAATCATCAACTCACGAGGGATTGAAAATAACTTCCAATCTGGTACATTCATGGTTCACAACTTGCTAGATTGTGCGATCAACAGACATTCAATTTCATGTGCTTTAACTGCATTTACTCTTTTGTCGAGATTATAATATCTTTGTGTTGAACTAACACTAACGGCCCGAGCTTTCAAGTTTTGGCATTTGTTAATCATCTGATATGCAGGATCTTGCAGAGCTGTGGATAACTCAGCACGGTCAACATCGCAAGTTTTCGATAGAAATTCTTGGTAGCGACACGCGCCAAGGCAGGGGCAGTTAAGAATGGTGAAATGGAAGGAAGCTGAGGCTGTACAGAACTTCTCGTCATTGGACCTCTCCCCAATCCTGACTATCACTGCCTCGACATCCAAATGATCCACGTGCATAAGCATACACAAGGATGATATAATGCGGGACAACAGCATATCGGCCATCAAAAATGATCAAAAGGCCAAGGGGCCCAACATAGCTGTCGATCATCACAGAGAGCGAAACCGACCGCCTCAACTCGATGAAATGTAGACGACCAAGAACAGGCAGAGTACCAAACCAATGTTGAAGTCCAGAAACTACACTTCACGACAAGGTGTGATCCAGTCAAATGTGGGCGAACAACGACGACTGTCAAAACGTATCATTTGACTGAACATGGGTCATTTCTATCTAAAACATATATTGTGCACATGCATCTCTCCATAACATATCTGCCAGATCATGCATAACATCTTTTTCATGCATACAGGTACGATCAAAGTGAAAATCTCCAGGGGAAAGTACAAGCACGTCGCTTTCAACCTCACAAATGATCAGACTGTGATGGCTTTTGCGGCATGGTACGTGGACGATGTTGGTGGGAGATCTAGGACAGAAGCCGATCACACATCCCATTTCCAAAAATTACTCAAATCAAATCAATGACCCCTGGGAAGGGCTGAGATCCAAACAATCGATGAACCCTGGGAAGGGCTGAGATCCAAACAATCGACGACCCCTGGGAAGGGCTGAGATCCAAACAAATCGACGACCCCTAGGAAGGGCTGAGATCCAAACAATCAACGACCCCTTCGAAGGGCTGGTATCCAAACAATCAATGACCCCTGGGAAGGGCTGGTATCCAAACTATCAATGCCCCTGGGAAGGGCTGGTATCCAAACAATCAATGCCCCTGGGAAGGGCTGGTATCCAAACAATCAATGCCCCTGGGAAGGGCTGGTATCCAAGCAATTAATGACCCCTGGGAAGGGCTGGTATCCAAGCAATCAATGACCTTGAGAAGTGCTGGTATCCAAGCAAGAGCAACCTGGGAAGGCATCCAAGCAAACCACAACAAGGTGGTGAGAAAACCTGGGAAGGCATCCAAGCAAACCACAACAAGGTGGAGAGCAAACCTGGGAAGGCATCCAAGCAAACCACAACAAGGTGGTGAGCAAACCTGGGAAGGCATCCAAGCAAACCACAACAAGGTAGTGAGCAAACCTGGGAAGGCATCCAAGCAAACCACAATAAGGTGGTGAGCAAACCTGGGAAGGCATCCAAGCAAACCACAACAAGGTGGTGAGTGAAGGCATCCAAGCAAACCACAACAAGATGGTGAGCACCCTGGGAAGGGCTGAGATCCAAACAACTAACACCCTAGGAAGGGCTGAGATCCAAACAACTAACACCTTTAGAAGGGCTGAGATCCAAACACTAACACCCTAGGAAGGGCTGAGATCCAAACACTAACACCCTGGGAAGGGCTGAGATCCAAACACTAACATCCTGGGAAGGGCTGAGATCCAAACACTAACACCTTGGGAAGGGCTGAGATCCAAACACTAACACCCTGGGAAGGGCTGAGATCCAAACACTAACACCCTGGGAAGGGCTGAGATCCAAACACTAAAACCCTGGGAAGGGCTGAGATCCAAACACTAACACCCTAGGAAGGGCTGAGATCCAAACAACTAACACCCTGGGAAGGGCTGAGATCCAAACAACTAACACCCTGGGAAGGGCTGAGACCCAAACAACTAACACTCTGGGAAGGGCTGAGATCCAAACAACCAAACCCCTGGGAAGGGCTGAGATCCAAACGATCAACTGGAGACGAGACCCGGTGATTACGACCGAGCGACCGGATACGAGACCCGGCACTCACAAGACAATCGACTGGATACGAGACCCGACGATTACAAGACGAGCGACCAGATACGAGACCCGGCACTCACAGGACAATCGACCGGATACGAGACCCGGCGATTACGAGATGGGTGACCGGATACGAGACCCGGCCCCGACAAGACAATCGACCGGATACGAGACCCGGCGATTACGAGATGGGTGACCGGATACGAGACCCGGCCCCGACAAGACAATCGACCGGATACGAGACCCGGCGATTACGAGATGGGTGACCGGATACGAGACCCGGCCCCGACAAGACAATCGACCGGATACGAGACCCGGCGATTACGAGATGGGTGACCGGATACGAGACCCGGCCCCGACATGACAATCGACCGGATACGAGACCCGGCGATTACGAGATGGGTGACCGGATACGAGACCCGGCCCCGACAAGACAATCGACCGGATACGAGATCCGGCGATTACGAGATGGGTGACCGGATACGAGACCCGGCCCCGACAAGATAATCGACCGGATACGAGACCCGGCGATTACGAGATGGGTGACCGGATACGAGACCCGGCCCCAACGAGATGATCGATCGGATACGAGACCCGGCGATTACGAGATGGGTGACCGGATACGAGACCCGGCCCCGACGAGACAATCGACCGGATACGAGACCCGGTGATCTCACGAGACTAGCGACCGGATACGAGAGCCGGCGCCGACGAGACGATCGATTAGAGGACAAAACCCGATGACTAACAAGTGCGGTTAGGGGTTGATGCATTGACACCGTTACGAATGTTTTGCATGCCTTACATCTTGTGTTGCATCTTAAGCTATACGTGTTGCATCATGTATGTACTGTCATTCTTATGCACTGTCATTCATGCATCGGGCAGTTGTAGACACCCAAATTTTGCACTTCGTATACTAACCCTGACAGGAGGGCAAATTCGGCAAATGAACCGGCCTGCGAGAGCAAAGGATGGACAAGTACGGACATTCGACGCCACTGCGATGATTTATAACCGAAACCGACGTGACAACAAGGCTGTCTGAAATGAGCATTCCCGAATGATGTGGCACGTCTCCCAGTAATTCCCGGACTGCAAAATACGAGCCTGTCGGCGAAAACCGACGTCACAACACGAGAATCGAGGCATAGCATGAAAATCGAGAAATCAAGCCAGCCAGCCGCGGATTGATCTGCGGCCAATGAGTGCGCCTTTTAAAAACACGGAACTCGAAACACGGAAACCGAAAATCAGCTGAGTGGATGGTGGGCGGCCAGCCAGCCGCAGATCAATCTGCGGCTGCCCTTGGCAGCCTATTTCAGCTCATTCCTTCATTCAACGTCCAAGAGGTTGACAGGAGCAGTTTTGAAGAAGAAAGAAGGGAAAAACAGCAGCAAAAAGAGCTCGGGAAAGGAGAGAAAAGAGAGAAAAAAGAGAGGAATTAAACTCTTTTGATTAGATTGTATAACATACAACTCCTACACTATTCAATATACGAATTTTATACGCATCGTGGTGTCATTTGCAAGGTGAAATAACCTTCTTTTATAGCATTTTTGTTATATCATTATGTTAATCTTCTTGTCAATTGGGTTATGTGAAATGTAGTTTTTCTTGTATATTGTTGTGGATCCATGGATTGAGGACTATTAGTGAGGGTTCCAAATGGAACGAAATTCTTCCTAATGGCCCGATGATATCCATTTGATGATTTTTAGCTCGTTATAGCGATGTAGTAATTTTGGATGTGAGCCTAGGAACGCGACCCCGTGGTCCAAATCTGATGATGGACATTTTTGGGTGTATGTAATAGGGCCGATCTACCCTCTATTGTAAATATGTAATTGTCGGGCCTTAAAGCGATACCAAGTCGAAAATCGGGTTTAAGGCCCCATAATAGTGAAATATGTGATTGTGGGCGTTGGGGTTATATGAATGGCTTACATGCCCATGAATAGCCCTTACGCGTGTTTATGCTTGATTTGATTTGCAGCAAAAAAAATTGATTTCAAGTTAAACGATGAAGATTTCTATAAAATCAATCAAAGTAGGTTATTAGCACCACGAGGCTAAAATTTGGAAATGCTAATGAATGTCGATTCCTATTTAACGAGAAGGCTAAAGAAAAAAATCGTTCTCAAACATCACAAAAATGATTTTATAAAAATAAGTAACGTTTTATTAAATCTTTGTGCATAGGGTTAAAGAGATCCTAGAAGTTGCCCATCATGCTATTTACGAAAGTAACGTATAGATCTCGATTCCTATTTCGACGAAGGTTTAGAAAACTCTTGTTTTTGCCAAAACGACACCTAATGAAAATCTCATGGTTTTTGACAATTAAAATCAAGCATTTCGCATAAAGCTTTCTCGTATAAACCGAAAGACATTCTAAGGCATTCTCAAAAGAAAACACGACTTTTTCATAAAAAACCCAAATGGTTTCTTCATGCAAACTCACCACAACATTCACATAGGCACACATACACACGCGCGCACATACACACACATTCAAGAATTAAAGGATAGGAAAAGCATCAAGATTGCGATAACTGTGTTTCACGGAAGTCGGGGGGTCGGAGGGTGCCTAACACCTTCCCCTCGCTTAAGCAAGCCCCCGAACCCTATGAATCTCGGTTCGCAGACCAATTAATTCGGAGTCACATATGAGCCAACGATTTATAAAAAATGAAAACTCGGATGAGTTGGTACATCCATTTCAAATATACCAACTGGCGACTCTGGTTAATTGGCTCATCATAAAAAACGATCTTTCAAAACCCCGTCGACATTAATGCCGACCTTTTCCCAAAATCATCTAATAAAAGGCTAAAATTGGAAAGGGTAAACATCGCAAAGGAAGCGATTCCTCCCGGCGTCGACAATACTCATAGTAATCATTTAATATCCTGATTTAGCATCGCATAAATATTCAGAATATCACATTCACCCCTTCTTCTAAGAATTTCGTCCTCAAAATTTTGATTTACTAATATTCGTTCCTTGTAGCCATCAAAATGGACTTATTTACATTAATCCCTGTTTATTCATTGAATTATACAACCTAATTTTTTCTCTAAGGATCTTTTTAGAATTTCATTCCTTTCTTGGATTTATTATAGACTTACCCATTCTTAAGGAATATTTTCCTTTCCACTTTCACCTTTCAAAAGAATAAGAATCTTCCACAATTGTTCAATAATATGAATAATTCAAGAATTTAAAAGATTCATTCAAAAAAAAAAACTTTCAATATCATGCTGAGTAGTCGTAAAGACTTGAACCGTGTCCTAGGTTAACAGATATTTCTACTGTAACCTTTAACAGTCAAAAGACTATAGACCATCTCTTCTCGTACTCCAGGTGATCAGCCCTTCGTACTATGTATTGTGCACATACATATTAACGCTATTGCGTACCCCCATTACAGTGTTGGTTCACCTCAGACTTAATACAAATTTCGCAACAGAATCAACTGGTTTGGCATAAAATCTCAAAGAATTCTTAAACTTCATAAACATCTTTCAATAGTTGTCTAGCCGAATCAATTAGCATAGACCTTGAACAACAATTCGGACATTAGTCAAAATATTTTTAGCCAACTCGATTGGCATATCTTTTCATAACTTAACAGAAAAATAAAATTCTTTTATGACGTCATGATACCATACCGTCTTAATAGTACGTTAAGAATGTCGTCATATTAGGACTTTGTCATACTACATCATACCATAGTGGGCTGACGATCTTTCGATCACATCCAACACTAGGTTAAATTGCATTGATGACTCCATCGTTCAAAATACATTTTGATAATTTCAAATCATTTTTGTCTAGCTGAAACAATTAGCATAGACATACGAATAATAACTCCTTTTAAAACTTATTGGTTCAAACATTGACCCAATATATTTTCGAGAATCACAAAATTGCGAATATCAGCACGATGTCAATAAATTTCGAAAATCTAGCATAGCTAGAAGATCTGGAATATCCATTTTCTCCATTAACTTCAATCTTGACTTCATTACTTCATTACTCAATCATTCTATCATTCTTCAATATCATCAATGCTATGTATAGCATAACTTTTCTATACCCAATATAGTTCATCAAACTTACCACACTTTGAAAGTCCAGGAACTTACCACAATCATATGGTTTTAGGAACTTATCCTAGTTAGACCAAAATCGTCCATTCGCTGAGGGGTTCCACCATACGATTATGAGTCACGAACTTACCCTAAGTATGAGTTTTAAGAACAGTACATAATCTTAAATATTCTCTAACTATCAAATATAAATATGAGAAAAGAATCAACTTCTCATCATATGTATATCGATAGTGCGACACCAATATTTCAATGATTATCAATATAGGAAGTTGAGCGGTTGTTAAACCATGGACAAATCCCGTCCCATACTAGGAATCGTACAACTCAGCCACTAACATGAGTCCTCAATTGAAATCCCACCTAATTTCATCTTGCTCTTATCTTAACTCTTTGCTTGATACGAATTTCTCGTATTTCATCATCCATAACTCCTCGTGAGTTTACTTTATACTATTTCATAGTACCATCTCTTTATAGCGCCATGCTACAATTATTCAATCATTTAAGATTTTCTGACATTTTACAATTTTAGCAGGTCACATCGTGATCTCGTTCTATCATCATCTCTTCTTACGATTCTTTCTTATCTCATGATCGTCTCATCCTATGATCTTCTTAATTCTTCTCTTTAATCACATTATCTTATGATTAATCAACTCAGGTGTTCCCTGTTCTTTTAGCTCTTTAGGTTCTTCTTTGAACCTAATCATTTTATCATAATCTTGTCTCATATAAATTCTCTAAACTCTATTTGAGTTCATCCTTATCATTATATCATTCACATCTTATAGACATCGTCTATTTATTAACACCATCTTTATTACTGGAGTCAGGTACTCCTGGTTCTCATCTTTCATAATTCTTCAAGATTCTTCTTTGAATCTCCTTCTTGTTTATATATCAATTCTTCCTTTAAGAATCTCTAACTTCCTTCATATTAATCAATATTTTATTCAAGTTCACTTCGCGTCATTCGCATCTTCTTCTTGTAACGTTTCTAGGACTTAACTCATCTCATGCATCTACCTATATGAAAAGAATCACTTCTTAATCATACACTTCCATAATTCTATACTTGATACACCTCGAGTCTCTAACAGTGTTCAGTATACCATCTGAGTGGTTTCCCACAAACAACCAACAAACTAGTTCCCGTCTCGTCTATACTGTCTTTCACAGCGAGTTAGATCGGTTGCTAGTTCATATCAACCCCTGCTCTCTGAAGGAATTGTTTAGCCCAGATACCATACGTCAACTATTAAAGAATACGATTGCACCATAATTATACTTAACTTATTATTCTTTAAACTTTATCATCTTCACTTCTCTTCTCTAAGGTTATAGCCTAAGGTACTCTTACCTAAGGTTTCTAACCTATCAGCTCTGATACTAACTGTAACGACCCCAAAATTCATACAATTAAACTCTCAACATCGGTCGTTATCAATACATCGTCGTTCTAACTTTACAACAATATCCAATATTAAACTTAATAAAAATGCGGAATAATTTAAACTTTTCTATTACAAATCATTTTCGATCCCAAAATTCTCAACCTTTACATCTAAATATCTTATAATCATGTTAATTTCATGATTCACCTTGTTGAACTTACTATAAAAATTTACACCTCAATATAAACTTTACAACTCAACATAAATACAATTTATACATCATCAAATACATTACTCAAAACCTTAATCATAGTTCAAAAAATATAAATTTTAAGGTAAACATTTGTTCCTCATGTATTATGTCTGATTCACGTCATTTAGGTAGCACATAACTTTACCTTGAATCCTTAACCTGTAAAAATGGTTATTTGCAAGAATGAGCTCGACAGCTCAGCAAAATCTAACAGTTTGCATGCATCACGTAGCACATAATTATCATGCTTATCTAACATAATGTAAACATCTAGATAAATATAACTTACATGTTGTACGTCACATATCAAATGGAGATTGAATTCCATAATTCAATCAACATTCTTTACTCAATCAAGGAAGTCATATGTTGACTTTAACAATTCATACTCATAATACATGTTGTCGACGCCGGGTTCTCGCTTTCTCGTCTCTTTTTAGTCTTTTCCAATTTTAGCCTTTCGATTTAGATGACGTTTGGAAAAGGTCGGCATTGATGTCGACGGGGTTTTGAAAGATCGCATTTTTATGATGAGCCAATTAACCAGAGTCGCCAGTTGGTATATTTGAAATGGATGTACCAACTCATCCGAGTTTTCGTTTTTTATAAATCGCTGGCTCATGTGTGACTCCGAATTAATTGGTCTGCGAATCGAGATTCATAGAGTTCGGGGGCTTGTTTAAGTGAGGGGAAGGTGTTAGGCACCCCTCGACTTCCGTGAAACACGGTTACCGCAATCTTGATGCTTTCCTATCCTTTAATTCATGAATGTGTGTGTGCGCGCGCTTGTGTGTGGGTGTGTGTGTCTATGTGAATGATGGGGTGAGTTTGTATGAAAGAATCATTTGGATTTTTAGGGAAAGTCGTGCTTTAATTTGATAACGCTTCGGAATGTCTTTTCGGTATACACGAGCAAGCTTTATTCTTTATGAGAAAGGTTTGATTTTAATTTATCAAAACTATGAGATTTTCATTAGGTGTCGTTTTGGCAAAACAAGAGTTTTAAACCTTCGTCAAAATAGGAATCGAGATCTATACGTTGCTTTCGTGGAACGATCGGGCAATTTCTAGAATCTCTTTCACCCTATGCACAAAGATTCAATAAAATGTTACTTATTTGCAAAATCATTTTGTGTGATATTTGAAAACGATTTTCTTTAGCTTTTTCGTTAGATAGGAATCGACATTCATTAGCACTTCTCAAATTTTAACCTCGTGATTCTAATATCCTACTTTGATTGATTTTATGAAAGTCTTCATTATTTGGCTTTGAAATCAATTTCGTGTCATAAATCAAATCAAGCATTAAAATGCGTTGGGGCTATTCATGGGCATGTAAGCCATCAAAATGTCCCCGAACGCCAACAATCACAAATTTCACTATTTCAGGGCCTTAAGCACGATTCTCGCCTTAGCGTCGTTTTAAGGCCCAACGGTTACACGTTTACAACGAAGGATTACATTGTTCCTAAATACATACGTCAAAATTTGTCCATCATCGGATTCGGACCATGGCGTCACGCTCCTAGGCTCACATCCACAATTTATCACAAACATCAAATAGATACAATAACATAACTAACAACGGATTATTTAACGCCCCACAATGGTCCAAATTTAACAATCTAAATAGATCAATTCCACCTAATGTATATATCGTTATGAACGAGCAAAAACCTCACCCAATGGATATCATCGGATTATTAGGGAGAAATTTGTTCCGATGGAAACCTCTCTAATAATTCCTAATCCATTGTTCCACAATAATTTTCATGAAATCTACATTTAATTCAATCAAATCATATAATAGAAATTGATATAACAAAAGAGATTTCACCTTGCGATTGATATCCAAATGAATGTAAATTTGATGTATTCGAATAGAAGGAGAAATATATGTGATACAATCAACTCAAGAGATATTAATCCTCACTTTTTCCTTCCTTTCTCTCCTATTTTGTTGCAAAATTATGGTGTTTTTTCCTCTCTATTTCCGATTTTTTGCTGCTGTTTTCCGCTGGAACTCTTCCTCTTTCAAATTTTTGCTGAACCTCCTGTATGCTGCCTGAAGCTGGCTTAAATAGGCTGGCCAGAGCCAGCCGCAGATCTATCTGCGGCTGGCCGTAGATGGATCTGCGGCTGGCCAGCTGGCACGCCTCCCATCGCACTCAGCTGGTAGTGCTGATTTCCTGGTTTCCGTGCTGGCGCACCCACTTGGCCGCAGATCTATCCGCGGCTGGCGGGCTTGACTTTCTCGATTTTCGTGCCATGCCTCGATTTTCGTGCCGCAACGTCGGTTTTCGCTGACAGGCTCGTATTCTGCAGTCCGAGAATCATTGAGAAGCGCGCCACACCTTCCGGGAATGCCAAATTCGGATAGCCCTGCTATCATGTCGATTTCGGCTGCAAATTATCATGGTGGCGTCGAGTGTCCGTACTTTTCCTATCTTTTGCTCTCGCAGGCCGATCCATTTGACGAATTTGCCCTCCTGTCAAGGTTAGTATACGAAGTGCAAAATTTGGGTGTCTACAGCTGCCCCTCTTTATCATGTTTATGAAATGTTAAATGAAATGAACAGGATAAAGAATAGACACTCGATGCATGAATGACAGTGCATAAGAATTGACAATACATACATGAATGACAGTGCATAAGAATTGACAATACATACATGATGCAACACATATAGCTTATGATGCAACATAAGATGCAATGCATGCAAGACATTCGTAAGAGTGTCAATGTATCAACCCCTTGACCGTGTTCGTTAGTCTTTGGGTTCACTCCTTCAATCTATCGTCTCGTTCGGGGCCGGGTATCGTCGCCGGTCACCCATCGCGTAACCCCCGGTTATCGTCGCCGGTTGGTTATCTTGTCGGAGCCGGTTATCGTCGCCGGTCATCCATCTCGTGATCGCCGGTTATCGTCGCCGGTCGATCGTCATGTCGGGGCCGGGTATCGTCGCCGGTCACCCATCTCGTAACCCCCGGTTATCGTCGCCGGTTGGTTATCTGTCGGAGCCGGTTATCGTCGCCGGTCATCCATCTCGTGATCGCCGGTTATCGTCGCCGGTCGATCGTCATGTCGGGGTCGGGTATCGTCGCCGGTCACCCATCTCGTAACCCCCGGTTATCGTCGCCGGTTGGTTATCTGTCGGAGCCGGTTATCGTCGCCGGTCATCCATCTCGTGATCGCCGGTTATCGTCGCCGGTCGATCGTCATGTCGGGGCCGGGTATCGTCGCCGGTCACCCATCTCGTAACCCCCGGTTATCGTCGCCGGTTGGTTATCTGTCGGAGCCGGTTATCGTCGCCGGTCATCCATCTCGTGATCGCCGGTTATCGTCGCCGGTCGATCGTCATGTCGGGGCCGGGTATCGTCGCCGGTCACCCATCTCGTAACCCCCGGTTATCGTCGCCGGTTGGTTATCTGTCGGAGCCGGTTATCGTCGCCGGACATCCATCTCGTGATCGCCGGTTATCGTCGCCGGTCGATCGTCATGTCGGGGCCGGGTATCGTCGCCGATCACCCATCTCGTAACCCCCGGTTATCGTCGCCGGTTGGTTATCTGTCGGAGCCGGTTATCGTCGCCGGTCATCCATCTCGTGATCGCCGGTTATCGTCGCCGGTCGATCGTCATGTCGGGGCCGGGTATCGTCGCCGGTCACCCATCGCGTAACCCCCGGTTATCGTCGCCGGTTGGTTATCTGTCGGAGCCGGTTATCGTCGCCGGACCACCATCTCGTGATCGCCGGTTATCGTCGCCGGTCGATCGTCATGTCGGGGCCGGGTATCGTCGCCGGTCACCCATCGCGTAAACTTTTCACTTCAACACGTCAAATGGCTTCAAGGGAGCAAGGTGGGGCCCACCAAGGCCAGCCGCAGATGGATCTGCGGCCAGCCGCAGATACATCTGCGGCCATGATCGGGCCTTAAATCCAACGCGGCTCCTCCAGATCTGTCACTTTCAACTTGTAATCCAAAGAGATTCTCTCGATTTTTCTCGTTCGCAAGGGCTTTTTGTCGATTTTTTCAACTTTCCTGCAAAAACTGTTCCGGTAGGATTGATCTACACGCTACAGGTAACACTTTGACCGGTCACTTTTTAATCTCGTCAATGTTTTGCTATACATTTGACTATTTGCATGTTTAGAGATAAAATGTATGCTTTACAATGCTATGTAATGTACCATCATATATACATGCTATGTATCAACTATGTGAGTCCTATTTTATGTTCATGACGCGGTCCCACATATTGTTACTCCTTTTCTGCAAGAGAAATATGCATTACATGATGTAATTTACACATATGAATGCAATTTAAATCTGTTTGAGGCTTTGATTGATGGAAAACACGTTTGGCTTATGCCTGGGATGTTCAATTTACAAACGGAACTCTGCCTATTTTTTTTTTTTTTTTTTTTTTTTTTTTTTTTTTTTTTTTTAACATGCATCATGTTGCATTAATCATATGATGAGGCTAGAAATTTAGAATGTTCATTACATAAATTTTAAAAGGAAACTTACCTTCTTTCTCGCCCGTTCTATTCCAGCTATGGATCGTGATGCGCCCAGTAGCTCCTCCGCCTCTCGGACTTCGGGTGTTCGCCGTCGTAGGGCTGCACCCACTCCTGTTCCTCCTCGGACCCGTCAGGCTCGCCGTTTGACGGAGGCTGTTATTCGTCCTGGTCATCCGGACGTTGAGGAGGCTGTCCCTCCGGAGGTCGCGGTAGAGGGGCCATCCTCCAGCACACCGGCTCCATCTACTCATCAGGCTCCTTCTGGCGCCTCTGTGCAGATACCCGATCTTTTGGGTCGGGATCTCAGTCGTCACCCTTCAGCATCTCTCGTGGCTAACGAGGTATATTTCAGCTCTTTTCTAATTTCACTCTCAATTTCTCCATTCTCCTTTTATCCGGATTGACCCCTTGGTGATTGCCCCAGGTACCCGAGTTTACCCAGCCGAGGGGTAACTGGTTCAACATCTACTCCCTTTACGCGGCCCTGCACAGTGATTATCGGGCGATGGTGGACTCTTGGGGCTTCCGACATTTCTTCACTATCATCCCCCGCCAGTGCCCCTGGGTTACATGAGGGCTTTATCCGAGCGATGGTTCCACCAGACGCAGTCTCTTCATCTCCTCGACTGCGAGGTCGTGTTGACCCCATGGGACTGGAGGTACATTACTGGCATTGAGTTTACCGGGTCCCGCGTCCCCTTGGATCTTGATATCACTCCTGTGGAGGTTCGAGCTTTGCTGGGCTTCGCTGCTGAGGACCGGGTCTTTAAGGCCCGCAGTATCCGATCTGGTGCCTTGGCTGTCGATGCAGTCGGGGGTCTCTATGCGCTTCCTATTCCAGCAGATCAGGGTACCCGCGACATTCTACTCCGACGCTTGTTCCTGACGATCATGAGGGGTTGTTTCCTAGGGAACAACTCCTCCACCATTCATTTCAGCGTCGTGGGAGCGGTTAGAGACGTGGATCGCATCAGTGACTATGACTGGGGGTCATTCACCTTTGCCTATTTCCTCCACGGTATGCGCCTACGCTCGGAGGGACAGACTGATGCCTGGCTCGGTTTCTACCACTTTCTGCTGGTGAGTCCCTTCCTCCTCTCTCTTACTGTATTTCTTTTCCTTTCATCTCTTTTCTGTATTTGATAGTGACTCATGCCTTGCCTTGCTTCTATTCACAGTTCTGGGCTTATGAGCGGCTTCCATGTCTGAGGCCTATCACTACTCTGGGCCCGGACACTTATCCTCGGGGTCGGCGATGGCATCACAGCACTCTGGAGGAGGTCCCCGTGTCGGGCAGCTTTGCACATTGTCGTATTCAGCTGGAGTTGATCACGGCTGCCGACGTCGTCTGGATTCCCTACCTCTCCGAGCATCTGACTGTGGGGTTTGCTGACGGGCATCCTTCCGGCCCGGAGTTCGAGCTTTCCACCCGTCGCCTCACTTTGCAGAGTGTTGGAGGCTGGGTGATGTATTTGGGAGAGCGCGCATTCAGATGCGTCACTGGAGAGATCCGCATCCCGCACTCCCTTTCTTTCACTACTTTCTGGCCGCTGGATTCTCAGCCCTCGGAGATCATGCTCGCCGGGGAGGACGGTCGGATGCTTTCCACAGGCCCCAGTACGAGTGAGGCTTTCAGGACTTGGTGGGTACCTCGTACCATCGGTCCTCAGACTCGGGCCACTTTCTTCCTTGGAGACATGGTTCCAGGCTCGGTGACTATGACCGATTGGGCTGCCTGTGTTCGGACCCCTACCCACGCTGAGCAGATCGCCTCATTGACCCGTCAGGTAGATCAGTTGTCGCTGTTTATTCGGGGGTTGGGCCGGGCCCCGGAGGAGGCTTACACCTACGATCCTGACGGTGCAGGTTATGATGCAGGCCCGAGTTCATCTGATGCCACAGCGCATCCCTACATCCCTGATATGAACTTTGGTCCTCCGAGCTCGACGACTCCGGGGGATCAGTTCGAGGATCCTGCTTTCATAGATGATACTGACTTTATTTAGACCAGGATAGGATAGGGTCTTTTGTATCAGCACCTGCTTAGATTTCTTTTTCATTTATGCACTATGTACTGAACTCATTTATTTATTTATGCACAGTTTTCTTTTTCATTTTTATGTGATTCACCTGCTTTATTATTAACTGTATGATGCATGCTTTTTATTTATGGGTAGAGAATGACCCCTGTACAGTCTTTTTTGATACTATTTTTTCACAGATGTCGTCCTCAGATGCCGTGGTTCGTTTGGATTCCACTCCTCCCACAGGGTTGGTTGGCAGCCTCTTCCGCTGGTTGGGCAGTCTACTGCCAGCAGATAGGGTTATCGTAGATGGTCTTTTGGGACATTCTTGGTCCTTATTAACCTTCCGGGTGCCAGTGGGCTTTGTGGATGGTCTTCTGAGCTATTGGGCCCCTGCCCGTCAGGTGTTTAGGTTTGGGACAGTAGAGCTGACCCCCACCCTTGAGGAGTATGCTCGCTTCACCGGCTTGCCGTTGGATGGTCCCTGTGCTAGGGTTACCGTTGGTTCCATGCGCCGTCAATTCTTGACTTTCACCGGTTTGCGGAGGGCCGTCTTATTACCGGTAATCACATCAGACCATATGGTTCCCCTTCAATTCTTGATTGACCGATTTGGCTCACCTGACAGTTTCCGTCTATTTTTCGGTGATTTTTCCGTGTCCGAGGAGCGCTGGGACGCCTTGAGAGTGGGCGTTCTGATGGCCTGTGTCATCTCAGTTTTGTATTTGCCTGCAGGATCCGATCATTTGGACATGCGGATTGTTGCGGCCGTTAGGGCCCTTCAGGAGGATCACACCATTCTCCCCATGGTATTGGCGGATACCTACATGTCGGCCACGTATTGCCAGTCCTTCCGAGGGAGATTCTTCAGAGGGAGTTCGACCTTGTTGTACATATGGTTCATGAGTCATCTTAGTCCCATCGGCCATTTCCGCCGCCAAGGGTTTTGCTTCAGTCACAACATAGCCGCGCAGTTTCCGTTTCGTCCCGTGAGCTGTACGGATGCGGTCTCCTGGACAGCATTTCTGTCGGTCATCGAGGATCCCTTTCATCTATTGGTCTACTCGGGCTATTGCTCCTTCATGAGCTTCTTGACTCATGTGCCTGGCATGGACTTCATTCCCATTGCTGGGTTAAGGGGCGTGACGACCTATCATCCCCTGGCGGTTATGGGGCAGTTTGATCAGACACAGGATTTACACCCCCTCGCGGGTGCAACCGCATACCGATTCCTTATATCATCCTGTACATAGAGGGATCTACTGCAGGTATACGAGCTTTGGGATTGCAGGATCTTTGCCGAATATAGTGAAAGCTGTCACATCCAGACATTTGCCTACGTACAGTGGTTGCGTGGAGACCTGGATTCGGCTAGTTTGAGTCGGACTGGGGCCTTTGATGACTCTGGAGTGATTTTCACAGAAGATACCACAGACCACCCCAATTCAGCCGATTCTGCCCCGAGTCGGGTCGCTGAGGATTCCCGACTCCGCCTGGCCCTGATTACGACTGAAGCCGAGAGGGATGCCGCCCTTGCCGAGAGAGATGAGGCCATTCGGGCGAGAGATGCTGCCATTGCTGATAGAGAGGCCATTGTATTTCAGACCAGGGCAGTGGTAGATGCTCATTTTGGGACTGTCAGCCGAGCTACTGCTTTACTGGATCGTATTGATATGATGGGACAGCAGATTGCAGGAGATGCTGACGCTTCAGATCTATCCACCACCTTGTCCATCCTGCTTCGGCTAGTTTCAGATTTGTAGATTATTTTATTTCCTGCATAGACTATGTTGGTTTCATCAGTTATTGAAAGAGAAATCTTGTAATAAAACGACTTATATATATAGACATGCATTTAAATTTAGTCATTTTCCCCTTTTGTCGTATCATTGCCATCCATTGGATCATCATTTTATCCAACTGACTATGATTTTGACATTTCGCCTTCTTTCTTTCCTCAAGACTTGATGGAGATTTGACAGATATTGCCGCACACCTTTTGATTTCATCGGATTGAATCTCAGATTTTGGATAACTGTTTGGTTGGATCAGGGTATGTACTTTGGGATGAAACTGGTTAGGCAATTGGTTTTGGGAAGGTTTTGAGGGTGTAGGAAGGTTTTATCTGGCTATCGAAAATTGGTTTCGGTTAGGGAAAGGATTATTTTTAAAGGATCGGACCGCGCCATGATGGCTGCCTACGTACCCCCACAAGTTGGGAGATCAGGTCCTACGTAGTTCGCTCTCAAAGGAAAAACAGAACTGATGATTTAAGCGTAGAACCGCTTCACCGAGTCAGCATTGAGGGGTTGTGGAAATACCTCACCATCCATTTCCTGCAACATGAGGGCTCCTCTGGATAGCACTTTCTTGATCACAAATGGCCCTTCCCAGTTCGGGGCAAACTTCCCCTTGGCCTCGTCTTGACAAGGCATGATTCTTTTCAACACCAAATCATTTTCCTTGAACTTCCGAAGTCTTATCTTTTTATCGTACGATCGAGAGATCCTCTGTTGATATAGCCGACCATGCCAAACGGCAGCCACTCTCCTTTCATCGATCAGGGCCAATTGGTCGTATCGACTTTGCATCCAATCCTCCTCGCTTATCTGAGCATCGATCACTATTCTGAGGGACGCCATCTCAACTTCAACTGGCAGGACAGCCTCCATTCCATATACCAAGGCGTAAGGGGTTGCCCCTGTGGAAGTACGCGTTGACGTTCGGTAGGCTAACAAGGTGAGGGGTAACAAATCCGGCCATCCTCGATGATTAGCAGACATTTTTGCCATGATCTTCTTGATGTTCTTATTGGCAGCCTCCACTGCCCCATTCATTTTGGGACGGTAAATAACAGAATTGAGGTGTTTGATCTGAAACTGGTCGCACAACCCCTTCATGAGGGCGTTATTCAAATTCTTGGCATTGTCGGAGACCAAAACCTCAGGTTGCCCATATCGACAAATGACATTATTCCTGATGAACCCAACGATAACCTCCTGAGTGACTTTGGGGAAAGAGGCTGCTTCTACCCATTTGGTGAAATAATCGATCATGACGAAGATGAATCGGTGCCCGTTGCTTGCTTTGGGCTCTATTGGTCCGATTACATCCACTCCCCACATTGAAAATGGCCAGGGGGAGGTCATACAGTGCAGTTCATTGGGAGGCGTATGGATCACATTACCGTGCGCCTGACATTGATAACATCGTTTGACATGATCATCGCAATCGGCCCCCAGCGTCAGCCAATAATGCCCTGTCCTCAAAATCTTTTTGGCAAGCATCGGTCCACTCATGTGTGGCCCACACACCCCGCCATGGATTTCATTCATAATCCTTTGGGATTGCGTTTCGTCTACGCATTGCAACAGTCCCAACCCGGCATCCCTTTTGTAAAGTGAATCGCCACTCAGGTAAAACTTCATCGCCATCTTTTGAATTCTCATCCTTTCAGTCCGATTTGCCTGATCGGGAAGGGATCTGTCTCTCAGATATTCCCTTATGTCGTGATACCAGGGCTGCCTCGTCAACACCACCTCGTTTGACAACACTGCCACATTTTCCTCATATGCCGGGGCATTCTGTACGGTGATCTCAATCTGTGGACTGTCCCTACTCTTGATCACGTGGATTAAGGAAGCCAAAGTCGCCAATGCATCGGCAAAATCATTTCGTCCCCGAGGAATATGGCGGAAGGCGATATCTTCGAACTCTTGCACAAGCTGGGTGACACAACGATGGTATGGAAGTAACCGAAGCTCCTTAGTGTTGTATACCCCGATTGCTTGTCTGATTACCAATTCTGAATCCCCGAACACCGCTAGTCTTTTTACTCCCATGTCACGGGCCAATCGAAGTCCCAATATACACCCCTCGTATTCAGCGGTGTTGTTCGAATTGCTGAAACGAAGTTTAATGGCCACGGGGTATTGTTCTCCGGTGATAGAGACTAGGACCGCTCCGGCTCCTGCCCCCTCGGCATTCATGGCACCATCAAAATACAACTTCCAGAATTGTCCCTCGTCATCACATTTTTCGCGCGATACCCAAAATATATCCTCGCCCGGGAGAGGAGTTTCTAACGGCTCCATCCCTCCTGCCGGGGCTTCTGCCAACTGATCTGCAATTCCCTGCCCTTTCATGGCCTTCTGGGTCACGTACACCATGTCAAACTGTTGTAAGATTAACTGCCATCTTGATAATCGACAATTCAGCATGGGCCTTTCAAAAATATATTTTAGGGGATCCATTCTTGATATCAGGTACGTTGTATGCCCATGGAGGTAGTGCTGTAATCTCCCTGCAGCCCAGGCCAGAGCACAACAGGTCTTCTCAATGGGAGTGTAATTCTGCTCACATTGGCTAAATCTTTTGCTGAGGTAATAGATGGCCTGCTCTTTTCCCGCCTCATTTTTCTGTCCCAACATACATCCCATCGCGATGGCATTTACCGATATATACATAAACAGAGGGATCCCATTCTTCGGGGGTACCAGCACTGGTGCCTCCGTCAATTGTTTCTTAATGGTCTGAAACGCCCTCTGACATTGCTCATTCCATTCTTGGGACACCCCTTTTCTTAACAGTTTAAAAATCGGCTCACATGTAGTCGTCAAGTGGGATATAAAACGGCTGATAAAGTTTATCCTCCCGAGGAATCCTCTTATCTCCTTTTCTGTGTGAGGTGCTGGCATATCCACAATGGCCTTAATCTTTGCTGGGTCCAACTCAATGCCCCGATCACTAACCAGGAAACCCAAGAGCTTGCCTGACTGTACTCCGAAAGCGCACTTGGCTGGATTGAGCTTCAAATTATACTTTTTGAGCCGATCGAATAGCTTTTTAAGATGAGTTATATGATCGGATTCTACCTTTGATTTCACAATAATGTCATCCACGTAGACCTCTATCTCCTTGTGCATCATATCGTGGAACAAGGCCATCATGGCTCTCTGATAAGTAGCCCCTGCATTTGTGAGACCGAAAGCCAATCGTCTATAGCAGAAAGTGCCCCAGGGGGTGATGAATGCGGTCTTTTCCCGGTCTTCTTCCGCCACCATTATCTGATGATATCCCGCAAAGCAATCCACAAAAGAATACATTTCGTACTGGGCTGTGTTATCTACCAGGATGTGTATGAAAGGCACCGGGAAGTTATCCTTGAGACTGGCCTTGTTTAGATCTCTGTAGTCTACACATACCCTCACCTTTCCTCCAGGCTTAGCTACCGGGACCACATTGGATAACCATTCAGGATAAGTGGATACCATAATGATTCCCGCCCTGAACTGCTTGATGATCTCTTCCTTCACTTTTAAGCTCCACTCCGGTTTCAATTTCCTTAATTTTTGTTTGACAGGCTTGAAACCCTCCTTAATGGGTAATCGGTGTACCACAATGTCGGTGGACAATCCGATCATATCCTCATGAGACCAGGCGAAGACATCCTCATATTGTTTTAACAACTCAGTCATTTCGGCTTTTTGGCTGGGGGTAAGGTTCGTCCCTATCTTGAGTTCCTTTGGCTTGTCAGGGGTTCCAATATCAATGATGATGGTTTGGTCTAAGTTGGGTTTGGGTTTATCCTCGACCCATCCTTTGATCTCGTCAGGTGCGTCGTCGTAATCTGTCTCGTCTTGTTCAATGCCCATTAAATCAAAATCCAGCTCAATGTCAAAATCATAATCATCCTTCAAATTTGAAAGACCGTTTGTTAGGCAAGGATTACTCAAATTGGTATACCTGACATGAAACAAAATACTTGTCATATATAAATCACTTTTTCACGATGATCGCGTTTTCAAATAACAAGAAGAAACGACATAATGATGCAGAAATAAAACAACAACAAAAATAAACTTCTTCATTCCCCCATCAATCTGGGGTCAACCACCCTGACGTCGAGCTTTACCCTTGTTTGGATATTACTGGTTTCTGGGTCCAATTGTCGATGGTCAGGTCAGATGAAATGCGCTGGATGAAAGAGGTCCTCACATCGGATACCTCCCCGATGATTACGGATACATCGCCTGAGTCCTTCTCCATATCTTCTCCAGGAATAATCAGCCCTGCCCAATCGATGACAGGTACAACTTGCTGGGCTCCCGGTGGTGTGATAACATTCGTCCCCTCCTTACTGCTTGTTGATTGTCCGGGGATATAGCATTTGGTTTCAAACTCTTTTGCGACCTCCTGCAGGAAACTTTCCCTCTGGGCCGACTCATTTCGTGTGGGGGTTAACTCTTCATTCCCCGCCCCAATCACAGGTCCGCTGATCCCCTGCTCATTGTCGACTTTGGTCACTGGGCTGCCAACTAGTCGAATCAGAGTCGCACCCTGACGGTGTCCCCGTACTGCGCCCACATGGTATCCCAACCCTGCCTTGCCTATCTGCTGTGGTAGGTGGATGGGCTTGGTGATTCCCTGACTGCTTTTCCCTAGTCCCTGTCCAGGTTGGAAGTTCATTTTAATCATTTCCCTTGCCACAAAGGTGAGTTCCGGAGAGACCCTTGGTTTCACAGCTGGAGATCCCAGGCATCTATAATGGGGAGTGCTAATCTCTAGTGCTTGAAAGCTGGCAGGAGCCGCTGACTCATCCACATTGATTACTGGTAGGCCACTCCTGGGAGGAGAAGGGTCATCACATTCGGCCGAGATTGTTACCAGATTCCCATCGATGATCAACTTGATTTGTTGGTGGAGCGTGGAAGGAACTGCCCCGGCCATGTGTATCCACGGCCTCCCTAACAGCAGGTTGTAGCTTGCCGTAATATCTAGGACTTGGAAGGATATATCAAAAGTACAGGGCCCTATCTCCACTGGCAATTCTATCTCCCCGATGGTATCCCTCCGGGATCCGTCAAAAGCCCGAACCACCACATGACTGGCCCGTAGGCGCTTGGGACTGATGCTCATTTTCTTCAGCGTACTGAGAGGACATATATTCAATGCCGATCCCCCGTCGATCAGCACCCCATTCATGACATATCCTGAGGAGATTACCGGCGATGTGTAGCGGTTTTCGGTGCCCCCTTCCCTCTTTGGGAATGTCCTCATCCGTAAAGGATATTGCATCGGTTTCCAATAAGTGGCCTACCAGCTGGCCGAAACCCTCCTCACTAATTTCTTTGGGCACAAATGCCTCCTCAAGAACCTTCATCAGGGTTTTGCAATGCTTATTGGATGACAACACCAAGTCCATGACTGATGTTAGGGTTGATTCCTCATTTAAAATCTGGATCCCCCTCGTTTCTGGGTGATCCATCCTTTTCAAAAACTCTATGGCCCTTTCCTCGGAAACCTCTTCATTTTTTCTCTTTTGGTTCTCAAGGACTCGCCCGGGAAGATATAAGGGGTTCCCCTTGGTCGTCACGGAAGCACAACTGGCCGCTTCCTCTGGGATTCCCCCATAATTCCAGGGTATAGTCCTCAGACTACTGATAGGGAGCTGCGGCCTTGCTGCAAGGATGATGGGCCTCGGGGCTGTCAACTTGACAGGTCCTTCCATGCCATTTGTACTTATCCCTATCAACCTGATGGGCGTTACCCGTGCATCCCCATGATCATGTATCATGTTGATCATCTCCTCAACTTTCTGCACATAGTTCAACCTTGGCGGCCCTCCAGCTTCACTTGCCTCCGTCGCATTAACTCCCCCTCCATCATGTCTTGGCAAGGGATTTGCCTTAACATTCGGGGAGTCCGGTTGTTCCACCACAATTTCCCCACTGTCTATCATGTTTTGGATTCGATGTTTCAACGTCCAGCAATCTTGTGTATCATGGCCAGGGGAACTGGAGTGGTATGCACATCGCTTACTCGGGTCAAACCTTCTACCCTTTGGGTCACTCGGTGGTGCCAGACCAACTATCTTCTTTTGGGCTACTAATACCGCTAATACCCGTTCAAGCGGCTCCCCGAGCGGGGTGAATACTCGATTCTGCGAGGCCTCATATCTTCTTCGCCCCTCTGCCCTTTGATCTGTGAAATTTGGCTGTCGGGATGGCCCTCCCCTCTGTACCTGTACCGGAAGATGGCTTTCTACTTTTCTGGATGACCCCTGTAGGATGACGGAGACATCCTCCTCCTTTTTCTTTTGGACCCTCCGGGAAGTGCTGCCATAGTTTCCATTCTGTATTTGCTCGGCAGCAGTTTCTAAAGCAGTAAGATCCCGGATTTTACCCGACTTCAACCCCATGTCTACCATCTCTCCATGTTTAATCATTTCAGCAAAGGGTCTTCCAATCCCTGAGATGACCCGCTCATAATACGGGGCCTCTTGGATGTCTACAAAAGTCATCACCATCTTTGATTCGTTCATTGGGGGGTTCACCTGTGCGGCCAGGCCCCTCCATCGTTGGGCATATTCCCTGAAGGATTCCCTAGGCTGTTTTTTAACCTTTGTCATTTGGTACCTGTCAAGAGCCATCTGGGCCTGAAAGCTGTATTGGGTTAAGAAGGTATGGGCCAATTCCTCCCAGTTGTGGATTCGGGCGTTGTCGAGGCGGGCATACCAGATTCTTGCCTCCCCTGTTAAGCTTTTCTGGAATAGCTGCATTCTTAACCCCTCATCTTCGGCATAAGACCCGAGTTCTCCAATGTATATTTTCAAGTGTGTATAGGGGTCTCCCTTTCCATTGTATTTTTCAAACTCGGGAACTTTGAACTTTTCTGGATATCTGGCTCCGGGGAAAACACATAGATCTGAGTAATTAACCCTGCCCAGGGAGCCTATGCCTTTTAGAGATTGGATGGTCTCCTCCATGTGTTTCATTTTTCTCCGAAGGTCGTCATTGTCCCCTTCTTCTGGGATAGTAATCACTGTCCTGCCAGGTATGGGAACGGGCTTTGGGATGACTGGCTCGTCCTTGAGTTGGGGTTGGTCATCCTTACCCAGGTTTACAACATTTTTAGGAGGATTCTGGTCACCCCCTGGTGGTGGAATATTATGTGATCCCTGGTTTACCGGATCCTGTCTGATTAAGAACTGTTCCTTTAGCATTGTGGCCATTTCCATCATCTGTTTTTTGAAATCATCAAACTCTTCCCGAGATATGGAACTATGATTAGGAATATCAGCCATTTCAGATGTAGAATTCTGGGCTCTCTTAGACTGCGAACGGGTTTGAGGAGCAATCCTACAGAGACAACGGTTCGAAGTTTAGTCCCGGGGAAATGAAAACATGGATGCATGCTAAAACTGTAAATTTTTTGGTGTTTTTTGGGTTTTTTTTAATCTTTCCCTGCAAAAGAGAAAGTTAGTAGTCCTTTAGTGCCATAACCAATGCTAAACATGCTTTATTATGCTCCCCCAACTATTCCCTGCAATCCACAGCGGTTAGTAATCTCTTTCGACACAGAAAAAGGGATGTATGAATATTGAATGAGATCATGACATTTAGACATATAAACGTAAAAGGCATGAAGAGACTTTTCCTGCGTTGGGTTTATCAGAGGCTGACCTATCCTAGGGTTACTCTCACGGGCTTTTCGGCATGAAGGTTCCCAAATCTTCGCAATCTACTCGTTTGAGCCCTTTCGATTGGAGCGGATTTGAGTGGTGCGTTTCCTGAGCCATCTCCGGGGAGCAGCCCCATCGAGTCCAGTAATAAGCAACCGACGGGTTCGCCTCAGGAGGAGGTACTCTCTCAACATACATTCATATTCATCGTCCTCACCGTATGCAAATGATTACTTTGAAGTAAAGCAAACCCATTCAATCATTCATTCATTGGACAACAACACACATTCACACAACAATAAAAAGAAGTCAAAATGTCGCACGCACATACACATTTATAAATTTTAAAGGATAGGATAGCATCAAGACTTGAACGCGGCTTAAGCCCTCGCCGTCCCCAGCAGAGTCGCCAGCTGTCGACGCCGGGTTCTCGCTTTCTCGTCTCTTTTTAGTCTTTTCCAATTTTAGCCTTTCGATTTAGATGACGTTTGGAAAAGGTCGGCATTGATGTCGACGGGGTTTTGAAAGATCGCATTTTTATGATGAGCCAATTAACCAGAGTCGCCAGTTGGTATATTTGAAATGGATGTACCAACTCATCCGAGTTTTCGTTTTTTTATAAATCGCTGGCTCATGTGTGACTCCGAATTAATTGGTCTGCGAATCGAGATTCATAGAGTTCGGGGGCTTGTTTAAGTGAGGGGAAGGTGTTAGGCACCCCTCGACTTCCGTGAAACACGGTTACCGCAATCTTGATGCTTTCCAATCCTTTAATTCATGAATGTGTGTGTGCGCGCGCTTGTGTGTGGGTGTGTGTGTCTATGTGAATGATGGGGTGAGTTTGTATGAAAGAATCATTTGGATTTTTAGGGAAAGTCGTGCTTTAATTTGATAACGCTTCGGAATGTCTTTTCGGTATACACGAGCAAGCTTTATTCTTTATGAGAAAGGTTTGATTTTAATTTATCAAAACTATGAGATTTTCATTAGGTGTCGTTTTGGCAAAACAAGAGTTTTAAACCTTCGTCAAAATAGGAATCGAGATCTATACGTTGCTTTCGTGGAACGATCGGGCAATTTCTAGAATCTCTTTCACCCTATGCACAAAGATTCAATAAAATGTTACTTATTTGCAAAATCATTTTGTGTGATATTTGAAAACGATTTTCTTTAGCTTTTTCGTTAGATAGGAATCGACATTCATTAACACTTCTCAAATTTTAACCTCGTGATTCTAATATCCTACTTTGATTGATTTTATGAAAGTCTTCATTATTTGGCTTTGAAATCAATTTCGTGTCATAAATCAAATCAAGCATTAAAATGCGTTGGGGCTATTCATGGGCATGTAAGCCATCAAAATGTCCCCGAACGCCAACAATCACAAATTTCACTATTTCAGGGCCTTAAGCACGATTCTCGCCTTAGCGTCGTTTTAAGGCCCAACGGTTACACGTTTACAACGAAGGATTACATTGTTCCTAAATACATACGTCAAAATTTGTCCATCATCGGATTCGGACCATGGCGTCACGCTCCTAGGCTCACATCCACAATTTATCACAAACATCAAATAGATACAATAACATAACTAACAACGGATTATTTAACGCCCCACAATGGTCCAAATTTAACAATCTAAATAGATCAATTCCACCTAATGTATATATCGTTATGAACGAGCAAAAACCTCACCCAATGGATATCATCGGATTATTAGGGAGAAATTTGTTCCGATGGAAACCTCTCTAATAATTCCCAATCCATTGTTCCACAATAATTTTCATGAAATCTACATTTAATTCAATCAAATCATATAATAGAAATTGATATAACAAAAGAGATTTCACCTTGCGATTGATATCCAAATGAATGTAAATTTGATGTATTCGAATAGAAGGAGAAATATATGTGATACAATCAACTCAAGAGATATTAATCCTCACTTTTTCCTTCCTTTCTCTCCTATTTTGTTGCAAAATTATGGTGTTTTTTCCTCTCTATTTCCGATTTTTTTGCTGCTGTTTTCCGCTGGAACTCTTCCTCTTTCAAATTTTTGCTGAACCTCCTGTATGCTGCCTGAAGCTGGCTTAAATAGGCTGGCCAGAGCCAGCCGCAGATCTATCTGCGGCTGGCCGCAGATGGATCTGCGGCTGGCCAGCTGGCACGCCTCCCATCGCACTCAGCTGGTAGTGCTGATTTCCTGGTTTCCGTGCTGGCGCACCCACTTGGCCGCAGATCTATCCGCGGCTGGCGGGCTTGACTTTCTCGATTTTCGTGCCACGCCTCGATTTTCGTGCCGCAACGTCGGTTTTCGCTGACAGGCTCGTATTCTGCAGTCCGAGAATCATTGAGAAGCGCGCCACACCTTCCGGGAATGCCAAATTCGGATAGCCCTGCTATCATGTCGATTTCGGCTGCAAATTATCATGGTGGCGTCGAGTGTCCGTACTTTTCCTATCTTTTGCTCTCGCAGGCCGATCCATTTGACGAATTTGCCCTCCTGTCAAGGTTAGTATACGAAGTGCAAAATTTGGGTGTCTACACATGTAACATGTCATGCTCTTACAGTATAAAATTTAAAGCAATTAATCATCGAGTTCACAAAACAACTAGGAACGAAAGACTTGCCTGGTTCGTAGATTATCATTTACCGTGACCAGCTTATGTTTATCTACACTTCATGTATCCTACACGATATATATAATCATGTACATGATTTGTTAGCCACATATCAACACTTAGAATTAATTCTACTTAACATTTCAAGATCCTTCACTTTATTCTCTTTACAATTCCTAAGCTAGGAATTAAGTTCCATTAGGGCTCCTTGTAAACCTTCATTTTATTGCGTCTCGCTTTAATCGACACTTAACCACTGGCTAAGTTTTAAACTTTGTTCTACATTAGATGTGTAATGGTTATAAGTAATTCTTGTTTAGGGTAACATATGATAACCAAAAAGAAAAGAATTAAAAAAAATAGGAAAAAGTTTCCATTTTTGCAATTCTCGCCGGGGCGAGAAAATTATAACATGAAACTCTCACCGGGGCGAGAAATTCCCTAACAAAAACCTCGTCGGGGCGAGACATCTGATTTCCAGATTCTGCAGTTCGCGAACTGCAGAATTTCAAAGCCAAAAATTCCCAATTCCTTCATCCAATAGGCAATTTTCGCATACCCAGACTTCATACATAATGTAAAACTAAAACCTAACATGTGTACACTGATTCTAACAACATAAATTGCTTAAATAACAAATTTTAAAGACCCAAAATCAAAGTTCATGCTAGTTTTTCATATTTGAACAAATTTAACGAATCAAACTCTCACGAATTCGTTTCTCCACCAATTTAATTGACTTAACTTGCAACGTTTTCGTTTCTCAGAATACTAACACAATCCATTATTAATTACAGACTTTATACATGAATTAACTATTAATTTTAGTCTCAAAATAGACTAAAATATACATATTACTACAAAACTCAATTTTCTTCTTCTAATTCATGTTTTCATGAATTTGATAATTCCAAAATTATATATAAACACCAAATAACGGATTAAGCATGCTTATAAACATATATTACCAATACTTCATCAAATCCTTCAACCAAAAATCCATTTTAAAGAAAACTCAATGAATATGAAATTAACAACTCAAAGCTAGATTATTACCTTTGATTCTTGCTTAGGTTATCTAGATGATGACAATAATTGCTTGCTAAATCTTCTTCCTTCTCTTGATTTCTCAAGTGCTTTTTCAATTTCACAGAGAATCCTTTTTCTCTCACTTTCTCTCTTCCTCCCTTCTCTGTGTTCTCTCTTCTCCAGACTTAGGAGAATAACATAAAAAAATAAAACCTCTCCTTTAGTTAGTTACAAAAAAAAGGGTCTCTAGGCCATGTTTGGCTAGAACCCAATTAAACCTCCTTTCTTTATTTTAATATTTTTTTAATATGATAAACCATGTCACACTTAAATATAATTTTATTTAATAAAATAATTTTGTTTAATAAAATCATCTTTCACTTAATAAATAATTTTATTGAGTAAAATTATTCATCCTCTCATTTAATAAATTACCAACATCTATGCATAATAAAACACGCATCAAAAATATAAAAATATTTATCTTCACCTTACTTAATATTCTTATACAAATAAATTATCACACAATATTCTCATCAAATATTTATTTTATTAAATAATCATTCCAATTAAAACATTTATTCTTCTCAATAAATATTTTATCCATTTACGACATTCACAATCGTAATACACTAGCATGTAACATATTATTTTCTCATTTTATCAAAACAAATATTAATTCACTATTTTAATTAAGTGAATTATTCACATTATTATGAAATACAATCCATAACAATTTCATTACTAACAAGGCATAATAATTAAAATATATTATTTCATAATATAATTTCAATTTAATAACATTCAGTTATTATCCTTTTGTAACAATTTCATTTACTATCATCAATGGTTTAATTTACCATTAAACCTCATTTTTTTCCAATTTAAGAATATATGTATTCCTCTTCTATATTCACACAAAATCACATATTTCACAGCATATAACACATATAAAAATATATATATTCGAACCCGACATATCTCATAATAAGAATTTTATTCGCTAAATTCTTATTTAATAATTCCTGAAAATTCGGGTTGTCACAAAATATGCTTATAAGCTTTATTTTCAACATCTTTTTCTAAAATATACTTTGCCGATTTACAATCAATTCTGACTAAAAACTTTTGGTTCAAAACATCGCTTTGAAATTTATTTATGCATTTTACTAAAGATAAAATTTCCTTTTTAATTGTACTATATTTAACTTGTGTATCATTCCAAACACCAGAGTGAAATCAGACAATTTGCTCTTTGGAGGTAGGAGTGAGTTTTTGTTTGAGAATTGCTCCAAAGCCTATTTTAGAAGCGTCCGTTTCAATGATTTTGAATGCATTTTCATTTGAGATACCAAGACAGGGCAATGTCTTGACATATTTTTTGACTTGCTGTACTACTGAGGTATGGACTTTAGTCCATGGAGGGGGGTTTTCTTTTAACCGCTGAAACAAAGGTTTACAGATTTTTCTAAGATCTTTGACAAATTCTCCGATATAGTTGAGAGAACCTAAAAATCTTTGAAGTTGAGTTTTGTTAGTAATTTCGTTTGGGAATTTATCTGCAAACTTGATGGCTCTGTCGATGGGAGTGATAAGGCCATGATAAATATGATGACCAAGAAACCTAACTTTTGACTGAAAAATATCACACTTGGTTGGCGAAAGAACCAAACCATTGACTTTGATTGCTTTGAAGAAGGCATCTAAATGCTTATGATGTTCTTCAATTGACTTTGAGAAAACAAGAATATCATCAATATAAACAATGATAAACTGACTGTAAGGAGTTAGAATAGTGTTAAGGATATTTTGAAATTCACTGGGGGCATTCTTTAGTCCAAAGGCTTGTACATTCCATTCGTAGTGTCCGAAAGGAGTTGTAAATGTTGTCTTATACCTATCCCTTTCATCAATTTGCACTTGCCAGTATCCTGACTTAAGGTCGAACTTACTAAAAATGGTGGAATGACATAACCTAGCAATAAGGTCTTTCTTAATGGGTAATGGATACCTAATCTATTCTAGTACCTTATTGAGCGGTTTGTAATTGATAACTAACCTTGGGGCACCTCTTTCCTTTTCGGCTTCATTATTGACATAAAAGGCTGGACAAGACCAAGGTGATTTACTAGGCCTAATAAGACCTTTCTTAAGTAACTCTTTAATTTCAACTTTACAAAGTTCCATTTGTTCATGATTCATCTGTATGGGCCTAGCCTTGGTAGGAATAAGATGTTCCTTAAATTCTTTTGCATATGGAAGTCTAACTGTATGGACTTTCCTATGCCAAAAGGCATTGGGCCGATCTGAGCAAAGTTCCTTTGTAATATAATTCATTTTTTCTTTAATTTTTTGTTGAACAATCTCCCTTTTCAATTGTTCATCAATTTATTTGTATTTAATTTCATTTTTTAAGAATTTTTACTGAGATTTTTTACAGTTTAAGATGTTCAAGTTTTTTGAAATTGCGTCATCTTGAATCATTCTTAAATCTCTTTCTTTACGGTTAAGAATAAACTTAAACGTGATTTCTTCACCTAGGTGTCTGGTGGTTAACCCGGCAGATGTAGTGGCAAATGGATATAACAAATAGATAAATGGTAAACCCAAAATTATCTTATCTGTCATGTTTCTAATTAAAACAAAGGATGTTTTAAAGCATACTTTGTCCTGACAAATATGAGCTTTGGATAACTTATACTTGATGTCCATTTGACTACCATTTGATGAATTAAGTCTCTCACTAGTCTTTTCATAATATTGAGTAGGAATAAGGCCCTCTTGGATACAATTCAAATCAGCTCCTGTGTCTACTAATGCTGGAAATTTAATTATGAAGTCCTTATTTATAACTAGATTGATGTTAATATACCATTTTTGAATAGTAACATCCTTAACTCTCTGCAGACAATTGTCTGTCGAGACAATAGATTCTTCAACAGGTTCTTTATTGTTTAACGACTCATGATCCTCATCTTATGAGGAATCATTAACTAAAAGTGGCTGATCAATTTTGGATTCTTTAATTACCTTTATTTCTTCTTGCAACTTAGGGATTTCTAATTTAATATTAGAAATTTCTTTTTTAAGTTTATTAACTTCTAGATTCAAGTCTGCAACTATAACTACTTTGATAGGGGTTTTAAATCTATCAAGAGTCTTGTTAAGACTGGAAATTGGTTTATCTTGGCTTTTCTTTAACTTATTTTCTGAATTTGAATCTTTGACCAAGAGTTTTTTCAGTTTATCCATATACTGGGTTTTTAACTCAGGGTCATTTATTTTGCTTATTAGGTCTATTAACAAACACTGTTCTTCTTCTTCCTTTGTTAATACATTGACTGTTTTGACACAACAACTGTTTGTACAATCTTTTGTGCACAAGGTGACCTCATTATTATCACTATCCGATTTACTACCACTACTAGAATTGTTTGATGGAATCTCAAAGTAATTGCCGTCACTAAACTGATCTCCAATCCTTAATAACTCTAGGATTTGCTCACAATATTCGGCTGAAATATTCAATTGATTTAATTTCTTTTTAACTCTGCATTCATTTTTGTAATGTCCCTTCTGCCCACAATTGTGGCACACAATTTTACTTTTGTCAAGTTTCTTATTACTAGATTTATGAGAAGTTCGTCCGTGACTTGATTTAGATTTTGAATAATAATCATCTTTAGACTTATGTTGGCTAGAATCACGTCTTTTATGAGATTTGTGATGACGTTTGTGTTTGTCTATATGACTATGCCTGGATTTATGCTTCCTTCTAGATGGAGCAATTGAAGGCAAACCATATTGTTCACAAAATGTTCCTAATTCATACTTGGCCTTTTTCTTATCCTTTCGTGCTTGACGAGCAATTTTGAAGTCAATGCACATTTTTGACCCTTGCTTTGTTATTATGCTAACTAATTCACCATAAGTTAGGTTATCATAATCTATATAACCTAAATCTTTACTTAATTGTTCTCTAATTTTATGTGCAAATAAATTAGGAAGACCATTAACAAATTTTTCTTTCCAGTATGATTGATTGCTATCTGCTCTCATCATAACTCTGGAAATGAAGACTTCTTTGTACCATCTAAAATCACTTAAAGTGGGACATGAGAGATTACTGAGTTGATCATGTATTCTCTCTGTTATATTACTGGGTGTACCAATGAAATGTTTGATGATGGTAAATATTAAGGTATTTACCCCATCAGGGATTCCAGTCGCCGTCCCTTCTGCTAATACTGGGAAACCCTCAGCATCAACTTGAACTGCATAAACAATGGCATTTCTAGATTCTTCAGTGAGATGTTTTTCCCACCAATATCTGAGAGTACCGGTAAATCCACTGACAATCAACTCAACTATCTCTGGTTGGGTTAAACTATCATACGAAGTCATGTAACTATTAGCAACCATTGACAAATGACTTAGTTTGTTTAGAATTTCTCGCTCATTTATACCATCAATATTCCATTCATAAAGCTTATTAGAAGAAACAGAAAATTGATTGTTTAGATTTCTATCTTCAAATTGTAAGTCAATTGGAGTCGGTTTTGTTTGCCAATTCCCTTTTGAGTCAAACGTGACTTTCTTAACTTCATTTAAATCTGGCAAAGAATCTGAATCTGTGGAGTTATCCTCCGATTCACTAGCTGAAACCTCACTGTTATTCACTTGATCAATAACAGTAAGTGTTTTACTAGATTCTGTCGTGTTTAATTTTTTAAAAAGCTTGTCTAAGGTTTGAGAAATTTTTTTGTCAGTTTTAGGCAATCCCAAGCCATCGCGACTTTCGGGAAGTTTTAACAAAGGCTGCTCATTTTTAGCATCTGGCTTTTTAATGAATTTTTCTTCAAACTTTTCTTCAATTTTTTCTAACTGTTTGCCTATAGTTGATAGACATTGGTTAGTAAAATTATTTTGTTCAATTATTTTTTTATCGTCTTTATTGCCATCTGAAACTTTGAAAGGGCTGGCAATGACGACTGAGTTTTTAACCGGAATTTAGATTGTCTCAAGAGGCGGCATGACCGAAGACACTTTGGAGTTATCTCCAGTAATCCACGAATTTCTAGTTAACACATTACATTTCCCGAAATAGTTGTCATACTACTTGTAAAATGAAATATTAATTTGTTCTTTAATTAAGAATTTTTTCCATTTATTTATTACTTTATCTCTTTCATTTTCATGATGATTTTTCCTAAACCTGTGTCGCCTTCTTGGTATCAGAGCCATATTGTTTGTAGTTGTATTACTGATCTGCTGCTAGTAATTTGAATTGAATCTGAAGTTATTTACTCTTTTGATCCTATCTTCTTCCTTATCTTGCTATTTTATTCTGAAGTCATCTTCTTATATATAGTCCATTCTTGTCCGGGTAGGTCAGTGTAGCCTGTGTAAGTCCCAGGAAGGGCAGAGTATGGCATGTGACTATAGGACTAGGGTACGTGGCTTTGTCGTGTAAGAATGTTTGAATGGATGAATAAAACTAGTTAGATTTAGTAAGTTTATAGAATCAAAATGAATAGATTGTTCAGATCTAATTCAACAACCAGCCGTAGGACAGTAGTTACACCACCGACAATACCGCCGATACCCCCAGTTAGCAACACAATCAACAGTGAAGAAAAAAGTTATGAAGACATTAGTCAATCTTTTCATAATTGGAATATCCCTAGGATATCTCCAAGAGAAATTTACCAGTCATCGTTTGCTGATAATTTCAAAGTTGACTATAATGTAAAAACTATTGAAAATGTTTACTCAATTAATAAAGAACATGAAACTTGTCACCTGTTTTCTTCTGATATGATTATCAGACAAAAAAAAGAGGTTACAATTTCATACATGTCGGTTTAGTTCAAGTTGCAGTTAAACCTTTAAATATTAAGGGAGTAAATTCAAGTATTTACTTATGCTTAAGAGATGCTAGGTTTCTTAGATATTTCCCAAGCATCATAGGTGTGGTCGAGTCTAGTTTACATAATGGTCCGATCCATTTCAATTGTTTTCCAGATCTCACCTTAAGCTTAAGTGATCCAAACTTAATTCATGCATTAATATTAAATATAAAAACTGCAGGAGAGAACACTTTTATGATGGAAGGTTCTCAACCATTAGCCTTAATTTACAGAGTTTACTACAAAACAATTAAGACTAATTTAAATGTACATGCATTGAATAGAAGTCCAAAAGACCATACAGTCTTGATTCAAACTAGTACTAGGGATGCTAATATCGAAGTTCCAAGAACAATTCATTGGAAGGATATTACCCTGCCAAGTCATTGGTCTCTCTCAATAGAGGTTCCACAAAAACCGATTTCAAATAATTTTCTAAATATTGAAAACGTTAGACAATTTTCTGATGGTACGGTAAACATAAGTTTTGAACGTACTAGAAGGCCTTTAATTATTGAAGATGTTGAAAGTTCTTCATCACCATCTTTAATTCCCAGATCTAGGAACAGTTGTTCTAACATTCCTAGTGAAATTTCAAATCTTGATTTTCCTAAGACTGATCTTAAAATAAAAGGAATTTATCAAGAAGGTCAGACTAGTCAACCAACCTATGGTCCTGAACAAGTTATGTCTCCTACTCAATCAGATTTTGAGACCCATAATATTGATCATCAGTTACTTGTCATCAATAAGGAATTTAAATTAAATTGGTCTTCCCTTGTGGCTGACTTTAATTCAAAAGAAAACCAAAGTCAACGACACAGGTTTAGGAAAAATCATCCTGAAAATGAAAGAGATAAAGTAATAAATAAATGGAAAAAATTCTTAATTAAAGAACAAATTAATATTTCATTTTACAAGTGGTATGACAACTATTTCGGGAAATGTAATGTGTTAACTAGAAATTCGTGGATTACTGGAGATAACTCCAAAGTGTCTTCGATCATGCCGCCTCTTGAGACAATCCAAATTCCGATTAAAAACTCAGTCGTCATTGCCAGCCCTTTCAAAGTTTCAGATGGCAATAAAGACGATAAAAAAATAATCTAACAAAATAATTTTACTAACCAATGTCTATCAACTATAGGCAAACAGTTAGAAAAAATTGAAGAAAAATTCATTAAAAAGCCAGATGCTAAAAATGAGCAGCCTTTGTTAAAACTTCCCGAAAGTCGCGATGGCTTGGGATTGCCTAAAACTGACAAAGAAATTTCTCAAACCTTAGACAAGCTTTTTAAAAAATTAAACACGGCAGAATATAGTAAAACACTTACTGTTATTGATCAAGTGAATAACAGTGAGGTTTCAGCTAGTGAATCGGAGGATAACTCCACAGATTCAGATTCTTTGCCAGATTTAAATGAAGTTAAGAAAGTCACGTTTGACTCAAAAGGGAATTGGCAAACAAAACCGACTCCAATTGACTTACAATTTGAAGATAGAAATCTAAACAATCAATTTTCTATTTCTTCCAATAAGCTTTATGAATGGAATATTGATGGTTTAAATGAGCAAGAAATTCTAAACAAACTAAGTCATTTGTCAATGGTTTCTAATAGTTACATGACTTCGTATGATAGTTTAACCCAACCAGAGAGAGTTGAGTTGATTGTCAGTGGATTTACTGGCACTCTCAGATATTGGTGGGAAAAACATCTCATTGAAGAATCTAGAAATGCCATTGTTTATGCAGTTCAAGTTGATGTTGAGGGTTTCCCAGTATTAGCAGAAGGGACGGCGACTGGAATCCCTGATGGGGTAAATACCTTAATATTTACCATCATCAAACATTTCATTGGTACACCCAGTAATATAACAGAGAGAATACATGATCAACTCAGCAATCTTTCATGTCCACTTGAAGTGATTTTAGATGGTACAAAGAAGTCTTCATTTCCAGAGTTATGATGAGAGCAGATAGCAATCAATCATATTGGAAAGAAAAATTTGTTAATGGTCTTCCTAATTTATTTGCACATAAAATTAGAGAACAATTAAGTAAAGATTTAGGTTATATAGATTATGATAACCTAACTTATGGTGAATTAGTTAGCATAATAACAAAGTAGGGGTCAAAAATGTGCATTGACTTCAAAATTGCTCGTCAAGCACGAAAGGATAAGAAAAAGGCCAAGTATGAATTAGGAACATTTTGTGAACAATATGGTTTGCCTTCAATTGCTCCATCTAGAAGGAAGCATAAATCCAGGCATAGTCATATAGACAAACACAAACGTCATCACAAATCTCATAAAAGACGTGATTCTAGTCAACATAAGTCTAAAGATTATTATTATTCAAAATCTAAATCAAGTCACAGACGAACTTCTCATAAATCTAGTAATAAAAAACTTAACAAAAGTAAAATTGTGTGCCACAATTGTGGGCAGAAGGGACATTACAAAAATGAATGCAGAGTTAAAAAGAAATTAAATCAATTGAATATTTCAGCCAAATATTGTGAGCAAATCCTAGAGTTATTTATGATTGGAGATCAGTTTAGTAACGACAATTACTCTGAGATTCCATCAAACAATTCTAGTAGTGGCAGTAAATCGGATAGTGATAGTAATGAGGTCACCTTGTGCACGAAAGATTGTACAAACAGTTGCTGTGTCAAAACAGTCAATGTATTAACAAAGGAAGAAGAAGAACAGTCTTTGTTAATAGACCAAATAAGCAAAATAAATGACCCTGAGTTAAAAACCCAGTATATGGATAAACTGAAAAAACTCTTGGTCAAAGATTCAAATTCAGAAAATAAGTTAAAGAAAAGCCAAGATAAACCAATTTTCAGTCTTAACAAGACTCTTGATAAATTTAAAACCCCTATCAAAGTAGTTACAGTTGCAGACTTGAATCTAGAAGTTAATAAACTTAAAAAAGAAATTTCTAATATAAAATTAGAAATCCCTAAGTTGCAAGAAGAAATAAAGGCAATTAAAGAATCTAAAATTGATCAGCCTCTTTTAGTTAATGATTCCTCAGAAGATGAGGATCATGAGTCGTTAAACAATAAAGAACCTGTTGAAGAATCTATTATCTCAACAGACAATTGTCTGCAGAGAGTTAAGGATGTTACTATTAAGAAATGGTATATTAACATCAATCTAGTTATAAATAAGGACTTCATAATTAAATTACCAGCATTAGTAGACACAGGAGCTGATTTGAATTGTATCCAAAAGGGCCTTATTCCTACTCAATATTATGAAAAGACTAGTGAGAGACTTAATTCAGCAAATGGTAGTCAAATGGACATCAAATATAAGTTATCCAAAGCTCATATTTTTCAGGACAAAGTATGCTTTAAAACATCCTTTGTTTTAATTAGAAACATGACAGATAAGATAATTTTGGGTTTACCATTTATCTATTTGTTATATCCATTTGTCACTACATCTGCCGGGTTAACCACCAGACACCTAGGTGAAGAAATCACGTTTAAGTTTATTCTTAACCGTAAAAAAAGAGATTTAAGAATGATTCAAGATGACGCAATTTCAAAAAACTTGAACATCTTAAACTGTAAAAAATCTCAGTTAAAATTCTTAAAAAATGAAATTAAATACAAACAAATTGATGAACAATTGAAAAGGGAGATTGTTCAACAAAAAATTAAAGAAAAAATGAATTATATTACAAAGGAACTTTGCTCAGATCGGCCCAATGCCTTTTGGCATAGGAAAGTCCATACAGTTAGACTTCCATATGCAAAAGAATTTAAGGAACATCTTATTCCTACCAAGGCTAGGCCCATACAGATGAATCATGAACAAATGGAACTTTGTAAAGTTGAAATTAAAGAGTTACTTAAGAAAGGTCTTATTAGGCCTAGTAAATCACCTTGGTCTTGTCCAGCCTTTTATGTCAATAATGAAGCCGAAAAGGAAAGAGGTGCCCCAAGGTTAGTTATCAATTACAAACCGCTCAATAAGGTACTAGAATGGATTAGGTATCCATTACCCATTAAGAAAGACCTTATTGCTAGGTTATGTCATTCCACAATTTTTAGTAAGTTCGACCTTAAGTCAGGATACTGGCAAGTGCAAATTGATGAAAGGGATAGGTATAAGACAACATTTACAACTCCTTTCGGACACTACGAATGGAATGTACAAGCCTTTGGACTAAAGAATGCCCCCAGTGAATTTCAAAATATCCTTTGCACTATTCTAACTACTTACAGTCAGTTTATCATTGTTTATATTGATGATATTCTTGTTTTCTCAAAGTCAATTGAAGAACATCATAAGCATTTAGATGCCTTCTTCAAAGCAATCAAAGTCAATGGTTTGCTTCTTTCGCCAACCAAGTGTGATATTTTTCAGTCAAAAGTTAGGTTTCTTGGGCATCATATTTATTATGGCCTTATCACTCCTATCGACAGAGCCATCAAGTTTGCAGATAAATTCCCAGACGAAATTACTAACAAAACTCAACTTCAAAGATTTTTAGGTTCTCTCAACTATATCGGAGAATTTGTCAAAGATCTTAGAAAAATCTGTAAACCTTTGTTTCAGCGGTTAAAAGAAAACCCCCCTCCATGGACTAAAGTCCATACCTCAGTAGTACAACAAGTCAAAAAATATGTCAAGACATTGTCCTGTCTTGGTATCTCAAATGAAAATGCATTCAAAATCATTTCAACGGACGCTTCTGAAATAGGCTTTGGAGGAATTCTCAAACAAAAACTCACTCCTACCTCCAAAGAGCAAATTGTCCGATTTCACTCTGGTGTTTGGAATGATACACAAGTTAAATATAGTATAATTAAAAAGGAAATTTTATCTTTAGTAAAATGCATAAATAAATTTCAAAGCGATGTTTTGAACCAAAAGTTTTTAGTCAGAATTGATTGTAAATCGGCAAAGTATATTTTAGAAAAGAGGTTGAAAATATAGCTTCTAAGCATAGTTTCGCCAGATGGCAATCTCTACTTAGCATCTTTGAATTTGATATAGAATATATTAAAGGTGAAGACAATTCTATTCCCGACTTTCTAACTCGAGAATTTATTGAATCAGGTCAGCCCAAATGAGTGTCAGAAATAGTGGAAAACAAAAGGCCGGCCAATCTGGCCCAACTAGTTCAAGTCAACAAAAGGGAGCCATGGTTCCTTTCCTAGTTAACCCAAGTTCCACGGCCCCATTAGTTAGCAAATTTCAGGTTTTAAGAACAATCCCAAAACCATACAGCTCAGTCCTTGCAAGTCAACCCAAACCAGTTGATCCGTTTGGTTGTATTCAAACCAATAACCCAAGGCCCAACACTAGTCAAAATTCCCCTTATATCCCTATTTCGCAACAAAACCTATTTCATATTGAGCCCTATATGAAATTTAAAGAATACCCAGTTAGACTTGCCGCCCAATTCTTTCCTCTTGGCTGGCACTTCCTTCCAAAAGCCACCTTAAAAAACCTTGCTTACTACAAAGATATTTTAGTTCAAACTGAGTCAATTTTCATCAAACCTATCTATGATAGGAATGATAGTTCAAAAGCAATTTACCATTCCCTATACATTAAACAAATAATTGTAATGGCAGATTGGGGAAACCACCCCTCTGATCTTAAGCGGTTAGATAATCAAGATCTTCAGTTCAACTACTATGATTACATTGAAGCATGGGATAATATTTTCCTATACCAGACCCAATCGTTTGGTCACTCATGGTTCGTGCAATTTGATCAAAAATTTAAGTCTCATTTCCCAGTATGGTTTAACCGATGGTGGTCCAGACACAGATCAGACTTAGAAATTTTCCCGCAAGAGTTAGAAAATGCAGTCACTCATTTTAGTTGTAAATGTCCTCATAATCCACAATTTGATAGTGTTTCGATTATACTTCAATTTGTCAGCAAATATAAAGTTCCATGGATTCTTAAGTGGTAGTATGAAATTCATACCCCTACAATTGAAATTGAATTTAAGTCAGACATTGGTCAATCCTCAGTAGCAACCAGTATTTGCTCAGTCCCCAGAGTTGTCAGATTGTTCTTCATCAAATGGTGGGACAAGATTGACGTCAGTAAAATTGTTGGTTACGTTCTTAAAGAATTCCCGGTTACTCCAGTACGATCCACTCCAACTAAAGGATCATCAACTAAATCCAAAGAAGTTACAGCAGGATCAAGTTTATTTGATATTTCAGATATCCAGAAATATTCGGCAGCAGAACTCAAGTTAATAGCTCAAGCTCTTCATCGGAGAACAGAAAAACTCCAAGAAGAAGCCTCAGATAGTTCGTCCAACTCAGTTAATGATGAAGATGAACAGTTCAGTGTCAACCTCCAAGATGCTCAGGACCCGTTCGCGTGAGTCACCCGCATGCTCCCAATAGAGCAGGACCCACCAAGCAATGAGTCATCCAGTTAATCAGGCGTGCTAGCACTACCAGACAGGCAGGCCTCACTCAAGTCAAAAGTCACTCAGCTTTTCCACCGAAAGCAAAGTAACCTGTACTTTTACTGTTAATTTACTCAAAAGTTGTAATAGTTAGAAAATGTAACAGTCTCTCCTTATTCTATAAAAGGAAGGCTCAGTTTTCATTTACAGTCAGATTGGTTAAGTACCTCTTATTCTCTCTTTCTTTCCTTCTCTCCTCCCTCTGAACCCTTAACTTGTAAGCCTAAGTTATGTTCTGAGTCTTGTACATAGTAGTTTTGTACATCTCCCTACCTGTTGTTATAATTTTATTATAAATAAAATCTCAAGTTTCAAGTTATAAAATTGTTTCTTTTATATCTGCATGATATCTACATATTGGTGAGTTTTAATACTTACAAGCGATTAATATGTTAATGGATATATCCACGATTTAGTAAAATTCTGGATTGAATGGTTTGTGTTGGCCATTATTTTTAAAAAATCACTGCATACTTTACTGCACCCTACTAAGTTGTTGTATGATCTTGATAAACACCACTCATTGATTCTTACTCTCTTCTTATTCTTGATGTGCTTCCTCCTTCATACATAATGTAATTTACATAATATACATATATTCCGTATTACACATATATTATATATTTCCAAATATATAATATATGTCATATCTATATCCATAAAATAAATGTTATACATTAAATAAAAATAATTAATTTCTTTAATGCATTCACTTAATCAGATTAAAATAATCTAATTTCATGAATTATTCAAATACTCAATTACTTGATGTACACATAACATTTGTATACTTAAATAATTTCTTATCTTCCTTCCGTCTTACAAATTATTTTCGACAATTTACATACATGTAATGAATATATATTTACAAATATATTTATCACATCATCACATATTCACATTACCCTACTAAATTTATTTTACTAAATTTAGTAAGATAAACTAAATTTATTTAATTATAAGTTTTTATTTAAAATATTAATCTGGGAATTCGAATTGTTACAGCATGATTGATGCAACAAGTGGAGGAGCTCTAGTTGATAAGAGTCCAGAAGTTGCAAGGAACTTAATTGCAAATATGACAGCCAACTCACAACAATGTGGAACAAGGATGGACCCATGCACCAAAAAGGGTAAATGAGGTGAGCACTTATAGTCTTGAACGTCAGATTTCTGACTTAACTACTATGGTTCAATAGATGGCTGCAGAAAATATGCCAGCTGCAAAAGCTTGTAGAATCTGTTTGTTGTTAGGTTACAACACGGATGCTTGTCCAACACTACAAGAAGATGACTTTATTCAACAAGCTAATGCAGCGGGGAATTTTCAGGGACAACCTCAGGGTAGATATGATCCGTACTTTAACACTTACAATCCAGGATGGAAGGATCATCCTTATCTGAGTTATGGAGGAAATAGGCCACCGATGCAAACCACTTTTCCAAATAGGCAGCAAGGATTTCAGCCAGCTCAATAGCCTTACCCACCTAAACAAACAACACCTGCTAATTCAGGAACATCACGCGAGAACATGTTCAAAGCTTTCATGACCCAAACACAATAATTCCAGTAAGAGACAAGCAATTCCATTCAAGATTTGAGAAATCAAGTGGGTTAGCTTGCTACCACAGTTGGTAGATTGGACTCTCCAGGCTTAGGGAAGTTACCGTCTCAAACTGTTGTCAATCCGAAAGAGAATGCAAGTGCCATAACTTTGAGAAGTGGAAAACAGTTAGATGAAACAAAGGTTACTGCTGGACTTGATGATGAAAAGGCTAAGGAGGAGGCAGAAAAATCAAAGGTATTACCTAACCCTCCTATTCAGCTTAAAACTAATCATTTACCCTTTCCCCCCAGTGTTGGTCGATTTCGCAACCGATAAATACGCGCAAGTATACGCGGTCAACAAGTAATATAATGATAAGAGAGTTGTCGAACCCACAGGGAATTGTTCTAGTGTATCCCAAGTACCAACTATATATCGTCTCGATTTTAATTAGACAAATGATGATTTGATATTTTTGTTGTTGGTAGTGAATAAGATAATAATAATCAAGTAAAAGACAATGAAATCTAATATTAACAAGTCTAAGATTGCAATTTCCCCCAACACTTCATTTGAATATCCTAACTCTCTCATTTGAATTAATTAACAACATAGAATTGCCAACCGAGAAATCAAAGCTACTTATAAGCCTCTGTCGATGGTCAAATTCGAATCTTCCTAATGCGGCATGTAGGTATATGTCTATCCTACACACTATCAAGAGACCAATTTCAAGAACAATAACAAGACACGTGTCACTAAATCTCATTTACCGTCCCTTCAATTACCAACTTTCACATAGGAAGTCATTAAGAATAGATTCTCCATTGGTTGCACACGGTATCTAGGTATATATCTATCCTAAATACTATCAAGTTACCTATCATTGAGGATAATCAACAAGACACACGTCACTTAATCTCAATTAATAACCCACGATAATCTTTAACTTTCGCATGATATCATAACAAGGTCTAAACACTATAATCCGTTCGTCAAGTTCATATAGGTTCCCACGGTAATTACTAGCTAGGCAATTAATATATGAAGCATAAATTATGACATACAATTCACAAATGAGTAATTAATAACAAAGAGAGAGAAATCAATTCAAACTATGTGTTGGGTTCCATTGAAATCTTAGAATAAGCTCTAGTTCATGGTAGCTAGGCAAAACATCAAACACATGGTGTACATCATGAAATAGAAATACAAATTCAAAGGAAAACAAGAGATGATAAAACCCATTTAGAAGATAATCATGTGTTGCTTGCTTGGTTGATGTCAATTTCTAGCTTTTCCTCTTCCTTTGGCATACTTTTCTCTTTTTGCTCCTTAGCTTGTTGCTGGAAATTTCCTTGAATTGTAGCCCCCAAGCTCTTCTTGATGATGTATGTGTAGCCTCCCAAGGTCTAGATATGCCTTGGCAATCCTTTCCTTCTTGGTTCTTTTGGTTTTGCTGAATTTTCCTTGTGTTGCAGCACTTTTGGCTCTCTAATTGATGTGTTTGTGTGGCCTCCCAATCCCTAGTTTTGAAATATGAAGCCCCAATGAGATATTATATAGTGCCTCCATGAAAACCCTAGCAAAAATCAGATTATAGGTTAAAAATCCGCTCAGATCGCACCAAAAGGCCAGCTGGAATCGCACTCAGCACGGCGTTGGCGCGCCCGCACGCGCCCAGCGCCTGGGCCGCACGCTGGCCGCACGCCCAACGCCGCACGCCCACGCCGCGCGCCCGCTCGCCAGCGCGCGCCCACGCCCAGCGCCTGGGCCGCGCGCTGGCCGCACGCCCAACGCCGCACGCCCACGCCGCGCGCCCGCACGCCAGCGCGCGCGCTCGCGCCCATCGCTTGGGCCGCGCGCTGGCCGCACGCCAGCGCATGCGCCCGTGCCCAGCGCCTGGGCCGCACGCTGGCCGCACGCCCACACCCACTGTCGAGGCCCCGCGCCCAGCGCCTGCCGCACACGACCGCTGTCGAGGCCCCGCGCGCGCCCGCGCCCAGCGCCCATGCGCCCGCGCCTGCCGCACACGCCCGCACGCCCAGCGTGCCAACTTACCGCACGCCCAGCGCGCGCCCGCACGCCGCGCCCATGCGCCCGCGCCCAGCGCCTGGGCCGCACGCTGGTGCCCCAATCTGCCGTACGCCGTGCCCGCGGCTTGGTCGACGCTACACGCCGTGCACGCCTTCCAACGTCGTGCACGCCCAACTTCCAAATGTCATCAAATTCAACGCCTAGCATCGTCATACACAACTTTTCACCGTATTATCATTCGGGCACGGATATCCAAGCACGGTCTTGCCGCCGTGCAGGCTTGGCCGACGCCGCACGCCGTGCACGCTTTCCGACGCCGTGCACGCCCAACTACCAAATGTTGTCAAATTAAGCACCGAGCGTCGCCAAGCACAAATTTCCATCATACTACCATTCGGGCACATGCGTCCAAGCACGGACATTGAGTCAATACGAACAACGATCCGAGCGGTCTTTATTTCCATTCCTACAAACATAATGAAGATGCATCAAAGCAACATAAATCATGTAAAAGTAACTAAAAACTAAATTATGTAGAAATATGATAAAAATAACTAAAAACCATATAAAAGTCCCAAAAACTAACAAATTATCAAGGTCAAAAGTACCCAAATTGTGTTTATAAAACACCCTCATCACCCAGGAATCCCAAAACTTCAAAGAAGGATGTGCAAGAAAAAGAGATTTTGGAAACTTTCAGAAAGATAGAGGTGAATATTCCTTTGATTGATGCAATAAAGCAGGTACCAAGGTATGCAAGATTTTTAAAAGAATTATGCACTGATAAGAGGAAATTAAGAGATGATGAAAAAGTGACTGTTGGAGAGAATGTATCAACTGTTCTCCAAAGAAAAATGCCCCCTAAATGTAAAGATCCAGGCATGTTTACCATTCCATGCAAGATAGGTAATACCAGATTTGAAAAAAGTTATGATAGATTTAGGAGCTTCAATTAATGTAATGTCATTATCTATTTATGCTTCTTTAAATCTAGGTCCTTTGGAAAATACTGGTGTTATTATCCAATTGGCTGATCAAACTAACACTTACCTTGAAGGGGTAATTGAAGATGCAGGTGAATGAGTTAATATTTCTTGTAGATTTTTACATTGTGGATATGGAGGATAATACATCTCCAACCCTGCTCATATTTTACTAGGGATGTCATTCTTGAAAACAGCACGAATAATGATTGATGTGCATAATGGGACCTTAACCATGGAGTTTGATGGGGGAAAATATTCAATTTAATATATATGAAGCCATGAGGTACCCTAGTGATATTAATACTATTTTTTCTATTGACGTGATTGACTCTATAGTCAGAAATCTTTTGAACAAATACATAAGGATAGCTTAGAGGTTGCCATCAGAATAGCTTGAAATTGGAAAAAGAAGAAGGAATTGAGCAAACTCATGATTTAAAGGAGGATATAACTGCATTACATTCATTACTAAAAATTTCAGATAAGTATGCAGTTTATTCAAGTTAATTACATGTTACTGACACGAAATTATTGCCTTCTATTGTGCAGGCCCCCAACTTGGAATTGAGACCATTACCAATTCACTTGAAGTATGAATATCCAATTACGTAGATTGAGAGGATTAATATTGAGCAAACGACACTAAACAAATGCGTTGCTTGGGAGGCAACCTAAGATTTCAGATTTGTTTTTCTATCCCTTTTTAATTTTTAATTGTATTTTATTTAGTTACTCTTTCTTTGCATGATTGTCTTACATTGGGGACAATGTAAGGTTTGAGTGTGGGGGATAGGTTTAGGTTTAGGTCTAGGGTAAGTTTTGCTCTAGGTTTGATAATTTGAGTTGTGTTGTGGAAAACTTAAGAATTTTTGGCTCTAAAAATAAAAAACAATTGTGATTTTATTTGCCTAAGCTTTTGAAGGTTATGTTTGTAGAATGAAAATTGATTCTGATTGATAGAATTTGATTGATAGTTAATTGGTTGATGAATAATGATAATTGAGTCAGGATCCACAATTGACTGATTTTAATTGAATTTGTATTACATGAGTACTTGAATATGAGATACATGCTTACTTGATTGACTTATATGTGAGATCTGACTATGTACACTGATTTCATGATTTAAAACTGTTTATCTGCCTGTTTTGTTTACAGGACCATGTGAAAAGAAAAATAAACGAGGAAAAAAAGAAAATTTTGAGAAAAATTGAAGAAAGATTGAATGAGAAAAAAAGTGCACATTCATGTGGTGGGTTGAGATGGAGCGTAAAATGCACTCTCCCATAAACACATGCAAATAAGTGAGAAGGAGCATAAAACGCACTCACTTGCAAAAGAAAAGAATGTGTATAGTGTGAGATGGAGTATAAAATACACTCATATATAAAATTTTGAATTGAAGGTTCTATTGGGTGAAAAAGAGTAGCAGAAAAATATGTTATGGGTTGTGAATCGGTTGTGCACAGTTGTTGTTGCATAAGAACTTAGTTGGGTATGTATGTTGATCATAGGAGAGATACTTATGTGGATGCATTTTAATTTAATGATGTTTAGTGGTGAATGGCCAGGTTGTTGTTATGAGTTGATTGATGAAGTGTTGATCAAATTTTTGTTAGTTAGTATTGATATTCATGGATTAGAATTGAGTTAAAACCTTTAAAAGTTTGGTTGAATAAAATTTAGATTATCTTTAATATGACCTTTGTTTAAGTGTACACGAGGACGTGTAAAGGCTAAGTATGGGGGAATTTGATGAGTGCATGATATTCTATAATTTTGATTCCTTTATGTTTAGTTTTATTGCATGTTTTATGTTTATATAAACTTATTAAGGTGTTTATTGATTTCAGGTTGAATTGGAGCTGAAAAGAAGAAAAGAGGAAAAAATTGTCTGTTAGAGGTCTGGCGTAGGGAGCGCCAGAAATGACTTGGACTTAGCGCGGGGCATGCTAGAGGTCCAGCAGCTTCAGATGGTCTGGCGCGGGGCGTGCCAGTAGCAGTTCAAAAGCGGGGCGAGGCGCGCCGGGTCGGGAACAAGGAAAATTTTCGGCTTTGTAATTTTTAAGGAATTCTATGGCAACTTGGATTGTAATTCTTATAACTTTAGGATTTTGTTCTCGGACTACAAATAGATGTTCATAGTTAGGTTTTAGATCCATCTATCACACAAATTAGAACCCTAGTTTTAGAGAATGAAGATTGAAGGCATGTCAGGCTAAGTACTTTATTTCAGTTCTTAAGGGATGTTGAATCTTATTTACAGTTTATGATTTAATTAAGTTACATTATTTATTCCTTCTTATATGAAATTCATTCTTGATAATTTGAATTAATGTTTGAATGCTATTTGTTTAGATTGATTTAATATGGCCAATTAAGTTAATCTGACTAATATCATCTAGGAGATTAAGGAATAGTATTACGTGTAATTGATATTGTTGCTAATCATAAATAGTGATTAGTAATACTGATTGTGGTCAAACTTTTATGTATTGCTATGATTATCAGAAGACAGGTTAAATAATCTGAGCTTGTGTGATTGTTGCTTGGAATAGTCTAATTCCCTAGTTATTAATGTTGTTATATTAAATCTAGAGAACTTGTTCTAAGTTATATAATGGTTAGAATCTTATGAAAAGCTTGTTTCATTAAGTGATAATTTAAGGGGAATTTCAGATAACAGTGCTTATTGTTATCTAGGACTATTAATTTCATTGAAGGATAAATATTAACATACTTGGTTATCTTATTATTGTGAAAAGGTGATACTGAACTGAAGAGCTAAAGTTTTAATTCATTGATTCTTATTAATTTACTCTTGTCATCTTAGTTAATTAAATTTAATTCAAAACCCCCAACTTTTACTTATTGTTTAGGAGACATTAGAATAGATTAAAACAATATCACCTTCTGTAGGTTCTGATAGACTCCACGACATGCTTGCATGAGGTGGTCGTCGCCTGGATCGTTTCCAACAAGTTATAAGGTGGAACGCTCACGACACCTTAACCCAACACCTATAAAGAGAAGAGAACCTTGGTACAATCGATCGCGCAAGGAAGCTGCGTTGAATGGAACATCAATGACACCTTGACCCCTCGCTTATATGTAAGCGGTAACTTTGGTACAATCAACGATTGATGCGGTAGAAGACGCCACACACAACTGTGAATTGTTGTATGATAAGTCAATTGAACATTCAAAGACAAACCATGAATAATTTGAGAGTTCTCAAAGAACCAAAAGTGTATTTTTATTACATAAGTCATGTATTCTATTTATACTAATAGAATAAACCTTAAAGAAACCCTAAATCCTAAAAGGAATAGAAATACTAGATAACAAATCATAAGGAAATCAAATCCTATCTAACAAATATCCTAGTTACATTAGAATTGTAAAAGATATGATAAATCCTTAAAATTGTGCCGCGTCCCTAGCACCCCAGCGCTACAAAATGTATTGAAACCAGTGCCCCGACGTTGCATTAAAAAACATTCCCTGGATCTCAGCGCCCCGGTGCTGCAATAAAGCCAAATTCGGCGCCCCGACGTTGGTCTAAAATTTCTAACCAATTTGCCCTTTCATTGTCACGAGCTTGAGTCTTTGCTCCTCTTCACTTCTCCTAACAATCATGAATCTTTGATTGGACACAATTAATGAACTTAGAATCAAAAACCCATGTTGAACGTTTCGCTAAGAAGCTTGAATCCTTATCCCTCGATTCGTGTAACCCAAACTTGTATTGTCATAGAATAAATTGAAAGTAGTATGCACACAAGCCAATCAGATTTGATATGATGTAGCATATACTTTGTAATCTTATTCATTTATTAATAAAAGAATTGATTTTCTTGAAAGGCATTTTACATTATTTACATAGTGCTGTTATATTAAATGTGATAAACCCATAGTTTTGAGCAATGCTTTTAGAATCATGATGGTGATCATGCTATTGAGATCTAAATTCTAGATATCTCACAAACTAAAATCGTTCCTAATCGTTGGATTACTAAAAAAGGAGATTAGTGAATTCGGATAGATTAGTACATGTGTTGCTTGCTCTTAGGAAGAGGATGATTGATCTCAAAATCATTTGTGTTGAGACACTAAAGCAAGTATATAGTTGCTTATTGGAGAATAAGTACACTGAACGTGGCTCGCTAAGGAATACCTAATGGAGTTTTACTCGGCTGTCAATAGGATTTCCTCTAGTGATAGTAGTACAAGTGATCCTTGGACTTGAGATCATCATAGTATCTTGTGTATGATGAGTTATATTTTGACATGTCCCTTAAGACCTTTAGGGTATATCAAAGAGTATGATTGGGTATAATAAGTTGTACATGGAGATAGGTGAATGATCAACAAAGAATCTATCTCGTCTAGTAAAAGATGTGAATGTCCTATGTGATTCGATAAATGATAACTCAGTAGTCCTTGGCTAAGGCAGAATGAAATTAGAAAGGAGTTTCTAATTTGTATTATTTAAAGTTGTGCATTTGGGAATTGAAATACATATAATTAAATAAAATAAGACTTGATAGTAAATCTATGTCTTATATTTAATTGGGACATTATATGGTAGAAGGATTGAATTTTACGGTAACTATGCACTAAAAGGTTCTTTTGTGATTAATGTTAAAATCTATATTATTTGGAAAGTCGTTGATCGCTAAGGGGGCTTACCCTTATTGTAGAATAAATATTATTTATTTAAATGAATTAAATAGTTTAATTTATTTATTTAAATAAAATTAGAATTGTTCTAATTGATTTATTCACAACCAGTTTGATATGGAGAACCTAAAGGGTCACACCGCAAAAGGAAAAATATTTATTTAAGAAGTAAATGGCATAATTATAATAATAAGTTAAGTGTATTTAATTTAGTCTATAGAGATAGAATAAATTAAATAGCTTAATATTTACTATTTAATATTTTGGAAATATTAAATATAAATTAATAAGAGGAGTCTTATTATTATTATTATTACTATTACTATTATTTAATTCCTAATAGGGATTGAGAATTAATTAATAGAAGTACTCTCACATAAGGCCCGACTAGTTGCAAAAGGTTTCAAACAAAGACAAGGAGTTGACTATGATGAAATCTTCTCACCAGTAGCTATGTTCAAGTCCATTCGGATTTTGCCTGCAATTGCAGCTTATTATGACTACGAAATCTGGCAAATGGATGTAAAAACGACCTTCCTCAATGGAGGGCTTGAGGAGAATGTATATATAATACAGCCAGAGGGTTTTGTTTCAACGGTTGGAACAAACCAAGTCTGTAAGCTACAACGATCCATTTATGGATTGAAGCAAGCTTCTCGAAGATAGAACATTCGTTTTGATGAGATAATCAAAAGGTTTGATTTTATAAAAAATGAGGATGAACCTTGTGTGTACAAGAAGGTTAGTGGGAGCGTTGTTTCATTCCTTGTATTATATGTTGATGATATATTACTGATAGGGAATGATGTTCCTATGTTACAGTCGATCAAAATTTGGTTATCTAAACACTTCTCCATGAAGGACTTGGGTGAGGCATCCTATATTTTGGGGATAAAGATCTATAGAGATAGATCTAAAAGGATGCTTGGCTTGACCCAAGGAAAGTACATTGACTCGATGCTAAAGAATTTTAGTATGGAAGATTCCAAGAGAGGTCTCATGTCGATGAGCTATGGAATACATCTATCCAAGAAACAGGCCCCAAAGACACCTGAGGAGAGAGACCGTATGAGTAAGATTCCTTATGCTTCAGCAATAGGATCTATCATGTACGGTATGATATGTATTAGACCAGATGTCACTTATGCACTTAGTGTAACAAGCAGATATCAGTCGAATCCAGGAGAAGAGCACTCGAAGGCAGTGAAAAACATCCTAAAGTACTTGAGAAGAACTAAGGATGTATTTCTTGTCTACGGTTGGGCTGAATTGAAACTAGAAGGCTATACAGACTCAAGCTTTCAAACAGACCAAGGTGAAAGTAAATCCGTTTCAGGGTACGTGTTTACCTTAAACGGTGGCGTAGTGAGTTGAAAAAGTTCCAAGCAGCAAAAAGTTGTTGATTCAGTGACAGAGGAAGAGTACATAGCTGCAAGTGAAGCTGCAAAGGAAGCTGTTTGGATGAAGAAGTTCATAACTGAACTTGGAGTGGTTCCTAGCATTAGAGGAGCTGTACCTTTATTCTGTGACAACACTGGAGCTGTTGCGCAGGCTAAGGAACCCAGGTCTCATCAGAAATCCAAACACGTGTTGCAACAATTTTATTTAATTAGAGAGATCATTGAAAGAGGAGATGTCACCCTAGAGTGTGTGGACTCTGAAGACAATATTACAGATCCATTTACTAAAGCTTTTACACAACAGCAGTTTGATCGTCACTTAGAGAATATGGGTATTAGATACCATGGCGATTGGCTTTAGTGCAAGTGGAAGATTGAAAGTAGTATGCACATAAGTCAATCACATTTGATATGATGTATTATATAGTTTGTAATCTTATTCATTTATTAATAAAAGAATTAATTTTCTTAAAAGACATTTTACATTATCTATGTAGTGCTATTATATTAAATGTGATAAACCCATAGTTTTGAGCAATACTTTTAGAATCATGATGGTGATCATGTTAATGAGATTTAAATTCTAGATAGCTCACAAACTAAAATCTTTCCTAATCGTTGGATTACTGAAAAAGGGGATTAGTGAATCCGGATAGATTAGTACATACATTGCTTACTTTTAAGAAGAGGATGATTGATTTCATAATCATTTGTGTGGAGACACTAAAGAAAGTATGTAGATGCTTATTGGAGAATAAGTACACTGAACGTGGCTCACTAAAGAATGCCTAATTGAGTTTTACTCGGCTATCAATAGGAATTTCTCTAGTGATTGTAGTACAAGTGATCCTTGGACTTGAGATCATTGTAGACACCCAAATTTTGCGTTTCCTTCTACTAACCATGACAGGAGGGCGAAATCGTCAATTGAACCGGCTTGCGGGAGCAAAGGAGCGGGCACAAGGGCAAGCGCCCGGCACCGCCGCAATGTTTTGGGCAACCCAAGTTTAGGTGACAATAAAGCCGTCCGAGGCAGGCATTTCCGAATGAGGTGGCACGTCTCCCGGAAATTCCCGGACTGCAGAATACGAGCCTGTCAGTGAAAACCGACGTTGCGGCACGAAAATCGAGGCGTGGCACGAAAATCGAGAAAGTCAAGCCCGCCAGCCGCGGATAGATCTGCGGCCAAGTGGGTGCGCCAGCACGGAAACCAGGAAATCAGCACTACCAGCTGAGTGCGATGGGAGGCGTGCCAGCTGGCCAGCCGCAGATCCATCTGCGGCCAGCCGCAGATAGATCTGCGGCTGGCTTTGGCCAGCCTATTTAAGCCCAGCTTCGGGCAGCATACAAGAGGTTGGAAGAAAATTGAAAGAAGGAGAATTCCAGCAGAAAACAGCAGCAAAGAATCGGAAATAGAGAGGAAAAACACCATAATTTTTGCAACAAAATAGGAGAGAAAGGAAGGAAAAAGTGAGGATTAATATCTCTTGAGTTGATTGTATCACATATATTTCTCCTTCTATTCAAATACATCAAGTTCACATCCATTTGGATATCAATTGCAAGGTGAAATCTCTTTTATTATATCAATTTCTATCATATCATTTGATTGAATTAAATGTAGATTTCACGTAAATTATTGTGGAACAATGGATTAGGAATTATTAGAGAGGGTTCCATCGGAACAAAATTCTTCCTAATAATCCGATGATATTCATTGGGTGAGGTTTTGCTAGTTTATGACGATAAATACATTAGGTGGAATTGATCTATTTAGATTGTTAATTTTGAATCATTGTGGGGCGTTAAGCAACCCGTTGTCAGTTATGTTGTTGTATCTACTTGATGTTTGTGAGAAATTATGGTTGTGAGCCTAGGAGAGCGACCCCGTGGTCCAAATCCGATGATGGACGTTTTGATGTATGTGATAGATTCAAGATGCTCGTTTTGTAACATGTAACCATTGGGCCTTAAAACGACGCTAAGGCGAGGATCGGGTTTAAGGCCCCGAAATAGTGAAATTTGTGATCGTAGGCGTTTGGGGTTATTTTGATGGCTTACATGCCCATGAATAGCCCCAATGCATTTTAATGCTTGATTTGATTTATGAGGCGAAATTGATTTCAAGGCTAAAAGATTAAGATTTTCATAAAATCAATCAAAGTAGGATATTAGAATCACGAGGTTAAAATTTGAGAAATGTTAATGAATGTCGATTCCTATCTAACGAGAAAGCTAAAGAAAATCGTTTTCAAACGTCACCAAATTTGATTTTATGAAAATAAGTAATGTTTTATTAAACCGTTGTACATAGGGTTAAAGAGATCCTAGAAATTGCCCATCATTTTATGAAAGCAACGTATAGATCTCGATTCCTATTTTGACGAAGGTTTAAAACTTGTGTTTTGCCAAAACGACACCTAATTGTCACATTTCACTAGTAACTTTATCATTATCGATTTAACACCTTTCTGTTTAAAATAATAATAAGAAGAAAATTAAATTTAAAATTTTCGGGGTCTTACACTTCTTCTTAATGAACAAAACTAGTGCTCCCCACGGAGACACACTTGGTTGAATATAACTTTTATCTAGCAACTCTTGAAATTGTATTATCAATTCCTTCATCACTATGGGCATCATGCGATACGGAGCTTTCAAAATCGATGTTGTCACTGGCACTGATTCTATCGCAAACTCGATCTCTCTATCTGGCGGAAGACCGGGAAATTTATCTGGAAATATGTTTGGAACCCGACGTCTAGCTTTTATTAATTTATTCTCTTGTTGATTAGGGTTGATCATATATGAATTTTTCGTCATATTTTATGCTTCATAAATGATTATCTAGCTAGCAACCATATTTGGTAACCTATATGAAATTGGAAGATGGAGTATGGGTTTAGACCTAAATATGATGACATGCGAGAGTTTGTCCTATTTAGGATAATTAACGAGATTTGCATATAGGATAGGAATATACCTATATGGTGGCATGTGTCAAGTTGATTGTCAATATTTATGTATAGATTCTACAGGGATGTTTGCCTAAAGCTATACTAGCAATTACGTGCAAGTATACACGGTCAATCAAGTAATAAAGTGATAAAGAGAGTGTCGATCCCACGAGGAATAGTAATAACTAATTAATCCAACTACTAATTCATAATCAATTAGATTTTATTTAAACAGTTGAGATTAAAAGATTAACTAAATTACGAAGATATTAACAGATTAAAAGACTGAGATTACAATTTCACCAAATGGTTCACTCAAATCTCTTCATTCTCTTATCAATTAATTAGTCATAACAAATTGTTAACCGAGAATTATTGATTAGCTATATAACTCTTTTCCAAGTAATTATATAACATATTTATTCACATTATTTCACTATATTCCTATGCGAAGCAATGAAGAATAAATTCATTAGGAACAGATTCTCAAATTGGCTACATACGGTATTTAGGTATATTCCTATCCTAAACACTAACAAGCTAGTGTTGACAAATAAAAATCAAATCTCTCTTACAACGAACCAAGCTTTCTCGTATAAATTAAAAGACATTCCGAAGCGTTCTCAAATTAAAACACGGTTTTCCCTAAAAATCCAAATGATTCTTTCATACAAGCCCACCACGACATTCACATAGGCACACACACACACACCCACACCCACACGCACATTCATGAGTTAAAGGATAGGAAAGCATCAAGATTCCGGTAACCGTGTTTCACGGAAGTCGAGGGGTGCCTAACACCTTCCCCTCACTTAAGCAAGCCCCCGAACTCTATGAATCTCGATTCGCAGACCAATTAATTCGGAGTCACACATGAGCCAGCGATTTATAAAAAACGAAAACTCGGATGAGTTGGTACATCCATTTCAAACATACCAACTGGCGACTCTGGTTAATTGGCTCATCATAAAAAGCGATCTTTCAAAACCCCGTCGACCTCAATGCCGACCTTTTCCAAAAATCATCTAAACCAAAAGGCTAAAAATCGGAAAAGGACAAACAGTCGCAAGACTAGAAAGCGAGAAAACCCGGCGTCGACAGCTGGCGACTCTGCTGGGGAACATTAGAGGGCTTAAGCCGCGTTAAGTCTTGATGCTATCCTATCCTTTAAAATCATAAATGTGTATGTACGTGCGATATTTTGACTTGTTTTACTTATTGTTGTGTGTGAATGTGTGCCTTTTGTCCAATGAATGAATGATTGCATGGGTTTGCTTTACTTCAAAGTAATCATTTGCATACGGTGAGGACGATGAATGTGAATGTATGTTGAGAGAGTACCTCCTCCTGAGGCGAACCCGTCGGTTGCTTATTACTGGACTCGATGGGGCTGCTCCCCGGAGATGGCTCAGGAAACGCACCACTCAAATCCGCTCCAATCGAAAGGGCTCAAACGAGTAGATTGCGAAGATTTGGGAACCTTCATGCCGAAAAGCCCGCGAGAGTAATCCTAGGGTAGGTCAGCCTCAGATTAACCCAACGCAGGAAAAGTCTCTTCATGCCTTTTTACGTTTATATGTCTAAATGTCATGATCTCATTCAATATTCATACATCCCTTTTCTGTGTCGAAAGAGATTACTAACCGCTGTGAATTGCAGGGAATTGTTGGGGGAGCATAATAAAGCACGTTTAGCATTGGTTATGGCACTAAAGGACTACTAACTTTCTCTTTTGCAGGGAAAGATTAAAAAACCCAAAAAAAAAACAACACCAAAAAATTTACAGTTTTAGCATGCATCCATGTTTTCATTTCCCCGGGACTAAACTTCGAACCGTTGTCTCTGTAGGATTGCTCCTCAAACCCGTTCGCAGTCTAAGAAAGCCCAAAATTCGACATCTGAAATGGCTGATATTCCTAACCATAGTTCCATATCTCGGGAGGAGTTTGATGATTTTAAAAGACAGATGATGGAAATGGCCACAATGCTAAAGGAACAGTTCTTAATCAGACAGGATCCGGCAAACCAGGGATCGCATAATATTCCACCACCAGGGGATGATCAGAATCCTCCTAAAAATGGTACAAACTTGCTTAAAGAGGACCAACCCCGACTCAAGGACGAGCCAGTCATCCCAAAGCCCGTTCCCATACCTAGCAGGACAGTGATTTCTATCCCAGAAGAAGGGGACAATGATGACCTTCGGAGAAAAATGAAACACATGGAGGAAACCATCCAATCTCTAAGGGGCATAGGCTCCCTGGGCAGGGTTAATTATTCGGATCTATGTGTTTTCCCCGGAGCCAGATATCCAGAAAAGTTCAAAGTTCCCGAATTTGAAAAATACAATGGAAAGGGAGACCCCTATACACACTTGAAAATATACATTGGAGAACTCGGGTCTTATGCCGAAGACGAGGGGTTAAGAATGCAACTATTCCAGAAAAGCTTAACAGGGGAGGCAAGAATCTGGTATGCCCGCCTCGACAACGCCCGAATCCACAACTGGGAGGAATTGGCCCATACCTTCTTAACCCAATACAGCTTTCAGGCCCAGATGGCTCTTGACAGGTACCAAATGACAAAGGTTAAAAAACAGCCTAGGGAATCCTTCAGGGAATATGCGCAACGATGGAGGGGCATGGCCGCACAGGTAACCCCCCCGATGAGCGAATCAGAGATGGTAATGACCTTTGTAGACATTCAGGAGGCACCGTATTATGAGCGGGTCATCTCGGGGATTGGAAGACCCTTTGCTGAAATGATTAAACATGGAGAGATGGTTGACATGGGGTTGAAATCGGGTAAAATCCGGGATCTTACTGCTTTAGAAACTGCTGCCGAGCAAATACAGAATGGAAACTACGGTAGCACTTCCCGGAGGGTCCAAAAGAAAAAGGAGGAGGATGTCTCCCTCATCCTACAGGGGTCATCCAGAAAAGCAGAAGGTCATCCTCCGGTGCAGGTGCAGAGGGGAGGGCCATCCCGACAGCCAAACTTCACAGATCAAAGGGCAGAGGGGCGAAGAAGATATGAGGCCTCGCAGAATCGAGTATTCACCCCGCTCGGGGAGCCGCTTGAACGGGTATTAGCGGTATTAGTAGCCCAAAAGAAAATAGTTGGTCTGGCACCACCAAGTGACCCAAAGGGTAGAAGGTTTGACCCGAGCAAGCGATGTGCATACCATTCCAGTTCCCCTGACCATGATACACAAGATTGCTGGACGTTGAAGCATCGAATCCAAAATATGATAGACAGTGGGGAAATTGTGGTGGAACAACCGGACTCCCCGAATGTTAAAGCAAATCCCCTGCCAAGACATGATAGAGGGGGAGTTAATGCGACGGAGGCAAGTGAGGCTGGGGGGCCGCCAAGGTTGAACTATGTGCAGAAAATTGAGGAATTGATCAACGTGATACATGATCATGGGAGTGCACGGGGAGCGCCCATCAGGTTGATAGGGATAAGTACAAATGGCATGGAAAGACCTGTCAAGTTGACAGCCCCGAGGCCCATCATCCTTGCAGCAAGGCCGCAACTCCCTATCAGTAGTCTGAAGACTGTACCCTGGAATTATGGGGGAATACCAGAGGAAGCGGCCAGTTGTGCTTCCGTGACGACCAAGGGGAACCCCTTATATCTTCCCGGGCGAGTCCTTGAGAGCCAAAAGAGAAAAAATGAAGAGGTTTCCGAGGAAAGGGCCATAGAGTTTTTGAAAAGGATGGATCACCCAGAAATGAGGGGGATCCAGATTTTAAATGAGGAATCAACCCTAACATCAGTCATGGACTTGGTGTTGTCATCCAGTGAGCATTGCAAAACCCTGATGAGGGTTCTGGAGGAGGCATTTGTGCCCAAAGAAATTAGTGAGGAGGGTTTCGGCCAGCTGGTAGGCCACTTATTGGAAACCGATGCAATATCCTTTACGGATGAGGACATTCCCAAAGAGGGAAGGGGGCACCGAAAACCGCTACACATCGCGGTAATCTCCTCAGGATATGTCATGAATGGGGTGCTGATCGACGGGGGATCGGCATTGAATATATGTCCTCTCAGCACGCTGAAGAAAATGAACATCAGTCCCAAGCGCCTACGGGCCAGTCATGTGGTGGTTCGGGCTTTTGACGGATCCCGGAGGGATACCATCGGATAGATAGAATTGCCAGTGGAAATAGGGCCCTGTACTTTTGATATATCCTTCCAAGTCCTAGATATTACGGCAAGCTACAACCTGCTGTTAGGGAGGCCGTGGATACCCATGGCCGGGGCAGTTCCTTCCACGCTCCACCAACGAATCAAGTTGATCATCGATGGGAATCTGGTAACAATCTCGACCGAATGTGATGACCCTTCTCCTCACAGGAGTGGCCTACCAGTAATCAATGTGGATGAGTCAGCGGCGCCTGCCAGCTTTCAAGCACTAGAGATTAGCACTCCCCATTATAGATGCCTGGGAGCTCCAACTGTGAAACCAAGGGTCTCTCCGGAACTCACCTTTGTGGCAAGGGAAATGATTAAAATGAACTTCCAGCCTGGACAGGGACTAGGGAAAAGCAGTCAGGGAATCACCGAGCCGATCCACCTACCACAGCAGGTAGGCAAAGCAGGATTGGGATACCATGTGGGCGCAGTACGGGGGCACCATCAGGGTGCGACTCCGATTCGACTAGTTGGCGGTCCAGTGACCAAAGCCGACGATGAGCAGGGGATCAGCGGACCTGTGATTGGGGCAGGGAATGAAGAGTTAACCCCCACACGTAATGAGTCGGCCCGGAGGGAAAGTTTCCTGCAGGAGGTCGCAAAAGAGTTTGAAACCAAATGCTATATCCCCGGACAATCAACAAGCAGTAAGGAGGGGACGAATGTTATCACACCACCGGGAGCCCAACAAGTTGTGCCTGTCATCGATTGGGCAGGGCTGATTATTCCTGGAGAAGATATGGAGAAGGACTCAGGCGACGTATCCGTAATCATCGGGGAGGTGTCCGATGTGAGGCCCTCTTTTATCCAGCGCATTTCATCTGACCTGACCGTCGATAATTGGACCCAGAAACCAGTGATATCCAAACAAGGGTAAAGCTCGACGTCAGGGTGGTTAACCCTAGAGGATGGGGGAATAAAGAAGTTTTATTTTGTTGTTGTTTTATTTCTGCATAATTGTGTCGTTTCTTCGTGTTATTTGAAATTGCGATCGTCGTGAAAAATGATTTATATATGACAAGTATTTTGTTTCATGTCAGGTGTACCCATTTGAGTAATCCTTGCCTAACAAATGGTCTTTCAAATTTGAATGATGATTATGATTTTGACATTGAGCTGGATTTCGATTTAATGGGCATTGAACAAGACGAGACAGATTACGACGACGCACCTGACGAGATCAAAGGATGGGTCGAGGATAAACCCAAACCCAACTTGGACCAAACCATCACCGTTGATATTGGAACCCCTGACAAGCCAAAGGAACTCAAGATAGGGACGGACCTCACCCCCAGCCAGAAAGCCGAAATGACTGAGCTGCTAAAACAATATGAGGATGTCTTTGCCTGGTCTCATGAGGATATGATCGGATTGTCCACCGACATTGTGGTACACCGATTACCCATCAAGGAGGGTTTCAAGCCTGTCAAACAAAAATTAAGGAAATTGAAACCGGAATGGAGCTTAAAAGTGAAGGAAGAGATCATCAAGCAGTTCAGGGCGGGAATCATTATGGTATCCACTTATCCTGAATGGTTATCCAATGTGGTCCCGGTAGCTAAGCCTGGAGGAAAGGTGAGGGTATGTGTAGACTACAGAGATCTAAACAAGGCCAGTCTCAAGGATAACTTCCCGGTGCCTTTCATACACATCCTGGTAGATAACACAGCCCAGTACGAAATGTATTCTTTTGTGGATTGCTTTGCGGGATATCATCAGATAATGGTGGCGGAAGAAGACCGGGAAAAGACCGCATTCATCACCCCTTGGGGCACTTTCTGCTATAGACGACTGGCTTTCGGTCTCACAAATGCAGGGGCTACTTATCAGAGAGCCATGATGGCCTTGTTCCACGATATGATGCACAAGGAGATAGAGGTCTACGTGGATGACATTATTGTGAAATCAAAGGTAGAATCCGATCATATAACTCATCTTAAAAGGCTATTTGATCGACTCAGAAAGTATAATTTGAAACTCAATCCAGCCAAGTGTGCTTTCGGAGTGCAGTCAGGCAAGCTCTTGGGATTCCTGGTTAGTGATCGGGGCATTGAGTTGGATCCAGCAAAGATTAAGGCCATTGTGGATATGCCGGCACCCCCACACAGAGAAGGAGATAAGAGGATTCCTGGGGAGAATAAACTTCATCAGCCGTTTTATATCCCACTTGACGACTACATGTGAGCCGATTTTTAAACTGTTAAGAAAAGGGGTGTCCCAAGAATGGAATGAGCAATGTCAGAGGGCGTTTCAGACCATTAAGAAACAATTGACGGAGGCACCAGTGCTGGTACCCCCAAAGGATGGGATCCCTCTGTTTATGTATATATCGGTAAATGCCATCGCAATGGGATGTATGTTGGGACAGAAAAATGAGGCGGGTAAAGAGCAGGCCATCTATTACCTCAGCAAAAGATTTAGCCAATGTGAGCAGAATTACACTCCCATTGAGAAGACCTGTTGTGCTCTGGCCTGGGCTGCAGGGAGATTACAGCACTACCTCCATGGGCATACAACGTACCTGATATCAAGAATGGATCCCCTGAAATATATTTTCGAAAGGCCCATGCTGAATTGTCGACTATCAAGATGGCAGATAATTTTACAACAGTTTAACATGGTGTACGTGACCCAGAAGGCCATGAAAGGGCAGGGAATTGCAGATCAGTTGGCAGAAGCCCCGGCAGGAGGGATGGAGCCGTTAGAAACTCCTCTCCCGGGCGAGGATATATTTTGGGTATCGCGCGAAAAATGCGATGACGAGGGACAATTCTGGAAGCTGTATTTTTGATGGTGCCATGAATGCCGAGGGGGCAGGAGCCGGAGCGGTCCTAGTCTCTATCACCGGAGAACAATACCCCGTGGCCACTAAACTTCGTTTCAGCAATTCGAACAACACCGCTGAATACGAGGGGTGTATCTTGGGACTCCGATTGGCCCATGACATGGGAGTAAAAAGACTAGCGGTGTTCGGGGATTCAGAATTGGTAATCAGACAAGCAATCGGGGTATACAACACTAAGGAGCTTCGGTTACTTCCATACCATCGTTGTGTCACCCAGCTTATGCAAGAGTTCGAAGATATCGCCTTCCGCCATATTCCTCGGGGACGAAATGATTTTGCCGATGCATTGGCGACTTTGGCTTCCTTAATCCACGTGATCAAGAGTAGGGACAGTCCACAGATTGAGATCACCGTACAGAATGCCCCGGCATATGAGGAAAATGTGGCAGTGTTATCAAACGAGGTGGTGTTGACGAGGTAGCCCTGGTATCACGACATAAGGGAATATCTGAGAGACAGATCCCTTCCCGATCAGGCAAATCGGACTGAAAGGATGAGAATTCAAAAGATGGCGATGAAGTTTTACCTGAGTGGCGATTCACTTTACAAAAGGGATGCCGGGTTGGGACTGTTGCAATGCGTAGACGAAACGCAATCCCAAAGGATTATGAATGAAATCCATGGCGGGGTGTGTGGGCCACACATGAGTGGACCGATGTTGGCCAAAAAGATCTTGAGGACAGGGCATTATTGGTTAACGCTGAAGGCCAATTGCGATGATCATGTCAAACGGTGTTACCAATGCCAGGCGCACGGTAATGTGATCCATACACCTCCCAATGAACTGCACTGTATGACCTCCTCGTGGCCATTTTCAATGTGGGGAATGGATGTAATCGGACCAATAGAGCCCAAAGCAAGCAACGGGCACCGATTCATTTTCGTCATGATCGATTATTTCACCAAATGGGTAGAGGCAGCTTCTTTCCCTAAAGTAACTCAGGAGGTCATCGTCAACTTCGTCAGGAATAATGTCATTTGCCGATATGGGCAACCTGAGGTTGTGGTCTCCGACAATGCCAAGAATTTAAACAACGCCCTCATGAAGGAACTGTGTGACCAGTTCAAGATTAAGCATCTCAATTCCGTCATTTACCGTCCTAAGATGAATGGGGCAGTGGAGGCTGCAAATAAAAACATCAAGAAGATCATGGCGAAAATGTCTGCTAATCATCGGGGATGGCCGGATCTGTTACCCCTCACCCTGCTGGCATACCGAACATCAACACGTACTTCTACAGGGGCAACCCCTTACGCTTTGGTGTATGGAATGGAGGCTGTCCTGCCAGTTGAAGTTGAGATGGCGTCCCTCAGAATAGTGATCGATGCTCAGATAAACGAGGAGGATTGGATGCAAAGTCGATACGACCAATTGGCCCTAATTGATGAAAGGAGGGTGGCTGCGGTTTGGCACGGCCAGCTATATCAACAGAGGATCTCCCGATCATACGACAAAAGGATCAGGCCTCGGAAATTCAAGGAGAATGACCTGGTGCTAAAGAGAGTCATGTCTTGTCAAGACGAAGCCAAGGGGAAGTTTGCCCCGAATTGGGAAGGACCATTCGTGATTAAGAAAGTGCTATCCGGAGGAGCCCTCATATTGCAAGAAATGGATGGTGAGGTATTTCCACAACCCCTCAATTCTGACTCGGTGAAGCGGTTCTACGCTTAAGTCATCAGTTCTTTTTTCCTTTGAGAGCGAACTACGTAGGACCTGATCTCCCAACTTGTGGGGGTACGTAGGCAGCCATCATGGCACGGTCCGATCCTTTAAAAAAAAAATAATAATCCTTTCCCTAACCAAAACCAATTTTCGATAGCCAGAAAAAAACTTCTTACACCCTCAAAACCTTCCCGAAACCAACTGCCTAACCAGTTTCATCCCAGAATACATACCCTGATCCAACCCAAACAGTTATCCAAAATCTGAGATTCAATCCGACGAAATCAAAAGGTGTGCGGCAATATCTGTCAAATCTCCATCAAGTCTTGAGGAAAGAAAGAAGGCGAAATGTCAAAATCATGGTCAGTTGGATAAAATGATGATCCAATGGATGGCAATGATACGACAAAAGGGGAAAATGACTAAATTTAAATGCATGTCTATATATGTAAGTCGTTTTATTACAAGATTTCTCTTTCAATAACTGATGAAACCAACATAGTCTATGCAGGAAATAAAATAATCTATAAATCTGAAACTAGCCGAAGCAGGATGGACAGGGTGGTGGATAGATCTGAAGCATCAGCATCTCCTGCAATCTGCTGCCCCATCATATCAATACGATCCAGTAAAGCAGTAGCTCGGCTGACAGTCCCAAAATGAGCATCTACCACTGCCCTGGTCTGAAATACAATGGCCTCTCTATCAGCAATGGCAGCATCTCTAGCCCGAATGGCCTCATCTCTCTCGGCAAGGGCGGCATCCCTCTCGGCTTCAGTAGTAATCAGGGCCAGGCGGAGTCGGGAATCCTCAGCGACCCGACTCGGGGCAGAATCGGCTGAAATGGAATGGTCTGTGGTATCTTCTGTGAAAATCACTCCAGAGTCATCAAAGGCCCCAGTCCGACTCAAACTAACCGAATCCAGGTCTCCACGCAACCACTGTACGTAGGCAAATGTCTGGATGTAACAGCTCGCACTATATTCGGCAAAGATCCTGCGATCCCAAAATTCGTATACCTGCAATAGATCCCTCTCTGTACAGGATGATATAAGGAATCGGTATGCGGCTGCACCCGCGAAGGGGTGTAAATCCTGTGTCTGATCAAACTGCCCCATAACCGCCAGGGGATGATAGGTCGTCACGCCCCTTAACCCAGCAATGGGAATGAAATCCATGCCAGGCACATGAGTCAAGAAGCTCATGAAGGAGCAATAGCCCGAGTAAACCAATAGATGAAAGGGGTCCTCAATGATAGACAAAAATGATGTCCAGGAGGCCACGTCAGTACAACTCGCGGGACGAAGCGAAAACTGCGTGGTTATGTCATGGCTGAAGCAAAACCCTTGGCGACGGAAATGGCCGATGGGACTAAGATGACTCATAAACCACATATACAATAAGGTCGAACTCCCTCTGAAGAATCTCCCTCGGAAGGACTGGCAATATGTGGCCGACATATAGGTATCCGCCAATATCATGGGGAGAATGGTGTGATCCTCCTGAAGGGCCCTAACGGCCGCAACAATCCGCATGTCCAAATGATCGGATCCTGCAGGCAAATACAAAACTGAGATGACACAGGCCATCAGAACGCCCACTCTCAAGGCATCCCAGCGCTCCTCGGACACGGAAAAATCACCGAGGAAAAGACGGAAACTGTCAGGTGAGCCAAATCGGTCAATCAAGAATTGAAGAGGAACCATATGGTCTGACGTGATTACCGGTAATAGTACAGCCCTCCGCAAACCGGTGAAAGTCAAGAATTGACGGCGCATGGAACCAACAGTAACCCTAGTACAGGGACCATCCAACGGCAAGCCGGTGAAGCGAGCATACTCCTCAAGGGCGGGGGTCAGCTCTACTGTCCCAAACCTAAACACCTGACGGGCAGGGGCCCAATAGCTCAGAAGACCATCCACAAAGCCCGCTGGCACCCGGAAGGTTAATAAGGACCAAGAATGTCCCAAAAGACCATCTACGATAACCCTATCTGCTGGCAGTAGACTGTCCAACCAGCGGAAGAGGCTGCCAACCAACCCTGTGGGAGGAGTGGAATCCAAACGAACCACGGCATCTGAGGACGACATCTGTGAAAAAATAGTATCAAAAAAGACTGTACAGGGGTCATTCTCTACCCATAAATAAAAAGCATGCATCATACAGTTAATAAGAAAACAGGTGAATTCCATAAAATGAAAAAGAAAACTGTGCATAAATAAATAAATGAATTCAGTACATAGTGCATAAATGAAAAAGAAATCTAAGCAGGTGCCGACACAAAAGGCCCTATCCTATCCTGGTCTAAATAAAATCAGTATCATCTATGAAAGCAGGATCCTCGAACTGATCCCCTGGAGTCGTCGAGCTCGGAGGACCAAAGTTCATATCAGGGATGTAGGGATGCGCTGTGGCATCAGATGAACTCGGGCCTGCATCATAACCTGCACCGTCAGGATCGTAGGTGTAAGCCTCCTCCGGGGTCCGGCCCAACCCCCGAATAAACAGCGACAACTGATCTACCTGACGAGTCAATGTGGCGATCTGCTCAGCGTGGGTAGGGGTCCGAACACAGGCAGCCCAATCGGTCATCGTAACCGAACCTGGAACCATGTCTCCAAGAAAGAAAGTGGCCCGAGTCTGGGGACCGATGGTACGAGGTACCCACCAAGTCCTGAAAGCCTCACTCGTACTGGGGCCTGTGGAAAGCATCCGACCGTCCTCCCCGGCGAGCATGATCTCCGAGGGCTGAGAATCCAGCGGCCAGAAAGTAGTGAAAGAAAGGGAGTGCGGGATGCGGATCTCTCCAGTGACGCATCTGAATGCGCGCTCTCCCAGGTACATAACCCATCCTCCGACACTCTGTAAAGTGAGGCGACGGGTGGAAAGTGCAAACTCCGGACCGGAGGGATATCCATCGGTGAACCCCACATCCAAATGCTCCGAGAGATAGGGAGTCCAGACGACCTCCGCAGCCGTGATCAGCTCCAGCTGGATGCGACAGTGTGCGAAACTGCCAGATACCGGGATCTCCTCCAGCGTGCTATGATGCCATCGTCGACCCCGGGGATAGGTGTCCGGGCCAAGGGTAGTGATAGGCCTCAGACATGGCAGCCGCTCGTAAGCCCAGAACTGTGAATAGAAACAAGGCAAGGCATGAGTCACTATCAAATACAGAAAAGAGATGAAAGGAAAAGAAATACTGTAAGAGAGAGGAGGAGGGGACTCACCAACAGAAAGTGGTAGAAGTCGAGCCAGGCATCAGTCTGTCCCTCTGAGCGTAGGCGCATACCGTGGAGGAAATAGGCAAAGGTGAATGACCCCCAGTCATAGTCACTGATGCGGTCCACGTCTCTGACCGCTCCCACGACGCTGAAATGAATGGTGGAGGAATTGTTCCCTAGGAAACAACCCCTCATGATCGTCAGGAACAAGCGTCGGAGTAGGATCTCCCGGGTACCCTGATCCGCTGGAATAGGCAGCGCGTAGAGACCCCCAACTGCATCAACAGCCAAGGCACCAAAACGAATACTGCGGGCCTTAAAGACCCGGTCCTCAGCAGCAAAGCCCAATAAAGCCCGGACCGCCGCCGGAGTGATGTCGAGATCCAGAGGGACACGGGACCCAGTGAACTCGATCCCCGTGATATACCGCCAATCCCAAGGGGTCAGCACAACCTCACAGTCCAGAAGATGAAGGGACTGGGTCTGATGAAACCACCTCTCGGACAGGGCCCGCATATAGCCCCAGGGGCACTGGCGGGGAATGATGGTGAAGAAGTGGCGAAAACCCCAGGAGTCCACCACCGCGCGGTAATCATCGTGCAAGGCCGCGTAGAGGGAATAAATGTTGAACCAGTTACCCCTCGGCTGGGTAAACTCAGGCACCTGTGAAAATCACCAATGGGTCAATCCAGATAGAACCGGAAATTGAGAAATCAAGAACAAATGAAAAGCCGAATCGAGGATACCTCATTAGCCATAAGGGATGCCGAGGGATGACGGCTGAGATCCCGACCCAATAGGTCGGGTATCTGGACAGAGGCGCCAGATAAGGCGCGATGAGAAGGGGGAGCCGGTGTGCTGGAAGACGGCCCCTCCACCGCAGCCTCCGGAGGAACAACCTCCTCAACGTCCGGATGATCAGGACGGATGACAGCCTCCGTCAAGCGACGAGCCTGACGGGTCCGAGGAGGAATAGGGGCAGGTGCAGCCCTACGACGGCGAACACCCGAAGTCCGAGAGGCGGAGGAGCTACTGGGCGCATCACGATCCATAGCTGGAATAGAACGGGCAAGAAAGAAGGTAAGTTCCCTTTTAAAATTATGTAATGAACATTCTAAATTTCTAGCCTCATCATACGATTAATGCAACATGATGCGTGGTTATGGTAAAAAAAAAAAAAAAAAAAAAAAAAAAAAATCGGCAGAGTTCCGTTTGTAAAATGGACATCCCAGGCATAAGCCAAACGCGTTTTCCATCAATCAAAGCCTCAAACAGATTTAAATTGCATTCATATGTGTAATTACAGCATGTAATGCATGATTTTCTTGCAGAAAAGGAATAACAATATGTGGGACCGCCTCATGAACATAAAATAGGACTCACGCAGTTGATACATAGCATGTATATATGATGGTATATTGCATAAACATTGTGAAGCATACATTTTATGTCTAAACATGCAAATAGTCAAATGTATAGAAAAACATTGACGAAATTGAAAAGTGACCGGTCAAAGTGTTACCTGTAGCGCGTAGATCGATCCTACCGGAGCAGTTTTTGCAGGGAAATTGAAAAAATCGACAAAAAGCCTTTGCGAACAAGAAAAATCGAGAGAATCTCTGAGGATTGCAAGTTGAAAGTGACAGATCTGGAGGAGGCGCGTTGGTTATAAGGCCCGATCTTGGCCGCAGATGTATCTGCGGCTGGCCGCAGATCCATCTGCGGCTGGCCCTGGTGGGCCCCACCTTGCTCCATTGAAGCCATTTGATGTGTTGAAGTGAAAAGTTTACGCGATGGGCGACCGGCGACGATACCCGGCCCCGACATGACGATCGACCGGCGACGATAACCGGCGATCACGAGATGGATGTCCGGCGACGATAACCGGCTCCGACAAGATAACCAACCGGCGACGATAACCGGGGGTTACGAGATGGGTGACCGGCGACGATACCCGGCCCCGACATGACGATCGACCGGCGACGATAACCGGCGATCACGAGATGGATGTCCGGCGACGATAACCGGCTCCGACAAGATAACCAACCGGCAACGATAACCGGGGGTTACGAGATGGGCGACCGGCGACGATACCCGGCCCCGACATGACGATCGACCGGCGACGATAACCGGCGATCACGAGATGGATGTCCGGCGACGATAACCGGCTCCGACAAGATAACCAACCGGCAACGATAACCGGGGGTTACGAGATGGGCGACCGGCGACGATACCCGGCCCCGACATGACGATCGACCGGCGACGATAACCGGCGATCACGAGATGGATGTCCGGCGACGATAACCGGCTCCGACAAGATAACCAACCGGCGACGATAACCGGGGGTTACGAGATGGGTGACCGGCGACGATACCCGGCCCCGACATGACAATCGACCGGCGACGATAACCGGCGATCACGAGATGGATGTCCGGCGACGATAACCGGCTCCGACAAGATAACCAACCGGCAACGATAACCGGGGGTTACGAGATGGGTGACCGGCAACGATACCCGGCCCCGACATGATGATCGACCGGCGACGATAACCGGCGATCACGAGATGGATGTCCGGCGACGATAACCGGCTCCGACAGATAACCGACCGGCGACGATAACCGGGGGTTACGAGGTGGGTGACCGGCGACGATACCCGGCCCCGACATGACAATCGACCGGCGACGATAACCGGCGATCACGAGATGGATGTCCGGCGACGATAACCGGCTCCGACAGATAACCGACCGGCGACGATAACCGGGGGTTACGAGATAGGTGACCGGCGACGATACCCGGCCCCGACATGAATATCGACCGGCGACGATAACCGGCGATCACGAGATGGATGTCCGGCGACGAAAAACCGGCTCCGACAAGATAACCAACCGGCGACGATAACCGGGGGTTACGCGATGGGTGACCGGCGACGATACCCGGCCCCGAACGAGACGATAGATTGGAAGAGGGAACCCAAAGACTAACAAACACGGTCAAGGGGTTGATACATTGACACTCTTACGAATGTCTTGCATGCATTACATCTTATGTTGCATCATAAGCTATATGTGTGGCATCATGTATGTACTGTCATTCTTACGCACTGTCATTCATGCATCGAGTGTCTATTTCTTTATCTTGTTCATTTCATTTATCATTTCATAAACATGATAAAGAGGGGCAGCTGTAGACACCCAAATTTTGCGTTTCCTTCTACTAACCATGACAGGAGGGCGAAATCGTCAATTGAACCGGCTTGCGGGAGCAAAGGAGCGGGCACAAGGGCAAGCGCCCGGCACCGCCGCAATGTTTTGGGCAACCCAAGTTTACGTGACAATAAAGCCGTCCGAGGCAGGCATTTCCGAATGAGGTGGCACGTCTCCCGGAAATTCCCGGACTGCAGAATACGAGCCTGTCAGCGAAAACCGACGTTGCGGCACGAAAATCGAGGCGTGGCACGAAAATCGAGAAAGTCAAGCCCGCCAGCCGCGGATAGATCTGCGGCCAAGTGGGTGCGCCAGCACGGAAACCAGGAAATCAGCACTACCAGCTGAGTGCGATGGGAGGCGTGCCAGCTGGCCAGCCTATTTAAGCCCAGCTTCGGGCAGCATACAAGAGGTTGGAAGAAAATTGAAAGAAGGAGAATTCCAGCAGAAAACAGCAGCAAAGAATCGGAAATAGAGAGGAAAAACACCATAATTTTTGCAACAAAATAGGAGAGAAAGGAAGGAAAAAGTGAGGATTAATATCTCTTGAGTTGATTGTATCACATATATTTCTCCTTCTATTCAAATACATCAAGTTCACATCCATTTGGATATCAATTGCAAGGTGAAATCTCTTTTATTATATCAATTTCTATCATATCATTTGATTGAATTAAATGTAGATTTCACGTAAATTATTGTGGAACAATGGATTAGGAATTATTAGAGAGGGTTCCATCGGAACAAAATTCTTCCTAATAATCCGATGATATTCATTGGGTGAGGTTTTGCTAGTTTATGACGATAAATACATTAGGTGGAATTGATCTATTTAGATTGTTAATTTTGAATCATTGTGGGGCGTTAAGCAACCCGTTGTCAGTTATGTTGTTGTATCTACTTGATGTTTGTGAGAAATTATGGTTGTGAGCCTAGGAGAGCGACCCCGTGGTCCAAATCCGATGATGGACGTTTTGATGTATGTGATAGATTCAAGATGCTCGTTTTGTAACATGTAACCATTGGGCCTTAAAACGACGCTAAGGCGAGGATCGGGTTTAAGGCCCCGAAATAGTGAAATTTGTGATCGTAGGCGTTTGGGGTTATTTTGATGGCTTACATGCCCATGAATAGCCCCAACGCATTTTAATGCTTGATTTGATTTATGAGACGAAATTGATTTCAAGGCTAAAAGATTAAGATTTTCATAAAATCAATCAAAGTAGGATATTAGAATCACGAGGTTAAAATTTGAGAAATGTTAATGAATGTCGATTCCTATCTAACGAGAAAGCTAAAGAAAATCGTTTTCAAACGTCACCAAATTTGATTTTATGAAAATAAGTAATGTTTTATTAAACCGTTGTACATAGGGTTAAAGAGATCCTAGAAATTGCCCATCATTTTATGAAAGCAACGTATAGATCTCGATTCCTATTTTGACGAAGGTTTAAAACTTGTGTTTTGCCAAAACGACACCTAATGAAAATCTCATAGTGTTGACAAATAAAAATCAAATCTCTCTTACAACGAACCAAGCTTTCTCGTATAAATTAAAAGACATTCCGAAGCGTTCTCAAATTAAAACACGGTTTTCCCTAAAAATCCAAATGATTCTTTCATACAAGCCCACCACGACATTCACATAGGCACACACACACACACACACCCACACGCACATTCATGAGTTAAAGGATAGGAAAGCATCAAGATTGCGGTAACCGTGTTTCACGGAAGTCGAGGGGTGCCTAACACCTTCCCCTCACTTAAGCAAGCCCCCGAACTCTATGAATCTCGATTCGCAGACCAATTAATTCGGAGTCACACATGAGCCAGCGATTTATAAAAAACGAAAACTCGGATGAGTTGGTACATCCATTTCAAACATACCAACTGGCGACTCTGGTTAATTGGCTCATCATAAAAAGCGATCTTTCAAAACCCCGTCAACCTCAATGCCGACCTTTTCCAAAAATCATCTAAACCAAAAGGCTAAAAATCGGAAAAGGACAAACAGTCGCAAGACTAGAAAGCGAGAAAACCCGGCGTCGACAATCATCATAGTATCTTGTGTATGATGAGTTATACTTTGACATGTCCCTTAAGACCTTTAGGGTATATCAAAGGGTATGATTGGGTATAATAAGTTGTACATGGAGATAGGTGAATGATCAACAAAGAATCTACCTCAACTAGTAAAAGATGTGAATGTCCTATGTGATTCGATAAATGACAACTCAGTAGTCCTTGACCAAGGCAGAATGAAATTAGAAAGGAGTTTCTAATTTGCATTATTTAGAGTTGTGCATTTGGGAATCCAAATACATATAATTAAACAAAATAAGACTTGACAGTAAATCCATGTCTTATATTTAATTGGGACATTCTATGGTATAAGAATTGAATTGTACGGTAATTATGCACTGAAAGGTTCTTTTGTGATTAATGTTGAAATCTATATTATTTAGAAAGTCGTTGATCGCTAAGGGGGCTTACACTTATTGTAGAATAAATATTATTTATTTAAATGAATTAAATAGTTTAATTTATTTATTTAAATATAATTAGAATTGTTCTAATTGATTTATTTACAACCGGTTTAATATGGAGAACCTAAAGGGTCACACCACAAAAGGAAAAATATTTATTTAAGAAGTAAATGGAATAATTGTAATAATAAGTTAAGTGTATTTAATTTAGTCTCTAGAGATATAATAAATTAAATAGCTTAATATTTATTATTTAATATTTTGAAAATATTAAATATAAATTAATAAGAGGAGTCTTATTATTATTATTACTATTATTATTATTTAATTCCTAATAGGAATTGAGAATTAATTAATAGAAGTACTCTCACATGAATTCCTAATTGGATTAGGAGCATAATTAATTAAAGGAGTTTAATTATAATAGAAACCCTAATCCTAAATAGTTTAGGGAAGGGTTATTCCTACATCTATAAATAAGAGGAGTCTTATTATAGATTAGGGTTACACACTCTTGCATTAGATTGTGGAGAGTACTTGCAATTTCTATAGAGATAGAAACTAGGGTTTTGCCAACACCCAACTTCTTGAATACCTATTCTTCCTTGGTGGATCACCTCTAGAGGCCAAACACTTGGGTGGCTAATGTTGATCAAAGGAAGGAATCTCATCGGTGGAATTCGAGGAGAACACGAAGGACTAGGAGTTGAACTTGTACCCGAGGAAGCTTTGATCCTCGGGTATACTTCTTATTCTCTTTCTCTTTCGTTTAATTGATAATTGAACACAAGGATAGATCATGCTGATGGTTTGTATTAAAATTTTAAAATCCGTTTTATCACGCTTCCACTCTATTTATGTAATTTTATTGCATGTTTGCGTTATATACAATCCTAACAGTGGTATCAAAACCTAATTCTTGTGTTAATTATTGATTGTGATGATTCCATGTATGAATTGATATACGATACGATCGGATTTTTGGGCTGGAATTTTTTTTTCTAATTCTGCATCACGGCGCGGCCGCGCCGCTTCCAGTTCATTCTGGAGCGCGGCCGCGCCCGAATCCAGAAAACGTTTCTAGGGGCGCAGCGCGGCCGCTCCGCTCCTAGTTCAATTTGGAGTGCGGCCGCGCCGGTGTATAGAATTTGAATTTTTTTTTGTTTTCTCAATTAACATAAATGGTTTATTTAATTGATAAAAGTTTAAAATAAAGATGTTTATTTTATCTGGAATAGGATTTCAGATTGCTAAAATTAAAGGAGTTTAATTTGATTTTGGTTTTTGATTAAAATAAAAGAGTTTATTTTGTTTCAAAACTAAATATTAGCAAAACTTTTGCCCATTAATTGATATCAATGCATATATGGAATGATTTTATTATTAATGAGATGAATGTTATTTATTGATACATATAGAGATATGTATGATAATAAATAGGAATTGATTATGGACTATTGACCAATGTGTGATTGGAATTATTTTAGAGGATACTTGAATGTATGAGTTTTATAAATGGGGTCTGCGTACCTCGTCTTCTCTAATTTTTTTTAATGTAAATTCTATCTCCCTCCTATGTACTTTCCCTTGACTGCTGATCAAGGTTTCTATTTATTGTAAATAGTTTTTGTAATAGGACTAGTTAGAATTAATTTTGAAGAATTGGAGACAAAAGAGCAAGGAGCGCTTGAAGACCTGTTTGTATTGGAGCCCATGTTTAAATAAAATAGTTATATTTAAATTTAATTCTTGCACCCTAGGTTTGACCTTTTGGTTCACTTGGTAGCTCTAGTGAACCAAACTAGAATAAAAGTCCATAATCAATCCGGGTAGAACATAGTATTCTATATGTGCATGCTAACTATATATATATTATATATTTTCCAACATTCTTCGAATGTTAAATAATATGACGCGTATTTTATATATATATGTGCATGCGCGCTAAACAAGATGAGACTAATAATAATAAACCCCTCAAAGAAATCATATTAAGTCCTAAGCGTTCAAAGATATTCAGAATATCGAACGTCACCTTCTAGCATGGTAAAGCAATAGAGTATTAAATGTTTAATATGAGTTTGTTGTGTCACCACAAAGCAAGTATTAAATATTTAAGATGTTGCTTTATCACATTTGATGTTTATTAAGGAATTGAACATTACTGTTTTGTTGTGTCACCACAAGGACGATATTTTTCTCTTCACATATATGGAAGTACTAGGATGGACTTAACTTGGATAATTTTGATTCGGATGTGTCACCACTTGATCAAAATAATCTAAGAGGCAAAATACAAGGAGTTACATAGTGATGTAATTGACAATAGTTGTCTACCTATTTATTTATATATCGTTTGTTGTGTCACCACAAGGCTATATACATTTGAAATGGGATCCTTAATCTCACTAGCAAATCTTTAATTAGAATTACCGAACAATATAATGAGGGTAATATAGTTTGTTGAAAAAGTGAGAGATACCAATTTAAATAAAGACCAAATTTATTTTGATGATTAATAAAATGAATGTATGCTAAAATGTTGTCTATTTCATATGCAGAATTTAAAAATGTCAAATTCACTATCACTGCGTAGCATACTTGACGCTAACAAACTGACCAGACCGAATTACACGAATCTGAGAATTGTTCTCATTGCTGAAAAGATTTCTTATGTCCTAAATTCGCCTGTCTCTGCAAATGTTGCAGAAACAGCCTCTAAGGAGAAATTGCTACTTTCATAAAGTGGTAAGATGATGCAATCTTGGCTCAATGCATCATGCTCGCATCCATGAGTAACGAGCTTCAGCGTCAGCATGAAACTATGGATGCTCCTACTATATCATTGCACCTCAAAGACTTGTATGATGAGCAAAGTAGGACTGCAAGATATCAGATATCTAAGAAGCTCTTCCGATCTCGTATGACCGAGGGCACTGCCCTTGAGACTCATGTGCTTAAGATGATCAATCTGATTGAACAACTTGGACAGTTTGGGTTCGTGATGAATGGGGAGTTAAGTCAAGATTTGATCTTGCAGTCACTACCGGACACATTCTCACAATTTGTTGTGAATTTTCACATTAATAAGTTGGACGTCAGCTTTCCTGAGTTACTTAACATGCTGAAAACTACTGAAGGTCACTTCTCATCCAACAAGAACCAAGTCTTACTAGTGGATGATTCTTCGAAGAAAAGGAAGAGGCCCAAGGTATCTTCTGAAAAGAGGCTAAACAAGAAGGCTAAGGGCGAGGCGAAGACAAAGGATAAAAAGAAACTGATCCAGATAGCAAAGGAATTTGCTACCATTGCAATAAGCCGGGACACTGGAAGAGGAACTACAAGGAGTATCTTGCGGACCAAAAAAAGCTTGGAGAAGCTTCGACTTCCGATCTAGGTTGGTTCATGATTGAAATTAATTTTTCTAAAAGTCAAAATTCTACTTGGGTATTGGATACCGGCTATAGTTCCCACATATGTAATAATATACAGGGACTAAGCAGAAGTAGAAAGCTGAACAAGGATGAAGTCGTCCTACGAGTGGAAAATGGAGCAAAGGTTGTTGCATTAGCTGTAGGAACTTATTGTTTAGCACTGCCTACGGGAAAGTCCATTAGTTTAAATAATTGTTATTATGTTTCAACACTCATTAGAAACATTATTTCAATTTTTGTATTGGATATGGATGGTTTTGATATTATAATAAAGAACAACAGTTGTTCTATTTATAATAAAAATATTTTATATGTTGTTGGCAATTTACTGAATGGACTTTACACACTTGACTTGCATGAAAATATACTTCAAATTGAACAAACTAAGAAAAGAAAAAGAGATGATGTTAATTATACCTTTTTGTGGCACTGTAGACTCGGTCATATAAATGAAACAAGATTAACCAAGTTGCATAAAGATGGGCTTGTAGAGCTATCTAATTACGAATCATATCCAACTTGTAAATCTTGTCTCATGGGTAAGATGACTAAATCCCCTTTTAGTGGAAAAGGAGAAAGAGTTATAGAGTTGTTGGCGTTGGTACACACAGTCGTATGTGGACCTATGACAACGAATGCACGAGGAGGGTATTCTTATTTTATTACTTTCACTGATGATCATTCTAGATTTGGATATGTGTATTTAATGAAATACAAATCTGAATCGTTTGAAAAGTTCAAATAATTTAGAAGTGAAGTAGAGAAGCAAACTGGTAAGAGTATTAAGATTCTTCGATCGGATCGAGGAGGGGAATACTTAACCAATGAGTTTCTCATTTGTCTCAAAGAAAATGGTATAATATCACAATGGACTCCACCAGGGACGGCGCGGTTGAATGGTGTATCTGAAAGGAGAAATCGAACATTGTTGGACATGGTTCGTTCCATGATGAGTTTTACCGACCTTCCAGTATAATTCTGGGGTTATGCCCTAGAATCGGTTGCATACCTACTTAACAAGGTACCTACCAAATCCGTCCCAAAGACTTCATATGAGTTATGGACAGGGAGGAAACCAAATCTTAAGTATGTTAAGACTTGGGGTTGTCCAGCTTATGTCAAAAGGTTTGAGCATGATAAGCTGAAGACTAGATCTGACAAATGTAGATTCGTGGGATACCCTAAAGAAACATCAGGGTATTATTTCTATCATCCTACTGATCAAAAGGTGTTTGTTGCAAAACACGCTGCATTCTTGGAAAAAGAGTTTATCCTTGAAGGGGTCAGTGGGAGTAAGATATATCTTGAAGAAATTCAAGAACCACAAAATACTACGGATCAAAGTCAGGTACCTAACAAATTAAGTTAGTAGTATCAAACAAAACATAATCACAATTCTTACTTTGCACAAGAAATATGAAAACACTATCAACAATGCAAATAAGAATTTGAAAAGAATCATCAAAAACTTCAACTCCTGAGAAGGACATAACAATGTCTGGCATGTTCCTCATAATGACACGAAAAACTCTTAAATGTTTCCTTCTAAACGATACTCGGCATAGCATAACACACTGCAAACTCCTCGTAACACCTCCTTGGAAACTTAAATTTTTGATCTCCCTTAATCAAGAACATGTCCACCTCAACACGATGCTCTTCCACACGAAGAACAAATTCTTCCAAAATGCTAACTAGAACAAAACCAACTAAATTAGCAACTAAAGCAAAAACACAATCAAAATTTCTACCTAATGACATAAACATATAGGTAATAAAATAAACGTAAGAAAAACTATGAAAAATTCTATATCCTCCTGGATCAAAAATCAACACGTATAACTCTTCATGTAGCATAAACTCCCATTCATGAATCCCCGGATCAAAAATCAATGTGATGATCTCGATCATTCGTACGAACTCCTATTTCGTTGCACCGGGATCAAATAAGAATCTTCGAAACTTTCCATGGCGCAATCGCAAACGTACTTGAATTCCTAGATTAAACATAAAACAAAACAAATCAATAAGTTCCTTTTGTCTAATCACAAAAAAATCAAATAACTCAAATTTATATGCATGGTCTACTAGAACAAAATTCAAAATACTTCCCTGTAGATGATCTATGCATTGCTCAAATTGTTTTGCACAACAAATCATGCTTTTCTCCTCGATGAGTATGAACCCATCCCGAATCTGCAAAACAAAAATAACCTTCCCCATTCCATTGCCAGTAACACATTCAAAACCAAATAATTGCATCAACGGAATTGAAAGATCACAATCAATCTCACAAGAAGAAAACTCAATAGCAAAATTATGATGTTCACAATCAAACTTAACAAGTGCTAAAGAATTTTTCCAAGTATAGATTAAAGTTTGAATATCATCAAAACAGATAATAACAAACTTCCTCATGAAAGAATGCAACATATGATTTATTATGAAAACATTTAATGCACTAGCTAATCCGAACGATTTAACTAGACCTGTATGTAAACCATATCCTACTCCAATCCGATGATAAACATTTTTCAAATCAAATTCAAATGATACCAAATCATGCAATGAAGATTTCTCTACTGAAGAATCATGATCACTGCCATTATCAATTAATAACATGTCCTGTAAAGATTAATTTATATGAAAACAAGGATATCAACACGGAACACTAGAATGAATTCTTTGAAAATATGCACGTTGGCAATGAGAATATACCAAACGATAGTAAGAACACCGACAATGAGAATACAACGCATGCTCATAAACTAACTCAACAAATATGAAATATCCTCCGTAGTTTATGATAAAGACGATTTTACCTTCAAAATAGTCAAACACAAATTTACCAAAGGAATCATGCAAAACATATTTTAAATAACTCATGAAAACACTAGATGCTTCAGTTAATCTAACAGAAATAACTATCCATCTATACAAATCACATGTCAAAACAACTTTCCATTTATCACATTCTTTCGTGCTAATTTGATTAGGCATAAACATCACATGGTCATTATTAAATGTAGATAAAACACAAGTACTATGCAATTTATCAAACATATTATCTAAGTAAAGAAAATAATATCGATACTTGTTTACCAATTCAAAATCGATGTACAAGCTTAATGTCCTTTCCTCCTTAGGTGCTATGATCTCGCAAACAGCACACGAACTCATGCTTTTTTCCACGATACCCAACTCCAAAAACTCTTCAATCCGCCTTTGTGACTCCGTCGTCTCTTCGGGAATACTATAAGCTAATTGGTATGGAATGATAGTTTGAGATATGTTATCAACAACCTGTACAAGAGACAAACAGAACTAGACACAGAAGAATTAGTCTCGTTAGTATTCAAAAGCGCTGTCTTATACGAATGTACAGTCATTGGCTTTTCAAAACATAAAACTCTTTCCAACTCACTCTCTTTTTCATAGTCACTCTTTTATCTCTCTTCTTTAAGCTCACTCTCTCGTTTGTTTTCACTCTCGCTTTTATTTTCACTTTCATTCTTTTTAATCTCTCTATTTTCTTCATTCTCATTTTTCTCAAACTTTTCTTTTCCACACTCAATCTTTTTTTCAATTTCTTTTTGTCGATCACTTTCAATTTCACATGTATTTCTTTTACAATATCATGGACTTCATCTCGAACATTGGAATCCAATAGCTCTCCTTGGACTACATATTCTCTTTCCTCGTCTTCCTTCCTCGACTGAGCTTTATCATTATATGCCTGAAGAAGCTCTTGGGCATACGAATTACACTCCTCTAACATATTACGAAACAATGCCATGATGTCCTCTTTCAAATCCTTAGAAAATACTCGTACTCTATATACCTTAGGAGTTTCTTGGGGTTGTTCTCGAGCTCTATACGCCTTAGGAGTATTTTGTGGCTTTCTCCAATGCGACTCTTCATGCCTTTGAATCCTCATGTCATCATCCCAAGTTGATTGCCTTGGACGATGATCCATATGTCGTGTAGATTGAAAATCCTCCATCCTATTCAACTGAACTGGAACAAACCACTTTCTCATGATATTTTTCAATTCCTCCCACGTCTCGATCGGACGATCTCCAAATCTTCTCCTTCTAAGTGAAAATTCATCCCACCATGTAACTGCAAGATCAAAAAAAATCTCGGATTGCTAGTTTAAACTTCCTATACTCAGAATAGCCATGGCAGTCAAACTCCCGCTCCTTCCTTTTCTCCTATCTCAAATAAGCATCAGGATCATTCCTACCTTGGAAAGTATTCTTTCGAGACCCATAAGTACTTCCACAATTATAACCATACATTTTTTTGCTGCAAAACAAAGGTTAATACATAAAGAAAATTTTTCTCACACACTCCCTTACGTGTTTCGCTCAACAATGTATCGCACAATTATGAAATCACTCGTGTATCACTCAATTTGGCTTTTACCCTCAATTAAGCTCACAACTCTTGCCTTTTACCACTTAATATTCTCTCTAATAGGTTCTTTTTGAATTCACCAAACAATTTCACAGTTTTACTATTAAATTCAACAAGAACTTATCACGAACAAAATGTATAAGGTATGAATATCTCAGTGATGGCAAGCAATCAATCACAACAAATAATAATATTTTTTTTCAACAATAGCAATCAAACAAAATAACTGAATTTTTTTTCTCTACTCTTTTTTTCTCTTCAACAAGAAAAGTAAAGGATAAGTAACCTGCTAGGAACTTAGCTCTGATACCAAATGATAGAATCCACGGCACGCTTGCGTGAGGTGGTCGTCGCCCAGATCGTTTCCAGCAAGTTATAAGGTGGAACGCTCACGACACCTTAACCCAATGCCTATAAAGAGACAAGAACCTTGGTATAATTGATCACACAAGGAAGCTGCTGTAATGCCCGTGAATTTTTAAGTGTCATTATTAATTAAATATATAATTTAATTTCTAATGAGTTAGTTTGTGTGCTTATTTAAACCTTTGTGCGCATTGGTAGACTACGTGACTAGGTAATTGATTGAATTAAATTGATTAAAGGGCGTCACTAATAGTATAGTTAAATTAGTGATCAAGCCCTAAGGTTTAATATCAATAAATTGATAAAGTATTTACTAATTAAATAGTCAATTAAATTGAATATAGTTAGTAAATTAAATTGAGTAAATTAATTAATAAAAGTATTAATTAATGAGAATATTATCAAATTGAATAATAAAATTTAATAGTCCAATTAGTAATCAATTACTAATTGACTAACTTATTTTATTAATGGACTAAGACCAATCATTTATTTAACCATGAATGGAGTAGTTAATAGTGTGACAAATTAATTAATCAATCATTGGGTTAAATTAAATGATCCAATATTACATTAAATAAATTTGGTTTCATTAGTCCAATCACTTAATTTTAAAGCCCAATGTGTATTTAATGTATAGTCTAAAACCTAGCCTACTTGGTAATTTAAAGGTGTAACATTAAATGATTAATTGTAGCATGTTGGGGACAATATTTTTGGGACAAAACTCCTAGTATTTTCGGCAATGAGAGAAAGAGTGAGAGCAAGTTGCTTTTCAAATTTTATTTTATTTAATTAACTAGCTTGTGTTGGAGGTTGTGTGCTAGACTTAGTGGTGTAGTCTCCTAAGTTGTCAATTAGCCACCCTACATCAAGTCTACACACTATCTTAATAATGGTAAAATATATACTTACATTTCCTATATGTAATATTATTGTAAGTATACCTCCCTTGGTTAGTCATTTGAGAGAGAACACTTGCATTTTATTTTCTTTTATCTCCTAAGAGAGTTGAGAGCATTTGAGAGAAAAAATATTTTGAGTCACCAAGTTAGTGAAGGAGTTCTATCTAGTTCATGTCCTCCTACACAACATACTTTGGGAAGAAGAGAAAAGTAGCCATCAAAAGCAAAAGATAAGAAAATCCCTAGAAAACTCTAATTTTACTTTTCTCTTGATTTTCATGGTGCAAATGTTAAGTTTAAGTTCTAAATACCTAGAATCTTGCTAGATATATTTATATAGGATGTCATATAGTTTAAATATGTAATGGTAAGAGTTTATGTAGAAAAATCTAACAAAATGCTTGAAATGATTTTTACCGACGGTTAGAGCGTGACTTGTTCAAAGAAATTACACATTTTTAACTCTATAAATTATTTTTGGGATTTTAAATTTTCTAGAAATATATGGGTAAGTTAAAAACAAAACCTAGTTGGAATCATTTAAAAAGAAGTTGAAACGAGTGAGTTATGGATTTTTGACCAAAACACCCCATTGTCAGAAAATATGTATGAACAGTCTACTTCCGGGCTGATTTCAGTATACAAAACTTGTGTAAATTTGCATTTTCATGATAGAATCTTGTAGTTCGGAAAGCTACGATTCCAACGAGACTGACTAGACATCAATCGGAGTTGTATATCTCAAGTTATTTAAGTTTTGGCCAAGGACCCCAAATCTAGAAACAAAATCCGAAAATACTAAAACCCCCTGTCGGTTCACTATTCACTGAACCTTAGCAATTTTTCAGCGACCGGTTAGGCACTATTCCGGCCGGTTACGGCGACGCCGTTTGGACCCAAATTTTTCTAAAATCATGTAGAATATTATCATATTTATTTAGTAACTTTTCAGTGTGCTTAAGTGATGTTTAGTTTAATTAGCAATTAAAACCTATTTAAATCATTTAAACATTATTAAATGATAAAGGTTAATAGTACTAATTAATTATTAAACTAATTAAATATTGTTTAAGCGTAATTAACTATTTAATTATTATTTAATCAATATTAAGTAATAATTAAATAGAATTAGTGATAATATTGTCACGCCCCCGAAATCCACCTGCTAGCTTCTTTTAGCTAGGTCAGACTTCGTGCTGACTTGTATAACCTTATTCAAAATATTCATTAACTTAAAGGTAATGTACACGATAAGTTTCTATATAATCTCGTAATATAATTGATTTGAATCGTATATAGAAATCTTGACTTCTAATAATCAGAGTATAATGCGGAAAAGTGATAATATTATAATATCATTCTTTCGTGTTACATCATTCTCAGATTACTTGTTCTTATTAAAAATAAGCCCTAAAAGACTTAACAACAAATCTCCATTTATCTATCCGAGACTTGCAGTATTAGCAACCAGGCAGTTCCCAGGAAAGAGGGTGCTTTCCGTTAAAATGGCGTGCAATTAGATGACCTAACCCCTTTCCTCGTCAGAACTTTATAGACATTGCCAATATTGTTAATGTAACATAGTTAAAATGACTTCTACATCTTCAACTTAAATCTTTATACCTCTGTAACAAATCTGGTGTTCAAGCTTAACTAGTTAACCACCTATTAGATATTCCATAATATATAACTTCTACCTATCCAAGGTTCATAGTATCCCACAATAGAAATAGTTCTCGTCCGAACGTTAACTGTGTTTGGATACCCTCACTTGGATATATAGATTTATATGATGTATATCTCTTTCATATCAATAGTTTCTGTCTATATGACATTCACAGTATTAATGATAAGATTGTCCCTAGAACTGAGGGGCGCATTCCAGTAAAGATGACACCTTACTGGCGCTCATTACGTGTAACCCCAGAGCTTATAGAACTCTCAATATCATTCAATACTCTCATTCAGATGTATAGTTCGTATGGATACTATACTAATTTAGTACAACTATTCTAAACAATTTAAAGATCATAGTATAATGCAATTGACATAGAAAAAGGTGATAATATATTACAATAGTATTAAGTTCGGTTACATCGTTCTCAGTATCAAGTTTCGTATTACAACAAAGCCTTAAAAGAATTGAATTTATACAAATGATAAGGTAAAACTAATTAACACAGTCGTTTCCCTTTGGTCATCTCTGAAGTTCCAGATTTATCATTTAAGACTGCAAAAGAGAATATATGCAAGAATGATCTACAAATGCTCAGCAAGTTTATTTGAAAACGTAAACACAATGTGTTTGAGTTGAAAGATTTCAAAGATGTATAATTCAGGGTTCTATACATGAACCATATATTTCAATTAGTTCTATCAGTCTTCAATGACTTAGAACCGCTTGATTTCGGATATCTGGTAGGGGATCAGCCTCACCAATATCGTAGGAGTATGCATATCATCCTATAATTTTGTGTCGATATATAATCAACATTTACCGGCACCTTATATCAAGGTGTTTCAGTTCACCTTACATCAAGGTGTTCCATTTCTCAGTAAAAGATGTCGTACCAAAATAATTTGGTTTGACACAACAATTTACGCTCGAAAAAATAATATATGAATAATGATTCATTTCTTAAGTTTTGCTGAACAAGAAGCAATAACTTCACAATAATTGATAGCAAGATGTAATAGACTTGCTTAAATGTAACAAGGTTAGAAGACTTGCCTCGTATATCTTTTACAGTTGATATACTATCTAAACGTTCGTCGTATATCCTATACGATTATAAGTTCATGTAGACTAATTAAGCATTTAACGATTAAATCTTTTAAGTTTTATTTCGGTTATTATAACCGCTTATAAATAAGACTTCTTGTAACGAATGCGATTTTTGTGATTAAATAAAAATATTTATTGAGTTATATAAATATTTTTGTTAATTTATTTATTGAGTAAAATAAATAATTTATAAAGTTATGGTGAAAGAATTTATGTTAAATGTTTTTTTTTAAATGTGATTGGATGTGATTATTCTAATTTATAATTAAATTAGATGATTAAATGATTTATTTGAATAAATAATTTATTTGAGTAAGATAATTTATTTGGTGTTATTGTTAGTGGTTAAATAGAATTATTAATTAATTAGTAAGGTTTAATTGAATTTATTTAATAATAAGTTTAATTAAATTAGAAGTGTGACATTTAAAACTATATGTTATAATGATTTATTAAAATAAATGAGAAAGTGTTTAATTCAGTTTTACCAAACAAGGCCCTATGACCTTTGTTTGGAAATAATGGGTTATTTTAATTTTGTTTTACCAAACAAGGCCTTAAGACCTTTAGTTAGAATAATAGATTATTTTAATTAATATTTGCCAAACAAGCCTTATGGCCTTTTGAATTTTGTAACTGATGAGTTAATAAGGAATACGTTATTATTTTTTAAGTTATCAGTTTTTATTTGTTTGTTAAAGCTTTATCAGTTAAAAAAAAAGAAGAACAGAGTATTGAGAGAGATGGAATTGAGAGCTCTGTGAATTAGAAAAGAGAGAGCAGAGCTTTGAGAGTTGAGGGAAAAGAGAGAAGTTGAGGAGAAGAACTTGGAGATTAGAGAGGAGAATTCCAAAACCAAAGGAGTATTAACCAAATTTTCTTTAGTAATAGAAGGTATAATTTTTCACTGTATTTTAGTTCTCTGTATAAAATCTATTGGTTTAAAATATGAATTTCTTGGTAGTAAATATGTTTTAGATGATTATATGATGATTATATGATGATTATAAGTTAAATTGAAGGTGTTAATTTATGAATGTATGTTTAGAATTGAGTTTTGGTTTTCATAGAGTTTTATTTCATGTATGGTATATATATATATAAAATTGATGTTTAATTTGGTTATTAATTGGTTAATTGATAATTGTTTATGATTATATGATGAAAAACAAGAAGAATGCAAGAAGAATGGTTTTAATTGGTTGAAAAATGAATTTACAGAGCTTAATTTCATGAAAATGGCCAAAACTTAAATAAATTGTTTAACAGTGAAATTCTGGGGTTTAAATTGGTTGTTTATGTGTTAGAATGATTAAAATGATTAGAAAACATGTTAGGTAAATGTTTTGTATCATATATGATGTCTGGGTATGTTGAATTTATGAGTTGAATGGTAGAATTCGTGAAATTTAGGCCTAAGCCTTCACTGTTCACGAATTAGCCGAGGAAGAAGAAGAAGTCTGCCGAGTCTCTCGCCCCGGCGAGAGAAATGCACTGACTTTCTTCGCCCCGGCGAGCCTCTCGCCCCAGCGAGAGTTTTGTTAAGAAAATCTTCGCCCCGGCGAGATTTTTGTTAAGCATTTTCCCGCCCCGGCAGTGGAACGGTATAAAAAAATAAAAAAATATATATATTTTTATTAATTTATTTTATGATTTTTGCTATGTGTTAAGACCTATAATAAAGTATTAAGTAATGAAATTCCAAGATGGTTGATACTTGTTGATTATGGTATGCTAAATGAGATATTATAATAAAATGAGATAAAGAGCAAGCCTAAAGTGCTTTTAATCTTGTGACTAATTATGTTACCATTTTATAATTAAATGTATAGGTTGTTTAAGGATCATGAATTACTTAAATTTGTAATCTACGCTTGAGGCAAGTTTTCCTCCCTTAAACTTGAAAATTATTTATAGCAAGATATTTCTTCCTTAAACTTGTTACTTTTATTTCAGCAAGTTTATTTTCTTGAACAAGTTAATTAACCTTAGCTTATTGTTATTCAAGCAAGGTTGATACCATGTTGAGTACTTATATTTTTTTCAGTTATTATATATTCGATCATTGATTGTCATTTAAATTCCAAATATACACTTGTTTGTTTGACTTTATTGATGAATTAGACTAGCAAACCCTTATTGATTCAGCTAGTCCTTAGTTGATGAGTGATTTCAAAGACTTAGAATATTTTCTATACTTGTTCCAAGCCAAGTTCCTTTTGGTACGGATTCAGATGATAAACTGAGATGAACAACCCTAATATAGGGGACTACTTACGCGACAACGTTAAAATGTTTGTGCACAATACATTGTACAAAGGGCTGATCCCCCTGAGTACGAGATGGATGGTTCATAGTCTATAAGATTGTTAAAGGTTAAGGTAGAAATACTTGATAACCTAGGACATAATTCGAGGTCTTGTGACCCTCAGATATAACTTAAAATCTTGAAATCTACTGTTCTTGATTTAAGCATTCAAACGAGCTTTCAAATCTTGATTCCTTGTTGATTGAATTCAGAAACCTATTATATCTCAGTTGATAATTAATTCATTCAAATATTATTGTTATCACACTTGTGGGCAATTGTTTGCTTACTCTTGCATTAAACTTTGCAACGAAGATAGAGAAGTCGGACGAACCGTCCACAAGTAAAGGCAAGGGCAAGATGCCAAAGTAGCAAGAGATTTATTATCCACTTGATGTTTATTTGTATCAAAGACTTATTTAATATTATGTTTTATTCCGCACAGATGTAATTAAGGTTAGATAACCTGGGATTTGTTTCATTTAGAGATTGGTGATGTAACCCCGTTTGAGGGAAGATATTTCTTTAAGTTTATTTTAATTGTTCTTATTATGGGTAAATAGTTGTGAATGATTGATATAGTGATCACCAAATCAGTGGGAATTAAGTACCCGGATTTGGGGTTGTCACACTTCTTCTACTATACATGAAATAATTTCAGCATTATAACTGCTTATAGAATGAATATTTTTCAACTATATTTAAAATAAATTGAGCATTATAACTGCTTGCAAAATGAATATTCATTTACTATGTTTGAAATAAATCGGGCATTATAACTGTTTATAAAATGACTATTTGACTATTATATTTGAGATAATTTTAGCATTATAACTGCTTATAAAATGAATATTCTTACTATATACTTGAAGAAAACCAGACATAGTAATTGCTTATAAAAGTATATTTTCAACTTTATAAGAGAAATAAATCGGATATTATAACTGCTTGTAAATAGGACTTTTGTATTATATACTTAAAATAATTTGGGCATTATAGCTGCTTATAAAAGTATATTTTTACTAAATATATAAAGAAAAATGAAAATAATAACCACTAGAGTAATACCTCTTGTAGTTGCTAGCTTTACTTCCAATCGCGTAGTGCTTCGATACTTCGAAAGTAAGTTTTATCTCACAATATCTCTTAGAATATAAATATAGAGTGTTTTTGCTCTTGAACTGCTCTTGAAAAGTAGTAAGGAATGAATGAACTGAGCTTGCTATTTATAGAAAAACCAAGTTTCACTAATTGCACGTTAGGGGCTCGACTTATTACACTTTAGTACCTAGGTTAATTACACTTTCGTACCTAGCGTGTGTCAGGCGTAAGCCCGCGTGTGCCAGGCGTAAGCACGACAAAGCAGCTTGTTAGCGTAAGCACGACAAAACGTAAGCACGACAAAACGTAAGCACGACAAAGCACTTTATTAGTTTAAGCACGACACAGCAGCTTACTAAAAATAATTTGTCAGGATGCTTTTTGCTGAAATCGTGGAAAGCATGACAAATCATTTTGTCAATGTAAGCACGACTAAGCAGCTTGACCAAAAAAAATTTATTTGACCAAATTCATCGTTTACACTATAAAATCACAAAACACCTAGTTTGAAATATCATTTGGATCTTTATTTAAGCACATATGATACAAAATTTGAATTTCATTGGGGTTTAAAATTTTAAACTTCTCGATACCTAGTTTTAGGTCACTAAATTAACCTCTAACCATATACGATCGTATTTATAAGCCTCATAAATATTCAAGGTATTACATTCACCCCTACTTGAAAGAATTTCGTCAACTTTATAACTAACTTTGGTCATTCAATATCATATTTATAAGTTCTATAAATATTCAGGATATTACAAATATACTAACTATTTATTATTTAATTAAGATTAAATAATAAATAGGGTTAAATAATTAATCTATTATTATTTAATTAATATCGAATAATGATTAAAGAGTGTTTAAGTTAATAAACTAATTATTTATTATTTAAATAAGATTAAGTAATAAATAATGATAAATACTCATTTAAATGTTATTTAATTAACATAAAAGTTAATAAATTAATTATTTGTTATTTAATATTAAAGAATAAATAAGGATAATAATTAATTAATTAATATTTAATTAATATTAAATAATAATTAAGGATAAATAAAGTTAATAAATTAATTATTTGTTATTTAATTAAGATGAAATAATAAATAAGAGGTAATAATTATTTAATTAATATTAAATAGTAATTAAATACAAATACAATTAAATTAATTATTAATTATTAATTAATTAATATTAAATAATAATACACTAATAAATTAATTATTTATTATTATAAATAATAAATAAGAATTATTAACTAATAAGTAAAGACAAATAAGATTAATAATTTGATTATTCAAATAATAAGTAAATATAATTAGTTATTATTTATTATTAAATAATAACTAAAGGTAATTAATTAATTACTATTTAACTAATATTAAATAGTAATTAAATGAAGATGGAATTAATGTAACGAATGTAATTTTTGTGAATAAATAAATTATTTATTGAGTTAAATAAATATTGTGTTAATTTATTTATTGAGTAAAATAAATAAATGATAAGTTATTGTGGAATAATTCATTTTAAGTGTAATTCTGTTAATTGTTATTTGAAGGTAATTTGATGTGTATACTCTAATTTAATTTAATAATTAAATTAGATGATAGAATAAATTAGATGATAAAATGATTTATTTGAATAAACTGAGATGAACTGAGATTAACAACCCTAATATAGGGGATTAATTACGCAATAGCGTTTAAATGTTTGTGCACAATACATTGTACAAAGGGCTAATCCCCCGGAGTACGAGATGGATAGTCCATAGTCTACATGACTGTTAAAGGTTACGGTAGAAATATTTGTTAACCTAGGACATAGTTCGAGGTCTTATGACCCTCAGATACACTTTTAATCTTGAATCCATATTCAGTTCTTGAGCTAAGCTATCTATTGCGCTTTCAGATCTTTGATTTGTTGTTGATTGATTTCAGAAAGACTATTACTTCTCAGTTAAGATCTATTCCGTTAATTATATAAATGTTATTGTTATCATACTTGTGGGCAATTTTTTGCTCACACTTGCATAAAACATTGCAGCTAAACCTGAAAAGTCGGATGAGCCGTCTACTAGCAAGGGCAAGGGCAAGATGAGCAAATGAAGATGTTTAATCTATTTGTTTTAGTTCTTTGTAATAAGACTTATTTAATTTTTATGTTTTAATTCCGCAACGATGTAATAAAGGTAGATGACCTGGGGTTTGTTTATTTAAGAGATTTTAAGTTGTAATCCCTATTGTGGGAAGATATTTCATTCAGCTTAATTTAGTTGTCCTTTATTATGGGTAGTTAGTTATGAATGAATGATATAGTGAACACCAAATCTGAGGAATTGAAGTACTTAGATTTGAGGGTGTCACAGGTTGGTATCAAAGTCGTAGGTTAAGAACCTTAGGTGGGGAACCTTAGGAGTTAGCCTTGTTAAGAAACGAAAATCTAGTGGTGTTAAAACTCTTATCGAGTTCTAAGGAATGAATTAAGGAAATTCATTGAAGGTTAATAATAAAAGACTTTATGTGCTATAACTTATGTGTTATAACTTATGTGCTTGCGAGTAATATCGAGTAGTAATTAAACTTAAAATTTTGGTGGCAGGATGACTGATATAGGAGGATCCAGTCAGGATAGGGAGGAGGAGCCCCGAGATGTTCATGTAGTCCGGGAGCAGCTAGTGCAGAGGGAGCCATCCCCGTTGATCACAGTTGTAGGTCCTGAGTATGAGCCTGAGACTGATCCTGAGGAGGATCCTGAGGAGATTGAGGAGGGGGAAGAAGACCCTGAGGAGATACCATTATCTTCCTTGGGTGTTCAGATGTATGAGCAGGTGTATGATCGCAACATAGAGTTGCAGGATAGGGTGGAGGAGTTAGAGGCGCGGGTGGCAGATCGTCAGACCACCATAAAGCAAAAGAATAATGAGATAGAGGAGCTTGACATACGTCTTGGAGACGTGGAATGGAAGCTGGTTCAGGTAGAGAGCCAGAAAGAGGAGTTATCAGCTGAGATAGAGAAACTGAAGAGTGAGCTGAGAGAAGAGTCGGTAAAGCGTGCTAGAGCCGAGGACGCGCTGCTGATCATGTAGATCATGTTGAGGACGAAATGCAGTCAAAGAAAGCCAAGATGGATGAGATGGAGCATGTTTTCCACACAGCAATGGATAGGGCATAGGATCGAGTTTTTCATTACCCAACTCAGTTCGACGATTTACCGTGGTACGTGATGGATCGCAGGACGGTGATTCGTATTATAAAGCAAGAGCGCGACGAAGCCATGCGACGTGGAATGTCGTTATAGGTCGCGAGTAGCAGTAATAATAAGTTGTTTTCTAAGAATGTTAATATGATGTAAATCTCAAATGAGATAAATAAAGGATTAATTATGATGTGGTCTTGAAACTTTATGATTCCAGGGCAGATGATGTAAATAACTATGATGCTATCTATGTTATGTTTTGAAGCAGTAAATGAATAAAATACGAAAGTTTATCAAATGTGTTATGTGTTAAATGTTATTTATAAATGTTTAAGTTAGGAGTTAAATGTTTAAGTAATTGAATAGTAATCTAATGGCACAAATTCTTAACAGGAAGATGCCGCCAAGAAGAAGACCAACACGTCAACAAACTCCTGAGGGATCTACAAACAACAATGACGAAACTAACGTTAATCCAATGCAACAATTGGTAGATTTGTTAACGGGAGCATTTGCAAACCAACCCCAAGTTCAGGCCATGACTTTCAAAAACTTCAAGGTTGTTGGACCCCAGAATTTCAAAGGTCTATGAATCCGATCGAAGCCCAAACATGGGTCATGGAGATGGAAAAAGTTTTTGACGTCGCTAGGGTCTGCGAGGACCAAAAGACTGCATTCGCAACATTTATGCTAAAATCGGAAGCTAGCTATTGGTGGCAAGCTAATAAAACTCGAGGTGGTCAAGGGATAATTCCGTGGGTTAGATTTAAGGAGATGTTTTTCGAAACATATTTTTCGGCGAGTGCACAGAATCAGATGGAGGTGCAATTTCTAGAGTTAAAGCAGGGTACAATGACGGTGCCTGAATATGCTGCAAGATTTAACGAATTGGCGAGGTTTGCGCCATATCAAGTTAATACGGATGAGAGGAACGCTAGAAGGGTTGAGCAGGGACTGAAGCCCTGGTTGTTTAGTCGGGTTTTGATGTTCCAATTGAATGCATTTGCGGCAGTGCTGGAGAAGGCGATTATCGCCGAAGGAGGTAGTGATGCTCTATCTAAGTACAATCAGGAGTAAAAGAAGAAGAAGAATGAAAATGAGAATAAGGCAAGTGGTAGCCATGGTGGCAGTGGACAGAAGAGAAAGTGGAATGATAACATTTATGCGGGAAGTCAGCAGGGAAATCAAAAGAAGAAGGTGGAGGCGTGCAGCAACTGCGGGAAGAATCACGTGGGTGTTTGCTTGAAGGGCAGGAGGGTATGCTTTAACTGTGGTCAAGAAGGTCACATTGCACCAAATTGCTCCAGTCCGAAAAAGGGTGCATGTTTTACTTGTCAATCGAAAGATCACCTTGCTCGTGATTGCCCTAAGAAAGTTACGGGAGGAGCAAACGGAGGAAAGGGAAACAGAAGCGGTGGCAATTCGACTATCACTGGACCGACGCCATCTAACTGACCTACCGCTCGAACATTCAACATGACAGTGCAGGATGCTGTGCAGTCAAAGGATGTGGTATCAGGTATCATTCAGGTGAATAATGTAAATGCTTACGTATTATTTGATTCGGGTGCTACGTGTTCCTTTATATCCGATGATTTTGCTAGAAAATTAGAGTTACCACAAGAAGAGTTAGATTACCCTATGAACATAGAAATTGCGAATAGGGAAGTGATTCCTGTTAAGTTTGTATACAAGAACTGTCAATTAGATATTAAGGGTCATGTGATGACGGTAAACCTAATCCCAATTCGACTTGGGGAGTTTGACGTTATTCTAGGAATGGAATGGTTGTTCAATCATGGGGCAACTATTGATTGCCAAAAGAAATGTGTGAACCTTATGACTCCGTCAAAGGTAGTATTTTATGGCAGCAAGTCGCCTAGACAAGTGAGTTATATGACGATGATGCAGACCAGAAAGATGTTGAGGCAAGGATGTGTAGGATATCTAGCCTATATAGTTGATACACGAAAGGTGGGTGCAAAGCTGGAGGAGATACCGGTAGTTAGGGATTTTATGGACGTGTTCCCTGACGATTTGTCAGGACTACCACCAGATAGGGAAATTGAATTTGTGATTGATCTAGCACCGGGAACAGCCCCTATATCAAAAGCCCCATATCGAATGGCTCCGGTAGAGTTGAAGGAGTTGATGGTGCAACTGCAAGAGCTGCTAGATAAGAAGTATATTCAACCGAGCGTTTCGCCGTGGGGAGCACCGGTATTATTTGTTAATAAGAAAGACAGATCAATGCGTCTTTGCTTTGATTATAGAGAGTTAAACAAGGTCACGATTAAAAATAAGTATCCGTTGCCAAGGATCGATGACCTGTTTGATCAGCTGAAGGGAGCGATATGGCCACTATGAGTTTTTAGTTATGTCATTTGGTTTTACAAACGCACCTGCAGCGTTTATGGATTTAATGAATAGAGTGTTTAAACCATTTTTGGATAAATTCGTAGTGGTATTTATAGACGATATTCTGGTATATTTCAAAACTCAGGAAGAGAATGTGGAACACCTGAAGGTGACTTTGGAAGCGTTAAGGAGGGAAAAATTATATGCGAAATTCTCCAAATGTGAATTTTGGTTGGAGCGTGTCCAATTCCTTGGGCAAGTTATTGATAGAGACAGGATTTCGGTGGATCCGGCAAAAGTGGAAGCTATAATGAACAGGGAAACACCGTCAGAAGTAAGGAGTTTCTTGGGATTAGCAGGTTATTATAGGTGTTTTATTCAAGATATCTCCAGGATCGCCTCTCCGTTGACGAATTTGACAAGGAAATCAGTGAAGTTCGTTTGGACAGAGAAATGTGAAGAATGTTTTCAAGAGTTAAAGAGACGTTCGATTTCAGCACCTGTGTTGTCTTTACCAGATAATATAGGGAATTTTGTGGTTTACAGTGACGCTTCGCGCAAGGGGCTAGGCTGCGTTCTTATGCAGAATGGTAAGGTTATCGCGTACGCTTCGCGCCAATTAAAAGATTATGAAAAAGGGTATCCGACCCATGATCTAGAGCTATTAGCCGTGGTGTTTGCTTTAAAAATTTGGAGGCACTATCTCTATGGGGAGAAGTGTGAGATATACACGGACCATAAAAGTCTCAAGTATATTTTCACACAGAAGGATTTAAATATGCATCAGAGACGATGGATAGAATTGATCATAGATTATGATTGTGAAATTCTATACCATCCGGGGAAAGCTAATGTGGTTGCCGACGCTTTGAGCAGGAAGGATAGGGAGAGATTATCTTTGTTAACCACTCAGGAGAAACTCATAACGGAAATGGCTAAGTTGGAGTTGGAGGTGAAATGTCCGGTAGAGTCGACTGAAAAATTATTTTAGATGGAAACCCAATCAACTCTAGTGGACAAGGTAAAAGAAGCACAACTCCAGGATAAGGAGTGTGATGAAATACGAAAAAGGGTTCTTGGCGGTGAGGAGCTTAAATTCACAATCGATAGCGAAGGGTTGTTAAGATTTGAAGGTAGAATCTGGGTTCCGTTAGTGCAAGGGATCAGAGAAGAGATTTTGAACGAAGCTCATAATTCAATATTTTCAGTTCACCCGGGAAGTACAAAAATGTACCAGGATCTTCGACAACATTTCTGGTGGCCAAATATGAAAAGAGAAGTTACTGAGTATGTTGCGAAGTGCTTAACTTATCACAAAGTCAAAACGGAACATCAGAGACCAAGTGGTTTGCTACAGCCCTTGGAAATACCAGAATGGAAGTGGGAGCATATCACGATGGATTTTGTGGTAGGCCTCCCAACTACTCAGAAGGGTTACGACACCATTTGGGTAATAGTGGATCGACTGACCAAGTCCGCTCACTTTTTGCCGATTAAAATCAAATCTAAACTGGACCAGTTAGCAAAGTTATACGTTAAGGAGATTGTTTCACGACACAGTGCTCCATTGTCAATCATATCTGATCGAGATTCGCGTTTCACGTCAAACTTCTGGAAGAGTTTACAGAACCATATAGGGACGCAGTTGAGAATGAGTACAGCGTATCATCCCCAAACTGATGTTCAAAATGAAAGAACATTACAAACGTTGGAGGATATGCTAAGCGCGTGCATCATGGACTTCAAAGGAAACTGGGATGACCATTTACCACTGGTCGAGTTTGCCTATAATAATAGCTATCACGCAAGCATTGGAATGCCACCTTATGAAGCATTGTATGGAAAAAAGTGTCGAACTCCGTTATGTTGGGATGAAGTTGGTGAACGTCAGTTATTGAAAGTAGTATGCACACAAGCTAATCATATTTAATATGATGTATCATATACTTTGTAATCTTATTCGGTTATTAAAGGAATTTTACATTATCTACATAGTGTTGTTATATTAAATGTGATAAACCCATAGTTTTGAGCAATACTTTTAGAATCATAATGGTGATCATGCTAATGAGATCTAAATTCTAGATAGCTTACAAACTAAAATCGTTCCTAATCGTTGGATTACTAAAAAGGGGATTAGTGAATCCGGATAGATTAGTACATACGTTGCTTGCTCTTAAGAAGAGGATGATTGATCTCATAATCATTTATGTGGAGACACTAAAGCAAGTATGTAGGTGCTTATTAGAGAATAAGTTCACTGAACGTGGCTCGCTAAGGAATACCTAATGAAGTTTTACTCGCCTGTCAATAGGAATTCCTCTAGTGATAGTAGTACAAGTGATCCTTGGACTTGAGATCATCATAGTATCTTGTGTATGATGAGTTATACTTTGACATGTCCCTTAAGACCTTTAGGGTATAACAAAGGTTATGATTGGGTATAATAAGTTATACATGGAGATAGGTGAATGATCAACAAAGAATCTACCACGTCTAGTAAAAGATGTGAATGTCCTATGTGATTCGATAAATGACAATTCAGTAGTCCTTGGCCAAGGCAGAATGAAATTAAAAAGGAGTTTCTAATTTGCATTATTTAGAGTTGTGCATTTGGGAATCGAAATACATATAATTAAATAAAATAAGACTTGATAGTAATTCCATGTCTTATATTTAATTGGGACATTGTATGGTAGAAGGATTGAATTGTACGGTATCTATTCACTGAAAAGTTCTTTTGTGATTAATGTTGAAATCTATATTATCTGGAAAGTCGTTGATTGCTAAGGGGGCTTACCCTTATTGTAGAATAAATATTATTTATTTAAATGAATTAAATAGTTTAATTTATTTATTTAAATAAGATTAGAATTGTTCTAATTGATTTATTCACAACCGGTTTAATATAGAGAACCTAAAGGGTCACACCGCAAAAGAAAAATATTTATTTAAGAAGTAAATGGCATAATTGTAATAATAAGTTAAGTATATTTAATTTAATCTACGGAGATAGAATAAATTAAATAGCTTAATATTTATTATTTAATATTTTAGAAATATTAAATATAAATTAATAAGAGGAGTCTTATTATTATTATTACTATTACTATTATTTAATTCCTAATAGGGATTGAGAATTAATTAATAGAAATACTCTCTCATGAATTCCTAATTAGATTAGGAGTTTAATTTAATTAAAGGAGTTTAATTAGAATAGAAACCCTAATCCTAAATAGTTTAGGGAAGGGTTTTCCTACATCTATAAATAAGAGAAGTCTTATCATAGATTAGGGTTACACACTTTTGCATAAGAATTGTGGAGAGTACTTACAATTTCTATAGAGATAGAAATTAGGGTTTTGCCAACACCCGTCTTCTTGAATAAGTATTATTCCTTGGTGGATCACCTCTAGAGGCCAAACACTTGGGTGGCTAACGTTGATCAAAGGAAGGAATTTAATCGGTGGAATTCAAGGAGAACGCGAAGGAATTGGAGGTGAACTTGTACCTGAGGAAGCTAGAATTCTATAAGGGTATAATTCTTATTCTCCATCTCTTTCGTTTAATTAATAATTGTGCATAAAGAAAGATCATGGTGATGGTTTGTATAAAATTTTAAAATCTGGTTTTATCGCGCTTCCGCTTTATTTATGTAATTTGATTGCATGTTCGCGTTATACAAACCTAACAGTTATTGGGACCTGAACTGGTACAACAAACTACTGAGATCGTCAAGGTGATAAGAGCCAGATTGTTAGCTGCTCAAGACAGACAGAAGAAATATGCAGATAAGCACCAACAGAATAGAGAATTCAACGTCGGCAGTTTTGTATTTCTCAAAGTCTCTCCTTGGAAGGGGAAAATCAGATTTGGTAAAAAGGGTAAGCTGAGTCCGCGATTTATTGGACCCTTTGAGGTGTTGAAAAGAGTAGGAGAGGTGGCTTATGAAGTAGCTTTACCTCCCGAGTTAGCCCACATTCACAATGTCTTTCATATATCGGTGCTACGACCATATAAGCCCAATTATAAACATGTTATAGAATATGAACCGATACAATTTGAGAAAGATTTGTCTTATGAAGAGGTTCATGTGCAGATAATTGACAGGAAAGAACAGGTTCTCAGACATAAAGTGATACCTTCTATAAAGGTAATCTGGCGGAACCACAACGCTGAAGAAGCTACGTGGGAACTCAAAGAGAGAATGATGCAAAACTATCCCCAAATATTTGTTTAATCCATGTATCCCGATTCTGAGGACAGAATCCTTGTAAGGAGGGGATAATGTAACGGTTGAATTAATTGCGTTGTGATTCTGGGGACAGAATCCTTTTAAAGAGGGAAGGATGTAACGAATGTAATTTTTGTGAATAAATAAAATATTTATTGAGTTAAATAAATATTTGGTTAATTTATTTATTGAGTAAAATAAATAAATGATAAGTTATTGTGGAATAATTCATTTTAAGTGTAATTATGTTAATTGTTATTTGAAGGTAATTTAATAATTAAATTAGATGATACAATAAATTAGATGATAAAATGATTTATTTGAATAAAGGTTATAATTAAATTAGTAAGGTTTAATTGGATTTATTTAATAATAGGTTTAATTAAATTGAAATTGTGACAAGTGTGACAAGTAAACTATATAGTATAATGAGTTATTAAAATAAATGGAAAAAGGATTAATTTTAATTAAACCAAACAGGGCCTTGTGACCCTTGGTTGGTAAAAATAGATTATTTTGTTTTGGTGCAACCAAACAAGGCCTTATGGCCTTTGGGATTCTATTTTTTTTATTTGAGTTTGCCAAACAAGGTATAATCCTTTGTGTCTTTTAACTGATGAACTAAAAGTAAGTTACGTTATAGTTAGTTGTTTTCTAAGCCTAAGAGAAGAGAAGAAAACAAAAACAAAGTTTGAGAAGAGAGAATTTGAGAGCTTAGAGAAATTCTGGAAAATTAAAAAGGGAGAAAGTGAATTGCTAATTCATCATCTAACTAAGTCCAAGAAGAAATCAAGAGGTATAAATTAATTCTAATCTTCCTTATTTATAGTTCTTGGAGTTCTTCACTGTTATTTCTCTGTATATGAATTTAGTTGCTCAATGCATGAATTATTTGGTTGTAATTATTAATATACATATACTAGTGATTGTATGTTGTTTATAATCAGTTTTAATTGAATTAATCCATGAAAGCATGTTTTAAAATTGAGTTTTTGGTTTTATAGAGTTTTATTTCATGTATGGCTTATATGTATGGAAATTATTCGTCATTTTTCTTAACAAATAACACTGGTGTTCCCCACAGACTTACATCTTATATAGCATGAAAAGAAAGCAAACTTGAAAAAAGTTAAAAGGAATCAAAATTCATCCTTATTACTTGGCGGCTATGGGCTTTAATATTATGACAAAATTCTAATTTTTCAAGACTAAATTTGGGTCGTTAGATCAAATATTTCCTACACTCATCCTAGCCTTCCATTCAAAATCAGTTTGCCTATAAATTAGTTTCCAATTATAACACATCGGAAGATTATGAACGGCTGAACAAGAAAATCCCGTTAATACTTTGCAAGCTTGAGATGTTGTTTCCTCCTGTTTTCTTTGATATAATAATACATTTGAATGTCCACCTTGCTGAAGAGGCAATGATAGCTATAAATGTGAAATATCAACAAATATGGGCTTTTGAAAGATACATGGGCAAGTTAAAAGGGTATATTCGCAATAGAAGTCGTCCAGAAGGGTCAATTATAGAAGGGTATATTGTTGAAGATTGTGTTACATTTTGCTCAAGATATTTGAGTCAGAATAATGCTACATGTAATATCTTATGTTTTTTTGCAATTAATATACAAACAAATTTAGCACCAAAAAAAAGAAACATAGATCGATTTCTTAATGCCCCAAAAGATTGTTCTCTATGTGGCGATGATGTTAAGAGTGCACACCTGCATGTACTATTCAATTATAAAGAGGTTGAGTCATATCTAAGGTGAGTAAATAAAGAATGACATTTATTGTTCGAAATATTAATTACTTTTTTATATAGCTATGATAAAAAAAAATTAATTGTTTTTTGTAGTATTTGGTAAGATTCGTATATGTTACGACGTGGAAAGCGTAAGCAAAAACCGAGTCCAAGGGAAATTGACAATGCCAAGAAAAATGAATTTCCTGAATGGTTTAAAAATTATGTAAGTACTACAATATGTGAACGTAATTTCATGAATACTTTTGTAATGGTTATTAATAATAAATTGATGGAATTTTCTTATATCGCTACTATTTTGTAGATGGTAACTATGAATAATGATGCTTCTAAGGAAGTAAAAGCTCTTGTATTGGGTTTGATAGGCAGAAGAGGAGATGGTTATTTAGTAAATGGGTATCAATTCCATACTGCAAGTTGTGAGAGTAAGAGGAGAACACATAATAGTGGGGTATATGTGGTAGCAACTACTCATGGATATTCCTCTGCTAGAGACCTAAATCCTAAGGAAGATGTAGTTGAATATTTTGGTATTTTGGAAGATGTTGTTGAATTGGATTATTATAGATCTGGCAAGGTTGTTCTTGTGACGCCCCCAAATTCTGACGTCACTGTCTCGAATCTGGTTCGTCACGTACTAACTCAAATAACGACAAGAACTAATATAGCGGAAATGATAGAATAAATTACATTTATTTAATATAATTATTCTCGTCCTAAGGTCTCGCAACTGTTACTACAATACTATCCAAAGTCTTGATTCAAACCAAAACATAGTACTAATACATAATCCATGCCTAAGCTTATTACATAACCGAATTAGAAAACTTAAAGCAACATAGTAAATAATCTTCTTCTTAAGGAAGAACAAAGCTACTCCGTAGTTTTGCCCTTTCCCTTATCCTTTCCTGAAGGTTCACCTCAATTTGCCTTAACTGAAAGGTTTAAAGAAAGCAAGAATAAGCAACGAATTTGCCCAGCAAGTATATACAATGAGGGTGAACAATATAAAGTTCAAATTTCAAGAGTATGACAATAAAGGATAATTCAAGGATAATAGGGAGAATCAATTGTTATACATAAGAGTCGCTATGGACCGAAGAATATCAATAGGATTCTTGCATCTAATCATTTCAAGTCCAAGAATATGATCAATGAGTAGTCACTAAAGGACTAAGAACTCCTGCTAGAATTAACAGTTATTACAATGAAAATCAAATAAAAATGAGTACACAGGTGATCAGCCTATAGAACTCCAGGTTATGCATAACTGCCACATGCTTATAAGTGCGCACGTCGGTTCCCCGACAATATATAATTTCCCCATTTATGAGGGTTGTTCTGAACGTAGTATGCACACAAGCCAATCATACTTGATATGATGTAGCATATACTTTGTAATCTTATTCATTTATTAATAAAGGAATTGATTTTCTCAAAAGGCATTTTATATTATCTACATAGTGTTGTTATATTAAATGTGATAAACCCATAGTTTTGAGCAATGATTTTAGAATCATGATGGTGATCATGCTAATGAGATCTAAATTCAAGATAGCTCACAAACTAAAATTGTTCCTAATCGTTGGATTACTAAATAAGGGATTAGTGAATCCGGATAAATTAGTACATACGTTGCTTGCTCTTAAGAAGAGGATGATTGATCTCATAATCATTTGTGTGGAAACACTAAAGCAAGTATGTAGGTGCTTATTGGAGAATAAGTTCACTGAACGTGGCTCGCTAAGGAATACCTAATGGAGTTTTACTCGCCTGTCAATAGGAATTCCTCTAGTGATAGTAGTACAAGTGATCCTTAGACTTGAGATCATCATAGTATCTTGTGTATGATGAATTATACTTTGACATGTCCCTTAAGACCTTTGGTGTATATCAAAGGGTACGATTGGGTATAATAAGTTGTACATGGAGATAGGTGAATGATCAACAAAGAATCTACCACGTCAAGTAAAAGATGTGAATGTCCTATGTGATTCGATAAATGACAACTCAGTAGTCCTTGGCCAAGGCAGAATGAAATTAGAAAGGAGTTTCTAATTTGCATTATTTAGAGTTGTGCATTTGGGAATCGAAATGCATATAATTAAATAAAATAAGACTTGACAGTAAATCCATGTCTTATATTTAATTGGGACATTGTATGGTAGAAGGATTGAATTGTACGGTAACTATTTACTCAAAGGTTCTTCTGTGATTGATGTTGAAATCTATATTATTTGGAAAGTCGTTGATCGCTAAGGGGGCTTACCCTTATTGTAGAATAAATATTATTTATTTAAATGAATTAAATAGTTTAATTTATTTATTTAAATAAGATTAGAATTGTTCTAATTGATTTACTCACAACCGGTTTAATATGGAGAACCTAGAGGGTCACACCGCAAAAGGAAAATATTTATTTAAGAAGTAAATGGCATAATTGTAATAATAAGTTAAGTGTATTTAATTTAATCTATGGAGATAGAATAAATTAAATAGCTTAATATTTATTATTTAACATTTTGGAAATATTAAATATAAATTAATAAGAGGAGTCTTATTATTATTATTATTATTACTATTATTTAATTCCTAATAGGGATTGAGAATTAATTAATAGAACTATTTTTTATTTCCTAATAGGGATTGGGAATTAATTAATAGAAGTACTCTCTCACAAATTCCTAATTGGATTAGGAGCATAATTAGTTAAAGGAGTTTAATTATAATTGAAACCCTAATCCTAAATAGTTTAGGGAGGGGTTATTCCTACATCTATAAATAAGAGGAGTCTTATCATAGATTAGGGTTACACACTCTTGCATTAGATTGTGGAGAGTACTCACAATTTCTATAGAGATAGAAACTAGGGTTTTGCCAAATACCCAGCTTCTTGAATACTTGTTCTTCCTTGGTGGATCACCTCTAGAGGCCAAACACTTGGGTGGCTAACGTTGATCAAAGGTAGGAATCACACCGTAGCATTCGAGGAGAACACGAAGGACTAGGAGTTGAACTTGTACCCGAGAAAGCTTTGTTCTACGAGGGTATAATTTCTTATTCTCTTTCTCTTTCGTTTATATCGTTAATTGAGTACATTGATCGATCATGGTGATGGTTTGTATAAAATTTTAAAATCCATTTTATCGCGCTTCCGCTCTATTTATGTAATTTGATTGCATTCTCGCGTTATATACAAACCTAACAGTGGTATCAGAGCCTAATCATGTGCTAATTATCGATCTAGATGATTCCATGTATGAATTGATATGCGAAACGTTCGAAATTTTGGGCAAGAAAATTTTTTCTGGATCAGCGATACGGCGCAGCTGCGCCGGCTCCAATTCATTCTGGGGCGCAGCTGCGCCAATACCCAGAATCAGTTTTTTCTGGGGTTCAGCGCAGCTGCGCCGGTTCCCTGTTCATTCTGGGCGCAGCTGCGCCGGACATCAAAATCCGATTTTTTTCCTTCAATTGAAATAAATGGTTTATTTAATTGATAAAAGTTTAAAATAAAAGAGTTTAGTTTATCTAAAATAGGGTTTCAGATTGCTAAATTAAAGGAGTTTAATTTGGATTTGGTTTTTGATTAAAATAAAAGAGTTTATTTTGTTTCAAAAAACTAAATATTAGCAAAACTTTTGCCCATTAATTGATATCAATGCATATATGGAATGGATTTATTATTCATGAGATGAATGTTATTTATTGATGCATATAGAGATATGTATGATAATAAATAGGGATTGATTATGGGCTATTGACCAATGTGTGATTGGATTTATTTTAGTGGCTGCTTGAATGTATGGGTTTTTATAAATGGGGTCTGCGTACCTCGTCTTCTCTAATTTTTCTTAATGTAAATTCTATCTCCCTCCTATGTACTTCCCCTTGACTGCTGATCAATATTTCTATTTATTGTAAATATTTTTTGTAATAGGACTAGTTAGAATTAATTTTTTGAAGAATTGGAGACAAGGGAGCAAGGAGCGCTTGAAGACCCGTTTGTATTGGAGCCTGGGTTTAAATGTAATAGTTATATTTAAATTTTATTCTTGCAACCTAGGTTTGACCTTTTGGTTCACTTGGTAGCTCTAGTGAACCAAACTAGAATAAAAGTCCATAATCAATCTGGGTAGAATATAGTATTCTATATGTGCATGTTTACTATATATATATATTATATATTATACAACATGCTTCGCATGTTAAATAATATGACGCGTATTTTTTATATATATATATATATATATATATATATATATATACATGTGCATGCACGCTAAATAATATGAGACTAATAATAACAAACCTCTGAAAGTAATATATTAAGTCCTAAGCGTTCAAAGATATTTGGAATATCGAACGTCGCCTTCTAGCATGGTAAAACAATAGAGTATTAAATATTTAATATGAGTTTATCGTGTCACCACAAGGCAAGTATTAAATATTTAAGATGTTGCTTTATCACATTTGATGCTTATAAATAGACTAAACGATATTGTTTTGTTGTGTCACCACAAGGACAGTGTTTTTCTTTCGAATATATGGAAGTGCTAGGTTGGACTTAACTTGGATAATTTTGATTCGGATGTGTCACCACTTGATCAAAATAATCTAAGAGACAAAATACAAGGAGTTACATAGTGATGTAATTGACAATAGTTGTCTACCTATAAATTTATATATCGTTTGTTGTGTCACCACAAGGCTATATACATTTGAAATGGGATCCTTAATCTCACTAGCAAATCTTTAATTAGAATTGCCGAACTATATAATGAGGGTAATATAGTTTGATGAAAATAGTGGGAGATACCAATTTAAAATAAAGACCTAATTTATTTTGGTAATTAATAAATTGAATGTATGCTAAAATGTTGTCTATTTCACATGCAGAATTTAAAAATGTCAAACTCACTATCACTGCGTAGCATACTTGATGCTAACAAACTGACCGGACCGAATTACACGGACTGGTTAAGGAATCTGAGAATTGTTCTCACTGCTGAAAAGATTTCTTATGTCCTAAATTCGCCAGTCCCTGCAAGTGTTGCAGAAACAGCCTCTGAGGAAGAGATTGCTACTTTCAGAAAGTGGCAAGATGATGCAATCTTGGCTCAATGCATCATGCTCGCATCCATGAGTAACGAGCTTCAGCGTCAGCATGAAACTATGGATGCTCCTACTATATTGCTGCATCTCAAAGAGTTGTATGGTGAGCAAAGTAGGGCTGCTAGATATCAGATATATAAGGAGCTCTTCCGATCTCGTATGACCGAGGGCACTACTGTTGAGACTCATGTCCTTAAGATGACCAATCTAATTGAACAGCTTGGACAGCTTGGGTTCGTGATGGATGGGGAGTTAAGCCAAGATTTGATCTTGCAGTCACTCCCGGACACCTTCTCACAATTTGTTGTGAATTTTCACATAAATAAGTTGGACGTCAGCTTGCCTGAGTTACTTAACATGTTGAAAACTGCTGAAGGTCACTTCTCATCCAACAAGAACCAAGTCTTACTAGTGGATGATTCTTCCAAGAAAAGGAAGAGGCCCAAGGTATATTTTGAAAAGAAGAAAAACAAGAAGGCTAAGGGCAAGGCGAAGAGGAAGGATAAAAAGAAACCTGATCCAGATAGCAAACGAATTTGCTACCATTGCAATAAGCCGGGACACTGGAAGAGGAACTGCAAGGAGTATCTTGCGGACCAAAAGAAGCTTAGAGAAGCTTCGACTTCCGATCTAGGTTTGTTCATGATTGAAATTAATTTTTCTGAAAGTCAAAATTCTACTTGGGTATTGGATACCGGCTGTAGTTCTCACATATGTAATAATATGCAGGGACTAAGCAGAAGTAGGAAGTTGAACAAGGATGAAGTCGTCCTACGAGTGGGAAATGGAGCAAAGGTTGATGCATTGGCTGTAGGGACTTATTGTTTAGCACTGCCTTCGGGCAAGTTCATTAGTTTAAATAATTGTTATTATGTTCCAACACTCATTAGAAACATTATTTCAATTTCTGTATTGGATATTGATGGTTTTGATATTATAATAAAGAACAACAGTTATTCTATTTATAATAACAATGTTTTATATGGTGTTGGCAATTTACTAAATGGACTTTACATACTTGACTTGCATGAAAATATACTTCAAATTGAACAAACTAAGAAAAGAAAAAGAGATGATGTTAATTATACCTTTATGTGGCACTGTAGACTCGGTCACATCAATGAAACAAGATTATCCAAGTTGCATAAAGATGGGCTTTTAGAGCTATCTGATTACGAATCATATCCAACTTGTGAATCTTGTCTCATAGGTAAGATGACTAAATCTCCTTTTAGTGGAAAAGGAGAAAGAGTTACAGAGTTGTTAGCGTTGGTACACAGACATTTGTGGACCTATGACAACGAATGCACGAGGAGGGTATTCTTATTTTATTACTTTCACTGATGATCATTCTAGATTTGGATATTGTATTTAATGAAATACAAATCTGAATCGTTTGAAAAGTTCAAAGAATTCAGAAGTGAAGTAGAGAAGCAAACTGGTGAGAGTATTAAGATTCTTCGATCGGATCGAGGAGGGGAATACTTAACCAACGAGTTTCTCAATTGTCTCAAAGAAAATGGTATAATCTCACAATGGACTCCACCAGGGACGCCACAGTTGAATGGTGTATCTGAAAGGAGAAATCAAACATTGTTGGACATGGTTCGTTCCATGATGAGTTTTACTGACCTTTCAGTATCCTTCTGGGGTTATGCCCTAGAATCGGCTGCATACCTACTTAACAAGGTACCTACCAAATCCGTCCCAAAGACCCCATATGAGATATGGACAGGGAGGAAACCAAATCTTAAGCATGTTAAGACTTGGTGATATAAGCGCAAACTTCATTTGCAAGCAATTGTACCAAGATTACCGTCTACATACAGGCGAGGGGTTAAGGTGTTGCAAGCTACCCATCCTATCAACTTGTTAGAAACGATCCGGGCGACGACCACCTCACGCAAGCGTGCCGTGGAGTCTATCACTTGGGGTTGTCCAGCTTATGTCAAAAGGTTTGAGCAAGATAAGTTGAAGACTAGATCCGACAAGTGTAGATTTGTGGGATACCCTAAAGAAATATCAGGGTATTCTTTCTATCACCCGACTGATCAAAAGGTGTTTGTTGCGAAACATGATGCCTTCTTGGAAAAGGAGTTTATCCTTGAAGGGGTCAGTGGGAGTAAGATATATCTTGAAGAAGTTCAAGAATCACAAAATACTACGGATCAAAGTCAAGTACCTGACCAAGTAGAAGAACCTACTGTACCACTACCTATTCGTAAATCTAGAAGAGTACCGAAGATACCTGATAGGTATGGATTCATCATAGAGGATGATGATGAGGTACGCATCATAGATTATGATGATCCATTAACTTACGAAGAGGTTATGAGTAGTGATGACTCATAGAAATGGCTACAAGCCATGAAATCCGAGATGGAGTCCATGTAAGAAAACCAAGTATGGACTTTGGTTTCACCACCTGAGGGCATTAAGCCTATTGGGTGTAAATGGGTCTTTAAGAGAAAGACTGGAGCAGATGGCAAGGTAGAGACCTATCAGGCCCGACTGGTTGCAAACGGTTTCCAACAAAGACAAGGAGTTGACTATGATGAAACCTTCTCACCAGTAGTTATGCTCAAGTCCATTCGGATTTTGCTTGCAATTGCAGCTTATTATGACTACGAGATCTGGCAAATGGACGTGAAAACGGCCTTCCTCAATGGAGAGCTTGAGGAGAATGTATATATGATACAGCCAGAGGATTTTGTTTCAACGGTTGGAACAAACCAAGTCTGTAAGCTACAAAGATCCATTTATGGATTGAAGCAAGCTTCTCGAAGATGGAACATCCGTTTTGATGAGATAATCAAAAGGTTTGATTTTATCAAAAATGAGGATGAACCATGTGTGTACAAGAAGGTTAGTGGGAGCGCTGTTTCATTCCTTGTATTATATCTTGATGACATATTACTGATAGGGAATGATGTTCCTATGCTACAGTCGATCAAAATTTGGTTATCTAAACACTTCTCCATGAAGGACTTGGGTGAGGCATCCTATATTTTAGGGATAAAGATCTATAGAGATAGATCTAAAAGGATGCTTGGCTTGACCCAAGGAAAGTACATTGAATCGATGCTAAAGAGGTTTAGCATGGAAGATTCCAAGAGAGGTCTCATGCCGATGAGCCATGGAATACATCTCTCCAAGAAACAGGCCCCAAAGACACCTGAGGAGAGAGACCGGATGAGTAAGATTCCTTATACTTCCGCAATAGGATCTATCATGTACGGTATGATATGTACTAGACCAGATGTCGCTCATGCACTTAGTGTAACGAGCAGATATCAGTCGAATCCAGGAGAAGAGCACTGGAAGGCAGTGAAAAACATCCTAAAGTACTTGAGAAGAACTAAGGATGTATTTCTAGTCTACGGTGGGTCTGAGTTGAAACTAGAGGGCTATACAGACTCAAGTTTTCAAACGGACCAAGATGACAGTAAATCCGTTTCAGGGTATGTGTTTACCTTAAACGGTGGCACAGTGAGTTGGAAAAGTTCCAAGCAGCAAACAATTGTTGATTCAGTGATGGAGGCAGAGTACATAGCTGCAAGTGATGCTGCAAAGGAAGCTGTTTGGATGAAGAAGTTCATAACTGAACTTGGAGTGGTTCCTAGCATTAGAGGAGTCGTACCTTTATTCTGTGACAACAATGGAGCTGTTGCGCAGGCTAAAGAACCCAGGTCTCATCAGAAATCCAAACACGTGTTGCGGCGGTTTCATTTGATTAGGGAGATCATTGAAAGAGGCGATGTCACCTTGGAGCGTGTGGACTCTCAAGACAGCATTGCAGATCCATTCACTAAAGCTTTAACTCAACAGCAGTTTGATCGTCACTTAGAGAAGATGGGTATTAGATAGCATGGCGATTGGCTTTAGTGCAAGTGGGAGATTGAAAGTAGTATGCACACAAGCCAATCATATTTGATATGATGTAGCATATACTTTGTAATCTTATTCATTTATTAATAAAGGAATTAATTTTCTCAAAAGGCATTTTATATTATCTACATAGTGCTGTTATATTAAATGTGATAAACCCATAGTTTTGAGCAATGCTTTTAGAATCATGATGGTGATCATGCTAATGAGATCTAAATTTAAGATAGCTCACAAACTAAAATCGTTCCTAATCGTTGGATTACTAAATAGGGGATTAGTGAATCCGGATAGATTAGTACATACGTTGCTTGCTCTTAAGAAGAGGATGATTGATCTCATAATCATTTGTGTGGAGACACTAAAGCAAGTATGTAGGTGCCTATTGGAGAATAAGTTCACTGAACGTGGCTCACTAAGAAATACCTAATGGAGTTTTACTCGCCTGTCAATAGGAATTCCTCTAGTGATAGTAGTACAAGTGATCCTTAGACTTGAGATCATCATAGTATCTTGTGTATGATGAATTATACTATGACATGTCCCTTAAGACCTTTGGTGTATATCAAAGGGTACGATTGGGTATAATAAGTTGTACATGGAGATAGGTGAATGATCAACAAAGAATCTACCACGTCTAGTAAAAGATGTGAATGTCCTATGTGATTCGATAAATGACAACTCAGTAGTCCTTGGCCAAGGCAGAATGAAATTAGAAAGGAGTTTCTAATTTGCATTATTTAGAGTTGTGCATTTGGGAATCGAAATGCATATAATTAAATAAAATAAGACTTGGTAGTAAATCCATGTCTTATATTTAATTGGGACATTGTATGGTGGAATGATTGAATTGTACGGTAACTATTTACTCAAAGGTTCTTTTGTGATTGAAGTTGAAATCTATATTATCTGGAAAGTCGTTAATCGCTAAGGGGGCTTACCCTTATTGTAGAATAAATATTATTTATTTAAATGAATTAAATAGTTTAATTTATTTATTTAAATAAGATTAGAATTGTTCTAATTGATTTATTCACAACCGGTTTAATATGGAGAACCTAGAGGGTCACACCGCAAAAGAAAAATATTTATTTAAGAAGTAAATGGCATAATTGTAATAATAAGTTAAGTGTATTTAATTTAATCTATGGAGATAGAATAAATTAAATAGCTTAATATTTATTATTTAATATTTTGGAAATATTAAATATAAATTAATAAGAGGAGTCTTATTATTATTATTACTATTACTATTATTTAATTCCTAATAGAGATTGGGAATTAATTAATAGAACTATTATTTATTTCCTAATAGGGATTGAGAATTAATTAATAGAAGTACTCTCTCACAAATTCCTAATTGGATTAGGAGCATAATTAATTAAAGGAGTTTAATTATAATTGAAACCCTAATCCTAAATAGTTTAGGGAAGGGTTATTCCTACATCTATAAATAAGAGAAGTCTTATCATATATTAGGGTTACACACTCTTGCATTAGATTGTGGAGAGTACTCACAATTTCTTTAGAGATAGAAACTAGGGTTTTGCCAAATACCCAACTTCTTGAATACTTGTTCTTCCTTGGTGGATCACCTCTAGAGGCCAAACACTTGGGTGGCTAACGTTGATCAAAGGAAGGAATCACACCGTAGCATTCGAGGAGAACACGAAGGACTAGGAGTTGAACTTGTACCCGAGGAAGCTTTGTTCTACGAGGGTATAATTTCTTATTCTCTTTCTCTTTCGTTTATATCGTTAATTGAGCACATTGATCGATCATGGTGATGGTTTGTATAAAATTTTAAAATCCGTTTTATCACGCTTCCGCTCTATTTATGTAATTTGATTGCATGCTCGCGTTATATACAAACCTAACATGTTCATCTCAGTAGATAAGAGTCCTCACCAAGACAATTGGTTTGGAATATCTTTCTAACACATGTATAATAGTCTAATCGAAACAATGGTTTAGACAACTTTTACAATCATCTTCAATGATTTAATGAATACAAATACTCGCAATGAGGTTTAAGGGATATTAATCTTAAACCAATCCTTAGAATATAAATGACAGTTTATAAAGCATAAGAGTCATTGTCACATACTTATATGATACATGAATATAGAAGTTTACGTGCTTGCTCAATAAAGAGAAAGGGTTCGAGTACTTGCATAATATACCATATCCTGCTCGAATGTAAATTAAGTAGGGTTAAAGGAAATTTGCCTTTAGCGTAGTCTACGAATTTAAAGCTTAATGATACATTGCAAATCCTATTGCATAATAGTTATATATATAAGAATTCCATTAGTCATACAAGTTCATAATTCAAATAATTTCACATTATGACTCTACACATATACACACAAGTATAACACATTTTTAGTCCCATCTTAGACGCTAATCCTGACCATAGACCAATACATCACGTTGTTTGAAATCGTTATCGATCTCGCTTCGAAACTCATTTAGAAAACTCGTAAACACTTTTAAATCTTGGTTCTATATAGTCTTATCATGGTCACATAATAGAAGTCTTAGTCTATTCATGTACTAAGGTTTAATGTACACATACTTCATTTTCAGAGTAGCAACAAAATAGTCAGAATGCACTGCAGGACTGAGCGGTCGCGCTAGAACGTAACTAGGGAGTGGTGCGGCCACGCTTCTCCCTGTTAGTTCCAGAGCTGGCTTTTCTCCTGCATGATCTTAGCTTAACTTTTATCATACAATGCTACTGATACCTCACACACATACACGTCAGAAGGCATAACTTCAGTTGAATATCTAGCATGCTTGTCCTAATCCATTTCCAAACATTTCATTTTATTTGAACTTCATAAAGTAACATGCTTAACAAGTGTATTTTCTAAAGGCGAGTCATGATGATTAATATACCACTCGATGTTACTAGGCAATTCATAATATGCATGCTCGTACATATATTACGTTCACACGATTAGCGTAGTTCATCGCTTGAAAACTTGTTTTGAAGCATACTTGCAAATATGAAAACATGCTTAACCACACCGGTGATCATAATGATCATGTCTAGGGGCATATGAAGTCCTATTATACATGCTTGTAAGCTCAGAACATCAAAGATACAAAGTTCGTTAAGATTCATTTCCAATACTTTAAATTTTCCTTTAGAAAGTCGTTAGAACCAAGCTAACACAACTCATATCATGCAAGAGGGCTTTGGATGACATGTGATACTCATTTACATACTTATATAAGTTACTACGTATGCTCATGAAATCAAAATACATATAACGTTGTTTTCAACAATGTTGGTCTTATAGGTTTTCATGTAAAACTCACACTAATGCAACTAAAGGGAATGTTATCGAATGTTGAAGTCCTATATCAGTAAATCAGAGTTATTAATGACAAAAATCAAGCAATCAAGCTTGCTCAACATATCAGAACCAACAAAAAGTGGAGTTTCCTTCTGGTGCACGGTGCGGTCGCGCCTGGTTTTGCCTGGGGAGCAGCGCGACCGCGCTACTCCTCGCCAGAACCAGGGAACTCCCTGTATTGGCCAAAATTTTCAAAACCAAAACCAACTCAAACAACAATTTATGCATACCCACCTCACATAAAGCCTACAAACATGATATTAAGCATACCTAACATGATTCTAACAACTTAAAATAAGTAAACAATTAAGTTCAAGAATTAAATTCAACATTCATGCTATCTTTCCATATTTTCGCATACTCAGCGATTGATCATGCTACGAACTCGTTTCTGAACCAAAATGCTTGATTTAACTTTCGTTGTTTTCGTATTTGCCTATATGTATAACAACCAATTTCAGATTACTATGACTTAGTTCATAGAATTTTCGTACATTCAAGGCATATATTACTTGATATTTCTGAAGTTTTGCAAAACTTGAATCTTAGCATCATAGAACAAGATTAACACTTCAATATCATGTATATAAACCTAACTAGCATCATGATATCTAAAATTTACAAATATCCCAAGAATTTTGTATGTAGAACTTAAGAAATTAAGAACACAATTTAATGGAGTTTTACCTCTTGAAGCTAGTTTAATTCTTCAATCCTACTAACTGAAATTTGCTCAACCTCACTCTCTAATGGAAGCTAATCTTCAGATTTCTAGCAACAAGAATTGTGCAGAGGAGGCTTCAATTTATAGAGAAATCAAAATCTGGTTCATGGCTTTGCTCAAGGGTTTCACCTAATGGAAGAAAAAGAAGAACAATGGTTAATAGAGGTTTGGTGGAATAGTAGTGGAGCACTATTTGGACCACTTCCCCCACCATCATGAAGCTAAGGTTCCATGGCTGATTTTAAGGAGAAGGAAGAATAGGATAGCCTTAGGCTTTTTTTGCAAAACACGTGAATGAGGATTTGGGCAAGAAGGTGACTCTCATTGTGGGACAAGCGCAAAAACTCAACATTTTTCCAAACAAGCCTTATTAGCATACTTTGGTTTAAATGCAACTTAGGTCAAGATGTATTAAATAATGAAATGCTACAACATTGCATCAATAGAGTCACATGTACACATATCATTTAATCCATGTATATTAATTAAAGTGTAACATAATTAATGGCTAACACTCAAATATTCAATATACCTTATTATTCCATTATTTCATAATATATCTATCTATAAAACATTTAAGTATTGAAATAATTATTATCTAACAATTATTGGTTTACTTCAATTATTATCTCATGTAATTAAAATACATAGTTAATAGTCTATATCACACATCAATATGTCACATAGGGTGTTCATACCATTTAAATGTCACACATCTCTTTTATTTTATTAAATGAATGCAGAAATTTTATTATAAATAATATACACCTTATCTTGCGGTTACACCTCAAGTGGCATGGCATATAACACTTAAATAAATTAATAGAGATTATTAGCCACACAATAATTAATGACTAATATAGCATTAATAAATTCTTTTCTTGTTAAATCACTCCTTTAATAATTCAACAAGAAATCATTTTATCACATCACTACCAAAAAGGACATATCACATATACTAATATTCGAATAAATATTCAATTTTAAAGGAAAAAAAAATCAATATTAATATTATCTAAAATTCTCGGGTATTACAGTTCTACTCAAGGTAAGTGGTATGACAGTTTAACACGTGATAGAGGGGTCAAAACTGATGAGTATAGCTTCATGCTTGTAAATTCTCAAAAGTTCGGTTCGACTGATGAGCCCTTTGTAATGCCAACTCAAGTTCAACAAATATTTTATGTTGATGATCAAAAGGATAGCAATTGGCGTGTGTTTATACAAACAAAACCGAGAGATTTATGTGAAGATGCTGAAGTAGATTCAGATAGTGACGAGTTACCCAATACCAATGAAGATTTCATCACTCCAATTATAGAAGTTGATATTGAAAACATAAATTGGGTTAGGAATGACGTTGATGCTGAATTAGTTGAAAATGGACGTAAAAGACTTAGAAGTAGGCGGAAGACAGGATCTTAAACTAATTCTTCTCGTTCCAAAAGACGAATGATTGAACATATTGTTTATGAAGATAAAGATGAGAATGGAGCTGAAAACGAAGATGAAGACGAAGGCGAAGACGAAGACAAAGGCGAAGACGAAGGTGAAGAAGAAAACGCAGACAAAGATGAAGATGTAGAAGAAGAAGGAGAAGAGGAGGGTCCCGAAGATGAAGAGTATGACACCCCCAAATTCAAGTACCAATACCTCGAATCTGGTGCTTCACGATCCAATCTCAAACATCACACAACTAACAACTTACAACAGAAAATAATAGAAATATTTATATTGATAAAACATAAATATTCTTGTCCCAAATCTCGCAACCTAAATCATACATAAATCGATTACAAGCATAACTTTACTAGTTTTAATACATAACCAAAAACATTATTCTAATCATCGCAGGACAAAACTATTCCGTAGCCTTGCCCTTACCCTTATCCTTTCCTAAGTTACTCCCATGTTCAGTCTTAACTGAAATGTTAGGGAAGCAAAAGTGAGCAACAAGTTTACTCACCAAGTATATAGTAATACAATGAACGAATAAGGGTAAGGTTCATAACTTAACAAAGAACAGTTCAGGGACTTGCATATAAGTGTTGTGAACAAATTTGGATTCAATAATCTTACTTCGAATCTTTATCATAGTAAAAAAGATAAGTCACTAAGGACTGAAGAATTCATGAAGGATCCAAAGATTTCAACATTTCCAAATGGATGTGTAGTTCACACTGAGGGGTCACTATGGACCATGAACTCCTGCGTGAATTAACAGTGATTCCCTGATAATCCACAATATAAACAAGTACAATAGGTGATCAGCCTAAAGTACCCTGGTGTTATGCCTAACCCTTACATGTTGTTTGCGCGCGTGTCGGTTCCCCGACGTTAAATATTTTCCCCTTCTATGAGGGTTGTTCATCTCGGCAGATTATAAAAGTCTATACCAACTTAAAAGGTTTGGAAAACTTTCTATTTCATCAATATCAGTCTAGCCGATTCAAGTGCCATAGACATTCTTCTCAATATTTTCAAAGTTTGCAACAAGATACAAGAATTACCCAAACATATGATTATGATTTGCATCAAACTTTAGAGTTTAGATAATGATCTTTATAGATTTGAACAACACAAGAATTTATCTGTCAATCAATCTACTTATACGATTGGCAGAAGTACGAGTTAGGTACTTGTTCAACATGCATGGATTATATCAAATAGCTCGCTCTTAAGAGGAAACTTGCACAACATACAAGATTGTATAAGTTAAGGATCTTGCTCAATGATTATATAACATTAATCAGGAACTTACAATCACAAATAGATCTTGCACACAATATATAAGATTGTGTGAGTTAAGGAACTTGCACAATATAAGAAAACTTGCACAATGTACAAAGTCTAGGGAACTTGCACAATATACATAGTTTGTGTAAGAAACTTGCACAATATATAAAGTTGTGCAAGTTAAGAACTTGCGGCTGCTGCTATAATTTATCTCTAATCTCCTTCTTTGAGTAACCTACAGAGTAATAGGTCACCTTTGATTAATCATCGTTAAACATCAATAATGATCTTAATTGACCTAATTGTGTGACTCATACAATATGTTCTATGGTCCACTTAATCATTTGTTACTACCTATTGTTAACAGACTCATTTATACACCTGTTCTGAGTGGTTTCTTAATATCGTTATGACTGAATGGTCACCTCAGTGACCTTCGATTTAGGATAGTGACTGAGTTTGCTCTTGATAGTCCTTTTTCCATTCAAACATATTTTGGGTAGGTATGCACTTGTCCAAGTAAGGATTTGAGAATGATTCAATAAGTATGGAACAAGGTCTATAATGTTTGGTCAATTTACAGAAGTGTTCTACGATTCACCTGCCCTCTCTACGATCTAACGTGATCACTCTATGGTTGTCTGGGCACCACTCTACGATTGATAGGGTCTTACTATGATCAGTGAGCCACTCTACAATTAGTGGAGTGACTCTTCGGTCAACTCTATGATCTGTGAAATCATTCCATAACTGGCTAACTTGGCATAGTAAGGTTCTGCAGTGACTATATGATTGTCTAGTGAAGTTCTACGATCGGGTAGAGTTGCTCTACGATCGTAAAGTTCACTCTACAGTTTGCTCTAGGAATGGTCAGGTCTACTCTACGATTTGTGAGTGAGCTCTATGATCAGAATGAAGTCACTCTATGATCATGGGGTTCACTCTATAATCACTGCCTGACTCGGCAGATTTACTCTATGGTTAGCAAGTGAACTCTATGATCGGAGTGGAGTGACTCTAAGATCGTAGAGTTCACTCTACTATTTGTTGGGGCTCAAGAATACTCCAAGATTTCAACTTAAGGAACATCCTTTGGCTGATTGATCTGAGGTCATATAGGTTTAGAAACATGGTTTGGGCCTAATTTAGTATACTAGTTTTTGATGCAAGGATCTAGAAGGAATGTCACAACAGAACCTGAGAGTCGACATGAGAATACTCAAGTCTGTCTTTTTACTGCAGAGCTTTCTTCATTGGTCTTACTAGTAATTTTTGTCATACGTCTAACTATCAGCACCTATGGTCTGCATGAGCTATAAACACAGAGCCCTAAGATCTAACATAAGAATCATCTCAGGTTTGTCTCAGTACTGCAGATCTTAAGGATTTGAGCTTGTTTTAAGTCAGTCACTGATATCAAGCAAGTTGACACACAACCAAATAGTCAGGGCTATTTTTGGTGGAAAATAACAGAGCCACCACTTCCATGGGTTCTACTAAGGTCTGGTCGTAAGTTCTACTGTCCATGTTGGAGGATTGCATGATTTATGAACACTGAGTGCATGCAGACTGCAGTTCTGACTCTTAATATTATCTGAGTGAAGTGACTAAGGCCATTACCACAACTTTGATTCAAGTCATTATCTAGTTAGACACATATAACATGCAGTTTCTATACAACTACCTTATGGTACAGAGTTTAACATTATTCTCACATTACAACCTATTATACTTAGCTCATGCATATACAACTACTCAATCTAAATAAACAAGAATAATGTTTAAGGTAACAAGATCGTACCTTAAAGCCTTCTCAATTTATTCTTTTCTCAGATTCTACCCTTTTGAACAGCAAGAGCTCCCTTAGGATTTTCTTTTATCTCTCAAACTCACTATATATCTCTCTCTATTTCAGAGCTAACGATTTCAGCAAGCTCTACTACATGAACTAGGGGCTCTATTTATAAAGGAACTTTTACCCACACGTGGGTCCTTACCCAAATTATAGGGCCTGCACACAATAGCAGTACCCGTTGGTTAAAAGTGATTAGGTGGAAAGCTTTACCAACTCATCCTCCATCCATACCTACAGTAATCATCTGCTTAGCCTATCAACAAGTAAGTTAAGGAGATAGGCCATTGGCCTAATGCGGCCGATTGTACCTTCAAGCATTCAACCTATTAGGGCCAATTCCTTTTGGCCTAACCGACCAACCTTGGTGACTAATAACGGTACTGGTATGGGTCTAAGGCTTGTTGGGCTAGAGGATATATATATCCGACCCACTTGATTGGACTAGTATAAGCACCAATTGAATATTAACAGCCCAATCTATAATATAAAATTATTGGGTTCATGTTGAACTGTGACGCCCCCAAATTCAGGTACTTGCAACCCTTATTTAGTGCGCACGATATCCAAAAAGCATAACTAAAAGTAAATACCAAACTTATATAAAAATATTACATCAGAGTCTCAAATCCCAAGGTACATAACCTTAACTACCTAACATGATAATTAAATATATACAAACATTTAACTATCTATTACAGGAAGCAATAAACTTTAATCTGCGGCTTTTCCTTTGCCTTTGTTTCCTGCTAACCCTGTAGTATACTCCGGGTGCTCTGAAAACATTTATAGACAAAACAAGGATGAGCATAAAAGTGCTCAGTAAGTAATATATGACTATAAAGTATGAAAGAATAAATGTTTTCAATGGAGTGTACTTCAATAGTAGAATGAGCTGTTAAGTAATATGAACTGAAACCAACTCATGATAACCATTATCATTAAAGAATACGCTGAGTAGTTATACAAACTATGAACAATAGTTTCAATTTTATTAAAAAGGTTCCAAGCAAAGTTTCTTTTGCGAACCGTCTGAACTTACGGGCATGGTGGGTGATCAGCCCGATATGCCCTGCGTTGATCAACACTGCTGTTTGTGAACACCCATTGGGTTCACCCCTCACACTCATAGAGTGCTACAAGTCTGTACCGCCCTTGGAGCGGATTTCAAAATATTCCCATGTCAGGGATTGTTCATACTCAGACTAGATTTCAATCCCATAATCAACATAGTTGGATATCAATAATATTTCAATACTTTGGAAATAAAAGAATAGAAATATTATAAGTTTAGTCTAGCCCAAACAATTGGCTTAGACCCCCTGTAAACTGTTCATGCATATCAGATATCGTTATAATATGCAAAGTAAAAGTCTCACCAACCTTGTGAAGCTGATTGGAATAAAAAGGATTTAATTCCTTTTTATCACTTTATGTATGAAAACATAATTTACCTTAATATAATCAAGTCAACTTACTTGATTAGCTTAGAAAGAATTGGTGTTTCGATACTTGCCTGTTGTTCAAGTATTGACAAAACTCTTCTATTTTGATCCTGTAGATCCTACACACATATATATAGATATATGAGGTAGGTTACTTATATATTATAGCGATCAAAGTATAAGAGTGAATATCACGTAAATATATTATGGATATATATATTATTATAAACACATTTTTCAAATACCTCATTCATGTTATGGCTTAATCCTTTATTGACTAATTTTGGGTTCTATTAAGATAGGAGTACCTTATTACTCTATTACTAGAACACTTGAGGGAATATAGGTTGTCTATTATTAAATTCCAAATACTAGGAATTTTGAGGTTTATAAGTTAAAAGTTTGAAAACTAGTTAACTAGTGTAATTTATATAAAAAAAAAACTTTGAAATTGAAGTTGATCTGTTTTGATTTGTACTAGTCTTTAATAGGCTATACTAGATATAGTGTGACTTTGTATGACTCTACACTTATATTGCTAGGCAAAATATTAACATTGCCCGAGTAAGACTCAATTCGCTTGATGAAAACCGAGTGGGTTGACAACAGGCAACGCCTGCTGCCGAGCGGCGTCGCACACTGCTGTGCACGACTTGGCTTGCTTGCTATTGCGTTGCTGCTGCTGACACAGGGCAGCAGCCCTGTCCTATCCTCCAGCCTATTCTCCTTGTCAAGCCATGGCAACCTACATGGCTGTTACTGCTGCACCAAGTGCTGCTGCCATAAGGCAGCAGCTACTTCTTCATACCAGTCATGTACCAGGCTGCCTTCTGTTTCTGTTTCTTGCTGCTGTCATAGACAGCAGCGTTACCTCACAATGTCAGGCAAAATATACACACACACACACTAGATTGTTGCTAGGAAAGTGCCCGCTGGGACTTGTTGTGCTAATGGCCTGATTTTGGCCTTAAATTGATGCTGTTGTGTCGAACGCTGCTGCACAATTACTGTGTATGCAGCTGCTGCACACAGCAGCCCCTCCTTCGCCGCGTAGCTCATTTGCATAACTATAAGTTTTAACACTCATGTTCAATAAAATTACGCTCGAATATATTATAAACACTATAATAGACTATCTAAAAAAAATATTAGCCCTCTATTTTAAATACCTTAGACTGCCCAAAACAGACTCTAAACAAATGATCCGACACATTTGTTAACTTTTTGTTTTGAGTTAAAACGCTTTGTATCCAAATTTGATTCGCCCAAACTCTTAAATTAACTATATATAGTGTATATATATAACTTAGGTTTTGGCTTCGCTTAATTACCTAGCTTTTTGCAAAAACAGTTCTAAAAGGACTTTTAACGAACATGTTATAAGCGTTATTTTAAAACTCCGATTTCATAATCATTTATTTCGTATAAACCCAATTCATCCTCCTTATTACTCCGCACAACAACAACTAAGCTCCATGATACTAATTCAGTCCATAACATTCAAATTTTTATCACAAACCGTACAAGAAATTCCTTTACAATATACTAATTATAAAGCCAATATAACAGCACATATTTTGACTAACAAACTGCTCAACACCTCATCATAGCAGCTGATTTACATCACTATCCACATATATCAGTTAATGAAGTACTAAAATAAATAAACAATATACTAACTTTGTATGAATTCATTTGTTAATAACAAAGATTATATAGCCTATTATAATCGAGCATGCTAAACTCCAATTATATATCATATGAAATTATTTGTAACACATACATGCTTCTATTATTTATTTATTTTTATTCCCAATACATGTTATTACATATTAAGCATTTTTTTAAGCACGTATTCACATTATTAACATATCACAGCCCTATACCTTCAAGGACATGCATGATTACTTATGTAATTGATGATATAAATAGATTATATTCCTGGCTTAGAACATAAAAGGCCAAATTTCACACTTTAAAACAAAACAACCCATCATGTAATAACAGTTCATTTACAATTTCCATCAAATATAAAACATAAGGAATTAGATTTCTATTTCAATACTAACTTCTTCCACCCAATTTCAGTCCACAAAGAAGTTTAAAAGAAATCCCTTTTTATAACCAGTTGATGAACTTCTTACCATAATTCTTGAAAGCAAAGCTTTGTATTTCATTTATAATCTGTCATTTGTTTATCACCAACAGAAATTCTATTATAATAACATCTATTCTATCCACTGTTAACCCATTAAGCAAATAACAGTTTCACATTAATAGAAACTCCAGTTATACCATTTACTAACCCACACTATCAAGAACTAAATTACACTTGATATATTATTATCACACCAAATTCAGCAGTTTACCCAAATTTAACACATAGCAGAATAAGTCCCTTTCATACCGAAAGAAGGAAAATAAAATCAATTAAAGCCTTAACCAAAAATCCCTAAATTGTGAAACTCATTTGAGGTTAAAGTTCTAAATAAAAACTACAATTTCTTAATCAAATCATATAGCGAAATAGATTCCTCAATTACCGAATGGAAACTTTCATAACCATTATAAACTCAAACCCTAAATCAGAAATTACCCAATTTGAATCTCAACTAACGAATCAAACATACCTGAAGCAATTTTCGCTTCTAATGCTTCAGCAATTGGAGCTCTTCCTCTTCCTTTCGCACGGAATCCTTGAACTCAAAACCAGAGGTTCTTACTGAGACTCCCTCCTCTTTCCCTCTTTGTATCGTATGAACCCTCTCCAAATCAGTAGAAGCATGGAACCTACTCATTATTTCTAGACTTAATCTAAATATGCTGAGTCATGACCTAAACCTTCCAATTTTCGGCCAGCTCCTGCTTAACCCATGAATCTCCAATCCTAACCCAGCCTTGTCCGATTCTTGTTACAATCGGGTATGAGGAAGAGAAAAAGAAAAACAAACTTAAGCCTAAGGTTGTGTTTGGCAGAGCAATAGCTTCTATTTTGGTTTAATATAAATCCCTTATGAGTATTATTAAATATAATTACCCATTAAGTGAGGAATTAAAACTTCCTTTATGCAATTTAGTTATTCTAAATACCAATTAAGGGATTATATTATTTATCTCTAAGGTACATTATTAAAATAATTTATACTACTAAATTATTTTAATAACCTATAAGATAAAATATAATATTTCTACTACTTAATTAAAGAGTCTCAATTTAAATAAACCACTCATTAATCAAGTAGAGGGAATAATATCATTAATCTAGGGTTTAAATATTAAAATAATTTAATCCCTTAAATTATTTTAATAGCCCATAAAATAATAAATAATTCCCTAAAAATAAATACAGATAACCCCATTAAATAATATAGGCAACATTATAATTAACTTAAGGTTTTAGAATTAAAATAATTTTAACCCCTATAAATTATTTTAATAACCTGTAAGCTAATTATTAATATCAACCCAATTATTCTAGGATTCCATCCCACAAAATCTTAACTTGCAACCATATATATATATATATATAAATATATATGTCACAATAACCAATAAAACTAAATAAATAAAATAAAAAAAAAATTTATACCTAAAATTCATATATGAAATCTGACTAGAATAATTATACCTGTGTCTTTAAAAACTTCAGGGTTTTACAATCTTTCCCCCTTATAAAGATTCCGTCCTCGGAATCGCCAAAAACATATTACTCGAAGAGGTGAGGATAATTTTGTCGCATTTTATCCTCCAACTCCCAGGTTGCCTCTTCTACATTGTGGTTTTTCCATAAGACCTTTACCGAAGGTATTGTCTTATTGCGCAAAACTTGATCTTTTCTATCCAATATTTGAATAGGAACCTCTTCATAGGTCAAATCTTTTTCGAACTGTATCGGTTCGAAATCTATCACATGTTTATAGTCTGGTTTATATGCTCGTAAGACTGACACGTGAAAAACATTATGTACATGTTCCAAATCCGGAGGTAAGGCGATTTCAAACGCTACCTCACCCACTTTTCTTAAAACCTCGAAGGGTCCAATGAAACGAGGACTTAGTTTTCCCTTTTTACCAAATCTAACTTTTCCTTTCCAAGGAGACACTTTCAGGAAAACATGTGACCCCACTTCAAAATCTCTCTTCTGCCTGTGTTGATCAGCGTACTTTTTCTGACGATCCTGGGCAGTTACTAACCGCATCTTTATAATTTTAATTATATCCGCAGTTTGCTGTACCAATTCAGGTCCTAGTATTTGACGTTCACCGACCTCATCCCAACACAGTGGTGATCTGCATTTTCTACCATATAATGCTTCGTAAGGCGGCATGCCTATACTAGCATGATAACTATTGTTATATGCAAATTCCACCAGGGGTAAATGTTCGTCCCAGCTTCCTTTAAAGTCCAAGACACAGGCTCGTAGCATATCTTCTAGAGTCTGTATAGTTCTTTCACTTTGCCCGTCAGTCTGAGGATGATAAGTTGTACTTAATCTCAACTGCGTTCCCAAATTTTCTTGAAGACTTTTCCAGAAGTTTGACGAAAATCTTGGATCTCTATCCGACACAATCGAAATTGGAACCCCATGACGAGAAATGATTTCTTTAATATACAGGGTTGCCAATTTATCCAGAGAATATCTAACTTTAATCGGCAAAAAGTGTGCCGATTTGGTTAATCGATCAACTATTACCCATATAGCATCAAATCCCTGCTGAGTTCTTGGAAATCCTACCACAAAATCCATTGTGATATGCTCCCATTTCCATTCTGGAATCTCAAGTGGTTGAAGCAATCCACTTGGTCTTTGGTGTTCCGCTTTAATTCTCTGGCAAGTCAAACACTTACTGATATATTCTGCAACTTCTCTTTTCATACACGGCCACCAAAAATGTTGTTTTAAATCTTGATACATTTTAGTACTTCCTGGATGTACTGTGTATCTTGAACAATGTGCTTCTTGCATAATTTCTTCTTTTAATTGCGGTTCAATCGGAACCCAAATTCGTCCTTCAAAACGGATTATATTATCACTGTCTATTCTATACTTGTCCTCTCTTCCCTTTGAAATTTTCTCCCTTAACTTTGCACATTCTTCATCTTTGTCTTGAGCTTTTGCTATTCTATCCAATAGAGTTGGATTAGTCTCTATTGAATACAACTGCTCCCGTGTTTCGGAAGAAGTAGAAACTTCCAGTTCCATTCTTTCCATGGCTGTGACTAACTCTTCCTGAGCTGTTATCATTTTCAGTTTTTCACGGCCTTTACGACTCAAGGCATCGGCTACCACATTTGCTTTTCCTGGATGATAAAGGATGTCACAGTCATAATCCTTAATCAGTTCCAGCCATCTTCTTTGTCTCATGTTCAACTCTTTTTGAGTGAAAATATATTTCAGACTTTTATGATCTGTATATATTTCACATTTTTCTCCATAGAGATAATGTCTCCATATTTTTAAAGCAAACACCACCGCTGCTAATTCGAGATCATGAGTAGGATATCCCGTTTCATAATCTTTCAACTTTCTTGATGCATATGCGATAACCTTTCCATGTTGCATCAACACACATCCCAACCCCTTATGAGATGCGTCACTGTAGACTACAAAATTTCCAGTATCATCCGGTAGAGATAACACCGGTGCATTGCTTAATCTTCTTTTGAGTTCCTGAAAACTAGCCTCACACTTCTCAGACCAAATAAATTTTTCAGTCTTTCTTGTTAAATTGGTTAACGGAATTGCTATCTTAGAAAAATCTTGAATGAATCTTCTATAATAACCCGCTAATCCAAGAAAACTACGCACTTCTGTTGGTGTTTTTGGCTGTTCCCAGTTCATAACTGCTTCCACTTTGGTTGGGTCTACTGATATTCCTTCCTTATCAATCACATGACCCAAAAATTGAACTCTTTCTAACCAAAATTCACACTTACTGAATTTTGCATACAGTTGTGCTTTTTCGTAGTGTTTCTAACACTATTCCTTAAATGATCCGCATGCTCCTCTTGAGTCTTAGAATAGATAAGAATATCATCAATAAATACTACCACAAACTTATCCAGATATGGTTTGAATACCCGGTTCATCATATACATAAATGCTGCTGGCGCATTTGTCAAGCCAAATGACATTACCAGGAATTCATAGTGACCATATCGGGTTCGGAATGCTGTCTTGCGAAACATCCTCGTCCCTCACTTTCAGTTGATGATATCCTGTCCTCAAATCTATCTTGGAGAAATATCTTGCTCCCTTCAATTGATCAAAAAGATCATCAATTCTGGGTAGAGGATATTTATTCTTTATGGTTACTTTATTCAATTCTCTGTAATCAATACAGAGTCTTAATGAACCATCCTTCTTTTTGACAAAAAGTACTGGAGCTCCCCATGGAGATGTACTTGGTCTAATATACTTTCTTATCCAGAAGTTCCTGTAGTTGAATCATCAACTCTTTCATTTCCATTGGAGCCATTCTATACGGTGCCTTTGAGATTGGTGTCGTGCCAGGTACCAATTCAATTACAAATTCCATTTCCCGATCTGGGGGCAGACCTGGTAGTTCCTCTGGAAAAACATCAGTAAATTCATTTACCACTGCAATCTGTTCCTTTTGTGTCTTTTTCTGCTGAGTATCTATCACGTATGCTAGATATCCCAAACATCCCTTTTTCAAAGACTTCCTTGCTTGCATAGTTGTTAAACAACGGGATTGTCTTGGTGATTTATTACCATAAAACACCACCTTAGGTTGCTTTATCGGTTTAATACTCACCAATTTCTTTTGACAATCAATCATCGCCCCATGTTTATATAACCAGTCCATTCCCAGAATAATATCAAACTCTCCCAACTGAATTGGAATTAAGTCTACCATTAACTCACATCCTCCTATCTTAACACAACAATTTTTGTAGACATGCTCTACAGGAACGATTTCTTTATTTGTTATTTCAATGTTTAGAGGCACATCTAAATTTGATAAAGGCACATCTAAACATTTAGCAAAATCAGAAGATGCAAAAGAACAGGATGCTCCAGAGTCAAACAACACATAAGCATTTATATTGTTGATTGAAACAATACCTGAAACCACCTCCTTTGATGTCATTGCATCTTTAGCCGTCATGTTGAAAGTTCTAGCAGTTGGCTTATTCGGAGTGGTTGTACCTGTTATAGGTGCCTTGTTGTTGTTATTACTCTTAATATTACTTCCTCCCTCTGATCTTTTCTTGGGACAATTCCTGGCAAAATGGTTTTCTGATCCACAGATAAAACACCCTGAATTTTTCTTTGTACTTGTACAATTTGGAGAGATGTGGCCCTCCTGTCCACATTTATAGCAGACTGTTTTTCCTTTCATACATTTGCCAGAATGATGTTTACCACAAGTCTTGCAGGCTTCTGTTTTTGATTTCATCTGATTTTTGTGAAACTTACCCGCGTTTCCAAAGTCATTCCATTTTCTCTTCTTTGATCCCCCGCTTGTTCCTTCGGTTTTAACCGAACCATCAATCATTCCCTTGTTCTTCTTATTCTTGTTGTAACCCATGACTTCGTTTCCACCTTCAGCTATGATCACTTTTTCAAGGATGGCACTGAATGACCCAATCTGCAGTACGAACATTTTATTATAGATCCAGGGCCTTAAACCCAACTCAAAGCGTCTAGCCTTTCTTGCTTCGGTGTCCACCTGATGTGGAGCAAAACGAGCCAACTCATTAAATTTTGCTGCATATTCTGACACTGACATATCACCTTGTTTCAGTTCTAGGAAACGAACTTCCATTAAACTCTGCATTCCTGGAGGAAAGTAATTTTCAAGGAAAATTTCTTTAAATTTTTCCCACGGTATTACCCCAACACCTGCTCGGGCTTTGTTTGCTTCCCACCAAAAGTTAGCTTCCCCTTTTAGCATATATGCCGCAAACGCAGTTTTCTGATCTTCACTTACCCTTGATACCTCAAAAGCTTTTTCTATCTCCTGAATCCAGGACTGAGCTTCAATCGGTTCTTTAGCCCCTCTGAACTCTGGAGGTCCCGTACTTTTAAAATCTTTAAAACTAGCCATATGTGTCACTGGTGGTGGTACATTAGCTTGGGGTGGTTGATTTCTATTTTGAAAAGCCCCCATCATATATTCCATAAAATGATGCATCGGATTCTCTTGATTTTCATTTCTATCATCATTCATATCATTATTGGACTCCTCGTCCCGATATCTATTATGAGGCGGTCTACCACGACCCCTACCTCTACCTCTACCTCTAGGCAGCATTCTCTGTTTAATCACAATTTAATTATTACCTTATTCTTATAACTTTAAAACAGTAGAACAAATAAGAAAACAACAATAAATATACACCACCAACATAGATAATACCAGTTATATATATTAAACATGTTTATATACAACCTGCAACTTTATATCCGCTATATCTTAGCTGATACTAGTCATACATATGATGTTACCCAACTCTTACAAAAAGAGTGATATACACAAAACTGTACTCTGCAGTAGGAATCTAACTCCTTACCGCTCCCAAAAGTGGATAACATCATACCAGTACTAACACAACCTATATACAAATCATCTCAAACCTAGAAACTATGTACAACATACTCTCAGGCCTAGCCAACTCAAAGCTGACCCTGACCCTGACCCACCGACAGGGAATCAATCCTCTCTATCTCAGAGATGGCAATAACTCTAGCTCGAGAGATAGAATAGGGAAGCTGTCCTGCCTCCTGCGGATAATTCCAGACTGTCGTCTGGACACGCTGAATGGAGGTAGAGTATGCCCTCGACATCAAATCCATCCTTCTAGTGTACTCTCTCAGCTTCGCTTCCAGAAACTGCATATACAGGTCGGAGGCTTCCTGACGCTGAATCCCCGCAGTCCTAATATTATTAAGTCCGTGGTAATCAACCTGAAGCTCCTCCAGCTGCCCCTCCAAATTATGAATCCTAGCCTCTGCTGTTTGCAGACTAGTAGTCAACTGAGTATTCTGGTCGGTTAGATACTGAATCATATGCTCCATCTGTGCTAAGGTATCCTGCAACCCATGCTGTTGCTGAGTAGCATCCTCCTGAACATTGATCTCTGGATTTATTATTTCAATAGGATCCTTTTCCTCAGTATCAGAGTCAATAATCAGGATCTCCGCATTAATAGGTATAGGAGCATTATGTTCCTCCCTCTCCACTGGTTGTCCTATGACTCCTGCCATCTACACACAACCAACAAAACTCAATTAATACTTAATAGATAACCTGGTCATAATATAAGACAGTTAACTAATACAATTAACAGTTAACTGACAGGTATTAACTATTTTATATTAAAACCTATGATGAACCTCCATATTTCATCATCAAGTCAACTCTACATGAGTCTAGTCTTAACAGCAGTCTTACTAGCCTAAAGTTATAACCCAAGGTTCCCTCCTAAGGTTTCTAACTTAAAGCTCTGATACCAACCTGTGACGCCCCCAAATTCAGGTACTTGCAACCCTTATTTAGTGCGCACGATACCCAAAGCATAACTAAAAGTAAATACCAAACTTATATAAAAATATTACATCAGAGTCTCAAATCCCAAGGTACATAACCTTAACTACCTAACATGATAATTAAATATATACAAACATTTAACTATCTATTACAGGAAGCAATAAACTTTAATCTGCGGCTTTTCCTTTGCCTTTGTTTCCTGCTAACCCTGTAGTATACTCCGGGTGCTCTGAAAACATTTATAGACAAAACAAGGATGAGCATAAAAGTGCTCAGCAAGTAATATATGACTATAAAGTATGAAAGAATAAATGTTTTCAATGGAGTGTACTTCAATAGTTGTTAAGTAATATGAACTGAAACCAACTCATGATAACCATTATCATTAAAGAATACGCTGAGTAGTTATACAAACTATAAACAATAGTTTCAATTTTATTAAAAAGGTTCCAAGCAAAGTTTCTTTTGCGAACCGTCTGAACTTACGGGCATGGTGGGTGATCAGCCCGATATGCCCTGCGTTGATCAACACTGCTGTTTGTGAACACCCATTGGGTTCACCCCTCACACTCATAGAGTGCTACAAGTCTGTACCGCCCTTGGAGCGGATTTCAAAATATTCCCATGTCAGGGATTGTTCATACTCAGACTAGATTTCAATCCCATAATCAACATAGTTGGATATCAATAATATTTCAATACTTTGGAAATAAAAGAATAGAAATATTATAAGTTTAGTCTAGCCCAAACAATTGGCTTAGACCCCCTGTAAACTGTTCATGCATATCAGATATCGTTATAATATGCAAAGTAAAAGTCTCACCAACCTTGTGAAGCTGATTGGAATAAAAAGGATTTAATTCCTTTTTATCACTTTATGTATGAAAACATAATTTACCTTAATATAATCAAGTCAACTTACTTGATTAGCTTAGAAAGAATTGGTGTTTCGATACTTGCCTGTTGTTCAAGTATTGACAAAACTCTTCTATTTTGATCCTGTAGATCCTACACACATATATATAGATATATGAGGTAGGTTACTTATATATTATAGCGATCAAAGTATAAGAGTGAATATCACGTAAATATATTATGGATATATATATTATTATAAACACATTTTTCAAATACCTCATTCATGTTATGGCTTAATCCTTTATTGACTAATTTTGGGTTCTATTAAGATAGGAGTACCTTATTACTCTATTACTAGAACACTTGAGGGAATATAGGTTGTCTATTATTAAATTCCAAATACTAGGAATTTTGAGGTTTATAAGTTAAAAGTTTGAAAACTAGTTAACTAGTGTAATTTATATAAAAAAAAAACTTTGAAATTGAAGTTGATCTGTTTTGATTTGTACTAGTCTTTAATAGGCTATACTAGATATAGTGTGACTTTGTATGACTCTACACTTATATTGCTAGGCAAAATATTAACATTGCCCGAGTAAGACTCAATTCGCTTGATGAAAACCGAGTGGGTTGACAACAGGCAACGCCTGCTGCCGAGCGGCGTCGCACACTGCTGTGCACGACTTGGCTTGCTTGCTATTGCGTTGCTGCTGCTGCTGACACAGGGCAGCAGCCCTGTCCTATCCTCCAGCCTATTCTCCTTGTCAAGCCATGGCAACCTACATGGCTGTTACTGCTGCACCAAGTGCTGCTGCCATAAAGGCAGCAGCTACTTCTTCATACCAGTCATGTACCAGGCTGCCTTTGCCTTCTGTTTCTGTTTCTTGCTGCTGTCATAGACAGCAGCGTTACCTCAACAATGCCAGGCAAAATATACACACACACACACTAGATTGTTGCTAGGAAAGTGCCCGCTGGGACTTGTTGTGCTAATGGCCTGATTTTGGCCTTAAATTGATGCTGTTGTGTCGAACGCTGCTGCACAATTACTGTGTATGCAGCTGCTGCACACAACAGCCCCTCCTTCGCCGCGTAGCTCATTTGCATAACTATAAGTTTTAACACTCATGTTCAATAAAATTACGCTCGAATATATTATAAACACTATAATAGACTATCTAAAAAAAATATTAGCCCTCTATTTTAAATACCTTAGACTGCCCAAAACAGACTCTAAACAAATGATCCGACACATTTGTTAACTTTTTGTTTTGAGTTAAAACGCTTTGTATCCAAATTTGATTCGCCCAAACTCTTAAATTAACTATATATAGTGTATATATATAACTTAGGTTTTGGCTTCGCTTAATTACCTAGCTTTTTGCAAAAACAGTTCTAAAAGGACTTTTAACGAACATGTTATAAGCGTTATTTTAAAACTCCGATTTCATAATCATTTATTTCGTATAAACCCAATTCATCCTCCTTATTACTCCGCACAACAACAACTAAGCTCCATGATACTAATTCAGTCCATAACATTCAAATTTTTATCACAAACCGTACAAGAAATTCCTTTACAATATACTAATTATAAAGCCAATATAAACAGCACATATTTTGGACTAACAAACTGCTCAACACCTCATCATAGCAGCTGATTTACATCACTATCCACATATATCAGTTAATGAAGTACTAAAATAAATAAACAATATACTAACTTTGTATGAATTCATTTGTTAATAACAAAGATTATATAGCCTATTATAATCGAGCATGCTAAACTCCAATTATATATCATATGAAATTATTTGTAACACATACATGCTTCTATTATTTATTTATTTTTATTCCCAATACATGTTATTACATATTAAGCATTTTTTTAAGCACGTATTCACATTATTAACATATCACAGCCCTATACCTTCAAGGACATGCATGATTACTTATGTAATTGATGATATAAATAGATTATATTCCTGGCTTAGAACATAAAAGGCCAAATTTCACACTTTAAAACAAAACAACCCATCATGTAATAACAGTTCATTTACAATTTCCATCAAATATAAAACATAAGGAATTAGATTTCTATTTCAATACTAACTTCTTCCACCCAATTTCAGTCCACAAAGAAGTTTAAAAGAAATCCCTTTTTATAACCAGTTGATGAACTTCTTACCATAATTCTTGAAAACAAAGCTTTGTATTTCATTTATAATCTGTCATTTGTTTATCACCAACAGAAATTCTATTATAATAACATCTATTCTATCCACTGTTAACCCATTAAGCAAATAACAGTTTCACATTAATAGAAACTCCAGTTATACCATTTACTAACCCACACTATCAAGAACTAAATTACACTTGATATATTATTATCACACCAAATTCAGCAGTTTACCCAAATTTAACACATAGCAGAATAAGTCCCTTTCATACCGAAAGAAGGAAAATAAAATCAATTAAAGCCTTAACCAAAAATCCCTAAATTGTGAAACTCATTTGAGGTTAAAGTTCTAAATAAAAACTACAATTTCTTAATCAAATCATATAGCGAAATAGATTCCTCAATTACCGAATGGAAACTTTCATAACCATTATAAACTCAAACCCTAAATCAGAAATTACCCAATTTGAATCTCAACTAACGAATCAAACATACCTGAAGCAATTTTCGCTTCTAATGCTTCAGCAATTGGAGCTCTTCCTCTTCCTTTCGCACGGAATCCTTGAACTCAAAACCAGAGGTTCTTACTGAGACTCCCTCCTCTTTCCCTCTTTGTATCGTATGAACCCTCTCCAAATCAGTAGAAGCATGGAACCTACTCATTATTTCTAGACTTAATCTAAATATGCTGAGTCATGACCTAAACCTTCCAATTTTCGGCCAGCTCCTGCTTAACCCATGAATCTCCAATCCTAACCCAGCCTTGTCCGATTCTTGTTACAATCGGGTATGAGGAAGAGAAAAAGAAAAACAAACTTAAGCCTAAGGTTGTGTTTGGCAGAGCAATAGCTTCTATTTTGGTTTAATATAAATCCCTTATGAGTATTATTAAATATAATTACCCATTAAGTGAGGAATTAAAACTTCCTTTATGCAATTTAGTATTCTAAATACCAATTAAGGGATTATATTATTTATCTCTAAGGTACATTATTAAAATAATTTATACTACTAAATTATTTTAATAACCTATAAGATAAAATATAATATTTCTACTACTTAATTAAAGAGTCTCAATTTAAATAAACCACTCATTAATCAAGTAGAGGGAATAATATCATTAATCTAGGGTTTAAATATTAAAATAATTTAATCCCTTAAATTATTTTAATAGCCCATAAAATAATAAATAATTCCCTAAAAATAAATACAGATAACCCCATTAAATAATATAGGCAACATTATAATTAACTTAAGGTTTTAGAATTAAAATAATTTTAACCCCTATAAATTATTTTAATAACCTGTAAGCTAATTATTAATATCAACCCAATTATTCTAGGATTCCATCCCACAAAATCTTAACTTGCAACCATATATATATATATATATATAAATATATATGTCACAATAACCAATAAAACTAAATAAATAAAAAAAAAAATTTATACCTAAAATTCATATATGAAATCTGACTAGAATAATTATACCTGTGTCTTTAAAAACTTCAGGGTTTTACATGAACCTTTTACCGTGGCTGCCACTATGATCCCTTACTAGGCTTGTTTCTAATACACAATTATTGCAATTACACTTAATATTAAACATCCACTGTTTAAATTAATCTTCTTTCGCAATTTAAATTAAACCTTCCATTGATTCATCATGAATCATTATACCATACAATGCCCATTCTTCCAAGCTTAGTTAATTCATAACTTAAGCTTATCACATACTGTAATTTCATTTATAATGTTCATTCTCTTATTCCGTACGCGATGCAATCTAACTTCATAATCACATAATACACATAATTGTACATAAACACATACATAAAGGAAATATTCCTCATTTCATTAATAATAATCCTTTTAAAAGTCCTGGATATTACATCCTCCCCCCTTATAAAGATTCCATCCCCAGAATCATCACAAGGTTAAGCAAAAAGATGGGGGTAATCATTTCTCATCTTATCTTCTAATTCTCACGTAGCCTCCTCGGCATTGTGGTTTCGCCAAACTACCTTTACGGAAGATATAACTTTATTCCTTAACGTCTGCTCCTTTCTATCTATTATTTACACAGGGATTTCTTCATAAGTTAGATCCCTCTCGGTTTGAATAGGCTTATAGGATATCACGTGCTTATAATCAGGCTTATAAGGTCTTAACATCGAGATGTGAAACACATTATGAATATGTTCTAGTTCGGGAGGTAGAGCTACCTCATATGCCACTTCGCCTATCCTTCTGAGTACTTCGAGCGGTCCTATGAACCTCAGACTCAATTTACTCTTCTTTCCAAACCTTATCTTTCCCTTCCAAAGAGATACCTTCAGAGACATGAAGCTTCCTATGTTGAATTCTTGATTTTGACGATGTAAGTCGACATATTTCTTTTGCCGGTCTTGAGCTGCCACTAGTCTGGCTCTTATTGTTTTCACAACACTTGTTGTTTGCTGGACCAATTCCGTACCCAAAAGGCTTCGTTCTCCTGCTTCATCCCAACATAACGGTGTTTTGCACTTTCTTCTGTAAAGAGCTTCGTACGATGGAATACCAATGCTTGCATGGTAGCTATTAGTATACGCAAATTCTATCAAAGGTAATTGGTCATCCTAATTTCTTTTGAAATCCATTACGCAAGCTCTAAGCATGTCTTCTAGTGTCTAAATCGTACGCTCGCTCTATTCGTCAGTTTGAAGATGGCAAGCAGTACGTAGTCTCAACTGCATCCCCATTCTCTCTTGCAAGCTCCTCCAAAAGTTTGACGTAAAGTGTGGGTCTCGATCTAAGACAATTTATACCGGCACTCCGTGCCACGAAATAATTTCTTTTACGTATAACTTTGCTAATTGATTCAAATTGAATCGGATTTTTATTGGTAGAAAGTGTGGCGATTTTGTCAATCGATCCACGATAACTAGGGTTTTTCCAATACCCAACTTCTTGAATACCTATTCTTCCTTGGTGGATCACCTCTAGAGGCCAAACACTTGGGTGGCTAACGTTGATCAAAGGAAGGAATCGCATCAGTGGAATTCAAGGAGAACACGAAGGACTAGGAGTTGAACTTGTACTCGAGGAAGCTTTAATCTACGAGGGTATAATTCTTATTCTCTTTCTCTTTCGTTTAATTGATAATTGAACACAAGGATAGATCATGGTGATGGTTTGTATGAAAATTTTAAAATTCGTTGTATCACGATTCCGCCCTATTTATGTAATTTGATTGCATGTTTGCGTAATATACAAACCTTACAATACGAATAATAGCACCTTTTGAAAACTTATTAGTTCAAACATTGACCCAATATATTTTTGAGAACACAAATTGCGAATATTAGCACCATGTCAATAAATTTCGAAAACCAGCATAGCTAGAAGATTTGGAATCTCCATTTTCTCCATCAACTTCAATTTTTACTCCATTGCTTCATTACTCAATCATTCTATCATTCTTCAATATCATCAATGCTCTCTATCCATAACTTTTCTATACCCAATATAGTTCATCAAACTTACCACACTTTGAAAGTTCAGGAACTTACCACAATCATATGGTTTTAGGAACTTATCCTAGTCAGACCAAAATCGTCCATTCGCTAAGGGGTTCCACCATACGATTATGAGTCACGAACTTACCGTAAGTATGAGTTTTAAGAACCGTACCTAATCTTAATGTTCTATAACTATCAAATATAAATATGAGAAAAGAATCACCTTCTCGTCATATGTATAGTGATAGTACGATACCAACATTGCAATGAATTGTCAATATAGGAAGCTAAGTGGTTGTCAAACCAAACACAATCCCCTGCCCATACAAGGAATTGGTACACTCGGCCACTAATCAATATAGGAAGCTAAGCAGTTGTTACACCAAGCACAAATTCCCCGCCCATACAAGGAATTGTTCAACTCAACCACTATATCGATATAGGAAGCTAAGTGGTTCTCAAACCAAGCACAAATTCCCTGTCCATACAAGGAATTGTACGACTCAGCCACTAACATGAGTCCTTCATTGAAATCCCACCTAATTCCATCTTGCTCTTAACTTACTCTTTGCTTGATACGAATTCCTCGTATCTTATCATCCATAACTCCTCGTGAGTTTACCTCGTACTGTTTCATAGTACCATCTCTTTATAGCATCATGCTACAACTATTCAATCATTTAAGATCCTCTGACATTTACAACTCTAGCAGATCACATCGTGATCTTGTTTTATCATCAACTCTTCTTACGATTCTTTCTTAACTTATGATCGTCTCATCCTACGATCTTCTTTATTCTTCTCTTTAATTACATTATCTTATGATTAATCAACTCAGGTGTTCCCTGTTCATTTAGCTCTTCAGGTTCTTCTTTGAACCTAATCATTTAATCATAATCTTGTCTCACATGAATTCTCTAAACTCTATTTGAGTTCATTCTTATCATTTATATCATCCACATCTTATAGACATCGTCTAATTATTAACACCATCTTTATTACTGGAGTCAGGTAACTTTTGGTTCTCATCTTTCATAACTCTTCAAGATTCTTCTTTGAATCTTCTTGTTTATAAATCAAATCTTCCTTTAAGAATCTCTAACTTCATTCATATTATTCAATATTTTATTCGAGTTTACTACGCGTCATTCGCATCTTCTTCTTGTAACGTTTCTAGGTCTTAACTCATCTTATGCATCTACCTATATAAAAAGAATCATTTCTTACTCATACACATCCATAATTCTATACTCGATATACCTCGAGTCTCTAACAGTGTTCAGTACAGCACCTGAGTGGTTTCCCACAAACAACTAACAAACTAGTTCCCGTCTCGTCTACACTGTCTCTCACAGCGAGTTAGATCGGTTACTAGTTCGTATCAACCTCCGCTCTCTGAAGGAATTGTTTAGCCTAGATACCATACATCAACCATTAAAGAGTACGATTGTACCATAATCATACTTAACTTATTATTCTTTAAACTCTATCATCTTCACCTCTCTTCTCTAAGGTTATAGCCTAAGGTACTCATACATAAGGTTTCTAACCTATCAGCTCTGATACTAACTGTAACAACCCCAAAATTCATACAGTTCAACTCTCAACATCGGTCGTTATCAATAAATCCTCATTCTGACTTTACAACATTATTCAATGTTAAACTTAATAAAAATGCGGAATAATTTTAAACTTTTCAGTTTTCTTTCTCATTTTTCCCTGAATCATAACCTTTATCATCTACATATTTTATAATCAATTTTTATTCTATAATTCACTTCGTCATTATTTCGAAACAAGACCTCATATTGATGAGTGTGTTTTATACACACAATTTGGGTACTTTTGACCTTGATAATTTGTAAGTCTTTGGGTACTTTATGTGGTTTTATTGTGTTTTTATCTTATTTTTAGATATTGTGGTTTTATATTGCTTTTATATGTTTTGTATTGTTTTTATGTGTTTTTACTTAGTTTTGTAGGAAATGGAGCAAGTGCTAGTTGATCACTAACGCTCGTGGATGCCTAGTTTGCCATTTTGAGCCTAACATTGACATAGCAACTGCTTGCGGCTCAATTTGACCTATGATCCAATCCGTATCTCTCAAAACTCAAAGAACGAAAGTTGTAGATTTTTGTCTTAGCTTTCCAGAACATCTTGAATCATCCAATTTGAAGTTCGTATGAGAGAGTTATGGTCGTTTTACCAGCGGATTTAGCATGAATTTTACATAGCGGCCACTTCGAGCTCAATTTCACACTTTCTCCAGCCATTATCTTTTGGAACTCCAGTTATGGAAGTTGTATAGCTACTTCTCAGCTTTCCGTAGCCTCTTGAATTGCCTAATTTCGAGTTCGGACAAAGAGGTTATGACCAGTTTACCAACAGACGTCAAAGCTAAGTCGGGTGACAGCACGCAGCGCGCGGGCGCGCGGAATGGGCGCGGGCGCACCGTGTCAGGCGGCATGGGCGCGCGGCTGGGCAGCGGCATGGGCGCACCAGCCAGCATGCGAGCGCACCAATGGCTACTGGGCAGCGCGCCTGGGTCGGATTTTAAGCAATTTGAGCGGGTGTTTGGTCATTTTTCATGGGCTAAGCTAGGGTTTTACATTGGGCACTATAAATATAATATGTAGCCTCCATTTTTTGGGATCCTAGAGTTCCAAAATCAGATTTAGAAAGAGAAAGAGAGAGGAAGCTTGGAGCAAAAAGAGGGAGGCCATGGCCATTGGCCATGGTTCTTCTAAAGCTTGGAGGAGCTTCAATGGAGGTGCTTCAATGGAGTTTCATCCAACAACAATGGGGAAGCCATCCTTTATCTTTCTTTTTCTTTTTCCTCTATGTAACTAGTTTTTAATCTAAGATTGTAATTGAACCCATTGCTTTATTTGAATTGATTTTCTCTTCCTTTTGATTATTGTTGCTCATATGAATTGGTTATCATAACCTATGCTTATGGATTAATTGCTTGGCCAGTAATTACCTTGAGATCCTATATGAACTTGACAAACGGATTATAGTGTTGAGACCTAGTTATGATATCATACTAAAGTTAAAGATTGTTGTGGGTGATTAATAAAGATTTAGTGACGTGTGTCTTGTTGATTATCCTCAATAATAGGTAACTTGATAGTATTTAGGATAGACCTATACCTAGATACCGTGTGCAACCAATGGAGAATCTATTCTTAATGACTTCCTATGTGAAAGTTGGTAATTGAAAGGACGTTTAATGAGATTTTGTGACACGTGTCTTGTTATTGTTCTTGAAATTGGTCTATTGATAGTGTGTAGGATAGACATATACCTACATGCCGCATTAGGAAGATTCGTAATTGATCATCGACAGAGGCTCTTATGTAATTGTGATTTCTCGGATGTCAATTCTATGTGGTTAATTGATCTAAAAGGGGAGTTAAGATATTTGAACAAAGCATTGCACGCCAAGTGTTTGACAAAATGCTTGAATGGGGAAAATTGTAATCTTAGACCTTTATTTATCAATGTATCGTATTTATATTCCATGCAATTTAGATGTAACCTCTACTTATCTCTCAAATCCAAGAGTTTAATTTAGATCGAGTCGATATTGAATTAGTCATTGGGCATACATTAGAGTTAATTCCCTGTGGGTTCGACAACTCTCTTATCATTATATTACTTGTTGACCGCGTATACTTGCGCGTATTTTTCGGTTGCAAAATCGACCAACACATATCTCAGATCATTGTTCTTACATGAAGGATAATATAACTTCATGTCAAAATAATAGAACCTTACAACTAATTGTAAATTACACATCTTAAATCATCAAGTACATTTATCAAATACTTAAATATGGTTTAACATAACCACATCAACTAAAATTATTTAATCTCCATGCTTCACTTTGATCTATGCTTTTCAAGCAGCACATAATGTTACCTTGGATCCTTAACTTGCAAAAATGGTTATTTGCAAGAATGAGCTCGACAGCTCAGCATATCTAACAGTTTTCATGCATCACGTAGCACATAATAACATGCTCAACATACATCTCAAAATTATTATACTAGTTTAATATACATTCGACGATTCACGTAACAAGTATAAAGATTGAGTTCCTTACTCAACCAACATTCTTTATTCAATCAATAGTCATAAGTTGACTATAATATTTCATGCTGACAATGTGTGCTAATCATCATGGGATTGCAAAATGAATTAACACAATTCAACCACAAGTTCACATAGCAATTAAGAACTGAAAGACTTGCCTGGTTCGTAGATTACCAATTACCATAATCAGCTTATACTTATCTGCACTTCATATATCCTACACGATATATAATAATGCACAACATTTATTAGTCACATAGCAATACTTAGTATTACTCTACTCTACATTTTATAATCCTTCATTTTTATTCTCTATACAATTCTCAACTTAGAAATTAAGTTCTCCTTATAAACCTTCATTTTATTGCATCTCACTTTAATCGACACTTAATATTTAATTAAGTCTTAAACTCTTCTTTACATTAGACGTATAACATTTTTTAACACTACTTAATCTAATCTTTGGCTTGCTACAACACTTCAGGATTCACTCACATCCAATCTCATTTTAATATTCTAATTGTCATCTGAAAATAAATGGGCAGTTGCTTACAACATCACAGTATCTTAATATTCGTTTAATATATTAATCCAAGCTTTAAACATGCATATGATAACATAGCATGGCCACAAAGAAAAAGATTTTTTTTTAATTCCTGTTCCACCGCCGGGGCGGTGGTTTCTTTTACAAAGTTACCGCTGGGGCGAGGCTACCGCTGGGGCGAGGATTCTAGTTCACTTTTGTCGTCGGGGCGACGATACCGCCGGGGTGGTGAACTCCGTTCATTTCTACCGCTGGGGCGGTGAACCTGAAACTCGACTTCTGCAGTTCGCGAACTGCAGAACATTCAAAGCCAAAAACTCCAAATTTCTTCATTTTAACAACAAATTAAAATTACCAAATCACTATAACTCATATATGATCATTACCCAAACCATCTAGCACGATTCTAACATCTTAAACAACTTAAACAACCAATTTAAAGGCTTAAAATCACAATTCATTCTAGTTTTTCATATTTCACAACTTTTAGCGTAATCAACCGCTATGGATTTGTTACTCAACCAATTTGGTCCGTTCAACTTTCGATGTTTTCGTTTTTGAACGCAGAACATCAATTTACAGATTATTACTCAATTTCCTAGCCAATTTTGACTCCAAAACAAGCCAAAATATACATATTATACCAAAACTCAAATTTCCTATTTCTTAACAAGTTTTCATGAATTTGATACTCCAAAAATCATCTATTGATGCAACACAACAGATTATACATATCTATAAACTTATATATATCTATCATCTCATCAAATCATCAACCAAAACCCATTTTAAAGAAAACTCAAAGAATATAAAATTAATAACTCAAAGCCAGGTTTTTACCTTTGATTCTTGCTTAGATTAACTAGATGATGACAAGAATTACTTGCTTGTTCTCCTTCTTCTTTGATTTTTCAGAATTTTCTTCTCAATTTTCCAAAAATTCTCTCAATTTTCTCTCTTCCTCACCTCTGTTCTTTGGCTTACTAACCCTGATGAAAAAAACTAACGTCACTTTTAGTGGGGAGTTACGTCAGTTAAGAAAGCCAACGGCCACAATGCCTTATTTGGCATTAACTTAAAAAAATCCCTTTTAGCTTATTTTAATAATCTTTTTTTTATTGTAAGATATATATTGTAACACTTTAATTAAACTTATTTTATTAATAAATCTAATTTAAACATTACTAATAAAATTATAATTCTATTTAGTCAGGTTATAATTTTATTAAATCAATCATTTTATTTAATAAAACATTAATCTTCTAATTTAATTATTTAATTAAATTTGAATATTACCATTCTATTAGCGTAACAAAAATACGCACTGACGATAAAATTGTGTATCATCCACTACTCAATATCATCATACCTAAATAATTTCATCAAATATTTATTTTATTAAAATAAATATATATTTACATTAATGCAATATTTTAATTAAGTGAATTACTCACATTATTATGAAATATAATCCATAACAATTTTATTGCTAACGAGGCATAATAACTAAATTATATTATTTCATAATATAATTTCAACTTAATAACATTCAGTTAATATCCTTTTCGTAATAATTTCATTTATTATCATCAATGATTTAATTAACTATTAAACCTCTTTTCCCAAATACACGAATATATAATCCTCTTCACATCAAATCACATATTTCACAATATATTTAACACACATATACACATACTCAAACTCAAAACGTCTCATAGTAAGAATTTTATTTATTAAATTCTTATTAAATAATTTCTGAAAATCTGGGTTATCACAGAAGCAGACCACTCGGCCGCTGATGCTCCGCTTTCACTTTTTGACAGGTCAAACACCTGCTGACATAATCCGTAATTTTTTGCTTCATATTGGGCCACCAGAAATGTTGACGAAGGTCCCGGTACATTTTCGTACTTCCCGGGTGAATCGAATAGACCGAATTATGTGCCTCTTATAAGATATCCCCTCTTAACTCAGGCACTGCTGGCACCCATACCCGCTCTTCAAATCTTAGAATACCATCCTTATCCATCTTAAACTTTTCTTCCCTGTTTGTTGTAATTCTTTTCTTTATCCCTTCACATTCCTCATCTTTCTCTTGCACCTCCTTCACTCTATCCAACAATGTTGGATGAGCTCCTATCACAAATAACTTCTCTTCCGATTCTCCGAATTCTTTCACCTTTATTTCCAGTCTTTCCAGTTCTTTTATTAACTCTTCCTAAGTGGCCAATGTGACACCCCTAAATCCGGGTCACCTGAGCCACGGACCTGGTCTGTCACCATCTAATACATTCATCATACTATCGATAACTTATAGCGGAATAAAGGAATATTTACATTGATATAACATAAATAATCCTGTCCCAAGTCTCGAAACCAAGACTACTACAAACATAACTTAATACATAAGGGTAAACAAGTCTTAAAACACAACATCAAGTAATAAGTCTTAATACAAATGGTGATTCTAATACAATAAAACAGAACTAATCAGTAGCTTTGCCATTTCCCTTATCTTTTCCCGAGCTCTCGCCACGTGCTGTACTAAATGAAATGTTTTAAGGAAAGCAAGGGTGAGCAACAAATTTGCCTGGCAAGTATAATAGCAGTGAATAATCACATTAATAACTTTATAGCTCACAGGAGTACAAATTTAGATAACTCAAGGAAATAAACAAATTCTTTTATCACCATTATAGTGGTCGCTATGGACCGAAGGATTTCTGAAGTATCCAAGGATTTCAAAGTTTCCGAAAGAAAGGGACTAATCAATACTGAGTGAGCACCAAGGCACAAAACTCTATCTAGAATTACTGAAAATTCATCCGATAATCCACAAAACTAGTACAATAGTTGATCAGCCTAAAGTACCTGGAGTTATACATAAACCTCACTTACTATTTACGCGCGTGTCGGTTCCCCGACGTTTATATAATTGCCCCTACTACGAGGGTTGTTCTTCTCAGCTTTACATGGGAATCCGAACGAAAACAATTTGATCGGATAGTTTTATTTAACATCAATAATAGTTTAAGGACTTAACTTCACTTCAATAAACAAATCAATATGTGTCTAGTCGAAGCACTTGGCTTTAACATAGTTTTCAAACAGTTTATGGACTAAAGAACTTTAAGGCTCAACAACATGCATTATAGCATAGGTAGATACTTGAACGAATGTCAAAACATTTGAATAATCATAAGAGTACTTGCATAATGAAGTAGATTGTGAAAGTTTAGAAAACTAGCTCAATACCGCAATACTTGCAATCAATACATAACTTGAGTGAATTTAGGGAACTTGCATTAATATAGAATATGTGATAATTCAAACCTTAATAAGATTCGTATATGTAAATTATGTATTTATTAAATGAAATTTCTTATTCCGACTTTGTGTTATGTGATTGTATATTTTAATAAAGAATTAGGACAAATAAAAAAAATTCAAAGTTGCTTAGTCGTGCTTACACTGACAAAATGATTTGTCGTGCTTTCCACGATTTCATCGAGAAGTATCCCGACAAATTATTTTCCAGCAAGCTGTTGTGTCGTGCTTGGGAATGACAAAGTGATTTGTTATGCTTCGAAGTTAATATAATAATATATTAACTGATAAAAATCTAAATATGTTAATTAGGGTTAAACATGATAAATTGAATTATAAACCCTAATTATAAAACCCTAATCGGCAATTGTTAATCGAATTAGCGAACCAAAACCCTAATTGGTGTACAAGAATTTTAATTGGTATAAATAGATTTTAATTGATGAAACATAATATAAATTATGAATCATTAAACGTAAAATTAAATCTTAATTGAAGGATTAAAACCCTAAATCATAAATTAGAAAACCCTAACCCTAATTAGGAAACCTTAACTCTAATTATGAGATTCTAAAATCTTAATTATGAAACATAAGCTTAATTAAGTTATTACTAACCTAGTTAAGTTATCCTAAACCTTAATTTCAAAACCCTAATCAAGATTAGTGTGAATTAAACCTAGATTAGTAAACTAACCAATTGGAAACCTTGTGGGAGTGTGCTAGCTTGTGTTAAACACACTCCAACACACTCCAGCACAAGCATGGGGCCAAGATCAGATTTGAAGTAGCACAAGTTCAATGACTAGATATTTGTGGAGGCAAAAATGTGTGAAAAGTCTTAAAAACCCTAATTTGGAAAAGCCTATAAGTAGTCAGCCCTCCCACTGATGGAACCATGAAATTTTGTAACCTAAACACTTATATCACAAGCCATAATAAGCCTCAGCAGTAGCAAGATCAAAATCAAAGAGAAGAGATCCAAAAGTAGCTCAAAAATGTGCAAAACCCTAATTTTATGCTAGATATTTAAAGCTTTGTTAAATGTTATGTTTTAGTATTTAGGGATACTTAATAACATGTTATATAGTGATCTGGGTTGTTAAATTATGTTTACATAACACCTAGATATGAGAATTAATCAAAAACAGTCAACTGTTCATGACAGTCAAGAATAGTCTGACAAGCTATTTTGTCAAAACTTTTGATGCCCTTAGATTGTTTGTTTGATGTGTTTTAAAGGTTATATTTGTAGTCTGCTAATGAGTAGGTTTTATACCTACAAATCGGATACTTTTTAATGTGGGTTATTGTTTATTTCCTTGGTGTATAGTTACTTTTCATGCATTTGGTGTGTTTTTGTAGGTTGCATGTGTTAGGGATGGATTTGGTGAGTCTTGAGCATAACAGCAGCAAAAGGAAGGAAAAAGTGCAGGAAATCAAGCAGCGCGACCGCGCCCAAAATAAACTAGGGAGCAGTGCGGTCGCGCTGGTCTCCAGAGTTAGAAAAAAATGTCTGCTAGTGCAGCGCGGCCGCGCCCAATTCTGGCTTATTTCCAGAGCGGCCGCGCCGGTTCAGAATGTTGACTAGAGTTGACTTTTTGGGCTTTAGTGAAGCAGATGATCTGTACTTAATATTCAGACTTCTAAGTTATCTAGGATTTTTATCAGATGCTATAAATAGTTGTTTTAAATCAGTTTTAAGTTGTTAACCTTATTATTAGAAAACCCTAGTTTAAGGAGCAAATTGGGAAGACTTGTAGCAAATTGCTAGCAGGAGGAAATCAAAGCAGGAGCTAGAGAGAGATTCAAGGATTGCTTCATCAGTTTTTGTTCTTTTCTCTATCTTTTACTTTTGAATTTTGAATACTATTAAATTTGTGGATGATGGATTCTAGTTTAATTATGAACTAAATTTCTTTTAAGGTGATAACGGATCTTGTTGTGTAGCTTTATTTAACATGCTTCGTGGATAATTATGGTTAATTATTATTAGATTGGTTATTATGGTTTACACTTAATTGTTTAATTATTTTGCCAGTAATTATCGGGATAATCTATATGAACTCAAGAGATTAAGTATAAAATTAGATCTGATCATAATAGCATGTGATTGTGTTTTCTGCATGTCGATGGAATTCATGATTTGTGTTTATGATAGAGATATACCTACTCACCACATGTAATCTAATAGGGAACCTGAACGGTAGTCCTTTTTAGTTGTAATTCACATAGAGATATAGTGAATTAGTTAACTAGGGTGTTCATCTTGAGTCTATCATCTGTGGATTTGAGTTGATTTGTTTATGATACATTAAAAGATGGTCATAAATATTGGTGAGTTCTCGATTAACAATCCAAGATAATTAGCATAATTTGATGGGAAGTGTGCTGAACAAAATGAAACAATAAGTGAAGTTATAGAAGTCTCTAAAATCTGTTTTCAAACTTGTGGTAGTTAGCTTTAGTTGAATTAATTAATTAATTTCAGAAAATCCCAAATCTTTAATCGATTGTTTAATAAAATTGGGTTAATATAGAATTGATATTTTCCATTATAAATTCAGTTTTCTCCGTGAGAACAATACTCTACTTTTCACTGTATTACTTATGGACTGCGTATACTTGCGTATTTTTGCTAGTATAGAATTAGACAAACAAGTTTTTGGCGTCGTTGTGGGGGACAATTGGTGTTTATAATTTTCAAGTATCAATTTTATTAATTCAGTTTTACTTAAACTTTGTTTTTGTTTTTCTTGTTACTTCCTGTTTCAGGTGATTTCGGTTCGTTTATGCAAACACGATCAAAACAGCCGGAACTTATTGTTAGGTTTGTATAACGCGAACATGCAATCAAATTATATAAATAAAGCGGAAGCGCGATAAAATCAGATTTTAAAATTTTATACAAACCATCACCATGATCTTTCTTTATGCACAATTATTAATTAAACGAAAGAGATGGAGAATAAGAATTATACCCTTGTAGAATTCTAGCTTCCTCAGGTACAAGTTCACCTCCAATTCCTTCGCGTTTTCCTTGAATTCCACCGATTAAATTCCTTCCTTTGATCAACGTCAGCCACCCAAGTGTTTGGCCTCTAGAGGTGATCCACCAAGGAATAATACTTATTCAAGAAGATGGGTGTTGGTAAACCCTAGTTTTTATCTCTACAGAAATTGTAAGTACTCTCCACAATTCTTCTGCAAGAGTGTGTAACCCTAATCTATGATAAAACTTCTCTTATTTATAGATGTAGGAAAACCCTTCCCTAAACTATTTAGGCTTAGGGTTTGTATTCTAATTAAACTCCTTTAATTAAATTAAACTCCTAATCTAATTAGGAATTCATGTGAGAGTACTTCTATTAATTAATTCTCAATCCCTATTAGGAATTAAATAATAGTAATAGTAATAATAATAATAATAATAAGACTCCTCTTATTAATTTATATTTAATATTTCTAAAATATTAAATAATAAATATTAAGCTATTTAATTTATTCTATCTACATAGACTAAATTAAATACACTTAACTTATTATTACAATTATGCCATTTATTTCTTAAATAAATATTTTTCTTTTGCGGTGTGACCCTTTAGGTTCTCCATATTAAACCGGTTGTGAATAAATCAATTAAACAATTTTAATCTTATTTAAATAAATAAATTAAACTATTTAATTCATTTAAATAAATAATATTTATTCTACACTAAGGGTAAGCCCCCTTAGCGATCAACGACTTTCCAAATAATATAGATTTCAACATTAATCATAAAAGAACCTTTCAGTGCATAGTTATCGTACAATTCAATCCTTCTACCATACAATGTTCCAATTAAATATAAGACATGGAATTACTGTCAAGTCTTATTTTATTTAATTATATGTATTTCGATTCTCAAATGCACAACTCTAAATAATGCAAATTAGAAACTCTTTTCTAATTTCATTCTACCTTGGCCAAGGACTACTGAGTTGTCATTTATCGAATCACATAGGACATTCACATCTTTTACTAGACGTGGTAGATTCTTTGTTGATCATTCACCTATCTCCATGTACAACTTATTATACCCAATCATACCCTTTGTTATACCCTAAAGGTCTTAAGGGACATGTCAAAGTATAACTCATCATACACAAGATACTATGATGATCTCAAGTCCAAGGATCACTTGTACTACTATCACTAGAGGAATTCCTATTGACAGGCGAGTAAAACTCCATTAGGTATTCCTTAGCGAGCCACGTTTAGTGAACTTATTCTCCAATAAGCACCTACATACTTGCTTTAGTGTCTCCACACAAATGATTATGAGATCAATCATCCTCTTCTTAAGAGCAAGCAACGTATGTACTAATCTATCCGGATTCACTAATCCCTTTTTTATTAATCCAACGATTAGGAACGATTTTACTTTGTGAGCTATCTAGAATTTAGATCTCATTAGCATGATCACCATCATGATTCTAAAAGTATTGCTCAAAACTATGGGTTTATCACATTTAATATAACAGCACTATGTAGATAATATAAAATGCCTTTAATAACCGAATAAGATTACAAAGTATATGTTACATCATATCAAATATGATTGGCTTGTGTGCATACTACTTTCAATCTCCCACTTGCACTAAAGTCAATCGTCATGGTATCTAATACCATTCTTCTCTAAGTGACGATCATCCTGCCGTTTGGATAAAGCTTCAGTAAATGGATATGCAATGTTGTTCTTGAGAGTCCACCATCTCTATAGTAACTTTTCTTCTTTTAATGATTCCTCTAATCAAATGAAAGTGCCGCAACACATGTTTGAATCCAAGATGAGACCTAGGAACTATTCCTAGTTCTGTGATGAACTTTTCATCCAAATAATCAACTTGCAGCTTCACTTATAGCTATATACTTTGTCTTTGTCACTAAATCAACAACTCTTTTCTATTTTGGAACCTTTCCAATTCACTGCACCACCATTCAAGGTAATAATTTACCCTAAAGTGGATTTGTTATCGTCTTGGTCAGTCTGAAAAACATGAGTCTGTTTAGCCCTCTAGTTTTAATTCAGACCTACCATGAATCATGATCACATCTTCAATACCGGTTAAGTACTTAAGATGTTTATCACTGTCTTATAGTGATCTTCTCCAGAATATGACTGATCAACATCAGGCCTTGTATATTCATTGCATACATGATAGTAACTCATGTGATCTCTCTTTAAATTGGAAAATTTTTTATAGAGATTCACTCCATGGCTTATCATCATGAGACCTCTCTTGGAGTTTGCCATGCTAAACACCTTTAGCATCGAATGAATATATGTTCATTGAGTCAAGCCGAACAACAATTGTTCTTAAATATAATACCAGAACCTTCCTTGTCCAACAACAGAAGTAATAATGTTTCTTAAGAGAACTGGAACATAATAACAACTTATTAACTTAACAGACTTGCTCATAGGCAACGCTAAACTATAAGTTCCTACAGCTAATGTGTGACACCCCCAAATCCGGGTTTTCTAACCTCGAATTCGGTGTTCACGATTCTCAACAATAAACCTACTTTCTAACTAAATGCGGAATACTAATCATACAAAGTCTATCGAAATAATAATAAAGTCTTACAACATGGTCCCAAGGTTCTTTAACCTTAACTTAAAAACATACCCTTAATACAATAAGTGTTCACCTAACCAAATAACATTTGCAGATAACTAATACATAAGCCCTATCAGGCAGCTATTCTTGCACCTTCCCTTTTCCTTTGTCCCCTTTTGACGTTTCTGCCTTAGCTGAAATAAAAATCATGATATAGCAAGGGTAAGCAACTAGTTTGCTTAGCAAGTTTATACACAAGGGAGACATATCATGAATAGAAGGAAGTTTCGCTTTCAATGTTCAACAACAGTATAAGAGTGTGAAGAAACATGAATTAATAGTCAACAATTGAATATTCGAATAATTGAATGACAATTACTGAGTGGTTGAAAATAACCATAGACATTTGCCAATGTTCTCAGCATTTAAACTGGACCTCTTAAAAAGTTTTGGTAATCAAGGGGATCAGCCTTTCATACCCCGTGATTTATGCATAAACACTTAATAAACCAGCATTGATATCATGCCTTAATCAAATTTATCCTTTTCTCAGCCAAGAGTTCTTACTATAGCAAATTAATAAGAACAGCTTTTAAAATACATTTGATTTCATAAATTTAGACATGCTTGATCTAGCTGATACAAATAGCATAGATCTATCTCATAAACAGTTCATGCTTGAAAGAACTTTAATCTAATTCACAATTCAATAACAATAGAATAGGAATTCAATTGCACAAGGTGTGAATCTCAATAACCAGTATAGATGTGAATAATCAACAATAATTATTCACTAACATGCTTCGAAAATAATAACTCGAGTTTGAGTTAGGGAACTTGCCTGTCTGCTCAGCTACAAATAATTCTAGCTTTAACTAATTGGCCTTGAAGAACCTAACATTGATAACGTCGATCTATCAATTAGTACTGCGTAGTTGTATATCGATACGCTTACTTATGCTATTTATTTAACAATTAAGCAAATCACATAGCACACATAACTTAATAAACTATCATAAATCCTATAAGACACTTTAATGGATCTCTAGGTTGATGGTTTAATTAATTAACCATGTATCCGTGAAGTGATAAACACTTATTAAACCCTTAAACAATTTAATTATAATTGTTTAATTAATTAACATTACTTTTTCTTAAGTAATATTCATTTATTAAACTCTTAAACAATTAATTATAATTGTTTAATTAATGAGTTATTTAAACTCTCTCTATTTTATTAACTCTATCTTTATTTCATTACTATTATATAGTAATTAATTATTTATCTTTAGTTTTTATTTTTATTAGTAATTAATATGTAATTTTATTCACTTATTTTTAAATTATTAATTTAATATTTATCAAATTAGAAATTTTAATTGTCTTTAATTATTATTTAAGATTAAATAATAATTAATTAGGTTTGTTTATTATTTAAATTTAATCAATTAATAAATAATTAATTAGTGCGTAACAATTATCTTTAGTTATTATTTAATAATAAATAATAGCTAATTAGATTTATTTATTATTTAAAGTTAATTAAATAATAAATAATTAATTAGTAAATATGAATTATCTTTAGTTATTATTTAATAATAAATAATAACTAATTAGATTTATTTATTATTTAAGGTTAATCAAGTAATAAATAATTACTTAGTGAATAAGAATTATCTTTAGTTATTATTTGATAATAAATAATAACTAATTAGGTTTATTTATTATTTAAAGTTAATCAAATAATAAATAATTAATTAGTGAGTAATAATTATCTTTAGTTATTATTTAATAATAACTAATTAGGTTTATTTATTATTTAATGTTAATCAAATAATAAATAACTAATAAGTGAGTACTAATTATCTTTAGTTATTATTTAATAATAAATAATAACTAATTAGGTTTATTTATATTTTAAAGTTAATCAAATCATAAATAATTAATTTACAATTCTTAATTATCCTTAATCATTATTTAATAATAATTAATCAATTACTTAACTTTATTTATTATTTAAACATAATTAAATAACAAATAGTTAATTTTTTTTCTAATTTTCGTTCTTGATTTCCAGATTTGGGGTCTTTCACCAAAACCTTCATAAAACGAAATCTACAACTTCGATTTACGATCCGTCGATTTTGTTGGATTCGTATCTTCCTGAACTACACTTTTCATTTATCAAACATCAAATTTGGTTATGTCTAGGTCTCGGAAAACAGGCTCAAAGTCAGGGGTCAGCAAGGTTGTTCAACAGTTAGCATGCTTTGGTAATAAATTCATGGTTTGCTCATTTTTCAACATATTTGAGTGATTCAAAAGGGATTTTGTCCCTAACCTATGGATCTAGCATATCAAGAAAGAAAATCACAAGATCCCTTTATAGATTTCAAAATGACAAGCATATAACAACCTTTTTCAAATAAAATTTCCGGAAATCTCCTTTACTTCCTTTCTTCTAAATTTTTCCACATAAACTCACACATATGAACAAGCAAAACATTATACATTCAAGATCTAACCTTATCATAAGGTTCTAGCCATCAAGAATATAAAACTTCAAGGATCTATGTCCAAACACATTAAATAGCTTAAAGTTTGGAGTTATACCTTTTTGATTTCTTCTTCTTCTTTTCCTTCCCAAAATAGGTTGTGAATGGGGATGGCCTAAACAATCAAGACCTTCTTCTTTCTCCCACAAGATTTGTTCTTGCTTTTTCTTCAAACTCTCTCTCTAACACTCTCTCTATACTTGGTGAATAATGAACCAACCTTTGTTAACTTTGGTGAGGGGTCCTATTTATAGGAAAGTAGAGACCATGGGCAAAATAGTCATTAACCATGACTAGGCAAGGGCAATTTGGTCAATTCATCAATAGTAGGAAGTTTCCTAGCAACTTCCTCAAGGGTATTTTAGTCCTTTCCCAACCTCTTTCAAGGTTAAAATAGTCTTTTCGCAAAATCTTAATTATCCATTAGTTATTACCCATTCTTCATTGGTTATTAGACATTGGTTATTATCTTGCCATCATTACACTGGTTAAACACAATGGTTATTATCCCGCCATCATTTCATTGGTTATTAACCACTTGGATATACAATGGTTATTGCCCTTACATAATTACCTTGGTTATTAACCACTCTTGGCCATTTTAGTCATTACCCACCAATTCCTACACTTGACTCACCTATGGTTATCTCTTAACCATAGTTATATCATACCTGCCAATACGAGTATAGACACATCTTATACATCTCCCACCAATTAACCCAAGTTGATTTAAATAGAATACCACGTTAACTCATTGAATTAAATTAGATTTAATTAATAAGGACGTTCAAAATTCACGGGCATTACATCCCTCTCCCCTTATAAAAATTCCGTCCTCGGAATTGCAAAAATAGGGTTACTCAAATAAGAACGGATAATTCGCCTTCATTTTCTCTTCGAGTTCCCACGTAGCTTCTTCGTCTGCGTGATTCCTCCAGAGAACTTTGACGGAATGTATGGTCTTGTTTCTCAGCTTCTGTTCCTTCCTATCGAGAATCTGGACAGGAACCTCCTCGTACGATAAGTCCTGCTCGACTTGAATTGGCTCATAGGAAATGACATGCTTGTAATCTGGCTTATACGGACGCAACACTGATACATGAAACACGTTGTGAATGTGCTCAAGTTCAGGAGGTAATGCTACTTCGTACGCCACTTCGCTTATTCTCCTTAATATTTCAAAAGGTCCTATAAACCTAGGGCTCAATTTACCCTTCTTCCCAAAACGGATCTTCCCTTTCCAGGGAGATACCTTCAAGAACACAAAGCTACCAACTTCAAAGTCCCGCTTCTGACGATGTAAGTCGGCATACTTTTTCTGACGATCCTGGGCTGCTATTAACCGCTGTCTTATTACTTTAATGATTTCCACGGTTTGTTATACCAATTCTGGTCCCAACAATCTCCGTTCACCAACTTCATCCCAACACAACGGCGTTCGACACTTTCTTCCATATAACGCTTCGTACGGTGGCATACCGATGCTAGCGTGATAACTATTGTTGTAAGCGAACTCTACCAAGGGCAAATGATCGTCCCAGCTGCCACCTAAGTCCATCACAACTGCCCGGAGCATGTCCTCCAGGGTCTGAATTGTTCGCTCGCTCTGACCATCGGTCTGAGGATGATACGCCGTACTCATTCTCAATTGTGTTCCCATTCTTTCCTGTAGACTTCTCCAAAAATTTGACGTGAAGCGCGGATCTCTGTCAGATACAATAGACACCGGTACTCCATGTCGTGATACTATCTCCTTCACGTAGAGTTTCGCCAACTGTTCCAATTTGTACCTGATCTTAATTGGTAGAAAATGGGCAGACTTGGTCAACCGATCTACGATCACCCAGATGGCGTCTAGACCCTTTTGTGTTGTCGGGAGTCCTACCACAAAATCCATAGTGATGTGCTCCCACTTCCACTCGGGAATCTCTAAGGGCTGCAACAATCTGCTCGGCCGTTGGTGCTCTGCCTTGACCCTCTGACAAGTTAAACACCGGATGACGAATTCCGCAACTTCCCCTTTCAAATGCGGCCACCAATAATGTTGACGAAGATCTTGATACATCTTGGTGCTACCCGGATGTACCGAAAATCTCGTATTATAGGCCTCTTGCAATATTTCTTCCCTTAAGTCTGGTACATAGGGTATCCAGATCCTTCCCTCGAATCTCAGCAGACCCGTGCTGTCAACCTTGAACTTCAACGTTTTTCCTTCCGATAGTTGCTTCTTAATTCCAATGCATTCTTCATCAAATTCTTGAGCCTCCTTTATCTTATCCAGTAGAGTCGGACCCACTGTCACGGTGAACAATTTTTCGTCCGTCTCCATTGGATACTTAACCTCCAGTTCCAGGCGTCCAAAGTCCTTTATCAGCTCTGCCTGAGTTGTAAGCCTCATCAACTTCTCTCTGCCTTTCCTATTCAGGGCATCTGCCACTACATTTGCTTTGCCCGGATGGTACAGAATCTCACAATCGTAATCCTTGATTAATTCTAACCATCGGTGCTGCCTCATATTCAGCTCCTTCTGAGTGAAGATATATTTCAGACTTTTGTGATCTGTATATATCTCGCACTTCTCTCCATATAGGTAGTGCCTCCAAATCTTCAAGGCGAACACTACTGCTGCTAATTCCAGATCATGAGTCGGGTATCCCTTCTCATAGTCCTTCAGCTGGCGTGAAGCGTACGCAATGACCCTGCCGTGCTGCATTAGTTACACAACCAAGGCCCTTGTGTGACGCATCACTGTATACTACAAAACCTCCAGTGTCGTCTGGTAATGCCAACACTGGTGCTTGGCTAAGTCTCTTCTTCAACTCCAAGAAACTCTCCTCGCACTTCTCTGTCCAGACGAACTTTACCGTCTTTCTAGTCAGATTGGTCAACGGTGATGCTATCTTCGAAAAATCCTGGATGAATCTCCGATAGTATCCCGCTAACCCTAGGAAACTTCTGATCTCCGTTGGTGTCTTCGGCTGCTCCCAGTTGATAATGGCTTCCACCTTTGCTGGGTCTACCGAAACACCATTACTGTCAATGACGTGTCCAAGAAACTGCACCCTCTGCAACCAAAATTCACACTTTGAAAACTTCGCGTATAGCTTCTCCCTTCTTAATGCCTCCAAGGCAATCCTTAGATGTTCAGCATGTTCTTCCTCTGACACTGAATACACCAAGATATCATCGATGAATACTACCACGAACTTGTCCAAATACTGCTTGAACACTCTGTTCATCATATCCATGAATGCCGCTGGTGCATTTGTCAGGCCAAATGACATAACCAGAAACTCGAAATGTCCATAACGAGTCCTGAATGCCGTCTTCGGGATATCCTCCCGTCTCACCCTTAGTTGATGATAGCCCGTCCTTAAATCGATCTTTGAAAAGTATTTCGCTCCCTTGATTTGATCAAACAGATCATCTATCCTGGGCAGCGGATACCTATTCTTAATCGTAACTTTGTTCAACTCACGGTAGTCGATACAAAGCCTCATCGAGCCATCCTTCTTCTTTACGAACAGAACTGGCGCTCCCCATGGTGACACGCTCGGCCTGATATAACCCCTGTCTAACAGTTCCTGCAGTTGAACCATCAGTTCTTTCATCTCTACTGGTGCCATTCGGTAAGGCGCCTTAGATATCGGTGCCGTCCCGGGTACCAAGTCGATTGCAAATTCTATCTCTCTATCCGGCGGCAGTCCCGGAAGTTCATCTGGGAAGACATCAGTGAATTCCCTTACAACGGGTATCTGACTCAGTTCCCCCTCGACCCGTCGAGTATCTACCACGTGAGCCAAATAACCTATACAACCTTTCTTAAGCAATCTCTTTGCTTGCATCATCGTCAGACAACAAGATTGTCTCGGCGATTTACTACCATAGAACACCACCTTCGACTTACCCGGAGTCTGCAGGTGTATGCACTTTTTCTTACAGTCAATGACCGCCCCGTGGCTGGCTAACCAATCCATCCCCAGGATTACATCGAATTCTCCAAGACGAATCGGCAACAAGTCCACGTTAAGCTTAAACCCTCTCACATCCGCACAACAATTCTTATAAATGTAGTTTACGGGGATAATCTCTTTGTTCGCTACTTCTACATTCATCGGGTGTTCTAACAGTTCACTAGGCAATTTAAATCTTTGAGCAAATTCATCAGAAACAAAAGAACATGAAGCACCCGAATCAAATAGCACATAGGCATCTATATTGTTGATTGGAATAATACCTGACACCACCTCTCTGGATGCCACAGCATCTTGTACTGTCATGTTGAAGGTTCTTGCTGTTGGCTTATTTGGCTGGGCTGGTCCTCCACTGGTTGCCCTCGAGTTGTTGCCCCTATTGCCGCTTCCGCCATCCATGTTTTTCTTCCTTGGACAGTCCTTGCTTCGATGTCCTATCTCTCCACAATTGAAGCAACCTCCTTTCTTCGCCTTAGGACAATTGGGCGAGATATGCCCTTCCTGTCCACAGGTATAACAGACCATTTTCCCCTTCATACACTCTCCCGAGTGACCCTTTCCGCAATTCCCACATACCGGCCTTTTCTGCTGCGTGTTCCCTTTCTGCATTTCAGAATTGCTACCCCCACTGCTCCATGGACGCTTCCTGCTGTTGCTGCTGCCACCACTGCTAACGTTTACATTTCCTCCTTCTACCTTCTTCTTGTTCTTTTCCCGATTATATTTCGAAACCGCTTCACTCCCACCTTCAGCAATGAGAGCTTTCTCCAACAAGGTTGAGAACGATGTAATTTGCAAAACCGCTACCTTGCTGTAGATCCACGGCTTTAATCCATTCTCGAATCTCCTGGCCTTCCTCACCTCAGTATCCACCTGATGTGGGGCGAATCTAACCAATTCATTGAATTTTGCAGCGTACTCCGACACTGACAAATTTTCTTGTTTCAATTCCAAAAACTTGATTTCCATTTTCGCCTGCGTACTCTCGGGAAAGTAATTCTCGAAAAACAACGTCTTGAAAGCTTCCCACGCCACGACTCCAGTTCCAGCTTTGTTCTGATTGGCTTCCCACCAGAAGTTAGCCTCACCTTTCATTAAGTAAGTAGCAAAAACTGTCTTCTGCTCCTCAGCGACTCTAGCGATGACAAAGGCCTTTTCAATCTCCTTTATCCATGACTGGGCCTCTATCGGGTTCGCTGTTCCTCTAAACTCCGGAGGCCCTACTGCCTTGAAGTCTTTAAAATTGGCTAAGTGGTTGCCTGTCTGGTTTCCTGCAGTAGTCGTTTGATTCCGCAGAGCTTCAGCCATCATGTTGATAAAATCTTGCATTGGGTTTGGTGGAGTTCCCTCTACATTGTTAACTGACTCTTCATTCCCTTGGTTTCGTAGGATTCGTCTGGGCGGCATTATCTGTTTAAGCAAACCCTAACACGTTACTCGGGCTTTCTTAAAACATATGTATTTAGCATGTAATACAATAATCACATGACTCTTGTGTGGAAGTTTTAGATTACCCAACCTCGGAAATTCTGCTTTCCTGATTAGTGATTTAAGTTACTAAGATACCGATTCAGTCTCACTGAATTAACATAATCATTGCATAAATGGTATATCAAGTAAAATTCTCAAGCACATACCATAATAATGCATCTATATTCATATACCGACTTAAGCGTCTTACACGTTTATCACAGGCATATTGTCATAATTGCTACTATCCCATTTAATATAACAAAAGGTGGGATTCACTTAAACCATTCTTTCCTACCTACATAGTTGGGAAGTACATCCTACCTACGAACTACCTCGCACCTTGCTGAGGTTAATACAATTTCTAGTAAACCAAATGGTAGTACCAATAACACTGATCAAGGCATAACCACCCACTTCCAACTATCCTCTAGGGGACACAAGGTGAATGCAACTCACGCTTGCTCTTGCTACTGGAGGGCAGATTCATCCATCTAGCGTCGAACTGCATCCAGACAATGTCTAAGGCTCGCTCCAATTCAACTATCTTCGCATCCTTAGCCTTTACCTCATCCTTCAATTGTCCTAACTGCAGCTCCCTTAGCAGCAGCCTCCCTCGCAACTCGGCTAACTCAGCCTGGGCCTGGTAAGCAGCGTCCTTGTACTGCTGTTCAGAAATCTGGTGGATGTGGTTCTGCGCCTCTAATTGTTTAGCCCTAACCTCTAGCTCGGCGTTCCTCGCCAGCAAACCTCCTATCACATCAGGCTCTATGGGCTCCTGGTTCACTGGACAGCTATCTTGACTCTCGTCCGACATCCTACAAACACCACACAAATAAATCAACATCAGTACCACAATAAAATATATTCATTGATGAAATGAAATGATATTTTATTCGGTACGACTAGAACTCTATGAATCTCCCCGACCCATCACCTTCATACTCTATGTGAGTTTTCTACTAAGGTTATATCCTAGGTTTCTTGTTCCTAACGTTTATAACCTACAGCTTTGATACCAACCTGTGACACCCCCAAATCCGGGTTTTCTAACCTCGAATTCGGTGTTCACGATTCTCAACAAAAAACCTACTTTCTAACTAAATGCGGAATACTAATCATACAAAGTCTATCGAAATAATAATAAAGTCTTACAACATGGTCCCAAGGTTCTTTAACCTTAACTTAAAAACATACCCTTAATACAATAAGTGTTCACCTAACCAAATAACATTTGCAGATAACTAATACATAAGCCCTATCAGGCAGCTATTCTTGCACCTTCCCTTTTCCTTTGTCCCCTTTTGACGTTTCTGCCTTAGCTGAAATAAAAATCATGATATAGCAAGGGTAAGCAACTAGTTTGCTTAGCAAGTTTATACACAAGGGAGACATATCATGAATAGAAGGAAGTTTCGCTTTCAATGTTCAACAACAGTATAAGAGTGTGAAGAAACATGAATTAATAGTCAACAATTGAATATTCGAATAATTGAATGACAATTACTGAGTGGTTGAAAATAACCATAGACATTTGCCAAGGTTCTCAGCATTTAAACTGGACCTCTTAAAAAGTTTTGGTAATCAAGGGGATCAGCCTTTCATACCCCGTGATTTATGCATAAACACTTAATAAACCAGCATTGATATCATGCCTTAATCAAATTTATCCTTTTCTCAGCCAAGAGTTCTTACTATAGCAAATTAATAAGAACAGCTTTTAAAATACATTTGATTTCATAAATTTAGACATGCTTGATCTAGCTGATACAAATAGCATAGATCTATCTCATAAACAGTTCATGCTTGAAAGAACTTTAATCTAATTCACAATTCAATAACAATAGAATAGGAATTCAATTGCACAAGGTGTGAATCTCAATAACCAGTATAGATGTGAATAATCAACAATAATTATTCACTAACATGCTTCGAAAATAATAACTCGAGTTTGAGTTAGGGAACTTGCCTGTCTGCTCAGCTACAAATAATTCTAGCTTTAACTAATTGGCCTTGAAGAACCTAACATTGATAACGTCGATCTATCAATTAGTACTGCGTAGTTGTATATCGATACGCTTACTTATGCTATTTATTTAACAATTAAGCAAATCACATAGCACACATAACTTAATAAACTATCATAAATCCTATAAGACACTTTAATGGATCTCTAGGTTGATGGTTTAATTAATTAACCATGTATCCGTGAAGTGATAAACACTTATTAAACCCTTAAACAATTTAATTATAATTGTTTAATTAATTAACATTACTTTTTCTTAAGTAATATTCATTTATTAAACTCTTAAACAATTAATTATAATTGTTTAATTAATGAGTTATTTAAACTCTCTCTATTTTATTAACTCTATCTTTATTTAATTACTATTAAATAGTAATTAATTAATTATCTTTAGTTATTATTGTTAATAGTAATTAATAACTAATTATATTCACTTATTATTCAATTATTAATTAAATAATAATCAAATTAGAAATTTTAATTGTCTTTAATTATTATTTAAGATTAAATAATAATTAATTAGGTTTGTTTATTATTTAAATTTAATCAATTAATAAATAATTAATTAGTGCGTAACAATTATCTTTAGTTATTATTTAATAATAAATAATAGCTAATTAGATTTATTTATTATTTAAAGTTAATTAAATAATAAATAATTAATTAGTAAATATGAATTATCTTTAGTTATTATTTAATAATAAATAATAACTAATTAGATTTATTTATTATTTAAGGTTAATCAAGTAATAAATAATTACTTAGTGAATAAGAATTATCTTTAGTTATTATTTGATAATAAATAATAACTAATTAGGTTTATTTATTATTTAAAGTTAATCAAATAATAAATAATTAATTAGTGAGTAATAATTATCTTTAGTTATTATTTAATAATAACTAATTAGGTTTATTTATTATTTAATGTTAATCAAATAATAAATAACTAATAAGTGAGTACTAATTATCTTTAGTTATTATTTAATAATAAATAATAACTAATTAGGTTTATTTATATTTTAAAGTTAATCAAATCATAAATAATTAATTTACAATTCTTAATTATCCTTAATCATTATTTAATAATAATTAATCAATTACTTAACTTTATTTATTATTTAAACATAATTAAATAACAAATAGTTAATTTTTTTTCTAATTTTCGTTCTTGATTTCCAGATTTGGGGTCTTTCACCAAAACCTTCATAAAAAGAAATCTACAACTTCGATTTACGATCCGTCGATTTTGTTGGATTCGTATCTTCCTGAACTACACTTTTCATTTATCAAACATCAAATTTGGTTATGTCTAGGTCTCGGAAAACAGGCTCAAAGTCAGGGGTCAGCAAGGTTGTTCAACAGTTGGCATGCTTTGGTAATAAATTCATGGTTTGCTCATTTTTCAACATATTTGAGTGATTCAAAAGGGATTTTGTCCCTAACCTATGGATCTAGCATATCAAGAAAGAAAATCACAAGATCCCTTTATAGATTTCAAAATGACAAGCATATAACAACCTTTTTCAAACAAAATTTCCGGAAATCTCTTTTACTTCCTTTCTTCTAAATTTTTCCACATAAACTCACACATATGAACAAGCAAAACATTATACATTCAAGATCTAACCTTATCATAAGGTTCTAGCCATCAAGAATATAAAACTTCAAGGATCTATGTCCAAACACATTAAATAGCTTAAAGTTTGGAGTTATACCTTTTTGATTTCTTCTTCTTCTTTTCCTTCCCAAAATAGGTTGTGAATGGGGATGGCCTAAACAATCAAGACCTTCTTCTTTCTCCCACAAGATTTGTTCTTGCTTTTTCTTCAAACTCTCTCTCTAACACTCTCTCTATACTTGGTGAATAATGAACCAACCTTTGTTAACTTTGGTGAGGGGTCCTATTTATAGGAAAGTAGAGACCATGGGCAAAATAGTCATTAACCATGACTAGGCAAGGGCAATTTGGTCAATTCATCAATAGTAGGAAGTTTCCTAGCAACTTCCTCAAGGGTATTTTAGTCCTTTCCCAACCTCTTTCAAGGTTAAAATAGTCTTTTCGCAAAATCTTAATTATCCATTAGTTTATTACCCATTCTTCATTGGTTATTAGACATTGGTTATTATCTTGCCATCATTACACTGGTTAAACACAATGGTTATTATCCCGCCATCATTTCATTGGTTATTAACCACTTGGATATACAATGGTTATTGCCCTTACATAATTACCTTGGTTATTAACCACTCTTGGCCATTTTAGTCATTACCCACCAATTCCTACACTTGACTCACCTATGGTTATCTCTTAACCATAGTTATATCATACCTGCCAATACGAGTATAGACACATCTTATACATCTCCCACCAATTAACCCAAGTTGATTTAAATAGAATACCACGTTAACTCATTGAATTAAATTAGATTTAATTAATAAGGACGTTCAAAATTCACGGGCATTACATCCCTCTCCCCTTATAAAAATTCCGTCCTCGGAATTGCAAAAATAGGGTTACTCAAATAAGAACGGATAATTCGCCTTCATTTTCTCTTCGAGTTCCCACGTAGCTTCTTCGACTGCGTGATTCCTCCAGAGAACTTTGACGGAATGTATGGTCTTGTTTCTCAGCTTCTGTTCCTTCCTATCGAGAATCTGGACAGGAACCTCCTCGTACGATAAGTCCTGCTCGACTTGAATTGGCTCATAGGAAATGACATGCTTGTAATCTGGCTTATACGGACGCAACACTGATACATGAAACACGTTGTGAATGTGCTCAAGTTCAGGAGGTAATGCTACTTCGTACGCCACTTCGCCTATTCTCCTTAATATTTCAAAAGGTCCTATAAACCTAGGGCTCAATTTACCCTTCTTCCCAAAACGGATCTTCCCTTTCCAGGGAGATACCTTCAAGAACACAAAGCTACCAACTTCAAAGTCCCGCTTCTGACGATGTAAGTCGGCATACTTTTTCTGACGATCCTGGGCTGCTATTAACCGCTGTCTTATTACTTTAATGATTTCCACGGTTTGTTATACCAATTCTGGTCCCAACAATCTCCGTTCACCAACTTCATCCCAACACAACGGCGTTCGACACTTTCTTCCATATAACGCTTCGTACGGTGGCATACCGATGCTAGCGTGATAACTATTGTTGTAAGCGAACTCTACCAAGGGCAAATGATCGTCCCAGCTGCCACCTAAGTCCATCACAACTGCCCGGAGCATGTCCTCCAGGGTCTGAATTGTTCGCTCGCTCTGACCATCGGTCTGAGGATGATACGCCATACTCATTCTCAATTGTGTTCCCATTCTTTCCTGTAGACTTCTCCAAAAATTTGACGTGAAGCGCGGATCTCTGTCAGATACAATAGACACCGGTACTCCATGTCGTGATACTATCTCCTTCACGTAGAGTTTCGCCAACTGTTCCAATTTGTACCTGATCTTAATTGGTAGAAAATGGGCAGACTTGGTCAACCGATCTACGATCACCCAGATGGCGTCTAGACCCTTTTGTGTTGTCGGGAGTCCTACCACAAAATCCATAGTGATGTGCTCCCACTTCCACTCGGGAATCTCTAAGGGCTGCAACAATCCGCTCGGCCGTTGGTGCTCTGCCTTGACCCTCTGACAAGTTAAACACCGGATGACGAATTCCGCAACTTCCCCTTTCAAATGCGGCCACCAATAATGTTGACGAAGATCTTGATACATCTTGGTGCTACCCGGATGTACCGAAAATCTCGTATTATGGGCCTCTTGCAATATTTCTTCCCTTAAGTCTGGTACATAGGGTATCCAGATCCTTCCCTCGAATCTCAGCAGACCCGTGCTGTCAACCTTGAACTTCAACGTTTTTCCTTCCGATAGTTGCTTCTTAATTCCAATGCATTCTTCATCAAATTCTTGAGCCTCCTTTATCTTATCCAGTAGAGTCGGACCCACTGTCACGGTGAACAATTTTTCGTCCGTCTCCATTGGATACTTAACCTCCAGTTCCAGGCGTCCAAAGTCCTTTATCAGCTCTGCCTGAGTTGTAAGCCTCATCAACTTCTCTCTGCCTTTCCTACTCAGGGCATCTGCCACTACATTTGCTTTGCCCGGATGGTACAGAATCTCACAATCGTAATCCTTGATTAATTCTAACCATCGGCGCTGCCTCATATTCAGCTCCTTCTGAGTGAAGATATATTTCAGACTTTTGTGATCTGTATATATCTCGCACTTCTCTCCATATAGGTAGTGCCTCCAAATCTTCAAGGCGAACACTACTGCTGCTAATTCCAGATCATGAGTCGGGTATCCCTTCTCATAGTCCTTCAGCTGGCGTGAAGCGTACGCAATGACCCTGCCGTGCTGCATTAGTACACAACCAAGGCCCTTGTGTGACGCATCACTGTATACTACAAAACCTCCAGTGTCGTCTGGTAATGCCAACACTGGTGCTTGGCTAAGTCTCTTCTTCAACTCCAAGAAACTCTCCTCGCACTTCTCTGTCCAGACGAACTTTACCGTCTTTCTAGTCAGATTGGTCAACGGTGATGCTATCTTCGAAAAATCCTGGATGAATCTCCGATAGTATCCCGCTAACCCTAGGAAACTTCTGATCTCCGTTGGTGTCTTCGGCTGCTCCCAGTTGATAATGGCTTCCACCTTTGCTGGGTCTACCGAAACACCATTACTGTCAATGACGTGTCCAAGAAACTGCACCCTCTGCAACCAAAATTCACACTTTGAAAACTTCGCGTATAGCTTCTTCTCCCCTTCATTAATGCCTCCAGGGCAATCCTTAGATGTTCAGCATGTTCTTCCTCTGACACTAAATACACCAAGATATCATCGATGAATACTACCACGAACTTGTCCAAATACTGCTTGAACACTCTGTTCATCATATCCATGAATGCCGCTGGTGCATTTGTCAGGCCAAATGACATAACCAGAAACTCGAAATGTCCATAACGAGTCCTGAATGCCGTCTTCGGGATATCCTCCCGTCTCACCCTTAGTTGATGATAGCCCGTCCTTAAATCGATCTTTGAAAAGTATTTCGCTCCCTTGATTTGATCAAACAGATCGTCTATCCTGGGCAGCGGATACCTATTCTTAATCGTAACTTTGTTCAACTCACGGTAGTCGATACAAAGCCTCATCGAGCCATCCTTCTTCTTTACGAACAGAACTGGCGCTCCCCATGGTGACACGCTCGGCCTGATATAACCCCTGTCTAACAGTTCCTGCAGTTGAACCATCAGTTCTTTCATCTCTACTGGTGCCATTCGGTAAGGCGCCTTAGATATCGGTGCCGTCCCGGGTACCAAGTCGATTGCAAATTCTATCTCTCTATCCGGCGGCAGTCCCGGAAGTTCATCTGGGAAGACATCAGTGAATTCCCTTACAACGGGTATCTGACTCAGTTCCCCCTCGACCCGTCGAGTATCTACCACGTGAGCCAAATAACCTATACAACCTTTCTTAAGCAATCTCTTTGCTTGCATCATCGTCAGACAACAAGATTGTCTCGGCGATTTACTACCATAGAACACCACCTTCGACTTACCCGGAGTCTGCAGGTGTATGCACTTTTTCTTACAGTCAATGACCGCCCCGTGGCTGGCTAACCAATCCATCCCCAGGATTACATCGAATTCTCCAAGACGAATCGGCAACAAGTCCACGTTAAGCTTAAACCCTCTCACATCCGCACAACAATTCTTATAAATGTAGTTTACGGGGATAATCTCTTTGTTCGCTACTTCTACATTCATCGGGTGTTCTAACAGTTCACTAGGCAATTTAAATCTTTGAGCAAATTCATCAGAAACAAAAGAACATGAAGCACCCGAATCAAATAGCACATAGGCATCTATATTGTTGATTGGAATAATACCTGACACCACCTCTCTGGATGCCACAGCATCTTGTACTGTCATGTTGAAGGTTCTTGCTGTTGGCTTATTTGGCTGGGCTGGTCCTCCACTGGTTGCCCTCGAGTTGTTGCCCCTATTGCCGCTTCCGCCATCCATGTTTTTCTTCCTTGGACAGTCCTTGCTTCGATGTCCTATCTCTCCACAATTGAAGCAACCTCCTTTCTTCGCCTTAGGACAATTGGGCGAGATATGCCCTTCCTGTCCACAGGTATAACAGACCATTTTTCCCCTTCATACACTCTCCCGAGTGACCCTTTCCGCAATTCCCACATACCGGCCTTTTCTGCTGCGTGTTCCCTTTCTGCATTTCAGAATTGCTACCCCCACTGCTCCATGGACGCTTCCTGCTGTTGCTGCCACCACTGCTAACGTTTACATTTCCTCCTTCTACCTTCTTCTTGTTCTTTTCCCGATTATATTTCGAAACCGCTTCACTCCCACCTTCAGCAATGAGAGCTTTCTCCAACAAGGTTGAGAACGATGTAATTTGCAAAACCGCTACCTTGCTGTAGATCCACGGCTTTAATCCATTCTCGAATCTCCTGGCCTTCCTCACCTCAGTATCCACCTGATGTGGGGCGAATCTAACCAATTCATTGAATTTTGTAGCGTACTCCGACACTGACAAATTTTCTTGTTTCAATTCCAAAAACTTGATTTCCATTTTCGCCTGCGTACTCTCGGGAAAGTAATTCTCGAAAAACAACGTCTTGAAAGCTTCCCACGCCACGACTCCAGTTCCAGCTTTGTTCTGATTGGCTTCCCACCAGAAGTTAGCCTCACCTTTCATTAAGTAAGTAGCAAAAACTGTCTTCTGCTCCTCAGCGACTCTAGCGATGACAAAGGCCTTTTCAATCTCCTTTATCCATGACTGGGCCTCTATCGGGTTCGCTGTTCCTCTAAACTCCGGAGGCCCTACTGCCTTGAAGTCTTTAAAATTGGCTAAGTGGTTGCCTGTCTGGTTTCCTGCAGTAGTCGTTTGATTCCGCAGAGCTTCAGCCATCATGTTGATAAAATCTTGCATTGGGTTTGGTGGAGTTCCCTCTACATTGTTAACTGACTCTTCATTCCCTTGGTTTCGTAGGATTCGTCTGGGCGGCATTATCTGTTTAAGCAAACCCTAACACGTTACTCGGGCTTTCTTAAAACATAAGTATTTAGCATGTAATACAATAATCACATGACTCTTGTGTGGAAGTTTTAGATTACCCAACCTCGGAAATTCTGCTTTCCTGATTAATGATTTAAGTTACTAAGATACCGATTCAGTCTCACTGAATTAACATAATCATTGCATAAATGGTATATCAAGTAAAATTCTCAAGCACATACCATAATAATGCATCTATATTCATATACCGACTTAAGCGTCTTACACGTTTATCACAGGCATATTGTCATAATTGCTACTATCCCATTTAATATAACAAAAGGTGGGATTCACTTAAACCATTCTTTCCTACCTACATAGTTGGGAAGTACATCCTACCTACGAACTACCTCGCACCTTGCTGAGGTTAATACAATTTCTAGTAAACCAAATGGTAGTACCAATAACACTGATCAAGGCATAACCACCCACTTCCAACTATCCTCTAGGGGACACAAGGTGAATGCAACTCACGCTTGCTCTTGCTACTGGAGGGCAGATTCATCCATCTAGCGTCGAACTACATCCAGACAATGTCTAAGGCTCGCTCCAATTCAACTATCTTCGCATCCTTAGCCTTTACCTCATCCTTCAATTGTCCTAACTGCAGCTCCCTTAGCAGCAGCCTCCCTCGCAACTCGGCTAACTCAGCCTGGGCCTGGTAAGCAGCGTCCTTGTACTGCTGTTCAGAAATCTGGTGGATGTGGTTCTGCGCCTCTAATTGTTTAGCCCTAACCTCTAGCTCGGCGTTCCTCGCCAGCAAACCTCCTATCACATCAGGCTCTATGGGCTCCTGGTTCACTGGACAGCTATCTTGACTCTCGTCGACATCCTACAAACACCACACAAATAAATCAACATCAGTACCACAATAAAATATATTCATTGATGAAATGAAATGATATTTTATTCGGTACGACTAGAACTCTATGAATCTCCCCGACCCATCACCTTCATACTCTATGTGAGTTTTCTACTAAGGTTATATCCTAGGTTTCTTGTTCCTAACGTTTATAACCTACAGCTTTGATACCAACCTGTGACACCCCCAAATCCGGGTTTTCTAACCTCGAATTCGGTGTTCACGATTCTCAACAATAAACCTACTTTCTAACTAAATGCGGAATACTAATCATACAAAGTCTATCGAAATAATAATAAAGTCTTACAACATGGTCCCAAGGTTCTTTAACCTTAACTTAAAAACATACCCTTAATACAATAAGTGTTCACCTAACCAAATAACATTTGCAGATAAACTAATACATAAGCCCTATCAGGCAGCTATTCTTGCACCTTCCCTTTTCCTTTGTCCCCTTTTGACGTTTCTGCCTTAGCTGAAATAAAAATCATGATATAGCAAGGGTAAGCAACTAGTTTGCTTAGCAAGTTTATACACAAGGGAGACATATCATGAATAGAAGGAAGTTTCACTTTCAATGTTCAACAACAGTATAAGAGTGTGAAGAAACATGAATTAATAGTCAACAATTGAATATTCGAATAATTGAATGACAATTACTGAGTGGTTGAAAATAACCATAGACATTTGCCAAGGTTCTCAGCATTTAAACTGGACCTCTTAAAAAGTTTTGGTAATCAAGGGGATCAGCCTTTCATACCCCGTGATTTATGCATAAACACTTAATAAACCAGCATTGATATCATGCCTTAATCAAATTTATCCTTTTCTCAGCCAAGAGTTCTTACTATAGCAAATTAATAAGAACAGCTTTTAAAATACATTTGATTTCATAAATTTAGACATGCTTGATCTAGCTGATACAAATAGCATAGATCTATCTCATAAACAGTTCATGCTTGAAAGAACTTTAATCTAATTCACAATTCAATAACAATAGAATAGGAATTCAATTGCACAAGGTGTGAATCTCAATAACCAGTATAGATGTGAATAATCAACAATAATTATTCACTAACATGCTTCGAAAATAATAACTCGAGTTTGAGTTAGGGAACTTGCCTGTCTGCTCAGCTACAAATAATTCTAGCTTTAACTAATTGGCCTTGAAGAACCTAACATTGATAACGTCGATCTATCAATTAGTACTGCGTAGTTGTATATCGATACGCTTACTTATGCTATTTATTTAACAATTAAGCAAATCACATAGCACACATAACTTAATAAACTATCATAAATCCTATAAGACACTTTAATGGATCTCTAGGTTGATGGTTTAATTAATTAACCATGTATCCGTGAAGTGATAAACACTTATTAAACCCTTAAACAATTTAATTATAATTGTTTAATTAATTAACATTACTTTTTCTTAAGTAATATTCATTTATTAAACTCTTAAACAATTAATTATAATTGTTTAATTAATGAGTTATTTAAACTCTCTCTATTTTATTAACTCTATCTTTATTTAATTACTATTAAATAGTAATTAATTAATTATCTTTAGTTATTATTGTTAATAGTAATTAATAACTAATTATATTCACTTATTATTCAATTATTAATTAAATAATAATCAAATTATAAATTTTAATTGTCTTTAATTATTATTTAAGATTAAATAATAATTAATTAGGTTTGTTTATTATTTAAATTTAATCAATTAATAAATAATTAATTAGTGCGTAACAATTATCTTTAGTTATTATTTAATAATAAATAATAGCTAATTAGATTTATTTATTATTTAAAGTTAATTAAATAATAAATAATTAATTAGTAAATATGAATTATCTTTAGTTATTATTTAATAATAAATAATAACTAATTAGATTTATTTATTATTTAAGGTTAATCAAGTAATAAATAATTACTTAGTGAATAAGAATTATCTTTAGTTATTATTTGATAATAAATAATAACTAATTAGGTTTATTTATTATTTAAAGTTAATCAAATAATAAATAATTAATTAGTGAGTAATAATTATCTTTAGTTATTATTTAATAATAACTAATTAGGTTTATTTATTATTTAATGTTAATCAAATAATAAATAACTAATAAGTGAGTACTAATTATCTTTAGTTATTATTTAATAATAAATAATAACTAATTAGGTTTATTTATATTTTAAAGTTAATCAAATCATAAATAATTAATTTACAATTCTTAATTATCCTTAATCATTATTTAATAATAATTAATCAATTACTTAACTTTATTTATTATTTAAACATAATTAAATAACAAATAGTTAATTTTTTTTCTAATTTTCGTTCTTGATTTCCAGATTTGGGGTCTTTCACCAAAACCTTCATAAAACGAAATCTACAACTTCGATTTACGATCCGTCGATTTTGTTGGATTCGTATCTTCCTGAACTACACTTTTCATTTATCAAACATCAAATTTGGTTATGTCTAGGTCTCGGAAAACAGGCTCAAAGTCAGGGGTCAGCAAGGTTGTTCAACAGTTGGACATGCTTTGGTAATAAATTCATGGTTTGCTCATTTTTCAACATATTTGAGTGATTCAAAAGGGATTTTGTCCCTAACCTATGGATCTAGCATATCAAGAAAGAAAATCACAAGATCCCTTTATAGATTTCAAAATGACAAGCATATAACAACCTTTTTCAAACAAAATTTCCGGAAATCTCTTTTACTTCCTTTCTTCTAAATTTTTCCACATAAACTCACACATATGAACAAGCAAAACATTATACATTCAAGATCTAACCTTATCATAAGGTTCTAGCCATCAAGAATATAAAACTTCAAGGATCTATGTCCAAACACATTAAATAGCTTAAAGTTTGGAGTTATACCTTTTTGATTTCTTCTTCTTCTTTTCCTTCCCAAAATAGGTTGTGAATGGGGATGGCCTAAACAATCAAGACCTTCTTCTTTCTCCCACAAGATTTGTTCTTGCTTTTTCTTCAAACTCTCTCTCTAACACTCTCTCTATACTTGGTGAATAATGAACCAACCTTTGTTAACTTTGGTGAGGGGTCCTATTTATAGGAAAGTAGAGACCATGGGCAAAATAGTCATTAACCATGACTAGGCAAGGGCAATTTGGTCAATTCATCAATAGTAGGAAGTTTCCTAGCAACTTCCTCAAGGGTATTTTAGTCCTTTCCCAACCTCTTTCAAGGTTAAAATAGTCTTTTCGCAAAATCTTAATTATCCATTAGTTATTACCCATTCTTCATTGGTTATTAGACATTGGTTATTATCTTGCCATCATTACACTGGTTATTATCCCGCCATCATTTCATTGGTTATTAACCACTTGGATATACAATGGTTATTGCCCTTACATAATTACCTTGGTTATTAACCACTCTTGGCCATTTTAGTCATTACCCACCAATTCCTACACTTGACTCACCTATGGTTATCTCTTAACCATAGTTATATCATACCTGCCAATACGAGTATAGACACATCTTATACATCTCCCACCAATTAACCCAAGTTGATTTAAATAGAATACCACGTTAACTCATTGAATTAAATTAGATTTAATTAATAAGGACGTTCAAAATTCACGGGCATTACATAATGTAGCAACCATTACTCCATTCTCCACACGTAAGATTACTTACTCTTTGTTTAGCTTTCTACTTCTGCTTAGTCTCTGTATTAGATTGCATACGTGAGAACTATAGCCGATATCCAATACCCAAGTAGAACCTTGACTTACAGAAAGATTTATTTCAATGATGAACAAACCTATATCTATAACCGAAGCTTCTTCTGGTTAGCCTCTGCAAGATGCTCCTTACAGTTTCCTTTCCAATATCCAGGCTTATTGCAGTGGAAGCAAACTCATTTGCTATCTGCATCAGTTTTGTTCTTAGTGTCCTTAGTTATTGTCTTTCCTTATACCTTCTTTGAATTGTTCTTCTTTTAAGAAGATCCTTTGGCCTTCTTCCACTTCCTGGAAGAATCATCTACTAGTAAGACTTGGTCTTTCTTGGTTGGAAAGTGACTCTTTACAGTTTTCAACTTGTTTAACCAACTCATGCAGGTTGACATATAGCTTGTTCACGTGGAAAATTCACAACAAATTGTGAGTAAGAGTCTGGGAGTAATTACAAGATCAAATCTTGGATCAACTCTTCATCTAATACAAAACCCAGTTGTCCCAATTGTTCAATCAGATTGATCATTTTTAGGACATTTGTCTATACTGTAGTGCCATCGGTTATTCTAGATTGGAAAAGCTCTTTAGATATCTAATATCTAGCAGTCCTACTTTCCTTAGCATTCAACGCCTTGAAGGTGCAGGAGTACAGTAAGAGCATCCATAGTTTCATGCTGACGCTGAAGCTCGTTACTCATGGATGTGAACATGATGTATTGAGCCAACTGTGCATCATCTTGCCACTTTCTAAAAGTAGCAATCTCTTCCTCAAAGGCATTGTCTGCAACTATTATAGGGATAGGCATATTAAGGATATAAGATAGCTTTTCAGCCTTGAGAACTATTCTCAGATTCCTTAACCAGTCCGTGTAATTCAGTCCGGTTAATTAGCATCTAATATGCTACGCAGTGATAGTGAATTAGACATTGTAAAATTCTGTAAAATGAATTTCTAATTTAACAACATTTTAGCATACATTCATTTAATTAATTACCAAAATAAATTAGGTCTTTATTTTAAATTGGTATCTCTCACTTTTTCATCAAACTATATTACCCTCAATATATATAGTTCGGCAAATCTAATTAAAGATTTGCTAGTGTGAATAAGGATCCCATTTCAAATGTATATAGCCTTGTGTGAGACAACAAACTATATATAAATAAATAGGTAGACAACTATTGTCAATTACATCACTATGTAATTTCTTGTATTTTGCCTCTTAGATTATTTTGATCAAGTGTGACACATCCGAATCAAAATTATTTAAGTTAAGTCCAACCTTACACTTCCATATATTCGAAAGAAAAACACTGTCCTTGTGTGACACAACAAAACAGCATCGTTCAGTCTATTTATAAGCATCAAATGTGATAAAGCAACATCTTAAATATTTAATACTTGCCTTGTGTGACACAACAAACTCATATTAAATATTTAATACTCTATCGCTTTACCATGCTAGAAGGCGACGTTCGATATTCCAAATATCTTTGAACGCTTAGACTTAATATAATTTCTTTGAGAGGTTTGTAATTATTATTTGTTTCATCTTGTTTAGCGCGCATGCATATATATATATATATATAATATGCGTCATATTATTTTACATGCGAAGCATGTTAGATAATATATAATATATATAGTAAGCATGCACATATAGAATACTATATTCTACCCGGATTGATTATGGACTTTTATTCTAGTTTGGTTCACTAGAGCCACCAAGTGAACCAAAAGGTCAAACCTAGGGTGCAAGAATTAAATTTAAATATAACTATTACATTTAAACCCAGGCTCCATTACAAACGGGTCTTCAAGCGCTCCTTGCTCCTTTGTCTCCAATTCTTCAAAACTAATTCTAACTAGTCATATTACAAAAACTATTTATAATAAATAGAAACCTTGATCAGCAGTCAAGGGAAAGTACATAGGAGGGAGATAGAATTTACATTAAGAAAAAATTAGAGAAGACGAGGTACGCAGACCCCATTTATAAAAACCCATACATTCAAGCATCCACTAAAATAAATCCAATCACACATTGGTCAATAGTCTATAATCAATCCCTATTTATTATTATACATATCTCTATATGTATCAATAAATAACATTCATCCCATGAATAATAAAACCATTCCATATATGCATTGATATCATTTAATGGGCAATATTAGTTAGTATAAAATTCAATTTCAACTCCAATTAGTTATCATGGAATCCAATTCCAACTCCAATTAGTTATCATGAAATCCAATTTCAATTAAAATAAACTTCTTTATTTTAATCATATTCCAAATCAAAATAAAATCTTTTATTTTAATTTATCCGATTTTGAATAAAATAAACTCCTTTATTTTTAATCAAATTCCAAATCAAAATAAACTTCTTTATTTTAATTTATCAAATTTTTTTGAATAAAAATAAACTCCTTTATTTTTAATCAAATTCCAAATCAAAATAAACTTCTTTATTTTAATTTATCCAATTTTTTTGAATAAAAATAAACTCCTTTATTTTTAATCAAATTCCAAATCAAAATAAACTTCTTTATTTTAATTTTACACAAACAATTATGCCCAATTAAATTGTTCTAAACACATATCAATGTATATACATAATCAAAACAATTAATAATTCGCATAAAGTTTGGCTCATGATACCACTGTTAGGTTTGTATAACGCGAACATACAATCAAATTACATAAATAAAGCGGAAGCGCGATAAAATCAAATTTTAAAATTTTATACAAACCATCACCATGATCTTTCTTTATGCACAATTATTAATTAAACGAAAGAGATGGAGAATAAGAATTATACCCTTGTAGAATTCTAGCTTCCTCAGGTACAAGTTCACCTCCAATTCTTTCGCGTTCTCCTTGAATTCCACCGATTAAATTCCTTCCTTTGATTAACGTTAGCCACCCAAGTGTTTGGCCTCTAGAAGTGATCCACCAACGAATAATACTTGTTCAAGAAGATGGGTGTTGGCAAAACCCTATTTTCTATCTCTATAGAAATTGTAAGTACTCTCCACAATTCTTATGCAAGAGTGTGTAACCCTAATCTATGATAAGACTTTTCTTATTTATAGATGTAGGAAAACCCTTCCCTAAACTATTTAGGATTAGGGTTTCTCTTATAATTAAACTCCTTTAATTAAATTAAACTCCTAATCCAATTAGGAATTCATGTGAGAGTACTTCTATTAATTAATTCACAATCCCTATTAGGAATTAAATAATAGTAATAGTAATAATAATAATAATAAGACTCCTCTTATTAATTTATATTTAATATTTCTAAAATATTAAATAATAAATATTAAGCTATTTAATTTATTCTATCTACATAGACTAAATTAAATACACTTAACTTATTATTACAATTATGCCATTTATTTCTTAAATAAATATTTTTCTTTTGCGGTGTGACCCTTTAGGTTCTCCATATTAAACCGGTTGTGAATAAATCAATTAGAACAATTCTAATCTTATTTAAATAAATAAATTAAACTATTTAATTCATTTAAATAAATAATATTTATTCTACAATAAGGGTAAGCCCCCTTAGCGATCAACGACTTTCCAGATAATATAGATTTCAACATTAATCATAAAAGAACCTTTGAGTGCATAGTTACCGTACAATTCAATCCTTCTACCATACAATGTCCCAATTAAATATAAGACGTGAAATTACTGTCAAGTCTTATTTTATTTAATTATATGTATTTCGATTCTCAAATGCACAACTCTAAATAATGCAAATTAGAAACTCTTTTCTAATTTCATTCTGCCTTGGCCAAGGACTACTGAGTTGTCATTTATCGAATCACATAGGACATTCACATCTTTTACTAGACGTGGTAGATTCTTTGTTGATCATTCACCTATCTCCATGTATAACTTATTATACCCAATCATACCCTTTGTTATACCCTAAAAGTCTTAAGGGACATGTCAAATTATAACTCATCATACACAAGATACTATGATGATCTCAAGTCCAAGGATTACTTGTACTACTATCACTAGAGGAATTCCTATTGACAGGTGAGTAAAACTCCATTAGGTATTCCTTAGCGAGCCACGTTTAGTGAACTTATTCTCCAATAAGCACCTACATACTTGCTTTAGTGTCTCCACACAAATGATTATGAGATCAATCATCCCCTTCTTAAGAGCAAGCAACGTATGTACTAATCTATCCGGATTCACTAATCCCCTTTTAAGTAATCCAACGATTAGGAACGATTTTAGTTTGTGAGCTATCTAGAATTTAGATCTCATTAGCATGATCACCATCATGATTCTAAAAGTATTGCTCAAAACTATGGGTTTATCACATTTAATATAACAGCACTATGTAGATAATATAAAATGCCTTTAATAACCGAATAAGATTACAAAGTATATGTTACATCATATCAAATATGATTGGTTTGTGTGCATACTACTTTCACTTATGCAGTATGAGGACAATCTTGAGAACAAGTTACGTTAGTTGAGAAAGTTTTGCAAAGAGACAATCGAGAAAGAGAAAATGGCTAATGAAGAGCAGAAATCACTGAGGGAATATGCCATGCCTAAGATAGATGAGATCAAATCAAGCATCACGAGGCCAGCGATCACTGCACACACTTTTGAGATTAAACCATGTACAATTCAGATGATCCCAAACTCGGTACAGTTTGGGGGATTGGCCAATGATGATCCAAATGAACATTTGGTGAGCTTTCTTGAGATTTGTGATACATTCAAGTACAATAATGTTTCGGATGATGCGGTTAGATTACGTTTATTTCCATTCACTCTGAGGGATAAAGCAAAGAGTTGGTTGCATTCACTCCTGCCAGGATCCATTACGACCTAGGATGACTTAGCCCAGAAATTTTTAGCGAAATTCTTTCCGTCGGCTAAAACTGCTAAAATAAGGAACGATATTTCTACCTTTGAGCAACAACATGGAGAGTCACTGTATGAGGCTTGGGAGAGGTTCAAAGACTTATTAAGAAGATGCCCGCATCATGGGTTACCCAAGTGGCTACAGGTTCAGACATTCTAAAATGGGTTAAGTAATTGTGACGCCCCCAAATCTCTACACTCCCCTGTAGCAGATCTGGTACTCACGTGAAACTATACAACTATAAATACTCAATAAAATATGACTTCTATCTATCCAAGGTTCACAATATCCCATAACAGGTACTAGTTCCGGCCAGAACGTTGTCTGTGTTTGGATACCCTCACTTGGATGTATAGATTTATATCTAATGAATACCTCTTTCATATTTATATTCCGTATCTATCTGACATTTACAGTATTAATGATAAGATTGTCCATAGAACTGAGGGGCGCATTCCGGTAAGGATGGCACCTTACCGGTGCTCATTAAGTGTAACCCCAGAGCTTATAGGACTCTTAACATTATTTAGATACCCTCATTCAGATGTATAGTTCATATAGACATTGTATTTAACTTAGTACAACTATTCTACAGAATTTAAAGATCAGAGTATAACGCATTCGATGACATAAAAGATCATAATATATTACATATTATTTGGTTTGCTTACATCATTCGTTATACTAAGTTAATACAACAACAAGTCTTTAAAAGACTTAAAATATTCAACAACAGAAATAAAACTTAATAAGCATGACTTTTCCCCTTATCAGTCCCAGACGTGCCAGGAATATCATTTAAAGCTGCAAAAGAAGATATGCGCAAGAATGAGCTACAAATGCTCAGCAAGTTCATTTAAATATGTAAACACCATGTGTTTGATTTGAAAGATATCAATGATGTATACTGAGGGTTCTATACATGAACCATATATTTCATTTAGTTCTATCAGTCTTTAATGACTTAGAACCATTTGAGTTTTGGATATCTGGTAGGGGATCAGCCTCACCAATATCCTAGGAGTATGCATATCATCCTACCATTTGTGGTCAATATATAATCGACATTTATTGGCCTTCCTATGAAGGCATTTCCATTTACTCAGTATAAGATGTCTTACCAAACAATTTGGTTTGACACAACAATTTATGCTCAAATAAACAATATATGAATAATGATTCATTTCTTAAGTTATGCTGAACAAGAAGCAATAACTTCACAATAATTGGTAGCAAGATTTATATTACTTGCATAATATAAGTTGAGTAAGGTTAGGACACTTGCCTTAGCGTAGCTCACTATAATTTAGTATAATCGGTCAATGCACGTAGTCTACGTATACCAATAATAAGCGTTAGCACGTACATAAACATGTATCACGCTAATCTAGACAAGTTTCATTAAGGTTCGACGTTGATTTGGTATCTCGATCGCGTCCTTAATAGCTAAACACATAGATTGTTCGATAAAACTTCATTTGGAAGCTTAATTATTAGTCTAAATAATTTATTTATTATTTATAAAATTTTTAGAAGCTTGGTATTATTTTTAAATAATTTTCAGAAGCTTGGAAGTATTTTAAAATAATTTTACAAGCTTAGGAATATTTTTAAATGATTTAATTATCATTTAGAATATTTTTAAAACATTTAATATGTTATTTAAATAATTTATTTGTCATTTAGAATATTTTTAGATGCCTAAAATATTATTTAAATGATTTATTTATCATTTATAATATTTTTAGAAAGATAGAATATTATTTAAATGATTTATTTTATCATTAATAATATTCTTAGAATTTATTTTATCATTATAATAATTTAATTATTACTTATAATAATTTTCAAAACTTAATTTAATATTTAAATGATTTAATTATCATTTAAATTAATTTTTAAATACTTAATATATTATTTAAATGATTTATTTATCATTTATAATATTTAAATATTTTATATTTTATATAATTATTATATACAATAATTTTATTTACCTTAAAATCATTTTTAAATAACTATTATAATTATTAAATGATTTAATATTATTTTTAAATAATTAATATAATTATTAAATGATTTATTATAATTATTATTATTATTTAATTAAATTAAATAATAATTCAGAATTATATAAAAATATTAAAAATAAATTTTTATAATTAAAAATGAATTTTTGAATATAATTATTAATTATTAATAATTATTTAATATTTATTTATTATTTTATAATTCATTTAATTAATTTTTATTAAAAATCCGTCGCTAAAGGGCTTTAGCGACGGTTTACTTAGTTTCTTAGTTTTCTGGGTTTGGGATGAATTTCGTCGCTAAAGATGTTCTTTAATGAAGAATAGTTGGTCATGGTCCAACAGGGACTTTTGACCTCAATTTAATCTCAGCTTGTTTGATGTTTGTGTTTGATTTTTGTTTGTTGTTATAGCCAATATGGCAGTGCATAACGACATAACAAATTTCATCTTAAATTATATCATATCATGCTCTAAATTTGATGGTCAAACTAGCCATTCAAACTGTTCTTAAGTTTTCTGGTCACCCAGAAAACTCATGTAGTCATAATGGTCTCCATATAGGGCTTCAAATGGTGGCATTCCTATGTTGGCATGGTAGCTATTGTTGTATGCAAATTCTACCAAAGGTAATTGATCTTCCCAACTTTCCTTGAAATCCATGATGCAAGAGCGCAACATGTCTTCCAATGTCTGGATGGTTCTCTCACTCTGACCGTCAGTTTGTGGATGGTATGCTATACTTAGTCTCAACTGAGTTCCTAAATTTTTCTAGAGACTTGTCCAAAAATTTGAAGTAAATCGTGGATCTCTGTCGGATACTATAGAAACAGGGACTCCATGTCTATAAATAACTTCATTGATGTAAAGTCTGGCTAACTGGTCTAGACTGAAGTTGATTTTGATGGGTAGGAAATGAGCTGATTTGGTAAGACGATCTACAATTACCCAAATGGCATTGTGACCCTTTTGTGTGGTTGGAAGGCCATGTTAGGTTTGTATATAGCGCGAACATGCAATCAAATTACATAAATAGTGCGGAAGCGCGATAAAATCGGATTTTAAAATTTTATACAACCATCACCAAGATCAATCCTCGTGCTCAATTAACGATATAAACGAAAGATAAAGAGAATAAGAATTATACCCTCGTAGAACAAAGCTTCCTCGGGTACAAGTTCAACTCCTAGTCCTTCGTGTTCTCCTCGAATGCTACGGTGTGATTCCTTCCTTTGATCAACGTTAGCCACCCAAGTGTTTGGCCTCTAGAGGTGATCCACCAAGGAAGAACAAGTATTCAAGAAGTTGGGTATTTGGCAAAACCCTAGTTTCTATCTCTATAGAAATTGCTCTCCACAATCTAATGCAAGAGTGTGTAACCCTAATCTATGATAAGACTCCTCTTATTTATAGATGTAGGAATAACCCTTCCCTAAACTATTTAGGATTAGGGTTTGTATTATAATTAAACTCCTTTAATTAATAATGCTCCTAATCCAATTAGGAATTCATGGGAGAGTACTTCTATTAATTAATTCTCAATCCCTATTAGGAATTAAATAATAGTAATAGTAATAATAATAATAAGACTCCTCTTATTAATTTATATTTAATATTTCTAAAATATTAAATAATAAATATTAAGCTATTTAATTTATTCTATCTCCATAGATTAAATTAAATACACTTAACTTATTATTACAATTATGTCATTTACTTCTTAAATAAATGTTTTCCTTTTACGGTGTGACCCTTTAGATTCTCCATATTAAACCGGTTGTGAATAAATCAATTAGAACAATTCTAATCTTATTTAAATAAATAAATTAAACTATTTAATTCATTTAAATAAATAATATTTATTCTACAATAAGGGTAAGCCCCCTTAACGATCAACGACTTTCCAGATAATATAGATTTCAACATTAATCACAAAAGAACCTTTGAGTAAATAGTTACTGTACAATTCAATCCTTCTACCATACAATGTCCCAATTAAATATAAGACATGGATTTACTGTCAAGTCTTATTTTATTTAATTATATGTATTTCGAATCTCAAATGCACAACTCTAATTAATGCAAATTAGAAACTCCTTTCTAATTTCATTCTGCCTTGGCCAAGGACTACTAAGTTATCATTTATCGAATCACATAGGACATTCACATCTTTTACTAGACGAGGTAGATTCTTTGTTGATCATTCACCTATCTCCATGTATAACTAATTATACCTAATCATACCCTTTGATATACCCACAAGGTCTTAAGGGACATGTCAAAGTATAACTCATCGTACACAAGATACTATGATGATCTCAAGTCCAAGGATCACTTGTACTGCTATTACTAGAGGAATTCCTATTGACAGGTGAGTAAAACTCCATTAGGTATTCTTTAGCGAGTCACGTTCAGTGAACTTATTCTCTAATAAGCACCTACATACTTGCTTTAGTGTCTCTACACAAATGATTATGAGATCAATCATCCTCTTCCTAAGAGTAAGCAACGTATGTACTAATCTATCCGGATTCACTAATCCCCAATTTAGTAATCCAACGATTAGGAACAATTTTAGTTTGTGAGCTATCTAGAATTTAGATCTCATTAGCATGATCACCATCATGATTCTAAAAGCATTGCTCAAAACTATGGGTTTATCACATTTAATATAAAGCACCATGTAGATAACATAAAATGCCTTTTGAGAAAATCAATTCTTTATTAATAAATGAATAAGATTACAAAGTATATGTTACATCATATCAAATATGATTGGCTTGTGTGCATACTACTTTCAATCTCCCACTTGCATTAAAGCCAATCGCCATGGTATCTAATACCCATCTTCTCTAAGTGACGATCAAACTGCTGTTGAGTTAAAGCTTTAGTAAATGGATCTGCAATGTTATCTTGAGAGTCCACACGCTCCAGGGTGACATATCCTCTTTCAATAATCTCTCTAATCAAATGAAACTGCCGCAACACGTGTTTGGATTTCTGATGAGACTTGGGTTCCTTAGCCTGCGCAACAGCTCTGTTGTTGTCACAGAATAAAGGTAATGCTCCTCTAATGCTAGGAACCACTCCAAGTTCAGTAATGAACTTCTTCATCCAAACAGCTTCCTTTGCAGCTTCACTTGCAGCTATGTACTCTGCCTCTGTCACCGAATCAGCAACTATTTGCTGCTTGGAACTCTTCCAACTCACTGCGCCACCGTTTAAGGTAAACACGTACCCTAAAACGGATTTACTGTCATCTTGGTCCGTTTGAAAACTTGAGTCTGTATAGCCCTCTAGTTTCAATTCAGACCCACCGTAGACAAGAAATACATCCTTAGTTCTTCTCAAGTACTTTAGGATGTTTTTCACTGCCTTCCAGTGCTCTTCTCCTGGATTCGACTGATATCTGCTGGTTACACTAAGTGCATGAGCGACATCTGGTCTAGTACATATCATACCGTACATGATAGATCCTATTGCGGAAGCATAAGGAATCTTACTCATACGGTCTCTCTCCTCAAGTGTCTTTGGGGCCTGTTTCTTGGAGAGATGTATTCCATGGCTCATCGGCATGAGACCTCTCTTGGAATCTTCCATGCTAAACTTCTTTAGCATCGATTCAATGTACTTTCCTTGGGTCAAGCCCAACATCCTTTTAGATCTATCTCTATAGATCTTTATCCCCAAAATATAGGATGCCTCACCCAAGTCCTTCATGGAGAAGTGTTTAGATAACCAAATTTTGATCGACTGTAGCATAGGAACATCATTCCCTATCAGTAATATGTCATCAACATATAATACAAGGAATGAAACAGCGCTCCCACTAACCTTCTTGTACACACAAGGTTCATCCTCATTTTTGATAAAATCAAACCTTTTGATTATCTCATCAAAACGGATGTTCCACCTTCGAGAAGCTTGCTTCAATCCATAAATGGATCGTTGTAGCTTACAGACTTGGTTTGTTCCAACCATTGAAACAAAACCCTCTGGCTGTATCATATATATATTCTCCTCAAGCTCTCCATTAAGGAAGGCCGTTTTCACGTCCATTTGCCAGATCTCGTAGTCATAATAAGCTGCAATTGCAAGCAAAATCCGAATGGACTTGAGCATAGCTACTGGTGAGAAGGTTTCATCATAGTCAACTCCTTGTCTTTGTTTGAAACCTTTTGCAACCAGTCGGGCCTTATAGGCCTCTACCTTGCCATCTGCCCCAGTCTTTCTCTTAAAGACGCATTTACACCCAATAGGCTTAATGCCCTCGGGTGGTGAAACCAAAGTCCATACTTGGTTTTCATACATGGAGTCCATCTCGGATTTCATGGCTTCTAGCTATTTCTCTGAGTCTTCACTACTCATAGCCTCTTCGTAAGTCAATGGATCATCATCATCTATGATGCGTACCTCATCATCATCCTCTATGATGAATCCATACATCTCAGGTATCTTCGGTACTCTTCCAGATTTACGAATAGGTAGTGGTACAGTAGGTTCTTCTACTTGGTCAGGTACCTGACTTTGATCCATAGTATTTTGTGGTTCTTGAACTTCTTCAAGATATATCTTACTCCCATTGACCCCTTCAAGGATAAACTCCTTTTCCAAGAAGGCAGCATGTTTCGCAACAAACACCTTTTGATCAGTAGGATGATAGAAATAATACCCTGATGTTTCTTTAGGGTATCCCACAAATCTACATTTGTCAGATCTAGTCTTCAGCTTATCATGCTCAAACCTTTTGACATAAGCTGGACAACCCCAAGTCTTAACATGCTTAAGATTTGGTTTCCTCCCTGTCCATATCTCATATTGAGTCTTTGGGACGGATTTGGTAGGTACCTTGTTAAGTAGGTATGCAGCCGATTCTAGGGCATAACCCCAGAAGGATACTGGAAGGTCGGTAAAACTCATCATGGAATGAACCATGTCCAACAATGTTTGATTTCTCCTTTCAGATACACTATTCAACTGTGGTGTTCCTGGTGGAGTCCATTGTGAGATTATACCATTTTCTTTGAGACAATTGAGAAACTCATTGGTCAAGTATTCCCCTCCTCGATCCGATCGAAGAATCTTAATACTCTTACCAGTTTGTTTCTCTACTTCACTTCTGAATTCTTTGAACTTTTCAAACGATTCAGATTTGTATTTCATTAAATACACATATCCAAATCTAGAATGATCATCAGTGAAAGTAATAAAATAAGAATACCCTCCTCGTGCATTCGTTGTCATAGGTCCACAAACGTCTGTGTGTACCAACGCTAACAACTCTATAACTCTTTCTCCTTTTCCAGTAAAAGGAGATTTAGTCATTTTACCCATGAGACAAGATTCACAAGTTGGATATGATTCATAATCAGATAGCTCTAAAAGCCCATCCTTATACAACTTGGATAATCTTGTTTCATTGATATGACCGAGTCTACAGTGCCACATAAAGGTATAATTAACATCATCTCTTTTTCTTTTCTTAGTTTGTTCAATTTGAAGTATATTTTCATGCAAGTCAAGTATGTAAAGTCCATTCAGTAAATTGCCAACACCATATAAAACATTTTTATTATAAATAGAACAGCTGTTGTTCTTTATTATAATATCAAAACCATCCATATCCAATACAGAAATTGAAATAATGTTTCTAATGAGTGTTGGAACATAATAACAATTATTTAAACTAATGAACTTGCCCGAAGGCAGTGCTAAACAATAAGTCCCTACAACCAGTGCATCAACCTTTGCTCCATTTCCCACTCGTAGGACGACTTCATCCTTGTTCAGCTTCCTACTTCTGCTTAGTCCCTGCATATTATTACATATGTGAGAACTACAGCCGGTATCCAATACCCAAGTAGAATTTTGACTTTCAGAAAAATTAATTTCAATCATGAACAAACCTAGATCGGAAGTCGAAGCTTCTCCAAGCTTCTTTTGGTCCGCAAGATACTCCTTGCAGTTCCTCTTCCAATGTCACGGCTTATTGCAATGGTAGCAAATTCCTTTGCTATCTGGATCAGGTTTCTTTTTATCCTTTCCCTTCGCCTTTCCCTTAGCCTTCTTGTTTTTCTTCTTTTTAGAAGATACCTTGGGCCTCTTCCTTTTCTTGGAAGAATCATCCACTAGTAAGACTTGGTTCTTGTTGGATGAGAAGTGACCTTCAGTAGTTTTCAACATGTTAAGTAACTCAGGCAGGCTGACGTCCAACTTATTCATGTGAAAATTCACAACAAATTGTGAGAAGGTGTCCGGGAGTGACTGCAAGATCAAATCTTAGCTTAACTCCCCATCCATCACGAACCCGAGTTGTCCAAGTTGTTCAATCAGATTGATCATCTTAAGGACATGAGTCTCAACAGCAGTGCCCTCGGTCATACGAGATCGGAAGAGCTCCTTAGATATCTGATATCTAGCAGTCCTACTTTGCTCACCATACAACTCTTTGAGGTGCAGCAATATAGTAGGAGCATCCATAGTTTCATGCTGACGCTGAAGCTCGTTACTCATGGATGCGAGCATGATGCATTGAGCCAAGATTGCATCATCTTGCCACTTTCTAAAAGTAGCAATCTCTTCCTCAGAGGCTGTTTCTGCAACACTTGCAGGGACTGGCGAATTTAGGACATAAGAAATCTTTTCAGTAGTGAGAACAATTCTCAAATTCCTTAACCAGTCCGTGTAATTCGGTCCGGTCAATTTGTTAGCATCAAGTATGCTACGCAGTGATAGTGAGTTTGACATTTTTAAATGTTACATGTGAAATAGACAACATTTTAGCATTCATTCATTTAATTAATTACCAAAATAAATTAGGTCTTTATTTAAATTGGTATCTCCCACTATTTTTCATCAAACTATATTACCCTCTATATATAGTTCGGCAAATCTAATTAAAGTTTTGCTAGTGAGATTAAGGACCCCATTTCAAATGTATATATCCTTGTGGTGACACAACAAACGATATATAAATAAATAGGTAGACAACTATTGTCAATTACATCACTATGTAACTCCTTTTATTTTGTCTCTTAGATTATTTTGATCAAGTGGTGACACATCCGAATCAAAATTATCCAAGTTAAGTCCAACCTAGCACTTCCATATATTCGAAAGAAAAACACTGTCCTTGTGGTGACACAACAAAACAGCATCGTTCAGTCTATTTAACGCATCTTTTCAAAACCAGGACCAGATTTTCCAAACAACTATCAAAAGAATCACCAAACACTAAAAAATCGTCCATGAATACCTCCATATTGCGTTCGATCATATCTGAGAAAATAACCACCATACATCTTTGGAACGTCGCTGGTGCATTACATAATCCAAAAGACATCCTTCTAAAAGCGAAAGTACCATAAGGACAAGTGAAGGTAGTCTTTTCTTGGTCTTCGGGGGCAATCACTATCTGATTATATCCTGAATAGCCATCTAACAAGCAATAAAACTCGTGTCCAGCCAGTCTATCTAACATCTGATCAATGAAGGGTAGAGGAAAGTGATCCTTGCGGGTTTCTTTGTTTAGTTTTCTGTAGTCCATACAAACCCTCCATCCGGTCACTGTCCTTGTCGGTATCAATTTATTATTTTCGTTCTCTACAACCGCCATACCACCCTTTTTAGGCTCACACTGTACTGGCTCATCCAACTGCTATCAGAGATGGGGTAAATGATACCTGCATCAAGCCACTTCATAATTTCCTTTTTCACCACGTCTTTCATGATTGGGTTCAGCCCCCTTTGTTGCTCAATTGTTAGTTTGGCATCGTCTTCCAAAAGGATCTTATGCATATAAAATGATGAGCTTATTCCTTTAATGTCCGCGATGGTCCATCCAATTGCCGATTTGTACTCCCGGGGAACTCGTATCAACTTACTTTCCTGTAATTCGTTAAGTACAAATGCAATGATAACATGCAAAGTAGATGATTCACCCAAATACGCATACCTGAGATGATTCAGTAGTGGTTTAAGCTCAAGTGTTGAGGGTATTTCTAGAGATGGCTTCAATCGCTCAAAGGGTTGCTCTGTGCTTTTCAATGGTTCGAACGGGATTTTGAATCGATGTACCCTAGGCAATGCATCCAACCTCTGAAGATAATCAATAATCTCAGCATCATCTAAATCATCCTCCCTTGACAAGGTAGTCTCCAATGGATCCCTAATCATCAGTTTCAAAAATTCATCATCCATGACTTTTTTCACCATATCCATTCTGAAACACTCCTCTTCATCCGTAGGAAACCTCATAGCCTTAAATACATTGAACTTCACTTCTTGGTCTTAAACCCTCATAGTTAATTCTCCTTTCTGCATGTCAATGAGTGTTCTACCGGTTGCTAAGAATAGTCTCCCAAGTATGATATGAATGTCCTTGTCTTCTTCGTAATCCAATATGATGAAATCAGCTGGAAATATGAACTTATCAACTTTAACAAGTATGTCCTCCACAATTCCTCTCGGGTATATAACAGACCTATTTGCTAGCTGAAGAGAGATGTTTGTAGGTTTCGGTGCAGGTAAACCCAACTGAGAGTATATCGATAATGGCATAAGGTTAATACTAGCTCCCAAATCACACAAACATTTGTTAAATGACGAGTTACCAATAGTGCAAGGAATAGTAAAGCTGTCAGGACCTTTCAACTTTGATGGCAATTTCTTTTGGAGCACAACACTACATTCTTCAGTCAAAGCTATTATTTCATAGTACTCCAGCTTTTTCTTCCTTGACCAGATTCCCTTCATAAACTTAGCGTAATTCGGCATCTGCTCTAAAGCCTCCGCAAATGGTATGTTAATTTGTAACTTTCTGAAAATTTCGAGGAACTTGGAGAATTGCTTATCTTTCTTCTGTTTTTGAAGTCTCTGTAGATATGGAACTGAGGGATATATCATTGGTGGTGGTGTTTGTTCCTTTTCTTTTTCTTTTTGCTCAATTTCAGACTTCTTTCCTTCCTCCTTTAAAAGTTCTGCCGTTTCAATTTCTGGTGGGCTGCGCGCCCGCGCTGCGTCCCCATGTAATTCAGGCGCGGCCGCGCCTATTGGCAGTAATTATTTTTCGCTTCTCAAAGTGACAGCTTGTCATTGTTCCTTCCCATCTCTTTTCACATTAACTTCAGTATCACTTTGGAATGCTCCTTGGGGTCGACTATTCCAAACATGAGCTAACTATCCCAACTGATTCTATAGATTTCTAATCGACACCGCCTGACTTTTCACATTCATATCTACTTGGTTTAATAGCTTATCCTGATCATTCATTATTCTCTCAGAAGCTATAATAAATTTTGTCAAGCAATCCTCTAAACTTGGTTTCTTCTCTGCCTGTTGTGGAACTTGATTTTGAAAACCTGGGGGATTTTATGGTCTGGAAGCTTAATTTTAAGCCTGTGTATTGTTGCTCCAAGAAAAATCCGGATAATTTCTCCACCCCAGATTGTAAGTGTTTTGGTAAGGGTTTGGTGGTCGTTGGTAGCTACCCACAAACTGCACTGCTTCAGGATTAATGGGACAATAATCTGTATGATGTGATCCCGCGCATAGCTCACAAACATAAGCAATTTGTTGAGTTTTCAACTCTGCTATAGCATCGATCTTTTTAGACATAGCTGCCATCTGGGCTACTAATGTTATGACTGCATCAACCTCTAATACCCCGGATACCTTTTGTTGATTCATTCTGGAAGTCGGCCATTGATAATTGTTGGCAGCCATTGTCTCTAATAGTTCATAAGCCTCATCAAACTTTTTATCCATAAGAGCTCCTCCTGCGGCTGCATCTATGCTAGATCGAGTATTACCACTTAACCCATTGTAGAACGTCTGAACCTGTAGCCACTTGGGTAGTCTATAGTGTGGGCATCTTCTCAATAAGTCCTTGAACCTCTCCCAAGTCTCATACAATGACTCCATGTTGTTGCTCATAAGTAGAAATCTCGTTCCACAATTTAGTAGTTTTAGCCGACGGAAAGAATTTCGCAAGAAATTTCTGAGCTAAATCATCCTAAGTCGTGATGGTTCCCGACGGTAGCGAGTGCAACCAACTCTTTGCTTTATCCCTCAGAGTGAATGGTAATGGACGTAGTCTGACCGCATCATCCGAAATGTTGTGATATTTGAATATATCACAAATCTCAAGGAAGCTCACCAAATGTTCATTCGGATCATCAGTGGCCAATCCCCCAAACTGCACCGAATTTTGGATCATCTGAATTGTTCCCGGTTTAATCTCAAAAGTGTTTGTAGTGATAGCTGGCCTCGTGATGCTTGACTTGATCTTATCTATCTTAGGCATAGCATATTCCCTCAATGATTTCTGCTCTTCTTCTACCATTTTCTCTTTCTCGATTGTTTTTTGCAAAATTTCCAAAAACTTGTTTACCTAAATCTATACTAGCAAAAATACGCAAGTATACACAGTCTACAAGTAATAAAGAGTAAGTAGAGTATCGTTCCCACAAGGAAAGTATGCAATTTATAATAATAAAAATCAATTATATACTAACTCAATTAAAGTAAACAAGAGATCAATTGTGTGTTGGTTTGAGAACTTTAATAAAACTAAGTAAATAAATTTTGAAAACAGATATTATTGGAAACTTAAGATTACAATTTCACTTATTATTTCATTTAAATCTAAATACTTCCTGTTAAATTATGATAAGTAATTCAGATTGTTAATCAGGAACTCATCAATATCTAAAACCACTTCTCAGTGTATCATAGACAAATCAACCTAAATCTACAAAGATTAGAATTAAGTTGAACACCCTAGATAACCAATTCATTATATCTCTATGTGAATTACAATTAAAAAGGATTTGAAGCTCAGGTTCCTTATCAGATTACATGTGGTGCGTAGGTATATCTCTATCTTAAACATAAATTATGAGTCCTAAACGTAAGTAGAAAACATAATCACATGCTAATATGATCAGATCTAAACCTATAATCCATCTCTCAATTTCATATAGATTATCACGGTAATTACTGGCCAGGTAATTAAACAATTAAGCTAAAATTATATTAGTCAATCTGAAAAATAAATATCAATAATTAACCAGGAAGCATATTAGATAAAAACTATACAATAAGATCCATTGCAATCTTAACAGAAAATTAGTTCATAGCTAAACCAAAATTCTGAAAGTAGTATGCACACAAGCCAATCATATTTGATATGATGTAGCATATACTTTGTAATCTTAATCATTTATTAATAAAAGAATTGATTTTCTTAAAAGGCATTTTATATTATCTACATAGTGTTGTTATATTAAATATGATAAACCCATAGTTTTGAGCAATGCTTTTAGAATCATGATGGTGATCATGCTAATGAGATCTAAATTCAAGATAGCTCACAAACTAAAATCGTTCCTAATCGTTGGATTACTAAATAGGGGATTAGTGACTCCGGATAGATTAGTACATACGTTGCTTGCTCTTAAGAAGAGGATGATTGATCTCATAATCATTTGCGTGGAGACACTAAAGTAAGTATGTAGGTGCTTATTGGAGAATAAGTTCACTGAACGTGGCTCGCTAAGGAATACCTAATGGAGTTTTACTCGTCTGTCAATAGGAATTCCTATAGTAATAGTAGTACAAGTGATCCTTAGACTTGAGATCATCATACTGTCTTGTGTATGATGAATTATACTTTGACATGTCCCTTAAGACCTTTAGGGTATATCAAAGGGTATGATTAGGTATAATAAGTTGCACATGGAGATAGGTGAATGATCAACAAAGAATCTACCACGTCTAGTAAAAGATGTGAATGTCCTATGTGATTCGATAAATGACAACTCAGTAGTCCTTGGCCAAGGCAGAATGAAATTAGAAAGGAGTTTCTAATTTGCATTTTTTAGAGTTGTGCATTTGGGAATCGAAATACATATAATTAAATAAAATAAGACTTGACAGTAAATCCATGTCTTATATTTAATTGGGACATTCTATGATAGAAGGATTAAATTGTACGGTAACTATTCACTGAAAGGTTCTTTTGTGATTAATATTGAAATCTATATTATCTAGAAAGTCGTTGATCGCTAAGGGGGCTTACCCTTATTGTAGAATAAATATTATTTATTTAAATGAATTAAATAGTTTAATTTATTTATTTAAATAAAATTAGAATTGTTCTAATTGATTTATTCACAACCGGTATAATATGGAGAACGACTACTAAAATTAATTAGTCACATTTCACATAATCCTCATTAGTTAATACTCATATTAATTAATTTACAATTTCATTTACTTACTATATTCAATTGAATTGAATATTTAATTAACTCATTGTCTTATCAATTGCTTGATAATAAAATTCCTAGGTTAGTCCACTAAATTGAATAACTATTAGTGTGACCTCCTTTAACTAACAATTAGCCATATAGATCATTCCTTATATGCCACAAAATTTTCAATAACATTAATATTTAATTAATATATTCATTTACAATACGACTTAAAGTTCTGGCTATTACACCACTGATCGATCTATCAGATAGTCCACCTTTTACTCTTCTACTGGATATCTAATCACTCGGCACTCTAAGTCGTCGAATGAGTTACGACATCCTCGAACAACTCGATTTAACTGCACTTGTACTATTTAGTATTATAGTAAGGCAGGCTTACACATAAATATAAAGCTTTTAAGGTTATTTCATGTTTAATTAAGTATTTTACGGTCTCAAATACTATATCCTAAGGTACCTCCTACCTACCTTAGAGATAATCTACAGCTCTAATACCAACTTGTGAAGCCCCCAAATTCTCTACATTCCCTGTAGCAGATTTGGTGCTCACGTGAAACTATTTAACTATAAATATTCCATAATATATAACTTCTATCTATCCAAGGTTCACAGTATCCCATAACAGATAATAGTTCTCGTCAGAACGTTAACTGTGTTTGGATACCCTTACTTGGATGTATAGATCCATATCTTATGGATATCTCTTCCATATCGATATTCCCTGTCTATCTGACATTCACAGTATCAATGATAAGATTGTTCTTGGAACTGAGGGGCACATTCCGGTAAAGGTGGCACCTTACCGGCGTTTATTAAGTGTAACCTCAACGCTTACAGAACTCTCAATATCATTTAAATACCCTCATTCAGATGTATAGTTCATATTGATAATGTACTAGATCAAATGTTACTTTCTTACTTAACTAAGAATGTAAATACAACGCAAGAGATATAACAAGCAAGAGATATAACAAAAGATGATATATACATATAACTTTAAGTTTGATTACAACGTTCTGAGTACTATGTTCTTATTACAACAAAGTCTTATAAGACTTGAATTTATTCAAAACAGTAAGATAAAACTAGTTAGTACGGCCTTTTTCCTTGTCCGTCCCTGAAGTTTCGGGATTACCATCTAAAACTGCAAAGGAAAGTTTTATGCAAGGATGAGCTACAGAATGCTCAGCAAGTTTATGTCAAAAATGTAAACACAATGTGTTTGATTTGAAAAAGTTCAAAAGCTTTTTCCAACTGAAGGTTCAGTACATGAACCATGTGTTTCAACCAGTTCTGTTAGCCTTCAATGACTTAAAACAACTTTGTTCAGATATCTTATAGGAGATCAGCCTAATCGAGATATCCTAGGAGTATGCATACCATCCTAATCGTTCCCAACATGCACTAAACGTCAATATATTATTGACAATAACAACACATATAGGGTGTTTGTATACTCAGTTATAAGAGTTGTACCAAACAATTTGGCTTGACACAACAATTCATGCTCAAATAAACAATATATGAATAATGATTCATTTTTAAGTTATGTTGAATCAAGAAGCAATAACTTCACAACAATTGATAGCAAGATATATAATACTTTCATAAAGGTAATAGGGTTTGGAGACTTGCTTGTGCGTAGTACGTTTAGTTTACGCTGTCTATCTACGTCACGTAGTCTATTTATGTCTATTTATACCAATAATAAGCGTTAGAATACTTGCACATACTTTAAAGGAATAGAAGGCTTCCCTCGTATATCTTTTAAAGATAAATATAACGGTATAAACGTTCATCGTAAATCCTATACGATTATCGGCATACATAACTAGTTAAACGTTTAACAATGAATAATTAACGCTTATAATTAAGACTTCTTCTACTATACATGAAATAATTTCAGCATTATAACTGCTTATAGAATGAATATTTCTCAACTATATTTAAAATAAATTGAGCATTATAACTGCTTGTAAAATGAATATTCGTTTACTATGTTTGAAATCTATTGGGCATTATAACTGTTTATAAAATGAATATTCGGTTATATATTTGAGATAATTTCAGCATTATAACTACTTATAAAATGAATATTCTTACTAAATAATTGAAGAAAATAGGACATAGTAACTGCTTATAAAAGTATATTTTCAACTTTATAAGAGAAATAAATCGGACATTATAACTGCTTGTAAATAGGACTTTGTACTATTTACTTAACATAATTTGGGCATTATAACTGCTTATAAAAGTATATTTTTACTAAATATGTAAAGAAGAAAATAATAACTACTAGAGTATAACTCTTGTAGTTGCTAGGTTTACTTCCAATTGCGTAGCGCTTCGATGCTTCAAAAGTAATTTTTTATCTCACAATATCTCTCAAAATATAAATATAAAGTGTTTTTGCTCTTGAACTGCTCTTGAAAAATAGTAAGGAATGAATGAACTGAGCTTGCTATTTATAGGAAAACCAAGTTTCACTAATTTCACATTAGGGGCTCGGCTTATTACACTTTGCACCCTAACATATTCTTAGAATATTCTTCTAAGCTCCTCAATGAAAATATCTTCCAAGCTCGACAATGCAGCTTGCAATTTGAACTTATCTTCTAAGCTCCTCAATGAAAATATCTTCTAAGCTCGACAATGCAGCTTGCAATCTAAGCTTCTCAATGAAAATATCTTCCAAGCTCGACAATGTAGCTTACAATTGAACCTATCTTCTAAGCTCCTCAATGAAAATATCTTCCAAGCTCGACAATGCAGCTTGCAATTGAACCTATCTTCTAAGCTCCTTAATGAAAATATCTTCCAAGCTCGACAATGCAGCTTGATACCGTAAGCACGACAAATCACTTTGTCCTTCCTAAGCACGACACAACAACTTGTCAAAAATAATTTATCGGGATGCTTCTTGGTGAAATCGTGGAAAGCACGACAAATTATTTTGTCAATGTAAGCACGACTAAGCAGCTTCGAAAAAAAATTTATTTGACCTAATTCTTCATTACAGTATACAATCACATAACATAGAGTCGAAATAAGAAATTTCATTTAATAATCATATAATTTACATATACGAGTCTTATGAAGGTCTGGAATACCATAGTTTGTAACACCAAAAGTTATGATTATACCAATACATAGTTTGGTCATAATCATGCCACGCCAGTTCATCTTTGCACTACGGGCCAAAGAGAACTATCACCACAATTTAAGTATGAAGATGATGACAATGATATAAAATAAATATAGTGAGATCAAGGATAAATATTAGAGATTAAATTTATCCAGTGTCAAAGATTATCCAAATTATCAACATGATGACCAAAATGTGGAGTCAAATTCAAGAATGATATTCAAGATTCATATTTCAAAGATAACGATAAAATTTTTAATAGAAAGATGCTGGTAAAAATATTAGATGAAGCACAAACTATTAAGGATATTAACTAATTTCAGGGATTTTCACCATTTAATAATACGGTTTTGGAAACAAATAATAATTTCTTATCATAAATGGAGAAATATGAAGAAAACGATATCCCTTGAAGAGTCTAAAAAGAAATGATATTCTATACGAATATGAAAGAATATACAAAACTACAAATGGATTTTCAACCGTCATGCGCTCGTCCGCGTAGACAGATCATTTTCACAACTTAATAAAGAATGAATACGAAGGGTTATTCACCAGGTACGGTACTCCGTACAGACAAGTTATTCACACAAATTAATAAGGAATGAATAACAACCATTATGAGTACGAAGTAAAATAATATCACTTGCGAATATGAAAGCAAATGATATTACATACGAGTATGAAATAAATGATATCCCTACCTTAGTTAACAAGTGACGGGATGTTGCTTTCTATAAAGTTTACTAACTTGGACAATACTTGTATAGCCCAGCAGACTAAGAGAGAACGTAAGAAATTTGGAGAGTAGAAAGAAGTATAAGCAATGAAGTTGTGAATTTTCTTGATATAATCCTTCCTATTTATAGAAAAAACCAAGGTGAGGGCATTTTCGTCTTTTTCCTAATTTTCCTTGGCTTATTACACTTATACCCTTGACATATTCTTGAAATATTCTTTATTCCATAGTATATTCCTTTAATATACTTTATACCTTAGTATATTCTTAAAATATGTTTTCTCTTAGGTTTTTAATCCTAAGGTAAAATAAAAATTGAATTAAATATTTACTGACGGTAAGAAACTATTGAATGACCTATGGGTCCCACAGAAGAAACAAAATCTGAAGAAATTATTCCACGAAAATTAGTTGTGGGTCCCACGAAATAAAGTGTGGGTCCCACATAAATATAAGTTAACTTACAACAAACGCTTCGCGTATTTTTAATCAACACTTTTAACCCATCAATAATTATGCACTATTAATATTATAGACTCACAATATTGACAACTAGATCATTCTCACGAAAAGGGGATAGAATTTCTAGACATTGTCAATAATGCTAAAATATCGTATCAAATAATATGAGTTACAATGTCGTGACAAATAATAAAAAAATACTATGCAGATGTTACTGTAACAATTATTGAATCAAAATACTGTGCAATTGTTACTTTATCAATTATTGAATCAATAATATTGCAACACCGTGTGCTACTGTAGAATACCACGTACTACTATGGAATAACGCGTACGACTATGGAATAACGCATTTTACTGTTCTTTTTATTACCGGGTATTTCAACAGTCGAAAGTGATAATACTGTTGACAAAATACTGTTATTTTCAGTATCCGATAATTAGTCGTTATGGGGCCTACCACCATTGACAATTTAATACTGTCATTTTTTGCATCCGACAATTAGTCGTTATGGGGCCCACCAATATTTTGTTATTTCGGCGCCGTCGTACGTTACCGAATATAATATTCCTCGACAGAAAGAATATTCTCCGATAAAAGGAATATTCCCCGACATACTGTATATAGATAATTTGCATATAACACCCTTAACTATAACATTATATCATTTAAGCACTTTACTGTTTAAAATAATAATCATAAAGAAAATAATAAACTCTTATTTCATAAAGTCGGGGTCTTACACGACCCGACCTGGCCAACCCGACCCAGTCCGGCTGACCCGACCCAGTCTGGACCCGGCACCAGCGCCATGCAGCAATGCCCAGTTCTGTAACTTTCTGCAGAATCGCGATGCAGACCTCTTCCCACTCCGATCTCCATAACTCCTTCTATACACGTTCAAATTGGTCCATTACGGACTCTATGGATTCCTAAGACATGGGGCTACAACATATCAAAAATATATAGCTACCCATAAACACTAACACAACTAAATCTTAAGCCAAAGCACAGCGTTAATACTCTGTTTTCGTGTTCTTCGTATGTTTTACAAAAATCTTCACCAAATCTTTGTTTTAACACCTTTTTACTCCATTCCAACTGGGTTAACCTCATAACCCATGGAAGTACAACCCTGTATCAACGAACAAACTAAACAAACACGAAAATTAGCATTTACAGTCCTCTAAAGGTCCAAAAAGTTCTAGGTTCCATTTTTGTCTGAAGTTCTTTCTCCATTAAGCAAAGGTATAGATTGTTCTTCGTTTTTGTTCCACTTTGTTGTTATTAATAGCTTACAAAGTCTCTTAATAACATTATTAAACTGTCACAACCATCAACAACAACATAAAGTAATCACAAATCATCCACCAAGCATAAGAGCTTAAGAAAACAAGAAAGCTAGAAAAACTTAATGAAACCAAAAGAATATCATCTAAGGTTGAAGGTTTACCTCTGTAAATCCTTCCTGGGTGTTATAGAAGCTTTGCAAGGCTAGCTTGAGTCTCCCTCTTCCTTCTTTGTTTCACCCGAGCTTCTTCCTCCACCCGCTCCTTCTTCTTCTTTCTTCTTTTTCACTGTTCTTTTTCTTTCTTTTCTTCTTGGCTGCAAATTCTCTCTCTTTCTCTCTACATTTCTCTTCTTGCTAGCAAATGGAAAGTGAGCTGAAGTTTGGAAGGAACCAGGAAGAGTGTAACGGATGGAGTATAGCTTGGGAGTTCTTCTTCTCTTTTCTTTTCTCTACAATTTCCTCTCAACTCTCTCTAAGCTTGCTAGTACCTGAACTTGAAATGGAAGAGAAGGAATAGGAGTGCATGGGATAATGGCTTCGGGAGGAGAAGGAATGAATTGGGAGAGTGAAAGTGGTGAACTCGAGCTTCTTGGAAATAAAATTGAGGTGGGATGTTTGCAAAATGGAATATCCCACATATTGTGTACTGTGACTGCCTCCTCCTTTCATCCGATTGGCTCATGACACACTTGCCCAATTCTGATTAGTTGGAGGTTAAATGCCTCGCCAATTAAATTGTATGTACCTAAAAAATATACCCGAATACACCCACTTTTGTACCAAATTTGCTCAATAACTCTACCCAAAATTAAAATGGGTACTCCCATAAAATATTAGGACACGTAAAAATAATAATTATAGGATTTGTCCATTTATTCGGAACACCCATATAATACATTCGGATACCGAATAAAACACGATTGGGCTCAAAATGAAAATCCGACACTTGAAAAAAGTATCCCTTCGCACACGCGTATTAATAAAATTATTAAAATAGAAAAAGACACAAAAATATAATGGCGTGAATAGTGCCTCAGGAAACGTGCCTCGTGAATAGTGATTTTGCGATTTTGTGTGAAACCAATTTATTCCCTTCAACGATACAACAACACTTAAAATTTAGCACATACACATATTCTAGGTTGTAACACAACTTTTAGGCACATAACACAACATAATATAATTAAAAAAAATAAAATTCATTTTATTCACGCATAAACTCGGGTTACAGGGAAATCCAAAATTCCCGATCGTTACAGCCAACATGGACAACCTCTCCTTCCCCTTCCTGCTCAACACATCAGCTACTACGTTTGCTTTCCCCGGGTGATACAGAATCTCGCAGTCATAATCTTTGATTAACTCTAACCACCTCATTTGTCGCATGTTTAACTCCTTTTGTGTGAAGATATATTTCAAACTCTTGTAGTCTGTATATATCTCACATTTGTCCCCATAAAGATAATGCCTTAAGATCTTCAATGCAAAAACTACCGCTGCTAATTCCAAGTCATGGGTAGGGTACCGTTTCTCATAATCCTTCAGCTATCGTGATGCATACGCAATAACCTTGTCATGCTGTATTAGTACACAGCCAAGACCTTTGTGTAATGCATCACTATACACCATGAAACCTCCCATTTTATCTATGAAAGAAAATACCAGCTCCTCGCTCAATCTCTTCTTTAACTCCCTAAAGCTTTCTTCGCATTTTTTTGTCCAAACAAACTTCATCGCCTTACTCTTTAAATTGGTTAACGGGGTTGTTATCTTAGAAAAGTCTTGAATAAACCTTTGATAGTACCCCGCTAACCTTAAGAAACTCTGCACCTCCGTCGGTGTCTTCGGTTGCTCCCAATTAATCATCGCCTTCATCTTCGCAGGATCTACTGAAATTCCATTCTTGTCTATCATATGTCCTAAAAATTGTACCATTTCCAGCCAGAATTCGCACTTTTAAAATTTCGCGTACAATGCCTCCTTTCTTAGTGTCTCCAACACCACCTTTAGATGCTCCGCGTGTTCTTCCTTGGTCCTTGAAGAAATCAAAATGTCGTCAAGGAAAATTACCACAAATTTATCTAAGTATGGTTTGAAGACTCGATTCATCAAGTCCATAAACGTTGTTGGTGCATTCGTCAAGCCAAATGACATCACCAAAAATTCATAGTGCATATACCTCGTTCGAAATGCAGTTTTAGGCACATTCTCCTTTCTCACCTTAAACTGGTGATATCCAGTCCTCAGATCTATTTTTGAAACACTTAGCTCTTTTCAGCTAATCGAAAAGATCGTCAATTCTTGGCAACGGATATATATTTTTGATCGTCACTTTGTTCAACTCTCGGTAGTCGATACAAAGTCTCAATGATCTGTCCTTTTTCTTGACAAACAAAATTGGTGCTCCCCATATAGACACACTTGGCTGAATATACCCCTTATCCAGTAATTCTTGAAGTTGTATCATCAACTACTCCATTTTTACCAGTGCCATACGATATGGGGCTTTAGAAATCGGTGTCATCTCTGGCACTAAATCTATCTTAAACTCGATCTCCCTATCTGGCGGAAGGCTGGGTAGATCGTCTGGGAATACGTCTGGAAATTTTCTTACTACCGGTATATCTTTCATTTCTACTCCCTCTTTCTTCGTGTCTACTAGATAGGCTAAATAACCTACACATCCTTTCCTCGATAACTTTTTGGCCTGCATCATCGTAAGACAACTCGATCATCTAAGCAATGTGCTACCATAAAATACTACCCTAGACCAATTTGGGGTCTGAAAGTTTACACTTTTCTTCTGGCAGTCAATTATTGTTACATGGTTATATAACCAGTCCATTCCTAATATCACGTCAAACTCTCCCAATTTTATTGGGACCAATCTATGTTTAGTTTATGCCCCCTAATCTAAGCGCAATAATTGCGGTGAATGACCTCTACAGGGATTACTTCCTTATTCGCAACTTCTATGTTTAACGGATTTTCAAATTGTTCTTGGGGTAAATTTAGTCGTTCAACAAATTCTTCAGACACAAAAGAATAGGTAGCACCTGAATCAAATAATACGTAAGCATCTATATTATTGATTGGGATAATACCTAACACCACGTCCTTCGAAGCAATCGCATCCTAGACTATCATGTTGAAGGTTCTGGCAGTTGGTCGACTCGATTGAGTAGGTCCACCGATCATTAGCTTGGTATTTTCCCCTTTATTGTCGCTTCCTCCATTGCTTCCTTTCTTCAGGCAGTCTTTGTTCTGGTGCTCTGTCACTCCACAAGCGAAGCATCCTTGAACTTTTTTTGGGTCTGGACAATTAGGTGCAATGTGCCCTTCTTGTTCACAGTTATAACAAACTTTCTGCCCTTTCTAGCACTTTCCCTGACAACTCTTCCCATATTTTGGGCACGTCCCCCTTCTCTTCTTAGATCCCTCATAGGAATTTCCCATCTGATTATTATTGGGGTTACCACTAGTGTTGTTATCCTATTTCCTTTTTCCCAAGTTACTTCATCCACTACTACCTCCTCCTCGATGCTCTCCTCCACTCTTCTTGTTCTTTCTCTCCTTGTTATACTGACTTAAAGCCTTACTTCCTCCCTCTGCGATAATGGCCTTTTCCAATAGTGTACCAAAAGATTTAATTTGAAGAATAGATACCTTATTGTACAACCATGGCTTTAATCCTTGTTCGGAACGTCGTGCTTTTTCGTTCCTCTGTATCCACTTGATGTGGAGCAAATCGCGCAAGTTCATTAAATTTTATCGCATACTAGGCAATTGTCATCTCTCCCTGCTTCAGCTCTAAAAACTTCACTTCCATTCTACCTTGCATGCTCTTCGGGAAATAGTTCTCGAAGAACAGCTCTTTGAATCTATCCCATGGTATGATCCCTTTTCCTACCTGTTGCTAGTCGCTTCCCACCAGTAGTTAGCCTCTCCACTCATCAGGTATGTGGCAAATGTCGTCTTCTGGTCCACATATACCCTCACGATAACAAACGTCTTTTCTATTTCTTTAACCCAAGATTGGGCCTCGACAGGATCAGTCGTGCCCCTAAATTCTATGGGTCCTACACTCCTGAAATCTTTGAAACTTGTTGCCAGAACCGTTGGGTGATTTGGGTTTATAGGTCCGGCATTTCTTCCTAGTAGTGCTCCTTCTAGCAAATCTACTAGCCTCCACATAGGGTCTACTTGTTTCCTTTCATTAATAACTGACTCTTCTTGAGTGGGTTGCGTTTGTTGTCTACGTCTGGGCGGCATTTTCTGTTAAGTAAATAAAAGGAAGTTTTAATATGATATCCCACTATATACTATAGTATATGTATCTATTGTAACATATTTAGAAGAATAAACGTTTATATTCATATGCCAATAATCAGTACATCATACATAATTCTCTTATAGCATACTGCTATAAACGTCACCACATATCCTCTATCATAACAAAATATGGGGATTTACTAACATACCACCCCTCTATCCAGTACAAAAGTTGGGGTCATACAATCACTATCCCATAACACAAAAGGTTGGGATTTACATACACATAATACTAGTCACCTAAGCTAACCATCTGTTCGAGCATACCACACTCCACGACGCTCTCATACTCTATATGTCCCATGTGAATCATTAAATCTCGACTCAGGGTGTAGCGAGTTTGTCCCTATTCTGCCGGATAGTGATACACACCATCCATTGACCTTTCCATTGCAGTGCGAAAAGCATACCCCATCTTATTCATTTTTCTTTTATTATACCTCACCTCATGTTCTAAATCACCTACACATCCTATGGTATCATCCCATTGTTCTTCTATCTGGACACAATCTGTTATTTTTTCCTCCAGTTGGGCTCGTAAGGCCTCTTTTTCTACCTGCAGGCTCTCCACCCGCTGCTCTAACTGTTCTAATTTGCCAACTAGCTCTACATTCCTCGACGAGAGGTGATGTATGATGGCTCCTAACTAAACAGAGGCTTCCTTTCGCTCCTGAACCTCCTGCTCCAATCCTGGATTTGATCCCCTTGTTCAAGGATACGGTCTACATACATTTCTAACAGATCTTCTTCAAAGGTGGTGTCAACATGGGGCACCTCCTCTGGTTCATCTAGGGATTCACTGTCAATGGGATTGTTGGTCGATTTCGCAACCGAAAAAAACGCGCAAGTATACGCGGTCAACAAGTAATATAATGATAAGAGAGAGTTGTCGAACCCACAGGGAATTAACTCTAATGTATCCCCAAGTACTAACTCAATATCGACTCGATCTAAATCAAACTCTTCAATTAAAGTGATGGATAAAGGTTACAACTAAATTGCATGGCATATAAATAAGATAAATAGATAGATAAAGGTCTAAGATTACAATTTTCCCCATTCAAGCATTTTGTCAAACACTTGGCGCGCAATGCTTTGTTCAAATATCTTAAATCTCCTTTTAGATCAATTAACCACATAGAATTGACATCCGAGAAATCACAATTACGTAAGAGCCTCTGTCGATGGTCAATTACGAATCTTCCTAATGCGGCATGTAGGTATATGTCTATCCTACACACTATCAAGAAACCAATTTCAAAATAATTAACAAGACACATGTCACTAAATCTCATTAACCACCCTTTCAATTACCAACTTTCACTTAGGAAGTCATTAAGATTAGACTCTCAATTGGTTGCATACGGTATCTAGGTATATGTCTATCCTAAATACTATCAAGTTACCTATCATTGAGGATAATCAATAAGACACACGTCACTAAATCTTTAGTAATCACCCACAACAATCTTTAACTTTCGCATGATATCATAACAAGGTCTTAACACTATAATCCGTTTGTCAAGTTCATATAGGTTCCCAAGGTAATTACGAGCCAAGCAATTAATCTATAAGCATAAGTTATGATAACCAATTCATATGAGTAACAATAATCAAAGGAAGAGAAATCAATTCAAATAAGCAATGGGTTCAATTACAATCTTAGATTAAAAACTAATTACATAGAGGAAAAGGAAAAAGAAAGATAAAGGATGGCTTCCCCATTGTTGTTGGATGAAACTACATTGAAGCACCCTCCATTGAAGCTCCTCCAAGCTTTAGAAGAACCATGGCCAATGGCCATGGCCTCCCTCCTTTTGCTCCAAGCCTCCTCCTCTCTCTGTGTCTAAATCTGATTTTGGAACTCTAGGATGCCATAAAATGGAGGCTATATGTTATATTTATAGTGCCCAATGTAAAACCCTAGCTTAGCCCATGAAAAATGACCAAAAGGGGCTGAAAATCGCGAAATCTGACAAGTCTGGTCCACCCGCACGCTGGCTAGTGCGCCCGCGCCCATTCCGCTACCTAGCGGCGTGCCCATGCCGCCTGACACGGTGCGCCGCGCCCATTCCGCGCGCCCGCGCGCTGCGGGCTGTCACCCGACTCAGCTTTGACGTCTGTTGGTAAAATGGCCATAACTTCTTTGTCCGAACTCGAAATTAGGCGATTCAAGAGGCTACGGAAAGTTGAGAAGTAGCTCTACAACTTCCGTAACTGGAGTTCGAAACTATAATGGCTGGAGAAAGGGTGAAATCGAGCTCGAAATGGCCACTGTGTAAAATTCATGCTAAATCCGCTAGTAAAGCGACCATAACTCTCTCATACGAACTTCAAATTGGATGATTCAAGATGTTCTGGAAAGCTAAGACAAAAATCTACAACTTTTGTTCTTTGAGTTTTGAGAGATACGGATTGGATCATGGGTCAAATTGAGCCGCAAGCAGCTGCTATATCAATCGGAAGCTCAAAAATGGCAAACAAGGCACCCAAGCGTTGACGTTCAAGTAGCTTTTGCTCCATTTCCTACAAAACTAAGCAAAAACACAAAAAAACAATATAAAACACATAAAAACAATGCAAAACAATATTTTACACAAACATGATAAAAATACATAAAAACCAAATGAAATGACTTAGGATTTACAAATTATCAAGCTCAAAAGTGCCTAATTTGTGTATATAAAGCACACTCATCAGGAGTCCTCCTCCAGGTTCTCCTCCGGATCCTCTTCTGGATTAAACTCTATCTCAGGCTCCTCCACAGCTGAAACAACAGCCGAAATAGGCTCAACTATCAGGGGTGTCTCGGATACCACATGGATATCACGTGGTTCCTCCTCCATGATCCTACTTGGTTCGCTTACTTCTACCATTCCTACAGCCACAAAATAAACACTCTATTAGTATCCTAGTAGCAAAATATAAGTTCATTATATGAAATGAAAGTATATTTCACATCTCTACAGCTCCTATGACAAGCCTACCTAAGTTCAAGTTCCTCTTGTAAACTCTATATAAGTTTATTTCCCTCTACTCCTCTATCTCTCAAGGTTATATCCTAAGGAGTTCTCTTTCCTAAGGGTTATAACTTATGGCTCTGATACCAACCTGTGACGCCCCCAAATTCAGGTACCAATACCTCAAATCTGGTACTTCACGTTCCAATCTCAAACATCACACAACTAATAACTTACAATGGAAAATAATATAAATATTTATATTAATAAAACATAAATATTCTTGTCCCAAATCTCGCAACCTATATCATACATAAATCGATTACAAGCATGCATAACTTTACTAGTCTTAATATATAACCAAAAACATTATTCTAATCATCGCAGGACGAAACTATTTTGTAGCCTTGCCCTTACCCTTATCCTTTCCTGAGCTACTACCACGTTTAGTCTTAACTAAAATGTTAGGGAAGCAAGAGTGAGTAACAAGTTTGCTCAGCAAGTATATAGTAATACAATGAACGAATAAAGGTAAGGTTCATAACTTAACAAAGAACAGTTCAGGGACTTGCATATAAGTGTTGCGAACAAATTTGGATTCAATAATCTTACTTCGAATCTTTAACACAGTAAAAAAGATAAGTCACTAAGGATTGCAGAATTCATGAAGGATCCAAAGATTTCAACATTTCCAAATGGATGTGTAGTTAACACTGAGGGGTCGCTATGGACCATGAACTCCTGTGTGAATTAACAGTGATTCCCTAATAATTCACAATATAAAAAAGTACAATAGGTGATCAGCCTAAAGTATCCTGGTGTTATGCATAACCCTTACATGTTGTTCGCGCGCGTGTCGGTTCCCTGACGTTAAATATTTTCCCCTTCTATAAGGGTTGTTCATCTCAGCAGATTATAAAAGTCTACACCAACTTAAAAGGTTTGTACAACTTTCTATTTCATTAATATCAGTCTAGCCGATTCAAGTGGCATAGACATTCTTCTCAATATTTTCAAAGTTCGCAACAAGATACAAGAATTACCCAAACATATGATTATGATTTGCATCAAACTTCAGAGTTTAGATAATGATCTTTATAGATATGAACAACACAAGAATTTATCTGTCAATCAATCTACTTATATGATTGGCAGAAGTATGAGTTAGGTACTTGTTCAACATATATGGATTATATCAAATTGCTCGCTCTTAAGAGGAAACTTGCACAATATATAAGATTGTGTAAGTTAAGGATCTTGCTCAATGATTATATAATAGTAATCAGGAACTTGCAATCACAAACATATCTTGCACACAGTATATATGATTGTGCGAGTTAAGGAACTTGCACAATATAAGAAAACTTGCACAATATACAAAGTCTAGGGAACTTGCACAATATACATAGTTTGTGTAAGAAACTTGCACAATATATAAAGTTGTGTAAGTTAAGAACTTGCAGCTGCTGCTATAATTTATCTCTAATCTCCTTCTTTGAGTAACATACAGTAGTAATAGGTCACCTTTGATTAATCATCATTAAACATCAATAATGATCTTAATTGACCTAATTGTGTGACTGATACAGTCTGTTCTATGGTCCACTTAATCATCTGTTACTACCTATTATTAACAGGCTCATTTATACACCTGTTCTAAGTGGTTCCTTAATATCTTTATGACTGAATGGTCACCTCAGTGACCTTCGGTTTACACTACAAAAAAATGGGGCTTCAGCAACAACCGATTTTCGTTGCTAAAGGTGTCAAATTTCGTTGCAAAAGGGTTTTGGCAACGACTTTACTGTCGTTGCGTCCGTCGTTGTGCAATGAGCGTTGCTAATTGTTACGCAACGAACGTATTTTGTTCGTTGCCAAAAGTAATACATTTTGCAACGAAAGTTGGCTTTTGTACAGAGGCCTCGATCCTTTAGCAACGAAATGTATTGTTGCCGAATAATTAAATTTTCGTTGTTAAAAAATACTTTTCGTTGCAAAAGCCTGCTAATTGGCAACGAAATGAACTTTTTATTTTTGCAACGACCATGCATTTTCGTTGCACTTGACACCATTTTGCAATGACATGTTTCGTTGCGGTAAATTATGAAAATTGTTGCCTAAGCTTGCTTTCGTTGCGGAATGTAAATTTTTTAGCAACGATTTTCGTTGCTGATTATACTATTTGGCAACGACATTATGCTGAATCAACAACGAAAATTTTTGTTGCTTGTTATTTTTCAATAGCAACAAAAGGCGTCGATTAGCAACGACATTATATGTTGCCGTTTCTTTATATGTGCAACGAAAGTTGATATGATTTGCAACGATAAAAAATGTTGCCTTTTATTTTAGTATTAGCAACAATATCATCTCCGTTGTTATTAGGTTAATTTTTCGTTGCCAAATATTATACTTTTAATGCCATTAGCAACGAAAATTTGTTGCTAAATGTATAAAAAATTGTTGCTATATTAATACTTGTTCAATGCTTTGGTAACGAATTATATTGTTGCCAAATCAAAATTTGACATTCTATTTTGTGTACCTGGCTGGCTCAATGTCCCCATTGCAAATAATGGCAAAAATACAAAAAACTAAAATATTATTAACTTAATAAAATCATCCACTATATAATCATTCATTAGCTTTACAATTAACCATCTAAAGCTACCACAATTCTTCAATCAAAGTATATATCTACATATATAGAGAGTACACTTCATAATTTCGTCCCTTGTCTTCCTATACGTAGCACAAAAATTTGATACCCGGTATTGTAAGGTAGGTCGTAGAAGCAGTCTTCCTGCACATATTTAAAAATAATAGCAAGTCAGGAAAATGAAGCAAATAGGTCACCAGAGGCACTTAATGCCAAAATCAAAGACAATAGAGTTGCTACGTGGGACTAATGTACACCGTATTGCTCATAAGCAGAAAAAGACAAATAGGCAATCACAATATCTTTTGTTACAAATCCAAATAGAAAAAGAACCTTCAGTGCGACTATATGATTGCTCTGTTACAAGAAAAAATTGGAATCTTAATCGGCCATTTCATGAATTAATTTCAGTAAGCATAGTGGTAAACATATTTTCTGTTACAAGACTTATAGATTATTATTATATGTTGAACTCAAGTCAGAATTCAGTCACATTCAACAACCACAAGCATAACACAATCTTAAATACCATCACACAATTTTAAATAACAATGTTTAGATTTCTATATAGAAAGGACAACAATTATGGAAACGTTGAGGCTATTAGTCAATGTGGAAAAACGTTTCTTAAGACGACAAATTTCCATACAGTATATGCCCCAAAGATGCTAGCTATAATCACAGACATCATAGATTTAATTACACATGAATTCGTATTGATTGCTATTATATTATTTATAATCCATGAACAGGTCTATTAACCTAATTAGAAATTAATAAATAATAGACTTTCAGGACAAGATCTAGAAACAAACTAATACCAGCTTTATTGTTCACCTGAACTGTTTAAACTTTTACGCTACCTGTGGTACAGTTGTTTACTAACCCTACATACTCCCTTTTATACATGTAAAATAAATTTTGTAAACTTGGATGAATCAAATTCTCCCTCCTAAAGTAATTAGATATGTAGTATATATCTATTTCATAAATACTTTTCAAAAGGGATACCATGCAGTAAGAACTTTTAACAGTGTCAAAAATAAAAAAAAACAAAAGGAAAAAAAATACAACTTTCAAGCTAAGTTTTCAGGACAGGAAATTTATCAAACAGAAGTTATACTGCATGTTTGAAATTTTTTGTGTCTTCACAAACTATGGGATGCTTTGGGTTAAGTATCACAACAACTTTAAACAATTGGGTGAAAAAGATAATGGTTCTACAGATAACCACAGGTGTTTTCTCCATAAAATACTCAATAAAGCTCAGGAATACTAGGCACCAACTTAAAAACAACAAATATTATCCATGGCAAAATATATATAGGAAATTGATCATAGATGTCAAAAAGATTATTTAAAAACAGTATTATGTATCAAAAATACTTTAGAACACGTTGAAGATAAATGGAAAGCAGTGTAAACTAAAAAGCTTATCTATTCTGGATAATTATCAAACTGAAAAATGGCCAAGATGTTCCAAATATCTTCAACAGATGTAAGGTAAGTGACAAAACAATGAGAAAAAACATATTATACTAATATCCAGGATACCAATAGAGATTCTTGTAATTGCAATGACATGAGAAACAAATAAAAACAACAGATATAGAGAAGATGGTAATATAACAGGTTAGAGAATGTGATAATAAGTTAAGTACATAACATACCTTTGGGCGAGTAAAACGCTTCGGAGGCTCACGGTTCCTCCTGTCAGTGCGGGACCGAACCCTGACCACTTTGGAGTGAATTGCACAAGAAACACAGTGCTGCATCTTCACATACAACTTGGGAAGTGTATAGGCTGAAAAACAATTAAAACAAATTCAAACTCATTTATAACAAAATTCATTGCAATGCAATCAATGACAATTAGAAAAGTAGAAATGAGAAGTCACAAACAAGCCCAAAATAACTTACCTTCAAAAGCACAAGCCTCTTGCACATCCCTAACAGCAGCTTGCTCAACTATGTTCCTCACAAGAAACCTCTTGATTGATTTATCCTAATTAACTAAATGAAATGTTATAACACTAAACTATGTATATATAACGAGTAAAGAAAGAAAGTTGCAGCCAATAACACAACGAGTAAAGAAAGAAAGTTGCAGCCAATAACACATCAAGAAACTAACCAATTTACATCAGACACAGATTAAATTTACACAAGTATGTATCAATACCAAACTAGTAATAGAACAGAACAAACATAGACTAAGAACCTCATATATTTAGGTCATGCTTGGAACTAAGGAAATGTCAGGGAAAGGCCTGGAATTCGCCTCTTTAGCAAACAAGCAAGAGTGGTCTATGATCAGAAAGAAAGGAAAGTAAAAGGAAATGAAAGCTAAAAGTTATAGCAGTTCTATCAATACGCCATTACACTACACTTTTAACAATACATATTGGTAAGAAATTCTGAAGTATGAACAGTTGGATTTTTATAACCTTTTGGTGAGTTTGTTTACATTCTTAGCATGCTATTTTCTTTTCCTGTCAATAGGTTCCAATTTTCAAAATCAGGTAAGAACAAATTGGCATATCCCCCGACTAGAAAAATAATCCCACATATTATACAGGGTTATTCAATGTTCAATTCCTAAACAAACAAATTAAATTAGCAAAACCTATAACAACTTACATAGATGTGCAATTGTATAAAATTTGGATGAACCAACCAAAACACTAACAAATTGGGTTCAATTCACTAGCATTACAACTAAAAATAAATTTTTCGGCACACACACACACAGCAGGGAGAAGGGAGCTTAGTATACCTTAGGGCAACATTTTCCATAGTTTGAGCAGAGAATGAATTTGACATGGCCACGGCCGTGCTTGTTGCGGCCACCATTCCTACGCTTAAAAGTCTGCGCTACGCCAAAATTGATAACAGAAGAGTTCAAATCCCAACTCAAATCTAGTATTTAATTCATCAAAAGGAACAAGAAATTGATTGAAAACAGAAAGATCTCAAAATCCAGATTTTAATTCATCAAAATGAACTAGAAATTGATTGAAAATAGATTTCAAATCCCAAATTCAAATATAGATTTTAATTCATCAAAATGAAAGAGAAATTGATTGAAATCTGTATCGGCATCCCTGTATCGCTTACCATTTTGATTGTTTTTTCTTCGGAAACGGCTCTTTCAGTCCCTCTCTAGGGTTTGTTCAGGAGTAAGAAACTAAAGAGTAATGGACAAAAGACTATTTCAATGTTCTAATTTGGTTCTAATTGGATTCAAAAGCTCGGCCCAATAACACGTCATAAATAATCCATCCTTCTCCCACAAAAAAATAAAAATAAGTCATCAAAATTTTAAATTTTGAAAAAACAGTCCAAATCAAAATGTGAGTATGAATTAATAATTTGTTATTTTTGAGGGTGAAAATAAAGTAAAATATATCATTAGTATTTATAAATTTTATAAATAGGATTTTTTTTTGAAATAGTGGGAATATTACATACTTACTTGGAAGTATTTTTTACTTCAAAGTTTATCACTAAATTTAATAATTTAAATTTTTTGGTGTAAGGTGTGTTTATTAAAAAAAGTTCCAAGATTTTTTTTTGGAAGAACTTGAAGCTACCTTCTTGGGTGAGCATGAAGAACCTTAGGGCCTCTATATTGAAAATTACTCTCTATCTTTCAAAATATAATATCAATATTAATATTTTGAAGTCAATTTAACATGATCGTTTGTCAATTGAAGGTTTTCTGCATTTCAATTTACAAAACAAAAATTAATATGAGTTAATTTAAGTTTGAATAATACAATTTTAAAAATTATAAACTATATAAGTAGTACTACTAATTACAAGATTTGTTGTTTTAAAACAACTAAATAAATCATCAATTAATCTTTTAGCACGATTAATCTTTTGATGTTGAGGAATATATATAACTAGGTCTTTCAATTGAGCTTTATGAGCCAGGTTTAATATTGTCCAAGCTCAACCTAATTTTAAATTATCGGACTCGAGTGCATGTTTGGCCTATTCGGACTATGATAAAATTGTCTAAACTCAGTCCAAATAAGTTCATGAGTTTCGAGTTTTTTTCGATCATGCCCATATTAAAATATAGTATTTTTAAGATTGACTCTTAGAACAAAAAAAAATATAATTTAAATAACTCACTTAAAATATTTGACATACATCATTCTTCTTGCTAACAAAATTGAAGTTGAAATTAACATTGATGACCTATTTCATAAATACTTTTCAGAAGGGATTTAGATTTTTAGAATTCTCAAAAAGGAGACTTCTCAAAAAAAATAAGCACTCTTTATTGGACGTGATGTAGTATATAAATGATATAGTTTATAATTTTAAACTTTAGTTAATGTAATTAAAATGATTAACATGTACCTTTAATAGAATATATACTTAAAATTTTAAAAATTATTTTATATTAATTTAATATCTATCTTTAAAATTAGAAATATTTTTGTGAAAATATATCATTGATGCTCTAAGATTTACTTCAAGCAAAGTAATGAAGAATTTTTCCCTAACAAAATAATTGTCACTAATTACATATTGTGAATCAAATTTATTTCATAAATAAAAAATTTCTTCATTAGTCCCTCACAAAAAAGGCTTATTTGGGAAGGAAACAATTCACTCACAAAATTTCCTTCGCAAGAGCCCCAATTTCTTGTAGTGAGCACACATGCATATACTTAAATAAATAATAAAATAAACAAGTAGAATTCAATTATGACTCAAACAAACATATAAATTTTTGAACAATTTCTAATGAAGTATGTTATTAGTAATATAATTTTACGAAAAAAAAACTAAAAAATATTAATAACATTTTATCGGTCTATAAAATTAAAACAAAAGATTATAACAACTTTCATTAAATTGGTTACTAATTTATTAAAGAAAAATCAAACGCAATCAGTACATAACAAAATTTGGCTGAGAAAATGCAAATAGTCTGATATGACTTATTATTTTGGCAGTGTACTTGCAAAAATAAAAATAAAAATTAGTGTCTATCATAATTTGTTTCTTCATTATTTGTTGTTGGGATAATTATGACTGTGCATATTTTTGCTGACGTGGAGCTGGGCTTGCCATGCTTAAAAATTATTTTAAACAAATGTTACTCATAAGTGTTGAACTCTAGACCTCTACACACTAGAAACCTTATATTCCAACAAAAGCCACTGAACCAACTACCTATCATGCTAAAATTTATTTAACACTAATATTTAAACCACCTAGCATCGTTTATATGCATGTGAAAATGAGATAATACACTTTTTGGCCATTGTACTAGGAATTGTAATAATAATTATAATTATAATAATAATAATAATAATTGTAATAATTATTATTGTATTAATAATAATAAATTTTAAATACTTAAAATGATAATAATAATAATTAAAATAATAATAATAATTAAAATATTCAGATTATGATTAATATAAAAATTTAGATTCTTTTCTTCATATTAGTTTTTGAAAGTTTGCTTTTCCGGTTTGTTGTTCTTAATTTGTTTTGATTTTATAAATTCTTTTTAATTTAGTGAAAATACAAAATTTAAATTATTCTATCAGAAGTGCAAAGGGAGGGATTGAGATGAGGGTGATCTCATCTAAAAATTTCTTCATACTTGTTAGTTTTGTTGATGGAATCGAAAGTTTAGACCTCCAGTCTCCAGAGCACCTGGGAGTATGTATACATGGTACTTGCTTCTTCCAACACCAATGCCCTGCAGTAACATTATGCAACTTGAAAACCTTTAAAGTTAAGAAGTTACTTAAAGAGTAGGTGCACTTGCTAAGAAAATTTCTTATTACAACACGTCCCTCTTGATCTGGGCATCCCCAACAGGGAAAAAAATCACAAATGTGAGACAATTTAAATCACAATTGCGAGATGATTTTGATTTCTTCTTCCGGTATGTTGATGAATGTTCTCAGAAACAAAATAAACTAGCCAATAATGAGTTTCACTGTTTGTCATGTTGAGTTCCCTTTCTTGACATTTTGTATCGATCTAGGGAATGCCCCTAAGTATATGTATCTCTTTTCTCTTATATACATTTAAATTTAGCAAAAACTAAATTAAATAATATGGAACAACTTATAAGTACAATTTATACAGCTTATATGTACAATTTATATTAGTAAATTTTAATTGATTTTTATGATCAATTATGAATGATGATGTATTTGATATGTCTCCCATTTATGACATGTATTTTTACAACTTTAAATGGTTGTGATTTGTTAGTAATTGGTCTTTTATTTTTACTTTTTATAAATAAATTGAATAAATTGTTTATTAGGCGATTGACATTCGAATTCAGATATTTGAATAATTTGTTTATTCGAATAAAAAATAGAAACGAATATTTTCCGCATTTGGACATAATTTTTAAATACTAAATACGAATATTTTTTGACAATTCTCCGAATACCGAATATGGTCTTACAAAAACATGCTTATTAGGATTATCTTAATTTAAGGCAACATTTTAATAGTCGTTGCAAAACGTTGTATAAAATATGCAACGAAAATAAAAATTGTTGCCAATGAATGTGGTCCATATTAGGCAACGAAATATAGTAACAAAAAAACTTTCGTTGCCCACGATGAGGAGAAATCAAGTGGTTAGAAATTTTGCAACGAATTTCTAACGAATTTTGTTTCCAAATTTTGCAACGACGTATGAATTTCGTTGCAAAAAGTGAAAGCCTGACACAATCTACAACGAAGGACAACTTTTAGCAACGACTTATAAAGTCGTTGCCTGAAACATCGTTGCTAAAGCCCCATTTTTAGCAACAAAAACAACTTTTGTTGCCCACGATGACTAGAAATCAAGTGGTCAAAAATTTTGCAACGAATTTCTAACGAAATTTTTTCCCGCCAATGAATTAGCAACGAAAGTTTGCAACGACTTATGAATTTCATTGCAAAAAGTGAAAGCCTGGCACAATCTGCAACGAAGGACAAATTTCGTTGCTAAACATATACTTTTAGCAACGACTTATAAAGTCGTTGCCCAAAAAATCGTTGCTAAAGGCCCATTTTTTTGTAGTGTTAGGATAGTGGCTGGGTTTGCTCTTGATAGTCCTCTTTCCATTTAAACACATTTTGGGTAGGTATGCACTTGTCCAAGTAAGGATTTGAGAATGATTCAACAAGTATGGAACAAGGTCTATAATGTTTGGTCAATTTATAGAAGTGTTCTACGATTCACCTGCCCTCTCTTCGATCTGACATGATCTCTCTATGGTTGTCTGGGCATCACTCTATGATTGATAGGGTCTTACTATGATCAGTAGAGCGACTCTACGATCAGTGGGGTAACTCTTCGATAAACTTTATGATCTGTGAAATCATTCCATAACTGGCTGACTTGGCATAATAAGGTTCTGCAGTGACTATACAATTTTTTACTAAAGCTCTATGATCGGGTAGAGTTGCTCTACGATCATAGAGTTCACTCTACGGTTTGCTCTAGGACTGGTCAAGTCTACTCTACGATCTGCGAGTGAGCTCTACGATCGGAGTAAAGTCACTCTACAATCGTGGGGTTCACTCTATGATCACTGCCTGACTCAACTGACTTACTCTACGGTTAGCAAGTGAGCTCTATGATCAGAGTAGAGTCACTCTACGATCGTAGAGTTCACTCTATGATTTATTGGGGCTCAGGAATACTCCAAGATTTCAGCTTAAGGAACATCCTTTGGCTGAATGATCTGAGGTCATACAGGTTTAGAAACATGGTTTGGGCCTAACTTTGTTTACTAGTTTCTGATGCAAGGATCTAGAAGAAATGTCACAACAGGACCTGAGAGTCGACATGAGAATCAACTCAAGTCAATCTTTCTACTGCAGAGCTCAAAAATTTGAGTTAGGTTCAACATTAGTTACATTCTTCATTGGTCTTACTAGTAATTTTGGTCATACGTCTAACTATCATCACTTATGGTCTGCATGAGCTATAAACACAGAGCCCTGAGATCTAACATAAGAATTATCTCAGGTTTATCTCACTATTGCAGATCTTAAGGATCTGAGCTTGTTTTAAGTCAGTCACAGATATCAAGCAAGTTGACACACAGCCAAATAGTCAGAGTTGTTTGGGTAGAAAATCACACAGGCACCACTTCCGTGGGTTTTACTAAGGTCTGGTCGTGAGTTCTACTGTTCATGCTGGAGGTTTGCATGATTTTTTATGAACACTGAGTGCATGAAGACTGCAGTTCTGACTCTTAATATTATCTGAGTGAGGTGACTAAGGCCATTACCACAACTTTGATTCAAGTCATTATCTAGTTAGACACATATAACATGCAGTTTCTGTGCAACTACCTTGTGGCTACATAGTTTATCATTATTCTCACATTACAACCTATTATACTTAGCTCATGCATATATAGCTACTCAATCTAAATAAATAAGAATAATGCTTAAGGTAACATGATCGTACCTTAAAGCCTTCGTAGTTTATTCTTTTCTCAGATTCTGCCCTTCCGAACAAAAAGAGCTCCCTTAGGATTTTCTTTTATCTCTCAAACTCACTATATATCTCTCTATTTTAGAGCTAACGATTTCAGCAAGCTCTGCTACGTGAACCAGGGGCTCTATTTATAGAGGAACTTTTAGCCACACGTGGGTCCTTACCTAAATTGTAGGACCGACACACAATAGTAGTACTCGTTGGTTAAAAGTGATTAGGTGAAAAGCTTTACCAACTCATCCCCCAGCCATACCCACAGTAATCATCTGCTTAGCCTATCAACAAGTAAGGTAGGGAGATAGGCCATTGGCCTAATGCAACTGATTGTACCTTCAAGCTAGGATTAAAATATCAGATTAATGCACTGCATCGGTAACACAACTTTCAACCTATTAGGGCTAATTCCTTTTGGGCTAACCGACCAACCTTGGTGACTAATAACGGTATTGGTATGGGTCTAAGGCTAGTTGGGCTAGAGGATATATATATATCCGGCCTACTTGATTGGACTGGTATAAGCACCAATTGAATATTAACAGCCCAATCTATAATATAAAATGACTGAGTTCATGTTGGACCTTCTACCGTGGGTGCCATTATGATCCCTTACTAGGCTTGTTTCTAATACACAATTATTGCAATTACACTTAATATTAAACATCCACTAATTAAATTAATATTCTTTCGCAATTTAAATTAAACCTTCCATTGAATCATCATGAATCATTATGTCATACAAGGCCCATTCTTCCTAGCTTAGTTAATTCATAACTTAAACTTGTCACATACTATAATTTCATTTATAATGTTCATTCTCTTATTATGTACGCGATGCAATCTAACTTCATAATCACATAATACACATAATTGTACATAAACACATACATAAAGAAAATATTCATCATTTCATTAATAATAATCCTTTTAAAAGTCCTGGATATTACAAAGAGGAGGAGGGTGATAGTAAGGAAACTGAACATGAGGAAGAATGATAAAATGATAAAATAGTAATATGTGATTTACTTGTTTTGTTTAAATCTTTATAGATCATTTGACCACAAATTATTTTATTATGCATCGTTAGATCTCTTAAGATAGGTTCATATCAATGGAGAAATCAACTTAAATTATAAAGAGTAAAGTCTAATTTATTTACCACCCGCCTAAACTCAGTTTGACAGAATGCACCTTAAACTAAATTATTCCTGCTTAAAAAATATGACGAGGAGTAAAAACTGAGTGAGTTGTAAAAGGGTAGAATTTTTGTGACACCCTCAAATTCGGGTACTTCAATTCCATAGGATTCGGTGTTCACTATCCAAATTAAATCACATCACATCTAACTACCCATTCAAATATAAATGAAGGTTCTTAATAAAAATAGAAATCTCTCATTAAAGGGATACAACATCTTTAACAAATAAATCCCAGGTCATATAACCTTAATAAAACATCAATGCAGAAACATAACATAAGTCTATTACATAAACATCATTTAAACAAATATAACAAGTCTTCATCACTTGTTTGCTTTGCCTTTGCCCTTACTAGTGGATGGCTCATCAACTCTTTCAACTTTAGTTGCAATGTTCTTATGCAAGGGTGAGCAACAATTGCCCATCAAGTAACACAATAAAATAATAATATGCGAATAATCAATGGATATCGGATAATCGAATTCTCGGCTTTTGAATCAAGATTAGGAAAACAAGAATCAAAAGAACATCTGAGGGTCACAAGACCAAGAACTATGTCCTAGGTTATCAAGTATTTCTACTTTAAACCTTTAACAGTCGTAAGACTATATGGACCTTACTTCTCGTATTTAGGGGGATCAGCCATTTGTACTATGTATGTGCATAACATCTAAATGCTAACGCGTAAAATAATCCCCTATAAAAGGGTTGTTCATCTCAGTTTAATATCAGAGTCCGCACCAAAGGAAGTTTGGTTTGGATTTACTTTAATAACGTTTCTAGAATTTAGAACGCTCATCAACTATGGACTAGTCGAATCAATAAGGGTTCGCTAGTCAACCAAGGTTCAATAATTTAATATGAACGGTATTCGAGAACAAAAGACTGAATCTCAAAAGCATACAATCGAATAAACTCTGTATAACTGAAATATTACTTAAAGGAATCAGAATAACACATTTGAATTCATGAACTTGAATGAATTATGGTAAAGAACTTGATCAATATGAAATGGAATATAGAAACTTGCATAAAAGAGAGATAGGGTTTTAGAACTTGCTCAATGAAAAATTAGAGTTAATATGCTCAATATAGGAGTGAAGTTCAGAAACTTGCATAATTGAAATCAAGGTAGTGTTAGGAAGCTTGCTTTCAACGAAATAAAAAGATCAAGGGTAGAAAACTTGCTCAATAAAGAATGAAGTTCAGAAAACTTGCCTCGTGCGTAGATTACAATTTAAAATTCACGTTCTTAATCAACCTATACATTCCGTTTATAAAACAGTAACAATAATTAGTTACAATGTTATAAACACTTCAAGATTCACTTGAAAGTGATATGCCCTCAAGCCAATTACATTTGATGTAATAAGCATTTACTTATAATCTTATTCAAATATTAATAATAGTATAAAAGGCATATTTTATCCATGTTAATTGATTGAATTAATAAATGTGATAAACTCATAGTTTTAGAGCAATGCTTTTAGAATCATGATGAGATCATGCTAATGAGATCTAAATTTAAGAAAGCTCAAAACTAAAATGTTCCTAATCAATGGATCACTAATAAAGGGATTACTAATTCCGGATAGATTAGTACATACTATGCTTAATCTGTTGAAGATAATGATTGATCTCATAATCATTTGTGTGGAGACACTAAAGCTAGTATGTAGGTGCTTATTAGAGAATAAGTTCACTGAACGTGACTCACTTAATGAACCCTAATGGAGTTTTATTCACATGTCAATAGGAAGTTTTTAAAGTGATAGTAGTACACGTGATCCTTGGACTTGAGATCATCATAGTACCTTGTGTGTGCAGAGTTATACTTTGTCATATTCCTTAATAACTTAGTGTATGTTATAGGATATGTACGGGTATAATAAAGTATATACGGAGGTAGGTGAATGACCGACAAATGATCTACCACTTCTGATAAAGAGAGAGAATGTCCTATACGATTTAACAAATGGCAGCTCAGAAATCCCTAGCCAGGGTTGAATGAAAATTAGAAAGGAGTTTCTAATTTACATTAATCAGAGTTGTGCATTCTTAAATCGAAATGCATATGATTAAATAAAATAAGACTTGTCAGTAAATCCATGTCTTATATTTAATCAGGACATTGTGATTAGGTTCTATGTGATTAAACGTTGATTTCATATTATACGGGTAGTCATGATACATTATCGTAAGGTGTCACTCATGATGTAGAATAAATTTTATTTATTTATATATGAATTAAAGGAGTTTAATTCATTATAAATAATATTAGAATGGTTCTAATTTATTTATTCTACTACCGGCACAATATTGAACCTAAAGGGTCACATCGCAAAAGAATAATATTATATTGGGAGCAATTGGCTTAATGATAATAAATTAAGTATTTAATTTATTAGTTGAATAAATTGAAATGCTTAATATTTATAATGATATATTTGTAGAAATATTGAATCATAAATTCATGAGAGAAATCTTATTATTATTATTATTATCATTTAATTCTTAATTAGATTGAGAATTAAATTAAATGAAATGCAAATGTAGATTAAATGAAATGCAAATGTAGATTAAAGATTGGTCAAATACTGGTTTAATGTTGATTAAGCAAGTAACATGTGTTAGTTGCATACATGAATAACATGTGGGTTATGAGAAAAATGTATACTTACATTTTGTGTAAGTATTGTATACTTGCAGTATCCTAATAAGATTATTTTTTCCTAATTAACTTGGTTAATCAACTAGCCTCCATCTCATTCAAGAACACATCCAAGTTAGAGATCAATTTGTGTATGGGCACTAGATCAAGTTGTTGATAATAGATCATCTAAGTGTTCTTAAAGAATAGTTCTTGTTGTTCTTGTTGTTCTTAAGAGTTAGGAATAAAAGAACTAATTGGATTAGCCATCCAAGATTTCTAGGAAATCAAATATTGTTCCTTGTATAATCATTCTTGGTGGATCACCTTTAGAGTGCTACATACACTTTGTAGCTTATGTTTGATCCTTGAATTTGGTGATATTGGAGAAGCTTGAAGAAATCAAAGAGTTGAATCTTCAAAGACATTAGAGGAACTTGAAGCAATTAAGGAATTGATCTTGTAGCGGTTCAAGAGTTGAATCTTTAAAGGTATAATTTCTTGTTCTTTGTAACGAATGCAATTTTTGTGATTGTATAAAAATATTTATTGAGTTATATAAATATTTTTATTAATTTATTGAGCTAAATAAATAATTTATTAAGTTTTTGTGGAATGGATATATGTTAAGTTTAATAATGTTAAATGTTATTTGAATGTGATTTGTTATGTTTATTCTAATTTAATTTAATGATTAAATTAGATGATGAAAAGGTTTATTTGAATAAATGATTTATTTGAATAAGAGGATTTATTTGGTATTATTGTTATTTGTTAAATGAAATTATTAATTTAGTTAGTAAGGTTTAATTGAATTTATTTAATAATAAATTCAATTAAATTAGAAGTGTGACATTTTAAACAATATGTTATAATGATTTATTGAAATAAATGAGAAAGTGTTTAATTCAGTTTTACCAAACAAGGCCCTATGATCTTTGTTTGGAAATAATGGGTTATTTTATTTGTGTTTTACCAAACAAGGCCTTATGACCTTTAGTTAGAATAATGGGTTATTTTTAAATTAGTTTACCAAACAAGCCTTATGGCTTTTGAAATTTTATAACTGATGGATTAAATTTAGATTATACGTTATTATATTAATTATCAGTTTTATCTTCATCAGCTTATTTTTTTAAACTATGTCAGTTGTAAAAAGAAAAGAAAAGACAGAAGAGAAAGAAAAGAGCAGAGTTGAGAGAGAACTCTGAGAATTTGAGAGTTGAGAGAAAAGAGAGAATTGAGAAGAAGAGTTTGGGAATTGAAGGTAGAAATTCTAAAACCCAAGGAGATTAGTCAAAGCAATAAGAGGTATAATCCTTTTCTAAAAAGTTCTTCACTATACTTCTCTGTATATGATTTTATTTTTCCTGTATATAAATTCTATGCTAAATACATGAATTACTTGGTGTAATTGGTAGTAATCATGTGTTAGATGATTATATGATGATTAATAATCAATTTAGAGGTGTTAATCCATGAAAATATGTTTTGGAATAGAGTTTGTAATTTTACAGAGTTTGTTTCATGAATTGTATATATGTATCAAAATTGATGCTCTATTTGATTATTAATTGGTTAATTAATAATTGTTCATGGTTATATGATGAAAAACAAGAATAATGCAGGAAGAATGGTTTCAATTGGTTAAAAAAATGAATTTAAAGAGCTTAATTTTATGAAAATAGTCAAAACTTGAATAAATTGTTTAACAGTAAAATTCTTGGGTTTAAATTGGTTGTTTATGTGTTAGAATGATTTAAATATTTAGAAAACATGTTGGGTAAATGTTTTGTATCATATATGATGTCTTGGTAAGTTTAAATTGTGTACTGGATGGTAGAATTCGAAAAATTTTAGCCAAATTTGGCCCAAGTTTTCACTGGTTCGCGACTGTAGGAGACGACAGTCGAGTCTCTCGCCCCGGCGAGAGAAATGAACTGATTTTCTTCGCCCCGACGAGAGTTTTGTTAAGAAATCTTCGCCCCGGCGAGGCTCTCGCCCCGACGAGATTTTTGTTAAGGATTTTGCCGCCTCGGCGAGGGAAACAGTAACTAAAATTTTTATTTTTATTTCTTTATAATTCTTCTATGATGATATAAACAAGTTTTAAAATTTATAAATGACCAATGAGTGGTCATGATGGTTATTAAGCTAGCATTATTGAGTGATAACCGAAATGTTATAATAAAATAAGATAAGAGCAAGCCTAAAGTGTATATTATTCTGTAACTAATTATGTTACCATTTTATAATTAATGTATAGGTTGTTTAAGGATCATGAATTACTTAAATTTGTAATCTATGCTTGAGGCAAGTTCCTTATCTCAATTTATTACTTTTACGTTGAGCAAGTTTTCTTACCTTAAACTTGAAAATTATTTATAGCAAGTTATTCTTTCCTTTTAACTTGTTAATTTATTCAATGCAAGTTTATTTATATTGAGCAAGCTTATGACCTTAGCTTATTGATATTCAAGCAAGGTTACTATCAAGTTACGTACTTAAGATTTATTCCAATCATTGTTTGTTATTCAAATTTCGAGTATAGGTTCTATTGAACAAACTCTATTGATGAACTAGACTAGCAAACCCTTATTGATTCAGCTAGTCCTTAGTTGATGAGCGATTTCAAAGACTTAGAATATTTTTTATACTTGTTCCAAACTAAGTTCCTATTGGTACGGAATCAGACGATAAACTGAGATGAACAACCCTAATATAGGGGATTATTTACGCGACAGCGTTAAAATGTTTGTGCACAATACATTGTACAAAGGGCTGATCCCCCTAAGTACGAGATGTTGGTCCATAGTCTATATGACTGTTAAAGGTTACAGTAGAAATACTTGTTAACCTAGGACATAGTTCGAGATCTTGTGACCCTGAGATATAATTTCTAAATATTGAAATCTATTTTTTTCCTTGAATCAAGCATTCAGACGAGCTTTTATTGACTGAGATTCAGAAAACTATTATTCCTCAGTTGAAATCCATTTCATTTAAATATTATTGCTATCGTTCTTGTGAGCAATTGTTTGCTCACTCTTGCACTAATCATTGCAGCTAAACCAGAAAAGCAGGACGAGCCGTCCACGAGTAAAGGCAAGGGCAAGATGCCCAAGTAGCAAGAGACTTATTATCCACTTGATGTTTATTTGTATCAAAGACTTGTTTAAAATTATGTTTTATTCCGCATTGATGTATTAAGGTTAAGATAACCTGGGATTTGATTGTTTAAGAGATTGGTGATGTAACCCACTTTGGGAAGATGTTTCTTAAAGTTTATTTAATTGTTCTTAATTATGGATAGATAGATGTGAATGAATGAGATAGTGAACACCAAATCTGTGGGAATTAAGTACCTGGATTTGGGGGTGTCACAGGTTGATATCAGAGCTGATAGGTTATGAACCTTTAGGTGGGAAAAACCTTAGGGTAGTAGCCTTTTAGAAGATATAGAATATAGAGGTGATAAACTCTTATCGAGTTCTAAGGAATGGATTATGGAAATTCATAAAAGATAATAAAATGATTATGTGCTATGTGCTTATTTGATAACAAACTTATGTGCTCCCGAGATATTCACGTAGTGCATGAGCAGCTAGTGCAGAGGGAGCCATCCCCATTGATTACAGTTACAGGTCACGAGTATGAGCCTGCGACTGATCCTGAGGAGGACCCTGAGGAGGATCCTGAGGAGGAGGAGGAGGAGGAAGACCCTGAGGGGATATCACTATCTTCCTTAGGTGTTCAGATGTACGAGCAGATGTATGATCGCAACATTGAGTTGCAAGATAGAGTGGAGGAGTTAGAGAGGCAGCTGGCCGAGCGACAGACTGTCTTGGAGCAGAAAAACAATGAGATAGAGGAGCTAGATATACGTCTTGGGGATGTGGAGTGGAAGCTGGTTCATGTTGAGAGCGAAAAGGAGGAGTTAAGAGAACAGGTTGTGGAACGTCAAGCCGCTTTAGAGCAGAAGGATGCTGAGATCCAAGACCTTTCATCACGTCTTGCAGAGCCTGAGTAGAGGCTAGCACAGTCGGAGTATCAACGAGGACAGTTGATAGCCAGGAATGAAATTGTACGAGATGAGTTGAAAGAGGAGTCAGCTAAGCGGGCGAGAGCTGAGACTGCTTGGTTGAGGGAGACTAACCGCGCAGATCATGTTGAATGTGAGGTGCAGTCAAAGAAGGCCAAGATTGATGAGATGGAGTATATTTTTCACACCACAGTAGATAGAGCTCAGGATTGAGTTCGTCGTCATCCAGATATGGTGGATCGAAGGATGGTGACTCGTATTATGGAGCAGGAACGCCATGAAGCTGTGCGTCGTGGGTTATCATCGTAGATTATGATTAGATATGTTATTATGAAATCTATGAGATTAATAAGTTGTTAATCCCAGTTTATATAATGGGATGGAATAATGATGTAATCCTGGAACTTTATGATGACAGGATAGATGATTTGATGTAAATAACTATGATGTTATTTTTATTATGTTTTGAGCAATAAATGAATAAAATGCGAAAGTTTATCAAATGTGCTATGTGTTAAGTATTGTTTATAAATGTTTAAGTTAAGACTTAAATGTTTAAGTAGTTGAATAATAATCTAATAGCGCGAATTCTTAACAGTAAGATGCCGCCAAGAAGACAAAATCGTCAACAGACCCCTGAGGGATCTACCAACAACAACGAAGGAGCTAACGTTAATCCGTTGCAGCAGCTGGTGAATCTGCTAATGGGAGCATTTGCCAATCAACCCCAAGCCCAGGCCACAACTTTTAAAGACTTTAAGGTTGTCGGACCTCCGGAATATCACGGCTCTATGAATCCAATTGAAGCCCAAACTTGGGTCATGAAGATGGAGAAGGTGTTTGATGTCGCTAGGGTCAATGAGGACCAAAAGACGGCATTTGCAACGTTCATGCTCAAATCAGAAGCAAGTTACTGGTGGCAAGCAAATAAGACTCGAGGTGGCCAAGGGATTATTCCATAGGAGCGATTTAAGGAGATGTTTTTCGAGACCTACTTTCCGACAAGTGCTCAGAATCAGATGGAGGTGCAGTTTCTAGAGCTGAAGCAAGATACTATGACGGTACCTGAGTATGCAGCAAAATTCAACGAGTTGGCGAGGTTTGCGCCATATCAAGTCAACACGGACGAGCGAAAGGCTAGAAGATTTGAGCAGGGATTGAAGCCCTGGTTATATAGTCGAGTTTCGTTGTTTCAACTGAACTCCTTTGCGGCAGTTTTGGAAAAGGCAATTATCGCTGAAGGAGGCAGTGATGCTCTGTCCAAGTATAATCAGGAGCAGAGGAAGAAGAAGAATGAAAGTGAAAACAAGACAAGTGGTAGCCATGGGGGCAGTAGCCAGAAAAGGAAATGGAATGATAGTAACTCTGCGGGAAGTCAGCAGGGTAATCAGAAGAAGAAGATGGGAGTGTGCAACAACTGTGGAAAGAGCCATATGGGTGCTTGTTTGAAGGGTAAGAGGGTATGCTTCAACTGTGGACAAGAGGGTCATATTTCACCAAATTGCCCTAATCCGAAGAAAGGAGCATGTTTCATCTGCGGGTCGAAGGATCACTTTGCCCGAGACTGCCCTAAGAAAGCAACGACAGGTGGAGCCAGTGTAGGAAAAGGAAGCAGCGGTGGTGGCAACCTTACTATCACATGACCGACACAGCCCAACCGACCTACAGCTCGAACATTCAATATGACGGTGCAAGATGCTATGCAGTCAAAGGATGTAGTGTCAGGCATCATTCCAGTCAATAATGTTAATGCTTATGTATTGTTTGACTCGGGTGCTACTTGCTCATTTATATTTGATGATTTTGCTAAGAAATTAGAGTTACCCCAGGAAGAATTAGATTACCCCATGAATATAGAAATTGCGAATAGGGAGGTGATTCCTGTTAAGTTTGTCTACAAGAACTGTCAGGTAGATATTAAGGGTCATGTGATGACGGTTAACTTAATCCCAATTCGTCTTGGGGAGTTTGACGTAATTCTGGGAATGGATTGGTTGTTCAACCATGGGGCAGTTATTGACTGTCAAAAGAAGTGTGTAAATTTTAAGACTCCGTCAAAGGTAGTGTTTTATGGCAGCAAGTCGCCTAGACAAACGAGTTGTCTGACGATGATGCAGGCGAGAAAGATGTTGAGACAAGGATGTGTAGGATATCTAGCCTACATAGTTGATACCCGAAGGGTGGGTGCAAAGCTGGAGGAGATACCAATAGTTAGGGATTTTGCGGACGTGTTTCCTGATGATTTGCCAGGATTACCGCCAAATAGGGAAATCGAGTTTGTGATTGACTTAGCACCGGGAACGGCCCCTATATCGAAAGCCCCATATAGAATGGCTCCGGTAGAAATGAAGGAGTTGATGGTGCAATTGCAAGAGTTACTGGATAAAAAGTATATTCAACCGAGCGTTTCGCCGTGGGGAGCACCTGTATTATTCGTTAAGAAAAAGGACGGATCAATGCGTCTTTGCATTGATTATAGAGAGTTGAACAAGGTCACGATTAAAAACAAATATCCATTGCCAAGAATCGATGACCTGTTTGACCAATTGAAGGGAGCAAGATATTTTTCGAAGATAGATCTGCGAAGTGGGTATCATCAGTTAAAGGTAAGAAAGGAAGACATACCAAAGACGGCATTTCGAACTAGATATGGTCACTATGAGTTTTTGGTTATGTCATTTGGATTAACAAACGCACCTGCAGCGTTTATGGATTTAATGAATAGGGTGTTCAAACCATTTCTGGATAAATTCGTAGTAGTATTCATAGATGACATTTTGGTCTACTCAAAGACTCAGGAAGAACATGTGGAACATTTGAGGGTGACACTAGAGGCGTTAAGGAAGGAGAAATTGTATGCAAAATTCTCGAAGTGCGAATTTTGGTTGGAGCGTGTTCAATTCCTTGGGCATGTTATTGATAAAGACGGGATTTTCGTGGATCCAGCGAAAGTCGAAGCAGTCATGAACTGGGATCAGCCGAAGACACCGTCAGAAGTGAGGAGTTTCCTAGGTTTGGCAGGATACTACAGACGTTTTATTCAAGATTTCTCCAGGATCGCCACTCCGTTAACAAATTTAACAAGAAAATCAGGGAAGTTTGTTTGGACGGAGAAGTGCGAAGAGAGTTTCCAAGAACTAAAGAAGAGACTAAGTTCGGCACCTGTGTTGTCTTTGCCAGATGATACAGGAAATTTTATGGTGTATAGCGACGCATCGCATAAAGGACTTGGTTGTGTGTTGATGCAGAATGGTAAGGTTATTGCATATGCATCGTGCCAACTAAAAGATTATGAAAAAGGGTATCCGACCCATGATTTGGAGTTAGCAGCTGTGGTGTTTGCTCTGAAAATTTGGAGGCACTATCTCTATGGGGAGAAGTGTGAAATATATACAGACCATAAAAGTCTGAAGTATATTTTTATACAGAAGGATTTGAATATGCGGCAGAGGAGATGGATAGAATTGATCAAAGACTATGACTGTGAAATTCTATACCATCCAGGGAAGGCTAATGTGGTTGCTGACGCTTTGAGTAGAAAGGGTCGGGAGCAACAACTTTTGTTAATTGATCATGAGAAGCTCGTAGCGGAAATGGCTAAATTGGAGTTAGAGGTGAAGAATCTGGCAGAGCCTGATAAAAAACTGTTCCAGATGGAAACTCAACCAACTCTGGTGGACAAAGTCAAGGAAGCGCAACTCCAGGATGAGGAGTGTGTTAAGATACGGAAAAGAGTGCTTGAAGGTGAAGAGCTCAAATATAAAATCGATACCGAAGGGTTGTTGAGATTTGAAGGCAGAATCTGGGTACCGTCAGTATTGGCAATCAGAGAGGAGATTTTGAACGAAGCTCACACTTCAAGATTTTCAATACACCCAGGGAGTACAAAAATGTACCAGGATCTTCGACAACATTTTTGGTGGCCAAACATGAAAAGAGAGGTTGCCGAGTGTGTTGCGAAGTGTTTAACTTGTCAGAGAGTTAAAGCGGAGCATCAACGACCAAGTGGTTTGTTACAGCCCTTGTAGATACTAGAATGGAAGTGGGAGCATATCACAATAGATTTTGTGGTAGGACTTCCAACTACTCAGAAGGCGTATGACGCAATATGGGTCATAGTTGACAGATTGACGAAATCAGCACATTTCTTGTCTATCAAAATCAGATTCACTTTGGATCAGTTGGCGAAATTATACGTCAAGGAGATTATTTCAAGGCACGGTGTTCCAGTGTCAATAGTGTCAGATAGAGATCCACGTTTCACCTCAAAATTTTGGAGGAGTTTGCAAGCTTGTTTGGGAATACAGTTGAGAATCAGTACAGCCTACCATCCTCAAACCGATGGCCAGAGCGAAAGAACAATTCAGACGTTGGAGGATATGCTTTGGGCGTGCGTCATGGATTTTAAAGGCAACTGGGATGATCATTTACCTCTGGTCGAGTTTGCTTACAACAATAGTCATCACGCTAGTGTCGGCATGCCGCCCTACGAAGCATTGTACGGAAGGAAATGCAGAACTCCATTATGCTGGGATGAGGTGGGTGAACGACGACTATTGGGACCCGAGCTAGTACAACAAACTGCTGAAAATGTCAAGGTGATAAGAGCCAGATTGATAGCCACTCAAGACAGACAGAAGAAGTATGCTGATCAACACCGACAAAATCGCGAATTTGAAGTCGGGAGCTTTGTGTTCCTCAAAGTATCTCCCTGGAAGGGAAAAATCAGATTTGGTAAAAAGGGTAAGCTGAGTCTGCGATTCATTGGGCCCTTTGAAGTGTTGAAACGGGTGGGTGAGGTAGCTTATGAGGTAGCTTTACCTCCTGAGTTAGGCCACATTCACAACGTTTTCCATATATCGGTGCTACGACCGTACAAGTCAGATTATAAACATGTAATAGAGTATGAACCAATACAGTTTGAAAAAGATTTATCCTATGAGGAGATACCTGTACAGATAGTCGACAGGAAAGAGCAGGTTCTCCGAAATAAAGTGATACCTTCTGTTAAGGTAATCTGGAGGAACCACAGTGCTGAAGAAGTAACGTGGGAACTCGAAGAGAAAATAATGCAGAATTATCCCCAATTATTTGTTTAGTCTTTATATTGCGATTCTGGGGACAGAATCTTTGAAAGGAGGGGAGAATGTAACAGATGATTTAATTGCGTTTATTTAATTGCGTTGTGATTCTGGGGACAGAATCCTTTTAAGGAGGGAAAGATGTAACGAATGCAATTTTTGTGATTGAATAAAAATATTTATTGAGTTATATAAATATTTTTATTAATTTATTGAGCTAAATAAATAATTTATTAAGTTTTTGTGGAATGGGTATATGTTAAGTTTAATAATGTTAAATGTTATTTGAATGTGATTTGTTATGTTTATTCTAATTTAATTTAATAATTAAATTAGATGATGAAAAGGTTTATTTGAATAAATTATTTATTTGAATAAGAGGATTTATTTGGTATTATTGTTATTTGTTAAATGAAATTATTAATTTAGTTAGTAAGGTTTAATTGAATTTATTTAATAATAAATTCAATTAAATTAGAAGTGTGACATTTTAAACTATATGTTATAATGATTTATTAAAATAAATGAGAAATTGTTTAATTCAGTTTTACCAAACAAGGCCCTATGATCTTTGTTTGGAAATAATGGGTTATTTTATTTGTGTTTTACCAAACAAGGCCTTATGACCTTTAGTTAGAATAATGGGTTATTTTTAAATTAGTTTACCAAACAAGCCTTATGGCTTTTGAAATTTTATAACTGATGGATTAAATTTAGATTATACGTTATTATATTAACTATCAGTTTTATCTTCATCAGTTTATTTTTTTAAACTATGTCAGTTGTAAAAAGAAAAGAAAAGACAGAAGAGAAAGAAAAGAGTAGAGTTGAGAGAGAACTCTGAGAATTTGAGAGTTGAGAGAAAAGAGAGAATTGAGAAGAAGAGTTTGGGAATTGAAGGTAGAAATTCTAAAACACAAGGAGATTAGTCAAAGCAATAAGAGGTATAATCCTTTTCTAAAAAGTTCTTCACTATACTTCTCTGTATATGATTTTATTTTTCCTGTATATAAATTCTATGCTAAATACATGAATTACTTGGTGTAATTGGTAGTAATCATGTGTTAGATGATTATATGATGATTAATAATCAATTTAGAGGTGTTAATCCATGAAAATATGTTTTGGAATAGAGTTTGTAATTTTACAGAGTTTGTTTCATGAATTGTATATATGTATCAAAATTGATGCTCTATTTGATTATTAATTGGTTAATTAATAATTGTTCATGGTTATATGATGAAAAACAAGAATAATGCAGGAAGAATGGTTTCAATTGGTTAAAAAAATGAATTTACAAAGCTTAATTTCATGAAAATGGTCAAAACTTGAATAAATTGTTTAACAGTGAAATTCTTGGGTTTAAATTGGTTGTTTATGTGTTAGAATGATTTAAATGTTTAGAAAACATGTTGGGTAAATGTTTTGTATCATATATGATGTCTTGGTAAGTTTAAATTGTGTACTGGATGGTAGAATTCGGAAAATTTTAGCCAAATTTGGCCCAAGTTTTCACTGGTTCGCGACTGTAGGAGACGACAGTCGAGTCTCTCGCCCCGGCGAGAGAAATTAACTGATTTTCTTCGCCCCGGCGAGCCTCTCGCCCCGGCGAGAGTTTTGTTAAGAAATCTTCGCCCCGGCGAGATTTTTGTTAAGGATTTTGCCGCCCCGGCGAGGGAAACAGTAACTAAAATTTTTATTTTTATTTCTTTATAATTCTTCTATGATGATATAAACAAGTTTTAAAATTTATAAATGACCAATGAGTGGTCATGATGGTTATTAAGCTAGCATTATTGAGTGATAACCGCAATGTTATAATAAAATAAGATAAGAGCAAGCCTAAAGTGTATATTATTCTGTAACTAATTATGTTACCATTTTATAATTAATGTATATGTTGTTTAAGGATCGTGAATTACTTAAATTTGTAATCTACGCTTGAGGCAAGTTCCTTATCTCAATTTATTACTTTTACGTTGAGCAAGTTTTCTTACCTTAAACTTGAAAATTATTTATAGCAAGTTATTCTTTCCTTTTAACTTGTTAATTTATTCAATGCAAGTTTATTTATATTGAGCAAGCTTATGACCTTAGCTTATTGATATTCAAGCAAGATTACTATCAAGTTACGTACTTAAGCTTTATTCCAATCATTGTTTGTTATTCAAATTTCGAGTATAGGTTCTATTGAACAAACTCTATTGATGAACTAGACTAGCAAACCCTTATTGATTCAGCTAGTCCTTAGTTGATGAGCGATTTCAAAGACTTAGAATATTTTCTATACTTGTTCCAAACCAAGTTCCTATTGGTACGGAATCAGACGATAAACTGAGATGAACAACCCTAATATAGGGGATTATTTACGCGACAACGTTAAAATGTTTGTGCATAATACATTGTACAAAGGGCTGATCCCCCTAAGTACGAGATGTTGGTCCATAGTCTATATGAATGTTAAAGGTTACAGTAGAAATACTTGTTAACCTAGGACATAGTTCGAGGTCTTGTGACCCTCAGATGTAATTTCTAAATATTGAAATCTATTTTTTTCCTTGAATCAAGCATTCAGACGAGCTTTTATTGACTGAGATTTAGAAAACTATTATTCCTCAGTTGAAATCCATTTCATTTAAATATTATTGCTATCGTTCTTGTGAGCAATTGTTTGCTCACTCTTGCACTAATCATTGCAGCTAAACCAAAAAAGCAGGACGAGCCGTCCACGAGTAAAGGCAAGGGCAAGATGCCCAAGTAGCAAGAGACTTATTATCCACTTGATGTTTATTTGTATCAAAGACTTGTTTAAAATTATGTTTTATTCCGCATTGATGTATTAAGGTTAAGATAACCTGGGATTTGATTGTTTAAGAGATTGGTGATGTAACCCACTTTGGGAAGATGTTTCTTAAAGTTTATTTAATTATTCTTAATTATGGGTAGATAGATGTGAATGAATGAGATAGTGAACACCAAATCTGTGGGAATTAAGTACCTGGATATGGGAGTGTCACATTCTTCTTCTATCAATTAATAGTTATGCATAAGGTGATTCATGGGAAGTTGCAGAAAATTTTTAATTTCATTTTTCGCTGCGTTTTACAATTTGATTGTATATTTGATCGCGTTTCTGTAAACTAACAGTGGTATCAAGAGCCATCCTTATGTGTATTATTAATTATTTTAATTCATATATATGTTGATATGTATTTAGAATAATTTATTGGGCAATATTTTGGTAAAGAATTTTGTTTTTCGGAAAAAGAACAAATAGTCTAATATATATATATATAATTTATTTTTTTGGAATTGGACTGCAAGTTATTTGTTTCCAAAAATTCTAAATTAGAATAAAGGTGTTTATTCTGATTTAGAGTTGGATTAAAATAAATATGTTTATTTTAATTGAAATTATACTAAACAAATTGGAGTTGAAATTAGATTTCATGCTAACTAATTTGGTTTGGTATTGGATTTCATTCTTGATAATTTTGCCCATTAAATGTTATCAATATGTATATTAAATGTTTTATTATTCATAAGATGAATGTGTGTGTGTGTGTGTATATATATATATATATATATGTTGATATATATAGGGGATGATTAAGGACTATTGACCAATGTGATTGGATTTAATTTTGATGGATGCTTGAATGAATGTTTTATTCATAAATGGGGTCTGTGTACCTCGCCTATCTAATTTTCTAATGTAATTTCTATCTCTCTCCTATGTACTTTCCCTTAACTGCTGATCAAGGTTTCTATTTTATTAAAATAGAGTCTAATAGGATTTAGTAAAATTACTCGAGTAATTGGAACTGAAGAGCAGGAGCATTCAAGACCCATTTGTAATGAAGCCTGGGTTGAATGTAATAGTTATGTTCAAATTTATTCTTGCACCCTAGGTTTGACCATTTGATTTACTCGGTGGCTCGAGTGAAATCAAACTAGATTAAGTCCATAATCATCCCATATAGAATATAGTATTCTATGATTGCATGCTAATTATGTATTAAATATATTATTATACATGATGATGTATGTTTAATATGACGCGTATTTATATATATATATATATATATATATATATATATATATTTGCATGTGCGCTAAACAAGATGAGACCATTAATAACAAAACCCTCAATTGAAAATATTAAGTTGAAAACGTTCAAAGATATTTAAAAATATCGAACGTAGCCTTCTAGCATGATAAAGCAATAGAGTATTAAATATTTAATATTAGTTTGTTGTGCACACACAAGGCTCATATTAAAATTTTAAGATATTGGCTTTATTACATGAAAATGTTTTTTAAGGAATTGAACAATACAAGTTTTGTCGTGCACACACAAGAACTGTATTTTTCTATTCGCTTGTATGAAAATGCTAGGTATTACTTAACTTAGATTATTTTAGTTCGGATGTGCACACACTTGACTATTATAATCGAAGAGGCAAAATAAAAGGAGTTACATAGTTGATGTAATTGACAAGAGTTGTCTACCTAATTGAATAAATATATAATTTTTTGTACACACACAAGGCTATATATTTATAGCAATAGGATCCTTTCTCACTAAGAAAATTTCAATAAAACTTTGTCGAACTATATATAGAGGGTCATATAGTTTGAATAAAATAGTGGGAGACACCATTTTAATAAAGACCTATATTAATCTGGTGATTAATAAAAATGAATACATGCTAATGTTGTTTATATCACAAATTCATTTACAGAATTTTACAATGGCCCATTCATTATTACTGCGGAGCATATTGGATACTAACAAATTAACCGGGCCGAACTATACGGATTGGTTAAGGAATTTGAGAATTGTTCTCACCGCTGAAAAATTATCTTATGTCCTTAATTCGCATGTTCCTACAATTGTTGCAGAAACTTTGTGACAACCCGAATTTTCGAGAATAATTATAATAAGAATTTAATATAGAATAATTCTTATTATGATTCGAGTTTGAATATATATATGTGTTATATATATTTATGTGATTTATTTGGTGAACTTAATATGTATATATAAATGTGATGTGACACCCCCAAATCCGGGTTTCCTAACCTCGAATTCGGTGTTCACGATTCTCAACAACAAACATACTTTCTAACTAAATGCGGAATAATAATTATACAAAGTCTATCGAAATAATAATAAAGTCTTACAACATGGTCCCAAGGTTTTTTAACCTTAACTTAGAAACATACCCTTAATACAATAAGAGTTCACATAACCAAGTAACATTTTCAGATAACTAATACATAAGCCCTATCAGGCAGCTATTCTTGCACCTTCCCTTTTCCTTTGTCCCCTTTTGACGTTTCTGCCTTAGCTGAAATAAAGATCATGATATAGCAAGGGTAAGCAACTAGTTTGCTTAGCAAGTTTATACACAAGGGAGATATATCATGATTAGAAGGAAGTTTCGCTTTCAATGTTCAACAACAGTATAAGAGTGTGAAGAAACATGAATTAATAATCAACAGTTGAATATTCGAATACTTGAATGACAGTTACTGAGTGGTTGAAAATAACCATAGACATTTGCCAAGGTTCTCAGCATTTAAACTAGACCTCTTAATATGTTTTGGTAATCAAGGGGATCAACCTTTCATACCCCGTGATTTATGCATAAACACTTAATAAACCAGCATTGATATCATGCCTTAATCAAATTTATCCTTTTCTCAGCCAAGAGTTCTTACTATAGCAATTAATAAGAACAACTTTTAAAATACATTTGATTTCACAAATTTAGACATGCTTGATCTAGCTGATACAAATAGCATAGATCTATCTCATAAACAGTTCATGCTTGAAAGAACTTTAATCTAATTCACAATTCAATAACAATAGAATAGGAATTCAATTGCACAAGGTGCGAATCTCAATAACCAGTATAGATGTGAATAATCAACAATAATTATTCACTAACATGCTTCAAAAATAATAACTCGAGTTTGAGTTAGGGAACTTGCTTGTCTGCTCAGCTACAAATAATTCTAGCTTTAACTAATTGGCCTTGAAGAACCTAACATTGATAATGTTGATATATCAATTAGTACTGCGTAGTTGTATATCGACACGCTTACTTATGCTATTTATTTAACAATTAAGCAAATCACATAGCACACATAAACTATCGTAAATCCTATAAGACACTTAATTGATCCTTAGATTGATGGTTTAATTAATTAACAATGTTTCCCTTAAGTGATAATCACTTATTAACCTCTAAGCAATTTATTATAATTGTTAAATTAATTAACATTACTCTTCCTTAAGTAATATTCATTTATTATAATTTATTATGATTGTTTAATTAATGGGTTATTAAACTCTCTCTATTTTATTAACTTTATCTTCATTTAATTACTATTAAATAGTAATTAATTAATTATCTTTAGTTATTAATAATAGTAATTAATAACTAATTACAGTTACTTATTATTTAATTATTACTCGAATTATAAATTTTAATTGTCTTTAATTATTTAAGATTTAAATAATAATTAGTTAGGTTTATTTATTATTTAAAGTTAATCAAATAATAAATAATTAATTAGTGAGTAATAATTATCTTTAGTTATTATTTAATAATAAATAATAACTAATTAAGTTTATTTATTATTTAATATTAATCAAATAATAAATAATTAACAAGTAAATAGGAATTATCTTTAGTTATTATTTAATACTAAGTAATAACTAATTAGGTTTATTTATTATTTAAAGTTAACCAAATAGTAATTAATTAGTAACTAAAAAGTATCATTAGTTATTATTTAATAATAAATAATAACTAATTAAGTTTATTTATTATTTAAACTTAATCAAATAATAAATAATTAATAAGTATGAATTATCTTTAGTTATTATTTAATAATAAATAATAACTAATTAGGTTTATTTATTATTTAAAGTAAATCAAATAATAAATAATTAATTTAAAATAAATCTTATTTATCCCTAATCATTGTTTAATAATAAATAAACAATAATTAATTTATTAAATCTGGATAATATAATATTAAGTGCTCAAAACTTAATTTTTTTTGTGCATTTACTAATTTTACAAAATTTAATAATATCGTTTAAAGTATTTAAATTAATTAAATTAAATCTGATGGCAATATGGTAATTATCGCGAAATCCGGACGGAGGGGCAAAACCGTAATTTTCCCGCCGGATCGCCTGCCCGCGCATTGCACGTGAGCCTTCCCCGCCTGGCCAAAACGACGCCGTTTGGCGCTAGGGTCACAGCAGACTGGCGCGCCATCCGCGGCCAGTCCATTCTTCCGCCCAGGCGCGCGCCATGCGCGGCCGGCCTTTGCCCAGTTCATGCAGGAGCCTTCCAGGGAAATTGCTAACACACTCAATTAATTCTAATACCATCAAGCAAGCCTAAACCTCCAAAATAAATTCCAAAAAAAATCCCCATGACTAAGAAAAATATTTCTAATATTAAAACAAAATATTTATGACTTAACTCAATATTTTTCATCAATAAATTTTGTACTCCAATAAATAATATTACTCCCATGTTTTAGCATACAAAACCCACCAAAACATGTTACAAAAATTCTAAACTTATATATGGTATCAATAAGGCATACAAGACCAAGATCTCTACTTATATAGCTTTTAACCCACATTTGATAAATATATTTTTGCAATAATATAGATCTAGCAAAATAAAACTTAGATCTACCAAAATAAAACATAGATCTATACACACTTCATTCCTTCCATAAGCATCAACAACAAACATAAAAATGTAATCCCAACACAATAACTAGGGTTTGAAGAAATGAAGATCCATACCTAAATTTTGAACACCACCTCCTCTTTAATTTTCCTCTCAAATATTTTTCACAAGTGTTTAAGCTCCACCCGAGAATGGGTTTCTTCCTTAGCTCTCTCTCAAGCTCACAAACTCTCTATACTTGGTGAATAATAGATGAACGAACCCCTACTAGCATTGGTGAGGGGTCCTATTTATAGGAAAGTAGAGACCATGTGCAAAATAGTCATTAATCATGACTAGACAAGGGCAATTTGATCAATTCATCAATAATAGGAAGCTTCCTAGCAACTTCCTCAAGGGTATTTTAATCATTACGCAACTTCTTTTAAGGTTAAAATTTTAAGGTTAAAATAGTCTTTTCGCAAAATCTTAATTATCCATTAGTTATTAACCATTCTTCACTGGTTATTAGACCTTGGTTATTATCTTGTCATAATTACATTGTTTAAACACAATGGTTATTATCCCGCCATAATTACATTGGTTATTAACCACTTGGATATACAATGGTTATTGCCCCTTCATAATTACCTTGGTTATTAACCACTCTTGGCCATTTTAGCCATTACACACCAATTCCTACACTTGACTCACATATGGTTATTTCTTAACCATAGTTATATCATACCTGCCAACACAAGTATAGACACATCTTATACATCTCCCACCAATTAACCCAAGTTGGTTTAAATAGAACACAACGTTAACTCATTAAATTAAATTAGATTTAATTAATAAGGACGTTCAAAATTCACGGGCATTACATCCCTCCCCCCTTATAAAAATTCCATCATCGGAATTGCAAAAATAGGGTTACTCAAATAAAAATGGATAATTCGCTTTCATTTTCTCTTCGAGTTCCCACGTAGCTTCTTCGACTGCGTGATTCCTCCAGAGAACTTTGACGGAATGGATGGTCTTGTTTCTCAGCTTCTGTTCCTTTCTATCGAGAATCTGGACAGGAACTTCCTCGTACGTTAAGTCCTTCTCGACTTGGATTGGTTCATAGGAGATAACGTGCTTATAGCCTGGTTTATACGGCCGCAACACTGACACATGAAATACGTTGTGAATGTGCTCAAGTTCAGGAGGTAACGCTACCTCATACGCCACCTCGCCGATTCGCCTCAAAATCTCGAATGGTCCTATGAACCTAGGGCTCAATTTGCCCTTCTTCCCAAACTGGATCTTTCCTTTCCAAGGAGATACCTTCAAAAATACAAAGCTACCAACTTCAAAGTCCCGCTTCTGACGATGTAAGTCGTCATATTTCTTCTGGCGATCTTGAGCTGCTACCAGCCGGTTTATGATCAGCCGCACGATGTCTGTAGTTTGCTGCACCATTTCTAGTCCCAGCAATCTTCGCTCCCCGACCTCGTCCCAACACATCGGGGTTCGGCTTTTCCTTCCATATAGCGCTTCGTACGGTGGCATGCCGATACTGGCGTGATAGCTATTGTTGTAAGCAAACTCCACCAGTGGCAAATGGTCATCCCAGCTGCCCTTTAAATCCATCACGACTGCCCGAAGCATATCTTCTAAGGTTTGAATCGTTCGCTCGCTCTGGCCGTCGGTTTGAGGATGATACGCTGTACTCAACCTCAACTGCGTCCGCATTCTTGCCTGCAGACTTTTCCAAAAATTCGACGTGAAGCGTGGATCTCTATCAGATACAATTGATACCAGCACTCCATGTCTTGACACTATCTCTTTCACATAAAGCTTTGCTAATTGCTCCAGATTGTACCGTATCTTGATTGGCAGAAAATAAGCAGACTTGGTTAGACGATCCACAATTACCCAGATAGCGTCTAAACCCTTATAAGTTGGTGGTAGTCCCACCACAAAGTCCATTGTGATGTGCTCCCACTTCCACTCCGGAATCTCTAACGGTTGAAGTAATCTGCTCGGTTGTTGGTGCTTTGCTTTAATCCGTTGGCACGTCAGACATCGGCTGACGCACTCCGCCACTTCGTGTTTCATATTCGGCCACCAAAAATTTTGTCGCAAATCCTGGTACATCTTTGTGCTTCCAGGATGTACTGAGTACTTCGTGCTGTGAGCTTCCTGAAGGATTTCTTCCCTCAATTCCAGATCCAACGGTACCCAGACTCTCCCTTCAAATCTTAGCAATCCAGTGCTATCAATCTTATACTTAAGCTCCTCGCCTTCGGCAATTCGTTTCTTTATTGCATCACAATCCTCATCCTTTTCTTGAGCCTCCTTAATCTGATCCAACAGGGTCGGGCTCGCTGTCACTGTAAATAATTTCCCATCCGTCTCCATCGGATACTTAACCTCCAATTCCAGACGTTCGAACTCCTTTATCAGCTCTACCTGAGTTGTAAGCCTCATCAATTTCTCTCTGCCCTTCCTACTCAGGGCATCTGCCACTACGTTTGCTTTGCCCGGATGATACAGAATCTCACAGTCATAATCTTTGATCAATTCTAACCATCGGCGCTGCCTCATATTCAGCTCCTTCTGAGTGAAGATATATTTCAGACTCTTGTGATCTGTATATATCTCGCACCTCTCTCCATATAAGTACTGCCTCCAAATCTTCCAGGCAAACACTACTGCAGCTAACTCCAGATCATGAGTCGGGTATCCCTTCTCATAGTCCTTCAGCTGACGTGAAGCGTACGCAATGACCTTGCCATGCTGCATTAGTACACAACCAAGGCTCTTGTGTGACGCATCACTGTATACTACAAAACCTCCAGTGTCGTCCGGTAAAGCCAACACTGGTGCTTGGCTAAATCTCTTCTTCAGCTCCATGAAACTCTCCTCGCACTTCTCCGTCCAAACGAACTTTACCGGTTTCCTGGTTAGATTGGTCAGCGGTGATGCTATCTTCGAAAAATCTTGGATGAATCTCCGATAGTATACTGCTAACCCTAGGAAACTCCTGATCTCCGTTGGCGTCTTCGGCTGCTCCCAGTTGATAATGGCTTCCACCTTTGCTGGGTCTACTGAAACACCATTCCTGTCAATAACGTGTCCTAGAAACTGCACCCTTTGCAACTAAAATTCACACTTCGAAAACTTCGCGTACAGCTTCTCCCTTCTTAATGCCTCCAAAGCAATCCTTAGATGTTCGGCATGTTCTTCCTCTATCACTGAATACACCAAGATGTCATCGATGAATACTACCATAAACTTGTCCAAGTACTGCTTGAACACTCTGTTCATCATATCAATGAATGTCGCTGGTGCATTTGTCAGTCCAAATGACATAACCAGAAACTCGAAATGTCCATAACGAGTTCTGAATGCCATCTTCGGGATATCCTCCTGTCTCACCCTTAGTTGATGATAGCCCGTCCTCAAATCAATCTTTGAAAAGTATTTCGCCCCCTTGAGTTGATCAAATAGATCGTCTATCCTGGGCAACGGGTACCTATTCCTAATCGTAACTTTGTTCAACTCGCGATAGTCGATACAAAGCCTCATCGAGCCATCCTTCTTCTTTACGAACAGAACTGGCGCTCCCCATGGTGACACGCTCGGTCTGATATGACCCTTGTCTAACAGTTCCTACAATTGAACCATCAGCTCTTTCATCTCTACTGGTGCCATTCGGTAAGGCACCTTGGATATCGGTGTCGTCCCAGGTACCAAGTCAATCACAAATTCTATCTCTCTATCTGGCGGCAATCCCAGAATTTCATCTAGGAAGACATCAGCGAATTCCCTTACGACGGGTATCTGACTCAGTTCACCCTCGACCCGTCGAGTGTCCACCACGTGAGCCAAATAACCTATACAACCCTTCTGAAGCAATCTCTTTGCTTGCATCATCGTCATACAACAAGATTGTCTCGGCGATTTATTACCATAGAACACTACCTTTGACTTACTTGGAGTCTCCAGGTGTACGCACTTTTTCTTATAGTCAATGACCGCCCCGTGACTCGCTAACCAATCCATTCCAAGGATTACATCAAATTCTCCAAGAAGAATCGGTAGCAAATCCACGTTAAGCTTAAACCCTCTCAAATCAGCACAACAATTTCTATAAATGTAATTTACGGGGATAATCTCTTTGTTCGCTACTTCTACGTTCATCGGGTGTTCTAATGGTTCACTAGGTAAATTAAATCCTTGAGCAAATTCATCAGATACAAAAGAACATGAAGCTCCTGAATCGAATAGCACATAGGCATTTATGTCGTTGATTGGAATAATACCTGACACCACCTCCCTGGATGCCACGGCATCTTGCACTATCATGTTGAAGGTCCTCGCTGTTGGCTTATTTGGCTGGGCTGGTCCCCCACTGGTTACCCTCGAGTTATTGCCCCTATTGCCGCTTCCGCCATCCATGTTTTTCTTCCGGGGACAGTCTTTACTCCGATGTCCCATCTCTCCACAATTGAAACAACCTCCTTTCTTCGCCTTAGGACAATTGGGCGAGATATGCCCTTCTTGTCCACAGGTATAACAGACCATTTTTCCCTTCATGCATGTCGACGCCGGGAGGAATCGCTTACGCGGGGGTTGTAACCCTTTCCAATTTTAGCCTTTTCATTAGATGATTTTTTTTGGAAAAGGTCGGCATTAATGTCGACGGGGTTTTTTAAAGATTGTTTTTATGATGAGCCAATTTAACCAGAGTCGCCAGTTGGTATATTTGAAATGGATGTACCAACTCATCCGAGTTTTCATTTTTATAAATCGCTGGCTCATATGTGACTCCGAATTAATTGGTCTGCGAATCGAGATTCATAGAGTTCGGGGGCTTGCTTAAGTGAGGGGAAGGTGTTAGGCACCCCTCGACTTCCGTGAAGCACGGTTACCGCAATCTTGATGCTTTCCTATCCTTTAATTCATGAAATGTGTGTGTGCGCGTATGTGTGTGTGCCTATGTAAATGTTATGGTGAGTTTGCATAAAAGAATCATTTGGATTTTTAGGGAAAATTGTGTTTTTCTTTTGAGAATGCCTTAGAATGTCCCTCGGCTTAAACGAGAAAGCTTTATGAAAAAGGATTGATTTTATTTGGCAAAAACTATGAGATTTTCCTTAGGTGTCGTTTTGGCAAAACAAGAGTTTTAAACCTTCGTAAAAATAGGAATCGAAATCTATACGTTGCTTTCATAAAATGATGGGCAACTTCTAGGATATCTTTCACCCTACGCACCAAGATTTAATAAAACGTTGTTTTATTTTTATAAAACCATTTTTGTGACGTTTGAAAACGACTTTCTTTAGCCTTCTCGTTTAATAGAAACCGACATTCATTAACACCTCCAATTTTTTTAGCTACGTGATGCTAACCTCCTAGTTTGCTTGATTTTAAGGAAAAACCTTCCTCGTTTAATCTTTGAAATCATTTTTTCGTGTTCCGAAATCCAATCAAGCATAACACGCGTCGGGGCTATTCATGGGCATGTAAGCCATCCAAATAACCCCAACGCCCACAATCACATACTTCAATATTACGGGGCCTTAAACCCGATTCTCGCCTTGGCGTCGTTTTAAGGCCCGACGATTACATATTTACAATGACGGATACATCCACCCGATTACATACATTCAAAAATGTCCATCATCGGATTTGGACCACGGGGTCGCGTTCCTAGGCTCACATCCGAACTTATTGCACAAACAACCAAATGGATATAACGAAAATAAACAATAACGGGATGCCTAACACTCTAGGATGTCTTACAATGACGATCGAAATACACTATGAATGATACCGTACCATAATAGCTAAGATTTGCACCAAACGGATATCATCGGGCTATTAGGGGGAATTTCATTCCGATGAGACCCTCACTAATAGTCCCTAACCCATGGCTTCACAATAACATATAAAAAAAACTACATTTAAGTTAATTCGGATGACCAAAAGATTAACAAAATGATATAACAAAATGCTAAGAACAAAGGGTTTTTCACCTTGCAATTAATCCCCACAATATGTATGAATTCGTGTATTGAGTAGAGTAGAGAATATGGAATATAATCTCACAAATTTGGTACAATTCCTCACTCTTTTTCACTCTTTTTCTCTCCTAATTGCTCTTGTTTTGCTGCTGTTTTTTGTTCCTACCGAGCTGCTGCTGCTGCTGAATGCTTCTCCCCTCCTCTCTTTTTTTTTTCCTGTATGCGAACTGGCCTAATAAAGCACTGCCAAGGGCAGCCGCAGATCTATCTGCGGCTGGCCGCAGATATATCTGCGGCTGGCCCTTGGTTCTCCCCCCAGCCGCGCTCGAGTCCCGTGCGCTTCGAGTCCCGTGCTGCCTCGAGTTCCGTCCTTGGCCGCGAATTGATCTACGGCTAACTGTGCTGATTTTCTCGTTTCCGTGCGTCGTCTCGATTTTCGTGTCGTACCGTTGGTTCCCGCTGACGGGTTTGCGCTCGGCAGTCCGGAACCCGTCGGGAAACGTGCCACGTCATCCGGGCAAGCACAGTGATCAGTAACTGACTCTCGACATTCGCCTGTTGTCGTGTCGGCTTCAATATCATCCCGTCGTGGTGATTTTGAGGGTTCGTCCTTATGTCCACCCTTTATTCTCGTGTGCCGGGTCAATTGACGATTTTGCCCTCCTGTCAGGGTTAGTATAGGAAATGCAAAAATCGGGTGTCTACAGCTGCCCCTCTTTATCATGTTTATGAAATGATAAATGGAATGAACAGGATAAAGAATAGACACTCGATGCATGAATGACAGTGCACAAGAATGACAATACATACGTGATTTGCTTGGATCTCAGCCCTTCCCAGGGTTGTTGTTGGTTTGGATCTTAGCCCTTCCCAGGGTTGTGGTTTGTTTGGATCTTAGCCCTTCCCAGGGTGTTAGTTTGGATCTCAGCCCTTCCCAGGGTGTTAGTTTGGATCTCAGCCCTTCCCAGGGTTTTTGTTTTGGTTGGATGCCTTCCCAGGTTTGCTCACCACTCTGTCGCAGTTTGCTTGGATCTCAGCCCTTCCCAGGGTTGTTGTTGGTTTGGATCTTAGCCCTTCCCAGGGTTGTGGTTTGTTTGGATCTTAGCCCTTCCCAGGGTGTTAGTTTGGATCTCAGCCCTTCCCAGGGTGTTAGTTTGGATCTCAGCCCTTCCCAGGGTTTTTGTTTTGGTTGGATGCCTTCCCAGGTTTGCTCACCACTCTGTCGCGGTTTGCTTGGATCTCAGCCCTTCCCAGGGTTTGTTGTTTTTTGTCTTTTTTCTTTTGTGGATATCAGCCCTTCCCAGGGTTGCTCACCATCTTGTTGTGGTTCGCGTGGATCTCAGCCCTTCCCATCTTTTGCTCACCACTCTGTCGCGGTTTGCTTGGATCTCAGCCCTTCCCAGGTTTTGTTGTTTTTGTCTTCCTTTTTTTTTTCTTTTTGTGGATACCAGCCCTTCCCAGGGTTGCTCACCATCTTGTTGTGGTTCGCGTGGATCTCAGCCCTTCCCAGGGTTTGCTCACCACTCTGTCGCGGTTTGCTTGGATGCCTTCCCAGGTTTTGCTCACCATTCTGTCGCGGTTTGCTTGGATCTCAGCCCTTCCCAGGGTTTGTTGTTTTTGTCCTTTTTTCTTTTTGTGGATACCAGCCCTTCCCAGGGTTGCTCACCATATTGCTGTGGTTCGCGTGGATCTCAGCCCTTCCCAGGGTTTGCTCACCACTCTGTCGCGGTTTGCTTGGATGCCTTCCCAGGTTTGCTCACCACCCTGTCGCGGTTTGCTTGGATCTCAGCCCTTCCCAGGGTTTGTTGTTTTTATCTCTTTTTTTTTTTTTTTTTTTTTTTTTTTTTTGTGGATACCAGCCCTTCCCAGGGTTGCTCACCATCTTGTTGTGGTTCGCGTGGATCTCAGCCCTTCCCAGGGTTTGCTCACCACTCTGTCGCGGTTTGCTTGGATGCCTTCCCAGGTTTGCTCACCACCCTGTCGCGGTTTGCTTGGATCTCAGCCCTTCCCAGGGTTTGTTGTTTTTGTCCTTTTTTTCTTTTTGTGGATACCAGCCCTTCCCAGGGTTGCTCACCATCTTGTTGTGGTTCGCGTGGATCTCAGCCCTTCCCAGGGTTTGCTCACCACTCTGTCGCGGTTTGCTTGGATGCCTTCCCAGGTTTCTGTCGGGTCTTGCCTTGATTCGTCGTGTTCGACGTCCGACTTATTCAGAATTTTGTATTTTATTTTCACATAACGAGTCATGTATGACGCATGCTTTTTATTCATGGATAGAGAATGACCCCTGTACAGTCTTTTTGATTACTATTTTTCCACAGGTGTCCGTCGCCAGATGCCGTGGTATGCTTGGATCTCGATCCTCCCCACAGGATTGGTTCGGTGGCTTCTTTCTTCTCCGCTGATTGGACGGTTTGTCGCCGGTGACAGAGATATGGCAGATGATCTTCCGGAACGTTCTTGATCCTTATTATTTTTTTTCCGGTGTCGGCGGGCTTTGCGGAGGGTATTCTGAGCCATTAGGTCCCGGTCCATCCGGTGTTCACACGCATCTCGATTACTACCGAGGCTGAGAGGTATGCTGCTCTTGTTGAGAGAGATGCTGCTATTCTGGCCAGGGATGTTGTTCATACTGATAGAGACGCCATTGTATTGCAGACTAAGGCAATTATAGATGCTCACCTCTGAGACCGTTAGCCGAGCCATCGCTTATTGGATCGCGTCGACATGATGGGGCAACAGATTGCAGGGAATGCCGATGCCTCAGATCTATCCACCACTTAATCCATCCTGCTTTGATTAGTTTCAGATTGGTAGATCATTTTATTTCCTGCATAGACTATGTCAGTTTCATCGGTTATCAAAAAGAGAAACCTTGTAACAAAATGACCTATTTATATAGACAAGTATTTAGATTTAGTCGTTTTCCCCTTTTGTCGTATCGTTGCCTTTCATTGGACCCTCATTTTATCCAGCCTAACAACCATGATTTTGATATTTCGCCTTCTTTCTCTTCTCAAGTCTTGATGGGGACTTGTCAGATATTGCCGCATATCCTGTCGATTTCATCGGCTGAGTCTTAGATTCGGGCTAACTGCTTGGTTGGGTTAGGGCTAGGTTATTTGAGATGAAACTGATCAGGTGGCTGGTTTTCGGGAGAGTTTCGAGGGTGTCGGAAGGTTTTCTGGCTGTTGGGAATCGGTTTTGATAGAAGAAAGGGTTATTTGTAAGGAATGGGACCGTGCCACAATGGCTGCCTACGTACCCCCACAAGTCGGGAGATCAGGTCCTACGTAGTTCGTTCTCCAAAACAGGGAGAGAAACGACGAGATTTTTTTTTTTTTTTTTTTTTTTTTTTTTTTTTTTGGATATAACAGCTTCACCGAGTCAGAATTTAGGGGCTGTGGGAACACCTCCCCGTCCATTTCTTGCAGTATGAGGGCTCCTCCGGACAGCACTTTCTTAATCACAAAAGGCCCCTCCCAGTTCGGGGCAAACTTCCCCTTGGCTTCGTCTTGACAAGGCATTACTCTCTTTAACACTAGGTCATTTTCTTTGAATTTTCGAGGTCTTATCTTCTTGTCGTATGATCGGGAGATCCTTTGCTGATATAACTGACCGTGCAACACAGCGGCCACCCTCCTTTCATCAATTAGGGCCAATTGGTCGTACCGACTTTGCATCCAATCCTCCTCGTTTATCCGAGCATCAATCAAGATTCTGAGGGACGCCATCTCAACCTCAACTGGCAGAACCGCTTCCATTCCGTATACCAGAGCGTACGGGGTTGCCCCTGTAGAAGTAACGTACCGACGTTCTGTACGCCAGCAAGGTGAGAGGTAGCAGATCCGGCCATCCCCGATGATTAGCAGACATTTTTGCCATGATCTTCTTGATATTCTTATTTGCAGCTTCCACTGCCCCATTCATCTTAGGACGGTAAATGACAGAATTGAGGTGTTTGATCTTAAACTGGTCGCATAATCCCTTCATGAGGGTATTGTTCAAATTCTTGGCATTGTCAGAGACTAAAACCTCAGGTTGCCCGTATCGGCAAATGACATTATTCCTGATGAAACCGACGATGATCTCCTGAGTTACTTTGGGGAAAGAAGCTGCTTCTACCCATTTAGTGAAGTAATCGATCATGACGAATATAAATCGGTGGCCGTTGCTTGCTTTGGGCTCTATTGGTCCGATCACATCCATACCCCACATTGAGAATGGCCAAGGGGAGGTCATACAGTGCAGTTCATTGGGAGGCGCATGGATAACATTACCGTGCGCCTGGCATTGGTAACACCGCTTGACGTGATCATCACAGTCGGCTTTCAGCGTCAACCAGTAATGCCCCGTTCTCAAGATCTTCTTGGCCAGCATCGGCCCACTCATGTGTGGCCCACACACTCCACCATGTATTTCGTCCATAATCTTTTGGGCCTGCATTTCATTTACACATCGTAGCAATCCCAAATTGGCATCCCTCTTGTACAGTGAATCTCCGCTCAGATAAAATTTCATTGCCATCTTTTGAATTCTCAACCTCTCCGCTCGGCTGGCTTGGTCGGGAATGGATCTATCCCTCAGATATTCCCTTATGTCGTGATACCAAGGCTGCTTTGGCAGAACCCCCTTGTCCGATAGTACCGCCACGTGCTCCTCGTATGTCGGGGCGTTCTGCACTGCTATCTCTATCGGTGGAACGTTCCTGCTCTTGATTGTGTGGACTAGAGAAGCCAAAGTCGCCAATGCATCGGCGAAATCATTCCGTCCCCGGGGGATGTGTCGGAAAGCGATATCTTCGAACTCTTGCATCAATTGGATAACACAACGGTGGTATGGAAGCAACCGGAGCTCTTTAGTGCTGTACACCCCGATCGCTTGTCTGATTACCAGCTCCGAATCCCCGAACACTGCTAACCTTTTCACCCCCATATCGCGAGCCAGACGGAGTCCCAATATACATCCCTCATACTCAGCTGTGTTGTTTGAGTTACTGAACTGTAATTTAGTGGCTACGGGGTATTGCTCTCCTGTGATAGAGACCAGGACTGCTCCGGCTCCTGCCCCCTCCGCATTCATGGCACCATCAAAATACAATTTCCAGAACTGCCCCTCGTCATCCTCTCTCGCGCGCAAGATCCAGAATACGTCTTCGCCCGGCAAAGGAGTGTCTAAAGGCTCCATTCCCCCTGATGGCGATTCTGCCAATTGATCTGCAATTCCCTGCCCCTTCATGGCTTTCTGAGTTACGTATACAATGTCGAACTGCTGTAAGATTAACTGCCATCTTGAAAGTCGACAGTTCAACATGGGCCATTCAAAGATATATTTCAGGGGATCCATCCTTGATATCAGGTACGTGGTGTGCCCATGGAGATAATGCTGTAATCTCATTGCAGCCCAAGCCAAAGCACAACAGGTCCTTTCGATAGGGGTGTAATTCTGTTCACATCGGCTAAATCTCTTGCTGAGGTAATAAATGGCCTGCTCTTTGCCTGATTCATTCTTCTGCCCCAGCATACAGCCCATCGCAATGTCATTGACTGATATATACATGAATAGAGGGATCTCATCCTTCGGGTGGGGTACCAGCACGGGTGCTTCCGTCAGCTGCTTCTTAATGATCTGAAAGGCTTCCTGGCATTGCTCATTCCATTCTTGGGAGACATCTTTTCTTAACAGCTTGAAAATTGGCTCGCACGTGGTTGTCAAATGGGATATGAAGCGGCTGATGAAATTTATTCTTCCCAGAAATCCTCTTATTTCCTTTTCAGTGCGGGGTGCCGGCATATCCACAATGGCCTTAATCTTGGCCGGATCCAACTCGATGCCACGATCACTAACCAGGAATCCCAAGAGTTTGCCCGATTGCACTCCGAAAGCACACTTTGCCGGATTGAGCCTTAAATTATATTTTCTGAGCCGGTCAAATAGCTTTTGGAGATGGGTCACATGATCAGATTCTATCTTTGACTTCACGATAATGTCATCCACGTAGACCTCTATCTCCTTGTGCATCATATCGTGGAACAGGGCCATCATAGCTCTTTGATAAGTAGCCCCTGCATTTGTGAGACCGAAAGCTAACCGTCTATAGCAGAAAGTGCCCCAAGGGGTGATGAAGGCTGTTTTCTTTTCTCCCGGTCCTCCTCTGCCACCATTATCTGATGATACCCCGCAAAGCAATCAACGAAAGAGTACATCTCGTATTGGGCTGTGTTATCCACCAATATGTGTATAAAAGGTACTGGGAAATTATCCTTGAGACTGGCCTTGTTCAGATCTCTATAGTCAACACATACCCTCACCTTTCCTCCAGGCTTAGCCACTGGGACCACATTGGACAACCATTCTGGGTAGGTGGACACCATGATGATTCCAGCCCTGAACTGTTTGATGATCTCCTCCTTTACCTTCAAGCTCCATTCCGGTTTTAGCTTTCTTAGTTTTTGCTTGACGGGCTTGAAACCCTCCTTGATGGGCAGCTGGTGTACCACAATGTTGGTGGATAATCCGATCATGTCCTCATGAGACCAGGCGAACACATCCTCATACTGGCGTAGCAATTTGGTCATTTTTACTTTCTGGTTAGGGGTCAGGTCTGTCCCGATTTTGAGCTCTTTGGGTTGGTCAGGGGTTCCGATATTTATGGTGACGGTTTGGTCTAAGTTGGGTTTGGGTTTATCCTCGACCCACCCTTTGATCTCGTCAGGCGCGTCATCGTAATCTGTCTCGTCCTGCTCAATACCCATTAAATCGAAATCCAGCTCGATATCAAAATCATAGTCATCATTCAAATTTGAGGGATCGCTTGTTAAGCAAGGAATACTCAAATTGGTACACCTGACATTGAAACAAAATACTGTCATATATATAATTCATCTTTCCACAATGGTCGCTCTTAAAATAACATGACAAACTAACATAGTTATGCAAAATATAAAATAAAGAACCAAAACTGGTAGACATTCATCCCCCACTCTCCGGGGTCTACCACCCCGGCACCATGTTTTACCCTTGTCTGGATATTATTGGCTCCACCGTCCAGTTATCGGTGGTCAGATCAGTCGGGATGCGACATATGACAGACGGCTGTGTTCCAGGGACTTCCTTGACGACTACCGCCACATCGTATCCGTCTTCCCTCATAGCATTGTTAGGGATAACTAACCCTGCCCAATCGATGACAGGCACACTCTGTTGGGCCCCCGACGTTGTGGCCGTATCCTTCCCCTCTCCAATGTTCATTGATGGTCCAGAGATATAGCATTTGGTTTCGAACTGCTGCATGACCTCCCGCAGGAAAACTCTTCCTTTTGACTGCCTCATCATCCGCAGGAGTCAAATCTTTACCTTCTAATTCGGACACGGGCTTGTCCGTTCCTTGTTCATTATGGTCCCTCGGCATTAGGATTCCAGTCGATCGAAATGGGGCTTCCCTTTGAGAGTGGTTCCGCTCTATGCCTCCATGATATCCCAACCCTGCCCTGCCTGTCTGGTTGGGCAGTTGAATAGGCGTGGAAATTCCTTGGCTGTCTTTTCCCAACCCCTGCCCAGGTTGAAACTTCATCTTCATCATTTCTCTAGCAACGAAGGTGAGCTCAGGGGAGGCTTTCGATTTTATGGCTGGAGCTCCCAGACCTCTATAGTGGGGAGAGCTGATTTCCAGTGCTTGAAAACTGGCAGGCGCCGCGGATTCGTCCACATTGATTACTGGCAGACCATTCTTGGACGGGAAAGGGTCATTACGCTCTGCGGAGATTGTTACCAGATTCCCGCTGACGATGAACTTGATTTGTTGGTGTAGTGTAGAGGGAACTGCCCCAGCCATATGTATCCATGGTCTTCCCAATAACATGTTATAACTGGCGGAGATATCCAGGACCTGAAAGGAAATATCAAAAGTACACGGCCCTATCTCCACGGGCAACTCTATTTCTCCCAATGTATCCTTCCGGGATCCATCAAAGGCTCGCACCACCACGTGACTGGCCCGCAAGCGCTTGGAATTAATGTTCATTTTCCTCAGTGTACTGAAGGGACAAATATTCAGTGCTGATCCCCCATCAATCAGCACCCCATTCATGACATACCCTGATGAGATCACTGCGATGTGCAGCGGTCTCCGATGCCCCCTTCCCTCTTTCGGGATATCATCATCTGTGAATGATAGCACATTGTTCTCTAGCAGATGGTCCACTAGGCGGCCGAAACTTTCTTGGCTAATTGTCTTGGGAATGTGAGCCTCCCCCAGGATTTTGGCCAAGATTCTACAGTGGTCGCTGGACGATAACACCAAATCCATGATCGACGTTAGAGTCGATTCCTCGCTCACCGTCCTGATCCCCCTTACTTCCGGATGGTCCATCTTTTCCAAGAACTCCACGGCTTTTTCCTCGGATATCCTCTCGTTCTCTTTTCTCTTACTCTTGAGGACTCTTCCTGGAAGGTACAAGGGATTCCCCTTTGATGTTACGGAAGCACAACTGGCCGCCTCCTCTAATACACCCCCGTAGTTCCACGGTACTTTTTTTTAGATTGCAAATAGGGATCTGTGGTCTTGCTGCGATGATGAGAGGTTTTGGAGCCGCTAACTTGATAGGCCCCCCTGTGATACTCCGGCTTGCACCCGTTAACCTAACCGGTGCCCCTTGCATATTCTCCTGAGTACCCGTCATGCCAACCATCTCATCAATCCTTGTCATATAATTTCGCCTTGGCGGTCCTTCGGTTTCGATGGCTTCCACCATATTGACCCCCTCCCCCATCATGCTTTGGTAGGGGATTGATTTTAACATTCGGCGGCTCGGGCTGTTCCACCACGAGGTTTCCCCCCCCTATCAATCAGGTTTTGAATTATGTGTTTCAGCGTCCAACATTCCTAAGTGTCATGACCCGGGGAACCCGAATGATATGCACACTTTTTACTCGGGTCAAATTTTCTTCCCTTCGGGTTACTTGGAGGTGCCAAATCGACAATCTTCCCCTCTGATATCAATATTGCCAAAATCTGCTCAAGAGGCTCCCCAAGCGGGGTGAATACCCGCTTTTGTGTGGTCTCAAACCTCCTTCGTTCGTCCGTTCTGGGATTAGGTTGCCGGGGCGGCACAACTCTCTGTATTTGCACAGGAGGGCTATTCTCCACTTTCCTAGATGTTCCCTGCAGCACGAGAGAGACATCTTCCTCTTTTCGCTTTTGGGGCCTGCGGGAAGTACTGCCATAATTCCCACTTTGGATTTGTTCCGCAGCCGTTTCAAGAGCTGTGAAGTCCCGGATTTTACCAGATTTCAACCCCATATCCACCATTTCTCCATGTTTTATCATCTCGGCGAAAAGTCTTCCAATCCCCGATATGACCCGCTCATAATAAGGTGCTTCCTGTATATCCACGAAGGTCATTACCATCTCTGACTCACTCATTGGAGGATTCACTTGTGCGGCCATACCCCTCCATCGTTGGGCATAGTCCCTGAAGTTTTCCCTTGGTTGCTTCTTGATTTTTGTCATTTGATATCTATCAGGGGCCATCTGTGCCTGAAAGCTATACTGTGTCAAGAAGGTATGGGCCAGCTCCTCCCAATTATGAATCCGGGCATTATCGAGACGGGCATACCAGATCCTCGCCTCCCCCGTCAAGCTTTTCTGGAATAATTGCATCCTTAGTCCTTCGTCTTCCGCATAGGACCCCAGTTCTCCAATATATATTTTCAGGTGAGTGTAAGGATCCCCTTTCCCATTGTATTTCTCGAATTCGGGGATCTTAAATTTCTCTGGATATCTGGTTCCGGGGAAGACACACAAATCTGCATAATTAAACCTACCCAGGGAGCCTATGCCTTTTAGAGATTGGATGGTCTCCTCCATCTGCTTCATTTTCCTGCGAAGGTCATCAGTATCTCCCTCCTCTGGAATCGTGATTACTGTCTTGTTGAGGGCTGGGAATGATGACCTTTGGGAGGATCGGCTCGTCCTTAAGCTGATGTTGGTTATTTTTGAATAGGATTGCATCATCCTTAGGAGGATTCTGGTCACCCCCTGGCGGTGGTACATTGTGCGGTCCCTGGTTTGACGGATCCTGTCTGATTAAGAACTGTTCTTTTAGCATTGTGGCCATTTCCATCATCTGCTTCCTAAAGTCATCAAACTCTTCCCGAGATACAGAACTATGATTGGGGAGATCAGCCATTTCAGAGGTAGAGACCTGGGCCTTTTTAGACTGCAAACGCGTTTCGAGGAGCAATCCTACAGGGGAAAACGGTTTAAAGTTTAGTCTAGGGAAATGAGAGATGTGGATGCATGCTCAAACTGTAAATTTTGTGATTTTAGGGTCTTTTAATCTTTCCCTGCAAAACCAAATGTTAGCAGTCTTTTATTGCAATAATCAATGCTAGACGTGAATTAGGAAGTTCCCAGCTGTTCCCTGCAACCATAGAGGTTAGTACCTTCTTTTAGCAACAGGGGATGTAAATGATATTGCATTGGATCATGACATTTAATACGCGTAAACGTAAAAGGGCATGAAGAGACTTTTCCTGCGTTGGGTTAATCTGAGGCTGACCTATCCTAAGGTTACTCTCACGGGCTTTTCGGCATGAAGGTTCCCAAATCTTCGCAATCTACTCGTTTGAGCCCTTTCGATTGGAGTGGATTTGAGTGGTGCGTTTCCTGAGCCATCTCCGGGGAGCAGCCCCTTCGAGTCCAGTAATAAGCAACCGACGGGTTCGCCTCAGGAGGAGGTACAATCTCAACATACATTCACATTCATCGTCCTCACCGCATGCAAATGATTACTTTGAAGTAAAGAGAAACCCATTCAATCATTCATTCATTGGACAACAACACACATTTACACAACAATAACTAAAAGACGTCGAAATGTCGTACGCACATACACATTTATAAATTTTTAGAGGATAGGATAGCATCAAGATTTGAAACGCGGCTTAAGCCCTCTAATCTCCCCAGCAGAGTCGCCAGCTGTCGACGCCGGGAGGAATCGCTTACGCGGGGGTTGTAACCCTTTCCAATTTTAGCCTTTTCATTAGATGATTTTTTTTGGAAAAGGTCGGCATTAATGTCGACGGGGTTTTTTAAAGATTGTTTTTATGATGAGCCAATTTAACCAGAGTCGCCAGTTGGTATATTTGAAATGGATGTACCAACTCATCCGAGTTTTCATTTTTATAAATCGCTGGCTCATATGTGACTCCGAATTAATTGGTCTGCGAATCGAGATTCATAGAGTTCGGGGGCTTGCTTAAGTGAGGGGAAGGTGTTAGGCACCCCTCGACTTCCGTGAAGCACGGTTACCGCAATCTTGATGCTTTCATATCCTTTAATTCATGAAATGTGTGTGTGCGCGTATGTGTGTGTGCCTATGTAAATGTTATGGTGAGTTTGCATAAAAGAATCATTTGGATTTTTAGGGAAAATTGTGTTTTTCTTTTGAGAATGCCTTAGAATGTCCCTCGGCTTAAACGAGAAAGCTTTATGAAAAAGGATTGATTTTATTTGGCAAAAACTATGAGATTTTCCTTAGGTGTCGTTTTGGCAAAACAAGAGTTTTAAACCTTCGTAAAAATAGGAATCGAAATCTATACGTTGCTTTCATAAAATGATGGGCAACTTCTAGGATATCTTTCACCCTACGCACCAAGATTTAATAAAACGTTGTTTTATTTTTATAAAACCATTTTTGTGACGTTTGAAAACGACTTTCTTTAGCCTTCTCGTTTAATAGAAACCGACATTCATTAACACCTCCAATTTTTTAGCTACGTGATGCTAACCTCCTAGTTTGCTTGATTTTAAGGAAAAACCTTCCTCGTTTAATCTTTGAAATCATTTTTTCGTGTTCCGAAATCCAATCAAGCATAACACGCGTCGGGGCTATTCATGGGCATGTAAGCCATCCAAATAACCCCAACGCCCACAATCACATACTTCTTTATTACGGGGCCTTAAACCCGATTCTCGCCTTGGCGTCGTTTTAAGGCCCGACGATTACATATTTACAATGACGGATACATCCACCCGATTACATACATTCAAAAATGTCCATCATCGGATTTGGACCACGGGGTCGCGTTCCTAGGCTCACATCCGAACTTATTGCACAAACAACCAAATGGATATAACGAAAATAAACAATAACGGGATGCCTAACACTCTAGGATGTCTTACAATGACGATCGAAATACACTATGAATGATACCGTACCATAATAGCTAAGATTTGCACCAAACGGATATCATCGGGCTATTAGGGGGAATTTCATTCCGATGAGACCCTCACTAATAGTCCCTAACCCATGGCTTCACAATAACATATAAAAAAACTACATTTAAGTTAATTCGGATGACCAAAAGATTAACAAAATGATATAACAAAATGCTAAGAACAAAGGGTTTTTCACCTTGCAATTAATCCCCACAATATGTATGAATTCGTGTATTGAGTAGAGTAGAGAATATGGAATATAATCTCACAAATTTGGTACAATTCCTCACTCTTTTTCACTCTTTTTCTCTCCTAATTGCTCTTGTTTTGCTGCTGTTTTTTGTTCCTACCGAGCTGCTGCTGCTGCTGAATGCTTCTCCCCTCCTCTCTTTTTTTTTTTCCTGTATGCGAACTGGCCTAATAAAGCACTGCCAAGGGCAGCCGCAGATCTATCTGCGGCTGGCCGCAGATATATCTGCGGCTGGCCCTTGGTTCTCCCCCCAGCCGCGCTCGAGTCCCGTGCGCTTCGAGTCCCGTGCTGCCTCGAGTTCCGTCCTTGGCCGCGAATTGATCTGCGGCTAACTGTGCTGATTTTCTCGTTTTCCGTGCCTCGTCTCGATTTTCGTGTCGTACCGTTGGTTCCCGCTGACGGGTTTGCGCTCGGCAGTCCGGAACCCGTCGGGAAACGTGCCACGTCATCCGGGCAAGCACAGTGATCAGTAACTGACTCTCGACATTCGCCTGTTGTCGTGTCGGCTTCAATATCATCCCGTCGTGGTGATTTTGAGGGTTCGTCCTTATGTCCACCCTTTATTCTCGTGTGCCGGGTCAATTGACGATTTTGCCCTCCTGTCAGGGTTAGTATAGGAAATGCAAAAATCGGGTGTCTACAATGCATTCTCCCGAGTGACCCTTTCCATAATTTCCACATACCTGCTTTTTCTGCTGCATGCTCCCTTGCTGCATTTCAGAATTGCTACCCCCACTGCTCCATTGACGCTTCCTGTTGTTACTGCCACCACTGCTAACATTCGCATTTCCTCCTTCTACCTTCTTCTTGTTCTTCTCCCGATTATATTTTGAAACCGCTTCACTCCCACCTTCAGCAATGAGAGCTTTCTCCAGCAAGGTTGAGAACAACGTAATTTATAAAACTGCTACCTTGCTGTAGATCCACGGCTTTAACCCATTCTCGAACCTTCTTGCCTTCCTCACCTCAGTGTCCACCTGATGCTGGGCGAATCTAGCCAATTCATTGAATTTTGCAGCGTACTCTGACACTGACAAGTTTTCATGCTTCAGCTCTAAAAACTTGATCTCCATTTTCGCCTGCGTACTCTCAGGGAAGTAATTCTCGAAAAACAACGTCTTGAATGCTTCCCACGCCACGACTCCAGTTCCAGCTTTGCTCTAATTGGCTTCCCACCAAAAGTTAGCCTCACCTTTCATTAAGTAAGTAGCAAAAACTGTCTTCTGCTCCTCGGCGACTCTAGCGATGACAAAGGCCTTTTCAATCTCCTTTATCCATGACTGGGCCTCTATCGGGTCCGCTGTTCCCCTAAACTCCGGCGGCCCTACTGCCTTGAAGTCTTTAAAATTAGCTAAGTGGTTGCCCGCCTGGTTTCCTGCGGTAGTTACTTGATTCCGTAGAGCTTCTGCCATCATGTTCATAAAGTATTGCATTGGGTTCGGTTGATCTCCCTCTGCGTTGTTAACCGACTCTTCGATCCCTTGGTTCCGCAAGATTCGTCTGGGCGGCATTATCTGATTAAACAAAGTCCTAACACGTTACTCGGGTTTTAGTAACATATAAGTATTTAGCATGCAATACAATATTGTACTCGAACAATCGCATGACCAACGTGTGGGAGCTCTAGATCACCTAACCTCGGGAATTCTGCTTTTACCCGATTAGTGATTTAAGTTGCCAAAATACTGATTCAGTTTTACTGAATTAACATAACCATTGAATTGACGGTTTACCAAGTAAAATTCTCAAACACATACCATAATAATGCATTTATATTTATATACCAACTTTAGTGTTTTACACGTTCATCACAGGTATATTGCTATAAATGCTACCATACCATTTAATATAACAAAAGATGGGATTCACTAAGCCATTCCTTTCTACCTACATAAATGGAAGTACATCCTACATACGAACTACCTCGCACGAGCTGAGGTTAATACAAACTCTAGTAAATCAAAAGTAATACCAACATCACTGCTCAAGGCATAACTGCCCACCTCCAACTATCCTCTAAGGATCACAAGGTGAAGACAACTCAACGCTTGCTCTCGCTACTGGAGGGCAGCTCCATCCATTTAGCGTCGAACTGCATAAAGGCGATGTCTAAGGCTCGCTCTAAATCATATATCTTCACATCTTTAGCTTTCACCTCATCCCTCAACTGTCGTAACTGTAGCTCTCTCTGCTGCAGCCTCCCTCGCAACTCGGCTAACTCAGCCTAGGCCTAGTAAGCAGCGTTCTTGTACTGCTGTTCAGAAATCTGGAAGATGTGGTTTTGCGCCTCTATTTGTTCAGCCTTAACCTCTAGCTCGACGTTCCTCACCAGCAGATCTCCTATCACCTCAGGCTCTATGGGTTCCTGGTTCACTGAACAACTATCTTGACTCTCGTCCGACATCCTACAAACACCACACAATAATCAACATCAGTACCACAATAAAAATATATTCATTGATAAAATGAAATAATATTTTATTCGGTACAACTAGAACTCGATGAATCTCCTCAATCCATCACCTACATACTCTATATGAGTTTTCTACTAAGGTTATAACCTAGGTTTCTCATTCCTAACGTTTATAACCTACAACTCTGATACCAACCTGTGACACCCCCAAATCCGGGTTTCCTAACCTCGAATTCGGTGTTCACGATTCTCAACAACAAACATACTTTCTAACTAAATGCGGAATAATAATCATACAAAGTCTATCGAAATAATAATAAAGTCTTACAACATGGTCCCAAGGTTCTTTAACATTAACTTAGAAACATACCCTTAATACATTAAGAGTTCACATAACCAAGTAACATTTTCAGATAACTAATACATAAGCCCTATCAAGCAGCTATTCTTGCACATTCCCTTTTCCTTTGTCCCCTTTTGACGTTTATGCCTTAGCTGAAATAAAGATCATGATATAGCAAGGGTAAGCAACTAGTTTGCTTAGCAAGTTTATACACAAGGGAGATATATCATGATTAGAAGGAAGTTTCGCTTTCAATGTTCAACAACAGTATAAGAGTGTGAAGAAACATGAATTAATAATCAACAGTTGAATATTCGAATACTTGAATGACAGTTACTGAGTGGTTGAAAATAACCATAGACATTTGCCAAGGTTCTCAGCATTTAAACTGGACCTCTTAATATGTTTTGGTAATCAAGGGGATTAGCCTTTCATACCCCGTGATTTATGCATAAACACTTAATAAACCAGCATTGATATCATGCCTTAATCAAATTTATCCTTTTCTCAGCCAAGAGTTCTTACTATAGCAATTAATAAGAACAACCTTTAAAATACATTTGATTTCACAAATTTAGACATGCTTGATCTAGATGATACAAATAGCATAGATCTATCTCATAAACAATTCATGCTTGAAAGAACTTTAATCTAATTCACAATTCAATAACAATAGAATAGGAATTCAATTGCACAAGGTGCGAATCTCAATAACCAGTATAGATGTGAATAATCAACAATAATTATTCACTAACATGCTTCAAAAATCATAACTCGAGTTTGAGTTAGGGAACTTGCCTGTCTGCTCAGCTACAAATAATTCTAGCTTTAACTAATTGGCCTTGAAGAACCTAACATTGATAATGTTGATCTATCAATTAGTACTGCGTAGTTGTATATCGACACGCTTACTTATGCTATTTATTTAACAATTAAGCAAATCACATAGCACACATAAACTATCGTAAATCCTATAAGACACTTAATTGATCCTTAGGTTGATGGTTTAATTAATTAACAATGTTTCCCTTAAGTGATAATCACTTATTAACCTCTAAGCAATTTATTATAATTGTTAAATTAATTAACATTACTCTTCCTTAAGTAATATTCATTTATTAAACCCTTAAATAATTTATTATGATTGTTTAATTAATGGGTTATTAAACTCTCTCTATTTTATTAACTTTATCTTCATTAAATTACTATTAAATAGTAATTAATTAATTATCTTTAGTTATTAATAATAGTAATTAATAACTAATTACAGTTACTTATTATTTAATTATTAATCGAATTATAAATTTTAATTGTCTTTAATTATTTAAGATTTAAATAATAATTAGTTAGGTTTATTTATTATTTAAAGTTAATCAAATAATAAATAATTAATTAGTGAGTAATAATTATCTTTAGTTATTATTTAATAATAAATAATAACTAATTAAGTTTATTTATTATTTAATATTAATCAAATAATAAATAATTAACAAGTAAATAGGAATTATCTTTAGTTATTATTTAATACTAAGTAATAACTAATTAGGTTTATTTATTGTTTAAAGTTAACCAAATAGTAATTAATTAGTAACTAAAAAGTATCATTAGTTATTATTTAATAATAAATAATAACTAATTAAGTTTATTTATTATTTAAAGTTAATCAAATAATAAATAATTAATAAGTATGAATTATCTTTAGTTATTATTTAATAATAAATAATAACTAATTAGGTTTATTTATTATTTAAAGTAAATCAAATAATAAATAATTAATTTAAAATAAATCTTATTTATCCCTAATCATTGTTTAATAATAAATAAACAATAATTAATTTATTAAATCTGGATAATATAATATTAAGTGCTCAAAACTTAATTTTTTTGTGCATTTACTAATTTTACAAAATTTAATAATATCGTTTAAAGTATTTAAATTAATTAAATTAAATCTGGATGGCAATATGGTAATTATCGCGAAATCCAGACGGAGGGGCAAAACCGTAATTTTCCCGCCGGATCGCCCGCCCGCGCATTGCACGTGAGCCTTCCCCGCCTGGCCAAAACGACGCCGTTTGGCGCTAGGGTCACAGCAGACTGGCGCGCCATGCGCGTTCAGTCCATTCTTCCGCCTAGGCGCGCGCCATGCGCGGCCGGTCTTTGCCCAGTTCATGCAGGAGCCTTCCAGGGAAATTGCTAACACACTCAATTAATTCTAATACCATCAAGCAAGCCTAAACCTCCAAAATAAATTCCAAAAAAAATCCCCATGACTAAGAAAAATATTTCTAATATTAAAACAAAATATTTATGATTTAACTCAATATTTTTCATCAATAAATTTTGTACTCCAATAAATAATATTACTCCCATGTTTTAGCATACAAAACCCACCAAAACATGTTACAAAAATTCTAAACTTATATATGGTATCAATAAGGCATACAAGACCAAGATCTCTACTTATATAGCTTTTAACCCACATTTGATAAACATATTTTTGCAATAATATAGATCTAGCAAAATAAAACTTAGATCTACCAAAATAAAACATAGATCTATACACACTTCATTCCTTCCATAAGCATCAACAACAAACATAAAAATGTAATCCCAACACAACAACTAGGGTTTGAAGAAATGAAGATCCATACCTAAATTTTGAACACCACCTCCTCTTTAATTTTCCTCTCAAATATTTCTCACAAGTGTTTAAGCTCCACCCGAGAATGGGTTTCTTCCTTAGCTCTCTCTCAAGCTCACAAACTCTCTATACTTGGTGAATAATAGATGAACCAACCCCTACTAGCATTGGTGAGGGGTCCTATTTATAGGAAAGTAGAGACCATGGGCAAAATAGTCATTAATCATGACTAGGCAAGGGCAATTTGATCAATTCATCAATAATAGGAAGCTTCCTAGCAACTTCCTCAAGGGTATTTTAATCATTACGCAACTTCTTTTAAGGTTAAAATAGTCTTTTCGCAAAATCTTAATTATCCATTAGTTATTAACCATTCTTCACTGGTTATTAGACCTTGGTTATTATCTTGTCATAATTACATTGTTTAAACACAATGGTTATTATCCCGCCATAATTACATTGGTTATTAACCACTTGGATATACAATGGTTATTGCCCCTTCATAATTACCTTGGTTATTAACCACTTTTGGCCATTTTAGCCATTACACACCAATTCCTACACTTGACTCACATATGGTTATTTCTTAACCATAGTTATATCATACCTGCCAACACAAGTATAGACACATCTTATACATCTCCCACCAATTAACCCAAGTTGGTTTAAATAGAACACAACGTTAACTCATTAAATTAAATTAGATTTAATTAATAAGGACGTTCAAAATTCACGGGCATTACATGTGAAATATATACATAGATTCAGAATGAATGCGTTACTAGTTAATAATTGTAACGATTGCGAGTCGTGGATAGCTTGGTAAATTCGAGCTTATTGATATTATTGAATAAAATAGACTTTTATTAATAATATTATGCGTTAAGTGTTTAAAGGTTACATTATGACTTAGATTATGTGTAGGCGATAATTAGTAAGTATGAAAGTGTTCGTCTAAGCTAATTTGGCGGTTTCGAGAAATATCGCTAGAGTAATATTTATTGGATTAAATAAATAGTTGATGGATAATAATATTAAACGAGTTATTCGTTGTAAAGACGCTAACCCGAATTATGGGCGAGATATATGTGTGATGATGTATATGATTATAGGGAGTTAATCGTGAAGAGCAGCGATCGCGAATCGTGAATACCCTTGTAATTTGGGTTTATTAATATTATTAAATGGATTAAATATTATTTTTATGTGATGTCCTTTAAGGTTATTTTATAACCCGGATGATGTGAATGTATGAATTTTTATACGTTGTTGAACCGTAGGAGTGAATAATTAATTTCGCGAAGAATCGCAAAATCACTATTTACGGGCACGTTTTCTAAGGCACTATTCATGCCCAAATATTTTTACGCCTTTTTCGATTTCTATTAATTTTGTTAAGACGTGTACGCGAAGGAATAATTTTTGCAAGTGTCAGAAATTTTATTTGAGCTGATACGTGATTTTATCCGTATCCAAAATGTATTAGATGGGTGTTCCGAATATATGGATAAATCCCATAATAATTATTTTTACGCGTCCTAATATTTATGGGATAACCCATTTTAATTTTGGGTAGAGTTATTTACCAAATTGGGTATAAATGTGGGAGTATTCGAGTATGAAAAATACCAATTGGGTGTATTATTTGTGTTTGTTATTCCAAGAGGGAACTAACTCCCCCATTTTAGACCAATCAAAAGAGATAGAGGAGAGAGGAGCTGGCAAAATGCCTTGAGCCCTCAACTCCCTCATTTCCCTCCACTTCTCCCAAATCATTCATTCTCTCCTCCCATTACATACCTTGTTGCTGCAGATGGAAGATAGAGAGAGAGAGAGAGAATTCCTGCAGAAGCAAGGAAGTAGAAGAAGAAGAAAAAAAGGAAGAGAAGAAGAAGAGAGTGCGGATGGAAGAGAAGAAGAAGAGGAAGAGCTTCAAGAAACTCTAATAAACCCTAGCTAGCTTCTCTATCATCTATAAGAGATTTATAGAGGTAACATCTCATTAAATCCATTTCGTTAGAGTTTTGTAAAAGATTTTCCAAAGTTTTTGGTTTTTAGAGCTTGTAAGCTCGTGGATGATTTTTCTTGCGATTTTTGTTGTTGTTGTTCATTAGAGTTGCTTAATAATGTTTCCAAGAGACCTTGTAAGTCATTAATAACATTAAAGTGGAACAAAAACAAAGAAAAATCCGAACCCATGCTTAAAGTATGAAGAACATGAAGAACTTGGACTTTTGGACGATTTAGAGGACTTGTAGCTATGATTTTGTGTTTGTATAATTTGTTTGTTGTTATGATATTGTACTTCCATGGGTTATGAGTTTAACCCGGTTGGAATGGAGTAAAAAGAAGTTAAAACAAAGAACACCAAGAACACGAAAATATAGCATGAGTTGATACTTTAGCCTAAGATTTGGCCATGTTAATGTTGATGGATAGCTATGAATTTTTGATATGTTGTAGCTCTATGTATTGGGAGTCCATAGAGTCTGGAACGGACCAATTTGAACTTGTATAGAAGAAGTTATGGAGGTTGGAGTGAAGAAAGGTCGGATTGCACGAAGGAGGCAAATCTGCAAATTCTGGGCATTGGCGCAACCTCCGTGATTTCACGGAGGCCTTGTTGAGCTCGCTGGTCACTGATACAGCCTCCGTGGTTTTCATGGAGGCCTTTCTGCCCTTGTGGCACAGCCTCCGTGATTCTCATGGAGGCCGCGCCGACTGCCTGAATCCAAAGTTTTTAAGCATGAACACCTCTTAGTAAAATGACCATAACTTTCCCATACGAACTTGGATTAGGGAGATTCAAGATAATTCGGAAAGCTTAGAGATAGACCTACAACTTTAATTAATTAGAATTGAAATTTAATACTTGGACCAATTCTAAAATTGACCATCTTTAGAACTATTGTGCGATTAGAGACAATCGGAGGGCGTTGGACATGCACGGGTGCAATGTGTAATGTTTTTGACGCTATGTTATGATGTTCTAAGTTCTAAAACATGATTATTATGATTTATAATGATACTTAATATTAACCATTGGGTATTAGACAAATTCGAATGGGCGTGCCAAGCGTATGCAATCGCGTATCACTTGGGCGTTCGATTAGACAAGTGTGGCGTACAGACGTGCAAACGTCGTAACGCCGTAAAAAAAGTGTGTATAACCTTGTTTAATATTTTGTGTCTAATAATAATGAAACATGATATAGTGTTATGACCCAATCCATGAGCATGCTAAGTACATGCAAACGAGGCGAATTAGGCGTGTGAAGTGTAAACGTCGAAACGCCGCGTAAAGTGTTAAAGAACTTAAATAGTGTTTCGATTCAAATAAAATGAACATTATAAGATATGGAGTGGAATTATAATATAAACCATTATATGAAGCCTTTTTAGTGGTTAATTGGTATTTTATTGATAAATAAATTGTGTAGGATATTTGAAGGACGAGCCATCATAATTTGGCAAGGAACGCTTAAAGGCAAGTTCTTTCAGTAACTTGTTGACTTGTTTAAATGTATTGATGTACATGACTTGATTACTAAATTTTTCACTATTATGTGGATTATATGCGAGCATGATTTAAGTGTGCACAATGTGCAATTATGTGACTATATTGTTCTATGTGGAACTTGAATTATTGTAAATATACAATGTGAGATGCATGAGGTATGTTGTGAGATATATAGATGAATTGCATAAGATTTATAATGCATGAGTAAGATGCATAGTATGAGAATCATGATGCATGAATAAAATGTAAACTTGTATGTTATGTGAAGAATGAAATATGAAAACTGTTAGTTCTTGCTGAGCCGTCGCGCTCATTCTTGTAAAAATAAAACTTTTGCAGATTTATGGTGCAATGCAATTATCTTGATATCATGACGATAAGGATTAGAGGCGCATGGAAACAGGAAGGTTGCTAAATATTCCTTTATTATAATTTATTTAGTTGTGGTGACGGTATACGATGTACGTGAATTTGACTATGTAAATCTTGAGTTAAAGATGAAGGTTATCGTTTATAATAGTTAAGACGTGACTATGTTAGTTACTTGTTTTAGTAAACTACAAGAATGATGATGATGTACGAAGGACATTTTTATAACAAATGTATAGTTTTTGAATAACATTGTATATATTCAGGGATTGAATAAAGTTAGAATCTGAACCTTGCGTTCACATAGGAGATTTTATAAATGATCATGGTATTTATTCGACCCTGATCATAAGTGTTTTGAGTTAAATGTCACGAAACCTGAGATTGAGAAGAGTTTGAGGTAATAACTGTTAAGGCTTATATTGATGTGGACTGTTATATATACAGTAGGAGTAGTATTAAATTGGTAATGATTATTAAATGATGTTTTATTTAAGGTCTTCGAGCCTGGGATTAGATGAGGATATGTTGTTATATTATTGTAATTACATATTTGTAGTAAGCCCATGTTGCATGGGTTGTACCAACCTGAGTTTCGGGGGCGTTATAAACTGCCTCAGAAGAACAGATTGATACTTTTAAAAAGTGGTAAGATGATGTTATGGTGGCTCAATGCATCATGCTCACATCCATGAGTAACGAGTTATAGCGTCAACATGAGAAAATGGATGCACCTACTATATTTCTTCACCTTCAAGAGTTGTATGGTGAGCAAAGTAGGTCTGCTAGATATGAGATATCTAAGGAGCTCTTCTGATCTAGAATGACCGATGGCCCTACAATACAGGCACATGTCCTCAAAATGATCAATTTGATTGAACAATTAGGACAACTGGGTTTTGTAATGGATGGAGAGTTGAGCCAAGATTTGATCTTGCAGTCACTCCTAGACGCCAACTCACAATTTGTTGTGAATTTTCACATAAAAAAGCTTGATGTCAGCTTGCCTGAACTGCTTAACATGTTAAAAACCGCAGAGAGTCACTTTCCATCCAAGAAAGACCAAGTCTTGCTGGTAGGTGAACCTTCCAAGAAAAGGAAGTGGCCCAAAGGATCTTCTGCAAAGAAGAAAAATTCTAAGAAGGCAAAAGGAAAGGCAACTGATAAAGGTAATAAGAATAAAACTAATGCGGATAGCAAAGGAGTTTGCTTCCATTACAATAAGCCTGGACATTAGAAAAGAAACTGCAAGGATTACCTTGCAGAGACAAAGCAGAAAAAGCTTGTTGAAGCTTCAGCTACAGATACAGGTTTGTTAATGATTGAAATAAATCTTTCTGTAAGTCAAAGTTCTACTTAGGTATTAGATACCGGTTGTGGTTCTCAAATATGCAATTCTTTGCAGGGAATAAGCAGAAGTAGAAAGTCAAACAAAGGAGAAGTAACTCTACGAGTGGAAAATAGAGCAAAGGTTGATACATTAGCTGTGGGGACTTATTGTTTAGCATTGCCTACGGGAAAGTCAATCAATTTAATAAATTGTTATTATGTACCAGTTCTTATTAGAAACATTATTTCCATTTCTATGTTGGACAAGGAAGGTTTTAATATTATATTTAAGAACAATAGATGTTCTATTTATAATGATAATGTTTTGTATGGAACTGGTAGATTAATTGATGGACTTTATTTACTTGACTTACATGAAAATATTTTTCAAATTGAACAAACTTGTAAAAGAAAAAGAGATGATATGAATCATACTTTCATATGGCACTGTAGACTCGGTCACATCAATGAAATAAGACTGAACAAGTTGCATAAAGATGGGTTTTTAGAACCATTTGATTTTGAATTATATTCAACTTGTAAATCTTGTCTCATGGGAAAAATGAATAAATCTCCATTTAGTGGACATGGAGAGAGAGTTGCAGGGTTGTTAGAGTTGGTACACATAAATGTATGTGGACCTATGACAACAAATGCTAGAGGAGAATATTCGTATTTCATTACATTCACTGATGATCATTCGAGATTTGGATATGTGTATTTAATGAAATACAAATCTGAATCGTTTGAAAAGTTTAAAGAATTCAGAAGTGAAGTAGAGAAACAGACTGGCAAAAGTATTAAGATTCTTCGATCAGATCGAGGAGGAGAATACTTGAGCAATGAGTTTTTTAATCATCTCAAAGAAATTGATATTCTCTCACAATGGACGCCTCCTGGTACGCCACAGTTAAACGGTGTATCTGAAAGGAGAAATCGTACTTTGTTAGACATGGTACGGTCCATGATGAGTTTTACCGATCTTCCAATATCCTTCTGGGGTTATGCCCTAGAAACGGCTGCATATCTACTAAACAAGATCCCCTCAAAGTCCATCCCCAAGACTCCATATGAGATGTGGATAGGGAGGAAACCTAGTCTTAAACATCTTAAGATTTGGGGTTGTACAGCTTATGTAAAGAAGTTATAAAGTGACAAACTTGAGACAAGATCTGATAAGTGTAGATTTGTGGGGTATCCTAAAGAAAGTTTAGGATACTATTTCTATAATCCTACTGAGCAAAAGGTGTTTGTTGCCAAACATGCTACCTTCCTGGAAAAGGAGTTTACCTTGAAGGGGCTAGTGGGAGGAAAATAGATCTTGAAGAAATTCAAGAACCACAAATCACTACAGATCAAGTGGATGAACCTGTTCAAGTAGATATAACTTCTGTACCATAATTGAATCATAAATCTGGAAGAGTGCCGAAAATACCTAAAAGGTATACACTCATCATAGAAGATGATGATGAGGTATACATCATAACTGATGATGATCCAGTAACATATGATGAGGCTATGAGTAGTAAACACTCTGAGAAATGGCAAATAGCCATGAAATCCGAAATGGACTCCATGTATGAAAACCAAGTATGGATTTTGGTTACTCCACCTGAAGGCATGTGCCTATAGGGTGTAAATGGGTCTTTAAGAAGAAGACTGGAGTTGATGGCAAGGTGGAGACCTATAAGGCCAGACTAGTTGCAAAAGGTTTCAAACAAAGACAAGGAGTTGACTATGATGAAACCTTCTCACCAGTAGCCATGCTCAAGTCTATCCGGATTTTGCTTGCGATTGCAGCTTACTATGACTACGAAATCTGGCAAATGGACGTGAAAACGACCTTCCTCAATGGGAAACTAGATGAGGATGTATATATGATACAACCAGAGGGTTTTGTTTCAAAAGATGGAACAAATTTAGTATGTAAGTTACAAAGATCCATTTATGGATTGAAGCAAGCTTCTCGAAGTTGGAACATCCGTTTTGATGAGACAATCAAAGAGTTTGATTTTATCAAAAATAAGGATGAACCATGTGTGTACAAGAAGGTTAGTGGGAGTGCTGTGACATTCCTAGTATTATATGTTGATGATATATTACTTATAGGGAATGACATACCGATGCTTCAATCAGTTAAAATTTGGTTATCTAAACACTTCTCTATGAAGGACTTGGGAGAAGCATCCTACATATTGGGGATAAAGATCTATAGAGATAGATCAAAGAGGATGCTCGGCTTAACCCAAGGTACATACATTGATTCGATGCTAAAGAGGTTTAGCATGCAGGACTTCAAGAGAGGACTCATACCGATAAGTCACAGAGTAAATCTCTCTAAGAAATTGTCCCCAAAGACACCTGAAGAGAAAGATCGCATGAATCAGATTCCTGATGCTTCGGCAATAGGATCAATCATGTATGGAATGATATGCACTAGACCTGATGTTGCTTATGCACTAAGTGTAATAAGTAGAAATCAGTCTAATCCTGGAGAAGAACACTGGAAAGCTGTGAAAAACATCTTAAAGTACTTAAGAAGAGCTAAAGATGTGTTTCTAGTGTATAGTGGGTCTGATTTGAAACTAGAGGGCTATACAGACTCAAGTTTTCAGACTGACCAAGATGACAGCAAATTCGTTTCAGGGTATGTATTTACCTTGAACGGTGGAGCAGTGAGTTGGAAAAGTTCTAAGCAGTAAACAGTTGTTGACTCAGTGACAAAAGCATAGTATATAGCTGCAAAGGAAGTTGTTTGGATGAAAAAGTTCATTTCAGAACTTGGGGTGATTCCTAGCATTCAAGGACCAGTTCCAGTTCATTGTGACAACACTGGAGCTGTTGCACAAGCTAAAGAACTCAGGTCTCATCAGAGATCCAAACATGTATTGCGGAGATTTTATTTAATTAGAGAAATTATTGAAAGGGGTGATGTCACATTAGAAAGAGTGGACTCCCAAAACAATATTGCAGATCCATTTACTAAAGCATTATCGCAAGATCAATTCAATCGCCATTTCGATAAAATGGGTATTAGATATCAAGGTGATTGACTTTAGTGCAAGTGGGAGATTGAAAGTGATATGCCCTCGAGCCAATTACATTTGATCTAATAAGCATTTACTTTGTAATCTTATTCAAATATTAATAATAGTATAAAAGGCATATTTTATCTATGTTAATTGATTGAATTAATAAATGTGATAAACCCATAGTTTTAGAGCAATGCTTTTAGAATCATGATGAGATCATGCTAATGAGATCTAAATTCAAGAAAGCTCAAAACTAAAATGTTCCTAATCGATGGATCACTAATAAAGGGATTACTGATTCCGGATAGATTAGTACATACTATGCTTAATCTGTTGAAGATAATGATTGATCTCATAATCATTTGTGTGAAGACACTAAAGCTAGTATGTAGGTGCTTATTAGAGAATAAGTTCGCTGAACGTGACTCACTTAATGAACCCTAATGGAGTTTTATTCACATGTCAATAGGAAGTTTTTAAAGTGATAGTAGTACACGTGATCCTTGGACTTGAGATCATCATAGTACCTTGTGTGTGCAGAGTTATACTTTGTCATATTCCTTAATAACTTAGTGTATGTTATAGGATATGTACGGGTATAATAAAGTATATACGGAGGTAGGTGAATGACCGACAAATGATCTACCACTTCTGATAAAGAGAGAGAATGTCCTATACGATTTAACAAATGGCAGCTCAGAAATCCCTAGCCAGGGTTGAATGAAAATTAGAAAGGAGTTTCTAATTTACATTAATCAGAGTTGTGCATTCTTAAATCGAAATGCATATGATTAAATAAAATAAGACTTGTCAGTAAATCCATGTCTTATATTTAATCAGGACATTGTGATTAGGTTCTATGTGATTAAACGTTGATTTCATATTATACGGGTAGTCATGATACATTATCGTAAGGTGTCACTCATGATGTAGAATAAATTTTATTTATTTATATATGAATTAAAGGAGTTTAATTCATTATAAATAATATTAGAATGGTTCTAATTTATTTATTCTACTACCGGCACAATATTGAACCTAAAGGGTCACACCGCAAAAGAATAATATTATATTGGGAGCAATTGGCTTAATGATAATAAATTAAGTATTTAATTTATTAGTTGAATAAATTGAAATGCTTAATATTTATAATGATATATTTGTAGAAATATTGAATCATAAATTCATGAGAGAAATCTTATTATTATTATTATTATCATTTAATTCTTAATTAGATTGAGAATTAAATTAAATGAAATGCAAATGTAGATTAAATGAAATGCAAATGTAGATTAAAGATTGGTCAAATACTGGTTTAATGTTGATTAAGCAAGTAACATGTGTTAGTTGCATACATGAATAACATATGGGTTAGGAGCAAAATGTATACTTACATTTTGTGCAAGTATTGTATACTTGCAGTATCCTAATAAGATTATTTTTTCCTAATTAACTTGGTTAATCAACTAGCCTCCATCTCATTCAAGAACACATCCAAGTTAGAGATCAATTTGTGTATGGGCACTAGATCAAGTTGTTGATAATAGATCATCTAAGTGTTCTTCAAGAATAGTTATTGTTGTTCTTGTTGTTCTTAAGAGTTAGGAATAAAAGAACTAATTGGATTAGTCATCCAAGATTTCTAGGAAATCAAATATTGTTCCTTGTATAATCATTCTTGGTGAATTACCTTTAGAGTGCTACATACACTTTGTAGCTTATGTTTGATCCTTGAATTTGGTGATATTGGAGAAGCTTGAGGAAATCAAAGAGTTGAATCTTCAAAGACATTGGAGGAACTTAAAGAAATTAAGGAATTGATTAGCGGTTCAAGATTTGAATCTTCAAAGGTATAATTTCTTGTTATTCTTCTATCAATTAATAGTTATGCATAAGGTGATTCATGGGAAGTTGCAGAAAATTTTTAATTTCATTTTTCGTTGTGTTTTACATTTTGATTGTATCTTTGATCGTGTTTCTGGAAACTAACATCACTTTCATCCAATCTCATTTTAATAACTCAATTGTCATCTGATAATCAATGGGTATAGGCTATCATCCATTGTAGTATCTTTTTATCCATTTAATACCTTAGTCTAAGCTTTAAACATGCATATGGTAACATAACATGAGTACAAAGAAAAAGAAAAATTTTTATTTCCTGTTCCACCGTCAGGGCGAGGCTACCGCCGGGGCGGTTGAGTTAGTTCATTTTAGGCGTCGAGGCGAGGACACCGCCGGGGTGACAAAATCAATTCATTTAGATCGCCGAGGCGAGGATGCTGCCGGGGCGACTATTCCTAGTGTAATTCCACCGCCAGGGCGGTGGACCCGAAACTTAGTTCCTGTAGTTCGCGAAGAACACAAAAAATGCCAAAGTTGGCCAAAGTTTTTCACAATTCACCAGTTTAATTACTACCCATTCATCATATGTGTAGACACCCAAATTTTGCACTTCGTATACTAACCTTGACAGGAGGGCAAATTCGTCAAATGGACCGGCCTGCGAGAGCAAAAAACAGGAAAAGTATAGACGCTCGACGCCACCATGACAATGTGCAACCGAAATCGACATGACATCAAGGCCATCCGAATTTGGCATTCCCGGAGGGTGTGGCACACCTCCCAATGATTCCCGGACTGTAAAATACGAGCCTGTCAGCGAAAACCAGCGTCACGGCACGAGAATCGAGGCATAGCACGAAAATTGAGAAAGTCAAGCCAGCCAGCCGCGGATTGATCTGCGGCTAAGTGGGTGCGCCAGCACGGGAACCAGGAAATCAGCACTATCAGCTGAGTGCGATGGGAAGTGGGCCAGCCAGCCGCAGATGGATCTGCGGCCAGCCGCAGATCAATCTGCGGCTGGCTCTGGCCAGCCTATTTCAGCCCAGTTTCGTGCAGCATACAGGAGGTTCAGCAGTTTGGCGGAAGAAGGAGAAAATCAGCAGCAGTTTTAGCTCGGAAATAGAAAGAAATAGCAAAAATTCTTGCAACAATTGAGAGAAAAAAGAGAGGAATTTCCTTTGTTGTTAGATTATATCAATACATCTCATATTTCATTCAATACACAAGTTTCTACACAATTTTGGTATCATTTGCAAGGTGAAAATCTCATTATTTTTGCAACTTCAATAATGTCATTTGGCTAAATTTAATTGTAATTTTCAAGAATATTGTTGAACAATCATGGATTAGGGATTATTGGTGAGGGTTCCATTGGAACAAAATCCTTCCTAACAATCCGATGATATCTAATTGGTGAAATTTCTAGCTTGTTTATGGATATATATTAGGCGTAGTTTAATTGATTATATTTTTAGGATGTGTTAGGCAATCTACGTTGTTATTATTGTAGTATTCATTTTGTGAGTGTGTAGTAATCGTGGTTGTGAGCCTAGGAAAGCGACCCCGTGGTTCAAATCCGATGATGGACGTTTTGGTGTATGTAATAGATTCAAGATGTTTGTTTTGTAACGTGTAACTGTCGGGCCTTAAAACGACGCTAAGGCGAGAATCGGGTTTAAGGCCCCGTATTAGTGGAATATGTGATTGTTGGCGTTCAGGGATATTTTGATGGCTCACATGCCCACGGATAGCCCCGACGCATGTTTATGCTTGATTAGATTTTGAGACGCCAAAAGAATTTCAAAAAGATTAAACGATAAAGATCTTTTCTAAAATCAAATCACAGTAGGATATTAGCATCACGAGGCTAAAAATTTGGAAATGCTAACGAAAGTCGATTCCTATCCTATGGGAAAGCTAAAAGAGGTTATTTTCAAATGTCACGAAAAATGGTTTTTATAAAAGAACGAAACGTTTTATTAAACCTTGATACATAGGGTGAAAGAGATCCTAGAAGTTGCCCGTCATGGTATTTACGAAAGCAACGTATAGATCTCGATTCCTATTTTGACGAAGGTTTAGAAAACTCTTGTTTTTGCCAAAACGACACCTAATGAAAAATCTCATAAGTCTTGACAATTAAAATCAAACCTTTTCTCATAAAGCTTTCTCGTGTATGCCGAAAAGACATTCCGAAGCATTCTCAAATTGAAGCACGGCTTTTCCTAAAAATCCAAATGATTCTTTCATACAAACTCACCATAACATTCACATAAGCACACACACACACACACACCTGCATGTATACATATTTCATGAATTAAAGGATAGGACAGCATCAAGATTGCGGTAACCGTGTTTCACGGAAGTCGGGAGGTGCCTAACACCTTCCCCTCACTTAAGCAAGCCCCCGAACTCTATGAATCTCGGTTCGCAGACCAATTAATTCGGAGTCACACATGAGCCATCGAATTATAAAAAACGAAAACTCGGATGAGTTTGTACATCCATTTCAAATATACCAACTGGCGACTCTGGTTAATTGGCTCATCATAAAAAACAATCTTTCAAAACCCCGCCGACCTCAATGCCGACCTTTTCCAAAAATCATCTAAACCAAAAGGCTAAAGATTGGAAAAGACAAAAAAGGACAAAGCGGATAAAACCGGCGTCGACAGCTGGCGACTCTGCTGGGGACTTTAGAGGGCTTAAGCCGCTTTCAAATCTTGATGCTTTCTTATTCTTTAAATTTATGAATATGTGTGGGTGTGCGATTTTGTGATCTTTTGTACGTTTTGTTGTGTGAATGTGTGTTTGTGTCCAGATAAGTGAATATCTGAATGGAATTGCTTTACTTTTAAAGTAATCATTTGCATACGGTGAGGACGATGAATGTGAATGTATGTTGAGAGAGTACCTCCTCCTGAGGCGAACCTGTCGGTTGCTTATTACTGGACTCGAAGGGGCTGCTCCCCGGAGATGGCTCAGGAAACGCACCACCCAAATCCGCTCCAATCGAAAGGGCTCAGACGAGTAGATTGCGAAGATTTGGGGACCTTCATGCCAAAAAGCCCGTGAGAGTAACCCTAGGATAGGTCAGCCTCAGATTAACCCTACGCAGGAAAAGTCTCTTCATGCCTTTTTACATTTCACGCATAAATGTCATGATATTCGCATCCCTTTTGCCAGGAGAAATTACTAACCTCTATGTTTTGCAGGGAATAGCTGGGGAGCTTAATAAAGCCATGTTTAGCATTTGTCATTGCATTAAAGGGCTACTAACTTTCTGTTTTGCAGGGAAAGATTAAAAAACCCCCAAAAACACAAAAATTACAGCTTTAGCATGCATCCGCATTTTTATTCCCCACAACTAAACTTCGAACCTTGGTTTCTGTAGGATTGCTCCTCAAACCCGTTCGCAGTCTAAAAAGGCCCAAAACTCCATATCTGAAATGGCTGATATTCCATCTACCAATTCCGGTGCCATATCTAGGGAGGAATTTGATGACTTTAAGAAGCAGATGTTAGAAATGGCCATAATGCTAAGAGAGCAGTTGATACTCAGGCAGGAACTACCTAAGGAGGATCCACCTAAGGGCGAGCCAGTCATCCCAAAGGCCATTCCCGTACCAAACAAAACAGTGATTACTATCCCGGAGGAGGGAGATGCAGATGACTTGCGGAAGAAAATGAGACAAATGGAAGAAACCATCCAATCTATGAAGGGCATAGGGTCCCTCGGCAGGGTTAACTATTCAGATTTATGTGTCTTCCCCGGAGCCAGATACCCGGAGAAATTTAAAATCCCAGAGTTTGAAAAATACAATGGAAAGGGGGACCCCTACACACACTTGAAAATATACATTGGAGAACTCGGGTCTTATGCCGAGGACGAGGGATTGAGAATGCAGCTGTTCCAGAAAAGCTTAACGGGTGAGGCAAGAATTTGGTATGCCCGCTTTGACAACGCCCGAATCCACAACTGGGAGGAATTGGCCCATACCTTTTTAACCCAATACAGCTTTCAGGCCCAGATGGCCCCTGACAGGTATCAAATGACAAAGGTTAAGAAACAACCTAGGGAATCCTTCCGGGAATATGCGCAACGATGGAGGGGCATGGCTGCACAGGTGAACCCCCCGATGAGCGAATCAGAGATGGTGATGACCTTTGTAGACATTCAAGAGGCACCGTATTACGAACGAGTCATCTCGGGGATTGGAAGACCCTTCGCTGAAATGATTAAACATGGAGAGATGGTAGACATGGGGTTGAAATCGGGTAAAATTCGGGATCTTACTGCTTTAGAAACTGCTGCCGAGCAAATACAGAATGGAAACTATGGCAGCAGTTCCCGGAGGATCCAAAAGAAGAAGGAGGAGGATGTATCCCTCATCCTACAGGGGTCATCCAGAAAAACAGAAAGCCATCTCCCGGTACAGGTGCAAAGGGTTGGGCCATCCCGACAGCCAAACTTCACCGATCAGAGGGCAGAGGGGCGAAGGAGATTTGAGGCCTCGCAAAATCGAGTATTCACCCCACTCGGGGAGCCTCTCGAGCGGATTTTGGCGGTATTGATGGCCCAAAAGAGGATAATCAATTTGGCTCCCCCAAGTGACCCGAAGGGAAGGAGATTTGACCCAAGCAAACGGTGCGCCTACCACTCGGGTTCCCCGGGTCATGATACACAAGATTGTTGGACATTGAAACATATAATTCAGAACATGATCGACAATGGGGAAATTATGGTGGAACAACCAGACTCCCTGAATGTTAAGGCAAATCCCCTGCCAAGATATGATGGAGGGGGAGTCAATGTGACGGAGGCAAGCGAGGCTGGGGGGCCCCCAAGGTTGAACTATGTGCAGAAAATTGAGGAAATGATCAACGTGATACATGATCATGGGAATGCACGGGGAACGCCCATCAGGTTGATAGGGGTAAGTACGAATAGCACGGAAGGACCGGTCAAGTTGATGGCTCCGAGGCCCATCATCCTTGCGGCAAGGCCGCAACTCCCTATCAGTAGTCTAAAGACTGTACCCTGGAATTATGGGGGAATACCAGAGGAAGCGGCCAGTTGTGCTTCCGTGACAACAAAGGGGAACCCCTTATATCTTCCCGGGCGAGTCCTTGAGAGCCAAAAGAGAAAAAATGAGGAGGTGTCCGAGGAAAAGGCCATAGAATTTTTGAAACGGATGGATCACCCAGAAACAAGAGGGATCCAGATTTTAAGTGAGGAGTCGAACCTAACATCAGTCATGGACTTGGTGTTGTCATCCAGTGAGCATTGCAAAACCCTGACGAAGGTTCTGGAGGAGGCATACGTGCCCAAAGAAATTAGTGAGGAGGGTTTTGGCCAGCTGGTGGGCCACCTAATGGAAAGCGATGCAATATCCTTTACGGATGAGGACATTCCCAACGAGGGAAGGGGACACCGGAAACCACTCCATATTGCGGTAATCTCCTCAGGATATGTCATGAATGGGGTGCTGATCGACGGGGGATCGGCATTAAATATATGCCCTCTCAGTACGCTAAAGAAAATGAACATCAGTTCCAAGCGCCTACGGGCCAGTCATGTGGTGGTCCGGGCTTTTGACGGGTCCCGGAGGGATACCATTGGAGAAATACAATTGTCGGTGGAGATAGGGCCCTGTACTTTCGACATCTCTTTCCAAGTTCTTGACATCGCGGCCAGCTACAACCTGCTGTTAGGGAGGCCATGGATACACATGGCCGGGGCAGTTCCCTCCACGCTCCACCAACAAATCAAGCTAATCATCGATGGGAATCTGGTCACAATCTCGGCCGAATGTGATGACCTTTCTCCTCCTAGAAGTGACCTGCCAGTGATCAATGTGGATGAGTCGGCAGCACCTGCCAGCTTTCAAGCACTGGAGATTAGCACTCCCCACTATAAGTGCCTGGGAGCTCCAACTGTGAAACCTAGGGTCTCTCCCGAGCTTACCTTTGTGGCAAAGGAAATGATAAAAATGAACTTCCAGCCTGGGCAGGGGTTAGGAAGGAGCAGTTAGGGAATCACCGAGCCCATCCACCTACCACAACAGATGGGCAAAGCAGGGTTGGGATACCATGAGGACGCAGCATGGAGACGCCGTCGGGGTGCGGCTCCGATTCGACTAGCTGGCAGTCCAGTGACCAAAGTCGACAATGAGCAGGGGATCAGCGAGCCTGTGATTGGGGCAGGGAATGAAGAGTTAACCCCCGCACGTAATGAGTCGGCCCGGAGGGAAAGTTTCCTGCAGGAGGTCGCAAAGGAGTTTGAAACCAAATGCTACATCCCCGAACAATCAACAAGCAGTGGGGAGGGGACGAATATTATCGCCCCACCCGGGGTCCAACAAGTTGTGCCTGTCATCGATTGGACAGGGCTGATCATTCCTGAAGAGAATAGGAGGGAGGACTCAGGCGACGTAGCCGTAATTATCGGGGAAGTGTCCGATGTAAAGCCCCCTTTCATCCAGCGCATTTCATCTGACCTGACTGTCGACAACTGGACCATGAAGCCAGTAATATCCAAAAAAGGATAAAAACCGACGTCAGGGTGGTGGACCCCAGAGGATGGGGGAATGAGGAAGTTTTATTTTTGTTGTTGTTTTATTTCTGCATAATTATGTCATTTCTTCGTGTTATTTTGAAAAAAGCGATCGTCGTGAAAAATGATTTATATATGACAAGTATTTTGTTTCATGTCAGGTGTACCAATTTGAGTAATCCTTGCCTAACAAATGGTCTCTCAAATTTGAATGATGATTATGATTTTGACATTGAGCTGGATTTCGATTTAATGGGCATTGAACAAGACGAGACAGATTACGACGACGCGCCTGATGAGATCAAAGGATGGGTCGAGGATAAACCCAAACCCAATTTGGACCAAACCGTCCCCATTGATATTGGAACCCCTGATAAGCCAAAAGAACTCAAGATAGGGACGGACCTTACCCCCAACCAAAAAGCTGAAATGACTGAGCTACTAAAGCAATATGAGGATGTCTTTGCCTGGTCTCATGAGGATATGATCGGATTATCCACCGACATCGTGGTACACCGATTACCCATCAAGGAGGGTTTCCGGCCTGTCAAACAAAAATTAAGAAAGTTGAAACCGGAGTGGAGCTTAAAAGTAAAAGAAGAAATCATCAAGCAGTTCAGGGCGGGAATCATTATGGTGTCCACTTACCCGGAATGGCTATCCAATGTAGTCCCAGTGGCTAAACCTGGAGGAAAGGTAAGGGTATGTGTAGAGTACAGAGATCTAAACAAGGCCAGTCTCAAGGATAACTTCCCGGTGCCTTTCATACACATCCTGGTGGATAACACAGCCCAGTACGAAATGTACTCTTTTGTGGATTGCTTCGCGGGGTATCATCAGATAATGGTGGCAGAGGAAGATCGGGAAAAGACCGCATTCATCACCCCTTGGGGCACTTTCTGCTATAGGCGATTGGCTTTTGGCCTCACAAACGCGGGGGCTACTTATCAGAGAGCCATGATGGCCTTGTTCCACGATATGATGCACCAGGAGATAGAAGTCTACGTGGATGACATTATTGTGAAATCGAAGGTGGAATACGATCATATAACCCATCTCAAAAAGCTATTCGATCGGCTCAGAAAGTATAATTTGAAACTCAATCCAGCCAAGTGTGCGTTCGGAGTGCAGTCGGGTAAGCTCTTGGGATTCCTGGTGAGTGATCGGGGCATTGAACTGGACCCAACAAAGATTAAGGCCATTGTGGATATGCCGGCACCTCACACAGAAAAGGAGATAAGAGGATTCCTCGGGAGGATAAACTTTATCAGCCGTTTTATATCCCACTTGACGACTACATGTGAGCCGATTTTTAAACTGTTAAGAAAAAGGGTGTCCCAAGAATGGAATGAGCAATGTCAGAAGGCATTTCAGACCATTAAAAAGCAATTGACTGAAGCACCAGTGCTGGTACCCCCGAGGGATGGGATCCCTCTGTTTATATATATATCGGTAAATGTCATCGCGATGGGATGTATGTTGGGACAGAAAAATGAGGCGGGTAAAGAGCAGGCCATCTATTACCTCAGCAAAAGATTTAGCCAATGTGAGCAGAATTACACTCCCATCGAGAAGACCTGTTGTGCTCTGGCCTGGGCTGCAGGGAGATTACAGCACTACCTCCATGGGCATACAACGTACTTGATATCAAGAATGGACCCCCTGAAATATATTTTTGAAAGGCCCATGCTGAATTGTCGATTATCAAGATGGCAGTTAATCTTACAGCAGTTTGACATGGTGTACGTGACCCAGAAGGCCATGAAAGGGCAGGGAATTGCAGATCAATTGGCGGAAACCCCATCAGGAGGGATGGAGCCGCTAGAAACCCCTTTGCCGGGCGAGGATATATTTTGGGTATCACACACCAAATGTGATGACGAAGGACAGTTCTGGAAGCTGTATTTTGATGGTGTCATGAATGCCGAGGGGGCAGGAGCCGGAGCAATCCTGGTCTCTATCACCGGCGAACAGTACCCTGTGGCCACTAAACTGCATTTCAGCAATTCAAACAACACCGCTGAATACGAGGGATGTATCTTGGGACTTCGCCTGGCCCGCGACATGGGAGTGAAAAGACTAGCGGTGTTTGGGGATTCGGAATTGGTAATCAAACAGGCAATCGGGGTGTACAACACTAAGGAGCTTCGGTTACTTCCATACCATCGTTATGTTACCCAGTTGATGCAAGAATTCGAAGATATCGCTTTTCGACATATTCCCCGGGGGCGGAATGATTTTGCAGATGCATTGGCAACCCTGGCTTCCTTAATCCATATAATCAAAAGGAAAGACATTCCACAGATCGAGATAGCCGTACAGAATGCCCCGGTATATGAGGAACATGTGGCAGTGTTATCAGACGAGGTGGTGTTGCCAAAGCAGCCCTGGTATCACGACATAAGGGAATATCTGAGAGATAGGTCCATTCCCGACCAGGCGAGTCGAACTGAGAGGATGAGAATTCAAAGGATGGCAATGAAATTTTACCTGAGTGGGGATTCACTCTATAAGAGGGATGCTGGGTTGGGACTGTTGCAGTGCATAGATGAAACACAGGCCCGAAAGATTATGAATGAAATACATGGTGGAGTGTGTGGGCCCCATATGAGCGGACCGATGCTTGCCAAAAAGATTTTGAGGACAGGGCATTATTGGTTGACGCTGAAGGCCGATTGCGAGGATCATGTCAAACGGTGTTATCAATGTCAGGCGCACGGTAATGTGATCCATACGCCTCCCAATGAACTGCAATGTATGACCTCCCCGTGGCCATTTTCAATGTGGGGAATGGATGTAATCGGACCAATAGAGCCCAAGGCAAGCAACGGGCACCGATTCATTTTCGTCATGATCGATTACTTCACCAAATGGGTAGAAGCAGCTTCTTTCCCCAAAGTAACTCAGGAGGTCATCGTCGGGTTCATCAGGAATAATGTCATTTGTCGATACGGGCAGCCTGAGGTTTTGGTCTCTGACAATGCCAAGAATTTAAACAACGCCCTCATGAGGGGATTGTGTGACCAGTTCCAGATCAAGCACCTCAATTCCGTCATTTACCGTCCTAAGATGAATGGGGCAGTGGAGGCTGCAAACAAAAACATCAAGAAAATCATGGCCAAAATGTCTGCTAATCATCGGGGATGGCCGGATTTGTTACCCCTCACCCTGCTGGCGTACCGGACGTCAACGCGTACGTCTACAGGGGCAACCCCTTACGCTTTGGTATATGGAATGGAGGTTGTTCTACCAGTTGAGGTTGAGATGGCATCCCTCAGAGTAATGATCGATGCTCAGATAAGTGAGGAGGATTGGATGCAAAATCGATACGACCAATTGGCCCTAATCGATGAAAGAAGGGTGGCTGCCGTTTGGCATGGTCAATTATATCAACAAAGGATCTCTCGATCGTATGACAAAAGGATGAGACCTCGGAAGTTCAAAGAAAATGATTTGGTGTTGAAGAGAGTCATGCCTTGTCAAGACGAAGCCAAGGGGAAGTTCGCCCCAAACTGGGAGGGGCCGTTTGTGATTAAGAAGGTGCTATCCGGAGGAGCCCTCATATTGCAAGAAATGGATGGTGAGGTATTTCCACAACCCCTCAATTCTGACTCGGTGAAGCGGTTCTATGCTTGAATCATCAGGTCCTTTTTTCTTGATAGCGAACTACGTAGGACCTGATCTCCCAACTTGTGGGGGTACGTAGGCAGCCATCATGGCACGATCCGATCCCTTAAAAAAATAATCCTTTCCCTAACCAAAACCAATTTTCGATAACCAGATAAAACCCTCCTACACCCTCAAAACCTTCCCGAACCCAGCTGCCCAACCAGCTTCATCCCAAGGACATAGCCCTGATCCAACCAAACAGTTATCCAAAAATCTGAGATTCAATCCGATGAAATCAAAAGGTGTGCGACGGTATCTGTCAAATCTCCATCAAGACTTGAGAAGAGAAGGAAAGCGAAATGTCAAAATCAGGATCAGCTGGATTAAATGGGGATCCAATGAAAGGCAATGAGACGACAAAAGGGAAAATGACTAAATTTAAATGCATGTCTATATATATAAGTCATTTTATTACAAGATTGCTTTTCGATAACTGATGGAACTAACATAGTCTATGCAGGAAATAAAATAACCTACAAATCTGAAACTAGCTGATGCAGGATGGTCAAGGTGGTGGATAAATCTGAAACATCAGCATCTCCTGCAATCTGCTGCCCCATCATATCAATACGATCCAGTAAAGCGGTGGCTCGACTGACGGTCCCAAAATGAGCATCTACAACTGCCCTGGTCTGGACTACAATGGTCTCTCTATCAGCAATGGCAGCATCTCTAGCCCGAATAGCATCATCTCTCTCGACAAAGGCGGCATCCCTCTCAGCCTCGGCAGTAATCAAGGCCAGGCGGAGTCGGGTATCTTCAATAACCCGACTTGGAGCAAAACCGACAGAGATGGAGTGGTATGTAGTATCATTTGGAGAAATCATCCCCAAGTCATCAGGGCCCCCAGACTGACTCAAACCAGCCGGATCCAAATCTCCGCGTAGCCACTGCACATAAGCAAATGTCTAGAGGTGGCAACCCTCACAATGTTCGGCGGAGATCCTACGAGGCCAAAGAGCATATACCTGCAGTAGATCTCTCTCTGTCTGGGATGATGTAGGGAATCGGTAGTCAGCCGCACCCGTGAAGGGGTGGAAATCCTGTGTCTGATCAAACTGCCCCAGGACCGCCAGGGGATGATAAGTCGTCACGCCCCTCAAACCAGCAATGGGAATGAAATCCAGGTCGAGCACATGAGTCAAGAAGCTCCTAAAGGAGCAATAACCCGAATAGATCAGGAGATGAAAAGGATCCTCGATAACCGACAGAAATGCTGTCCAGGAGGCCGCGTCAGTACAGCTCGCAGGACGAAATGAAAACTGCTTGGTTATGTCATGACTGAAGCAAAACCCCTGGCGACGGAAATGGCCGATGGGACTAAGGTGACTCATGAACCACACATACAACAAAGTCAAGCTCCCTCGGAATATTCTGCCCCGGAAGGACTGACAGTATGAGGCTGACATGTAAGTATCCGCCAATATCATGGGAAGAATGGTGTGATCCTCTTGAAGGGCCCTGACGGCCGCGACCACCCGCATGTCCAAATGATCAGGTCCCGCGGGCAAGTACAGAACTGAGAGGATACAGGCCATCAGAACGTCTACTCTTGAAGCGCCCCAGCGCTCCTCAGACATAGAAAAATCACCGAGGAAAAGACGAAAGCTGTCGGGTGAACCAAATCGGTCGATCAAGAACTGAAGGGGAACCATATGGTCTGATGTGATCACCGGTAACAAGACGGCCCTCCGCAAACTGGTAAAGGTCAAGAACTGACGGCGCATGGAACCAGCCATGACCCTGGCACAAGGTCTATCCAAAGGCAAGCCTGTGAAGCGAGCATACTCCTCGAGGGTGGGGGTCAGCTCTACTGTCCCTAATCTGAACACTTGACGAGCGGGGGCCCAATATCTCAAAATACCATCCACGAAGCCCGCTGGCACCTGAAAGGTTAATAAGGACCGAGAGTGTCCCAAAAGACCATCTGCAATGACCCTGTCGGCCGGCAATAAACTGTCTAACCAACGGAGGAGGCTGCCAACCAACCCTGTAGGAGGCATGGAATCCAAGCATACCACGACATCTGAGGACGTCATCTGTGAAAAATAGTATCAAAAAGACTGTACAGGGGTCATTTTTTATCCATGAATAAAAAGCATGCATCGTATAGACAATAATAAAGCAAAATGAATTTCATGGAAATAAAAGATAAAGAACTGTGCATAAATAAATAAATGAGTTCAGTACATAGTGCATGAAATGAAAAATAAATCTAAACAGGTACAGGTACAAAAGCCCTATCCTATCCTGATCTAGATAAAGTCAATCTCGTCGATGAAATCGGGGTCCTCAAACTGATCCCCCCGGGTCGTCGAAGTCGAGGGCCCAAAGTTCATGTCGGGGATGTATGGCCGAGCGGTGGCATCAGATGAGCTCGGGCCTGCATCATAACCCGCACCGTCAGGATCGTAGGCGTAAGCCTCCTCCGGGGTCCGGCCTAACACCCGAAGAAATAGCGACAACTGCTCCACCTGGCGGGTCAAAGTGTCTATCTGCTCAGTGTGGGTGGGACTCCGAACGCAGGCAGCCCAATCGGTCATCGTCACCGAGCCTGGAACCATGTCTCCAAGAAAGAAAGTGTCCCGAGTCTGGGGATCGATGGTACGAGGTACCCACCAAGTCCTGAAGGCCTCGCTCGTACTGGGGCCTGTGGAAAGCATCCGACCGTCCTCCCCGGCGAGCATGATCTCCGAGGGCTGAGAATCCAGCGGCCAGAAAGTAGTGAAAGAAAGGGAATGCGGGATGCGGATCTCTCCAGTGACGCATCTGAATGCGCGCTCTCCCAGATACATCACCCAGCCTCCAACACTCTGCAAAGTGAGGCGACGGGTGGAAAGCTCGAACTCCGGGCCGGAAGGATGCCCGTCAGCAAACCCCACAGTCAGATGCTCGGAGAGGTAGGGAATCCAGATGACGTCGGCAGCCGTGATCAACTCCAGCTGAATACGACAATGTGCAAAGCTGCCCGACACGGGGACCTCCTCCAAAGTGCTGTGATGCCACCGTCGACCCCGGGGATAAGTGTCCGGGCCCAGAGTAGTGATAGGCCTCAGACATGGAAGACGCTCGTAAGCCCAGAACTGTGAATAGAAACAAGACAAGGAATGAGTCACTGTCAAATACAGAAAAGAGATGAAATGAAAAGAAATACAGTAAGAGAAAGGAGGAGAAGACTCACCAGCAGAAAGTGGTAGAAACCGAGCCAGGCATCGGTCTGTCCCTCTGAGCGTAGACGCAGACCGTGGAGGAAATAAGCGAAAGTGAACGACCCCCAGTCGTAGTCACCAATCCGGTCTACATCTCGAACAGCCCCTACGACGCTGAAATGGATGGTAGATGAGTTGTTCCCTAGGAAACAACCCCTCATGATAGTCAGGAACAAGCGTCGTAGTAGAATGTCACGAGTGCCCTGATCCGCTGGGATAGGCTGTGCGTATAAACCTCCGACAGCATCAACAGCTAACGCTCCGGACCGAATACTGCGGGCCTTGAAGACCCGGTCATCGGCAGCAAAGCCCAAAAGAGCGCGGACCTCTGCTGGAGTAATATCGAGGTCCAGAGGGACACGGGACCCGGTGAACTCGATCCCCGTGATATACCGCCAATCCCAAGGGGTCAGCACGACCTCACAGTCCAGAAGATGAAGGGACTGGGTCTGATGAAACCACCTCTCGGACAAAGCCCGCATATAGCCCCAGGGGCACTGGCGGGGAATGATGGTGAAGAAGTGGCGAAAACCCCAGGAGTCCACCACCGCGCGGTAATCATCGTGCAAGGCTGCGTAAAGGGAGTAAATGTTGAACCAGTTACCCCTCGGCTGGGTAAACTCAGGCACCTGTGAAAATCACAAATGGGTCAGTCCAGATAGAACGGAAATTGAGAAATCGAGGACAAATGAAAAGCCGAATCGAGTATACCTCATTAGCGACAAGAGATGCCGAGGGGTGACGACTGAGATCCCGACCCAATAGATCGGGTATCTGGACAGAAGCGCCAGATAAGGCGCGATGAGAGGGGGGAGCTGATGTGCTGGAAGACGGCTCCTCCACCGCAACCTCTGGAGGAACAACCACCTCAACGTCCGGGTGATCAGGACGGATGACAGACTCCGCCAAACGACGAGCCTGACGGGTACGAGGAGGAATAGGGGCAGGTGCAGCCCTACGACGTCGAACACCCGAAGTCCGAGACGCGGAAGAGCTACTGGGCGCATCACGATCCATAGCTGGAATAGAATGGGCGAGAAAGAAGGTAAGTTCCCTTTCAAAATTATGTAATGAATATTCTAAATTTCTAGCCTCGTCATATAATTAATGCAACATGATGCATGGTTATGGTAAAAAAAAAAAAAAAAAAAAAAATCGGCAGAGTTCCGTTTGTAAAATGGACATCCCATGAATATCCAAGCATGTTTTTCAAAGAAACTCAGGCCACAACAGATCATATTTGCATTCATATGTGTAAATAAAGCATGTAAAATGCCATAAATGCATGATTTTCTTTCAAAAAGGAGCAAACGTATACGTGGGACCGCCTCATGAACATAAAATAGGACCCACACAGTTAATACATAGCATGTATATATGATAGTACATTACATAGCATTGTAAAGCATACATTTTATCTCTAAACATGCAAATAGTCAAATGTATAGCAAAACATTGAAGAAATTGAAAAGTGACCGGTCAAAGTGTTACCTGTAGCGTGTAGATCAATCCTACCGGAACAGTTTTTGCAGGAAAGTTGAAAAATCGACAAAAAGCCCTTGCGAACAAGCAAAAATCGCGAGAAATATGTGTGAGTTGGAAGTTGAAAGTGACAGATCTGGAAGCGGCGAACCGCTTATACATCCCGATCTTGGCCGCAGATGTATCTGCGGCTGGCCGCAGATCAATCTGCGGCTGGCCGCAGATCCATCCGCGGCTGGCCCTGGTGGGTCCCACCTTGCTCCCTTGCAGCCAATTGACGTGTTGAGTGAAAAAAGATTACGAGATGGGTGACCGGCGACGATACCCGGCCCCGACAAGACAATCGACCGGCGACGATAACCGGCGATCACGAGATGGATGTCCGGCGACGAAAACCGGCTCCGACAGGTTAACCAACCGGCGACGATAACCGGGGGTACGAGATGGGTGTCCGGCGACGAAAACCGGCCCCGACGAGACGATCGACCGGCGACGATAACCGGCGATCACGAGATGGATGTCCGGCGACGAAAACCGGCTCCGACAAGATAACCAACCGGCGACGATAACCGGGGGTTACGAGATGGGTGTCCGGCGACGAAAACCGGCCCCGACGAGACGATCGACCGGCGACGATAACCGGCGATCACGAGATGGATGTCCGGCGACGAAAACCGGCTCCGACAAGATAACCAACCGGCAACGATAACCGGGGGTTACGAGATGGGTGTCCGGCGACGAAAACCGGCCCCGACGAGGCGATCGACCGGCGACGATAACCGGCGATCACGAGATGGATGTCCGGCGACGAAAACCGGCTCCGACAAGATAACCAACCGGCGACGATAACCGGGGGTTACGAGATGGGTGTCCGGCGACGAAAACCGGCCCCGACGAGACGATCGACCGGCGACGATAACCGGCGATCACGAGATGGATGTCCAGCGACGAAAACCGGCTCCGACAAGATAACCAACCGGCGACGATAACCGGGGGTTACGAGATGGGTGACCGGCGACGATACCCGGCCCCGACAAGACGATCGACCGGCGACGAAAACCGGCGATCACGAGATGGATGTCCGGTGACGAAAACCGGCTCCGACAAGATAACCAACCGGCGACAATAACCGGGGGTTACAAAATGGGTGACCGGCGACGATACCCGGCCCCGAACGAGATGATAGATTGGAAGAGTGAACCTAACGACCAACAAATACGGTCAGAGGGTTGATGCATTGACACTCTTTCGAATGTTTTCATGCGATACATCTTGTGTTGTACCATCAACTACATGTGTTGCATCGTGTGTGTATTATCATATCTGTGCACTGTCATTCAGACATCGAGTGTCTGTTTCTTTATCCTGTTCATTTCATTTAACATTTCATAAACATGATAAAGAGGGGCAGCTGTAGACACCCAAATTTTGCACTTCGTATACTAACCTTGACAGGAGGGCAAATTCGTCAAATGGACCGGCCTGCGAGAGCAAAAAACAGGAAAAGTATAGACGCTCGACGCCACCATGACAATGTGCAACCGAAATCGACATGACATCAAGGCCATCCGAATTTGGCATTCCCGGAGGGTGTGGCACACCTCCCAATGATTCCCGGACTGTAAAATACGAGCCTGTCAGCGAAAACCAGCGTCACGGCACGAGAATCGAGGCATAGCACGAAAATTGAGAAAGTCAAGCCAGCCAGCCGCGGATTGATCTGCGGCTAAGTGGGTGCACCAGCACGGGAACCAGGAAATCAGCACTATCAGCTGAGTGCGATGGGAAGTGGGCCAGCCAGCCGCAGATGGATCTGCGGCCAGCCGCAGATCAATCTGCGGCTGGCTCTTGCTAGCCTATTTCAGCCCAGTTTCGTGCAGCATACAGGAGGTTCAGCAGTTTGGCGGAAGAAGGAGAAAATCAGCAGCAGTTTTAGCTCGGAAATAGAAAGAAATAGCAAAAATTCTTGCAACAATTGAGAGAAAAAAGAGAGGAATTTCCTTTGTTGTTAGATTATATCAATACATCTCATATTTCATTCAATACACAAGTTTCTACACAATTTTGGTATCATTTGCAAGGTGAAAATCTCATTATTTTTGCAACTTCTATAATGTCATTTGGCTAAATTTAATTGTAAATTTCAAGAATATTGTTAAACAATCATGGATTAGGGATTATTGGTGAGGGTTCTATTGGAACAAAATCCTTCCTAACAATCCGATGATATCTAATTGGTGAAATTTCTAGCTTGTTTATGGATATATATTAGGCGTAGTTTAATTGATTGTATTTTTAGGATGTGTTAGGCAATCTACGTTGTTATTATTGTAGTATTCATTTTGTGAGTGTGTAGTAATCGTGGTTGTGAGCCTAGGAAAGCGACCCCGTGGTTCAAATCCGATGATGGGCGTTTTGGTGTATGTAATAGATTCAAGATGTTTGTTTTGTAACGTGTAACTGTCGGGCCTTAAAACGACGCTAAGGCGAGAATCGGGTTTAAGGCCCCGTATTAGTGGAATATGTGATTGTTGGCGTTCGGGGATATTTTGATGGCTCACATGCCCACGGATAGCCCCGACGCATGTTTATGCTTGATTAGATTTTGAGACGCCAAAAGAATTTCAAAAAGATTAAACGATAAAGATCTTTTCTAAAATCAAATCACAGTAGGATATTAGCATCACGAGGCTAAAAATTTGGAAATGCTAACGAAAGTCGATTCCTATCCTATGGGAAAGCTAAAAGAGGTTATTTTCAAATGTCACGAAAAATGGTTTTTATAAAAGAACGAAACGTTTTATTAAACCTTGATACATAGGGTGAAAGAGATCCTAGAAGTTGCCCGTCATGGTATTTACGAAAGCAACGTATAGATCTCGATTCCTATTTTGACGAAGGTTTAGAAAACTCTTGTTTTTGCCAAAACGACACCTAATGAAAAATCTCATAAGTCTTGACAATTAAAATCAAACCTTTTCTCATAAAGCTTTCTCGTGTATGCCGAAAAGACATTCCGAAGCATTCTCAAATTGAAGCACGGCTTTTCCTAAAAATCCAAATGATTCTTTCATACAAACTCACCATAACATTCACATAAGCACACACACACACACACCTGCATGTATACATATTTCATGAATTAAAGGATAGGACAGCATCAAGATTGCGGTAACCGTGTTTCACGGAAGTCGGGGGGTGCCTAACACCTTCCCCTCACTTAAGCAAGCCCCCGAACTCTATGAATCTCGGTTCGCAGACCAATTAATTCGGAGTCACACATGAGCCATCGATTTATAAAAAACGAAAACTCGGATGAGTTGGTACATCCATTTCAAATATACCAACTGGCGACTCTGGTTAATTGGCTCATCATAAAAAACAATCTTTCAAAACCCCGTCGACCTCAATGCCGACCTTTTCCAAAAATCATCTAAACCAAAAGGCTAAAGATTGGAAAAGACAAAAAAGGACAAAGCGGATAAAACCGGCGTCGACAATATGTGTTATAAGACCAAAACCCATTATATACACAATGATTTTAACATCATAAACAATCTAAATAACCAATTTAAAGGCTAAAAATTCACTGTTTATGCTTTATGCTTATATTTTGATACAGTTAACGTAATTAATCACAGTGAATTCGTTTCTTAACCAATTCAATCCGTTTAACTTTTGTTTTCTTCGTTTTTACATGCATAAACATAATCAATTATCAATTTAATTGATTAACATGCAAAACAAGCATCAATTTTATACATTTAAGCCATATTCGTATATAACTACTCTGTAAATTCTAAAACTCTAATATAAACATGATTTCATGGATTTAATTACTCTAAATCACATATAAATCATATAAAATACATTTATGCATGCTTACAAACATCTAACATCAAGTTATTAAAAATTTAGCCTTAGAATTTAGATTACAGAAAACTTAAAATATACGTTTATGAAATAAAACTTAAAAGAACATGAATTAAAGTTTGAATTCAAGGAATTACCTTGATTAGTGCTTAGATTATGCAACAAATGAAAGGATTTCTTCTCAATTCTCCAATTTTTCTCAAAATTCTCTCTTTTTCTCTCTGAGTTCTCTGACTTGCTCTAGAAAAATAATACGTGAAGGCAAGAACTGACATAATAAACTGACGTAGCATGGTGTCAGTTAATCCTAAACTGGTTAACTGACCCCAACCTCCCTTAAGGCCTTGTTTGGTTTGCCTATTATTTCTCCTTTATAGTTTATTTTAATAACTTGCTTATAATATAGTTTAATGTCACATTTTTAATCAATTAAATAATCTCATTTAAATCAATTAAATAAAATAGGATAATTTCACATTAAATCACATAGTCACGTAAGTAAAATTCTCCTTTATTAATTATGACAAATTATTAAATCTCTAATTAATTATTAAATTAATTAGAAATAACATTATAATTATTTAAATAATGCATTTAATCAAATATGCTCAATTAAACACATACTTTTGAATATAAAAATTCTTCACATTAATTTAACTAATATAACACATATAATTAAATTAATCTACCACAAATTCATCAATTAATTATTTAATTCAATAATTAAATCATCGAAAAATATTTATTTACAAAAATCTCGTTCGTCACAATTTTTAAAAGGACAAAACATTAAAAATTTACATGGGGACTGGAAATCTTTAACTCTTTTTGTAGGATTTGTTGGAGTTCCAGTTTTAGGATTATATGTCCTTCATGTTGAAAGAAAGTTGTGGCAGTTCTCAATGCGATCAAAATTGATGGAATGTAATTCAAATTCTCACTGACTCCATGAACTTGAACTTGGTTTCTTTTGCAAATCAGTTTGATGTTTGCGTTGTTTGAAGGTTGATAGGCAAGTGGTTAAATGTAGATTAAGACTATTTCTCTTGAGTGTTGATGCATTAATGACTAGTTTACGCTTGAAATATATTTAAGTGAGATTCATAGTTTTAAAACATAAATAATCATGTGTTGTTTTGAACTTGGTTTCTCTTGCAAATCAGTTTGTTCGTATAACCACAAATTGTTTTATTATGCACATTTGAGTTTAGGCTGTGGTAAATAAATTGTTTTATTAAAAAATTCAAATGGTGTTTGTGATCTTGCAAAAACATTATGTTTGTGATCTATTCAAGGATTCTACTACAACTAATTGTGCATAATTCTGATTCTACATACAAGGTAGTTTGTAATCAAATTGTTTGGTTTTTAATTTGATAGAGAATTTGTTCTACTATAAATTAATGTTGCAGTCAATTATTCATATGACATTTTGTTGCGCAATACATTTTTCAGGTTGTTTTACTGGCTTTCTAATAGAGCGTCCAGATCTCGTGCTAGTTGTTCCAATGACCCGAAAATTTATGAAAATGAAGATAATGAGAACCATCCCGATGAACCTCATGCAGAGGAGGATACTATTCATGAGAATGATGAAGGTATCATGCATATATCTACAAATACACTTACATTGTCATGGTTTTGGGGTGGATGGGTAATTATTGATTAGATAGCTTCTTATTCAGCTGATTGTGACCAAGATCTTATATGTTCAGTTATATATAATGTTTTTCACTTTTAGTTTTCTATTAATACATAAAGATGCATGTATTTTTAGTACAATGATTATGCACTTGTTGATTACTACATGCTTCATAAGGTCACTTTTAGTACAATGATTATGCACTTGTTGATTTCATCCAAGCACAAGGCATTCTAAGGTTGCTAATTTAAAAGGGAATGGTAGACTGCAAAAGGAATTGGTTTCGTTGTTATATGTTCCCACTCTCTTCTTCATACATACTCGGATGTTGCAGACTGCTTCTTCTTAACTTTAGTTATCCAATTTTGTATATTCACACTATATAGCTACATTAGATCATAATTACTACTAGTAGTATTTTTATAGCCTATAACAAGGCAATGAATCTTAAAGGTAAATTTTTCTTCCTGTAAAAAATATTATTATTGTTCACTTCATGTTGATCAGCTTTGCCTATTTAATGACCTAATGACAGGAACTTTATTTCTCTGTAACTGATAAATACACTGGAAAAGAAAGATGACCCAGATCATGAGAAAGATTTTCTTCTTGAAATATACAATGGTCTTGTATAACTGATATATACAATGGTCTTGTACTTATAACTGATATATATATATATATATATATATATATATATATACACAAGACCATTGTATAACTGATATATACAAGACCATAAGTACAAGACCATTGAATAACTGATATATACAATGGTCTTGTACTTATATCACAATTTTTAAAAGATTTGAAGAATAGCATAGCCAAATAGTTTTGACTTGTAATCTGGTATCAATATTTCAATAATACATATTTATCTACTGTTCTTAATTTATGCAGTTATTGCAATGAAGCTTTTTCTTTGGATTAGGGGAACCCCCTCTGCTTCAAGTACCTGCACCAAGGGAATCATAAATGATTTCTGCATCATATTTTCCTTTCTTTTCCAGTGTATTTATCAGCTATAAATATTGTGATATAAGTACAAGATCATTGTATTTATTTATAACAAGGATAAAAAATAAGTCAACTTTATGCTTTATATATGTAATATTGTTGCCTAATTTCTTATTAGCACTTAGCACGCAAGTATACGCGTTCGTTTGTAATATTTTGTAAGCAAGGATATCGTTCCCACGAGGAAATATGTTTATATTTATCAATTACCAATTTTTAACCAAATTAACCTTATTTAAACTACGAATGATATTTGAGAATTAAAATTAACTAAAATTAACTACTAAAATAATCAACCGCGAGAATAATGCAGATTTAAAAGCTTAAGATTATAACTTCCCTTAGTATTTCATTTAAACCAATACACTTACTATTTAATTAATTAATTACAATGAATAGCTAACCAAGAATTCTTTATAGTATTCACGCGCTTCTTCCGATAGACACATGAACAAATCCTTATAAATCCAGCAATTAAGCAACAGAATTACAAAGAATACCCTAACTAATTAACCTATTATATTCCTATGTGAATTATGTTAATTAAGATTTCAAATACAGATTCTTTCGATAGCTGCAAAAGACATATAGGTATATTCTTATCCTATATACTAATCATAGTAACCTTAAAACAGATTATATGAACAGATGCTATCATACCCAGATCTAAATCTATACTCCATCTTCCAATTTTGTATAGATTATCACGGTAATTGTTGATCAGACAATTAATCAATAAGTACAAGCGATGATAAACGATTCAAAAGTAATTAACTTAAATTAAATAGAAAGCATCAGTCTAAATTACATACTAAGTTCCGTTACAATCTTAATTGAAAGTTTAGTTCATAATGATTAAGGAAAACATCATCCAAGTAATAAACAAAAACATCCCAGACAATTACAAAAATTAAAGATAAAGGAAAGGAATAGAAGAAACTGTAAAGCTGCTCCCAATCTCTCTCTTTGAATTTTCAAACTTTGCAATTCTCCTCCATGTTCTCCCTTGCGTTCTCTGCAAATCTCTTGTTTCGTTCTGTCCTCTAAGTGCTCTCCAATTGGTCTTCTTAAAAAGCTCCCCTTCAGAATCCTTTTTGGCTTAGAAACCCTTTTTTCCAATTAATTCTCACTTTCCTCGCTGGCCAAAATGTTGGGTGTCATTACGCCGAGTTTAGTACAAATCTGGGCGTCATTACGCCGCTCTGGGACACCGTATTTATAAAAATACCATTTTCGAATTTTTAATGCTTTTCTTCTCCCAAAATAACATCCATATCCTTCCTGCTCCATCCTACAATAAAATACACCGAAAACAAATAAAATGACCCTAACAATACTTAAAGAAAGCAATAAATAAGCTCAACAATACCTAATTCGTAGGTATAAAACCCATTCATTAAATACTTTGTCCCAATATGAGAGTCATTTAGACCTTCAACACTTTTGTTTATGTATGTTAATAATATTTGCCTAGACACACTTGTCTCTAGCAAACCTTTGTGTACTTTTTTAGTACACTTTTGGAATTTTAGTCCTTTGCATTTTTAGTTTTGTTTATATTGAAATCTTGATTCTTTATCTCTCTTTTAGGTCCTCGGCCTAAGAAGAAACTGTGACACCCCCAAATCCAGGTACTTAATTCCCACAGATTTAGTGTTCACTATCTCATTCATTCACATCTAACTACCCATAATCAATAACAATTAAATAAATTTAAAGAAACATCTTCCCAAAATGGGTTACATCACCAAACTATTAAACATTCAATTCCTAGGTTATCTTAACCTTAATACATCAAATGCGGAATAAAACATAATTTAAACAAGTCTTTGATACAAATAAATATCAAGTGGATAATAAATCTCTTGCTACTTTGGCATCTTGCCCTTGCCTTTACTCGTGGACGGTTCGTCCTGCTTTTCTGGCTTAGCTGCAATGTTTAGTGCAAGAGTGAGCAAACAATTGCTCACCAGTACGATAACAATAATATTTAAATGAAATGGATTTCAACTGAGGAATAATAATTTTTCTGAATCTCAGTCAATAAATGATCAAAGTCTAAAAGCTCGTTAGAATGCTCGATTCAAGGAAAAATAGATTTCAAGATTTAAAAATAATATCTGAGGGTCACAAGACCTCGAACTATGTCCTAGGTTAACTAGTATTTCTACTGTAACCTTTAACAGTCATATAGACTATGGACCAACATCTCGTACTCAGGGGGATCAGCCCTTTGTACAATGTATTGTGCACAAACATTTTAATGTTGTCGCGTAAGTAATCCCCTATATTAGGGTTGTTCATCTCAGTTAATCGTCTGATTCCGTACCAAAAGAAACTTGGCTTGGAACAAGTATAGAAAATATTCTAAGTCTTTGAAATCGCTCATCAACTAAGGACTAGCTGAATCAATAAGGGTTTGCTAGTCTAATTCATCAATAGGGTTTGTTCAATAGAAACTATACTCGAAGTTTGATTTACAAACAATGATTGGAATAAAGCTTGAGTATGTATCATGATAGTAACCTTGCTTGAATATCAATAAGCTAGGGTCCATAAGCTCGCTTAATATAATTAAACTTGCATTGAATGAATTAACAAGTTAAAAGGAAAGAACAACTTGCTCAACGTAAAATTAATAAGTTAAGATAAGGAACTTGCCTCAAGCGTAGATTACAAATTAAATATCTCACAATCCTTAAACAACCTATACATTTAATTATAAAAATGGTAACATAATTAGTCACATAATTATAATCACTTTTAGGTTTGCTCTTATCCTTTTATTATAACATCTCATTTAGCATACCATAATCAACAAGTACTAGTTTAGCAACCATCTTGGTAATACATTAGTCACATTAATATAAGTTTAATTATGCATCATAACTTCCAAGAAAATAAAACAAAATAATAATAATAATTTTTTTAACAGCAGTGATTCTCGCCGGGGCGAGAAAAAACTTAACAAAATCGTCGCCAGGGCGAAGAATCTAGTGTAATTATGCCGTCGGGGCGATAATCCTAGCTCATTTCTACTGCCGAGGCAGTAGACGCGACTGACACCTTCTACAGTTCGCAAACTAGTGAAAACTTAGGCTAAATTTGGCCAAAATTTTTCGAATTCTACCATCCAATATACAAATTAAACATACCCAGACATCAAATATGATATAAAATAATTACCCAACATGTTTTTAATCAATCAAAGCATTATAAAACACATAATCAACCAATTTAAAACGAAAAATTCATTGTTAAAACCAAATATTCAAGTTTTAACCATTTTCATGAAATCAAGCTCTGTAAATTCATTTTTCAACCAATTAAAACCATTCTTCTTGCATTATTCTTATTTTTCATCAAATAATCATAAACAATTATTAAATCAGTGATTAATAACCAAATTAAATCATCAATTTTCATACAAATATGCCATATATGAAATAGAGCTCTGTAAAATTAAGAACTCAATTCTAAAGCATGTTTTCATGAATTATTTCTTCAAACTAGTTTATAATCATCACATAATCTCTAATACATGCTTTATATCAATTGCAACAACTATAATCAAATAATTCATATTTTGAACCAACAAGTTTTTATACAGAGAAACAAAATACAGTGAAGAACAAAATTTAGCAAGAGTTATACCTTCTATTGCTTAAAACTTGATTAACCTTCTTTGACTTTTGGAAATTCTTTCTCCAATCTCCAAACTTCTCTCACAATTTCTCTCTTCTTCTCACAAACTCTCAAGCTCTTCTTTCTCTTTTTTTTTTCTCTCAAACTCTGTTCTTCTCTTCTTTCTTTTCTTTTTACAACTGACGTAGTTTAAAAATATAAAACTGATGAAAATTAAAAACAAATAAAAACTGATACTTAATATAATAATAACGTATCATCAGTTATATAATTTCAAAAGCCATAAGGCTTGTTTGGCAAATACTAAATAAAATAACCCATTATTCTAACTAAAGGTCTTAAGGCCTTGTTTGGTAAAACTGAATTAAACACTTTCTCATTTATTTTAATAAACCATTATAACATATAGTTTAAAATGTCACACTTCTAATTTAATTAAACTTATTATTAAATAAATTCAATTAAACCTTACTAACTAAATTAATAATTTCATTTAACAAATAACAATAACACCAAATGAATTCTCTTATTCAAATAAATCATTTATTCAAATAAATCTTTTCATCATCTAATTTAATTATTAAATTAAATTAGAAAAACACAACAAATCACATTCAAATAATATTTAACAATATTAAACTTAACATACACCCATTCCACAAAACTTAATAAATTATTTATTTAGCCCAATAAATTAATAAAAATATTTATATAACTCAATAAATATTTCTATTAAATCATAAAATTTACATTCGTTACATCTTTCCCTCCTTAAAAGGATTCTGTCCCCAGAATCACAACGCAATTAAATCGCCTGTTACATTCTCCCCTCCTTACAAAGATTCTGTCCCCAGAATCGCAATACAAAAATTAAACAAATAATTGAGGAAAATTTTGCATCATTTGCTCTTCGAGTTCTCACGTTGCTTCTTCAGCACTGTGGTTCCTCCAGATTACCTTAACAGAAGGTATCACTTTATTTCTAAGAACTTGCTCCTTCCTGTCCACTATCTGAACAGGTATCTCTTCGTAAGACAAATCTTGCTCAAACTGTATCGGTTCATACTCTATGACATGTTTATAATCAGACTTATACGGTCGTAGCACCGATATGTGGAAGACATTGTGAATGTGGCCTAACTCAGGAGGTAGAGCTACCTCATAAGCTACCTCACCCACCCTTTTTAGTACTTCGAAGGGTCCAATAAATCGCGGACTGAGTTTACCCTTTTTACCAAATCTGATTTTTCCCTTCCAGGGAGATACTTTGAGGAACACAAAGCTCCCGACTTCAAATTCGCGATTTTGTCGGTGTTGATCAGCATACTTCTTCTGTCTGTCTTGAGCGGCTATCAGTCTGGCTCTTATTACCTTGACAACTTCAGCAGTTTGTTGTACCAGCTGAGGTCCCAATAGTCGTCGTTCACCAACCTCATCCCAGCACAATGGAGTTCTGCATTTCCTTCCATACAATGCTTCGTAGGGTGGCATGCCGATACTCGCGTGATGACTATTGTTATAGGCAAACTCGACCAGAGGTAAATGATCATCCTAGTTGCCTTTAAAATCCATAACGCATGCTCGAAGCATATCCTCCAACATTTGAATTGTTCTTTCGCTCTGGCCATCGGTTTGAGGATGATAGGTTGTACTCATTCTCAACTGCGTTCCCAAACAAGCTTGTAGACTCCTCCAAAATTTTGAGGTGAAACGTGGATCTCTATCTGACACTATTGACACTGGAACACCGTGCCTTAAGATAATCTCCTTTACGTATAATTTCGCCAGCTGATCCAAAGTGAATCTGATTTTGATCAGCAAGAAATGCGCTGATTTTGTCAATCTATCAAGTATGACCCATATTGCGTCATAACCCTTCTGAGTAGTTGGAAGCCCTACCACAAAGTCCATTGTGATATGCTCCCACTTCCATTCTGGTATCTCCAAGGGCTGTAACAAACCACTTGGTCGTTGATGCTCCGCTTTGACTCTCTGACAAGTGAGACACTTCACAACACACTCAGCAACTTCTCTTTTCATGTTTGGCCACCAAAAATGTTGACGAAGATCCTGGTACATCTTTGTGCCTCCCGGGTGAACCGAAAATCGTGAACTGTGAGCTTCGTTCAAAATCTCCTCTTTGATTGCCAATACCGACGGTACCCAAATTCTGCCTTCAAACCTCAGCAACCCTTCAGTATCGATTTTATATTTAAGCTCTTCTCCCTCAAGCACTCTTTTCCGTATCTCAATACACTCCTCATCCTGGAGTTGCACTTCTTTCACTTTTTCCACCAAAGTTGGTTGAGTTTCCATCTGGAACAAGTTTTCATTAGGCTCTGCCAAACCCTGCACCTCTAACTCCAATTTAGCCATGTCTTCAATGAGCTTCTCTTGAGCAGTTAACAAGAACAATTTCTCCCGACCTTTTCTACTCAAAGCGTCGGCAACCACATTAGCCTTTCCCGGATAGTATAGAATTTCACAATCATAATCTTTGATCAATTTTATCCATCTTCTCTGCCGCATATTCAAATCTTTTTGTGTGAAAATATACTTCAGACTTTTATGGTCTGTGTATATTTCACACTTCTCCCCATAGAGATAGTGCCTCCAGATTTTCAAAGCAAACACCACAGCTGCTAACTCCAAATCATGGGTCGGATACCCTTTCTCATAGTCTTTTAGTTGGCGCGATGCATATGCAATAACCTTACCATTCTGCATCAACACACAACCAAGTCCTTTATGTGATGCGTCACTTTACACCACAAAATTTCCTGTATCATCTGGTAAAGACAACACAGGTGCCGGACTTAGTCTTTTCTTGAGTTCTTGGAAACTCTCTTCGCACTTTTCCGTCCAAACTAACTTCACTGATTTCCTTGTTAAATTTGTCAACGGAGTGGCGATTCTGGAGAAATCTTGAATAAAATGTCTGTAGTATCCTGCCAAACCTAGGAAACTCCTCACTTCTGACGGTGTCTTCGGTTGATCCCAGTTCATCACAGCTTCCACTTTAGCTGGATCCACCGAAATCCCGTCTTTATCAATCACATGTCCAAGAAATTGAACACGCTCCAACCAAAATTCGCACTTCGAGAATTTTGCATACAATTTCTCTTTCCTTAACGCCTTCAATGTCACCCTCAAATGTTCCACGTGTTCTTCTTGAGTTTTGGAGTAGACCAGAATGTCTTCTATAAATACCACTACAAACTTATCCAGGAATGGTTTGAACACCCTATTCATTAAGTCCATGAATGCTGCAGGCGCATTCGTTAAACCAAATGACATAACCAACAACTCATAGTGACCATATCTGGTTCGAAACGCCGTCTTTGGTATGTCCTCTTTTCTCACCTTCAACTAATGGTATCCACTTCGCAGATCTATCTTCGAAAAATATCTTGCTCCCTTCAGTTGGTCAAACAGGTCATCGATCCTTGGCAATGGATACTTGTTTTTAATCGTGACCTTGTTCAACTCTTTATAATCGATGCAAAGATGCATTGACCCATCCTTCTTCTTAACAAACAATACCGGCGCTCCCCACGGCGAGACGCTCGGTTGAATATACTTCTTATCCAGCAATTCTTGTAATTGCACCATCAACTCCTTCATTTCTACCGGAGCCATTCTATATGGGGCTTTTGATATAGGGGTCGTTCCCGGTGCTAAATCAATTACAAACTCGATTTCCCTATCTGGCGGTAATCCTGGCAAATCGTAAGGAAACACGTCCGCAGAATCCCTAACTACTGGTATCTCCTCCAGCTTTGCACCCACCTTTCGGGTATTAACTATGTAGGCTAGATATCCTACACATCCTTGTTTCAACATCTTTCTGGCCTGTATCATCGTCAGACAACTCGTTTATCTAGGCGACTTGCTGCCATAAAACACTACCTTTGACGGAGTCATAAGGTTTACACATTTCTTTTGACAGTTAATAACTGCCCCATTGAACAACCAATCCATACCCAAAATAACGTCAAACTCTCCAAGACGAATTGGGATCAAGTTTACTGTCATCACATGACCCTTAATATCTACCTGACAGTTCTTGTGGACAAACTTAATAGGAATCACCTCCCTATTCGCAATTTCTATATTCATAGGGTAATCTAATTCTTCCTGGGGTAACCCTAATTTCTTAGCAAAATCATCGGATATAAATGAGCAAGTAGCACCCGAGTCAAACAATACATAAGCATTAACATTATTGACTGGAATGATACCTGACACTACATCCTTTGACTGCACAGCATCCTGCACCGTCATATTGAACGTTCGAGCGGTAGGTCGGTTGGGCTGCGTGGGTCCTGTGATAGTCAGATTGCCTCCACCACCGCTGTTTCCCTTTCCTGAACTGGCTCCACCTGTAGTTGCTTTCTTAGGGCACTCCCGAGCAAAGTGATCCTTCGACCCGCAGATGAAACATGCTCCTTTCTTTGGATTAGGGCAATTCGGTGCGATATGTCCCTCCTGCCCGCAGTTGAAGCACACCCGCTTACCCTTCAAACAAGCACCCATATGGCTCTTTCCACAATTGCTGCACACCTCCATCTTCTTCTTCTGATTACCCTGCTGACTTCCCGCAGAGTTACTATCATTCCATTTTCTCTTTTGACTACTGCCTCCATGGCTACCACTTGCCTTGTTTTCACTCTCATTCTTCTTCTTCCTCTGCTCCTGATTGTACTTCGACAGAGCATCACTGCCTCCTTCAGCAATAATTGCCTTTTCTAGCACCGCTGTAAACGAGTTCAGTTGAAACATTGAAACTCGGCTATACAACCAGGGCTTCAGTCCCTGCTCGAACCTTCTGGCCTTCCGCTCATCCGTGTTAACCTGATAAGGCGCAAACCTCGACAACTAGTTGAATCTTGCTGCATATTCAGATACCGACATAGTACCTTGCTTCAACTCTAGAAACTGTACTTCCATTTGGTTCTGAGCACTTGCCGGAAAATAGGTTTCAAAACATATCTCCTTAAATCGCTCCCACGAAATAATCCCTTGGCCACCTCGAGTCTTATTTGCTTGCCACCAGTAACTAGCTTCTGATTTTAGCATAAAGGTTGCAAATGCCGTCTTCTGGTCCTCGCTGACCCTAGCGACATCAAACACCTTCTCCATTTCCATAATCCACGTTTGCGCCTCTATCGGATTCATAGACCCTTGAAATTCTGGGGGTCCTACGGCCTTGAAATCTTTGAAAGTCGTGGCCTGGGCTTGGGGTCGATTAGCAAATGCTCCCATGAGTAAATCCACCAACTGTTGCATTGGGTTGGCACTGGCTTCTTCTGAGTTGTTGGTCGATCCCTCAGGAGTCTGTTGACGTGTTTGCTGTCTTCTTGGCGGCATCTTACTGTTAAGAATTCGCGTTATTAGATTGTTATTCAATTACTTAAACATTTAAGTCTTAACTTAAACATTTATAAACAACACTTAACACACAACACATCTGATAAACTTTCACATTTTTATTCATTACTGCTTCAAAACATAATAGAGATAACATCGTAGTTATTTACATCATCTATCCTGAAATCACAAAGTTCCAGGACTACATCATTATTCTATCCCATTATAGAAACTGGGATTAACAATTTATTCACTTCATAGTTTCCTAATAACATAACTAATCACAAACTATGATGACATTCCACGACGCACAGCTTCCTGGCGTTCCTGCTCTATAATGCGTGTCATCATCCTTCGATCCATCATATCTGGATGACGATGAACTCGATCCTGAGCTCTGTCTATCGTGGTGTGAAAAATGTACTCCATCTCATCAATCTTAGCCTTCTTTGATCGCACCTCACACTCAACTCTATCTGCAAGATCAGCCTCTCTTAACCAAGCAGTTTCAGCTCTCGCCCGCTTAGCTGACTCCTCTTTCAACTCATCTCGGACAATTTCATCCCTGGCTATCAACTGTCTGCGTCGATACTCAGACTGTGCTAGCCTCTGCTCAGCCTCTGCAAGACGTGATGAAAGGTCTTGAATCTCAGCATCCTTCTGCTCTAAAGTGGCTTGACGTTCCGCAGCCTATTCCTCTAACTCCTCCTTTTCACTCTCTACATGAACCAACTTCCACTCCACGTCACCAAGACGTATGTCTAGGTCCTCAATCTCACTGTTCTTCTGCTCCAAAGCAGTTTGTCGCTCAGCCAGCTACCCCTCTAACTCCTCCACTCTGTCCTGCAACTCTATGTTGCGATCATACACCTGCTCATTCATCTGAACACCCAAAGTAGATAGTGGTATCTCTTCAGGGTCCTCCTCCTCCTCCTCCTCAGGATCCTCCTCAGGGTCCTCCTCAGGATCAGTCTCAGGCTCATACTCGTGGCCTGTAACTGTAATCAATGGGGATGGCTCCCTCTGCATTAGCTGCTCACTGACTACGTGAATATCTCGGGGCTCCTCCTCCCTGGCCTGGCTGGGCTCTCCTCTATCAGTCATCCTGACAACAAAATTTTTAAGTTTTAATTACTAATCGATAATACTCGCGAGCACATAAGTTTATTATCAAATAAGCACATAGCACATAATCGTTTTATTGTCTTTTATGAATTTCCGTAATTCATTCCTTAGAACTCGATAAGAGTTTATCACCACTATATTCTCTATGTTCTAAAAGGCTACTACCCTAAGGTTTTCCCCACCTAAAGGTTCATAACCTACAGCTCTGATACCAACCTGTGACACCCCCAAATCCAGGTACTTAATTCCCACAGATTTAGTGTTCACTATCTCATTCATTCACATCTAACTACCCATAATCAATAACAATTAAATAAATTTAAAGAAACATCTTCCCAAAATGGGTTACATCACCAAAATATTAAACATTCAATTCCCAGGTTATCTTAACCTTAATACATCAAATGCGGAATAAAACATAATTTAAACAAGTCTTTGATACAAATAAATATCAAGTGGATAATAAATCTCTTGCTACTTTGGCATCTTGCCCTTGCCTTTACTCGTGGACGGTTCGTCCTGCTTTTCTAGCTTAGCTGCAATGTTTAGTGCAAGAGTGAGCAAACAATTGCTCACCAGTACGATAACAATAATATTTAAATGAAATGGATTTCAACTAAGGAATAATAATTTTTCTGAATCTCAGTCAATAAATGATCAAAGTCTAAAAGCTCGTTAGAATGCTCGATTCAAGGAAAAATAGATTTCAAGATTTAGAAATAATATCTGAAGGTCACAAGACCTCGAACTATGTATTTCTACTGTAACCTTTAACAGTCATATAGACTATGGACCAACATCTCGTACTCAGGGGGATCAGCCCTTTGTACAATGTATTGTGCACAAACATTTTAATGCTGTCGCGTAAGTAATCCCTATATTAGGGTTGTTCATCTCAGTTTATCGTCTGATTCTGTACCAAAAGAAACTTGGCTTGGAACAAGTATAGAAAATATTCTAAGTCTTTGAAATCGCTCATCAACTAAGGACTAGCTGAATCAATAAGGGTTTGCTAGTCTAATTCATCAATAGAGTTTGTTCAATAGAAACTATACTCGAAGTTTGATTAACAAACAATGATTGGAATAAAGCTTGAGTATGTATCATGATAGTAACCTTGCTTGAATATCAATAAGCTACGGTCCATAAGCTCGCTTAATATAATTAAACTTGCATTGAATGAATTAACAAGTTAAAAGGAAAGAACAACTTGCTCAACGTAAAAGTAATAAGTTGAGATAAGGAACTTGCCTCAAGCGTAGATTACAAATTAAATATCTCACAATCCTTAAACAACATATACATTTAATTATAAAAATGGTAACATAATTAGTCAATTAATTATAATCACTTTTAGGTTTGCTCTTATCCTTTTATTATAACATCTCATTTAGCATACCATAGTCAACAAGTACTAGTTTAGCAACCATCTTGGTAATACATTAGTCACATTAATATAAGTTTAATTATGCATCATAACTTCCAAGAAAAGAAAACAAAATAATAATAATAATTTTTTTTAACAGCAGTGATTCTCGTCGGGGCGAGAAAAAACTTAACAAAATCGTCGCCGGGGCGAGGCTGTCGCCGGGGAGAAGAATCTAGTGTAATTATGCCGCCGGGGCGACAGAGCCGCCGGGGCGATAATCCTAGCTCATTTCTACCGCCGGGGCGGTAGACGCGACTGACACCTTCTACAGTTCGCGAACCAGTGAAAACTTAGGCCAAATTTGGCCAAAATTTTCCAAATTCTACCATCCAATATACAAATTAAACATACCCAGCATCAAATATGATATAAAATAATTACCCAACATGTTTTTAATCAATCTAAGCATTATAAAACACATAATCAACCAATTTAAAACCAAAAATTCATTGTTAAAACTAAATATTCAAGTTTTAACCATTTTCATGAAATCAAGCTCTGTAAATTCATTTTTCAACCAATTAAAACCATTCTTCTTGCATTATTCTTATTTTTCATCAAATAATCATAAACAATTATTAAATCACTAATTAATAACCAAATTAAATCATCAATTTTCATACAAATATGCCATACATGAAATAGAGCTCTGTAAAATTAAGAACTCAATTCTAAAGCATGTTTTCATGAATTATTTCTTCAAACTAGTTTATAATCATCACATAATATCTAATACATGCTTTATATCAATTGCAACAACTATAATCAAATAATTCATATTTTGAACCAACAAGTTTTTATACAGAGAAACAAAATACAGTGAAGAACAAAATTTAGCAAGAGTTATACCTTCTATTGCTTAAAACTTGATTAACCTTCTTTGACTTTTGGAAATTCTTTCTCCAATCTCCAAGCTGCTCTCACAATTTCTCTCTTCTTCTCACAAACTCTCAAGCTCTGCTTTCTCTTTTTTTTTCTCTCAAACTCTGTTCTTCTCTTCTTTCTTTTCTTTTTACAACTGACGTAGTTTAAGAATATAAAACTGATGAAAATTAAAAACAAATAAAAACTGATACTTAATATAATAATAACGTATCATCAGTTATAAAATTTCAAAAGCCATAAGGCATGTTTGGCAAATACTAAATAAAATAACCCATTATTCTAACTAAAGGTCTTAAGGCCTTGTTTGGTAAAACTGAATTAAACACTTTCTCATTTATTTTAATAAACCATTATAACATATAGTTTAAAATGTCATACTTCTAATTTAATTGAACTTATTATTAAATAAATTCAATTAAACCTTACTAACTAAATTAATAATTTCATTTAACAAATAACAATAACACCAAATGAATTCTCTTATTCAAATAAATCATTTATTCAAATAAATCTTTTCATCATCTAATTTAATTATTAAATTAAATTAGAAAAACACAACAAATCACATTCAAATAATATTAACATTATTAAACTTAACATACACCCATTCCACAAAACTTAATAAATTATTTATTTAGCCCAATAAATTAATAAAAATATATATATAACTCAATAAATATTTCTATTAAATCACAAAATTTGCATTCGTTACATCTTTCCCTCCTTAAAAGGATTTTGTCCCCAGAATCACAACACAATTAAATCGCCTGTTACAGAAACGCGGACCAACCGTGGGAGCAAGTTTATGGTCATATACAAAAAAAAGTAATTTATGATGTAGATGGTCAACCTGTTGTGGGAGACACCAATAAGTTGACAACCTTTCTCGGGTTTTTAATTTATCACAACACTTTAAAATTTGACATTGGACTGATTTCCTAAGTTAAGCACTTTGAAGGTAAATTAATATATGCGTAAATTTGTTTGTTATAGAAACGATTTACCACAGATCACCCCACTAAAAGAAAACTCATGGCTATCATGAACAATAAATGGAGAGATTGAAAGTCTAACTTAAAGAGTAATAATTTTGTGCCTAGTGATTATGCCAAATCTATAGCGAATACTAGCAACAATGATCGAGTAAATCCTAATCAATGGGCTGCGTTGGTTGATTATTGGCTAATTGATGATACACAGGTTGTGTTTATTCTAATTTTATGTATTATCAGTTCTTAGTTATTGTTAAAGATTATTATTAATTTATAAATGCATGCAATGCAGAAAATAGCAACAAAAAATCAAGAGAATCGAAAAAAATTGTTGGTAGGTCATACTTTGGGCACTAAATTAATTCCGAAAAAGAAGTATGACTTGGTAATATATGATGTTATTTCAATATTTTTTGTCTTTAATCATGTATTAAACTTCTATGAATAGAGTATTTCCTGAATTATGTACTACTGTGTTTTATTTATAGTACCAAAAAAATAATAAAGAGATGGATCGAGCTGATATGTATATAGAGTCCTACACTCGAAGTGATAAATCAATTCTATAAGGAGCATCCTCGAATGTGGAATGTATTTATCAATCCTCGAATGTGTTTTGATATATTTGAAACATATATGATAGTATTTTCATAGTAAACTTACCTATGGTCGATTATGTTTAAAGTCATTGCCTATACACAATCTACTATCTTAATGTAACACAAGACTTGACTGTGAACGTACTTATATAGTGATTACCTATAAACAAGACTAGCAAGTTGTCATATTAACATCATTTCCTCACCTCCAATAGCATTTATGCAATGCAATGCTTCTTTCTTTTGGTTCTATTCAATGTCAATAACATGAACTATGTTTAACAATGGCCTGTAGCACTTTGAGTAGCCTTTGAGTCTTTATAATATTAGATCCCAACCAGCCTCTTGGCATTTTAAAGCACCTGCATCACTTAGGTACCTACTAAAAATAAAAAACTTGATGTTTCTGTCTTGCTACCAATAAGAGGTTCCTTGCTCAGTCTAGTAAATTATTACTGGTATCATATACCTCAATCTTTTTGCCTTCGCACTCTTTCCACCTTTCCAGCATAGTCTCAACACTTGTGATCATTACTGGAATCATACACTGCATATATAGAGATAGTAAATTATTACTAAATGTTAAGGCATTTGACAAACTTGTAGATAATTCTCTGGCCTTTTATTTTCCTTTTTCCTTTGCTTTTGGCCTTTATATTTATCCTCTATGAATTGTCTGAAAGGCTTATAGAAAATGTATCGGGAATAACACATAGGAATCAAATGCCACAAACTCCCATCTTAGTTGTTAAAATTTTCGATGTTTGGGTATTGATTTTATGGGTCCTTTTCCTATTTCTTTTGGTAAATTATATATCTTGTTAGTCATTGATTATGTCTCTAAATGGGTGAAAGCAAAAGCCACCGGGACTGACGACTCTAGAACTGTTGCAGATTTTGTCAAGACTAACATATTTTGCAGGTTCGGAACACCAAGGGCCATTATCAGTGATAGGGGTACGCATTTTTGTAATAGGATGCTAGCTGCGCTTTTGAATAAATACAACGTTTTGCATAAAGTTTCTACATCCTACCATCCCCAAAGTAATGGCCAACCTGAGGTTTCCAATAGAGAGATCAAATCCATTTTAGAGAAGGTGGTCAACCCTAACAGGAAGGATTGGAGTTTGCGGTTGGAGGATGCACTTTGGGCTTACAGAACGGCGTACAAAACCCCGATCGGCATGACACCTTACAGGATAGTATATGGGAAGGCATGTCACTTGCTTGTTGAACTAGAACATAGAGCTTTTTGGGCAATCAAGCAATGTAATATGGAGATGGACAAGGCTGGTGAACAACGGAAGCTACAGTTGCAGGAATTGGAAGAGTTGAGGAACGATGCATATGAGAGTTCTAAGATATACAAGGAGAAGACAAAAGCTTTTCATGATAATAGGCTCATTCGAAAGAACTTTGTTGTAGGACAAAAAGTTCTCCTTTACCATTCCAGGCTCAAATTATTTTCGGGTAAGTTGAGATCTAGATGGGTAGGACCTTTTGTTGTTACTAACATTTTTCTTCATGGTGCAATTGAAATTCAGAGCTCAAGTACAGGAAAAGTTTTTACGGTGAATGGACACAGGTTGAAACCCTTTCATGAGGGTTTTCAAGTGGAAAATATTGAGGTAATGAATCTTGAGGATCCAATGGAGACGGAGTGAAGAAAGATGAAGGATGTCGAGCCAATGACAATAAACAAGGGCAGCTGCTTGGGAGGCAACCTATGATCTCAGATTTGATTTTTCTATCCCTTTCCTTTTGAGTTTTTTTAGTTGCATATTAGATAGTAGTTGCTTCATCTTTGCATGATTGACTTACATTGGGGACAATGTAAGGTTTGAGTGTGGGGGAGGGGTTTAGGTTATTTGGGTTTACTCTAGGAGATTATGATCCAATGGTGCTTATCTGTGTAAAAATTTGCTTGAGATTTTCTTTGGTCAAGATTTCAAAGGTTTTTGGTTTAGAATGAAGATTGATGCCATTGATTGAATTTGTTTGATGCTGAATTAATTGATAGATGATGATAATGAAGTTAGGACCCATAGTTGACTAATTTAGATTGAGTTGGTATTGCATGAGTACTTGAGTATGAGATACATGTTTACTTGACTGAGTTAGTTGTGGAGTTGACTTTGTGCACTGATTTCATAATTTAGAACTGTTTAACTGTTTATCTTGTGTCAGGACCATGTGAAGACAAAATTGGGAATTTGAAAAAAAATTGAGAAAAAAAAACTTAAAAAAAATATTTTGTCTCAAAAGAAAGACATGTGGTGGGTTGAGATGGAGCGTAAAACGCACTCACCCATAAACACGTGCAGCGAGATGGAGCGTAAAACGCACTCGCTGGTGAGAAGAAAAGTGAGATGGAGCGTAAAATGCACTCGCTGGTGAGAAGAAAAGTGAGATGGAGCATAAAATGCACTCGCTTAAGAAAAGAATGTGGAAGGTGAAATGGAGCATAAAATGCATTCACCTGAATGAGAAAAATGAATGGCAGGAAAAAAAAACATGTTCTGGTTTTGAGTCAGTGTGCACGGTTGTTGTTCCATACAAATTGAGTTGAGTATCTGTGTTAATCATAGGAGATGCTTATGTGGTTTCAATTTGATTTATAGATGTTCAGTGGGAAATGATGAGGTTATTGTTATTAGTTGATTGATGAAGTATTGAACAAATATTCTGTTGATTGGTGTTGGTATTCATGGATGTGAATTGAATTTAAACCTTTTAGAGTTTGATTGAATAGAATTCAAATGATTTCAATATGACTTTTGTTTTAGTTTACACGAGGACGTGTAAAGATTAAGTGTGGGGGAATTTGATAAGTGCATAATATTCATTTATTTTCATTCCTTTATATTTAGTTTATTACATGTTTTATTGTGTATATGCACTTATTAGGTTGTTTATTGATTTCAGGAGAATTCAGAGTCAGAAGTGGAAAAAGATGGAAAATCGGAGCTAAAACGAGAAAAAGTTGAAAAGTTGGAAAATCTGAGGTTCTCGCCCCGGCGAGAACTTTGTACTAGGACTTCTCGCCCCGGCGAGAAAGCCTCTGCCCGTTTTCGCCCCAGCCGATCCAGAGCTCGCCCCGGCCCAGACTTCTCTGGAGTTTCTCGCCCCGGCGAGAAACCCAGTATAAAATTCTCGCCCCGGCGAGAATGGCGGAGTTGACCAAGTTTGACCAGGTTTGATTTTTTGTAATTTTTGAGGATTTCTATTTCAGATTGGATTCTTAAATCTTAGGGACTTAGGATATTATCTTAGGTTTATAAATAGATGTTTTTAATTTATTATTGGGGGATTCTTGACAACTACAATTGTAACCCTAATTGGAGAAGATTGAAGGATATCAGGCTAATTTTCTATATTCAGTTCTAAAAGGAGGTGAAACCTTATTTACAAGTAATTGATTAATCAAGTTTTATTCTTTATTCCTTCTTGCATGAAACTTATTCCGATAATCTATTTCAATTGTTTGCATGCTAATTGATTTCATTAATTCAATATGGCCAATTGGATTAGTTTGATCATTAACATCTGCTAGATTAAGGAGTAATATTACGTGTAATTGATAGTATTCCTTGTCACCAGTAGCAATTAGTAATATTGATTGTGTCAGAACTTTTGATTATTACTAAGGTTATCAGGAAGCAACTTAAATAAACCGAGCTTGTGTGTTTATTACTTGAATTAGCCTAATTCTCTAGTCCTTAATGTTGTTGTCACATTAAACCTAAAGAGCTTGTTTTAGGTTATATGATAGTTAGAATCTGGTAAAGAGCTTGTTTTATTCAGTGAATACCTAAGGAGAATTTCAGATAGCAGAGCTTATTGTTATCTAGGGCTAATAGTTTCATTGAAGGGTAAGTAATAATAATTTGGTTGATTAATTACTGTGATTTGGTGGATCTGAACTAAAGAACTGAACTTGTTTATTTATTGGTTAAGCTTATTACTCGCTTTTATTTAGTTAGATAATTGATTTTCAAAACCCCCCATCATTTGTCATTGAATAGATTTTAAAACATGTACTCCCTGTGGGATCGATCCTTGCTTATTACTGTGCTAATTGTTGAATTTGAGAATAGAAAGTGAGGTTAATTTAGGAGTGTTAAACGACAGCTCCCAGGAGTTTTACTCGCCTGTCAGTAGGAATTCCTTTAGTGATAGTAGTACAAGTGATCCTTGGAGTTAAGATCATCATAGTATTTTGTGTATGATGAGTTATACTTTGACATGTCCCTTAAGACCTTTAGATTATATCAAAGTGTATGATTGGATATAATAAGTTGTACATGAAAATAGGTGAATGATCAACAAAGAATCTACCACATCTAGCAAAAGATGTGAATGTCCTATGTGATTCGATAAATGACAACTCAGTAGTCTTTGGCCAAGGCAGAATGAAATTAGAAAGTAGTTTCTAATTTACATTATTTAGAGTTGTGCATTTGGGAATCAAAATACATATAATTAAATAAAATAAGACTTGAAAGTAATTCCATGTCTTATATTTAATTGGGATATTGTATGGTAGAAGGATTGAATTGCACGGTAACTATGCACTGAAAGGTTCTTTTGTGATTAATGTTAAAATCTATATTATTTGGAAAGTCGTTGATCGCTAAGGGGGCTTACCCTTATTGTAGAATAAATATTATTTATTTAAATGAATTAAATAGTTTAATTTATTTATTTAAATAAGATTAGAATTATTCTAATTGATTTATTCACAACCGGTTTAATATGGAGAACCTAAAGGGTCACACCGCAAAAGGAAAATATTTATTTAAAAAGTAAATGACATAATTGTAATAATAAGTTAAGTGTATTTAATTTAATCTATGGAGATAGAATAAATTAAATAGCTTAATATTTATTATTTAATATTTTAGAAATATTAAATAAATTAATAAGAGGAGTCTTATTATTATTATTATTACTATTACTATTATTTACTTCGTAATAGGGATTGAGAATTAATTAATAGAAGTATTCTCTCATGAATTCCTAATTAGATTAGGAGTTTAATTTAATTAAAAGAGTTTAATTAAAATAGAAACCCTAATCCTAAATAGTTTAGGGAAGGGTTTTCCTACATCTATAAATAAGAGAAGTCTTGTCATAAATTAGGGTTACACACTCTTGCATAAGAATTGTGGAGAGTACTTACAATTTCTATAGAGATAGAAACTAGAGTTTTGCCAACACTCATCTTCTTGAATATATATTATTCCTTGGTGGATCACCTCTAGAGGCCAAACACTTGGGTGGCTAACGTTGATCAAAGAAAGAAATTTAATTGGTGGAATTCAAGGAGAACGCGAAGGAATTGGAGGTGAACTTGTACCTGAAGAAGCTAGAATTCTACAAGGGTATAATTCTTAATCTCCATCTCTTTCGTTTAATTAATAATTGTGCATAAAGAAAGATCATGGTGATGGTTTGTATAAAATTTAAAATCTTATTTTATCGTGCTTCCGCTTTATTTATGTAATTTGATTATATGTTTGCATTATACAAACCTAACAGTGGTATCAAGAACCAAATTTTATGCGAATTATTAATTGTTTTGATTCTGTATAAACATTGATGTGTGCTTAGAACAATTTAATTGGGCATAACTGTTTGTGTAAAATTATTTTATTTTTTTTACTAAAAAAATTAATTTAAAAAAAACGTTGGTCAAAGTCAACGGTCAAACGTTGACTGGTCAACTGATGGCGTAGCACTGGCTGCTGATGTGGCGCTGACTAGTCAACTGTTGACTGCTTACTGGTCAACCTTTAAAAATGAAATAATTAATTTGGGGCTAGAAGGTTTTAACCCCTTGACCTATTGGCCATATGTTGGAAGCCTTACCACTACACCAGAATCACTTTTGATTATGAATCAGAATGTTTAATATTTAAACTATATAATTCTGGGTTTGAAGTTTGACTTAAGGGCTTGTTTGATTATTTCTTTTAAAGGTTTATGATCAAGGGTTGACCTCATTTTTATTTTTTTTATTTAGAAGTTTATTTTGATTTGGAATTTGATTAAAAAATAAAGGAGTTTATTTTTATTCAAAATTGGATAAATTAAAAAAAAAAGAGTTTATTTTGATTTGAAATTGGATTAAAATAAAGAAGTTTATTTTAATTGAAATTGAATTTCATGATAACTAATTAGAGTTGGAATTAGATTCCATGATAACTAATTGGAGTTGAAATTGAATTTTATACTAACTAATATTTCCCATTAAATGATATCAATGCATATATGGAATAGTTTTATTATTCATGAAATGAATGTTATTTATTAATGCATATGGAGATATGTATGATAATAAATAAGGATTGATTATGGACTATTGACCAATGTGTGATTGGAATTATTTTAGAGGATGCTTGAATGAATGGGTTTTATAAATGGGGTCTGCGTACCTCGTCTTCTCTAATTTTTCTTGATGTAAATTCTATCTTCCACCTATGTACTTCCCCTTGACTGTTGATCAAGGTTTCTATTTATTTTAAATAGTTTATGTAATAGGCTTAGTTAGAATTATTTTGAAGAATTGGAGACAAAGGAGCAAGGAGCGCTTGAAGACCCGTTTGTAATGGAGCCCGGGTTTAAATGTAATAGTTATATTTAACTTTAATTCTTGCACCATAGGTTTGAACATTTGGTTCACTTGGTGGCTCTAGTGAACCAAACTATAATAAAAGTCCATAATCAATCCGGGTAGAATATAGTATTCTATATGTGTATGCTTACTATATATATATATATATTATATTATCCAACATGCTTCGCATGTTAAATAATATGACGCATATTTTATATATATATATGTGCATGCGCGCTAAATAAGATGAGACAAATAATAACAAACCCCTCAAAGAATTTATATTAAGTCCTAAGTGTTCAAAGATATTTGGAATATCGAACGTCGCCTTCTAGCATGATAAAACGATAGAGTATCAATTAATCATTATAAGTTTGTTGTGTCACATAAGGCTTATCTTAATTTTTTGAGATGTTATTTTATCACATTTAATGCTTATAAATAGACTGAACGATGCTGTTTTGTTGTGCCACACAAGGACAGTGTTTTTCTTTTGAATATATGGAAGTGCTAGGTTGGACTTAACTTGGATAATTTTGATTCGGATGTGTCACACTTGATCAAAATAATCTAAGGTAAAATACAAAGAGTTACATAGTCATATAATTGACAATAGTTGTCTACCTATTTATTTATATATCGTTTGTTGTGTCACACAAGGCTATATACATTTGAAATGAGATCCTTATTCTCACTAGCAAATCTTTAATTAGATTTGTCGAACTATATATTGAGGGTAATATAGTTTGATGAAAAATAGTGGGAGATACCAATTTAAATAATGACCTAATTTATTTTGGTAATTAATTAAGAAATAAATGTATGCTAAAATGTTGTTAAATTACAAATTCATTTACAGAATTTTACAATGTCTAATTTACCATCACTATGGAGCATATTAGATGCTAATTAACCGGACCAAATTAAAAGGACTGGTTAAAGAATCTAAGAATAGTTCTCAAGGCTGAAAAGCTATCTTATGTCCTTAATATGTCTATCCCTGTAATGGTTGTAGACAATGTCTCTGAGGAAGAGATTGCTACTTTTAAAAAGTGGCAAGATGATGCACAGTTGGCTCAATGCATCATGCTCGCATCCATGAGTAACGAGCTTCAACGTCAGCATGAAACTATGGATGCTCCTACTATACTCCTGCACCTTCAAAGAGTTGAATGGTGAGGAAAGTAGGACTATTAGATATCAGATATCTAAGGAGCTCTTCCAATCTAGAATGACTGATCCAAGATTTGATCTTGCAATCACTCCTGGACTCTTTCTCACAATTTGTTGTGAATTTCCACATGAACAAGCTATATGTCAGCCTGCCTGAGTTGCTTAAACATGTTGAAAACTGCAAAGAGTCACTTTCCAACCAAGAAAGACCAAGTCTTACTGGTAGATGATTCTTCCAGGAAGTGGAAGAGGGTCAAAGGATCTTCTGATAGGAAGAACAATTCAAAGAAGGTATAAGGAAAGGCAAAAAAACAAAGGACAATAAGAAACAAAACTAATGCAGATAGCAATGGAGTTTGCTTCCACTGCAATAAGCCAAAACACTGAAAATGAAACTGTAAGTAGTATCTTGTAGAGACTGACTAGAAGAAACTTAGTGAAGTTTTGGTTACAGATACATGTTTGTTCATAATTGAAATAAATCTTTTTTATAAGTCAAGGTTCTACTTGGGTATTGGATACCAACTGTAGTTCTCACGTATGCAATCTAATGCAGAGACTAAGAAGAAGTAGAAAGCTACACAAAGTAAGTAATCTTACGTGTGGGGAATGGAGCAATGGTTGCTACATTAGCCGTAGGAACTTATAATTTTGCGTTTCCTACGGGCAAGTCTATTAAGTTAATAAGTTGTTATTATGTTTTAGTTCTCTTTAGAAACATTATTACTTTCGTTGTTGGACAAAGAAGGTTCTGGTATTATATTTAAGAACAATTAGTGTTCTATTTATAATGATAATGTTTTGCTTGAAACTGGAAGATTACTTGATGAACTTTGTAAACTTGACTTACATGAAAAATAATTTTGCAAATTGAACAAACTAGTAAAAGAAAAAGATATGATTATTCAAATAGTTGAATATGTGTATTTGATGAAATACAAGTCTGAATCATTTGAAAGGTTCAAAGAATTCAGAAATGAAACAAATTGACAAAGTATTAAGATTCTTTGATCAGATCGAGGAAGGAATACTTGTGCAATAAGTTTCTAGATCATTTTAAAAATAGTATTTTCTCATAATGGATACATCCTAATACGCAATAATTGATTGGTGTATCTAAAAAGAAAAAATTGTACCTTGTTGGATATGGTGCAGTCCATAATGATTTTTATCGACATTCCAGTATCCATCTGGGGTTATGCCCTAGAAACGGCTGCATATCTACAAAATAAGGTAACCTTAATATCCGACCCCAAGACTCCATAAAAGTTATGGATAAGGAGGATTCCTAGTCTTAAGTATGTTAACATAAGGGGTTGTCCAACTTATGTGAAAAGGTTTCAAAAGGATAAGCTTGGGACAAAAATCTGACAAGTGCAGATTTGTGGAACTTCCTAAAGTAAGTTTAGGATAAGAGTTCTAGAATCCTACTAAGCAACAGGTGTTTGTTGTGAAACACGCTGCCTTCTTGGATAAATGTGTTTATCATTGAAGGAGCTAGTAGGAGGATAATAGATCTTAAAAGAGTTCAAGAACCACAAAGCATTTTTAGTCAAATCGAGGAACCTGTAGATAAACTTATTGTACCACAACCGAATAGTAAATCTAGAAGAGTACCGAAGATACCTAGGAGGTATGGATTCATCATAGAGGATGATTATGTGGTACGCATCATAGAGGATGATGATCAGTTATATACGATGAGGCTATGAGTAGTAAACACTCAAAGAAATGGCAGATGGCCATGAAATCCGAAATGGACTCCATGTATGAGAACCAAGTATAGACTCTGGTTACTCCACCGAAAGGCATACTGTCTAGAGGGTGTATATGGGTCTTTAAGAGAAAGACTGGGGCAAATGGCAAGGTGGAGACCTATAAGACCAGACTTGTTTAAAAGGTTTCAAATAAAGTCAAGGAGTTGACTGTGATAAAACCTTATTACCGAGTAATGCTCAAGTCCATTTGGATTTTTCTTGTGATTGCAGCTTATTATGAAATCTGGCAAATGGATGTGGAGACGTCCTTTTTCAATGAAGACTTGAGGAGAATGTATGTATGATACAGCCAGAGGAATTTGTTTTAAAGGTTGAAGCAAATCGTGTGTGTAAGCTACAATGATCCATTTATGGATTGAAGCAAGCTTCTCAAAGATGGAACATTCGTTTTTAATGAGACAATCAAAAGAGTTTGATTTTATCAAAAACGAGAATGAACATAGTGTGTACAAAAGGGTCAGTGGGAGCGTTGTGACATTCCTAGTATTATATGTTGATATACTACTGATAAGGAATGACACATCAATGCTACAATCAGTAAAGTTAAAATTGTCTAAACATTCCTCCATGAATAACTTGGGAGGAGCATTCTATAAATTGGGGATATAAATCTATATAGATAGATTTAAAAGGATGCTCGGCTTAACCCAAGAATGTATATTCATTCAATGCTAAAGGTGTTTAGCATGGCAAACTCCAAGAGAGGTCTCATGATGATGAACCATGGAGTTTATCTCTTTAAATTGTCCTCAATGAAAAGAGATCGCATGAGTTACTATCATGTATGCAATGAATATACAAGGCCTGATGTTGATCAGACATATTCTAGAGAAGATCACTGTAAGACAGTGAAAAATATCTTTAAGTACCTAAACGGTATTGAGGATGTGATCATGATTCATGGTAGGTCTGAATTAAAACTAGAGGGTTAAACAGACTCAAGTTTTTCAAACTGACCAAGACGATAATAAATCCACTTTAGGGTAAATCGTTACCTTGAATAGTGGTGCAGTGAATTGGAAAGGTTCCAAACAGCAAAGAGTTGTTAGTTTAGTGACAAAGACAAAGTATATAGCTGTAAATGAAGCTGCAAGTTGATTGTTTGGATGAAAAGTTCACTATAGAACTAGGAATAGTTCCTAAGTCTCATCTTGGATTCAAGCATGTGTTGCGGCACTTTCATTTGATTAGAGGAATCATTAAAAGAAGAAAAAGTCACTATAGAGATAGTGGACTCTCAAGAACAACATTGCATATCTATTTATTGAAGCTTTATCCAACAACAGGATGATCGTCACTTAGAGAAGATGGGTATTAGATACCATGGCGATTGGCTTTGGTGCAAGTGAGAGATTGAAAGTAGTATGCACACAAGCCAATTATATTTGATATGATGTAGCATATACTTTGTAATCTTATTCGTTTATTAAAGGCATTTTCATTATCTACATAGTTTTGAGCAATGCTTTTAGAATCATGATGGTGACCATGCTAATGAGATCTAAATTCTAGATAGCTCACAAACTAAAATTGTTCCTAATCGTTGGATTACTAAAAAGGAGATTAGTGAATCTAGATAGATTAGTACATATGTTGCTTGTTCTTAAGAAGAGGATGATTGATCTCATAATCATTTGTGTGGAGATACTAAAGTAAGTATGTAGGTGCTTATTGGAGAATAAGTTCACTGAATGTGGCTCGCTAATGAATACCTAATAGAGTTTTACTCGCCTATCAATGGGAATTCCTCTAGTGATAGTAGTACAAGTGATCCTTGGACTTGAGATCATCATAGTATCTTGTGTATGATGAGTTATACTTTGACATGTCCCTTAAGACCTTTAGAGTATATCAAAGTGTATGATTGGATATAATAAGTTGTACACAGAGATAGGTGAATGATCAACAAAGAATCTACCACATCTAGTAAAAGATGCGAATGTCCTATATGATTCGATAAATGACAACTCAGTAGTCTTTGGCCAAGGCAGAATGAAATTAGAAAGGAGTTTCTAATTTGCATTATTTAGAGTTGTACATTTAGGAATCAAAATACATATAATTAAATAAAATAAGACTTGACAGTAATTCCATGTCTTATATTTAATTGGGACATTGTATGGTAGAAGGATTGAATTGTACGGTAACTATGCACTGAAAGGTTCTTTTGTGATTAATGTTGAAATCTATATTATCTGGAAAGTCGTTGATCGCTAAGGGGGCTTACCCTTATTGTAGAATAAATATTATTTATTTAAATGAATTAAATAGTTTAATTTATTTATTTAAATAAGATTAGAATTGTTCTAATTGATTTATTCACAACCGGTTTAATATGGAAAACCTAAAGGATCACACCGCAAAAGAAAAATATTTATTTAAGAAGTAAATGACATAATTGTAATAATAAGTTAAGTGTATTTAATTTAATCTATGGAGATAGAATAAATTAAATAGCTTAATATTTATTATTTAATATTTTAGAAATATTAAATATAAATTAATAAGAGGAGTCTTATTATTATTATTACTATTCCTATTATTTAATTCCTAATAGGGATGGGGAATTAATTAATAGAAGAACTCTCTCATAAATTCCTAATTAGATTAGGAGTTTAATTTAATTAAAGGAGTTTAATTTAATTAAAGGAGTTTAATTAAAATAGAAACTCTAATCCTAAATAGTTTAGGGAAGGGTTTTCCTACATCTATAAATAAGAGAAGTCTTATCATAGATTAGGGTTACCACTCTTGCATAAGAATTGTGGAGAGTACTTAAAATTTCTATAGAGATAGAAACTAGGGTTTTGCCAACACTCGTCTTTTTGAATACATATTATTCCTTGGTGGATCACCTCTAGAGGCTAAACACTTGAGTGGCTAACATTGATCAAAGGAAGGAATTTAATCGGTGGAATTCAAGGAGAACGCGAATGAATTGGAGGTGAACTTGTACCTGAGGAAGCTAGAAGTCTACAAGGGTATAATTCTTAATCTCCATCTCTTTCGTTTAATTAATAATTGTGCATAAAGAAAGATCATGGTGATAGTTTGTATAAAATTTAAAATCTGATTTTATCGTGCTTCCGCTTTATTTATGTAATTTGATTGCATGTTCGTGTTATATAAACCTAACATTTCTATCTTCTACTTTCTAGTTTCTACAGTTCAAAAACCATGTTAGTTCTTACTTGTTCCTGTTATTGGATATAATGCAGTAATGTTCATATAATTCCATTCTTGTTTACTTTATTAAAGATTACCATTTTGTCAATTATTATAGAACCAAATACTAAAATGGGTCCTTAGCCTTCATACATACACATTAACCTTAACCTTAAAAATGACTTAGTTTGCCTCTGTTTTGTTAAGGCAATTTTGTTGAACTGTTAGAAATCTACAAGGAATTGCAATTAACCATATGAACAGATCTCATAATTGCAATTTTGCCTCTGTTAGTTTGTTGATTATGAAAGTCGTACGATAATCCTTCCATGTGGGCTATCTTTGTGAAGTAATATGTTTGTGATCAAAGAATTTATTGCAACCACATATCAAACAACCATCTAATCATAACAAAACCATTTTTAACTACACTGAAGGTTTTATTTATCAACACCTTTGTCTTACATTAAACATTCCTTATTTAGAGCTCTAGTTACCGTATAAACGTACATGCATTGAAACATACTACAAAACATGTTTTTGTTTTGAGTCACATATTTAGCTAGTCATTGAGTTTGAGAGATTGTCTAATCTAGTTATTTGAAAGTTTTTTGATAATTTAAGAATCCCATGAACCAGAATCAAAATTATCCCTAGTAACTGTCCCTATGTACTACTGCGATGAATAATAATTCAATATGTATATTTTGCCTTGTATATTTTCACATAAAAAAATTATTGAGTTAAAGGAGACTCAGGCAGCATCTGGGGGAAGCAGTAATGTGACACCCCTAAATTCGGGTACTTAATTTTCATAGGATTTGGTATTCACTATCCAAATAAATCATATCACATCAAACTACCCATTCAAATATAAATGATAATTCTTAATAAAATAGAAATCTCCTATTTAAGGCTTACAACATCTTTAACAAATAAATCTCAGGTCATCTAACCTTAATAAAACATCAATGCAGAAACATAACATAAGTCTATTACATAAACATCATTCAAACAAATTTAACAAGTCTTCATCACTTGTTTGCTTTGCCTTTGCCCTTACGAGTGGATGGCTCGTCAATTCTTTCAACTTTAGCTGCAATGTTATTATGCAAGGGTGAGCAACAATTGCTCAGCAACTAACACAATAAAAATAGTAATAACATGCGAATAATTAATGGATATCGGATAATCGAATACTCGGCTTTTGAATCAAGACTAGAAAACAGGAATCAAAAGAACATCTGAGGGTCACAAGACCACGAACTATGTCCTAGGTTATCAAGTATTTCTACTTTAAACCTTCAACAGTCGTAAGACTATATGGACCTTACTTCTCGTACTTAGGGGGATCAGCCCTTTGTACCATGTATGTGCACAACATCTAAACACTAACGCGTAAAATAATCCCCTATAATACGGCTGTTCATCTCAGTTTGACATCAGAGTCCGCACCAAAGGAAGTTTGGTTTGGATTTACTTTGATAACTTTTCTAGAATTTAGAACGCTCATCAACTATGGACTAGTCGAATCAATAAGGGTTCGTTAGTCAATCAAGGTTCAACAATAAAAATGTAATTGGTATTCAAGAATTAAGGACTGAATCTCAAAGGCATACAATCGAATAAATTCTGTATAACTGAAGTATTACTTAAAAGGAATTAGAATAACACATTTCAATTCATGAACTTGAACGAATTATGGTAAAGAACTTTCCCAATATGAAGTAGAGTATAGAAACTTGCATAAAAGAGAGATAGGGTTTTAGAACTTGCGTAATTGAAATCAAGGTAGGGTTAGGAAACTTGCTTCGTGCGTAGATTATAAATTAAAAATCCGCATTCCTTAAATAACCTACACATTCCATTTATAAAGCAATAACAATGATTAGTTACAATAGTATGATAACTTCAGGATTCATTCTCATCCAATTTCATTTTAATATCTCAATTGTCATCAGATAATTAATAGGTATTTGTTTATCATCCAACATAGTATCTTATTATTCATTTAATACCTTAGTCTAAGCTTTAAACGTGTTTAGGATAACATAACATGAACACAAAGAAAGAAGGAAAAATTTTCATTTCCTATATCACCGTCGGGGCGGTAGATTTCTTCACAAAATTCCTGCCGGGGTGAGGCTGCCGTCGGGGCGATAGAAATTAGTTCAATTTAGTCGTCGGGGCGAGAACACCGTCGGGATGACAAAACCAATTTATTTATACCGCCGGGGCGACTAATCCTTGTGTAATTCCACAGCCGGGAAGGTGGACCCGAATCCCAAGTCCTGCAGTTCGCGAAGAACACAGAAAATGCCAAATTTGGCCAAAGGTTTTCATTCAATCGACAATATAATTCTACCCATAGGTTCTGGCCTTTACAGAAATGTACAGTAACAATCATAACATGATTTTATCAAGTTTAACAACTCAAATTGAATTTAAACTTATAATTTTCATGTTCTTGCTTTTATTCAAAGTTTCATTAATTTTCATAAAATCCCACATAGTAGATTCGTTATAACACCAATTTAATCTGTTGAACTTTCGTTTTCTTTGTTTTTACATGCATAAACATAATCAATCATCAATTTATCGCTTATCATGCAAATCAAGCATCAATTTTCATACATTTAAGCCATATTCATATATTACTACTTTGTAAATTTCAGAACTCTAATATAAATATAATTTCATGAATTTGGTTACTCTAAATCACATATAAATCATATAAAATATATTTATGCATATTTACAAACATCTAACATCAAGTTCTTTAGAATTTAGCCATAGAATTCAAATTACAGAGGACTAAACTTAACTTTTCATGGAGAAAACTAAGAAAACATAATTTAAAGGTTGATGTTTAAGAATTAACTTTGATTAGATGCTAGATTATGCAACAAATGAAAGGATTTCTTCTTCAATTCCAAAATCTCACAAGTATTTCTCTCTTTTTCTCTATGTATTACTCAAACTTATCTCAGAAAATAATAATAATGATAATACGTACTAATTAGAATTGGCAGAACATGGTGTCGGTTAATAACCGGCTCCAACGCCCACTAAGGCCTCGTTTGGCTAATCCTTATAAGTTCTTCTTTTGGTTTATTTTAATTATCTAGTTTATTATATAGTTTAATGTCACACTTTTAATTAACCATATAATCTTATTAAAATCAATTAAATAAAATAGGATAATACCACATTAAATCACATTGTCACATAATTAAAATTCTTATTTATTGATTATGACAAATTATTAAATCATTAAATCTCTAATTAATTATTAAATTAATTAGAATAACATTATGCTTATTTAAATAATGCATTTAATCAAATAAGTTCAATTAAATATATACTTTGAATATAAAAATTCTCCACATTAATTTAACTAATGTAACACATATAATTAAATTAATCTATCACAAATTCATCAATTAATTATTTAACTCAATAATTAAATCATCGAAAAATATTTATTTAATTCAATAAATATTTAAATTAAATTACAAAAATCTCGTTCGTCACATCTTTTCCCCCTTAAAAGGATTCTGTCCCCAGAATCACGACTCAATTAACTCGTCTCGTTACATTCTCCCCCCTCCCCCTTACAAAGATTCTGTCCCCAGAATCGCTACACATAAACTAAGCAAATAGCTGTGGATAATTTCTCATCATCTGATCTTCGAGTTCCCACGTAGCTTCTTCAGCGTTGTGGTTCCTCTAAATCACCTTAACAGAAGGTATAATTTTATTTCTGAGTACTTGCTCTTTCCTGTCAACTATCTGAACAGGCTCTTCTTCGTAAGATAAATCTTTTTTAACTTGCAAGGGTTCATATTCTATAACATGCTTGTAGTCGGGTTTGTATGGTCGTAACACCGAGACATAAAAAATATTGTGTATGTGTTCTAACGTCGGAGGTAAAGCTACCTAACCAACTCTTCTTAACACTTCAAAGGGTCCAATGAACCTCGGGCTCAGTTTTTCCTTCTTACCAAAACGAATATTCCCTTTCTAGAGAGATACTTTCAAGAAAACGTAGCTACCAGACCCAAACTCTCGATTCTTACGATGTTGATCGGCATATTTCTTCTGCCTATCCTGAGCTGCTATCAATCTTGCCCTGATCACTTTAACGATTTCTGCAGTCTGTTGTACCAGTTCTAGTCCTAGTAATTGACGTTCGCCAACTTCATCCCAGCATAATGGAGTTCTGCACTTTCTGTCGTACAACGCTTCGTAAGGCGGCATGCCAATACTAGCGTGGTGACTATTATTGTAAGCAAATTCCACCAACGGTAGATGATCATCTCAATTTCCTTTGAAATCTATGATGCAAGCTCTTAGCATATCCTCCAAGGTTTGAATCATTCTTTCACTCTGTCCGTCGGTTTGTGGATGATATGTCGTACTCATACGTAACTGCGTTCCCATGCATTCTTGTAGTCATTTCCAGAAGTTTGATGTAAAGTGCGGATCCCTATCTGAAACAATAGATATTGGAACACCGTGCCTTGAAACAATCTCCTTCACATACAATTTTGCTAACTGATCCAAGTTGAATCTGATCTTGATCGGTAGAAAATATACTGATTTCGTCAGTCGATCTACAATAACCCAAACTGCGTCGAAACCTTTCTGAGTCGTCGGAAGACCTACTAAGAAATCCATTGTGACGTGCTCCCATTTCCATTCTGGGATTTCTAATGGTTGTAATAACCAACTTGGCCTCTGATGTTCTGCTTTAACTTTCTAACATGTCAAACACTTGGCTACAAAATCGGCAACGTCCCTTTTCATATTCGGCCACCAGAAATGCTGTCAGAGATCCTGGTACATTTTCGTACTCCCTGGATGAATCGAATATCTTGAATTATGTGCCTCGCTCAAAATTTCCTCCTTAACCTCTGGTACTGGCGGAACCCAAATCCTTCCCTCGAATCTCAATAATCCTTCATTATTAACTTTGAATTTCACTTCATCACCTCCAGATATTCTTTTCCTGATTTTCTCACATTCTTCATCCTGAATTTGTGCTTCATTAACCTTATCTACCAAAGTTGGGCCGGTTCCCAATTGAAACAATTTTTCGTCAGACTCCTCCAGATATTTCACCTCCAACTCTAGTTTTGCCATTGCTGTAATTAGCTCCTCCTGAGCGGTAATCATAGACAGTTTCTCCCGACCCTTTCTGCTTAAGGCGTCGGCCACAACGTTCGCTTTACCCAGATGGTATAAAATTTTTTCGTAATCTTTTATCAATTCCAACCATCTCCTCTGTCGCATGTTCAGATCCTTCTGTGTAAAAATATATTTCAGACTCTTGTGATCTGTATATATTTCACACTTCTCCCCGTAAAGATAGTGCCTCCAGATCTTCAAAGCAAATACTACCGCAACCAATTCTAAATCATGGGTCGGATACCCCCTTCTCATAGTCCTTTAATTGTCGTGACGCGTACGCAATGACCTTACCGTTCTGCATAAGCACACAACCTAGTCCTTTATGCGACGCATCACTATACACCACAAAATTTCCTGTGCTATCCGGTCTCAACCTCTTCTTTAATTCTTGAAAACTTTCATCACACTTCTCCGTCCAAACGAACTTCACCGCCTTCCTAGTCAAATTCGTTAATAGAGTCGCAATTTTGGAAAAATCCTGAATGAATCTTCTGTAATAACCAGCCAATCCTAGAAAGTCCTTACTTCCGATGGTGTTTTCGGCTGATCCTAGTTAAGCACTGCTTCAACCTTTGACGGATCCACCAAAATCCCATGCTTGTCAATCATATGTCCAACAAATTGCACCAGCTTTATCCAGAATTCACACTTTGAAAACTTAGCGTACAACTTCTCTCTTCTTAATGCTTCTAATGTCGCCTTTAAATGTTCTACATGCTCTTCTTTGGTTTTGGAATAAATTAGAATATCATCGATGAATACTACTACAAACTTATCCAAAAATGGCTTAAACACCCTGTTCATTAGGTCCATGAATGCTGCAGGAGCATTTCTTAGACCAAATGACATCACTAGAAACTCGTAATGACCATAACGAGTCCTGAACGCTGTCTTCGGTACATCTTCCTTCCTCACCTTCAACTGATGATAACCACTTCTCAAATCTATCTTCAAGAAATACCTAGCTCCTTTCAATTGATCAAACAAGTCGTCGATTCTTGGAAACGGGTATTTATTTTTAATCGTGACCTTGTTCAACTCTCTATAATCAATGTAAAGTCGCATCGATCCGTCTTTCTTCTTGACAAATAATATCGGCACTCCCCACGGCGATACGCTCGGCTGGATATACTTCTTATCTAAAAGTTCTTATAGTTGTACCATCAACTCTTTCATCTCTACTGGGGCCATACGGTATGGAGCTTTCGATATCGGGGCAGTTCCTGGCACCAAATCGATTACAAACTCAACTTCCTTATCTGGCAGAAGTCCTGGCAAATCATCTGGAAAGACGTCTACAAAGTCCCTTACGACAGGTATCTCTTCTAATTTCGGACTCTCTTTTCGATTATCGACTATGTAGGCTAAGTATCCCACACAGCCTTGTCTTAACAACTTCCTACCCTGCATCATCGTCAGACAACTAGCTTGCCTAGGCGACTTGCTATCGTAAAATATTACCTTTGAGGGAGTCATAAGGTTAATACGTTTCTTTTGGCAATCAATTATCGCCCCATAATTAAATAGCCAATCCATTCCCAAAATAACGTCAAATTCCCCAAGTTTGATTGGGATCAGATCTATAGTCATCACGTTTCCCTTAATGTCCACTCTACAGTTCTTGTGTGCGTACCTAACAGGAATTACCTCCCTATTCGTAATTTCTATGTTCAAAGCGTAATCTAATTCCTCCTTAGGCAAATCTAGATTCTTAGCAAAGTCATCGGATATAAATGAACAAGAAACACCCGAATCAAACAATACATAAGCATCTATATTATTGATCGGAATGATACCTGGCACCACATCGCGAGACTGCACGGCGTCTTTCACGGTCATGTTGAAAGTCTTGGCAGTAGGTCGGTTTGTCAGTGCTGATCTAGTTATAGTTAACGTGTTACCACCACTGTTTCCCCTATTCCCTCATGTTCCTGATCCTCCTGCTGTCTTCTTGGGGTAATCCCTAGCTAGATGATCCTTTGATCCGCAAGTGAAACAAGCGCCCTTCTTTGGATTAGGATAATTCGGTGCTATGTGGCCCTCCTGACCACAATTGTAAGACACCCTTTTCCCCTTCAGGCATATCCCCACATGATTCTTCCGGCATGTAACACACGCTTCCACTTTCTTCTTCTGACCTCCCTGTTGATTTCCAGCAAATCCATTGTCATTCCACTTTCTCTTCTGGTTGTGACCACCACTGTTACTAACACTCGCTTTGTTATTCTCATTTTCACCCTTCTTCTTCTTCTTCTGTTCCTAGTTATACTTAGTCAAAGCATTACTCCCACCTTCTATGATAATCGCTGATGAGTGTGTTTTATATACACAAATTGGGTACTTTTAGCCTTAATAATTTGTAAGTCTTCAGCCATTTTGTTTGGTTTTATGTGTTTTCATCTTATTATTGTGTAATGTAGTTTTGTATTACTTTTATATGTATTTGTGTGCTTTTATGTGTTTTTACGTTATTTTGTAGGTATTGAAATAAAAGCCCTTGGGATCAATGCGTTTTCGGTGTGAATTTGGCATTTTAGCTGCTTGTTTCTCAATTTCACCCATGATCCAATCCGAATCTCTCAACACTCAAAGAATAAAAGTTGTAGATTTTGATCTTAACTTTCCAGAACATCTTGAATCATCCAATTTGAAGTTCGTAAGAGAGAGTTATGGTCATTTTACCGTCGGATTTAACATGGATTTTACGCAGCAGTTGCTTCGGGCTCAATTTGAGCCTTTCTACAGCCTGTATCTCGTCAAGTTCCAGTTATGAACGTTGTAAAGCTACTTCTCAGCGTTCTGTAGCCTCTTGAATCGCCTAAATCCGAGTTCGGACGAAGAAGTTATGGCTATTTTACCTGAGCTCGCCGGGGCAGGAATTTCCTACACAATTCCTCGCCGCGGCGAGTTCGCGCCGGGGCGAGACAACTTAGGCCAAATCCTCGCCGGGGCGAGCTCGCCTGTAGCAGGAAGCTAAAATGTGCTGAATTTTGGTCTATTTTGGTGTGCTAAGCTAGGTTAGGCATCCAGGGACTTATATCAACTCTTGGAGGCACAAAATATCAAGAGATTTTAGATAGAAATCAACAACTCTAGGGAGAGGAGGCTACACAATACATCAAACTAGAGGGCCAAAGTGCTAAAATCAAGTTAAATCAAGCAAGACCAAGGAGCTAAAGTATCAAGGATTGCAAAACCATGGAGGAGAAGCTAGGGTTCATCATCAATCCATCAAACATCATATGAAAATCTACAAAAGTGGTTTTATCTCTAGTTTTCCCTTCTATTTTGTAATCCAACATGATGTATAAATTGAATATGATGTTATTTGTAGTTACCATGACCTAGAACTTGTTTTCTAAGATTTCAATGGAACCCAATACATAGTTTGAATTAAATGCTCTCTCTTTGATGTTGGTTAATTATTTGTGATTGAATATCATAATTTGTGCTTTATATATTAATTACCTAACTAGTAATTACCTTGGGAACTTATATGGAATTGAGAGAGGAAGTATAGGTTGAGACCTTGTTATGATATCATGTGAAAATTAGATATTCCTATGGGTAATTTATGAAATTAAGTGACGTGTGTTTTATTTATTACCCTCATGAATGGATAATTTGATTGTATTTAGGATAGACATATACCTAAATACCACATGTATCAATTGGAGAATCCATGCTTAATGATTTCTATTGCGAAAGTTGGTAATTGATGGAGTAGTTAATGAGGTTTTGTGACATACACCTTACTAATTGTTCTTGATATGAGAATCTTGCTGGTGTGTAAAATAGAGATATATCTATACACCGTAATGGGGAATACGTATTTGACCATCGAGAGAGACTTAGACACACTTGTGATTTCTCGGGTAACAATCCTTGTGATTTAACTAGTGAAAAGAGAGAGTTAGGATATTCAAGTGAAGTGTTGGGGGAAATTGTGATCTTAGACTTGTTAATATTTGATTTCATTATCTTAATGCTTTCCATAGTTCTTTAATTATTTGTTATCTTCGTTATTGCAAAATAACAAAAATAATTATCGTTTGTTTAAATAAGATTGAGATGATAAAAGGTTAGTACTTGGAAAAGACTAGTAATAATTCCTCGTGGGATCGATACTCTACTTACTCTTTATTACTTGTTGACCGCGTATACTTGCGCGTTAATTGTCATTATATAATTCGGACAACAATCGCCTTTTCCAAAACTCCGGCAAAAGTGTTCAATTGGAACATTGACACCTTGTTGTACAACCATAGATTCAACCCTTGTTCAAATCTCCTCGCCTTCCTCTCATCGGTGTTCACCTGGTAGGTTGCGAACCTAGCTAATTCGTTAAACTTTGTTGCGTACTCCGGTACAGTCATGGTACCCTACTTCAGTTCCAGGAATTGAATCTCCATCTGATTACGCGAGCTTATCGGAAAGTACATCTCAAAGAACATCTCCTTAAACCTATCCCATGCGATTACACCCTGACCTCCTCGAATCTTATTCGCTTGCCACCAATAGCTGGCCTCTGACTTAAGCATGAATGTTGCAAAGGCAGTCTTTTGGTCATCACTAACCCTAGCAACGTCAAATACTTTCTTCATTTCCATCACCCAGATTTGGGCTTTGATCGGGTTCAGGGAACTCCTAAACTCCGGCGGTCCTACCGCTTTGAAATCCTTAAATGACGTCACTGGTGGAGCTTGCAGCTGATTCGCAAGTGCTCCAGCCAAAAGGTTCACCAACTGCTGTACAGGATTAGCATTGGCGTCCTTGTTGTTATTGTTAGTAGAGCTTTCCTGAGCTTGTTGACATGGTTAGCGTCTCGGCGGCATTTTCTGTTTAAGAATATGTGCTTATTAGTTCATCACTCAATTTCTTAAGTGTTCAATACTTAACTCAAACAATTCAGATTTAACACATAACACGTAACATCTTCAAATAAATTTTTGATATTTCATTCATTCAAAAGTCTTAAACATAAAAAGATAGCATCACTGCTATTTACATCAACTATCCCGAGATCAAACAATCTTTAGGATTAAATAGTCATATTCCATTGTGTATAATTATACTGGAATTTACATTACTAGCTACCATAAATATTTACACATATTTCAATACTTTTTCTATCACGGCCTACTAAGGCATCGAACTGCCTTTCTGCGTTCTTCCTCCATGATACGGAACATCGTCCTGCGATCCAACATGTACCATGGCAAGTCCTCGAACTGAACTAGATAGTGGAGAACTCGATCCTGGGTCCTATCAATCGATGTCTGAAAAGTGTAGTCTGTCTCCTCAATCTTAGCCCTCTTTGCCCGCTCGCCTTCTTCAGAAATCTCTGCACGTCGAGCGGTATTCATCCAAGCATTCTCTGCTCTCGCACGTTCTGCTGACTCCTCACTCAGGTCATCCTTCAATTTCTCAATTTCAAGTTTCATCTTCACATTCTCAGCTAACAAGTCTTCTTTCTGACTCTCTACCTGAACTAACTTCCACTCCACGTCTCTAAGACGTATATCCAAATCCTCAATCTTCTCATTCTTCTGGTCTATAATAGTCTGGCATCTATTTTCCAGTCCCGCCAAATCTCTAACTCTATCTTATAACTCTATGGTACGATCATACAATGCATTGTACATCTCGACATCGATAGAGGTAAGGGGTACCTCCTCGGGATCCTCTTCTGAATCAAACTCAGCCTCATGCTCCTGACCCATCATAGTGATCAATGGAGATGGCTCTCTCTGTATCAACTACTCTCGGATAACATGAATATCACGGGGCTGCAATGTTATAATGCAAGGGTGAACAACAATTGCCCAGCAAATAACACAATAAAAATAGTAATAACATGCGAATAATCAATAGATGTCGGATAATCGAATACTCGGCTTTTGAATCAAGATTAGAAAACAAGAATCAAAAGAACATCTGAGGGTTGCAAGACCACGAACTATGTCCTAGGTTATCAAGTATTTCTACTTTAAACCTTTAACAGTCGTAAGACTATATGTGTAACGATCGGGAATTTTAGATTTCCTTGTAATCGGAGTTATGTATGAATAAAATGAATTTTTATTTATATTTATATTTATCTGTGTTACGTGCTTAGAGTTGTGTTGCAGCCCAGAAAATGTGCATATGTTAAATTTTACGTGTTGTTGTGTCATTGGAGTGAATAAGTTAATTTTGCGAAAATTCATAAAATCACTATTCGCAGGGCACGTTTCCCGAGGTACTATTCATGAGCACTATTCACGCCCAAATATTTTTACGTTTCTTTCGATTTTTATTAATTTTATTAAGGCGTGTATGCGAAGGAATAATTTTTCCAAGTGTCAGAAATTTTATTGGAGCTGATACGTGATTTAATCCGTATCCGAAACGTATTATATGAGTGTTCCGAATAATTGGACAAATCCCATAATAATTATTTTTACGCGTCCCAATATTTTATGGGAGTACCCATTTTAATTTTGGGTAGAATTATTTACCAAATTTGGTACAAAAGTGGGAGTATTCGGGTATATTTATCTGTATATTTGAATTAACTGGAGAGACAATTAAGCCTCAACCAATTAGGAGAGAGCATTAATTAAATTAGCCAATCAGATGAGGGGTTAGACCGTCACAGTACACCATACATTGGCAAGCAATTAATGGTAAACATCCTCCTCAATATTGATTCCAAGGAGCTCGGGCTAGCAAATTTTACTCTCCCAATTCATTCCCCATCCTCCCGAAGCCACCTTATCCTTCCATCCATTCCTTCCTCTTCTCATTCAAACCATCAGCATACTTCCCATGTGCAAGCAAGGATAGAGAATAGAGAGAGAGAACTATAGAGAGAGAAAGAAGAAAAGAAGAAGAAGAAGAAGCAAGCTACGGGTGTGACACCCCCAAATCTGGGTACTTGATTCCCACTGATTTGGTGTTCACTATATCATTCATTCATAATTAACTACCCATAATAAAGGACAATTTAAATTAAGTTAGATGAAATATCTTCCCCCAAAAGGGTTACATCTCTAATCTCTTAATCAAACAAATCCTAGGTTATCTAACCTTTATTACATCAATGCGGAATTAAAACAAAAAATTAAAGAAGTTTTTTTACAATAAAACATCAAATAAATAACAAGTCTTTAGCTATTTCTACATCTTGCCCTTCCCCTTCCTCGTGGACGGCTCGTCTGACTTTTCTACCTCAGCTGCAATGTTCAATGCAAGAGTGAGCAAACAATTACCCACAAGTATGATAACAATAACAATTTAATAATCAATGAAACAGTTTTCAACTGAGGTATTGTGGTTTTTCCTGAATTCAATCAATAACTAATTGAGATATGAAAGCTTAATAGAACGCTTGGCTCAAGAATTGAATATAGAATTCAAGCTTTAGAATTGTATCTGAGGGTCATAAGACCTCGAACTATGTCCTAGGTTAACAAGTATTTCTACCGTAACCTTTAACAGTCTTAAAGACTATGGACCATCCATCTCGTACTCAGGGGGATCAGCCCTTTGTACAATGTATTGTGCACAAACATTTTAACGATGGCGTGTAATTAACCCCTATATTAGGGTTGTTCATCTCAGTTTAGCATCAGAGTCCGTACCAAAAGGAACTTGGTTTGGAACAATTTTAAAATATTCTAAGTCTTTAGAACGCTCATCAACTAAGGACTAGCTGAATCAATAAGGGTTTGCTAGTCACTAAAACATTCGATTTAACAATAAAGTTGTGCAATAAAATTTATATTCGGAATTTGAATAACAATCAATGATCGAATAACAAATGACTGAATAAAGCTTAAGCACCTAACGTGGTAACAACCTTGCTTGAATAACGATAAGCTAAGGTTAACAAACTTGCTCAATGAAAGTAAACTTGCTTTAAATAAAATAACAAGTTTAAGGGAGGAAAAACTTGCCTCATACGTAGATTACAGATTTAAATTCACGTTCCTTAATCAACCTATACATTTTGATTATAAAATGGTAACAATAATTAGTTACAGGATTATATGCATTTTAAGATTTGTTCTTATTCCATTTAGTATATCAAATGTCATTTGCTATTCATTAAATATTAAATTACCACTCATTGTAGTATCTTATTTATTATTAAATACTTTAATCTAAATTTTAATCATGTACACGGTAACACATAAAAAAAAATTCAGTTATTGTTCCACCGCCGGGGCGGTGGATTTCTATACAAAAACGTCGTCGGGGCGAGGCTACCGTCGGGGCGAGGAAACTAGTTCAACTACACCGTCGGGGCGACAGGACCACCGGGGCGAGATTTTCAGTTCATTTCTACCGCCGGGGCGGTAGACTCGACTGACACCTTCTACAATTCGCGAACCAGTGACATTCAAGGCCAAATTTTCCAAATTCTACCATTCAACACATAAATTAAACATACCCAGACATCAAATATGTTATAAAACAATTACCCAACATGTTTCTAAACATTCTAACCATTATAATACACATAATCACCCAATTAGAACCCAAAATTCTCTATTTAAACAAAATATTCATGTTTTAGCCATTTAAATGAAATCAATCACTGTAAATTCATCTCTAAACCATTTTAATCCATTCTACTTACATTCTTTTCGTTTTTTATCATATTACCATAATCAAGCGTCAATTTACCGATTAATAATCAATTTGAGCATCAATTTTCATACATATATGCCATACATGAAAGTAAAACTTTGTAAAACCAAAAACTCAATTTTAAAGCATGTTTTCATGGATTAAATCTTTCAAATTAGTTTATAAACATCATATAATCACCTAACACATGCTTACTATCAATTACATCAAGTAATTCATATTTTGAGCCAATAAATTTTATACAGAGAAATAATGAAATATAGTGAAGAACTTTTAACAAAACTAACAAGAATTATACCTTCAATTCCTTCTTGAACTTTAGCTAGATGATGAAAATCACTTAGAAAACCTCCTTTGATTTTAGAACTCTTCTCTCCAATCTCCAAACTCCTCTCTCAATATCTCTCTATTCTTTCTTTGTTAAAACTCTGTTCTTCCTTCTTTGAGCTTAGAAAAATAACTAATAGCCTTTATTTTATTTTTTAACGTAACTTAGCTTTTAATCAGTCAGTTGTAGAAACCAAGAGTTAGGCCTTGTTTGGCAAACTCAAATGCACAATAATCCATTTTTACCAACCAAGGGTCACAAGGCCTTGTTTGGTTTATCCAAAATAAAATCCTTTCTCATTTATTTTAATAATCCACTATACTATATAGTTTTAATTGTCACACTTCTACTTTAATTAAACTTAAATAAATTATCTTATTCAAATAAATCCTTTATTCAATTATTTAATCATCTAATTTAATTATTAAATTAAATTAGAATAATCATATCAAATCACATTCAAATAACATTTAATATAATTATACTTAACATGAATTATTCCACCATAACTTTATAAATTATTTATTTTACTCAATAAATAAATTAACAAAAATATATATATAACTCAATAAATATTTTTATTCATTCACAAAAATCGCATTCATTACAACGGGAAGAAGAAGGGAAGAAAAAGAAGACGCACAGGAGCTAGAGGAAGGAGAAGAATAATCCTAGTAGCTTCCATAACAACCTTAGAAGTAAGAGTAAGAGGTAAAATCATCTTTCCTCCATTGTTAAAGTTTTCGAGTTTTTGAAGCTTTCTTGATGGGTTTTGCGTTTCTAGAGATTTTTGGTTGTTATTGTTGGTTGTGGTTGCTTAATATTGTTACCAAGACACCTTCTAAGCTATTAATACCATTAAAGTGGAACAAAAACAAAGAGAAATCCGAACCTTGGCTTAAAGGATGAACTATGAACATTTTTGGACTTTTGGACCTTTGAACTGTTTAGAGGACTGTATAGCCTGGATGGTATAATTATTTTGATTGTTTGTTGTTATATTATTGTACTTCCATGAGTTGTGAAGATAACCTAGTTGGAATGAACCAAAAAGATGCTAAAATGAAGTCATAGTTATGATTTGAGTAAAATGTATCATGACTGCGAAAAACAGAGTATGCAGTTTATGTTTTGGCTTAAGATTTGGTCGTGTTAGCTTCTATGGGTCATCCTGCATTTTTGTTATGTTGTAGCTCGTGTCTTACGAATCCATAGAGTCTGTAACGGACCAAATTGATCGAGTATAGAGGGAGATATAGGAGCTGGAGTGGACGGAGGTCTTGACCTCGCGGTTCTGCAACTGCAGAACCTGGGCTACTGCATAGCGCTGTTCTAAAGTTGAGCCCGGGTCGGGTCAGGTCGTACCGGGTCGGGCCGGGTCGGACCCAGTGAATTTTTTCCACGAGTCAAACTTATATTTTTGTACAAAATGATTAGAAACGCTTTTATCTTGTTAAAGCATTATGTACTTAATTTTATACCAGTGTCAACCAAAGTGATGTTGTCTTAAGGCGTAAATTGAATAAACTGACAATTAAAGACCCCCGACTGGGTAGTTGTAGCGACAATTAATGTATTTTGATGATGTGATGACTGTATTGAACCTAGTTCTTATATGACTAATATTTAAGATGATTGTAATGAACTATAGGGTATTATTTTTGAAGGACGATTAACGTCAAGATTTTAACGCACGCACAAGGCAAGTTTCTTACTCAACCCTTATTTAATTGCGCGAGTTTTCCTTACTCGATTTATTTATTGGGCAAGTTTCGAATTCATTTATCTATCGAGCAAGTCTCCTATCTTATCCAAGTTATTATTGTGCAAGTTTACTTACCCTACTCAAAATTATATTCGAGCAAATATTATTTATTGAGCAAGCTTATTGAGCTTCTTGACTCCGTTCAAATTACTTATCAATTTAGCAATTAGTATGCTAGTATTCATACTTTTATTCAAGTATTGCAATGAAAGCCCATTTCATGCAATGTTATATATTGTGTGATTCTAAATATTATGAATTATTATTCATTCAAGATATTATTGATGCTATTAGGCATGTTGTCGAACCTTAAGGTTCTTTATTCCATAAACTATTTGAAAGCTATGTCAAAGCTAATTATTCCAGCTAGACACTTATTGATTTGTTTATTGAAGGGAGGTTAAGTCCTCCAACTATTATTGTTGTTAAGTAAAACTGTCCGATCAAATTATTTTGGTCTGGACTCCCATGTAAAGCTGAGAAGAACAACCCTCATAGCAGGGGAAATTATATAAATGTCGGGGAACCGACACGCGCGTAAATGGAAAATGTAAGGCTTATGCATAACGCCAGGTATTTTAGGCTGATGACCTATTATACCAGTTTTGTGGATTATCGGATGAATTTCCAGTAATTCTAGAATAGAGTTCAGTGCCTTGGTACACCCTCAGTATTGAATAGTTCCTTTCTTTGGGAAACTTTGAAATCCTTGGATACTTCAGAAATCCTTCGGTCCATAGCGACCACTATAACGGTGATAAAAGAAATTATTTATTTCCTTGACTTAGATAAATTTTTACTCTTGTGAGCTATAAATTTATTCATGTGATTATTCATTGCTTTTATACTTGCGGGGCAAATTTGTTGCTCACCCCTTGCTTTCCTTAAAACATTTCAGTTAGTGCAGCACGTGGCGAGAGCTCAGGAAAAGATAAGGGAAAGGGGAAAGCTACTGATTAGTTATAATTTGTTGTTCTAGAATTACCGTTTGTATTAAGACTTATTAATTGACGTTGTGTATTAAGACATATTTACCCTTATGTATTATGTTATGTTTTGTTGTAGTCTTGGTTTCGAGACTTGGGACAGGGTTATTTATGTTATATCAATGTAAATATTCCTTTATTCCGCTATAAGTTATCGATTGTATAATTCTTGTATTAGGTATTGATGAACCAAGTCCGTGGCTCAGGTGACCCGGATTTGGGGGCATCACAATATGGACCTTACTTCTCGTACTTAAGGGGATCAGCCCTTTGTACCATGTATGTGCACAACATCTAAACGCTAACGCGTAAAATAATCCCCTATAATAGGGTTGTTCATCTCAGTTTGACATCAGAGTCTGCACCAAAGGAAGTTTGGTTTAGATTTACTTTGATAACTTTTCTAGAATTTAGAACGCTCATCAACTATGGACTAGTCGAATTAATAAGGGTTCGCTAGTCAATCAAGGTTCAACAATAAAAGTGTAATTGGTATTCAAGAATTAAGGACTGAATCTCAAAGGCATACAATCGAATAAATTCTGTATAACTGAAGTATTACTTAAAAGGAATTAGAATAACGCATTTGAATTCATGAACTTGAACGAATTATGTTAAAGAACTTGCCCAATATGAAGTAGAGTATAGAAACTTGCATAAAAGAGAGATAGGGTTTTAGAACTTGCGTAATTGAAATCAAGGTAGGGTTAGGAAACTTGCCTCGTGCATAGATTATAAATTAAAAATTTACGTTCCTTAAATAACCTACACATTCCGTTTATAAAGCAATAACAATGATTAGTTACAATAGTATGATTACTTCAGGATTCATTCTCATCCAATTTCATTTTAATATCTCAATTGTCATCGGATAATTAATAGGTATTTGCTTATCATCCATCATAGTATCTTATTATTCATTTAATACCTTAGTCTAAGCTTTAAACGTGTTTAGGATAACATAACATGACCACAAAGAAAGAAAGAAAAATTTTCATTTCCTGTATCACCGTCGGGGCAGTAGATTTTTTCACACATTCCCGTCGGGGCGGTAGAAAATAGTTCAATTTGGGCGTCGGGGCGAGGACACCGCCGGGGCGACTAATCCTTGTGTAATTCCACCGCCGGGGTGGTGGACCCGAATCCCAAGTCCTGCAGTTCACAAAGAACACAGAAAATGTCAAATTTGGCCAAAGTTTTTCATTCAATCGACAATATAATTCTACCCATAGGTTCTACACTTTACAGAAATACACAGTAACAATCATAGCATGATTTTATCAAGTTTAACAACTCAAACAATTGAATTTAAACTTATAATTTTCATGTTCTTGCTCTTATTCAAAGTTTCATCAATTTTCATAAAATCCCACATAGCAGATTCGTTATAACACCAATTTAATCCGTTGAACTTTCGTTTTCTTTGTTTTTACATGCATAAACATAATCAATCATCAATTTATCGCTTATTATGCAAATCAAGCATCAATTTTCATACATTTAAGCCATATTCATATATTACTACTCTGTAAATTTCAGAACTCTAATATAAACATAATTTCATGAATTTGATTACTCTAAATCACATATAAATCATATAAAATACATTTATACATGTTTACAAACATCTAACATCAAGTTCTTTAGAATTTAGCCATAGAATTCAAATTACAGAGGACTAAACTTAACTTTTCATGGAGAAAACTAAGAAAACATAGTTTAAGAATTAACTTTGATTAGATGCTAGATTATGCAACAAATGAAAGGATTTCTTCTTCAATTCCAAAATCTCATAAGTATTTCTCTCTTTTTCTCTCTGTATTACTCAAACTTATCTCAAAAAATAATAATAATGATAATACGTACTAATTAGAACTGGCAGAACATGGTGTCGGTTAATAACTGGCTCCAACCCCCACTAAGGCCTCGTTTGGCTAATCCTTATAAGTTCTTCTTTTGGTTTATTTTAATTATCTAGTTTATTATATAGTTTAATGTCACACTTTTAATTAACCATATAATCTTATTAAAATCAATTACATAAAATAGGATAATACCACATTAAATCACATTGTCACATAATTAAAATTCTCATTTATTGATTATCACACATTATTAAATCATTAAATCTCTAATTAATTATTAAATTAATTAGAATAATATTATGCTTATTTAAATAATGCATTTAATCAAATAAGTTCAATTAAATATATACTTTGAATATAAAAATTCTCCACATTAATTTAACTAATGTAACACATATAATTAAATTAATCTATCACAAATTCATCAATTAATTATTTAACTCAATAATTAAATCATCGAAAAATATTTATTTAATTCAATAAATATTTAAATTAAATTACAAAAATCTCGTTCGTCATATCTTTCCCCCCTTAAAAGGATTGTGTCCCCAGAATCATGACTCAATTAATTCGTCTCTTTACATTCTCCCCCCCTTTACAAAGATTCTGTCCCCAGAATCGCTACACATAAACTAAGCAAATAGCTGCGGATAATTTCTCATCATCTGATCTTCGAGTTCCCACGTAGCTTCTTCAGCGTTGTGGTTCCTCTAAATCACCTTAACAGAAGGTATAATTTTATTTTTGAGTACTTGATCTTTCCTGTCAACTATCTGAACAGGCTCTTCTTCGTAAGATAAATCTTTTTCAACTTGCAGGGGTTCATATTCTATAACATGCTTGTAGTCGAGTTTGTATGGTCGTAACACCGAGACATAAAAAATATTGTGTATGTGTTCTAATGCCGGAGGTAAAGCTACCTCATACGCGACCTCACCAACTCTTCTTAACACTTCAAAGGGTCCAATGAACCTCGGGCTCAGTTTTTCCTTCTTACCAAAACCAATCTTCCCTTTCCAGAGAGATACTTTCAAGAAAACGTAGCTACCACACCCAAACTCTCGATTCTTACGATGTTGATTGGCATATTTCTTCTGCCTACCCTGAGCTGCTATCAATCTTGCCCTAATCACTTTGATGATTTCTGCAGTCTGTTGTACCAGTTCTGGTCCTAGCAATTGACGTTTGCTAACTTCATCCCAGCATAATGGAGTTCTGCACTTTCTGCCGTACAACGCTTCGTAAGGCGGTATGCCAATACTATCGTGGTGACTGTTATTGTAAGCAAATTCCACCAACGGTAGATGATCATCCTAATTTCCTTTGAAATCCATGATGCAAGCTCTTAGCATATCCTCCAAGGTTTGAATCGTTCTTTCACTCTGTCCATCGGTCTGTGGATGATATGCTGTACTCATATGTAACTGCGTTCCCATGCATTCTTGTAGTCGTTTTCAAAAGTTTGATGTGCAGCGTGGATCCCTATCTGAAACAATAGATACTGGAACACCGTGCCTCGAAACAATCTCCTTCATATATAATTTCGCTAACTGATCCAAGTTGAATCTGATCTTGATCGGTAGAAAATGTGCTGATTTCGTCAGTCGATCTACGATAACCCAAACTGCGTCGAAACCTTTCTGAGTCGTCGGAAGACCTACTACGAAATCCATTGTGATGTGCTCCCATTTCCATTTTGGGATTTCTAACGGTTGTAATAACCAACTTGGCCTCTGATGTTCTGCTTTAACTTTCTGACATATCAAACACTTGGCTACACAATCGGGAATGTCCCTTTTCATATTTGGCCACCAAAAATGCTGTCGGAGATCCTGGTACATTTTCGTACTCCCCGGATGAATCAAATATCTTGAATTATGAGCCTCGCTCAAAATTTCCTCCTTAACCTCTAGTACTGGCGGAACCCAAATCCTTCCTTCGAATCTCAATAATCCTTCATTATTAACTTTGAATTTCACTTCATCACCTCCAGATATTCTTTTCCTGATTTTCTCACATTCTTCGTCCTGAATTTGTGCTTCCTTAACCTTATCCACCAAAGTTGGGTCGGTTCCCAATTGAAACAATTTTTCGTCAGACTCCTCCGGATATTTCACCTCCAACTCTAGTTTCGTCATTGCTGTAATTAGCTCCTCCTGAGCGGTAATCATAGACAGTTTCTCCCGACCCTTTCTGCTTAAGGCGTCGGCCACAACGTTCGCTTTACCTGGATGGTATAAAATTTCTCAGTCGTAATCTTTTATCAATTCCAACCATCTCCTCTGTCGCATGTTCAGATCCTTCTGTGTAAAAATATATTTCAGACTCTTGTGGTCTGTATATATATTTCACACTTCTCCCCGTAAAGATAGTGCCTCCAGATCTTCAAAGCAAACACTACCGCGGCCAATTCTAAATCATAGGTCGGATACCCCTTCATATACTCCTTTAATTGTCGTGACGCGTACGCAATGACCTTACCGTTCTGCATAAGCACAGAGCCTAGTCCTTTATGCGACGCATCACTGTACACCACAAAATTTCATGTGCTATCCGGTAGAGACAACACAGGCGCCATACTCAACCTCTTCTTTAATTCTTGAAAACTTTCCTCACACTTCTCCGTCCAAACAAACTTCACCGCCTTCCTAGTCAAATTCGTTAATGGAGTCGCAATTTTGGAAAAATTCTGAATGAATCTTCTGTAATAATCAGCAAATCCTAGAAAACTCCTTACTTCCGATGATGTTTTCGGCTGATCCTAGTTAAGCACTGCTTCAACCTTTGACGGATCCACCAAAATCCCATCCTTGTCAATCACATGTCCAAGAAATTGCACCCGCTTTATCCAGAATTCACACTTTGAAAACTTAGCGTACAACTTCTCTCTTCTTAACGCTTCTAATGTCGCCTTCAAATGTTCTACATGCTCTTCTTTGGTTTTGGAATAAATTAGAATATCATCGATGAATACTACTACAAACTTGTCCAAAAACGGCTTAAACACCCTGTTCATTAGGTCCATGAATGCTGCAGGAGCATTCGTTAGACCAAATGACATCACCAGAAACTCGTAATGAACATAACGAGTCCTGAACGCTGTCTTCGGTACATCTTCCTTCCTCACCTTCAACTGATGATAACCACTTCTCAAATCTATCTTCGAGAAATACCTAGCTCCTTTCAATTGATCAAACAAGTCATCGATTCTTGGCAACGGGTATTTATTTTTAATCGTAACCTTGTTCAACTCTCTATAATCAATGCAAAGTCGCATCGATCCGTCCTTCTTCTTGACAAATAATATCGGCGCTCCCCACAGCGATATGCTCGGCTGGATATACTTCTTATCTAAAAGTTCTTGTAGTTGTACCATCAATTCTTTCATCTCTACTAGGGCCATATGGTATGGAGCTTTCGATATCGGAGCAGTTCCTGGCACCAAATCGATTACAAACTCAACTTCCCTATCTGGCGGAAGTCCTGGCAAATCATCTGGAAAGACGTTTACAAAGTCCCTTACGACAGGTATCTCTTCTAATTTCGGACTCTCTTTTCGATTATCGACTATGTAGGCTAAGTATCCCATACAACCTTGTCTTAACAACTTCATGGCCTGCATCATCGTCAGACAACTCGCTTGTCTAGACTACCTGCTGCCGTAAAATACTACCTTTGACGGAGTCATAAGGTTAATACGTTTCTTTTGGCAATCAATTATCGCCCCATAATTGAATAGCCAATCCATTCCTAAAATAACGTCAAATTTCTCAAGTTTGATTGGGATCGGATCTATAGTCATCACGTTTCCCATAATGTCCACTCTACAGTTCTTGTGTATATACCTAAAAGGAATTACCTCTCTATTCGCAATTTCTATGTTCCAAGGGTAATCTAATTCCTCCTTAGCAAATCTAGATTCTTAGTAAAGTCATCGGATATAAATGAACAAGTAGCACCCGAATCAAACAATACATAAGCATCTATATTATTGATCGGAATGATACCTGACACCACATCGCGAGTGTGACACCCCCAAATTCGGGTACTTCATTACCACAAGATTTGGTGTTCATTATCCAAATACATCACATCACATCTAACTACCCATTCAAATATGAATGAAAATTCTTAATTAAAATAGAAATCTCCTATTAAAGGGTTACAACATCTTTAACAAATAAATCTCTGGTCATCTAACCTTAAATAAACATCAATGCGGAAACATAACTTAAGTCTATTACATAAACATCATTTAAACAAATATAACAATTCTTCATCACTTGTTTGCTTTGCCTTTGCTCTTACTAGTGGATGGCTCATCAAGTCTTTCAACTTTAGCTACAATGTTATTGTGCAAAGGTGAGTAACAACTGCCCAACAAGTAACACAATAAAATAATAATAATAACATGCGAATAATCAAATGGATATCGGATAATCGAATTCTCAACTTTTGAATCAAGACTAGAATACAAGAATCAAAAGAACATCTGAGGGTCACAAGACTACGTACTATGTCCCAGGTTATCAAGTATTTCTACTTTAAACCTTTAACAGTAATAAGACTATATGGACCTTACTTCTCGTACTTAGGGGGATCAACCCTTTGTACTATGTATGTGCACAACATCTAAACGCTAACGCGTAAAATAATCCCCTATAAAAGGGTTGTTCATCTCAGTTTGACATCAGAGTCCGCACCAAAGGAAGTTTGATTTGGATTTACTTCAATAACATTTTTAGAATTTAGAACGCTCATCAACTATGGACTAGTCGAATCAATAAGGGTTCGCTAGTCAATCAAGGTTCAATAATTTAATATGAAAGGTATTCGAGAACAAAAGACTGAATCTCAAGGCATACAATCAAATAAACTCTATATAACTAAAATATTACTTAAAAGGAACAAGAATAACACATTTGAATTCATGAACTTGAACGATTTATGGTAAAGAACTTGCTCAATGAAAAATAGAGGTAATAGACTTGCTCAGTATAAGAGTGAAGTTTAGAAAACTTGCATAAAAGTAATAAGTAAGGGTAAGATACTTGCCTCGTGTGTAGATTACAATTTAAAATTCACGTTCCTTAATCAACCTATACATTCTGTTTATAAAGCAGTAATAATGATTAGCTACAATATTATAAACACTTCAGGATTCATTCTCATCCAATTTTTATTTTAATATCTCAATTGTCACCGGATAATCAATGGGTATATGCGTACCGCCCATCATAGTATCTTAATATTCATTTCATACATTAGTCTAAGCTTTAGATATGTCTACGATAACATAATATGATCACAAAGAAAGAAGAAAATTTTTACTCTCTTCTTTTTACTCTTTTTTTTCCTGTTCCACCGCCGGGGCGGTGGGTTTCTTCACGAAAGTTTCGCCGGGGCGGGAAATGTAATATATTTCTACCGCTGGGGCGAGCTTACCGCCGGGACAGGAAATGTAGTACATTTCTACCGCCGGGGCAGGGACCCGAAACTCGATTCCTACAGTTCGCAAAGAACACGGAAAAATGTCAAATTTGGCCAAAGTTTTTCACAATTCACCGATTAAATCACTACCCATTTATCATATATGTTATGAAATCAAAACCCATTACATACACAATGATTTTAACATCACAGACAATCTAAACAACCAATTAAGGGGTAAAAATTTCCCTGTTCATACTTTATTAACACGTTTTGATACAGTTAACGTAATTAATCACTGTGAATTCGTTTCTTAACCAATTCAATCCGTTTAACTTACTTTTTCTTCGTTTTTACATGCATAAACATAATTAGTCATCAATTTAACCAATTAACATGCAAAACAAGCATCAATTTTATACATATAGTTCATATTCATACATAACTACTTTGTAAGTTTCTGAACTCTCATATAAACGTAATTTCATGGATTTAATTACTCTAAATCACATATAAATTATATAAAATACATTTATGCATTCTTACAAACATCTAACATCAATTTATTAAACATTTAGCCATTGAATTCAATTTACAAAGAACTCAAGCAAATGAATCAATTTCTCCTTCCCTTCTCTAATTCTCTCAAATCTCTCTCTTTTTCTCTCTGTATCTCAAACTTGCTTAGGAAAAATGATACGTATAATGATAATACGTGAAAGTTAAACTGGCAGAACATGGTGTCAGTTAATAACTGCCACCAACTCCCATTAAGGCCTCGTTTGGCTAATCATTTATTCCTCCTTTCTAATTTATTTTAATAAATTACTTATAATATAGTTAATGTCACATATTTAATCAATTAAATAATCTCATTTAAATCAATTAAATAAAATAGAATACTACCACATTAAATCACATAGTCACATAATTAAAATTCTCCTTTATTAATAATGACAAATTATTAAATTAATTAGAAATAACATTATGCTTATTTAAATAATGCATTTAAATCAAATAAACTCAACTAAACACATACTTTGAATATAAAAATTCTCCACATCAATTTAACTAATGTAACACATATAATTAAATTAATCTACCATAAATTCATCAATTAATTATTTAATTCAATAATTAAATCATCAAAAAATATTTATTTAATTCAATAAATATTTAAAATAAATTACAAAAATCTCGTTCGTCATAGTGAGACTGCACAGCGTCTTGCACGGTCATGTTGAAAGTCCTGACGGTAGGTCGGTTTGTCGGTGTTGATCCAGTTTAACGTGCTACCACCACTGTTTCCCCTATTCCCTCCTGTTCCTGATCCTCCTGTTGTCTTCTTGGGGTAATCCCTAGATAGATGATCCTTTGATCCGCAAGTGAAACAAGCGCCCTTCTTTAGATTAGGACAATTCGGTGCTATGTGGCCCTCCTAACCACAATTGTAGCACACCCTCTTCCCCTTCAGGCATATCCCCACATGATTCTTCCCGCATGTAACACACGCTTCCACTTTCTTCTTCTGACCTCCCTGTTGATTTTCAGCAGATCCATTATCATTCCACTTTCTCTTCTGGTTGTGACCACTACTGTTACTAACACTCGCTTTGTTATTCTCATGTTCACCCTTCTTCTTCTTCTGCTCCTGGTTATACTTAGTCAGAGCATCACTCCCACCTTCTGCGATAATCGCCTTTTCCAAAACTCTGGCAAAAGTGTTCAATTGGAACATTGACACCTTGCTGTACAACCATGGCTTCAACCCTTGTTCAAATCTCTTTACCTTCCTCTCATCGGTGTTCACCTGGTAGGTTGCGAACCTAGCTAATTCGTTAAACTTCGTTGCGTACTCCGGTACAGTCATGGTACCCTACTTCAGTTCCAGGAATTGAATCTCCATCTGATTACGCGAGCTTGTCGGAAAGTACATCTCAATGAACATCTCCTTAAACCTATCCCATGCGATTACACCCTGACCTCCTCGAATCTTATTCGCTTGCCACCAATAGCTGGCCTCTGACTTAAGCATGAACGTTGCAAAGGCAGTCTTTTGGTCATCACTAACCCTATCAATGTCAAATACTTTCTCCATTTCCATCACCCAGATTTGGGCTTCGATCGGGTTCAGGGAACCCCTAAACTCTGGCAGTCCTATCGCTTTGAAGTCCTTAAATGACGTCACTGGTGGAGCTTGCGGCTGATTCGCAAGTGCTCTAGCCAAAAGGTTCACCAACTGCTATACAGGATTAGCATTGGCGTCGTTATTGTTATTGTTAGTAGAGCTTTCCTGAGCTTGTTGACGTGGTTGGCGTCTTGGCGGCATTTTCTATTTAAGAATATGCGCTTATTAGTTCATCACTCAATTTCTTAAGTGTTCAATACTTAACTCAAATAATTCAGATTTAACACATAACACGTAACATCTTCAAATAAATTTTTGATATTTCATTCATTCAAAAGTCTTAAACATAAAAAGATAGCATCACTGCTATTTACATCAACTATCCCGAGATCAAACAATCTTTAGGATTAAATAGTCATATTCCATTGTGTATAATCACACTGGAATTTACATTACTAGCTACCATAAATATTTACACATATTTCAATACGTTTTCTATCAAGGCCTACTAAGGCCTCGAACTGCCTTTCTGCGTTCTTCCTCCATGATACGGAACATCGTCCTGCGATCCAACATGTACCATGGCAAGTCCTCGAACTGAACTGGATAGTGGAGAACTCGATCCTGGGTCCTATCAATCGCTGTCTGAAAAGTGTAGTTTGTCTCCTCAATCTTAGCCCTCTTTGCATGTTTGCCTTCTTCAGAAATCTCTGCACGTCGAGCAGTATTCATCCAAGCATTCTCTGCTCTCGCACGTTCTGCTGACTCCTCACTCAGGTCATCCTTCAATTTCTCGATTTCAAGTTTCATCTTCTCATTCTCAGCTAACAAGTCTTCCTTCTGACTCTCTGCCTGAACTAACTTCCACTCCACGTCTCCAAGACGTATATCCAGATCCTCAATCTTCTCATACTTCTGGTCTATAATAGTCTGGCATCTATTTTCTAGTCCCTCCAAATCTCTGACTCTATCTTGTAACTCTATGCTACGATCATACAATGCATTGTACATCTTGACATCGATAGAGGTAAGGGGTACCTCCTCAGGATCCTCATCCTCCTCCTCAACCTCTACCTCTACATCCTCAGAATCCTCCTCTGAATCAAACTCAGGCTCATGCTCCTGACCCATCACAGTGATCAATGGAGATAGCTCTCTCTGTATCAACTGCTCCTAGATAAAATGAATATCACGGGGCTGCAATGTTATTGTGCAAGGGTGAGCAACAATTGCCCAGCAAATAACACAATAAAAATAGTAATAACATGCGAATAATCAATAGATATCGGATAATCAAATACTCGACTTTTGAATCAAGATTAGAAAACAAGAATCAAAAGAACATCTGAGGGTCACAAGACCACGAACTATGTCCTAGGTTATCAAGTATTTCTACTTTAAACCTTTAACAGTCATAAGACTATATGGACCTTACTTCTCGTACTTAGGGGGATCAGCCCTTTGTACCATGTATGTGCACAACATCTAAACGCTAACGCGTAAAATAATGGTTCGCGTGAACAACCCTAGTCCAAATCAATATGGGTTCGCTAGTCAATCAAGGTTCAACAATAAAAATGTAATTGGTATTCAAGAATTAAGGACTGAATCTCAAAGGCATACAATTGAATAGATTCTATATAACTGAAGTATTACTTAAAAGGAATTAGAATAATACATTTGAATTCATGAACTTGAACGAATTATGGTGAAAAACTTGCCCAATATGAAGTAGAGTATAGAAACTTGCATAAAAGAGAGATAGGGTTTTAGAACTTGCGTAATTGAAATCAAGGTAGGGTTAGGAAACTTGCCTCGTGCGTAGATTATAAATTAAAAATTCACGTTCCTTAAATAACCTACACATTCCATTTATAAAACAATAACAATGATTAGTTACAATAGTATGATCACTTCAGGATTCATTCTCATCCAATTTCATTTTAATATCTCAATTGTCATCGGATAATTAATAGGTATTTGCTTATCATTCATCATAGTATCTTATTATACATTTAATACCTTAGTCTAAGCTTTAAACGTGTTTAGGATAACATAACATGACCACAAAGAAAGAAGGAAAAATTTTCATTTCTTGTATCACCGTCGAGGCGGTAGATTTCTTCAGAAAATTCCCGTCGAGGCGAGGCTGTCGTCGGGGCGATAGAAATTAGTTCAATTTGGGCGCCAGGGCGAGGACACTGCCGGGGCGACAAAACCAGTTCATTTATACCGCCGGGGCGACTAATCCTTGTGTAATTGTGACACCCCTAAATCCGGGTACTTAATTCCCACTGATTTGGTGTTCACTATTCATTCATTCAAAACTAACTACCCATAATAAGGACAATAAAATTAAACTGAATGAAATATCTTCCCACCAAAAGGGGTTACATTTCTAATCTCTTAATTAAATAATTCCCAGGTTATCGAACCTTTATTTCATCATTTGCAGAATAAAAACTTAAATAATAACGAAGTCTTATTACAAAGAACTGAATCAAATAGAATAACATCTTCATTTGTTCATCTTGCCCTTGCCCTTGCTAGTGGATGGCTTATCTAACTTTTCAAATTTAGCTGCAATATTTTATGCAAGGGTGAGCAAACAATTGCCTGCAAGTATAATAACAATAATGGTTAAATAATCAATGGAGTAGATTTTCAACTGAGGTATAATAGTTTTCCTCAAATCAATAAACAAAAATCAGAGGACTAAAAGCTCTAAAGAAAACTCGGCTTAAGAATCAAATATAGATTTCAAGATCAAAAGTATTTCTAAGGGTCATAAGACCTCGAACTATGTCCTAGGTTAACAAGTATCACTACTGTAACCTTTAACAGTCTTATAGACTATGGACTATCCGTCTCGTACTCCGGGGGATCAGCCTTTGTACAATGTATTGTGCACAAACATTTTAACGCTACTGCGTAGTTTAATCCCCTATATTAGGCTTGTTCATCTCAGTTTAACTTCAGATTCCACACCAAAAGAAACTTGGTTTGGAATAACTTCAAGATATTCTAAATCTTTAGAACGCTCATCAACTATGGACTAGCTGAATCAATAAGGGTTTGCTAGTCATTAAAGCATTTGATTCAACAATAGAATCATACAACAAGATTTATGTTTGAAGTTTGAATAAGTTTCATGACTGGATAATAAATGACTAGAATAAAACATAAGCATTTGTCATTGTATCAACCTTGCTTGAATAATGATAAGCTAAGGTTAATAAGCTTGCTCAATGAAAAGTGAATAAGAAACTTGTTTTCAACGGAATAAAAAGATTAAGGGTAGAAAACTTGCCTCGTGCGTAGATTACAGGTTAATATTCACGTTCCTTAATCAACCTATACATTTCGTTTATAAAGCGGTAACAATAATTAGTTACAGGATGATAATCACTTTAGAATTCGTTCTTATCCATTTTCACTATTAATATATCATTTGCCATTTGATATTCAATAGGTATTTACTTATCATCCATCGTAGTATCTCATTAATCATTTGATACCTTATTCTAAGTTTTAAACATGCATAGGGTGACATAGCGTAACTACAAAGAAAAGAAAAAAAAATTAACTTTTCCTGCTATGAGCTCGCCAGGGCGAGAATTCCTTCACAAAATTTCTCGCCAGGGCGAGAATTTTCTTTACAGTTTTCTCGTCGAGGCGAGACTTCGTCGGGGCGAGAAAACTCAGTTCATTTAGCTCGCCGAGACGAGATCCCGTCGGGGCGAGAAAATGCAGTTCATTTCCACCGTCGGGGCGAGGAACTTGACTGCCATCTTCTACAATTCGCGAATCAGTGAAATTCCAAACCAAATTTTCTAAATTCTATCATCCGACTCACAAATTAAACATTCCCAGACATCAAACATGTTGTAAAACAAATACCCAACATGTTTCTAACAATCCTAATCATTATAATACACATATTAAACCAGTTAAAAACCAAAAATTCACTGCTTAAACAAAATATTCATGTTTTGGCCTTTTTAATGAAATTAAACACTGTGAATTCATTTCTAAACAATTGTAATCCATTCCACTTGCATTCTTTTCGTTTTTCATTATATCAGCATAATCAAAAGTCAATTTATCAATTGATAAACAAATTGAACACCAATTTTCATACATATAATCTATATATGAAAGTGAAACTCTGTAAAAACCAAAAACTCTATTTTAAAACATGCTTTCATGGATTAATTCCCTCAAATTGATTTACAAACATTATATAATCACTAGTATATGCATATTAACAATTACAACTGTAACGACCCCAAAATTCATGCAATTCAACTCTCAACATCGGTCGTTATCAATACATCGTCGGTCTAAGTTTACAACAATAACCAGTATTAAACTTAATAAAAATGCGGAATAATTTAAACTTTTCTATTACAAATCATTCTCGATCCCAAAATTTTTAACCTTTACATCTAAATATCTTAGAATCATGTTAATATCATGATTCGCCTTGTCGAACTTATTATAAAAGTTTACACCTCAAAACAAACTTTACAACTCAACATAAATACATTTATCGAAAACTTAACATAATTCAGGTAATAACTTCAACTAAAACATTTAATCTTCATGCATCATTTTGATCCATGTCATTTGAGTAGCACATAACGTTACCTTGTGTCTTTAACCTGCAAAAGTGGTTATTTGCAAAAATGAGCTCGACAGCTCAGCAAAATCTAACAGTTTACATATATTACATAACACATAGATAACATGTTCATCATATACATCATAAACATTTGGCTAAACATGTCATACATACTATACATCAATTACCAACTAATAAATTGAGTTTCATAACTCAATCAACATTTTAACTCAATGGACGTTGTCATAAATTGACTTTGTCATTTTATACATACAACAGATAGAATATATCATGCTTTTACATCATAGATTTAAAATAATTAATCATTTAGTTCACATAACAAAAAGGAACTGAAAGACTTGCCTGGTTCGTAGATTACCAATTACCATAATTAGGCTATACTTATCTGCACTTCACATATCCTACACGATATATAATCATGCACAATATTTATTAGTCACATAGCAACACTTAGAAAACAACCTACATATTCCGTTTATAAGGCAGTAACAATGATTAGTTACAGTATTATAAACACTTTAGGATTCATTCTCATCCAATTTCATTTTAATATCTCAATTGTCACCGGATAATCAATGGGTATATGCTTACCGCCCATCACAGTATCTTAATATTCATTTCATACATTAGTCTAAGCTTTAGATATGTCTACGATAACATAACATAACCACAAAGAAAGAAGAAAATTTTTACTCTCTTCTTTTTACTTTTTTTTTTGTTCCACCGCCGGGGCGGTGGATTTCTTCACAAAAGTCTCATCAGGGAGAGCCTACCGCCGGGGCGGTGAACCCGGAACTCGATTCCTGCAGATCGCGAAGAACGCAGAAAAATGCCAAATTTGGCCAAAGTTTTTCATCGAATGACAATTTTAAGTTTACCCATTCATCATATGTGTTATAAAATCAAAACCCATTACATATACAGCGATTTTAACATTACATACAATCTAGACAACCAAATAAAGGCTAAAAATCCACTGTTCATGTTTTGTATTTACATATTGATACAGCTAACATAATTAATCACTGTGAATTTGTTTCTTAACCAAATCAATCCGCTTAACTCTTGTTTTCTTCGTCTTTACATGCATAAACATAATCAATTATCAATTTAACCGATTAACATGCAAAACAATCATCAATTTTACACATTTCAGCCATATTTGTATATTACTACTCTGTAAATTCCAGAACTCTAATATAAACATGATTTTATGGATTTAATTACTCTAAATCACATATAATTCATATAAAATACATTTATGCATGCTTACAAACATCTAACATCAAGTTATTAAAAATTTTAGCCATATAATTCAATTTACAGAAAACTCAGTGTGCGTTCATGGAGAAGATCATAAATCAAAGTTAAATTTAAGGAATTTACCTTGATTAGTATCCTAGATTAAGCAAGATAATGAAAGAATTTCTTCTCAATTCTTGATTTTTCTCCCTTCTCCACAATTCTTTTTTCTCAATTTTCTCTCTGAGTTCTCTGACTTGGTTTAGAAATAATACGTGAAAGGAGAACTAATGGTATAAACTAACGTAACATGGTGTCAGTTAATCCCATAATGGTTAACTGACTCCAACCTCCATAAGGCCTCGTTTGGTTTGGTACCTTTATTCTCCCTTCTAGTTTATTTTAATAAATTACTTACAATATAGTTTACTGTCACATATTTAATCAATTAAATAATCTCATTTAAATCAATTAAATAAAATAGAATAATATCACATTAAATCACATAGTCACATAATTAAAATTCTCATTTATTGATCATGACAAATTATTCAATCTCTAATTAATTATTAATTAATTAGAAATAACATTATACTTATTTAAATAATGCATTTAATCAAATAAACTCAATTAAATACATAGTTTGAATATAAAAAATTTTCACATTAATTTACCTAATGTAACACATATAATTAAATTAATCTACCATAATTTCATCAATTAATCAATTAATTCAATAATTAAATCATCAAAAAATATTTATTTAATTCAAGAAATATTTAAATTAAATTACAAAAATCTCATTTGTCACATCTTTCTCCCCTTAAAAGAATTTTGTCCCAAGAATCACGACTCAATTAATTCGTCCCATTACATTCTCCCCCTCTTACAAAGATTATGTCCTCAAAATCACTACACATAGACTAAATAAATAATTTAAGATAATCTTTCATCATATGATCTTCGAGTTCCCACGTAGCTTCTTCAGCGTTGTGGTTTCTCTTCTATATTCACATCAAATCACATATTTCACAACATGAAACACATATATATATACATTGTAGACACCCAAATTTTGCACTTCATATACTAACCCTGACAGGAGGGCAAATTCGTCCATTGACCCGGCCTACGAGAGCAAAGGATGGGCACAAGTACGAACACTCGACGCCACCGCGACGATTTACAACCAAAATCGACGTGACAACAAGGCCGTCCGAAATGAGCATTCCCGAATGATGTGGCACATCTCCCAGTAATTCTCGGACTGCAAAATACGAGCCTGTCGGCGAAAATCGACGTCACGACACGAGAATCGAGGCGTAGCACGAAAATCGAGAAAGTTAAGCCAGCCAACCGCGGATTGATCTGCGGCCAATAAGTGCGCTTTTTAAAAACACGGAACTCGAAACACGGAAACCGAAAATCAGCTGAGTGGATGGGTGGCGGCCAGCCAGCCGCAGATCCATCTGCGGCCAGCCTATTTCGGCCCATTCCTTCATTCAGCATCCAGGAGGTTAGCAGGCGGAGAGAAGAAAAAGAATAGGCAGTAGCAGCTCGGAAAAGGAGGAAGAAATAGCAAGAATTTGCAAGAAAATAGAGAGAAAAGAGGGGAAAAAGTGAGGAATTATATCCTTTGTGTAAGATTATATATCATATATTTTCTACTCTACTCAATATACAAGTTCATACACATTGTGAGGATTATGTGCAAGGTGAAAAGACCATTTCTATAGCAATTTTTGTATATCATTTTGTTAATCTTCTTGTCAATTGGGTTATGTGAAATGTAGTTTTTCTTGTATATTGTTGTGGATCCATGGATTGAGGACTATTAGTGAGGGTTCCAAATGGAACGAAATTCTTCCTAATGGCCCGATGATATCCATTTGATGATTTTTAGCTCGTTATAGTAATGTAGCAATTTTGGATGTGGGCCTAGGAACGCGACCCCGTGATCCAAATCCGATGATGGACATTTTGGATGTATGTAATAGGGCCGATGTACCCTTTATTGTAAATATGTAAATGTCGGGCCTTAAAACGATATCAAGTCGAAAATCGGGTTTAAGGCCCCATGATAGTGAAATATGTGATTATGGGCGTTGGGGTTATTCGGATGGCTTACATGCCCATGAATAGCCCCCACGCATTTTAATGTTTGGTTTGATTTGTGACACAAAAATTGATTTCAAGTTAAATGATGAAGATTTCTATAAAATCAATCAAAGTAGGTTATTAGCACCACGAGGCTAAAATTTGGAAATGCTAATGAATGTCGATTCCTATTTAACAAGAAGGCTAAAGGAAAAATCGTTTTCAAACATCACAAAAATGATTTTATAAAAATAAGTAACGTTTTATTGAATCTTTGTGCATAGGGTTAAAGAGATCCTAGAAGTTACCCATCATTTGAGTTATGAAAGCAACGTATAGATCTCGATTCCTATTTTGACGAAGGTTTAGAAAACTCTTGTTTTTGCCAAAACGACACCTAATGAAAATCTCATAGTTTTGACAATTAAAATCAAACCTTTCTCATAAAGCTTTCTCGTATAAGCCGGAGGACATTCTAAAGCATTCTCAAAAGAAAACACGACTTTTCAAAAAAAACCCAAATGGTTTCTTCATGCAAACTCACCACGACATTCACACAGGCACACACGCGCGCACACATACATTCAAGAATTAAAGGATAGGAAAAGCATCAAGAATGCGGTAACCGTGTTTCACGGAAGTCGGGGGGTGCCTAACACCTTCCCCTTGCTTAAGCAAGCCCCCGAACTCTATGAATCTCGGTTCGCAGACCAATTAATTCGGAGTCACACATGAGCCAGCGATTTATGAAAACAAAAATCGGATGAGTTGGTACATCCATTTCAAATATACCAACTGGCGACTCTAGTTAATTGGCTCATCATAAAAAACGATCGTTTAAAACCCCGCCGACACTTGTGCCGACCTTTTCCAAAAAATCATCTAATGAAAAGGCTAAAATTGGAAAGGGTAATAATCACCAAAGAAAGCGATTCTCCCGGCGTCGACAGCTGGCGACTCTGCTGGGGACATTAGAGGGCTTAGGCCGCGTTCAAGTCTTGATGTTGTCCTATCCTTTAAAATTCATGAATGTGTATGTACGTGCGATATTTTGACCTGTTTCACTTGTTGTTGTGTGAATGTGTGTTTTTTTGCCAATGAATGAATGATTGAATGGAATGGCTTTACTTTAAAGAAATCATTTGCATACGGTGAGGACGATGAATGTGAATGTATGTTGAGAAAGTACCTCCTCTTGAGGCAAACCTGTCGGTTGCTTATTACTGGACTCGAAGGGGCTGCTCCCCGGAGATGGCTCAGGAAACGCAACACCCAAATTCGCTCCAATCGAAAGGATTCAGACGAGTAGATTGCGAAAATTTGGGGACCTTCATGCCGAAAAGCCCGCGAGAGTAACCCTAGGGTAGGTCAGCCTCTGATAAACCTAACGAAAGGGAAGCTTCTTCATGCCCTTTTATCATTCAGTCAAATAAATAAATGTCACGGCATACAACTGTCATACCGTCATCATCGTAATAAATATGTCATGTATCATGTGATTACATCACCTGCACATATAAAGAGAATACTGACATGGTTTTGCAGGAAGGCAATCCATACCACGTACCAAGGTTTTCTAAAACTTCTGAATACTATCCTGTCATCAAACACTGACCTTGTTTTGCAGGATAAGATTAGAGAACCGTGAAAGCGTGGCCTAACGATCACAAAGAACCCGGAGTAGGGGCATATTCGACCACCAAAAAAAAAATCCCCCAAACCTTTCAACAAGTCAAAGGACCGGATCTTTTGTCAGCCCAGCGAGATACCGATGCAACCAGTACGACGGAGATCACAAGAAAAGCAACTTAACACTGGGGCATTTGTCAACTACCCAGGAAATGATGACGTGCAAATTGGCACCCATACAACAGTCCCATCAACATGCACCATCACCATCAAATGATACCTCATGTCAATTCAATATTCAACGATACGATCATCTGGCATTTGTCAAGCATAGTTTTCCCGGGATACGATGACCCGCGTGAAAGGGGATTTTATTTGACTTGATAGGAATCGGATTAATTCTGATAAGCAACCGTGGAGCACGATCACGAGTATGATTAGACGAAGATAGCTATTCAACCTTTTGATCGGGTACAAAGCCTTAATTCAAAGCAACGTTGGCGACAGAATCGACCTCATGTGCCAATCTTCACTTTGCATTTGCACGAACATTCAGTTATGGGGTATAAAACTATGACGACGTTGATGGCGATTAACACGTAGTCAGACAGTCAATAATTATCAGCCTAATATCAAGAAGTCAGACGATAAATGATTATCAAGCTAATGTCTCGAATCGTGGCCTGGGTTATTCGAGTAATTAAGCCCGAGGGTTGTCTCTATACCTGGTGCCCTAAAGCCATCTGGTTTGGGAGTCGCTGGCCCAACACTCGTTACATGGGTAACTCAGAGCCTAAGAAAACGAGCATTACAGTAGAGGAGGCCCGAGCATATTCGAATCGTGGCATGGGCTACTCGAGTAATTAAGCCTAAGGGGTGTCTCTGCATCTGGTGCCCTAAAGCCGTCTGGTTTGGGAGTCACCGGCCTAACACTCGCTACATGGGTAACTCAAGCCTAAGAAAACGAATCTTGCGCAAGGTCAAGCAAAGAATGAATGGTGCAGACCACCAGCTTGTCTCGAACCGTGGCCTTTGTTACTCGAGTAAATAAACCCGAAGGGGTGTCTATACACCTAATGCCCCAAAACCGTCTGGTTTGGGAGTCGTTGGTCTAAAACTCGTTAAATGGGTAACTTTAAATAGCCTAAGAAAACGAGACAAGTGAAGTGGGCTAATAAAGAGAAAAGATAATACGAAAAACTCTCGGCCTTAAACAAGAAGTCATGGAAGAGAAACCCCTACTGAGTGCTGCATCGCACAGTGCATTTGTCATATGACGTCAATCCTGCTAAGAACGTTGTCGAGAATGGAGACAGAATACCTTTTGACGAGGGAAGGTAGTTCTTTTGAATTCGACCTTACTCACGTACAATGACCATGAATGCTTGAAGGTGTTCTTACGATTTCCTAACCTGTTAAATAGAAAATCATCAACTCACGAGGGATTGAAAATAACTTCCAATCTAGTACATTCATGGTTCACAACTTGCTAGATTGTGCGATCAACAAATATTCAATTTCATGTGCTTTAACTGCATTTACTCTTTTGTCGAGATTATAATATCTTTGTGTTGAACTAACACTAACGACCCGAGCCTTCAAGTTTTGGCATTTGTTAGTCATCTGATATGCAGGATTTTGTAGAGCTGTGGATAACTCAGCACGGTCAACATCGCGAGTTTTCGATAGAAATTCTTGGTAACAACACGCGCCAAGGCAGGGGCAGTTAAGAATCGTGAAATAGAAGGAAGCTGAGGCTGCACAGAACTTCTCGTCATTGGCCTCTCCCCAATCCTGACTATCACTGCCTCGACATCCAAATGATCCACGTGCATGAGCATATACAAGGATGATATAAGGCGGGACAACAGCATATCGGCCATCAGAAATGATCAAAAAGCCAAGGAGCCCAACATAGCTGTTGATCATCACAGAGAGCGAAACAGACTGCCTCAACTCGATGAAATCAAGACGACCAAGAACAGGCAGAGTACCAAACCAAGGTTGAAGTCTAGAAACTACACTTCACGACGAGGCGTGATCCAATTAAATGTTGGCAAACAAACGACGACTGTCGAATCGTATCATTTGACTGAACAGGGGTCATTTCTATCTAAACATATGTTGTGCACATGCATCTGTCCATAACATATCTGCCAGATCATGCATAACATCTTTTTCATGCATGCAGGTACGATCAAAATGAAAATCTTCAGGAAAGTACAAGCATGTCGCTTTCAACCTCACAAATGATCAGACCGTGATGGCTTTTGCGGCATGGTACGTGGACGATGTTGGTGGGAGGTCCAGGACAGAAGCCGATCACACATTCCACTTCAAGAAATCACTCAAATCAAATCGAGCGACCCCTGGGAAGGGCTGGTGTCCAAACAATCAATGACCCTGGGAAGGGCTGGCATCCAAACAAGAAGTGAACATGGGAAGGCATCCAAGCGAACCACAACAAGGTGGTGAGCACCCTGGGAAGGCATCCAAGCAAACCACAACAAGGTGGTGAGCACCCTGGGAAGGCATCCAAGCAAATCACAACAAGGTGGTGAGCACCCTGGGAAGGCATCCAAGCAAACCACAACAAGGTGGTGAGCACCCTGGGAAGGCATCCAAGCAAATCACAACAAGGTGGTGAGCACCCTGGGAAGACATCCAAGCAAACCACAACAAGGTGGTGAGTGAACCTGGGAAGGCATCCAAGCAAATCACAATAAGGTGGTGTGAGAACCTGGGAAGGCATCCAAACGAACCACAACAAGGTGGTGAACAACCCCTGGGAAGGGCCGATATCCAAAAAGTGAGCGATCCCTGGGAAGGGCTGAGATCCAAGCAAACCCCGACAAATGATGACATCTGTAGAACAGTATCAAAAGACTGTACAGGGGTCATTTTTCATCAAATTTACATTTTTAATGTTGTGTCACATGCATTGAATAGATGATAATTCTGTACGTGATCCATGCAGGTTAGGTGTCAAGGTCCTAGCCTATCAGAGTCAAAAGCGATGGCTGCCAAGAACGATGTACGAGGACGAACTCCAACGATGCCTTTCAAGATAGTCAGGAGAATAACTTCCTTTGATGACAATGCGATGGATTAAGGTGATTACGAGATGGGTGACCGGATACGAGACCCGGCCCCGACAAGACGATCAACCGGCAACGAGACCCGGTGATTACGAGATGGGTGACCGGATACGAGACCCGGCCCCGACAAGACAATCGACCGGATACGAGACCCGACGATTACGAGATGGGTGACCGGATACGAGACCCAGCCCTGACAAGACAATCGACCGGATACGAGACCCGGCGATTACGAGATGGATGACCGGATACGAGACCCGGCCCCGACAAGACAATCCAACGGATACGAGACCCGGTGATTACGAGATGGGTGACCGGATACGAGACCCGGCCCCGACAAGACAATCAACCGGAGACGAGACCCGGTGATTACGAAATGGGTGACCAGATACGAGACCCGGCACCAACAAGACAATCAACCGGAGACGAGACCCGGTGATTACGAAATGGGTGACCGGATACGAGACCCGGCACCAACAGGACAATCGACCGGCGAGTACAAGACGAGCGACCGGATACGAGACCCGGCGGTTACGAGACGAGCGACCGGATACGAGACCCGGCACTCACAGGACAATCGACAGGATACGAGACCCGGCGATTACGAGACGAGCGATCGGATACGAGACCCGGCACTCACAGGACAATCGACCGGATACGAGACCCGGCGATTACGAGACGAGCGACCGGATACGAGACCGGCACTCACAGGACAATCGACCGGATACGAGACCCGGCGGTTACGAGACGAGCGACCGGATACGAGACCCGGCACTCACAGGACAATCGACCGGATACGAGACCCGGCGGTTACGAGACGAGTGACCGGATACGAGACCCAGCACTCATAGGACAATCGACCGGATACGAGACCTGGCGGTTACGAGACGAGCGACCGGATACGAGACCCGGCACTCACAAGACAATCGACCGGATACAAGACCCGGCGATTACGAGACGAGCGACCGGATACGAGACCCGGCACTCACAGGACAATCGACCGGATACGAGACCTGGCGGTTACGAGACGAGCGACCGGATACGAGACCCGGCACTCACAAGACAATCGACCGGATACAAGACCCGGCGATTACGAGACGAGCGACCGGATACGAGACCCGGCACTCACAGGACAATCGACCGGATATGAGACCCGGCGATTACGAGATGAGCGACCGGATACGAGACCCGGCACTCACAGGACAATCAACCGGATACGAGACCCGGCGATTAGGAGACGAGCGACCGGATACGAGACCTGGCACTCACAGGACAATCAACCGGATACGAGACCCGGTGATCACGAGACAAGCGACCGGATACGAGACCTGGCGCAGACGAGACGATCGATTAAAAGACGAAACCCGACGACTAACAATGCGGTCAGTGATTGATGCATTGACACCTTTACGAATGTTTTGCATGGCTTACATATTGCGTTGTATCATAATTTGTATGTGTTGCATCATGTATGTATTGTCATCCTTGTGCACTGTCATTCATGCATCGGGTGTCTATTTCTTTATCCTGTTCATTTCATTTAACATTTCATAAACATGATAAAGAGGGGCAGCTGTAGACACCCAAATTTTGCACTTCGTATACTAACCCTGACAGGAGGGCAAATTCGTCCATTGACCCGGCCTATGAGAGCAAAGGATGGGCACAAGTACGAACACTCGACGCCACCGCGACGATTTACAACCAAAACCGACATGACAACAAGGTCGTCTGAAATGAGCATTCCCGAATGATGTGGCACGTCTCCCAATAATTCCCGGACTGCAAAATACGAGCCTGTCGGCGAAAACCGACGTCATGACACGAGAATCGAGGCGTAGCACGAAAATCGAGAAAGTCAAGCCAGTCAACCGCGGATTGATCTGCGGCCAATAAGTGCGCCTTTTGAAAACACGGAACTCGAAACACGGAAACCGAAAATCAGCTGAGTGGATGGGTGGCGGCCAGCCAGCCGCAGATCAATCTGCGGCCAGCCGCAGATCCATCTGCGGCTGGCTTTGGCCAGCCTATTTCAGTTCATTCCTTCATTCATCATCCAGAAGGTTAGCAGGCGGAGAGAAGAAAAAGAATAGGCAGCAGCAGCTCAGAAAAGGAGGAAGAAATAGTAAGAATTTGCAAGAAAATAGGGAGAAAAGAGGGGAAAAAGTGAGGAATTATATCTTTTGTGTAAGATTATATATCATATATTTTCTACTCTACTCAATATACAAGTTCATACACATTGTGAGGATTATTTGCAAGGTGAAAAGACCATTTCTATAGCAATTTTTGTATATCATTTTGTTAATCTTCTTGTCAATTGGGTTATGTGAAATATAGTTTTTCTTGTATATTGTTGTGGATCCATGGATTGAGGACTATTAGTGAGGGTTCCAAATGGACCGAAATTCTTCCTAATGGCCCGATGATATCCATTTGATGATTTTTAGCTCGTTATAGTAATGTAGCAATTTTTGATGTGGGCCTAGGAACGCGACCCCGTGATCCAAATCCGATGATGGACATTTTGGATGTATGTAATAGGGCCGATGTACCCTTTATTGTAAATATGTAAATGTCGGGCCTTAAAACGATATCAAGTCGAAAATCGGGTTTAAGGCCCCGTGATAGTGAAATATGTGATTATGGGAGTTGGGGTTATTCGGATGGCTTACATGCCTATGAATAGCCCCCACGCATTTTAATGTTTGGTTTGATTTGTGACACAAAAATTGATTTCAAGTTAAATGATGAAGATTTCTATAAAATCAATCAAAGTAGGTTATTAGCACCACGAGGCTAAAATTTGGAAATGCTAATGAATGTCGATTTCTATTTAACGAGAAGGCTAAAGGAAAAATCGTTTTCAAACATCACAAAAATGATTTTATAAAAATAAGTAACGTTTTATTGAATCTTTGTGCATAGGGTTAAAGAGATCCTAAAAGTTGCCCATCATTTGAGTTATGAAAGCAACGTATAGATCTCGATTCCTATTTTGACGAAGGTTTAGAAAACTCTTATTTTTGCCAAAACGACACCTAATGAAAATCTCATAGTTTTGACAATTAAAATCAAACCTTTCTCATAAAGCTTTCTCGTATAAGCCGGAGGACATTCTAAAGCATTCTCAAAAGAAAACACGACTTTTAAAAAAAAACCCAAATGGTTTCTTCATGCAAACTCACCACGACATTCACATAGGCACACACGCGCGCGCACACACATTCAAGAATTAAAGGATAGGAAAAGCATCAAGAATGCGGTAACCGTGTTTCACGGAAGTCAGGGGGTGCCTAACACCTTCCCCTCGCTCAAGCAAGCCCCCGAACTCTATGAGTCACACATGAGCCAGCGATTTATGAAAACAAAACTCGGATGAGTTGGTACATCCATTTCAAATATACCAACTGGCGACTCTGGTTAATTGGCTCATCATAAAAAACGATCTTTCGAAACCCCGTCGACACTTGTGCCGACCTTTTCCAAAAAATCATCTAATGAAAAGGCTAAAATTGGAAAGGGTAATAATCACCAAAGAAAGCGATTCTCCCGGCGTCGACACACATACTCAAACTCAAAACGTCTCATAATAAGAATTTCATTTATTAAATTCTTATTTAATAATTTCTGAAAATCCGGGTTATCACATCCTTCCCTCCTTATAAGGATTCCATCCTCGGAATCAACGAAACTTTCCTTACTCGGTTTTCACTTAATCTATTTCACAATTATCGTTGAATAACTTAATGCATTACCTTAGTGTAGGTTTTATTTCATCACCTTCACTTAAACTTGAAACACTTCGAGTATTATATATTCTTTCACCCTTTAACGCATTCACTTCCTTTCTCTAAGGATCATTGCATAACATACTCGTTGTAATTATAAAATATCCTGATTTAGCATCGTACAAATATTCGGGATATCACATTCACCCCTTCTTCTAAGAATTTCGTCCTCGAAATTTTTATTTACTAATATTCGTTCCTCTCATTTATCGAAATGGACTCTACGTTAATCTCTACTTTTTCATTAGTTTCTACAACCAAGTTCTTTCTCTAGAGAACTTTCTAACATCATCGCATTCTTTACATCTTCCTCTTCTAAAAATTTCTCATCATTTCATCATCAATTAAATTTATCTCTTCCCTTTCTGGAATTTCATTTCTTTCTTGGATTTATTATAGTTTGTTTAACTTACTCATCACCACGTCACATATCCCTTCTTAAGGAATATCCTCCTTTCCACTTCCACCTTTCAAAAGAATAAGAATCTTCCACAATTGTTCAATAATTGGGAAGCAGTATGAATAATTCAGGAATTTAAAAGATTCATTCAAAAACTTTCAATATCATGTTGAGGAGTCGTAAAGACTTGAACCTTGTCCTAAGTTAACAGATATTTTTACTGTAACCTTTAACAGTCAAAAGACTATGGACCATCTCTTCTCGTACTCCAGGTGATCAGCCCTTCGTACTATATATTGTGCACATACATATTAACGCTATTGTGTATCCCCCATTACAGGGTTAGTTCACCTCAGACTTAATACAAACTCTGCACCAGAATAAACTGGTTTGGCATAAAGTCTCAAAGAATTTTTGAACTTCATAAACACCTTTCAATAGTTGTCTAGCCGAATCAATTAGCATAGACCTTGAACAACAATTCGGATATTAGTCAAAATATTTTTAGCCAACTCAATTGGTATATCTTTTCATAGCTTAAAAGAAAACCAAAATTCTTTTATGACGTCATGATACCGTACCGTCTTAATAGTAAGTTGAGGATGCCGTCATTTTGGGACTTTGTCATACTACATCATACCATAGTGGGCTGACGATCCTTCGATCACATCCAACACTAGGTTCAGGTGCATTAATGACTCCATCATTCAAAATACATTTTGATAATTTCAAATCATTTTTGTCTAGCTGAAACAATTAGCATAGACATATGAATAACAACACCTTTTTAAAACTTATTGGCTCAAACATTGACCCAATATATTTTTGAGAACTCAAAATTACGAATATCAGCACGATGTCAATAAATTTCAAAAATCTAGCATAGCTAGAAGATTTAGAATCTCCTTTTTCTCCATCAACTTCGATCTTTATTCCATTACTTCATTAATTAATCATTCTATCAATCTTCAATAATATCAATGCTCTCTACACCATAACTTTTCTATACCCAATATAGTTCATCAAAGTTATCACACTTTGGAAGTTCAGGAACTTACCACAATCATATGGTTTTAGGAATTTATCCTAGTCAGACCAAAATCGTCCATTCGCTGAGGGGTTCCACCATACGATTATGAGTCACGAACTTACCATAAGTATAAGTTTTAAGAACCGTATGTAATTTTAATATTCTCTAACTATCAAATATAAATATGAGAAAAGAATCACCTTCTCGTCATACGTATATCGATAGTGCGACACCAATATTTCAATGATTATCAATATAGGAAGCTAAGTGGTTGTCGAACCAACTCAACCACTAATCAATATAGGAAGCTGAGCGGTTGTTAAACCATGGACAAATCCAGTCCCATACCAGGATTTGTTTAACTCAACCACTATATTAATATAGGAAGCTAAATAGTTTTCAAACCAAGCACAAATTCCCCGCCCATACAAGTAATTATACAACTCAGCCACTAACATGAATCCTCCATTGAAATCTCACATAATTTCATCTTGCTCTTAACTTACTCTTTGCTTGATACGAAATACTCGTATTACATCATCAATTAGCATAGGCCTTGAACAACAATTCGGATATTAGTCAAAACATTTTTAGCCAACTCAATTGGTATATCTTTTCATAGCTTAAAAGAAAACCAAAATTCTTTTATGACGTCATGATACCGTACCGTCTTAATAGTAAGTTGAGGATGCCGTCATTTTGGGACTTTGTCATACTATATCATACCATAGTGGGCTGACGATCCTTTGATCACATCCAACACTAGGTTCAGGTGCATTAATGACTCCATCATTCAAAATACATTTTGATAATTTCAAATCATTTTTGTCTAGCTGAAACAATTAGCATAGACATATGAATAACAACACCTTTTTAAAACTTATTGGCTCAAACATTGACCCAATATATTTTTGAGAACTCAAAATTACGAATATCAGCACAATGTCAATAAATTTCAAAAATCTAGCATAGCTAGAAGATTTAGAATCTCCTTTTTCTCCATCAACTTCGATCTTTATTCCATTACTTCATTAATTAATCATTCTATCAATCTTCAATAATATCAATGCTCTCTACACCATAACTTTTCTATACCCAATATAGTTCATCAAAGTTATCACACTTTGGAAGTTCAGGAACTTACCACAATCATATGGTTTTAGGAATTTATCCTAGTCAGACCAAAATCGTCCATTCGCTGAGGGGTTCCACCATACGATTATGAGTCACGAACTTACCATAAGTATAAGTTTTAAGAACCGTATGTAATTTTAATATTCTCTAACTATCAAATATAAATATGAGAAAAGAATCACCTTCTCGTCATACGTATATCGATAGTGCGACACCAATATTTCAATGATTATCAATATAGGAAGCTAAGTGGTTGTCGAACCAACTCAACCACTAATCAATATAGGAAGCTGAGCGGTTGTTAAACCATGGACAAATCCAGTCCCATACCAGGATTTGTTTAACTCAACCACTATATTAATATAGGAAGCTAAATAGTTTTCAAACCAAGCACAAATTCCCCGCCCATACAAGTAATTATACAACTCAGCCACTAACATGAATCCTCCATTGAAATCTCACATAATTTCATCTTGCTCTTAACTTACTTTTTCTTGATACGAAATACTCGTATTACATCATCCATAACTCCTCGTGAGTTTATCTCGTACTATTTCATAGTACTATCTCTTTATAGCGCCATGCTACAACGATTCAATCATTTCAGATCCTCTGACGCTTTTACAACTTTAGCATATCACATCCTGATCTCATTCTATCATCAACTCTTCTTACGATTCTTTAGTCACGTTGTCTGTAACGACCGAGAATTCTGAAATTTCCTTGTAATTCGAATTTTTGAATATTAATGAATATTTTATATTTTATTAATATTATATTTGTGTTATGTGTTTAAAGGTTGTGGGACAATCTAGATTATGTGAATGTATGAAATTTTACGTGTTATAGTTTTGTTTAAGTGAATAAATGATTTCGCGTAGCGTCGCTAAATCACTATTCACGGGGCACGTTTCCCGAGGCACTATTCATGCCAGATATTTTGTGTCTTTTTCGATGTTCATAAATTTCATAAATACGTGTATGCGTACGAATAAATGGGTGTTGGAAATTTTATTTGAGCTGATACGTGATTTTATCCGTATCCGAAATGCATTAAATGGGTGTTCCGAATATTTGAACAAATCTCATAATAATTATTTTTACCCATCCCAATATTTATGGTAATACCCATTTTAATTTTGGGTAGAGTTATTTACCAGTTTTGGTACAAAAGTGGGAGTTTTCGGATATATTTTTGGTATTTTCGGGTATTTATTTTGGCTTGTTACTCCAAGAGGGAACCACTCCCTCATTTTGGACCAATCAAATGAGAGCTTGGGGGAGTATTGCCGGCAAGCCTTTGAAAAATTTGGCCACCTTGAGCCTTACACCCATTTCTCCCACTTCTCCCTAATTCACTCCACTTCTCCCAAATAATTCAACCATTTCATTTCTCTCTTGCAATCCATTAGCTCCTCCTTCAAACCCATTTCAGATTCTGCAGAGAGAGAGAGAGAGAGAACTCGCCGGAAAAAGGAAAAGAAAGGAGGAAGAAGTCGCCGGAATTCGCCAGAAAAAGAGAAGAACTCGCCGGAAAAGAAAGGAGGAAGAAGAAGAAGGCACGGGTGGAGGAACCAAGCAAGAAGGACCTTCAAAATCAAGCCTAACCAAGCTTCTTAACCTCTAGGAAGGATTTACAGAGGTAAAACACCAACCAAATCCTTTCCATTCGATTTCTTGTTAAACTTTTCAAGTTTTTCTTAGTTTTAAGCTCTTAAGCTTGTGGGTCAGATTTTTGGCGATTCTTGGTGTTTTTGTTTGTTGCGATTGTTTGTAAATGTTGTTAAGAGACTATGTAAGCCATTAATAACATCAAAGTGGAACAAAAATGCAAGAAATCCTTACCTTGGCTTAATGGAGCAAGAACAATGGACTTTGGACATGAACTTGGACATTCGGACTTTCTAGAGGACTGTAGAGCTATGATTTTGTGTTTGTTAATTTTATTTATTTCTATGGTATTGTGTGTCAATGGGTTACGAAGCTAACCGAGTTGGAAGGGACTAAAAAGGAGTTAAAACGAGTTCGTAGTAATGATTTTTGTAAAACTTGTCAAGAACTCGAAGAACATAGTATGAACTTTATACTTTGGCTTAAGATTTGGCCATGTTAATGTTAATGGGTAGCTCTGCATTTTTGATATGTTGTAGCCCCATGAGTTAGGAGTCCATAGAGTCCAAAATGGACCAATTTGCTTGAGTATTGAAGGAGTTATGGAGGTTGGAATGGCCGGACGTCGGAGTCGCGAACTGGGAAGAAACCCAGAATCCGGCTACTGGAGAGTCGCGCCGCAGCGCCACTCATAAGCTCTGCAGCTCACACTGCAGCAAGGGGCAAAGATGGGAATAGACCGGAGCTCACACCGCAGCGTGAGATCCAAGTTATAGGGCTCACGCCGCAGCGCGAAGCCCGATCATGGAGAAAACACGGGGCTCATGCTGCAGCGTGAGGCCCAGTGCTAAGGCTTGGCGCTGCAGCGCCAGTGCCGTGTACGGCATGGGTTGGGTCCGTCAGACCAGATCGGGTTGGGTCAGACCTAATGAATCCTTTTCAAATGGGCCCAACACTTATATCTTTCCTTGTATTAAATGATTAGACAGGTTAACTAAGCGTATTTTGTTAAGCCCTAAATGCTTAATTATTTCCCAAATGTCAACCAGATTGGTATTGTCTTAAGGCAGAAATTGAACAATCTAATTGCAATTTAGGCTTGGTTTCCAGGGGGCGCTGCCCCCCGACCCCCGCCAGCTCACCGGCGACTGGGTAGTCGTAGGGCAATCAATGTGTTTTAATGATGCAGCGTCCGTTTTGAACCATTATTTGGTATGTGACTAATTGTTATGTGAATATGTATTTAATTGTGTAGGATATTAAGGAGCGTGTGTTGTATTATTGTAGCAGCGCATCAGGCAAGTTTCCTATCCTAACTCAATTTATTTATTGAGCAAGTTTCCTATCCTAACTCAATTTATTTATTGAGCAAGTTTCATATCCTAACTCAATTTATTTATTGAGCAAGTTTCCTATCCTAACTCAATTTATTTATTGAGCAAGTTTCCTATCCTAACTCAATTTATTTATTGAGCAAGTTTCCTATACTAACTCAATTTATTTATTGAGCAAGTTTCCCTAACCCTTGTCTAACCCTTGTGTTGGGCAAGTTTCTAAACCTTATGCACTATTCTTTTTATTTCGTGCAAACAGGTGTATGTTATGCAAGTTTCCTATCCTAACTCAATTTATTTATTGAGCAAGTTTCCTAACGCTTGTCTAACCCTTGTGTTGGGCAAGTTTCCTTAACCTTACTCGGATTATATTTTGAGCAGGTTTCATATTTTATACAGGTGTTGTATATTGTTACAAGTTTCACGACTCAAATGGAATTATTACTTTTGAATCATATTAGTGGATTAATTATTGTCAATTACTCCACCTCCAAGATAATTATTGATATTCACAGCTTATGCATTTGAATTCATTATCTGTTGTTGGACTGTGAAGCGTGTAAGTTCTTCATTCATGAACTGTTTAAGGAAATAGTCTACGCCATTTGTTTCGGCTAGACATGTACAGGTTATTATTTTAAAAGCTATCCAAACTAGTAGTTGGTATGGATTCTTGGACTGAGAGAGCAACCCTTATTAGGGGATTATAATGTGTCGGTTATTCAATGGAGTCAGAGTTAAATGTTATGCATATACATGGTGTACAAGAGGCTGATCCCCTCGAGTACAACTGACGGGGCCAGGTTTTAAAAGAGTTAGTTAAATAATTGACTCTTTGGCCAAAAGTTCATGGTCAGTTGGACCACTCAGCAGTAAATAATCATTATTCATTGTTTCATTTGGACTGTCATTTCAGCTAATTCATCAATATTCATAAATTGTTGATCTATGCAGTTATTATTCTTATTCATTCATGATATATCTTCATTCTTGCTTTTAAACTTGCTGAGCAAAGTAGTTGCTCAATCTTGTTATATCATGAACCTATTGCAGCTAAGCCGGGGAGTTCCAAAGCGGACAAAGGCAAGGGAAAGCTTAAGGAATAGTTATATGTACTATCCTGTTATGTAATTCGTGGAATCATTTTATATTATTATGGTATTCTGCGATGTATTTATTTAAGGTTATAGACTTTGGGACCGTAGTGAACCTTTGTAATGAACAACATATGTTTATTTTATTCCGCATTAGTTGATTTATGTTGTTTAGAGGTGTATGGATGCATTTTATCGTGAGCACCAAATTCGAGGTATTGGTACCTGAATTTGGGGGTGTCACAGGTTGGTATCAAAGTTTTAGGTTATAAACTTTAGGAATGTGAAACCTAGGTTATAACCTTAGTATTAAACTCGTATTGAGTACGCTAGGTGATGGATCGAGGAGATTCATTTGATGGTCATGTCTGGAGGTGGATTGTGGAAATCCATTGAGCCGAGTTGTGCATGATAAAATATCATTTCATTTTACCAATGAATATATTTTATTATGACACTGACATCTTGCTGTCTATTTGTTTCTGTTTGTGGCTGTAGGATGTCTGAGATGGGAGAGTTCAGTCCTGCTAGAGAGGTAGAGTTCACAGACATTCATGTGAACATAGGGCCTATAGTGGAGGTGCAGCTGAGTGAGCCAGAGATGATGGACACTAGGGATGAGTCTGAGGCCGAGTATGGTTCTGAGGAGGAGCCAGTTACCGGAAGAGTGCTGAGGCTGTTAAGCGACGAGGGGGAGGATGAGGACCCCAAGGAGGATCCATTGACGGAGGATGATGAGCCACCTGAGTATGTGTAATATTCCGAACCGTAAAAAGATTTATAAATATAAACTATGTGTTTAATAAATGAAATTTCATGATATGACTTTGTATTATATGGTTATGTATATTATTTAACAATTGGGTCAAATAAAAAATTTTCGCCAAGCAGCTGTGTCGTGCTTAATCGGACAAAATAATTTGTCGTGCTTCCGGCAAATCCACCGAGAAGCGTTTCGGCAAACTATTTTTGTAAGCTGTTGTGTCGTGCTTGGAATTGACGAAGTACTTTGTCGTGCTTCGACGTTAATATGATATTATATTAATTGACAAAATTCTAGAAATAAGTTAATTAGGGTTAGAATGTTAAACGGAAATAGAAACCCTAATTTCAAAACCCTAATTGGTAAAATTTATCCAAATTGTTTAATCGAAACCCTAATAATTGTATAAGAATTTCAATTGATATACTTAGATTCTAAATAATGAATCATGATATTAATTATGAATTACTGAGGTTAAATTAAACCCTAAATGAAAGATTAAAACCCTAATTATAGGATTGAAAACCCTAAACCCTAATTCAGAACCCTAAAACCCTAATTTGGTTCAATAACCCTAATTTATGAAATGTAAAACCTTAATTATGATATATAACATTAATTAAGGTATTACTAAACCTAAATTAATATCCTAATCATGATTAACAAAAATCTAGATTTAATTAGTGAGTAAATAAATCAAAAATCAAATTTTAAACCAATCAAGTGAAGATAGGAACACAAAATCAGATATTTATAAATATCTAGCTTAAGTAGGTGAATAATATCTGATTCTAAGCAGCACAAGTAACTAGGTTAGATATTTTTAGGGCAAAAATGGAAATTAAAGTCTAGGAAACCCTAATCTAAGTTGCTATAAATAGAAAGAGGTTCTGATATTTTAACCTACGAAATTTCAAAGCTTATACACTTATATTACCAGCCTAAACAAACCCTAGCAACTACAAGTTCAGAATCAGAAAGAAGAAATCAAAAATTTGAAGAAAAAAGGTGCATAAACCCTAATTTGTTGCTAGATCTTCAAGCCTGGAAAATTTTTATGTTTTAGATGTTTAGGAATACTTGTTAATGTGTTATTAAGTGATCTGGGCGGTTAAAACATGTTTACATATCATCTAGATATGAAAATCAAGCCAAAAACTCAAACTGTTCTTGGCAGTCAAGAACAGTCTGACAAGCTACTTTGTCAGGCGGTTTGATCGGCTTAATTTATGTGTTAGATCTGTTTTAATGTATGTATGTGTAGCCTGATATGTGGTCTATAATATCCAACTTGAATTGTAGTAAACGAATGTCTAGAACTGAAGTTATGATCGGTCAAAAGTCCTTTGACCGTTCGGATTTGTAAATTTCTGGGCAACCCAGAAATCTTTGAAGAACTCTGACAAGTTTTGTCAGAAGTTCATGCTGCCCAGATTTGGCCTAAACGAGATATTTTGGGTAATTTCTTTGCTTAGACTTGTTGTATGTTATATAAATAACAACTTCATAACATTAAAACACATGAACAATAATTAATCTAGCCAGAAATCGTGGTCAAAGTGCCTTGACCGAACCTGACTAATGAATTTCTGGGTTACCCAGAAATTCTCAAGAACAGTTGGTCCCTGCTAGTTTGACCAAATTTAAATGGCATCAAATGATGTTGTTTGATCTCAAACAACACATGTCGTTACTCTCTACCATATAGGCTATAACCAGCAACAAGAATCAAACACAACCATTAAAACATCAAAGAGAAATTTGAGATCAAAGTAGGCTGCAACGCGTTGACCAAATGTTCTTCATGAAGAACACCTTTAGCGACGAAACTCATCCCCAAACCCAGAAACCTTTAAATGCATGCAGACCGTCGCTAAAGCCCTTTAGCGACGGATATTTAATAAAAATAAAATAAATTAATTAAATAAATTATAAAATAATAAATAAATATTAAATAATTATTAATAATTAATAAATAAATACGAAAATTCATTTTTAAATTATAAAAATTTATTTTTATTATTTTTATATATTCTGAATTATTATTTAATTTAATTAAATAATAAATAATAATTATGATAAATCATTTAATAATTGTTTTAATTATTTAAAAATGATATTAAATTATTAAATAATTATATTAATTATTTAAAAATGATATTAAGGTAAGTAAAATTATTATATATAATAATTAAATAAAATATTAAATATTTAAATATTATTAATGATAAATAAATCATTTAAATAATATATTAAGTATTTAAAAATTACTTTAAATGATAATTAAATCATTTAAATATTAAATTAAGTTTTGAAAATTATTATAAGTAATAAATAAATTATTTTAATGATAAAATAAAGTCTAAAAATATTATTAATGATAAAATAAATCATTTAAATAATATTCTACCTTTCTAAAAATATTATAAATGATAAATAAATCATTTAAATAATATTTTAAATATCTAAAAATATTCTAAATGATAAATAAATTATTTAAATAACATATTAAATGTTTTAAAATTATTCTAAATGATAATTAAATCATTTAAAAATATTCCTAAGCTTGTAAAATTATTTAAAAATACTTCCAAGCTTCTGAAAATTATTTAAAAATAATACCAAGCTTCTAAAAATGTTAGAAATAATAATTAAATTATTTAGACTAATAATTCGACTTCCAAATGAAGTTTTATCAAACAATCTATGTGTTTAGTCATTAAGGATGCGACCGAGATACCGAATTAACGTCAAACCTTAATGAAACTTGTTTAGATTAGCGTGATACATGTTTATATACGTGCTAACAATTATTATTGGTATACGTAGACTACGTGCGTTGACCGATTGTACTAAATTATAGTGAGCTACGCTAAGGCAAGTGTCCTAACCTTTCTCAATTTATATTAAGCAAGTCTCCCAACTTTGTTATATTTAAGCAAGTATTATACATCTTGCTATCAATTATTGTGAAGTTATTGCTTCTTGTTCAGCGTAACTTAAGAAATGAATTATTATTCATATATTGCTTGTTCGAGCTTAAATTGTTGTGTCAAGCCAAATTGTTTGGTACGACATCTTACACTGAGAAATGGAACACCTTGATGTAAGGTGAACTAGAAATTTTCCCTTAAAATAAGGTGACGAAATTCCCTTAATATAAGGTGACGAACAGTTGATAATATATCAACATAAATTGGTAGGATGATATGCATACTCCTAGGATATTGGTGAGGCTGATCACCTACCAGATATCCAAAACTCAAATGGTTCTAAGTCATTAAAGAGTGATAGAACTAAATGAAATATATGGTTCATGTACAGAACCCTCAGTATACATCATTGACATCTTTCAAATCAAACACATGGTGTTTACATATTCAAATGAACTTGCTGAGCATTTGTAGCTCATTCTTGCGCATATCTTCTTTTGCAACTTTAAATGATATCCCTGGCACGTCTGGGACCGAAAAGGGGAAAAGCCATGATTATTAAATGTTTTTCTGATGTTGAATATTTTAAGTCTTTTTACAGACTTGTTGTTGTAATAACTTAGTATAACGAATGATGTAACCGAACCAAATGATATGTAATATATTATGATCCTTTATGTTATCGAATGCGTTATACTCTGATCTTTAAATTCTTTAGAATAGTTGTACTAAGTTAAATACAGTGTCTATATGAACTATACATCTGAATGAGGGTATTTAAATGATGTTGAGAGTCCTATAAGCTCTGGGGTTACACTTAATGAGCGCCGGTAAGGTGCCATCTTTACCGGAATGCGCCCCTCAGTTCTATAGACAATCTTCTCATTAATACTGTGAATGTCAGATAGATAGGGAATATTGATATGAAAGAGATATCCACAAGATATGAATCTATACATCCAAGTGAGGGTATCCAAACACGGATAACGTTCTGACGAGAACTATTATCTGTTATGGGATATTGTGAACCTTGGATAGATATGAGTCATATTTTATTGAATATTTACAGTTGTATAGTTCCACGTAAGCACCAGATCTGCTACAGGGGAGTGTAGAGATTTGGGGGCGTTACAAGATGGTATCAGAGCTGTAGATTATAGCTCTAAGGTAGTTGGGAAATACCTTAGGATATAATCTTTGAGTCCGTAAAATACTTAATACACATAAGATAACCTTAAAAGCCTTATATTTTGTGTAAACTTGCTTCATCATAATACTAAACAAGTAAAATTCTTTTGTAGGATGGCAGACCCAGATTGGGAAAATAGTTCAAGGGAGATAGGTTCACAGGTGATAGAGCTTGAGCAGGGCAGTGATCCTGAAGGAGAAGAAGTTCAAAATAACTTGGAATTCCATGACGCCGAAGCGACAGAACCTAATGAGGACGCTACAGAGGTTCAGATTATAGACGAAGGAGAAGATGAGGAAGAACCAATAATATGGAGGGATATATCAGAAGTTCAAAATCAATCTGTCGAAGAATTAGAAGAAGGAAACCCAGAGGAGGAAAACCTACTAGAACAAGCCCAGATAGAAATACATACCTTGAACAATAGGGTAACATATGTGGAAGAAAGGTTGGAGAATGAAGGACGATTGAATATCCGACTTCAGACACTGTTGTCAAGAAAGGAAAGAGAAAGATATCAAATCCAAGCAAGGCTTGATATGACTAATAAAGAATTTCGTGAAACACTTGTGGATCTGGATAAGCGAGTAGCGGATTATCCCGTAGAGAATGGAAAGACTGGATACGACATCAATAGGTGGGTAGTATCAAGTATGCTGTGTGATGAATATCGTAAGATTAAGCTTTAGATAAATCTGGTCACCAAAGTGTGTATGTAAATAGTAATATCTAAACTACTTTACCCAAGTTTTGCGAAACTAGTTTGGGAATGCTAGTAGTACTTATATAAACTACTAGCCGAATATGTAAACCTTCTGTATGAATATACAAATTATGTTTGAACATTATGTGCATTACATACTTGTAATTATACTAGTTTTCTTACTTATATAACTTAACGCCGCTTGAAAGAAGACCATAGACATTAATAGAGGCAGAAAATAGAGAAGTAAACCCAACAGTTAATAAATTTAGATATACCTTGTAAACGTAAAAAATTGCAAATAAAGAGATAATTCCCGGTAAAACCATATATAGAAATTATAACATAGAAATTAAGGGACATAAGTTTCTTGTGAACCTCACTCCTATACAGCTAGGGGAATTCGATATAATCTTAGGCAGGGATTGGTTGGTTAATCATAATACAAGGATTGACTACCATCGAAAGCGTGTAAACCTATTGACTGTGTCGAAGTCAAAGGTAGTGTTCAACGGTGGTTGTTCACCTAAACGATCTCGATGTTTGACAGTAATGCAAGCAGAGAGATTGCTTAGGAAGGGTTGTACAGGTTAGTTGGCATATATAGTAGATACTCGAAAAGAAGGAGTAAAAGCTAGAACAAATACCTGTAGTTAGAGAATTTCCGGATGTGTTTCCAGATGACTTACCCGGTTTACCTCCGGACAGGGAGATCGAATTTGTTATTGATCTAGCGCCGGGTACGGCACCAGTTTCCAAGGCACCGTACAGAATGGCACCTGTAGAGTTGAAAAAGTTACTTGTGCAGTTACAAGAACTCTTAGACAAAAAGTGCATACAACCCAGTGTTTCACCTTGGGGAGCACCGGTGTTGTTTGTAAAGAAGAAGAATGGAACATTAAGGTTGTGTATTGATTATAGAGAATTAAATAAGTTGACAATAAAGAACAAATATCCTTTACCACGAATTGATGATCTGTTTGACCAGTTGAAAGGGGCCGAATACTTTTTGAAGATTGACCTACGATCGGGTTATCATCAATTAAAGGTAAGAAAAGAAGATGTGCCGAAGACAGCGTTTAGGACACGCTACGGACATTATGAGTTTCTTGTGATGTCTTTTGGATTAACAAATGCGTCGGTAGCATTCATGGACTTAATGAACAGAGTGTTTAAACCATGCTTGGACAAATTTGTCGTAGTGTTCATTGATGATATTTTAGTATACTCGAGAACAAAAGAGAAGCATGTTGAACACTTAAGAAGCGTAATGGAGATATTACGCAAGGAACAACTTTATGCAAAGTTTTCCAAGTGTGAATTCTGGTTGGCACGAGTCCAGTTCTTAGGTCATGTAATTGACAAGAATGGAATAGCGGTAGATCCATCCAAGATAGAAGCGGTTGTGAATTGGGAACAACCAACAACTCCAACAGAAGTAAGAAGTTTTCTCGGTTTAGCAGGGTATTATCGGCGTTTTATATAAGATTTTTTTTAAAATAGCAACCCCGCTAACCAATTTAACTCGAAAGACGGTAAAGTACGTCTGGACAGATAAATGTGAAGAAAGCTTCCAAGAGTTGAAGAAGCGATTGAGCATGGCACCAGTGTTATTTTTACCAGATGATACAGGAGGTCTCGTTGTTTATAGTGATGCATCACACAGGATGTGTGTTGATGCAACATGGGAAGGTGAGTGTGTATGCGTCACGACAACTCAAAGATTATGAGAAGAGGTATCTTACGCATGATCTTGAGTTAGTCGCTGTAGTAATTGCCTTGAAAATTTGGAGGCATTAATTGTACGGGGAGAAATGTGAGATATACACAGATCACAAGAGTCTAAAGTATATATTTTCACTCAGAAGGAGTTAAACATGAGGCAGAAGAGATGGCCAGAGTTGATAGAGGATTTTGACTGTGAGATCTAATAGGGAAAGCCAACGTCGTAGCAGATACGTTAAGTCGGAAGAACCAAGAGAAGTTAAATGTGATAACTAATAACGAGGTACTGATAAAAGAGTTTAATAAACTTGAGATCGAAATAATAATTCCAGTTAACTTTACACATAAGTTATTCGTCATAGAGAATAGTTCGACTTTATTAGATAGAGTCAAAGAACTACAAGAGGTAGATGAAAAGTGTCAGAAGTATAAGACCGAAATAACTTATAAAAAGAATAACAAATTCAGAATAGAAAAGGAAGAGATTCTGAGGTACATGGATAGAATTCAGGTACCCTCAATACAAGAATTAAAAAGATGAAATATTGAATGAAGTCCATAGTTTTAAGTTCGTCGTACATCCAGGTAGTATAAAAATATACAAGGATTTAATTCCACATTTTTGGTGGTCTAACATGAAAAGAGAGATAGCGGAGTGGGTAAGTAAATGTTTAACGTGTCAAAGGGTTAAAGCTGAACATCAGAAACCAAGTGGATTATTACAACCCTTAGAAATTCCTGAGTGGAAATGGGAGCATATTACCATGGACTTCGTAGTAGGTCTTCCAAATACACCGAAAGGTCATAATGCCATTTGGGAAATTGTAGATCGTCTTACCAAGTTAGCTCATTTTCTTAATCATCAAAATCAACTTCAGTCTAGACCAGTTAGCCGAACTTTACATCAATGAAATTATTTTTAGACATGGAGTCCCTGTTTATATAGTATCAGACCAAAATCCCTAATTTACTCCGAACGTTTAGACAAGTTTCCAGAAACACTTAGGAACCTAGTTGAGATTAAGCACAATTTGTCACCACAAACAAACGGTCAGAGTGAGAGAACGATTTAAACACTAGAGGACATGTTGCAAACTCGCAACATGGATTTCAAGGAAAGTTGGCAAGATCAATTACCTTTAGTAGTATTTGCCTATAATAATAGTTACCATGCCAGCATAGGAATGCCACCTTTTGAAGCTTTGTATGGAAGAAAATGTAGAACGCCTTTATATTGGGACGAAGTTGAGGAAACAGCAAATGTTAGGACCCGAAATAGTGCAACAAACCACGAAGGTAGTTCAAATTATACGGGGAAGATTACAAGCATCACAGGATCGGGAGAAGAAATATACTGATCAACACAGGAAGTTACAAGATTTCGAAGTCGGTAGTCACGTGTTCTTAAAAGTATCTCCGTGGAAGGGAAAAATACGTTTCGGTAAGAAAGGTAAATTGAGTCCGAGATTTATTGAGCCATTTCAAATATTGAGGAGGATAGGTGAGGTAGCCTATGAGGTAGCCCTACCTCCTGAACTAGAACATATTCATAACGTATTTCATGTGTCCGTGTTACGACCGTACAAACCTGATTATAAACACGTTATCGATTATGAGCCCATTCAAATCGAGAAAGATCTATCGTATGAAGAGATTCCTATTGAAATTGTGGATAGGAAAGAACAAAATTTGCGAAATAAAAAGATACCTTCGGTTAAGGTTATCTGGAGAAATCAGAATATCGAGGAAGCTACGTGGGAGCTCGAGAGTAAAATGCGAGATAACTACCCACATTTATTTTCATAGACTGCACTGTAAATTTCGAGGACGAAATTCTTATTAGTGGGGGTGAATGTAATATTCCGAACCGTAAAAAGATTTATAAATATAAACTATGTGTTTAATAAATAAAATTTCATGATATGACTTTGTATTATATGGTTATGTATATTATTTAACAATTGGGTCAAATAAAAAATTTTCGCCAAGCAGCTGTGTCGTGCTTAATCGGACAAAATGATTTGTCGTGCTTCCGGCAAATCCACCGAGAAGCGTTTCGGCAAACTATTTTTGTAAGCTGCTGTGTCGTGCTTGGAATTGACGAAGTACTTTGTCGTGCTTCGACGTTAATATGATATTATATTAATTGACAAAATTCTAGAAATAAGTTAATTAGGGTTAGAATGTTAAACGGAAATAGAAACCCTAATTTCAAAACCCTAATTGGTAAAATTTATCCAAATTGTTTAATCGAAACCCTAATAATTGTATAAGAATTTCAATTGATATACTTAGATTCTAAATAATGAATCATGATATTAATTATGAATTACTAAGGTTAAATTAAACCCTAAATGAAAGATTAAAACCCTAATTATAGGATTGAAAACCTTAAACCCTAATTCGGAACCCTAAAACCCTAATTTGGTTCAATAACCCTAATTTATGAAATGTAAAACCTTAATTATGATATATAACATTAATTAAGGTATTACTAAACCTAAATTAACATCCTAATCATGATTAACAAAAATCTAGATTTAATTAGTGAGTAAATAAATCAAAAATCAAATTTTAAACCAATCAAGTGAAGATAGGAACACAAAATCAGATATGTATAAATATCTAGCTTAAGTAGGTGAATAATATCTGATTCTAAGCAGCACAAGTAACTAGGTTAGATATTTTTAGGGCAAAAATGGAAATTAAAGTCTAGGAAACCCTAATCTAAGTTGCTATAAATAGAAAGAGGTTCTGATAATTTAACCTACGAAATTTCAAAGCTTATACACTTATATTACCAGCCTAAACAAACCCTAGCAACTACAAGTTCAGAATCAGAAAGAAGAAATCAAAAATTTGAAGAAAAAGGTGCATAAACCCTAATTTATTGCTAGATCTTCAAGCCTGAAAAATTTTTATGTTTTAGATGTTTAGGAATACTTGTTAATGTGTTATTAAGTGATCTGGGCGGTTAAAACATGTTTACATATCATCTAGATATGAAAATCAAGCCAAAAACTCAAACTGTTCTTGGCAGTCAAGAACAGTCTGACAAGCTACTTTGTTAGGCGGTTTGATCGGCTTAATTTATGTGTTAGATCTGTTTTAATGTATGTATGTGTAGCCTGATATGTGGTCTATAATATCCAACTTGAATTGTAGTAAACGAATGTCTAGAACTGAAGTTATGATTGGTCAAAAGTCCTTTGACCGTTCGGATTTGTAAATTTCTGGGCAACCCAGAAATCTTTGAAGAACTCTGACAAGCTTTGTCAGAAGTTCATGCTGCCCAGATTTGGCCTAAACGAGATATTTTGGGTAATTTCTTTACTTAGACTTGTTGTATGCTACATAAATAACAACCTCATAACATTAAAACACATGAACAATAATTAATCTAGCCAGAAATCGTGGTCAAAGTGCCTTGACCGAACCTGACTCATGAATTTCTAGGTTACCCAGAAATTCTCAAGAACAGTTGGTCCCTGCTAGTTTGACCAAATTTAAATGGCATCAAATGATGTTGTTTGATCTCAAACAACACATGTCGTTACTCTCTACCATATAGGCTATAACCAGCAACAAGAATCAAACACAACCATTAAAACATCAAAGAGAAATTTGAGATCAAAGTAGGCTGCAACGCGTTGACCAAATGTTCTTCATAAAGAACACCTTTAGCGACGAAACTCATCCCCAAACCTAGAAACCTTTAAATGCATGCAGACCGTCGCTAAAGCCCTTTAGCGACGGATATTTAATAAAAATAAAATAAATTAATTAAATAAATTATAAAATAATAAATAAATATTAAATAATTATTAATAATTAATAAATAAATACGAAAATTCATTTTTAAATTATAAAATTTTTTTTTAATATTTTTATATATTCTGAATTATTATTTAATTAAATTAAATAATAAATAATAATTATGATAAATCATTTAATAATTGTTTTAATTATTTAAAAATGATATTAAATTATTAAATAATTATATTAATTATTTAAAAATGATATTAAGGTAAGTAAAATTATTATATATAATAATTAAATAAAATATTAAATATTTAAATATTATTAATGATAAATAAATCATTTAAATAATATATTAAGTATTTAAAAATTACTTTAAATGATAATTAAATCATTTAAATATTAAATTAAGTTTTGAAAATTATTATAAGTAATAAATAAATTATTTTATTGATAAAATAAAGTCTAAAAATATTATTAATGATAAAATAAATCATTTAAATAATATTCTATCTTTCTAAAAATATTATAAATGATAAATAAATCATTTAAATAATATTTTAAATATCTAAAAATATTCTAAATGATAAATAAATTATTTAAATAACATATTAAATGTTTTAAAATTATTCTAAATGATAATTAAATCATTTAAAAATATTCCTAAGCTTGTAAAATTATTTAAAAATACTTCCAAGCTTTTGAAAATTATTTAAAAATAATACCAAGCTTCTAAAAATGTTAGAAATAATAATTAAATTATTTAGACTAATAATTCGACTTCCAAATGAAGTTTTATCAAACAATCTATGTGTTTAGTCATTAAGGATGCGACCGAGATACCGAATCAACGTCAAACCTTAATGAAACTTGTTTAGATTAGCGTGATACATGTTTATATACGTGCTAACGATTATTATTGGTATACGTAGACTACGTGCGTTGACCGATTGTACTAAATTATAGTGAGCTACGCTAAGACAAGTGTCCTAACCTTTCTCAATTTATATTAAGCAAGTCTCCCAACTTTGTTATATTTAAGCAAGTATTATACATCTTGCTATCAATTATTGTGAAGTTATTGCTTCTTGTTCAGCATAACTTAAGAAATGAATTATTATTCATATATTGCTTGTTCGAGCTTAAATTGTTGTGTCAAGCCAAATTGTTTGGTACGACATCTTACACTGAGAAATGGAACACCTTGATGTAAGGTGAACTAGAAATTTTTCCTTAAAATAAGGTGACGAAATTCCCTTAATATAAGGTGACGAACAGTTGATAATATATCAACATAAATTGGTAGGATGATATGCATACTCCTAGGATATTGGTGAGGCTGATCACCTACCAGATATCCAAAACTCAAATGATTCTAAGTCATTAAAGACTGATAGAACTAAATGAAATATATGGTTCATGTACAGAACCCTCAGTATACATCATTGACATCTTTCAAATCAAACACATGGTGTTTACATATTCAAATGAACTTGCTGAGCATTTGTAGCTCATTCTTGCGCATATCTTCTTTTGCAGCTTTAAATGATATCCCTGGCACGTCTGGGACCGAAAAGGGGAAAAGCCATGATTATTAAATGTTTTTCTGATGTTGAATATTTTAAGTCTTTTTACAGACTTGTTGTTGTAATAACTTAGTATAACGAATGATGTAACCGAACCAAATGATATGTAATATATTATGATCCTTTATGTTATCGAATGCGTTATACTCTGATCTTTAAATTCTTTAGAATAGTTGTACTAAGTTAAATACAGTGTCTATATGAACTATACATCTGAATGAGGGTATTTAAATGATGTTGAGAGTCCTATAAGCTCTGGGGTTACACTTAATGAGCGCCGGTAAGGTGCCATCTTTACCGGAATGCGCCCCTCAGTTCTATGGACAATCTTCTCATTAATACTGTGAATGTCAGATAGATAGGAAATATTAATATGAAAGAGATATCCACGAGATATGAATCTATACATCCAAGTGAGGGTATCCAAACACGGATAACGTTTTGACGAGAACTATTATCTGTTATGGGATACTGTGAACCTTGGATAGATATGAGTCATATTTTATTGAATATTTACAGTTGTATAGTTCCACGTAAGCACCAGATCTGCTACAGGGGAGTGTAGAGATTTGGGGGCGTTACAGTATGCAGATGGCATGGGCACTACTGCTAGTGATATTATTGAAGAGTTGACAAATAGGAACGAGGAGCTCGAGAATCGAGTAACTCACTTAGAGGAGCAGAACCAGGAGCACCAGGACCGAGAAGAGAAGTACAGGTCATTGGCATATCAGACTTTAGGGGAAAAGACTAAGTTGACCCAGAAGTTACAGGAAAAGGACCAGAGGATTGTCGAATTAGAGGTAGAGGTTCACGGTCGCCGAGGGGTTTCTGTTCAGTTTGGCGTGATGGTTTATGACCTCCTAGAGAGGAATGTGATGCTGGTAGGAGAGATAGAGCAGGTAGAGGATCAGCTGGAGACTACTCGTCTAGAGCGAGATGAGGCTATGGAGCACTTGGCAGCCCTGACTACAGAGATTGATTCGCTCAGGTTAGGTTTGACCACTTCCATTGGCAAACTGAGGGACAGGGTGAGGAGGTACCCCAGGGATGAGGGGAGTAGCAGGCGCGTGATTAGGCGTCGAGTGGTCGACAGGCTGGCTCGACGGGAGCTCCGAGTTGCACTCCGCCGCAGCATGCGGTGATGTGTTATTTTTAGCATTATGTTTGCAGTAGGTCCCACTTTTGTTGTATTAGGGGCTTACTTATATTGTAAATCCCTCTGCTTGTAGCGTGCGTGGGATAGTAGTTGAACCCCCAATTTTTTTTCTGATAGGGGGTGGAAGGTTATTATTCCCCAATTTTGTTCTTTAAGGGATAGTTAATGGTTGGCAGGCTATATCATTTAGCATTTATAGAAGTATGCCACATGTTGAGTCTGGTTGTATTAAAACAGTGGTGTATGATTATAAATGCAGTTGTTTTATTTAAATCAAATGTATTTGATAGATGCTTTTAGTCTTAATTACTGACTTAAATAACTTTTGCTCATGGTATGAATCTATTAGTAAAAGCCGACGACTTTCTTTTAAACAGACAATGCCGCCGAGAAGACAACCCCGATACACAAGGGCGAAAGAGTCAGTGAATAACGAGGAGGGTCAGGCAAACCCTATGAGGACTTTTATTAACTTATTAGCAGAAGCAATGCAGGGCAGACAAGTCGCTGCAGTTGATCAGCCAGGAAGTCACATGGTGAATTTTAAGGACTTCAAATTAGTAGGACCACCAGAGTTTCGTGGGACTACGGATCCGATTGAAGCCCAGACATGGGTAGAAGAAATGGAGAAAGTTTTTGAGGTCGCAAGGGTGGCCAAAGAACAGAAGATGTCATTTGCCACTTTCATGATGAAAGGTGAGGCAAATTACTGGTGGAAGGCGAACAAAGGTCGAGCCGGGGAAGGTACGATTACATGGGCTCGTTTCAAGGAGCTGTTTTTCGAAAACTACTTTCCAGCGAGCATGCAGGTAAGCATGGAGATAAAGTTCCTGGAACTAAAGCAAGGAAGCATCTCAGTTGCGGAGTATGCCGCAAAATTTAACGAGTTAGCTAGGTTTGCTCCACATCAGGTGGACACCGAAGCTAGGCGAGCAAAGAGATTTGAACAAGGACTGAAACCTTGGGTGTATAGTAAGGTTGCGGTTTTGCAGATCAACACATTTTCTACGTTACTTGAGAAAGCAATCATTGCTGAGGGAGGAAGCGAAGCTTTGGCCAGGCACAACCAAGATCAGAAAAAGAAGAAGAGCCATGATGGTCATAAGGAAGGTAGAAGCGGGGGAAGTAACCCAAATAAGAGAAAATAGAACGACAGTCAGATGACAAGAAGAAAATCCGGAGGGGATGCAAAGAAGGGCAATAAATGCGAGAAATGTGGAAGGAATCACTTTGGAGAATGCATGAAAGGAAAAGGAGTTTGTTTCAACTGTGGTCAACCGGGGCACTTTTCCCCACAATGCCCAAAGGCGAAGACAGGAAGTTATTTTTCTTGTGGCACTTCAGATCATCAGAAGAAGGATTTCCCAAAGAGGAAGAGCGATGCAGGAAGTGCTAACCAAGGGAACAACAGTAAGTTGACTATCGGAGGACCAGCACAACAGAACAGACCAGTAGCACGCACCTTCAACATGACAGTACAGGATGCGATGGAATCAAAGGATGTGGTGTCAGGTATTATTTCGATCAATAATATTAATGCATATGTATTATTTGATTCGAAAGCTACCTGTTCATTTGTGTCGGATGAATTTGCTAAACGGCTAAACTTACCTCGTGAGAAATTAGAGAATCCAATGAATGTGGAAGTTACTAATAAGGAAGTTATTCCTGTAGAACATATTCATAGAAATTGTTGTGCTGAGATAAATGGGCATAAAATGAGCATAGATTTGATTCCAATACGACTAGGAGAATTTGATGTAATTCTTGGGATGGATTGGTTGTCTAGTCACGGGGCTGTGATTGACTGTCAGAAGAAATGTATACACCTGAAGACTCCAGATAAGTCGAGGGTCGTATTTTACGGTAGTAAATCGCCGAGACAATCTTGTTGTCTGACGATGATGCAAGCGAAGAAATTGCTACGGAAAGGTTGTATAGGTTATCTGGCTCACGTGGTTGATACCCGAAGAGTAGAGGGTGAGCTGGGTCAGATACCTGTAGTAAGGGAATTCCCAGACGTTTTCCCAGATGAGATACCGGGATTGTCGCCGGATAGAGAAGTGGAATTTGTGATCGACTTAGTACCGGGAACCGCACCGATCTCAAAGGCACCGTACAGAATGGCACCGGTGGAAATGAAAGAACTGATGGTTCAATTGCAGGAGTTGCTAGATAAGGGTATATTCATCCAAGTGTATCTCCATGAGGAGCGCCAGTACTGTTTGTAAAGAAGAAAGACGGATCGCTTAGGCTTTGCATTGACTATCGGGAGTTGAACAAAGTCACGATTAAGAACAAGTACCCGTTGCCCAGAATTGATGATTTGTTCGATCAATTAAAGGGAGCAAAATACTTCTCGAAGATTGACTTGAGGACGGGATATCACCAACTGAAGGTGAGGTAGAAGGATATTCCAAAGACAGCATTTAGAACTCGATATGGACACTTTGAGTTTTTGGTGATGTCGTTTGGGCTGACGAACGCGCCAGCAGCATTTATGGACATGATGAACAGAGTGTTCAAGCAATACCTAGATAAATTTGTCGTTGTTTTCATAGATGACATTCTTGTCTACTCTAAGACGGAGGAGGAACACGTCGAGCATTTGAGAATAGCCCTGGAAATGCTAAGAAGGGAGAAGCTATATGCAAAGTTTTCCAAGTGTGAATTTTGGCTACAAAGGGTGCAATTTTTGGGGCACGTAATTGACAAGGATGGTGTATCGGTGGATCCTGCAAAGGTAGAAACAGTAATAAACTGGGAGCAGCCAAGGACGCCGACAGAAGTCCGAAGTTTCTTGGGATTAGCAGGTTACTATCGGAGATTTATTCAGAATTTTTCGAAGATAGCGACACCACTGACGAATCTGACAAGGAAAACTGTAAAGTTTGTATGGACGGATAAGTGCGAAGAGAGTTTCTTGGAGTTAAGAAGAAACTTAGTGAAGCACCTGTGTTATCACTGCCAGATAATACAGGGGGATTTGTGGTGTACAGTGATGCGTCACACAAAGGTCTTGGGTGCGTATTGATACAGCATGGGAAGGTCATTGCATATGCATCACAACAACTGAAGGACTATGAGAAGGGATATCCGACTCATGACCTGGAACTAGCGGCAGTAGTGTTTGCCTTGAAGATTTGGAGGCACTATTTGTATGAAGAGAAGTGTGAAATATACACAGACCACAAAAGTCTGAAGTATATCTTCACTCAAAAGGAGCTAAACATGAGGCAGAGGCGATGGTTGGAGTTAATCAAGGACTATGACTGTGAAATTCTATACCATCCCGGTAAGGCCAATGTAGTAGCCGATGCTCTAAGTAGGAAAGGCAGAGATAAGTTGATGATGCTGACAGCTCAAGAGGAACTGATCAAGGATATGGAAAGACTGGAGTTGGAAGTCAACTATCCGACGAGTGCAGATGAGAAACTGTTCGCAGTGGGGGCGAGTCCGACTTTATTAGACAAGATAAAAGAGGCTCAAGAAAAGGATGATGAATATATCGCTATAAAGAAGCGAATCTCAAAAGGAGAGAAATTAAAGTACGAAATTGATGACACAGGACTGCTAAGGTTTGAAGGGAGGATCTGGATACCGATGGTTCCGGAGTTGAGAGAAGAGATTCTGCAGGAAGCTCATTCTACAAGGTATTCGATACACCCTGGTAGTACCAAGATGTATCAGGATTTGCGCCAACATTTTTGGTGGCCGAACATGAAGAGGGAGGTCGCGGAATGTGTTGGACGATGTTTGACATGTCAGAGGGTAAAAGCAGAACATCAGAAACCGGGCGGACTGCTACAACCGCTGGAGATTCCGGAGTGGAAGTGGGAGCATATCACAATGGATTTTGTGATGAGGCTTCCACCAACTCCGAAGGGTTATGACACGATCTGGGTGATCGTGGATCGTCTAACTAAATCTGCACATTTTCTACCAATCAAGATAAGGTACAATCTAGAGCAGCTAGCAAAGTTGTATGTGAAAGAGATTGTGTCACGACATGGAGTACCAGTATCTATTGTATCTGACAGAGATCTTTGTTTCATGTCGAATTTCTGGAAGAGCTTGCAAGAAAGGTTGGGAACTCAGTTGAGGTTGAGTACAGCGTATCATCCTCAAACGGATGGGCAAAGCGAACGAACGATTCAAACGCTAGAGGACATGCTTAGAGCATGTGTGATGGATTTTAAAGGCAGTTGGGATGATCACCTACCACTGGTGGAGTTTGCCTACAATAACAGTTATCATGCAAGTATTGGCATGCCGCCATACGAAGCATTATACGGAAGGAAGTGCCGAACACCTCTGTGTTGGGACGAAGTCGGTGAACGAAGACTGTTGGGGCCTGAAATGGTGCAGCAGACTGTGGATGTCGTCAAGGTGATAAGAGCTCGATTGGTAGCGGCTCAGGACCGACAGAAGAAATATGCCGATTTGCACCGTCAGAAGCGAGACTTTGAAGTTGGCAGTTTTGTATTTTTAAAGGTATCTCCCTAGAAGGGGAAGATCAGATTTGGAAAGAAGGGGAAATTGAGTCTCAGGTTCATAGGACCTTTTGAAGTTTTAAAGAGGGTAGGTGAAGTGGCGTACGAGGTAGCTCTACCTCCTGAACTCGAGCACATTCACAATGTGTTTCACGTTTCTGTGTTGCGGCCATATAAACCCGACTACAAGCATGTGATATCCTATGAACCAATCCAAGTTGAGAAAGACTTGTCTTATGAAGAGATTCCTGTCCAGATATTAGATAGGAAAGAGCAGACGTTAAGAAATAAGGTCATTCATTCGGTCAAAGTGCTTTGGAGGAATCACGCAGCTGAAGAAGCTACGTGGGAGCTAGAAGAGAAAATGAGGAAGAATTATCCGCATCTCTTCGAGTGAACCCATGTTAAGTTTTCCGTACCTAGACTGTAATTTTGGGGACAGAATTCTTATAAGGGGGGGAGGATGTAACGACCGAGAATTCTGAAATTTCCTTGTAATTCGAATTTTTGAATATTAATGAATATTTTATATTTTATTAATATTATATTTGTGTTACGTGTTTAAAGGTTGTGGGACAATCTAGATTATGTGAATGTATGAAATTTTACGTGTTATAGTTTTGTTTAAGTGAATAATTGATTTCGCGTAGCGTCGCTAAATCACTATTCATGGGGCACATTTCCCGAGGCACTATTCATGCCAGATATTTTGTATCTTTTTCGATGTTAATAAATTTCATAAATACGTGTATGCGTACGAATAATTTTTCCAAGTGTCAAAAATTTTATTTGAGCTGATACGTGATTTTATCCGTATCCGAAATGCATTAAATGGGTGTTCCGAATATTTGGATAAATCCCATAATAATTATTTTTACCCATCCCAATATTTATGGTAATACCCATTTTAATTTTGGGTAGAGTTATTTACCAGTTTTGGTACAAAAGTAGGAGTTTTCGAATATATTTTTGGTGTTTTCGGGTATTTATTTTGGCTTGTTACTCCAAGAGGGAACCAATCCCTCATTTTGGACCAATCAAATGAGAGCTTGGGGGAGTATTGCCGGCAAGCCTTTGAAAAATTTGGCCACCTTGAGCCTTACACCCATTTCTCCCACTTCTCCCTAATTCACTCCACTTCTCCCAAATAATTCAGCCATTTCATTTCTCTCTTGCAATCCATCAGCTCCTCCTTCAAACCCATTTTAGATTCTGTAGAGAGAGAGAGAGAGAACTCGCCGGAAAAAGGAAAAGAAAGGAGGAAGAAGTCGCCGGAGTTCGCCAGAAAAAGAGAAGAACTCGCCGGAAAAGAAAGGAGGAAGAAGAAGAAGGCACGGGTGGAGGAACCAAGCAAGAAGGACCTTCAAAATCAAGCCTAACCAAGCTTCTTAACCTCTAGGAAGGATTTACATAGGTAAAACACCAACCAAATCCTTTCCATTCGATTTCTTGTTAAACTTTTCAAGTTTTTCTTAGTTTTAAGCTCTTAAGCTTGTGGGTCGGATTTTTGGCGATTCTTGGTGTTTTTGTTTGTTGCGATTGTTTGTAAATGTTGTTAAGAGGCTATATAAGCCATTAATAACATCAAAGTGGAACAAAAACGCAAGAAATCCTTACCTTGGCTTAATGGAGCAAGAACAATGGACTTTGGACATGAACTTGGACATTCGGACTTTTTAGAGGACTGTAGAGCTATGATTTTGTGTTTGTTAATTTTATTTGTTGCTATGGTATTGTATGTCAATGGGTTACGAAGCTAACCGAGTTGGAAGGGACTAAAAAGGAGTTAAAACGAGTTCGTAGTAATGATTTTTGTAAAACTTGTCAAGAACTCGAAGAACATAGTATGAACTTTACACTTTGGCTTACGATTTGGCCATGTTAATGTTAATGGGTAGCTCTGCATTTTTGATATGTTGTAGCCCCTTGAGTTAAGAGTCCATAGAGTCCGAAATGGACCAATTTGCTTGAGTATTAAAGGAGTTATGGAGGTTGGAATGGCCGGAGGTCGGAGTAGCGAACTGGGAAGAAACCCAGAATCCGGCTACTGGAGAGTCGCGCCGCAGCGCCACTTATAAGTCATGCAGCTCACGCTGCAGCGAGGGGCAAACATGGGAATAGATCGGAGCTCACGCCGCAGCATGAGATCCAAGTTATAGGGCTCCCGCCGCAGCGCGAAGCCCGGTCATGGAGAAAACACGGGGCTCACGCTGCAGCGTGAGACCCAGTGCTAATGCTTGGCGCTGCAACGCCAGTGCCGTGTCCGGTCTGGGTCGGGTCCGTCAGACCAGATCGGGTCGGGTCAGACCTAATGAATCCTTTTAAAAATGGCCCAACACTTATATCTTTCCTTGTATTAAATGATTAGACAGGTTAACTAAGCGTATTTTGTTAAGCCCTAAATGCTTAATTATTTCCCAAATGTCAACCAGATTGGTATTATCTTAAGGCAGAAATTGAACAATCTAATTGCAATTTAGGCTTGGTTTCTCGGGGGCGCTGCCCCCCCCGACCCCCGCCAGCTCACCGGCGAGCTGGGCAGCCGCTCGCTCACCGGGGAGCGAGACCCCCGACTGGGTAGTCGTAGGGCAATCAATGTGTTTTAGTGATGCAGCGTCCGTTTTGAACCATTATTTGGTATGTGACTAATTGTTATGTGAATATGTATTTAATTGTGTAGGATATTTAGGAGCGTGTGTTGTATTATTGTAGCAGCGCATCAGGCAAGTTTCCTATCCTAACTCAATTTATTTATTGAGCAAGTTTCCTATCCTAACTCAATTTATTTATTGAGCAAGTTTCCTATCCTAACTCAATTTATTTATTGAGCAAGTTTCCTATCCTAACTCAATTTATTTATTGAGCAAGTTTCCTATACTAACTCAATTTATTTATTGAGCAAGTTTCCCTAACCCTTGTCTAACCCTTGTGTTGGGCAAGTTTCTAAACCTTATGCACTATGCTTTTTATTTCGTGCAAACAGGTGTATGTTATGCAAGTTTCCTATCCTAACTCAATTTATTTATTGAGCAAGTTTCCTAACGCTTGTCTAACCCTTGTGTTGGGTAAGTTTCCTTAACCTTACTCGGATTATATTTTGAGCAGGTTTCATATTTTATACAGGTATTGTATATTGTTACAAGTTTCACGACTCAAATGGAATTATTACTTTTGAATCATATTAGTGGATTAATTATTGTCAATTACTCCACCTCCAAGATAATTATTGATATTCGTAGCTTATGCATTTGAATTCATTATCTGTTGTTGGACTGTGAAGCGTGTAAGTTCTTCATTCATGAACTGTTTAAGGAAATAGTCTACGCCATTTGTTTCGGCTAGACATGTACAGGTTATTATTTTAAAAGCTATCCAAACCAGTAGTTGGTATGGATTCTTGGACTGAGAGAGCAACCCTTATTAGGGGATTATAATGTGTCGGTTATTCGATGCAGTCAGAGTTAAATGTTATGCATATACATGGTGTACAAGAGGCTGATCCCCTCGAGTACAACTGACGGGGCCAGGTTTTAAAAGAGTTAGTTGAATGATTGACTCTTTGGCCAAAAGTTCATGGTCGGTTGGACCACTCAGCAGTAAATAATCATTATTCATTGTTTCATTTGGACTGTCATTTCAGCTAATTCATCAATATTCATAAATTGTTGATCTATGCAGTTATTATTCTTATTCATTCATGATATATCTTCATTCTTGCTTTTAAACTTGCTGAGCAAAGTAGTTGCTCACTCTTGCTATATCATGAACCTATTGCAGCTAAGCCGGGGAGTTCCAAAGCGGACAAATGCAAGGGAAAGCTTAAGGAATAGTTATATGTACTATCCTGTTATGTAATTTGTGGAATCATTTTGTATTATTATTGTGACACCCCCAAATCCAGGTTTCCAAACCTCGAATTCGGTGCTCACGATAATCGACGACAAACATACTATCTAACTAAATGCGGAATAATAAACATACATTGTTTATCGAATGGAAATAAAGTCTTACAATTCTGGTCCCAAGGTTCTTTAACCTTAACATAAAACGTACCCTTAATACAACAAAAGGTTCACCTAATTAAACAACATTCAATAATAACTAGTACATAGGCACTATCGGGCATCTACTCCTGCACCTTCCCTTTTCCTTTGTCTCCTCTAGACGTTTCTGCCTTAGCTGAAATAAAGATCATGATATAGCAAGGGTAAGCAACTAATTTGCTTAGCAAGTATATACACAAAGAGATATATCATGATAGAAGGAAATTTCGCTTTCAATGTTCAACAACAGTATAAGAGTGTGGAGGAGCATTGAATTAATAAACAACAGTTGAATATTCAAATAATTGAATGACAATTACTGAGTGGTTTGAAATAACCAAGGACGTTTTCCAAGGTTCTCAGCATGTAAGCTGGACCTCTTAAAAAGGTTTTGGTAATCGAGGGGATCAGCCTCTCATACCCCGTGATTTATGCATAAACACTTAATAACCAGCATTGATATCATGCCTTAAACAAGTTTATCCTTTTCTCAGCCAAGAGTTTCTTACCACAACAATTTAATAAGAACAGCTTTTAAAATACCATTGTCTTAACCAATTTAGACATGCTGGATCTAGCTGATACAAATAGCATAGATCGATCTCATAAACAATTCATACTTGAAAGAACTTTAATTAAATTTACAGTTCAATCATAATAGGATAGGAATTCAATTGCACAATGTGCGAATCTCAATAAATAGTATAGATGTGAATAATCGACAATAATTATTCACTAACATGCTTCGAAAATAATAACTCGAGTTTGAGTTAGGGAACTTGCAATAATGTAAGAAGTTTAGGGTTAGGAACTTGCCTGTCTGCTCAGCTACAAATAATTCTAGCTTTAACTAATTGGCCTTGAAGAACCTAACATTGATAATGTTGATCTATCAATTAGTACTGCGTAGTTGTATATCGACACGCTTACTTATGCTATTTATTTAACAATTAAGCAAATCACATAGCACACATAAACTATCGTAAATCCTGTAAGACACTTAATTGATCCTTAGGTTGATGGTTTAATTAATTACCAATGTTTCCCTTAAGTGATAAACACTTATTAAACCCTTAAACAATTAATAATAATTGTTCAATTGATTAACATTACTCTTTCTTAAGTAATATTTATTTATTAAACCCTTAAGCAATTTTATTATGATTGTTTAATTAATATGTTATCAACTCTTACTATTTTATTAACTTTATCTCCATATAATTACTATTAAATAGTAATTAATTAATTATCTTTAGTTATTATTAATAGTAATTAATAACTAATTATATTCATTTATTATATAATTATTAATTTAAATAATAATCGAATTATAAATTTTTAATTGTCTTTAATTATTATTTAAGATTAAATAATAATTAATTAAGCTTATTTATTATTTAAAGTTTAATCAAATAATAATTAATTAGTGAGTAACAATTATCTTTAGTTATTATAAAAAAATAATTAATTAGTAAATATGAATTACCTTTAGTTATTATTTAATAATAAATAATAACTAATTAAGTTTATTTATTATTTAAAGTTAATCAAATAATAAATAATTAATTAGTAAGTAATAATTATCTTTAGTTATTATTTAATAATAAATAATAGCTAATTAGATTTATTTATTATTTAAAGTTAATTAAATAATAAATAATTAGTTAGTAAATATGAATTATCTTTAGTTATTATTTAATAATAAATAATAACTAATTAGATTTATTTATTATTTAAGGTTAATCAATTAATAAATAATTACTTAGTGAATAAGAATTATCTTTAGTTATTATTTAATAAATGATAACTAATTAGGTTTATTTATTATTTAAAGTTAATCAAATAATAAATAATTAATTAGTGGGTACTAATTATCTTTAGTTATTATTTAATAATAACTAATTAGGTTTATTTATATTTTAAAATTAATCAAATCATAAATAATTAATTTACAATTCTTAATTATCCTTAATCATTATTTAATAATAATTAATCAATTACTTAACTTTATTTATTATTTAAACATAATTAAATAACAAATAGTTAATTTTTTTTTCTAATTTTCGTTCTTGATTTCCAGATTTGGGGTCTTTCACCAAAACCTTCATAAAACGAAATCTACAACTTCGATTTACGATCCGTCGATTTTGTTGGATTCGTATCTTCCTGAACTACACTTTTCATTTATCAAACATCAAATTTGGTTACGTTTAGGTCTCGGAAAACAGGCTCAAAGTCAAGGGTCAGCAAGGTTGTTCAACAGTTGGCATGCTTTGGTAATAAATTCATGGTTTGCTCATTTTTCAACATATTTGAGTGATTCAAAAGGGATTTTGTCCCTAACCTATGGATATAGCATATCAAGAAAGAAAATCACAAGATCCCTTTATAGATTTCAAAATGACAAGCATATAACAACCTTTTTCAAACAAAATTTCCGGAAATCTCCTTTACTTCCTTTCTTCTAAATTTTTCCAACATAAACTCACACATATGAACAAGCAAAATATTATATATTCAAGATCTAACCTTATCATAAGGTTCTAGCCATCAAGAACATAAAACTTCAAGGATCTATGTCCAAACACATTAAAATAGCTTAAAGTTTGGAGTTATACCTTTTTGATTTCTTCTTCTTCTTTTCCTTCCCAAAATAGGTTGTGAATGGGGATGGCCTAAATAATCAAGACCTTCTTCTTTCTCCCACAAGATTTGCTCTTGCTTCTCTCTTCAAAACTCTCTCAAGCTCACAAACTCTCTACTTGGTGAATAATAAGTGAGCCAACCCTTGTTAACTTTGGTGAGGGGTCCTATTTATAGGAAAGTAGAGACCATGGGCAAAATAGTCATTAATCATGACTAGGCAAGGGCAATTTGGTCAATTCATCAATAGTAGGAAGCTTCCTAGCAACTTCCTCAAGGGTATTTTAAACATTACCCAACTTCTTTTAAGGTTAAAATAGTCTTTTCGCAAAATCTTAATTATCCATTAGTTATTACCCATTCTTCATTGGTTATTAGACATTGGTTATTATCTTGCCATCATTACATTGGTTAAACACAATGGTTATTAACCCGCCATCATTTCATTGGTTATTAACCACTTGGATATACAATGGTTATTGCCCTTACATAATTACCTTGGTTATTAACCACTCTTGGCCATTTTAGTCATTACCCACCAATTCCTACACTTGACTCACCTATGGTTATCTCTTAACCATAGTTATATCATACCTGCCAACACGAGTATAGACACATCTTATACATCTCCCACCAATTAACCCAAGTTGATTTAAATGGAACACAACGTTAACTCATTGAATTAAATTAGATTTAATTAATAAGGACGTTCAAAATTCACGGGCATTACATCCCTCTCCCCTTATAAAAATTCCGTCCTCGGAATTGCAAAAATAGGGTTACTCAAATAAGAACGGATAATTCGCCTTCATTTTCTCTTCGAGTTCCCACGTAGCTTCTTCGTCTGCGTGATTCCTCCAGAGAACTTTGACGGAATGTATGGTCTTGTTTCTCAGCTTCTGTTCCTTCCTATCGAGAATATGGACAGGAACCTCCTCGTACGATAAGTCCTGCTCGACTTGAATTGGCTCATAGGAAATAACATGCTTGTAGTCTGGCTTATATGGACGTAACACTGATACATGAAACACGTTGTGAATGTGCTCAAGTTCAGGAGGTAATGCTACCTCGTACGCCACTTCGCCTACTCTCCTTAATATTTCAAAAGGTCCTATGAATCTAGGGCTCAGCTTGCCCTTCTTCCCAAAACGGATCTTCCCTTTCTAGGGAGATACCTTCAGAAACACATAACTACCAACTTCAAAGTCTCGTTTCTGACGATGTAAGTCGGCATACTTCTTCTGACGATCCTGGGCTGCTACTAACCGCTGTCTTATTACTTTAATGATTTCCACGGTTTGTTGTACCAATTCTGGTCCCAACAATCTCCGTTCACCAACTTCATCCCAACACAACGGCGTTCGACACTTTCTTCCATATAACGCTTCGTACGGTGGCATACCGATGCTAGCGTGATAACTATTGTTGTAAGCGAACTCTACCAAGGGCAAGTGATCGTCCCAGCTGCCACCTAAGTCCACACAACTGCCCGGAGCATATCCTCTAAGGTTTGAATTGTTCGCTCACTCTGACCATCAGTCTGAGGATGATATGCCGTACTCATTCTCAATTGTGTTCCCATTCTTTCCTGTAGGCTTCTCCAAAAATTTGACGTGAAGCGCGGATCTCTGTCAGATACAATAGAAACCGGCACCCCATGTCGCGATACTATCTCCTTTACGTAGAGTTTCGCCAACTGCTCCAATTTGTACCTGATCTTGATCGGTAGAAAATGGGCAGACTTGGTCAACCGATCTACGATCACCCAGATGGCGTCTAGACCCTTTTGTGTTGTCGGGAGTCCTACCACAAAATCCATAGTGATGTGCTCCCACTTCCACTCGGGAATCTCTAAGGGTTGCAACAATCCGCTCGGCCGTTGGTGCTCTGCCTTGACCCTCTGACAAGTTAAACACCGGCTGACGAATTCCGCAACTTCCCCTTTCAAATGCGGCCACCAATAATGTTGACGAAGATCTTGATACATCTTGGTGCTACCCGGATGTACCGAAAATCTCGTATTATGGGCCTCCTGCAATATTTCTTCCCTTAGGTCTGGTACATAGGGTATCCAGATCCTTCCCTCGAATCTCAGCAGACCCGTGATGTCAACCTTGAACTTCAACGTTTTTCCTTCCGATAGTTGCTTCTTAATGCCAATGCATTCTTCATCAAATTCTTGAGCCTCCTTTATCTTATCCAGTAGAGTCGGACCCACTGTCACGGTGAACAATTTTTCGTCCGTCTCCATTGGATACTTAACCTCCAGTTCCAGGCGTCCAAAGTCCTTTATCAGCTCTGCCTGAGTTGTAAGCCTCATCAACTTCTCTCTGCCTTTCCTACTCAGGGCATCTGCCACTACATTTGCTTTGCCCGGATGGTACAGAATCTCACAATCGTAATCCTTGATTAATTCTAACCATCGGTGCTGCCTCATATTCAGCTCCTTCTGAGTGAAGATATATTTCAGACTTTTGTGATCTGTATATATCTCGCACTTCTCTCCATATAGGTAGTGCCTCCAAATCTTCAAGGCGAACACTACTGCTGCTAATTCCAGATCATGAGTCGGGTATCCCTTCTCATAGTCCTTCAGCTGGCGTGAAGCGTACGCAATGACCCTGCCGTGCTGCATTAGTACACAACCAAGGCCCTTGTGTGACGCATCACTGTATACTACAAAACCTCCAGTGTCGTCTGGTAATGCCAACACTGGTGCTTGGCTAAGTCTCTTCTTCAACTCCAAGAAACTCTCCTCGCACTTCTCTATCCAAACGAACTTTACCGTCTTTCTAGTCAGATTGGTCAACGGTGATGCTATCTTCGAAAAATCCTGGATGAATCTCCGATAGTATCCCGCTAACCCTAGGAAACTTCTGATCTCCGTTGGTGTCTTCGGCTGCTCCCAGTTGATAATGGCTTCCACCTTTGCTGGGTCTACCGAAACACCACTACTGTCAATGACGTGTCCAAGAAACTGCACCCTCTGCAACCAAAATTCACACTTTGAAAACTTCGCGTACAGTTTCTCCCTTCTTAATGCCTCCAAGGCAATCCTTAGATGTTCAGCATGTTCTTCCTCTGACACTGAATACACCAAGATATCATCGATGAATACTACCACAAACTTGTCCAAATACTGCTTGAACACTCTGTTCATCATATCCATGAATGCCGCTGGTGCATTTGTCAGGCCAAATGACATAACCAGAAACTCGAAATGTCCATAACGAGTTCTGAATGCCGTCTTCGGGATATCCTCCCGTCTCACCCTTAGTTGATGATAGCCCGTCCTTAAATCGATCTTTGAAAAGTATTTCGCTCCCTTGAGTTGATCAAACATATCGTCTATCCTGGGCAGCGGATACCTATTCTTAATCGTAACTTTGTTCAACTCACGGTAGTCGATACAAAGCCTCATCGAGCCATCCTTCTTCTTTACGAACAGAACTGGCGCTCCCCATGGTGACACGCTTGGCCTGATATAACCCCTGTCTAACAGTTCCTGCAGTTGAACCATCAGTTCTTTCATCTCTACTGGTGCCATTCGGTAAGGCGCCTTAGATATCGGTGCCGTTCCAGGTACCAAGTCGATTGCAAATTCTATCTCCCTATCCGGTGGCAGTCCCGGAAGTTCATCTGGGAAGACATCAGCGAATTCCCTTACAACGGGTATCTGACTCAGTTCCCCCTCGACCCGTCGAGTATCTACCACGTGAGCCAAATAACCTATACAACCCTTCTTAAGCAATCTCTTCGCTTGCATCATCGTCAGACAACAAGATTGTCTCGGCGATTTACTACCATAGAACACCACCTTCGACTTACCCGGAGTCTGCAGGTGTATGCACTTTTTCTTACAGTCAATGACCGCCCCGTGGCTCGCTAACCAATCCATCCCCAGGATTACATCGAATTCTCCAAGACGAATCGGCAACAAGTCCACGTTAAGCTTAAACCCTCTCACATCCGCACAACAATTCTTATAAATGTAGTTTACGGGGATAATCTCTTTGTTCGCTACTTCTACATTCATCGGGTGTTCTAACAGTTCACTAGGCAATTTAAATCTTTGAGCAAATTCATCAGAGACAAAAGAACATGAAGCACCCGAATCAAATAGCACATAGGCATCTATGTTGTTGATTGGAATAATACCTGACACCACCTCTCTGGATGCCACAACATCTTGCACTGTCATGTTGAAGGTCCTTGCTGTTGGCTTATTTGGCTGGGCTGGTCCTCCACTGGTTGCTCTCGAGTTGTTGCCCCTATTGCCATTTCCGCCATCCATGTTTCTCTTTCGGGGACATTCCTTGCTCCGATGTCCTATCTCTCCGCAATTGAAGCAACCTCCCTTCTTCGCCTTAGGACAATTGGGCGAGATATGCCCTTCTTGTCCACAGGTATAACAGACCATCTTCCCCTTCATACACTCTCCCGAGTGACCCTTTCCGCAATTCCCACATACCGGCCTTTTCTGTTGTATGCTCCCTTGCTGGATTTCAGAATTGCTACCCCCACTGCTCCATTGACGCTTCCTACTGTTGCTGCCACCACCGCTAACATTTACATTTCCTCCTTCTACCTTCTTCTTGTTCCTTTCCCGATTATATTTCGAAACCGCTTCACTCCCACCTTCAGCAATGAGAGCTTTCTCCAACAAGGTTGAGAACGATGTAATTTGCAAAACCGCTACCTTGCTGTAGATCCACGGCTTTAATCCATTCTCGAATCTCCTGGCCTTCCTCACCTCAGTATCCACCTGATGTGGGGCGAATCTAGCCAATTCATTGAATTTTGCAGCGTACTCCGACACTGACAAATTTTCTTGCTTCAATTCTAGAAACTTGATCTCCATTTTTGCCTGCGTACTCTCAGGAAAGTAATTCTCGAAAAACAACGTCTTGAAAGCTTCCCACGCCACGACTCCAGTTCCAGCTTTGTTCTGATTGGCTTCCCACCAAAAGTTAGCCTCACCCTTCATTAGGTAGGTAGCAAAAACTGTCTTCTGCTCCTCAGCGACTCTAGCAATGACAAAGGCCTTTTCAATCTCCTTTATCCATGACTGGGCCTCTATCGGGTCCGCTGTTCCCCTAAACTCTGGCGGCCCTACTGCCTTGAAGTCTTTAAAATTGGCTAAGTAGTTGCCCGTCTGGTTTCCTGCGGTAGTCGTTTGATTTCGCAGAGCTTCGGCCATCATGTTGATAAAGTCTTGCATTGGGTTTGGTTGAGTTCCCTCTGCATTATTAACCGACTCTTCGACCCCTTGGTTTCGTAGGATTCGTCTGGGTGGCATTATCTGTTTAAACAAAGTCCTAACACGTTACTCGGGTTTTAGTATCATATAAGTATTTAACATGCAATACAATATTGTACTCGAACAATCGCATGACCATCATGTGGGAGCTCTAGATTACCCAACCTCGGGAATTCTACTTTTACCCGATTAGTGATTTAAGTTGCTAAAATACCGATTCAGTTTTACTGAATTAACATAACCATTGAATTGACGGTTTACCAGGTAAAATTCTCAAACACATACCACAATAATGCATTTATATTCATATACCAACTTTAGTGTTTTACACGTTTATCACAGGTATATTGCTATAAATGCTACCATCCCAGTAAAAATAACCAAAGATGGGGTTTACTTAAACCATTCTTTTTCTACCTACATAAATGGAAGTACATCCTACATATGAACTACCTCGCACCTGCTGAGGTTAATACAAACTCTTAGTAAATCAAAAGTAGTACCAACTTCACTGCTCAAGGCATAACTGCCCACCTCCAACTATCCTCTAAGGGACACAAGGTGAATACAACTCAACGCTTGCTCTCGCTACTGGAGAGCAGATCCATCCATTTGGCGTCGAACTGCATAAAGGCAATGTCTAAGGCTCGCTCCAAATCATATATCATCACATCTTTAGCTTTCACCTCATCCCTCAACTGTCCTAACTGTAGCTCTCTCTGCTGCAGCTTCCCTCGCAACTCGGCTAACTCAGCCTGGGCCTGGTAAGCAGCGTCGTTGTACTGCTGTTCAGAAATCTGGAGGGTGTGGTCCTGTGTCTCTAGTTGTTCAGCCCTAACCTCTAGCTCGGCGTCCCTCACCAGCAATTCTCCTATCACCTTAGGTTCTATGGGTTCCTGGTTCACTGATTACCTATCTTAACTCTCGTTCGACATCCTACAATACACCACACCATAAACAACATCAGTACCATAATAAAATACATTCATTGATAAAATGAAATGATATTTTATTCGGTACAACTAGAACTCGATGAATCTCCTCAACCCCTTACCTACATACTCTATATGAGTTTTCTACTAAGGTTATAACCTAGGTTTCTCATTCCTAACGTTTATAACCTATAGCTTTGATACCAACCTGTGACACCCCCAAATCCAGGTTTCCAAACCTCGAATTCGGTGCTCACGATAATCGACGACAAACATACTATCTAACTAAATGCGGAATAATAAACATACATTGTTTATCGAATGGAAATAAAGTCTTACAATTCTGGTCCCAAGGTTCTTTAACCTTAACATAAAACGTACCCTTAATACAACAAAAGGTTCACCTAATTAAACAACATTCAATAATAACTAGTACATAGGCACTATCGGGCATCTACTCCTGCACCTTCCCTTTTCCTTTGTCTCCTCTAGACGTTTCTGCCTTAGCTGAAATAAAGATCATGATATAGCAAGGGTAAGCAACTAATTTGCTTAGCAAGTATATACACAAAGAGATATATCATGATAGAAGGAAATTTCGCTTTCAATGTTCAACAACAGTATAAGAGTGTGGAGGAGCATTGAATTAATAAACAACAGTTGAATATTCGAATAATTGAATGACAATTACTAAGTGGTTTGAAATAACCAAGGACGTTTTCCAAGGTTCTCAGCATGTAAGCTGGACCTCTTAAAAAGGTTTTGGTAATCGAGGGGATCAGCCTCTCATACCCCGTGATTTATGCATAAACACTTAATAACCAGCATTGATATCATGCCTTAAACAAGTTTATCCTTTTCTCAGCCAAGAGTTCTTACCACAACAATTTAATAAGAACAGCTTTTAAAATACCATTGTCTTAACCAATTTAGACATGCTGGATCTAGCTGATACAAATAGCATAGATCGATCTCATAAACAATTCATACTTGAAAGAACTTTAATTAAATTTACAGTTCAATCATAATAGGATAGGAATTCAATTGCACAATGTGCGAATCTCAATAAATAGTATAGATGTGAATAATCGACAATAATTATTCACTAACATGCTTTGAAAATAATAACTCGAGTTTGAGTTAGGGAACTTGCAATAATGTAAGAAGTTTAGGGTTAGGAACTTGCCTGTCTGCTCAGCTACAAATAATTCTAGCTTTAACTAATTGGCCTTGAAGAACCTAACATTGATAATGTTGATCTATCAATTAGTACTGCGTAGTTGTATATCGACACGCTTACTTATGCTATTTATTTAACAATTAAGCAAATCACATAGCACACATAAACTATCGTAAATCCTGTAAGACACTTAATTGATCCTTAGGTTGATGGTTTAATTAATTACCAATGTTTCCCTTAAGTGATAAACACTTATTAAACCCTTAAACAATTAATAATAATTGTTCAATTGATTAACATTACTCTTTCTTAAGTAATATTTATTTATTAAACCCTTAAGCAATTTATTATGATTGTTTAATTAATAGGTTATTAACTCTTTCTATTTTATTAACTTTATCTCCATTTAATTACTATTAAATAGTAATTAATTAATTATCTTTAGTTATTATTAATAGTAATTAATAACTAATTATATTCATTTATTATTTAATTATTAATTTAAATAATAATCGAATTATAAATTTTTAATTGTCTTTAATTATTATTTAAGATTAAATAATAATTAATTAAGCTTATTTATTATTTAAAGTTTAATCAAATAATAATTAATTAGTGAGTAACAATTATCTTTAGTTATTATAAAAAAATAATTAATTAGTAAATATGAATTACCTTTAGTTATTATTTAATAATAAATAATAACTAATTAAGTTTATTTATTATTTAAAGTTAATCAAATAATAAATAATTAATTAGTAAGTAATAATTATCTTTAGTTATTATTTAATAATAAATAATAGCTAATTAGATTTATTTATTATTTAAAGTTAATTAAATAATAAATAATTAGTTAGTAAATAGGAAGTATCTTTAGTTATTATTTAATAATAAATACTAACTAATTAGATTTATTTATTATTTAAGGTTAATCAAGTAATAAATAATTACTTAGTGAATAAGAATTATCTTTAGTTATTATTTAATAAATGATAACTAATTAGGTTTATTTATTATTTAAAGTTAATCAAATAATAAATAATTAATTAGTGGGTACTAATTATCTTTAGTTATTATTTAATAATAACTAATTAGGTTTATTTATATTTTAAAATTAATCAAATCATAAATAATTAATTTACAATTCTTAATTATCCTTAATCATTATTTAATAATAATTAATCAATTACTTAACTTTATTTATTATTTAAACATAATTAAATAACAAATAGTTAATTTTTTTTTCTAATTTTCGTTCTTGATTTCCAGATTTGGGGTCTTTCACCAAAACCTTCATAAAACGAAATCTACAACTTCGATTTACGATCCGTCGATTTTGTTGGATTCGTATCTTCCTGAACTACACTTTTCATTTATCAAACATCAAATTTGGTTACGTTTAGGTCTCGGAAAACAGGCTCAAAGTCAAGGGTCAGCAAGGTTGTTCAACAGTTGGCATGCTTTGGTAATAAATTCATGGTTTGCTCATTTTTCAACATATTTGAGTGATTCAAAAGGGATTTTGTCCCTAACCTATGGATATAGCATATCAAGAAAGAAAATCACAAGATCCCTTTATAGATTTCAAAATGACAAGCATATAACAACCTTTTTCAAACAAAATTTCCGGAAATCTCCTTTACTTCCTTTCTTCTAAATTTTTCCAACATAAACTCACACATATGAACAAGCAAAACATTATATATTCAAGATCTAACCTTATCATAAGGTTCTAGCCATCAAGAACATAAAACTTCAAGGATCTATGTCCAAACACATTAAAATAGCTTAAAGTTTGGAGTTATACCTTTTTGATTTCTTCTTCTTCTTTTCCTTCCCAAAATAGGTTGTGAATGGGGATGGCCTAAATAATCAAGACCTTCTTCTTTCTCCCACAAGATTTGCTCTTGCTTCTCTCTTCAAAACTCTCTCAAGCTCACAAACTCTCTACTTGGTGAATAATAAGTGAGCCAACCCTTGTTAACTTTGGTGAGGGGTCCTATTTATAGGAAAGTAGAGACCATGGGCAAAATAGTCATTAATCATGACTAGGCAAGGGCAATTTGGTCAATTCATCAATAGTAGGAAGCTTCCTAGCAACTTCCTCAAGGGTATTTTAAACATTACCCAACTTCTTTTAAGGTTAAAATAGTCTTTTCGCAAAATCTTAATTATCCATTAGTTATTACCCATTCTTCATTGGTTATTAGACATTGGTTATTATCTTGCCATCATTACATTGGTTAAACACAATGGTTATTATCCCGCCATCATTTCATTGGTTATTAACCACTTGGATATACAATGGTTATTGCCCTTACATAATTACCTTGGTTATTAACCACTCTTGGCCATTTTAGTCATTACCCACCAATTCCTACACTTGACTCACCTATGGTTATCTCTTAACCATAGTTATATCATACCTGCCAACACGAGTATAGACACATCTTATACATCTCCCACCAATTAACCCAAGTTGATTTAAATGGAACACAACGTTAACTCATTGAATTAAATTAGATTTAATTAATAAGGACGTTCAAAATTCACGGGCATTACAATTATGGTATTCTGCGATGTATTTATTTAAGGTTATAGACCTTGGGACCGTAGTGAACCTTTGTAATGAACATATGTTTATTTTATTCCGCATTAGTTGATTTATGTTGTTTAGAGGTGTATGGATGCATTTTATCGTGAGCACCAAATTCGAGATATTGGTACATGAATTTGGGGGTGTCACATTGTCTTATGATTACTCAACTCAGGTGTTCCCTGATCTTTTAGCTCTTCAGGTTCTTCTTTGAACCTAATCATTTTATCATAATCTTGTCTCACATGAATTCTCTAAACTCTATTTGAGTTCATCCTGATCATTAATATCATTCTCATCTTATAGACATCGTCTATTTATTAACACCATCTTTATTACTGGAGTCAGGTAACTCCTAGTTCTCATTTTCATAACTCTTCAAGATTCCTCTTTGAATCTTCTTGTTTAAATATCAATTCTTCCTTTAAAAATCTCTAACTTCATTCATATTATTCAATATTTTATTCGAGTTTACTTCGTGTCATTCACATATTCTTCTTCTTGGAACGTTTCTAGGTCTTAACTCATCTCATGCATCTATCTATTTAAACAGAATTACTTCTTAATCATACGCATCCATAATTCTATACTTGATACACATCGAGTCTCTAACAGTGTTCAGTATAGCACCTGAGTGCTTTCCCACAAACAACCAACAAACTAGTTCCCGTCTCGTCTACACTGTCTTTCACAGCAAGTTAGATCGGTTGCTAGTTCGTATCAACCTCCGCTCTCTGAAAGAATTGTTTAGTCCAGATACCATATATCAACCATTAAAAAAATACGATTGCACCATAATTATTCTTAACTTACTATTCTTTTAACTCTATCATCTTCACCTCTCTTCTCTAAGGTTATAGCCTAAGGTACTCTTACCTAAGGTTTCTAACCTATCAGCTCTGATACCAACTGTAACGACCCTAAAATTCATGCAATTCAACTCTCAACATCGGTCGTTATCAATACATCGCCGTTCTAACTTTACAACAATAACCAGTATTAAACTTAATAAAAATGCGGAATAATTTAAACTTTTCTATTACAAATCATTCTCGATCCCAAAATTTTTAACCTTTACATCTAAATATCTTAGAATCATGTTAATATCATGATTCGCCTTGTCGAACTTATTATACAAGTTTACACCTCAAAACAAACTTTACAACTCAATATAAATACATTTATCGAAAACTTAACATAATTCAGGTAATAACTTCAACTAAAACATTTAATCTTCATGCATCATTTTGATCCATGTCATTTGAGTAGCACATAACGTTACCTTGTGTCTTTAACCTGCAAAAGTGGTTATTTGCAATAATGAGCTCGACAGCTCAGCAAAATCTAACAGTTTACATACATCACATAACACATAGATAACATGTTTATCATATACATCATAAACATTTGGTTAAACATGTCATACATACTATACATCAATTACCAAGTAATAAATTGAGTTTCATAACTCAATCAACATTTTAACTCAATGGACGTTGTCATAAATTGACTTTGTCATTTCATACATACAACACATAGAATACATCATGCTTTTACATCATAGATTTAAAATAATTAATCATTTACTTCACATAACAAAAAGGAACTGAAAGACTTGCCTGGTTCGTAGATTACCAATTACCATAATTAGCTTATACTTATCTGCACTTCACGTATCCTACACGATATATAATCATACACAGCATTTATTAGTCACATAGCAACACTTAGAAAACAACCTACATATTCATCGAATGACAATTTTAAGTCTACCCATTCATCATATGTGTTATAAAATCAAAACCCATTACATACACAGCGATTTTAACATTACAGACAATCTAGACAATCAAATAAAGGCTAAAAATCCATTGTTCATGTTTTGTATTTACATATTGATACAATTAACGTAATTAATCACTGTGAATTTGTTTCTTAATCAAATCAATCTGCTTAACTCTTGTTTTCTTCGTCTTTACATGCATAAAAATAATCAATTATCAATTTAGCTGATTAACATGCAAAACAATCATCAATTTCATACATTTAAGCCATATTTGTATATTACTACTCTGTAAATTCCAGAACTCTAATATAAACATGATTTTATGGATTTAATTACTCTAAATCACATATAATTCATATAAAATACATTTATGCATGCTTACAAACATCTAACATCAAGTTATTAAAAATTTTAGCCATAGAATTCAATTTACAGAAAATTCAGTGTACGTTCATGGAGAAGATCATAAATCAAAGTTGAATTTAAGGAATTTACCTTGATTAGTAGCCTAGATTAAGCAAGATAATGAAAGAATTTCTTCTTAATTCTTGATTCTTCTCCCTTCCCTCACAATTCTTTTCTCTCAATTTTCTCTCTGAGTTCTCTGACTTGGTTTAGAAATAATACGTGAAAGGAGAACTAATGGTATAAACTGACGTAACATGGTGTCAGTTAATCCCATAATGGTTAACTGACTCCAACCTCCATAAGGCCTCGTTTGGTTTGGTACCTTTATTCTCCCTTCTAGTTTATTTTAATAAATTACTTACAATATAGTTTAATGTCAGATATTTAATCAATTAAATAATCTCATTTAAATCAATTAAATAAAATAGAATAATATCACATTAAATCACATAGTCACATAATTAAAATTCTCATTTATTGATCATGACAAATTATTCAATCTCTAATTAATTATTAATTAATTAGAAATAACATTATACTTATTTAAATAATGCATTTAATCAACTAAACTCAATTAAATACTTAGTTTGAATATAAAAAATTTTCACATTAATTTAATTAATGTAACACATATAATTAAATTAATCTACCACAATTTCATCAATTAATCAATTAATTCAATAATTAAATCATCGAAAAATATTTATTTAATTAAATAAATATTTAAATTAAATTACAAAAATCTCGTTCGTCACAACAACTAAGTAATTCATGCATTGAGCATAAATTCACATACAGAGAAGTGAAAACCATATACAGTGAAGAACTTCTAACAAAACTAAAAAGAATGATACCTTCAATTCCTTCTTGGACTTTAGTTAGATGATGAAAATAACTTAGAAATCCTCCTTTGATTCTTAGAATTCTTCTCTCCAATTTTAGCAGAGAAATTCTTCTCTCTTCTCACACTCTTTTCTCTTTGTTAAGCTCTGTGTTTTGTTTTCTTTAAACTAACCTGATGAACTAACTTTAACGTAACTTAGTTTTTAATTAGTCAGTTAAAAAAACAAAGGGTTAGACCTTGTTTGGCAAACCCAAATAAGAAAATAGAATTTTAAAAACAACAAGGCTTTGTTTGGTTGAACCAAAGCAAATAATCCATTTTTACCAACCAAGGGTCACAAGGCCTCGTTTGGTTTAACTAAAATTATCCCTTTTCTATTTATTTTAATAACCCATTATACTATATAGTTTAATTGTCACACCTTCAATTTAATTTAAACTTATTATTAAATAAATTCAATTAAATCTTACTAATTTAATTATAACTTTTAGATGACCAATAACACTATTACTCAATAAATTATTTTATTCAAATAAATCATTTACTCAAATAAATCATTTTATCATCTAATTTAATTATTAAATTAAATTAGAATAAACACATCAAATCACATTCAAATAACATTTAATATAATTACACTTAACATGAATTATTCCACAATAACTTTATCATTTATTTATTTTACTCAATAAATAAATTAACAAAAATATTTATTTAACTCAATAAATATTTTATCATTTCACAAAAATCACATTCGTTACATCCTTCCCTCCTTAAAAGGATTCTGTCCCCAAAATCACAACGCAATTAATTCGTTCGTTACATTCTCCTCTCCTTACAAGGATTCTGTCCCCAGAATCGCAACACAAGGACTAAACAAATAATTGAGGATAACTTTGCATCATTTTCTCTTCGAGTTGTGGTTTCTCCAAATTACCTTAACAGAAGGTATAACTTTATTTCTGAGAACCTGCTCTTTCCTGTCAACTATCTGTACAGGAACTTCTTCATATGATAAATCTTTCTCAAATTGTATTGGTTCATATTCTATAACATGTTTATAATCGGGCTTATATGGTCGTAAAATAGACACATGGAAAATATTGTGGATATGTACCAACTCTAGAGGTAAAGCTACTTCATAAGCCACCTCACCAACCAGTGACACCCCCAAATCTGGGTACTTAATTCCCACTGATTTGGTGTTCACTATTCATTCATTCAAAACTAACTACCCATAATAAGGACAATAAAATTAAACTGAATGAAATATCTTCCCACCAAAAGGGGTTACATTTCTAATCTCTTAATTAAATAATTCCCAGGTTATCAAACCTTTATTACATCATTTGCGGAATAAAAACTTAAATAATAACGAAGTCTTATTACAAAGAACTAAATCAAATAGAATAACATCTTCATTTGTTCATCTTGTCCTTGCCCTTGCTAGTGGATGGCTCATCCAACTTTTCAGATTTAGCTGCAATATTTTATGCAAGGGTGAGCAAACAATTGCCCGCAAGTATAATAACAACAACGGTTAAATAATCAATGGAGTAGATTTTCAACTGAGGTATAATAGTTTTCCTCAAATCAATAAATAAAAATCAGAGGACTGAAAGCTCAAAAGAAAACTCGGCTTAAGAATCAAATATATATTTCAAGATCAAAAGTATTTCTGAGGGTCATAAGACCTCGAACTATGTCCTAGGTTAACAAGTATCACTACTGTAATCTTTAACAGTTTTATAGACTATGGACTATCTGTCTCGTACTCCGGGAGATCAGCCCTTTGTACAATGTATTATGCATAAATATTTTAACGCTACTGCGTAGTTTAATCCCCTATATTAGGGTTGTTCATCTCAGTTTGACTTCAGATTCTACACCAAAAGAAACTTGGGTTAGAATAACTTCAAGATATTCTAAATCTTTAGAACGCTCATCAACTATGGACTAGCTGAATCAATAATGGTTTGCTAGTCATTAAAGCATTTGATTCAACAATAGAATCATACAGCAAGATTTATGTTTGAAGTTTGAATAAGTTTCATGACTAGATAATAAATGACTAGAATAAAACATAAGCATTTGTCATTGTATCAACCTTGCTTGAATAATGATAAGCTAAGGTTAATAAGCTTGCTCAATGAAAAGTGAATAAAAAACTTGTTTTCAACGAAATAAAAGGATTAAGGGTAGAAAAACTTACCTCGTACGTGTAGACACCCAAATTTTGCACTTCGTATACTAACCCTGACAGGAGGGCAAAATCATCAAGTGAACCGGCCTACGAGAGTAGAGGATGGGCACAAGTACGAACACTCGACGCCACCGCGACGATTTACAACCAAAACTGACGTGACAACAAGGCCGTCCGAAATGAGCATTCCCGAATGATGTGACACGTCTCCCGGTAATTCTTGGAATGCAAAATACAAGCCTTTCGACGAAAATTGACGTCACGACACGAGAATCGAGGCATGGTGTGAAAACTGAGAAAGTCGAACCGTCCAGCCGCGGATTGATCTGCGGCCAATAAGTGCGCCTTCTGAAAACACGGAACTCAAAACACGGAACTCAAAACACGGAACTCGAAACCAGGTTGAGTGGCTGGTGGGCGGCCAGCCAGCCGCAGATCAATCTGTGGCTGCCCTTGGCAGCCTATTTCAGCTCATTCCTTCATTCAGCATCCAGGGAGGTTACCAAGCGGAGAGAAAAAAAAGAATAGGCAGCAGCAGCTCGGAAAAGGAGGAAGAAATAGCAAGAATTTGCAAGAAAATAGAGAGAAAAGAGGGGGGAAAGTGAGGAATTATATCTTTTTTGTAAGATTATATATCATATATTTTCTACTCTACTCAATATACAAGTTCATACACATTGTGAGGATTATTTGCAAGGTGAAAAGACCATTTCTATAGCAATTTTTGTATATCATTTTGTTAATCTTCTTGTCAATTGGGTTATGTGAAATGTAGTTTTTCTTGTATATTGTTGTGGATCCATGGATTGAGGACTATTAGTGAGGGTTCCAAATGGAACGAAATTCTTCCTAATGGCCCGATGATATCCATTTGATGATTTGTAGCTCGTTATAGTAATGTAGCAATTTTGGATGTGAGCCTAGGAACGCGACCCCGTGGTCCAAATTCGATGATGGACATTTTTGGATGTATGTAATAGGGCCGATGTACCCTTTATTGTAAATATGTAATTGTCGGGCCTTAAAACGATATCAAGTTGAAAATCGGGTTTAAGGCCCCGTGATAGTGAAATATGTGATTGTGGGTGTTGGGGTTATTCGGATGGCTTACATGTCCATGAATAGCCCCCACGCATTTTAATGTTTGGTTTGATTTGTGACACAAAAATTGATTTCAAGTTAAACGATGAAGATTTCTATAAAATCAATCAAAGTAGGTTATTAGCACCACGAGGCTAAAATTTGGAAATGCTAATGAATGTCGATTCCTATTTAGCGAGAAGGCTAAAGGAAAAATCGTTTTCAAACATCACAAAAATGATTTTATAAAAATATGTAACGTTTTATTAAATTTTTGTGTATAGGGTTAAAGAGATCCTAGAAGTTGCCCATCATGCTATTTACGAAAGCAACGTATAGATCTCGATTCCTATTTTGACGAAGGTTTAGAAAACTCTTGTTTTTGCCAAAACGACACCTAATGAAAATCTCATGGTTTTTGACAATTAAAATCAAACATTTCTCATAAAGCTTTCTCGTATAAGCCGAAGGACATTCTAAAGCATTCTCAAAAGAAACACGACTTTTCAAAAAAACCCCAAATGGTTTCTTCATGCAAACTCACCATGACATTCACATAGGCACACACACGCGCGCACACACATTCAAGAATTAAAGGATAGGAAAAGCATCAAGATTGCGGTAACCGTGTTTCACGGAAGTCGGGGGGTGCCTAACACCTTCCCCTCGCTTAAGCAAGCCCCCGAACTCTATGAATCTCGGTTCGCAGACCAATTAATTCGGAGTCACACATGAGCCAGCGATTTACGAAAACGAAACTCGGATGAGTTGGTACATCCATTTCAAATATACCAACTGGCGACTCTGGTTAATTGGCTCATCATAAAAAACAATCTTTCGAAACCCCGTCGACATTTATGCCGACCTTTTCCAAAAAATCATCTAATGAAAAGGCTAAAATTGGAAAGGATAAACCATCGCGAAGGAAGCGATTCCTCCCGGCGTCGACAGCTGGCGACTCTGCTTGGGACATTAGATGGCTTAAGCCGCGTTCAAATCTTGATGTTATCCTATCCTTTAAAAACAAATTCATGAATATGTGTGTGCATGCGATATTTTGATCTTTTTTTACTCGTTGTTGTGTGAATGTGTGTTTTGTCCAATAAATGAATAATTGAATGGAATTGCTTTACTTTAAAGTAATCATTTGCATACGGTGAGGACGATGAATGTGAATGTATGTTGAGAGTGTACCTCCTCTTGAGGCGAACCCGTCGGTTGCTTATTACTGGACTCGAAGGGGCTGCTCCCCGAAGATGGCTCAGGAAACGCACCACCCAGATCCGCTCCAATCGAAAGGATTCAGACGAGTAGATTGCGAAGATTTGGGGACCTTCATGCCGAAAAGCCCGCGAGAGTAACCCTATGGTAGGTCAGCCTCTGATAGACCTAACAAAAGGGAAGCTTCTTCATGCCCTTTTATCGTTCAGTCAAATAAATAAATGTCATGTAAATGGCATACAACTGTCATACCGGCATCATCGTAATAAATATGTCCTATATCATGTGATTACATCACCTACACATATAAAGAGAATACTGACATGGTTTTGCAGGAAGGCAATCCGTGCCACGTACCAAGGTTTTCTAAAACTTCTAAATACTATCCTGTCATCAAACAGTGACCTTGTTTTGCAGGATAAGATTAGAGAACCGTGAAAGCGTGGCATAACGATCACAAAGAACCCGGAGTAGGGGCATATTCGACCATCAAAAAAAAATTAAAAAAAATAATAATAATAATAATAATAATAATAATCATGCATCAGTGTTGACATGCATCTGCCAACTTGTAACTGGCACAGTACTAAACTACGGCCCTTGTTTGTTTTGCGAGATTGCCCCTACGACCCAACTAAGAGGTCGTAAAGTCCATACTCCATCCATCCAAATGGCAGAGGCCGATAGCCATGAAATTACAGTTCTGCCACTCCAGCAATACGGCCGAATACGAGGGATTCATCCTAGGACTGAGATTAGCCCTGGGAATGGGAATCAAAAAAAGATGATAGTAGTTGGAGACTCGAATTGGTCATCCGGCAGGCCATGGGAATATATAGCACCAAAGGGCATAAATGGGACCTAGCTACTGGACTGCTGAGATATCTGGAAGCCGAAGAAGCCCACAGACAAATGAACGAAGTACATGGCGATGTGTGCGGAGCCCATATAAGCAGAACATTTTTGGCAAAGAAAATCATGTGAACGGGTCACTACTGGCTAACCATGAAAACTGACTGCGATGCTCATGTCAGGAAATGCCATCAATGTCAGATTCATGCCAATGCGATCCATGCACCTCCTAATGAGCTCCATTGCTTGACCTCACTGTGGCCAGTTGGACCGTGCAGCAGGTGATATCCAGGAAGGGGTAAATCCAGGAGTATGGCAGTGAATCCCGGCCAGTAGAAGATCAATGGGTTTTAAAATTCTGAGTTTTATTTCAAATCCCTGCACGCTCATGTCATTTTGTCATGTTATCCAAAAAGAAGATCATGTGCTGAAATGTTTTATATATATGACAAGCATTTTTGTTTTATGTCAGGTACCCCGATTTGAGGCATTCTAGCCTGACAAGCGATAGGCCAAATTTGAAGGAGGATCACGATTTTGGTATAGAGCTAGATTTCAATCTGATGGGGATTGAGCAGGACGAGACAGATATCGACAATACGCCTGACGAGATCAAAGGATGGGTCGAAGATAAACCCAAACTCTACTTAGACCAAACCATCGCCAGCAAACATCAGAACCCCTAACAATCACAAAGAACCCGGAGTAGGGGCATATTCGACCACCAAAAAAAAAACCTCAAAAAATCAAAAATCCCCCAAACCTTTCAACAAGTCAAAGGACCGGATCTTTTGTCAGCCCAGCGAGATACCGATGCAACCAGTACGAGGGAGATCACAAGAAAAGCAACTTAACACTGGGGCATTTGTCAACTACCCAGGAAATGATGACGTGCAAATTGGCACCCATGCAACAATCCCATCAACATGCACCATCATCATCAAATGCTACCTCATGTCAATTCAATATTCAACGATACGATCATCTGGCATTTGTCAAGCATAGTTTTCCCGGGATACGATGACCCGCGTGAAAGGGGATTTTATTTGACTTGATAGGAATCGAATTAATTCTGACAAGCAACCGTGGAGCACGATCGTGAGTATGATTAGACGAAGAAAGCTATTCAACCTTTTGATCGGGTACAAAGCCTTAATTCAAAGCAACGTTTGCGACAGAATCGACCTCATGTGCCAGTCTTCACTTTGCATTTGCACGAACTTTCAGTTGTGGGGTATAAAACTATGACGACGTTGATGGCAATTAACACGTAGTCAGACAGTCAATAATTATCAAGCTAATATCAAGAAGTCAAACGATAAATGATTATCAAGCTAATGTCTCGAATCGTGGCCTGGGTTATTCGAGTAATTAAGCCCGAGGGGTGTCTCTACACCTGGTGCCCTAAAGCCATCTGGTTTGGGAGTCACTGGCCCAACACTCGTTACATGGGTAACTCAGAGCCTAAGAAAACGAGCATTACAGTAGAGGAGGCCCGAGCAGATTCGAATCGTGGCATGGGCTACTCGAGTAATTAAGCTTAAGGGGTGTCTCTGCATCTGGTGCCCTAAAGCCTTCTGGTTTGGGAGTCACCGGCCTAACACTTGCTACATGGGTAACTCAAGCCTAAGAAAACTAATCTTGCGAAAGGTCAAGCAAAGAATGAATGGTGCAGATCACCAGCTTGTCTCGAACTGTGGCCTTTGTTACTCGAGTAAATAAACCCGAAGGGGTGTCTGTACACCTAATGCCCCAAAACCGTCTGGTTTGGGAGTCATTGGTCCAAAACTCGTTAAATGGGTAACTTTGAATAGCCTAAGAAAACGAGACAAGTGAAGTGGGCTAATAAAGAGAAAAGATAATACAAAAAACTCTCGGCTTTAAACAAGAAGTCATGAAAGAGAAACCCCTACTGAGTGCTGCATCGCACAGTGCATTTGTCATATGACGTCAATCCTGCTAAGAACGTTGTCGAGAATGGAGACAGAATACCTTTGACGAGGGAAGGTAGTTCTTTCGAATTCGACCTTACTCACATACAATGACCATGAATGCTTGAAGGTGTTCTTACGATTTCATAACTCGTCAAATAGAAAATCATCAACTCACGAGGGATTGAAAATAACTTCCAATCTAGTACATTAACGGTTCACAACTCGCTAGATTGTGCGATCAACAGATATTCAATTTCATGTGCTTTAACTGCATTTACTCTTTTGTCGAGATTATAATATCTTTGTGTTAAACTAACACTAACGGCCCGAGCCTTCAAGTTTTGGCATTTGTTAGTCATCTGATATGCAGGATCTTGTAGAGCTGTGGATAACTCAGCACGGTCAGCATCGCGAGTTTTCGATAGAAATTCTTGGTAACAACACGCGCTAAGGCAGGGGCAGTTAAGAATCGTGAAATGGAAGGAAGCTGAGGCTGCACAGAACTTCTCATTGGGCCTCTCCCCAATCCTGACTATCACTGCCTCGACATCCAATTGATCCACATGCATGAGCATATACAAGGATGATATAATGCGGGACAATAGCATATCGGCCATCAGAAATGATCAAAAGGCCAAGGAGCCCAACATAGTTGTCGATCATCACAGAGAGCGAAACAGACTGCCTCAACTCGATGAAATGAAGACGACCAAGAACAGGCAGAGTACCAAACCAATGTTGAAGTCTAGAACTACATTTCATGACGAGGCATGATCCAATCAAATGTTGGCAAACGACGACGACTGTCGAATCGTATCATTTGACTGAACAGGGGTCATTTCTATCTAAACATATGTTGTGCACATGCATCTGTCCATAACATATCTGCCAGATCATGCATAACATCTTTTGCATGCATACAGGTACGACCAAAATGAAAATCTTTAGAGGAAAGTACAAGCACGTCGCTTTCAACCTCACAAATGATCAGGCCGTGATGGCTTTTGCGGCATGGTACGTGGACGGTGGGAGATCCAGGATAAAAGCCGATCACACATCCCACTTCAAAAAAATCACTCAAATCAAATCAATAACCCCTGGGAAGGGCTGAGATCCAAACAAAACAACGACCCCTGGGAAGGGCTGAGATCCAAACAAAACAACGACCCCTGGGAAGGGCTGAGATCCAAACAAACAACGACCCCTGGGAAGGGTTGAGATCCAAACAAACAACAAACCCTGGGAATGGCTGAGATCCAAACAATCAACAAACCCTGGGAAGGGCTGAGATCCAAACAATCAACAAACCCTGGAAAGGGCTGAGATCCAAATAATCAACGAACCCTGGGAAGGGCTGAGATCCAAACAATTAACAAACCCTGGGAAGGGCTAAGATCCAAACAAACAACGACCCCTGGGAAGGGCTGAGATCCAAACAAATAACGACCCCTGGGAAGGGCTGAGATCCAAACAACCAAACGACCCCTGGGAAGGGCTGAGATCCAAACAAACAACGACCCCTGGGAAGGGCTGAGATCCAAACAAACAACGACCCCTGGGAAGGGCTGAGATCCAAACAATCAACAAACCCCTGGGAAGGGCTGAGATCCAAACAAACAACGACCCCTGGGAAGGGATGAGATCCAAACAATCAACGACCCCTGGGAAGGGCTGAGATCCAAACAATCAACGACCCCTGGGAAGGGCTGAGATCCAAACAAACAACGACCCCTGGAAAGGGCTGAGATCCAAACAAACAACGACCCCTGGGAAGGGCTGAGATCCAAACAATCAGCGACCCCTGGGAAGGGCTGAGATCCAAACAATCAGCGACCCCTGGGAAGGGCTGAGATCCAAACAAACAACGACCCCTGGGAAGGGCTGAGATCCAAACAAACAACGACCCCTGGGAAGGGCTGAGATCCAAACAAACAACGACCCCTGGGAAGGGCTGAGATCCAAACAAACAACGACCCCTGGGAAGGGCTGAGATCCAAACAAACAACGACCCCTGGGAAGGGCTGAGATCCAAACAATCAACGATCCCTGGGAAGGGCTGGTATCCGAACAATCAATGACCCCTGGGAAGGGCTGGTATCCAAACAATCAATGACCCTGGGAAGGGCTGGTATCCAAACAAGAAGTGACCTTAGGAAGGCATCCAAGCAAACCACAACAAGGTGGTGAATGAACCTGGGAAGGCATCCAAGCAAACCACAACAAGGTGGTGAGTGAACCTGGGAAGGCATCCAAGCAAATCACAATGAGGTGGTGTGAGAACCTGGGAAGGCATCCAAGCGAACCACAACAAGGTGGTGAGCAACCCCTGGGAAGGGCCGATATCCAAAAAAGTGAACGATCCCTGGGAAGGGCTGAGATCCATGTAAACCACGACAAATGATGACATCTGTAGAACAGTATCAAAAGACTGTACAGGGGTCATTTTTTTTACATTTTAAATGTTGTGTCACATGCATGAATAGATGATAATTCTATACGTGATCCATCGAGCAGGTTAGGTGTCAAGGTCCTATCCTGTCAGAGTCAAAAGCGATGGCTGCCAAGAACGATGTACGAGGACAATCGACCAGAGACGAGACCCGGCGGTTACGAGACGAGCGACCGGATACGAGACCCGGCACTCACAGGACAATCGACCGGAGACGAGACTCGGCGGTTACGAGACGAGCGACCGGATACGAGACCCGGCACTCACAGGACAATCGACCGGAGACGAGACCCGGCGGTTACGAGACGAGCGACCGGATACGAGACTCGGCACTCACAGGACAATCGACCGGAGACGAGACCCGGCGGTTACGAGACGAGCGACCGGATACGAGACCCGGCACTCACAGGATAATCGACCGGAGACGAGACCCGGCGGTTACGAGACGAGCGACCGGATACGAGACCCGGCACTCACAGGACAATCGACCAGAGACGAGACCCGGCGGTTACGAGACGAGCGACCGGATATGAGACCCGGCGCAAACGAGACGATCGATTGGAAGACGAAACCCGACGACTAACAATGCGGTCAGTGATTGATGCATTGACACCTTTACGAATGTTTTGCATGTCTTACATCTTGCGTTGCATCATAAGTTATATGTGTTGCATCATGTATGTATTGTCATTCTTGCGCACTGTCATTCATGCATCGGGTGTCTATTTCTTTATCCTGTTCATTTCATTTCACATTTCATAAACATAATAAAGAGGGGCAGCTGTAGACACCCAAATTTTGCACTTCGTATACTAACCCTGATAGGAGGGCAAAATCATCAAGTGAACCGGCCTACGAGAGCAGAGGATGGGCACAAGTACGAACACTCGACGCCACCGCGATGATTTACAACCAAAATTGACGTGACAACAAGGCCGTCCGAAATGAGCATTCCCGAATGATGTGACACGTCTCCCGGTAATTCTCAGAATGCAAAATACAAGCCTTTAGGCGAAAACTGACGTCACGACACGAGAATCGAGGCATGGTACGAAAATCGAGAAAGTCAAACCGTCCAGCCGCGGATTGATCTGCGGCCAATAAGTGCGCCTTCTGAAAACACGGAACTCGAAACCAGGCTGAGTGGCTGGTGGGCGGCCAGCCAGCCGCAGATCAATCTGCGGCTGCCCTTGGCAGCCTATTTCAGCTCATTCCTTCATTCAGCATCCAGGGAGGTTAGCAGGCGGAGAGAAAAAAAAGAATAGGCAGCAGCAGCTCGGAAAAGGAGGAAGAAATAGCAAGAATTTGCAAGAAAATAGAGAGAAAAGAGGGGGAAAAGTGAGGAATTATATCTTTTGTGTAAGATTATATATCATATATTTTCTACTCTACTCAATATACAAGTTCATACACATTGTGAGGATTATTTGCAAGGTGAAAAGACTATTTCTATAGCAATTTTTGTATATCATTTTGTTAATCTTCTTGTCAATTGGGTTATATGAAATGTAGTTTTTCTTGTATATTATTGTGGATCCATGGATTGAGGACTATTAGTGAGGGTTCCAAATGGAACGAAATTCTTCCTAATGGCCCGATGATATCCATTTGATGATTTTTAGCTCGTTATAGTAATGTAGCAATTTTGGATGTGAGCCTAGGAACGCGACCCCGTGGTCCAAATCCGATGATGGACATTTTTGGATGTATGTAATAGGGCTGATGTACCCTTTATTGTAAATATGTAATTGTCGGGCCTTAAAACGATATCAAGTCGAAAATCGGGTTTAAGGCCCCGTAATAGTGAAATATGTGATTGTGGGCGTTGGGGTTATTCGGATGGCTTACATGCCCATGAATAGCCCCCACGCATTTTAATGTTTGGTTTGATTTGTGACACAAAAATTGATTTCAAGTTAAACGATGAAGATTTCTATAAAATCAATCAAAGTAGGTTATTAGCACCACGAGGCTAAAATTTGGAAATGCTAATGAATGTCGATTCCTATTTAGCGAGAAGGCTAAAGGAAAAATCGTTTTCAAACATCACAAAAATGATTTTATAAAAATAAGTAACGTTTTATTAAATCTTTGTGCATAGGGTTAAAGTGATCCTAGAAGTAACCCATCATGCTATTTACGAAAGCAACGTATAAATCTCGATTCCTATTTTGACGAAGGTTTAGAAAACTCTTGTTTTTGCCAAAACAACACCTAATGAAAATCTCATGGTTTTTGACAATTAAAATCAAACATTTCTCATAAAGCTTTCTCGTATAAGCCGAAGGACATTCTAAAGCATTCTCAAAAGAAACACGACTTTTCATAAAAACCCCAAACGGTTTCTTCATGCAAACTCACCACGACATTCACATAGGCACACACACACGCGCACACACATTCAAGAATTAAAGGATAGGAAAAACATCAAGATTGCGGTAACCGTGTTTCACGGAAGTCGGGGGGTGCCTAACACCTTCCCCTCGCTTAAGCAAGCCCACGAACTCTATGAATCTCGGTTCGCAGACCAATTAATTCGGAGTCACACATGAGCCAGCGATTTACGAAAACGAAACTCGAATGAGTTGGTACATCCATTTCAAATATACCAACTGGCGACTCTGGTTAATTGGCTCATCATAAAAAACGATCTTTTGAAACCCCGTCGACATTTATGCCGACCTTTTCCAAAAAATCATCTAATGAAAAGGCTAAAATTGGAAAGGATAAACCATCGCGAAGGAAGCGATTCCTCCCGGCGTCGACAGTACATAGATTACAGGTTAATATTCACGTTCCTTAATCAACCTATACATTTCGTTTAGAAAACGGTAACAATAATTAGTTACAGCATGATAAGCACTTTAGAATTCGTTCTTATCCATTTTCACTATTAATATATCATTCGCCATTTGATATTCAATAGGTATTTACTTATCATCCATCGTAGTATCTCATTAATCATTTGATACCTTAGTCTAAGTTTTAAACATGTATAGGGTGACACAGCGTAACTACACAGAAAAGAAAAAAAATTAACTTTTCCTGCTATGAGCTCGCCGAGGCTAGAATTCTGAAAGTAGTGTGCACACAAGCCAATCATATTTGATATGATGTAGCATATACTTTGTAATCTTATTCGGTTATTAAAGGCATTTTACATTATCTACATGGTGCTGTTATATTAAATGTGATAAACCCATAGTTTTGAGCAATGATTTTAGAATCATGATGGTGATCATGCTAATGAGATCTAAATTCCAGATAGCTCACAAACTAAAATCGTTCCTAATCGATGGATTACTAAAAAGGGGATTTGTGAATCCGGATAGATTAGTACATACGTTGTTTGCTCTTATGAAGAGGATGATTGATCTCATAATCATTTACGTGGAGACACTAAAGCAAGTATGTAGGTGCTTATTAGAGAATAAGTTCACTGAACGTGGCTCGCTAAGAAATACCTAATGGAGTTTTACTCGCCTGTCAATAGGAATTCCTCTAGTGATAGTAGTACAAGTGATACTTAGACTTGAGATCATCATAGTATATTGTGTATGGTGAGTTATACTTTAACATGTCCCTTAAGACCCGTAGGGTATATCAAAGGGTATAATTGGATATAATAAGTTGTACATGGAGATAGGTGAATAATCAACAAAGAATCTACCACTTCTAGTAAAAGGAGAGAATGTCCTATGTGATTCGATAAATGACAACTCAGAAGTCTTTGGCCACACAGAATGAAATTAGAAAGGAGTTTCTAATTTGCATTATCAGAGTTGTGCATTTGAGAATCGAAATACATATAATTAAATAAAATAAGACTTGACAGTAATTTCATGTCTTATATTTAATTGGGACATTGTATGGTAGAAGGATTGAATTGTACGGTAACTATGCACTGAAAGGTTCTTTTGTGATTAATGTTGAAATCTATATTATCAGGAAAGTCGTTGATCGCTAAGGGGGCTTACCTTTATTGTAGAATAAATATTATTTATTTAAATAAATTAAATAGTTTAATTTATTTATTTAAATAAGATTAGAATTGTTCTAATTGATTTATTCATAACCGGTTTAATATGGAGAACCTAAAGGGTCACACCGCAAAAGAAAAATATTTGTTTAAGAAGTAAATGGCATAATTGTAATAATAAGTTAAGTGTATTTAATTTAATATATGGAGATAGAATAAATTAAATAGCTTAATATTTATTATTTAATATTTTGAAAATATTAAATATAAACTAATAAGAAGAGTCTTATTATTATTATTACCATTAAATAGGGATTGAGAATTAATTAATAGTAGTACTCTCTCATAAATTTCTAATTGGATTAGGAGTTTAATTAATTAAAGGAGTTTAATTATAATAAAAACCCTAATCCTAAATAGTTTAGGAGGGTTCCCTATATCTATAAATAAGAGGAGTCTTATTATGATTGAGGGTTAGACAGTTACACAGTCTTCCATAAGAATTGGAGAGAGAGAGTACTTGCAATTTTCTATAGAGATAGAAACTAGGATTTTGCCAACACTCATCTTCTTGAACAACTATTATTCTTTGGTGGATCACCTCTAGAGGCCAAACACTTGGGTGGCTAACGTTGATCAAAGGAAGGAATTTAATCGGTGGAATTCAAGGAGAACGCGAAGGATTTGGAGGTGAACTCGTACCTGTGGAAGCATGGTTCTACAAGGGTATAATTCTATATCTCTATCTCTTTCATTTAATTGATATTTGATATGATGTAGCATATACTTTGTAATCTTATTCGGTTATTAAAGGCATTTTAAATTATCTACATGGTGCTGTTATATTAAATGTGACAAACCCATAGTTTTGAGCAATGCTTTTAGAATCATGATGGTGATCATGCTAATGAGATCTAAATTCTAGATAGCTCACAAACTAAAACCGTTCCTAATCGATGGATTACTAAAAAGGGGATTAGTGAATCCATACGTTGGTTGCTCTTATAAAGAGGATGATTGATCTCATAATCATTTGTGTGGAGACACTAAAGCAAGTATGTAGGTGCTTATTAGAGAATAAGTTCACTGAACGTGGATCGCTAAGGAATACCTAATGGAGTTTTACTCGCCTGTCAATAGGAATTCCTCTAGTGATAGTAGTACAAGTGATCCTTGGACTTGAGATCATCATAGTATCTTGTGTATGGTGAGTTATACTTTGACATGTCCCTTAAGACCCTTAGGGTATATCAAAGGGTATAATTGGATATAATAAGTTGTACATGGAGATAGGTGAATAATCAACAAAGAATCTACCACTTCTAGTAAAAGGAGAGAATGTCCTATGTGATTTGATAAATGACAACTCAGAAGTCTTTGGCCAAAGCAAAATGAAATTAGAAAAGAGTTTCTAATTTGCATTATCAGAGTTGTGCATTTGAGAATCGAAATACATATAATTAAATAAAATAAGACTTGACAGTAATTTCATGTCTTATATTTAATTGGGACATTGTATGGTAGAAGGATTGAATTGTACGGTAACTATGCACTGAAAGGTTCTTTTGTGATTAATGTTGAAATCTATATTATCTGGAAAGTCGTTGATCGCTAAGGGGACTTACCTTTATTGTAGAATAAATATTAGTTATTTAAACAAATTAAATAGTTTAATTTATTTATTTAAATAAGATTATAATTGTTCTAATTGATTTATTCACAACCGGTTTAATATAGAAAACCTAAAGGGTCACACCGCAAAAGAAAAATATTTGTTTAAGAAGTAAATGGCATAATTGTAATAATAAGTTAAGTGTATTTAATTTAATCTATGGAGATAGAATAAATTAAATAGCTTCATATTTATTATTTAATATTTTGGAAATATTAAATATAAATTAATAAGAAGAGTCTTATTATTATTATTACCATTATTATTATTTAATTCCTAATAGGGATTGAAAATTAATTAATAGAAGTACTCTCTCATAAATTCCTAATTGGATTAGGAGTTTAATTAATTAAAGGAGTTTAATTATAATAAAAACCCTAATCCTAAATAGTTTAGAAAGGTTCCCTATATCTATAAATAAGAGGAGTCTTATCATGATTGAGGGTTAGACAGTTATATACTCTTCCATAAAAATTAGAGAGAGAGAGTACTTGCAATTTTTTATAGAGATAGAAACTAGGGTTTTGCCAACACCCATCTTCTTGAACAACTATTATTCCTTGGTGGATAACCTCTAGAGGCCAAACACTTGGGTGGCTAACGTTGATCAAATGAAGGAATTTAATCGGTGGAATTCAAGGAGAACGCGAAGGATTTGGAGGTAAACTCGTACCTGTGGAAGCATGGTTCTATATCTCTATCTCTTTCGTTTAATTTATAATTAATCACAAGGATGATCATGGTGATGGTTTGTATGAAAAATTTTAAAATCCATTTTATTTGCGCTTCCGCACTATTTATGTAATTTGATTGCATGTTCGCACTATATACAAACCTAACAAATTCCTTCACAAAATTTCTCGTCGGGGCGAGAATTTTCTTTACAGTTTTCTCGTTGGGGCGAGACTTTGCCAGGGCGAGAAAATTCAGTTCATTTAGCTCGTCGGGGCGAGAAAATGCAGTTCATTTCCACCGCCGGGGCGAGGAACTCGGCTATCATCTCCTACAATTCGCGAACCAGTGAAATTTCAGACCAAATTTTCTAAATTCTATCATCCGACTCACAAATTAAACATACCCAGACATCAAACATGTTGTAAAACAAATACCCAACATGTTTCTAACAATCCTAATCATTATAATACACATATTCAACCAATTAAAAACCAAAAATTCACTGCTTAAACAAAATATTCATGTTTTGGCCTTTTTAATGAAATTAAAGACTGTGAATTCATCTCTAAACCATTTTAATCCATTCCACTTGCATTCTTTTCGTTTTTCATTATATCAGTATAATCAAAAGTCAATTTATCAATTGATAAACAAATTGAACACCAATTTTCATACATATAATCTATATATGAATGTGAAACTCTGTAAAAAACCAAAAACTCTATTTTAAAACATGCTTTCATGGATTAATTCCCTCAAATTGATTTACAAACATTATATAATCACTAGTATATGCATATTAACAATTACAACTAAGTAATTCATGCATTGAGCAAATAAATTCACATACAGAGAAGTGAAAACTATATACAATGAAGAACTTCTAACAAAACTAAAAAGAATGATGCCTTCAATTCCTTCTTGGACTTTAGTTAGATGATGAAAATAACTTACAAATCCTCCTTTGATTCTTAGAATTCTTCTCTCCAATTTTAGCAGAGAAATTCTTCTCTCTTCTCACTCTTTTCTCTTTGTTAAGCTCTGTGTTTTGTTTTCTTTAAACTAACCTGATGAACTAACTTTAACGTAACTTAGTTTTTAATTAGTCAGTTAAAAAAAATAAAGGGTTAGACCTTGTTTGGCAAGCCCATTATACTATATAGTTTAATTATCACACCTTCAATTTAATTTAAACTTATTATTAAATAAATTCAATTAAATCTTACTAATTTAATTATAACTTTTAGATGACCAATAACACTATTACCCAATAAATTATTTTATTCAAATAAATCCTTTACTCAAATAAATCATTTTATCATCTAATTTAATTATTAAATTAAATTAAAATAAACACATCAAATCACATTCAAATAACATTTAACATAATTACACTTAACATGAATTATTCCACAATAACTTTATCATTTATTTATTTTACTCAATAAATAAATTAACAAAAATATTTATTTAACTCAATAAATATTTTATCATTTCACAAAAATCACATTCGTTACAGTAATTCCATCGTCGGGGCGGTGGACCCGAATCCCAAGTCCTGCAATTCGCGAAGAACACAAAAAATGCCAAATTTGGCCAAAGTTTTTTATTCAATCGATAATATAATTCTACCCATAGGTTCTCGACTTTACAGAAATGTACAGTAACAATCATAGCATGATTTTATCAAGTTTAATAACTCAAACAATTGAATTTAAACTTATAATTTTCATGTTCTTGCTTTTATTCAAAGTTTCATCAATTTTCATAAAATCTTACATAGCAGATTCGTTATAACACCAATTTAATCCGTTTAACTTTCGTTTTCTTTGTTTTTACATGGATAAACATAATCAATCACCAATTTATCGCTTATCATGCAAATCAAGCATCAATTTTCATACATTTAAGCCATATTCATATATTACTACTCTGTAAATTTCAGAACTCTAATATAAACATAATTTCATGAATTTGATTACTCTAAATCACATATAAATCATATAAAATACATTTATGCATGTTTACAAACATCTAACGTCAAGTTCTTTAGAATTTAGCCATAGAATTCAAATTACAGAGGATTAAACTTAACTTTTCATGGAGAAAACTAAGAAAACATAATTTAAAGGTTAATGTTTAAGAATTACCTTTGATTAGATGCTAGATTATGCAACAAATGAAATGATTTCTTCTTCAATTCCAAAATCTCTCAAGTATTTCTCCCTTTTTTCTCTATGTATTACTCAGACTTGTCTCAGAAAATAATAATAATGATAATACGTACTAATTAGAACTGGCAGAACATGGTGTCGATTAATAACTGGCTCCAACTCCCACTAAGGCCTCGTTTGGCTAATCCTTATAAGTTCTTCTTTTGGTTTATTTTAATTATCTAGTTTATTATATAGTTTAATGTCACACTTTTAATTAACCATATAATCTTATTAAAATCAATTAAATAAAATAGGATAATACCACATTAAATCACATTGTCACATAATTAAAATTCTCATTTATTGATTATGACAAATTATTAAATCATTAAATCTCTAATTAATTATTAAATTAATTAGAATAACATTATGCTTATTTAAATAATGCATTTAATCAAATAAGTTCAATTAAATATATACTTTGAATATAAAAATTCTTCACATTAATTTAACTAATGTAATACATATAATTAAATTAATCTATCACAAATTCATCAATTAATTATTTAATTCAATAATTAAATCATCGAAAAATATTTATTTAATTCAATAAATATTTAAATTAAATTACAAAAATCTCGTTCGTCACAAGTAATACACAATCTATGGGGCGAAATGATATCCTTGCACAGGTGCTTGGAACAGAGCAATATGGTAGACTTCTACAAGGTGGAGTTCGTGCGACTATAAACACTTGGGGGCCTTGTAACACAAATAATGTTGTACAACATGAGAATCAAGAATTGAAAGCTGAGTTGAAAATGGTGCGGGAAAAAGGAGATGACACTGCAAGGAAAGTGGATGAATTACAATCGATCATTGCAGAATTACTCAAGAAATCGTCAGTTCGGAATTCTCATTCCAATAATCAGGTGTTGCTCTCTCACTCTCACCTATAGTTAAAATTGTTGCTCTCTCACTCTCTTTATATGGATTAACAAGTTCACTTGGCAATTAATTTGTAGAATCGATCGATAGAAGCAGATAATGGTGATATTAGTGGATTGAATAATCTTATAGAGGACCTGTGACATATGTTTCGTGCTGCTGGAAATATGTTAGTTGTGCTACTAGCTATGTACTGTTTTGATATATAGTAACGCTATTTTGGATAGTTATGTATATATAGGTGACATATTATAATTTAATTCGTAATCTTAAATGATAGACTTTCTTTGTTTTGTTCTTTTAGCTGTAAATATTGTATTCAAATTGTATGGTATGGTTTGACTGTAATTATGCTTCTTAATGGGTAAAAGAAATAAAGAAATATTACAAAATAATAACAGCTAATTGTTTTTTTAAAAAAATCTAAAAATGCTATAGGCTATAGCACCCATACATTCGCGCCAGAAATTCATATAACGACGGTCAAGACCGCCACTATAGTTCCCAGAGATTTACGCCAAAAATTATATAGCGACGGTAATGGCTGTTTCTAGTGATATGTACTGGTTGTTGGTAAAAACCTTCAAGGGCATTTTTATGTGTTTTCTAGCGACGGTCCGACCGTCGGTATAAATATGAAGGACCGTCGCTATAGGTTTTAACGACGGCTGCTAAGGCGGCGGTCGACGACCGTCGCTATAGCATTTAGCGATACTCTTTTAGTTTATAACGACGGTCGGCGACCGTCGCTATAGGTCGATTTTCTAATAGTGAACGATCGAGCATCATGATTAGCCTTGTAATTAGGGTTTATGAATATTATTAAATAAAATGAGTTTTTATGAATATTATTTCGTGTTATGTGTTTAAAGGTCATATTATGACCTAAATTGTGTTTACGTGTTAGAATTTACGAATTAGGGTTCCATAGACAAAAATAAAAAATTTCTGAGAAAAGACATAAAAACGCTATTCACGTCAAAAACGCTTTTATGTTTTTTCGATTTTTCGAATGATGCCATAGTGTTTATATGATGTCGCGAGACGTAATCTCTAATAAAATTCACAAATGAAAAACGCGATTTTTTGGTTAATCGAACGAATCACGAAAGTCAACCGTAAACTAATTTCATGGTCAAGCCCAAAGGAAATTATATTGGGAGCCCAATGGAAAGAATTGTAGGAGGCCCAAGCATGATTAATCAAAGGCCCAAACTAAATGTGATGGAGGCCCAAAGATTGGCCCAAACCAAGTCCAAACTAAGCCCAAAACTTAAAGATAAAGAAGTTAAAGATGGGTTAAGGAAATGAAAAGGGAATAAAACAAAGCTAAGTGGAGGGGTCCAAGGGGGATACCCGACCACTTCTTGGCTTGTTGGAGAAGCTTGGCAAAGCTTCTCCCACTTGCAAGCCTCACATTAAATTGCCCAACCACTTAAAACCCCAAAAGTATTGCTTGATCATTTTAATTCAATCTAGGTTAGTTTAATTGTTATATGGTTAAGTTAGCCAAAGATTGGTTAGTAAGGATTGAAGAGTTGTGTGGGATTGACTATACAAGACCCTAAGTATAAGGGCTAACTAACAAACCCTAGCAAAGTTGTCTTAAAGACCATTCTACCCCAACTCTTGTAAATGTTATAAATAGCAAGCTTTTCTCTTCATAATCTTCACCAATTCACCAAAGCAAAAAAAGAAACTATAGAGGAATTGAGAGAGAGAGAGATTTCGGATATGAAGCAAGAAAGGAAGGAGAAGAGATAACTATTAATTAACTTCATCAAAGCTTAAGAAAGAACTTCAAAGGTAAAACCTTAGAAACCATTCCTTTAAAGCTCTCTCTCTCTCTCTCTATATATATATATTTATGTATTGCTTTGCTTGTTATGACTATTGTTGGTTTGATGAGGATCATAAAGGATCCGGAGGAATAAAGATGATAACATTAAAGGACTAAATCACCGGTAATATGCATGATAAGTGAAAACATAACTAAAATGAGAAACCAAACCAAGAAAGCATGAAAAACGTATTTATTGTCGTTCATCGGACTAGTATAACTTGTTGTCCGTAAGTCAAAATTAAAATTCAAAAAGAAAGAAATATACATATGTAAGTTACGAAGATGTTCCAAGTGGAACGAAGTAAAAATGTGTTATAACGAAGTTGTGGCAGAATTTTGAGTAAAATGTGTTAAAGTGTCAAAAATTTTAGGTTGGTACGACTTTTGGGCCAATCTTACGGGTAGTTAACACTTCTGAAAAACTTATTTTTCTAAGAATTTTGTAGAGCGTAGTAAAAGTGAGCCGTAGGCTCAAGAACGAGCTCAATCCGACTTCAGATGAGTAAGTTACGAAGAATTGAAAATCGACGTTAGAATCGTCATATAGCAAAAACTAGCCCACGAAGGATTTTTAAGCCACTATTTCGGCTTGTTAATAATCTAAAAAATTATTTTTTCCAGGGAAATTTGTAGAGGATGTTAAGAGCAAGAAAATGGCTTAAGAATGAACTCATTCTGTTACCGGATGAGTAAGTTATGAGGTTATGAAGTAAGTGCGCTGAAATCGACAAAAGCTGAAAATTTCGGCAAAGATGTTCCTGCATGGTTGGCGCGGTAGTGCCATCCCTAGGCTTATTTGTGGCGCGGCGCCGCCAAGGAGGCAGAATGTTCGAGCCTTAGGCTGTCGAGGCTGCTTGGTCGTGCGATGTTGGACGTTCGCTTAGACAAGTAGGGCGTGCGAACGTAGTGACGCTATGTTAATTGTTTGTGAAGTTGTTTAATGTTTCAATTCCAATAAAAGAGACATTATAAAACATGAATTAAAGTAAACATAAACCAATGTAGAGGGTCATTATATGGCTAATTGGTGTGTCATAGTTAACATAAATGTGTAGGACATTTGAAGAGCAAACTAGCATAAAGTTTTAAAGAATGCTTAAGGCAAGTATCCTTAAACTTTTTCACAAGTTTTTTAAACTCATTCGACTGTTGTTCTTATGATTGTTTGATGATGTTTGAAGTTAAAATTTACACAATGCATATTCGATTGTGTGAATTTCATGCTTATGCAAATCTTTTAGTATTTGTACAAGTGTTCAAGCCATGTTATGCACAAACTGTTAAAGCTTTTAAATTCTGTTATTCATGAACTGTTTATGAAGATTATCGATGTCATTTGACTCGACTAGACAAATGTTTAAATATTTTATCGATTGGATTATAAATCTTTGAAATATTATTGATGTTAAGTATAGTTATCCAACCAAATTATTTTGGTTAAGATTTCGAGGTATGTATGAGATGAACAACTCTAATACTAGGGTAATTTTTAGTCGGATATTCTGGCAAGGCCGTGAGGCACCTAAACAAATGCATATAGTCGTTTTAAAAGTAGAGTGTTGATCAATATAGAGTACAATAGACTGATCACCTAGAAGTGCTCGCAAGCATACCGGTTTACAATTGAATTACTGTGAAACCTTTAATGAACAGAAAAGAAAGGTTCAAGGTCTTATGACCGCTCAGTATGTCGTTTCAAAAATGTTTTAAATGAAAGTAAAGTATTATTCCAGTTTATTCAGAATGTTTCACAACTATTGTTTAGTTGTTGAATAAAGATGATATGATTCTTGATTTTATTGTTATTCAACTATTATACTTGTTGAGCAATTAAATGTTCATTCTTGTTTTAAAATTAAATGTTTCAGATAAGCCCAAACGGGTTGAAGGTTCTGGTAAGGACAAAGGAAAGGGAAAGATGCATGATTAAGAAGACGTTTGTAATAGTATAGTAGTATTATGTAATGACTATTATAATTATGATGTTTTGAACATTTAAGGTATATAGAACCTGGGATTGGACGGATATGATTGTAATAATATAGTAATTACATTCATGTCATTAAGATTATATAGATAGATGTGGATGCATGAATAGTACTATGTAGCACCATATCTAGGGTTCGAAGGTACCCGGATTTGGGGGCGTCACAGGTTTAGATTTGTATAAAGGTTTCTCCACCTACGTAAGGAACTAAATTATTTTTATAGTGAAAAATCACAAATCCTAGAAAGGAGTTTGGGAACTGGACTAACTATATATATGTTAGAGATATATATAGTAAACCAGGATATATCGTTATGTTCTCTGTTTGATATCTCTCTATCTCTATCTCTTTACTTTAATTCACCAAAATATTTAAATAAATATTTTAAACAAAAATCACTTAGGGAAATAGAGTTAAAATTTAAAAAGGCCAAGATTTTTTAAAAAGCAAATTAATCTATTCGACCCCCCTTCTAAACCTAACAATTGGTATCAGAGCAATGCTTTTTAATTCGTCATTTGAAACTTAAATATCTGCATTTAAAAAGTCACATTATTAAATTTACTTCCAATTGTATTTGAGTCTAAATGACTACATATATATATGTTGTTGGGTGTTAGGTGCTCAAAAGTAATTGTTTTTTTGAGCATTTGAAACAAAAATATAGTTACTTTGGGATATTTGAAAAGAAAATATCTTTACATTGGTACTATAATGTTAGATAGGATGTCTCCATCTTTTCTTGATTTAATCTGTGATAACTATTTTTTTCTATATCGTTGAATCAGTAAGGTTGTATTTGATAAAAATGAATGTTAAGATCTGAATAATTTAAACATCTGAATAATATAGAGTATCTGTCTAGAATTGTATCTGAATGAAGAAATGTTGTTTGATAATTAATTTTTTTTAAATGTCTAAATAACAGTATTTTACCATTTTAACCTCTGAACAGCTACCCAAACTAGTCCAAAAGTGCAACCATCAAACCAAATCAAATCAAAACCTAAACAATGACTGGTAGTAGAAAACAGAAACCCAAACCCATAGGCTTGACAAGAATGGAATTGTGTATGTATATTCTCGTAAAAAAGGAAAAGAAAAAAAGAAAATTTTGCTTGCATAACTTCAAACATCACAGAATGGGTCAACTCATAAACTTCACCATTGCCATCAAGCATCAAACTATATCTCAAAACTAATTAGGTACAAAAATATTGTTAGCTTCAAGTTAATTCGATTACTGATATAACTGAAAAAATGAAGAAAAAACTGAACTTTCAAAAATGGAACATCTTAATTGAATTGTAAACGAGGGTTAACAAGAGAAAAGAGGGTTTATGCAGAAGATGAAGGGTCAAGAAGAGGATTTTCCTTGAAGGGCTGAAAAGGGAACCTCCCTAGAAACCCAGCAACATAAGAAACAAAATTCTTGGGGCAATTGTTGACATACATAGTGATTATGAACATAATGATATTGGCAACAACAAAGGAAGGAAGTAGCCAGGGTACCCATTTCTTAAAATGTTTTATCTCTCTATACACTATCTGATTCTAAATCGGAGTCGGAGCTTCTTCTCTGTCATATACTGTTGTGGATGGAAGGGAAGGGAGGCTGGAGAAACGTGGATGGAAGGGAAGGGAGGTTGGGGGTTTGAGGGATTGGGCGGCAAGGACAGAGAGGGGAAGGGGGAAGAGGTAGAGAGGAGATAGAACAATTGGGTAGTAGGGTTATTAGAGATAAAAAGAGGGATTTTGTAATATTGAAGAGGTTATTTTTGTCCAAAAAATAGTCAGTTTTGTTCAGATGGACCATTAAATAGTTAAGATTTAATTTTGTACTTTAGCGATTTAGAGACATTCAGAGGCAAATTTTTTTTACCAAACAACTTCATGCCTCTTAGCGAATAAGAGGTGGACTGTTAAGATGTATTAAGATGCAATCAAACACCACCTAAGTATACTTTGTGGATATTTTTGAAGTTTGCTAAAAACGTGTTCTATGCACGACTAGCTCGTTTCCTCCAACAGTTTTTGGTTATAGACTTCAACTGGAAATACTTGGTTGAGTTGGTGATCTACGAAAGAGTTGCAACTACTTTTAAGTAAAAAACTACTCTCTACTAATTCTCAAGTCTTGTCAATCAAATTTAAGCAAATGTCCATGGGTTTTACTCTAATTATGTTTTATTATGATGACACATAATTAAGTGCTCTATGTTCTCATGCCTCATCGAGTCATTATTTATGGTATTGCTGTCATTTTTTTTATATGTGAAAAACTGAAAATACAATTGTACTTAGTTTCATACTTTTTGTCTTTTGATTTTCTTACAAAAATACCAATGTCAAAACTCAACTCAAGACTATATAATAAAATTCTCCAAGACTATAAATATATATATATATATATATATATATATATATATTAAGTACACTATATATTTCCCCAATTATAACCAACCTTTTTAATATAATAAGATAAAGAAGATATTTTTCATATAATATGGGGGAAATGTTTTATAAATACATGAGATGTATTTTAAATTTGTGGAGTGATTGTATTCTGGAATTATGGATAAGATTTACTAATTTTTAAAAAGTCTTTAATCTAGAGATTTGAGCATAAAGATTAACTAATAAATCTAGGAAGTATAGATACTTTCCAAAAGGACATAAATCTTAAAGATGAACTAATAAATGGGTTAAATCTACTTTTTTCCATTGTACTCGATTCCGATTTACAAATGCATCATTGGACTAAAATTTTTAACGGTCAACTCACTGAACTGCTTATTTTTTACAAACCGTCACAAATTCTGTCTAAACAAGTTAACTTTTAACGAAAAATTTAAAACATATTATTTTTATCCAATTGTCCACGTGGACACGCCAAATAATAGCTACGTAACATCTAGGTCCAACAAAATTGTCCATGTGGCCCTCAAAATAGAAAATTTATATGTTAAAATTATTTAAAAATTTGTAAAACATTAAAGATCTATCCAAAAATATATAAATAAGTTACAGTTAGAAAAATAAAATAAAATAAAATGTGGAGTATTAGATAAAATACAATAATAGAACAAATTAAACAACTTAAACACTTTAAATTCAAACCCAACTTGTTTAATGAGTTTTATTAAATTATTTAAGTTGTTTAATCAATTTGTTATATAATTACATATTGTTTTTTATTTTAATTGATTGAGATATATTTTATTTTGTAAATAAAATTTCTTCCATGTTTTTCTCAAGTTAATAGAATTATTAAGATTTTTTTTCTTCCATAATTTCATTTATTTAATTTTAATCGTTTAATTTGTTTCAACTTTCAAATTTACTTTTATTTTTCACAGATTTTTAATGTGTGAATATTATTTGACAAGTCCACATGGATAACTAGCTTAAAAATATTATTTTTAAATTTTTCCGTTAAAAGTCAACTTGTTTAGACGGAATTTGTGACAGTTTATAAAAAATAAGCAGTTCAATAAGTTGACCGTTAAAATTTTTAATCTAGTGATGCATTTATAAACGGAGATCGAGCACAATAGAAAAAAGCAAATTTAGCCCACTAATAAATTTAGGAAGTACGAACACTTCCTAGAAGGCCATGAATTTGTGTTGTATAAGAATTCGCTTGGACACGTCAGGACTTGTAAGCATGGTTATTAAACCCGGACCGGACCACCGGTTCAATCGGTAAAAATCGAAACCGATCGGTATTTTGTTCCAGTTTAGCCCGATTTTATTGATTTGGTCAAAAACCAGTTGACCCACCGGTCCAACAGGTGGTTCAATTGGTAAAACCGGTTAATTGACCCAGTGACCCGGTTTTTCATTTTTTTTGTATCAAAATTTTTTTAATATTAAAATTAATCACTTTTAGTAATATTGTAACTGGACTTTATTATATTTTAGTTCATAAAAAACGAGATTTTTTAAAATTTTATTAATTACTAATAATATATATTTTTATATATTAATGACGTCGGGTCAATAACGATTCAACTATTGATTGGACCAGTGACTAACCCGGTATCTTTTTTAGTTCGATAATCAGTCCGGATCCGAAAACCTTACCCGTAAGTATCACCTTTTTATTTTATTTTATTTTACTTTTTTTAAGCCGATACATTCATACTTGTCAGGACTCGCAAGGACACGTAGGGACATGGCAGGTGTCGAAATTTAAAAAGACCAAAATTACGGTACTTAAATTGTAAGTTAAATGAGAGTACCCATATGCCATTCCTATCTTTTAAACCTAAAACATCCGAAATCGGCAAAAAAAATTCGTCCTTCAGTCGGCAAAGAATTTGGTCTCGCGGTGCGGCGACTCTCGCCTCGACTTTCGCGTCTCCTCTCGCCACCTCTCGCCTCCTGTAGCTTGCTCCGGCCTCCTCTATCCTCTCCTTTCGCAGCTGCAACAACCCTAGAAAAGGTTCGTTAACTGATTCTTCTATGTTAGAATTGTCATCTCTGGATACGTCTCTCTCTAAGAGTCTCAGTCTCCATATCATAGTTCTTTATAACTCCGATATAGGACCTGCTTTGCAATTTATGTTCTTTCTCTATATCTTATTATATCCAATTTTTTATGGCGTTCAATCTAACAAATATTGCAAGTATGGTGAAGAAAGATGTTATATGATGCAAGAAATAATATATCTGATGAGAGTGATGTGCATATCTATTTCTGTGTATGTGTGTTTATGTAAATATTATACATGTTGGACTTCGTTAGCTTTTAATCTTGCTAAACATTTAAGTTATGAATGATCACTATACCCATTAAAGCCATGGGTCATTTGACAAGAGGACTAGTAGAGTCAAAATTACATTATTTGAATGTCGTCATTTGACTAGAGGCAAGTAGAGTCAAAATTGTATTATTTCGATGATACTTTGATATCCTTCACTTACAGAAGTTATTCAATTTTAAATGATATACAAGTTATAACATATTTACATAGTTTTTAAAAATCGTACGATACACGATTCAGATAATACTTTGATTCAGAGAGAAAACGATACATAATCGTATGGGTATCGAAATTTGTATGGGAATCATAAGTATCAACTCTGTATCGTACATGAATCGTATGTATCGTGCGATACACCAATACTTCAGCGATTAAAAAAGAAAAATTGGGTCGTTAAAAAAAAGTCCAAATATGTAGATAATTGTTTACCTTTCAGTATAGGAAGGCTCTTAGTTTCCGTAGCCCACCCATTGCAATTTCCAAAGCTTTTCAAGCCCTATTTGTGGTGATCGTACCAGAACTTCAATAGACCCAAGACTTTGACAACAGTAACCGACTTGACTCTTGAGAGTTGAGATTGAGAGTTTCGGCAAGTTGCAAGTTGCTAGTTGCTAGTTGCTAGTTGCTAGTTGATTGGCGAGTTCAATTGTCTTCTTCATCATTGACCTAGCGAGCTTTGTACATTTCCTTTGACGAACACTCCGCATCAATTTCTTCTCTTTGTCGGCAAGTATATATTATCTTTTGATTTGTGTATTAGTTCTATTATACTATATAACTTATACAGTACTCTGCTATATGAATATATTGGTATATATTATGTAATATTATATGATACTATTATGTAAAAAGTTATACTGACTTGCGTAGTTCAATTAAATAGTAATAAAGTATATTATTACTTCTTTTTTTGTTAAATATATTTTATTACTTTTGACTTGAATTTAATGATTTACTCTCCTTTTTTTTTGTTAATTACATATTATTTGTGTTAATATTATAATTAATTTGCAAGTCATTAGTATTAAATGAAAAAAGTATTTGACAACTTAAAATATTGAGGATTTGGCATTTTTGTGTGACTACATATGTTATTATGAATTTATGTCACAATTGTGTTCTTAATGTGTGTAAATATAATTAATATTATTTCATATATTATTTCTGTATCGCACGATGCGATTCGCGATACGATACATGAAACACGATTCAGGGGTTTTCGATTCTCGATACAATACACGATTTGACAACTATGCATATTTGTAACTTCAATTGTCATTTTTTAGAAGTGCACAACGAAATGTCATAGGTACTTCAGGATTTTTTTTTTCAACTCCATGGTGATTGCTGGTTGCATATTTTACAAACCCTTTTGCTGTAGTGGGGATGTGTAGATACCAATATAGGTTTGGTCTGACAAATCCATGTTGGAGGTGTGTTCTTTGTGTGGATAGGAAAATCACATTTTAAAATTTGAAATTATGTGCTTTTTATCATCAGGCAAAATAAGGAATAAAATTGGCATAACAGCCAAAATAAGGAATAGAAAGTAAAATAAAATAATTTCAAGAATGCTAGCTACAAGGATTTTGAGGACAATATTTGATCTAGACAAGGTCCAAAAGGGTTTAGAGAAGGGATTATGGTGGAAGAAAAAAGGGTTAAAGTGGGAGAAACATATAATGTTGTTGGGATTACAATACTTTATTACTTATTTATATAAAATAACACACCAACTAAAACTCTAATGCTAGTATACTACTAAGATAAGTATCGTATTCAAAAAATAACTTTAGTGCCTAATAATTTATACTTAGGAAAGTAGATGACTAAAATACTTAAGCAACCTAACTAATAAGTTAGACTCCTAATATACCTACTCTAATTAAAGAATTTGCACTATCTAAAATGATTACAATTAATTTCAACTTAAGAAATAATATAAAATAATTAACAAATAATCTCTTCCAAATTCGAATAAGCTTTCTTGGTCTGTTTTGCATCATTCTCCCCTTCACTGGAAAAAACTTTTGCTCAAGTTTTTAATGTTTGATAATGAGGAATAATGAAAAGACATTAATAAAGAGCCATCACCCATTGTCGAAGCTTAAAGTGAGATGATGTTCCAGTCACCCCATTTAGAACAATGGGTTAAATTAAACTATTAACATTCTTAAATAAGTGGGATGACTTTGGAGTTTGGAACAATTGGCCATTGATTGCGGTTGGAAGTTTGGATGGTGTTTTTAGTTTTAAAAAATAAATGGTTGGGTGCAAGTGACACATTTCAAAGTTTGTAGTGCAAAACTCTGGGCATATAAAGTTGGGGGTGCAATCTGTATTTTAGTCAAGATTTCAAAAAAAAAACAAAAAAAACTCAAGTCTCCTATTGCTTCCATTGTATATCTTAAAGAACCATATTTTTCACTTATTTTTTTGGGTTGGACTTTTGACTGACTCTGTTTTCCCTTGGATGTACTCTTTTTCCTTTGATTGACTCTTTGTTTGATGAATAGTTACCCCGATGTGAAGAGCAACTTTGGTATAAAGAGTAACTCCGATAATGAACAGAAGAGAACCTAAGAATTAGAGACCAAGTATGCTTGGGACCAACTAAAACTATTACACTAGTATAAAGGTAAGAGAAATATCCTATTAATTAAAGACTAAAATACAAGTTACACTCCAAACTAAAATATAAATATTGGAAAAGGAATTATAGTGTTGACATGCAGTATGCTACCTCATTACATGTACCT